>OX421383.1:8536676-9955676 GCA_949126905.1 Amorpha juglandis
AAAAATGTGAAATCTAAGGAATTTACCAGCACGTCACAAACAAGCGAAAGCAAGAGTAGCAATGTTACAAAATCGTCGTCATCATCTTACGTTGTGGAAATTGTGGATGGAAAGGAACGTATTATTGATAGTTCAAAACATGAATGGGGTGATGCTCAAGAAAATGCTACTAAAGAATCTTATGCTAGCGTTAGTGGCACAGGCATTAAACCGCAGTCTGCTTACAATATACAAAACTATGATATGAAATCTAAATACGATACTGGAAAAGACGGCCAAAAACCTACAAGCCAAATGACTATAAAAGAGGACTCTAAGTTTATTAAAGATGGGAACCAGATTACAACACACGAAAGCATTATTTCTGAAAAAGATAATACTAGACATCAACAATCTATAACAACTCAGGATCAATTGTTATCTAAAGATGATCCTCGCCAACCAAGAATAATTTCTTCAAAAGTTCACCCAGAAGATGGCAATCTGTATACTAATCAAAAAGATCGTACTATTCATAGCACTGACTACGCTGATAAGAGTAACATCCAAACTGATCACAGACATATTACAACTGATCAAAGAAATGTGTATACTGATGAAAGAAACGTGCACCAAGATACCATCAACAAAAGTACGGTTGAAAATGTAACAACCAGCAAAGATACCAGAATAGATCGTAGACGTAATGTGAATGAAACAGATTCATCAAACTTTTATGGATATGACACCACAATTCAGAACGAACTCAAAAAGGTAGGTGACATTTTACACGTTAAAGATACTGAGAACATTAATTTCTCCACGAAGATTCTAAAAAGTAACACTAGCAGTGCTCAACAAGCGTCAACGTCGTCATATGTAATCGAAGTTATAGATGGCAAGGAAAGAATTGTTGATTCATCCCACAGAGAATGGGGTGACAGTAAAGATCATTCAACACATGAAAAAAGTCATAACATCAGTGGAACAGGAATTAAACCTGAGCATGAATACGCTCGGCATGTTTTGGATAAAGAATCTCATTATGATACGGGTAAAGACGGTGTTCCTACGAGTTCTTCTTATATTGCCGAAGAGTCTGCTTTGTATAAGAACGGAAAAGAAATAGCAGCCACTAGAAACGTTTATGGTGGCGACTTCACTAAGAAGAAGGCGATCACTGAACTTGTACCAGATGACGATTTGCCTGGCCGGCAAATCAAGGGCACTACAGATGATAAGATATATTCAACTGCTACAGATTCCATAACCAGCATTAAGGATACGACAGGTAAAACAACAACTACTGATTTTACAACTACTGAGAAACGTAACTTGACAAAAGAAACCACTCAAAAACAAGAGACAAAAGACACATTAACATCTTACGAAAGAAGTACTGGGACCTGGAACGGTAAGTTCACTTATGAAAAGGATGACGATAGGCCCAAAAGACCAAAAGAAATGTCACCGTTTGGACGACCAGAACAGCCGAAACATCATTTAAAACGACAAGACACTGAAGAAAATATCATCTTATCTTCAAGAGACATCAAAGATTTCACATCAATAAGTGATTTACGTAAAATTATTGAGTCTTCTCAATCAAAAAAAGACATTACCGTGAGTAACAAGAACATCGTTATAAAGAGGAATATCGATGACAGAATCTTAAAAGAAATTGTTGAAACGGTTAAGAAATACCCTTTTAAGAGGATTGAGAAAGTAACACTAGGAACTAAGATTAATGAAGACGTTAAAGACTTGTATGAGGGCATCGATACCGAAGAACATACTGTATTAACATCCACCACTGGAGATGCAACAAGAAAAACCTTTGAAGTTGAAAAAAATAGAAGTCAAATTGAAGTGACTCGATACATAACCGAAAATGGAATTACCAGAAAAATAACGACGTATGAAGATGCTAAAGAAGACGACAATATTAAGACGGACGTCTTCGTCGATAAGAGCAAGTTAGACTTCAGAAACTTGGTAAGTGATGTTTTACTTTGTTAAGTAGCTTATAAATGGAGAAGTAGGTAAATTAATTTTGTAATATTGCAGAGCGATGTCCACACGACGAAAGATGTAGTTCGAGAGTATGACGTGGTAGATCGTGCAATCACCGACACCAGAGAGGATACCACCGTCCGCACTGTTTATGACGAGACCATCATAGATGACAGAAAAACAATGCGCGACGACAGGACCACGATCGAGGAGACCGTTATCATCGATGAGACCAGGCCGAGGCCTGGGGGCCCCAAGAAACCGGAGCCGGTCAAAGAGCAGTGCATATGTGAAATGTGCACTTGTGGGTGAGTACATACTTGCACTTTTCTATGGTTTTTAAGGAGCGTAGTTGATTTATTAAATTTCACCTCGTATGTTGTAAGCTGTAGAATGATTTAAAAACGTGACGATTGTCCGGTGGCTAATGGATCTTTATTGTGTAGGTGACCATCAGCGCTCGTTCAAATGGATATAAATCGATGTAGTCTGTAGACATATTATTATGGTGTAACCGGTGCCATCAGACACGTATTCGGAATTAAATTGTTTTACATGCTATGACTATTACACATAGTGTTTTGGTAGTACATTTCCACATATTCACGACACAATAGTATATTTCAATAGGTACTGCTTAAACCGCGTGCAAAATTGGTTGCTAAATATTATGTTCGCGCTAAACATCATATTTTATGATTTATGTAAACATAAACGTACAAATCACATTATGCATCGCAAACAAAGTGACACTAGTCACGGTCTTGTTGTTTATCAGGGTTTAAAATAAAATTTACGTCATTTTAATAGCAATGAAATTAATGAATCTATCTTCGTACTTTTAGAATGATATCTATGTGCATTTATTTTATTTATCCACGAAACATTTTTATAATAATTAATCTGTTATCAACAAATTACTTAATATGAATGCTATTCCAAAAATATTATCAATCGTTAAGCAGTTCATGGAAGTACTCTATACCTAATATAACAAATAATATCTCCGAGGTGTGTACGTACCTATCTATGTACTTATTGTTGATATTAAGATAAAATAATTTGGCTTAACTCATACTGATAATGACAAGATTGTACAGAGTATGTGCAATGTATTACATAACCCCAAAATGCATGAAACAGGACATTAAAAATTTGTATAATAGATGGGTCAGAATATTTACACAGAAATAATCTCGGCCTACCGTGGGTGTACTAGTTTTACCTTTGCCTACCCGTTCGGGAATACAGGAACGGGCTTATGTATGTGTAATAGAATTTTCGATTTTAATCTTCTTTAACATAATATTATACAAATCGAAATTGTAAAGTTTTAGTTGTTTTATTAAACGAAATTATGAGAGTATAAAGGTGTGCGTGTGAGTTATACACAGTACGGTATACCTATTTCAAAAGGAGCATTAAGCGGCCAAATATTCCAAAACATGCCAGCACTGTCTATAACTTTCTGTTTACTTATCTTACCCTTACATTTATTAATGTCATGGTCGCCCGTTGTGTGTTGTTGTCGGGTGCCCTTAGAACAGTTGAGTTTATTGCGAATAATAACATTAGCGGCGTCGGCTACAGTTGAACACGGTACAACCAGTGGTACAACGTAACCGATGTGAGCGTGTGCGTTCCGTAATGACCGTGAAAAGCCAACTCGAGTCACCTGTGCGTCGTCAGGTGTGAAGAATTGAAATTAACCGAACACGCGCTAGTTTCGTTATTATTCATAACCTAACTTCAAATTCTTACTTATTAACACGTTTGCGTTGATTAGACCGAATTTGTTATTCCAAAGAATATACTTTAAATAAAAAGCACATTTATTTCCATTGTTCTTTCAATCGAATAAGAACCGAGTGTTACTAAAAGTGTGCATGACCTCATGGATGTAAGAGTAAAAGAGAACGATGTATTATTTTCACTGCTTCTACCTTATCTCACATTGTAACACGACTAATTATTTTGTTCAATTGAACTCAAGTTCAAAATGGAGCGAACAATAAACCATTAAAAAAGGGGCACATAGCATAATCACTAGCACATTTATTTATTGGAATTCCCCTTGATAAATCAGGATTGAACTCTTTGTTGTTTCAATACCTAAATGCTCAGAAACGGGATTTGATATCGCAATAGTTTTGCTTGAATGAAAAGGCGAGCAGGTCAGCCGCCTGATGATAAGCGTCATACCTGTCCATAAACAGTACAAAATGTACACTTCTTAGCACTTTGAATTGCAGAGTACCGCATAACGCTGCGCTGCGCTCGTCCCTCCGAACAAATATGATTAGAAAGAGGCATATGAGGCAATATTCTTCAAACAGTGAAAAAGGAAATTAATGACGGTTAAGATAGACATATATAAAGCGTTGGTACCTACCCGAACGGACTTTCGCATACGAGAGACCTACTACCTAGTAAAGTTAACATGACTTCTTTACATACTTGCTCTACGTAGAGAAAATATAAACGTCCATTCTAAGTTTTAATAATGAAATAGAAATTAAAGAGAACCTTAACAACTATATTAGATATGAAAAGTATAGAAACAAATCATTTAAAAAAATACAATTAGTTTTCCAAATTGTGCAATATGGATTTATTACAATAATTATTTGTACAAAACTTGTTATAACTTATATACCTAAACATTTTTGAAGCACGTACGTAAGAAGTACATAGAGCTACGTATTTACTATAACTTTGTAGTTAGTATTATAAACCTTGTAGGATTTTTTTATGTACAATTCGGTTTAGCAGTCACAATGATCAATAATGTCTGGCGTGGACTAACGACGTTGGTTACGCAATACCTTCTGACTACCGACTACTGAGTGGGCATACCTAAACGGTTTATTCGATAAGTAGGTAGTAATTTAGCCTCATGTAGATGTTTATCTCACTGATTCTAATCTTCAGTAGTTCAATACCAAGCTGTTGTTTTAATTTTGTTTTGCATTCATAACATTTTTATAATAATGATATGATGTGACTGCTCGTAAAAACAAGCAAAGCGCAATTACATATAATAATATGTCAGCGAAAATATAATATTCTCTTTTTATTTAGGGCAAATAAATGAGGATAAGAGCAAATAGTATTTCTAATTTTCCTTATAATAGAGTGGCGACAATTTACAACTTGACATGAAAACACTATCAAGAATAACAAGTAATTTGGTAGGTTCCTATCATACAAAAATATGTATTTATTTTTTATTTACTCAGTACATATCTAATTATGTTTGGATGATAATTATCTAATGAATCGTGAAATATTTAATGCCTCATTAAGATATTTATAAAACATCATACTTATACGTTGTTGTAAGTATACGTATCTAGTATATGAACAATTGCAACGCAACGGAACAATTTCCTTACACCGAGAACCTGGCAGCGTGCCTAGTCAAGAGGAACGCATTTTTTGTTCCTTTGTATTGTTCATCAATGTCATGGCCCATCATCTTAGTAATTCGTTTACGTAAACACAAATTCTTTTGACTTTTCGATAACATATAGTCAATAATCGATTCAAAATATTATTTTAATGAAATTACATATTAAAATATTTGTTTTGATATTTGAAGTGGGTGAATATTTAAAACGTTTTAATCAAGTAATATATATATATTATATTATATATATATATATATATATATTTATTTATTTGAAGGTATAGATAGCAATTCGCCGATGCAATTCGGTCGAAACCTTCAATTATTCTCCGTTTAATATCTGAGTCACGTTACGCTTAGAAAAATGTTTAATGGCAAATCCGGTATAAACACTCTTAAATATCATAGTAAAAGTCTTAAATATAAATTTAAGTGGTTTATAGTTTGCACCTACTCTACATCAAGTTTGCCTTTTATCTTGTTTGTGATTGAAATAGATAGCTAGCTAGCTGGCTGTGATAAGTGGGTGACCTAATTTACAAATCTTTTCTGTGTATCGTATCGTCTGGTTTCTAAATTGGAGATAATTAAAATGAAGATTGTAACTAATACTTATTATCTGTCGTTACTTATTGTTAACTACAACCTACACACCTTGCCTCAAAAATATAAACTCCAAATGAACCAAATGATATTTAATTTCCTCGCCATGACACCAGACTTCCCCGCCTACTTCCTAACAAGAAAAGAAGTGGTGATAAAAACATGAATCCTAAAATAGTAAGATTAAAATACATGAGTCATAGGTTTCGAGAGCTGTATATAAAGGCCTTATTAGTTACAACATAGGTTTAGTGTGGGTGGATTGGAATAAGGTGCAATCACTTTTGGCCTCAATACCAAACGTTCATTACACGATATTTTATCTTTCTTTCGGAATTTTAAGTCGGTAAAAAGGATTTCGTCATTACCGTTTCCTTTTGTCAAAGTTTGCGATAAAAGGACAACCAGACATGGTAATGTTTATTCTCATTTAAAAAGCTTTCTTCAAAAACGCATTGGCGCCTAGCTTATCATTATGAGTAGCTCTATGACAAGAAAGTCTTTAGTGGTTTCTCATTTTATTATGTTTGGGTGGAGAAATCATAGCTCGTATCAATCGACGTACTATTTTATGCAAATAGGATCTCAGACGCAGGTCACCTGGTGATAATTGCTAATCGCTATTCGCATACAATTCCCAGTCCGCTTAGCATAAGCCCACGAGATATTTTGCGTGCGAGAGAGATATAATTTTGTTGATGTAGACTAGTTTCGTTGCACTGTATCATGCACATCACGATGTAGATAGAGTGAGAAGAGATATATAGAGATAACACGAAAAACCAAGATAGTAGCATTTTTTGTGGCGTAAACACTGCGCCGGCATATTGCCGGCACTGTGTCGGTTAATAACCAGATGAAATTGGTTGCATCACGACAAAACGATTCGACAAAAATGTCTCGTATTGGTTATATTAAGTCCGAAGGAATCTTGTGTGAGCCGATCATTTTCATGGTACAATGCGGCTCTACTAAGGAACTAAGTTGCGATTGTCCAATTCAAGCTTAATTTAATATAATATACTTAAATAAATACACCGATACCTGTTTGAAATAAGTGCCATACTAAGGGCATTCAACTATGTATGTTTATATTAACAGACAGACAGCCTCTGTGGCGCAGCAGGCAAGTAGCCGGCTGTGAAGAGAGAGGCCGCGGGTTCGATCACCAAGACAAACATTTGTGTGATTCACAAATATTAGTTTGGGGGTCTGGGTATTGTGAGACCAATAGTCTCTCGTAGTTCTTGTGTCCACGACACAAGACAGTATCTTAATGTGGGATCAGGACTATGTGTATGACTGTTGGGTGTATTTATTTTATTTATCAACCAACCTGTAAAGATGACTCGGTAGCACCAATTGTAAGTCAAGACAACAGTTAAATGTCGTTGACCTAGCGATAAAGGGAATTAATGTCGATTACTTCAAACAAGCGCCACAAATTACCTCGGCCTCATATTTTTGTACCTTATGCCAGATATTTGTACATTAATTGACAGTTGTTTCTTTAATAAGGAAAAATGTTTAACCTCAGATCTCCCAAGGTCTTCAATAAGAAATGAGTATCGGCTCGATATCTCCCCTCTGTTGACTATAAGTCTACCGTCCATCGGGTTGTTATGTTCGTTTAGTCTTTACAAAGTGAACTTTGATAATTTAATTTTACATTCTATGATGTACCTGAAGAATCTTTTAGGTAGTTCTACATTCTAAATCCCATCAAAACATATTTCTAGATAGGGACCCAAATCAATTTAATATTCCAATGATCGGTGGAAATTTAAGTGAGATAAGGTCTCAAAATCAGGTAGAGTTGTTGTATGAAGTAAGGTTTTGATGAGCACTTTGCAAGATAAATTATGAAGAGACTATACTGAAGTACTTTGTGCTGAATATGCCACTAAGAATATCTTTTCAGTGTAGACTTAAAAGTAAATTGAAGTAATACGATGTATAACGAGATCACATACTGGCAAATGTTCTTAAAACCATTATTTATATGTCTTATACTAAGACTACAAAGAGAAATCGACTTAGCATCATACTCAAACCAATTTTACGGTATACCCTTATGCAGTACCAAATCTCATGATCCGTGTCTAATAGGCTCCAATAGGATTGGACGGTTCATTCGTGTCTACCTCCACCCACGTTCATCCCAAGAATTATTGCTTGAAATGACTCTACAATTAAGCGATTTAGTGGCACCGCTTGTGAAGTACACAATGAAAGTATATGCCAGAACCTAAAGCCGTGTACTAAAAGCTTTTGGTTAGGTTAATTGTTCAGTATTTGTAAACATATATCTATGTGATTATTTTTTAGCGTCATGAGTTTTATGATTAAGCGCTACGTGGACACTAGAAACTTGTTATCGTACGACACTGGACACTCGATTTGTGAATAATACGTATATTTTTATACAAAACCATATATCTCTAATTGACAATTAAACTTAATCATTCTGCTAATTCAAGTCTTGTTGTGTTCTTTGAACACATGCAGTATTAGGGCACTAAAAGTTCCTTAGAGATCTTTTTTTTTTCAATCATCAATTTGAATCATAAATGTTGTATATCTAAATAAAATTTTATAGAGATAAAAAAATTACGAATTTGGCGGATATTTAATGACCAATCTGATGGATAGAATGCCACGGAACTTAAGTGGAGGCCATCGATTACTATCTCATGTTACCATAACCATACTTAGCAACCATGGTTTTCTGTGATATGAGTTCATGCCAGCATCATAAATTGACCATATCTGCGCAGCGCCTAACCTGACAGAAAAAACATATTGTAACCATTTTACGACTACCAAATGCAGACAGCCATAAAACGTTCAATTCCTGGATACTTACCTGTACAATAAACATTATACAAAGTTGCTAGTTCTGTTTCCGTCTAAACGATCTGTTTTTGTAAAATTATGTAAATAAATCTGTTTAAAAATATGTTACATGGTATAATACTCAAAGCTTGAAAACAAAATAGGAATTTTGTTTCGAAACTATAGTGGGATGAACATGCAAAAAATAATACCACAATGATTACATTGTGGCATTAGTCACCAACGCAATAATTCCAAAATAGCCATATTTATTGATTACGTACTTAGGGAGGAAATTTTTGCAAAAAAATATAAAATAATATAAATAATAAATATATAATAAATAATTTACTTTTGTTTACTGTGCTATTATTATATAGCACAAGCGTCGCGTCGTCGCTAAGCAGTGTTACAATATTTGATAGTTATGTATTTTGGAACAATTTGTAACAAAGGCTACTTTAGTATGTGACGTCGAAATTGCATCGAATCACGCTATAGCGTGATTGAATGTTTTCGCGATGGCCAAACGAAGGACTGCGTTTGAAGTTCGGTGAAAGGAAATTTCATATGAATTATATCATATAGTACGTATGTACGTTGGTCATTTATATACTTATTTTTAAAAACTCAGTAATTTAGGTAATAGGTCAGTATAATACTTAAATTTTCAATCACACCTTTTCATATGATCCCGTTTTAATTTTTCTTTTAATAACAAAATCTGAAATCTGTAATATAATGAAAGTTTTATTCTACGTATCTACTTTTTAAATTTTGCAGTACCTTTCCGTGTCTGGTACGGCCTATTTGGCGATTATTACATTGTAGAGTTTGAAAGCATTACAAAATATTCCTTATGATATTAGTTCGTTAACTGCATATTGCATTTCACCTATTAAAATAAAGTAATATAAACGATTACTATAAGCCCTCTAAAATATTTTGCTATTTACGAAAAATACTTCTTAGTACTTCCATTACTAACTTATAAGGAGTAAATAATTACTAACTAGTTCCCCTTAAAGTCAGTTCTAGATTCAATAGATGTATTTTAAAAGGAACTGTGGAAGAAATCAGAACTAGTTTTGTAAGATAAGATTCTTGTGAAAGTAGTCAAGCATCTACTGCTTTTTCTTTGTGTAAATATATATATTATTATTTTTAATAATAAAGAATATCTTCTCAATCCACTTTAATAAAACCTTGAGAATAATAATATGTCTGCTCCCTATCTGTTTTTAATTAGTTCGTGCATCACGGTTCATAACGGCTGAACGGGTTTCGAGGCGGTTTGCACTATTATAGAATAAATGAAAAGAATATGTGACAGAGAGGATCTTCAGATGAACCTACCATTATAGCATAAGAGACTTGCTCGCAGGCGGAACTGCCAGCATAATTTAATATATAAAATGAAGTAACCAACAAATGGATTATGTTATCTGTATGATAACGATATTTTATCTGCTCACGTTTGTTGTTATTTACGTACATAATGATGATTGCTATAAATAACTCATTTATGCACGCGCTGTTTTTATCCGTGATGAGTTTATATATTAAAGAAGACGCAATGTCTGTATGTTTATAGGTATTTGACAGCTGATGTCATTGTGATATAAATTAAAAGTACACTTATTCAAGCCCACGCACATACGTGCTTGAATGAGTCGAATTACCTTTACTTTTTTTTATGAAAACCCACCAACCAATTGTCGTTGATATGTAGAGCAAGTACTCTGGAAAGTAATATAATATGGAAAATATAGTTCTAATATCACACGATAGTAGCATTCAATAAAACATTATATGGACCTGTATTTAGTCTCGCCAGCCGTGACCTTAAGTGTGACCTTTATTTTATGTCTCGGTAAATTTATTCCTATAATTGCAAGCTTGTTGAATTGTTCGTTGTCTGAGTGTCGGTCTATCTTTGGACGTGCGAAACAAAGAGGCGATCGTTCGGGTTCGGGTCGAACAGTTCACGTTCAACCTTGCCAGCGCTGCAGCGTTCAGATAAGCCCTGACGACTGACGAACTGTTTATCATATCATTAATACACCTATCACTAGTAAACATATTGATATTCATTTAATATACCTAATCATGTTTCTAGGATTTTTTTCTGTTCTATGAAATCTTTTGTCTTTTATTGGTTTGTAATCCTAAACAATGATTATTCTTTAGAAAAAATAATACTCATATTATATAGGAATAATATATAATTCGTTTAAAAAAACTAAAAATCCGTTACAGCAACGCGTTATTCCTTATACCTACCATAAAGGATATTCTGGTAAGGATTATGGCTGTAAGTGTGAACGTTGGGTATATTTAAATAATATAAATACATATCTACCGATATAAAATAATTAAGTAGGTAAAAGAATATACTATATTTTTTTAATGCAACTAGGGAATCTTAGACTGGGACCATGATAAGAGGCAGTTCCTCTCTCTCTCTCTCTACCCTCCTACCTACCTCTACTCTACCTGCCACGTAACATTATTTTCTAATTTTAATTTCTTTCTTAGTTCAAATGCAGTACAAAATAATCCCATAACACTACACAAGGGCAAATCGATAATAGATATCGGTCTGAACCTTGACAAAGACCAAATATAAAGTCATAACGTAATAATTTATTCGTTCCGTGAGATTGTGACTATGTCTACAATATTGATTTTAACGCTGATGTTGAATAATGAATTGAGTAGGCAGCAAGTGAGACAATAATGGTAGCTGCCAACCGGCTAAAATGGGTCGATCAATTCCGCACTGCCTACGACTTAAATTGTTCATCAGGTTGTAGGTAGATGGTATGACTCCACGTCATTTATTTCCGTTATGATAATAATGTTTAATGGTTATGTTGTGGTAAGTTTACTATGAAATAATTATTCCATTTGTACTAGACAAAGTCTAATAATGTTCATGGTTCAGTGCTTTTATTTACCACCAAAAAGAAAGGAATGGAGTTTTCCTTCTTATTCTCCGTTTATGTGGGTATCATTTCAAATAACGGTAAAAATAGAGAGATTTCGGTAGCTGTCATACTTGATCGAAGAGTCTTAACGAGTACTCTACAATCGACTTTTAGAACTCTATAGAAGAGTACATTATTCATACTCGTATACGTATGGTGGCTCGTACTAGTACTAGCATGACTAGTTACCATATTGAACAAGGCGTCATAGAATATTCTTCGAATCGGGTGTCAGCGACGACGGTTATATGTAGGTTGATAGTTTCCAATTGTATGCTTTCAAGGCTGGCACAATACTAGAACTGATGAGTTTATAACATTTGTAATTTTTGGAATACGTGTATATTCCCAGGTTAGAGTAGAAATTTTATTAAAAACAAATGAATCAGTACTGTTCATAGTCATGTTTGTGTATCATGTTAATGTAGCAATAGATGATGCTGTGGTATAACGCGGGTGGGTAGATAAAATTGAAACGTTGGGTTATGCATAAATTTATTTTGCTAATTTAGATTTTATGTCAATGACGTAGATAGTATTAATCGACATCAATACTATGAATTGGTGTTAAGTGGATGCATAGACCATCTAATTGTCTAAGGGCATATGACTTGTCTAAGAGAGTTGTAGCTTGTCATATGGTATACAATTGAATAAAATACATAAGCCTATTAATCGTATATTCAACAAAAAAAACGTTATGAATAAACAGTGGTGTGATGGAGGTTTTGCGGTTTGCGCAGGCGTAGAGTACTCGAGTGTGACACATGAGGCTTACGTGTGCGCCCGCCGTGACCGAGAGTTTTGTTATGGCTTGCATCATTCCCAACCTGTGCAGGAAAAAGGGTTTTGTCCTATCATGTTAGATTCTAATATGTCACGTAGTACTCGTGTCATCCTAATAATATGGTTGCTGAATCAATGTACATTCGTAATAGGTTTGGATAGGCATTGATGTCATCTTCATAGTTACGGGTAATTTGAGATGATTAATGTCCTTTTTAATTTATTTAGCAACGGACAGGAAACAAAATATTATGGAAATATTCACTCGTATGGCATACGAAATACATAATGTATATCGCATTCTTTAGAGTTTCTTTAAAATAATCAATTCTGGCACAGTGCATTACTATCTTACAATAAATTGTTTCAAAAAAATCACAATCTGCGTTTGTATCTGTGATTGTCCGCCCAGTTCTTCTAAACTACGAAGCAAATTATGGTGAAAATTTCTTCAGGAAGCTTATTCTGTACATCACGCTGACATGTGCACGGACGAAACCTCGAACGAAATCAAGCCATATGAAAATATTAATACTTACACATAATTCAACCTTGCAGTGTTGACTTATTGGCGAATAAACAGTAAAAATGAATTCATCGAATTATTATTGCAAGTTGATGTAATCATGTTACTTGCAAGTCGTCTCTGACCAATACGAAATTAATGTATTTCGTTCGAAGTGGATGAGATCATTTTGGTTAAACATGAGCACAAAGGCGCCTGATATGTTGTGACTTGTGACCTAATTGATCTAAAGGAGTCAGACGATTAAAAGAAAACGATTCTAATTATAGAATGTTTTGATTGCTCAGTCTGTTGACTCAAAAATTATTATCATTCTACATATTCACCTAATCGTACATAATGAACGAGTAGAAAGATTTGAAGTTTTCGAAAATATGCATCCAACTGTTACATACACAGTCCTAACCATACACTAGATTAACCTGTATCGTGGGTATGCGGTGGCTATGGTTCCACAATATTCAGACCCGAAACAAATATTTGTGGTTCACACAATATTTATCTTGGTGCGGGCATCGAATCCGCGGCCTTTCGATTTACGCCACGGAGACTGTCAAAATAATAACGTATTATAATTTCATTAGTATGCGTGAGTTGATAACTTTAATGTGTGTAGAATTAGTACCATTACATATTATAATAGTATGACGCGTGACAGGTAAACTTGGTGTTGCTGTCATGAGTATTCAATTCACGCTCCAACCACAAAGAGGATCGACAAGCCGAGATAACCATATCGGGTGACTGCGATAATTTATATACCCGTACATGGTGTAGGAAATCGCCTAATTACCTACCGCCTAATTATATCTTGTATGATTAAATGCCCTTATACTAACCTTAAGGTGAGGACGTCCGAAAAGTCATACAAAATTAGAATATGTATGTATTTCTGTAACAACGTACGTGCGAGTAGTGGAACAATTTTATTATTCAACATACGAGTACAATTGCAATAAAAAAAGCAAAAATAAATATTATTTCAAAGTTCTGATTTATTTTCAAATAAAAACTGAATTTTATGTGTCCTTGCACATAAAGCAATATGTATTATTAAATTGGTATTAAATATATATTAATAGGTGTTCAATAAATATTTTTACAATGATCATAATATGCATATTTTATCCCCATATCGTTTTCGTGTACATACTTAAGTATGCATCTACAATACAGTACATAAGACGGTGTTAATTGTGACACATTAAAAATAAAATGCTCTTCCTCCTGTATTTAAGGTCTAAGGTATATAGATACCTATAATTATTTTCGTCATTTACGTAGACAGAGTACGAAGGTGAAGTTGTATGGAGGTCACCCACTTTTCGTCGGGATATATACGGATTTTAATACAACAACGACGTGGCTCTTCGATGGTTGGCTTGTACATTAACTAAGCATACATTTATATTCTAATGAGTCACAATTCCTTGCGTGTTTTCCTATAAGTACCGTTAGTTTAAATTAATTACATTATAGGACTCAAAAAATAGGCAATGGCTGGCGACTTAGACTTTTACAACATAGAATCTTCTTTTACGCTCAGTTATAAAAAAAATACATCGATCGATTCATTAGGCTAAATGATTCAATTATCTTCTAAAACCGCAGGCAGCTTCACTGAAACAAATGTGATAATTACCGTGTTGAACGTCTCTATATTTTTGAATATGGTTTATTTCTAGAGTTACGAATGATATTACATGAAGTCCAACTCAAATTAAGTTTGTTAACAGTATTAATATAATATTTATTAAGTATTGTCAACCAGTGCTCGTTCCTACACAGGCCTTTAATTTCTTTGCCTACATAAACCACATTCGAGCAGGACTTCGCGAACTATGTCGGCATATTAATAGTATACCTTTATAGGTATATGTTTACTATTATACAAAGTCATTATGCCCCTTTCCATGAATATCCTTTACGTATTGTATGCAAATTTCTGTTCTGATCACACACAACGGTACGCAGTCGACTAACGTGACATCCATAAGATTTGCACTATCTCATGTTTATAACTAATATTATTGTACTAATATACAGGTCTGCTTTTATAATTCATACACTGAAATTTTCTTCAACATGTCGTCATTCTTATATTTGGATTTTAGATAGCATTAAATACTTTACGGCTTAGATAAAGTAAGTCGTTGCATTATACATATGAATTGCCTGTTCACAGGTTTACGAAATAAAGCCCAATTATTACCATTTAAACATTTGACAGACAAGAGACAATATCACGGCGCTCCAACGAGAGTAACGAGTAAAGTGCTCGACAGCACATTACTCGCCCACTTGTAGCTAGAGTCTTAATTGAAAAATGCTCGGCATTGAATTGACCTTTGTACCTCCTCAAGTAGTTTAGATCGAGATGCATAAAGCAATTTCTAATACACGCACGGATATGAAGGATTGAAATGATAAGTAATAGACCTTGGACGTGAATTTTCGGTCTTTACAAACATGTTGGCTGTTTGTTTACGATATTGGGAAGTCACGAAATTTAAAAGACAAATTTTGTCGACAATTGTTGACACTCTTTTGACTATATTATGCGTACCGTGTCTCTGACATTTTTAAATAACATAGGATTTATAATGGATGAGGATAAGACACAATATAGACGGACAAGACACAATGTCGTAAATCATTACGACATTGTCGTTTTGAATGACAAAAAATAAACTTATTTAGCTACGTAAACCTATATGCATTTATTACTTTCTAATAACGTAGAGTTTTTTAGTACCCCGGCACTGGTGTTAAGTCTTAAAGCGGCAGAGGGATTGGCGTATTCTTTTATGGCGTTCGTCACTACCTGTTCAGAATTTATTTGAGAAATTACTTTGTAAAATTATCCAAACTCTGAAAATTGTCAGGTCTATTGGGGGTAAGTTCTGGAACACATATAAGATGCCAAAGACATTTCAGCTTCAATTCTTACAATTTATAGGGCCTCACTTTAAATGTTACCAAAAAAAATATTGGTAGGGCTCATGTTGTGTGGTATCATACATCTTATGAACAATAATGAATATACAAACTAAACTTCAACCGACACCAGCCAACATAATAAGGCTACATCAAATTTACAGCATTTACATTCAGATTTTAAAACATGTGTGGGTTGTCGCTCGTGTCTTGAAGCTGTCCTTTTTTGTCTCGGGTCTGCCATATAAGACTCAGCATTTACAAATGATTAATATTATCTTTCCTCCTTAAATATTTAAATCTTTTCTTTCTTATTGTACCTCTTATGGCGTCTGTGCTAAAGTCATATGGGCATTATTTTTCTTGGCATAGCCTGGAAGTTCTCACGTCGATCGTGTGAGAGAAATGTAAAAGCTGGCTATTGTAAATAAAATCGGCACGGCAGCGCCAATTAGAAAGATATGTGACGTGTAAAGTGGTGCAGGCTGCGACCTCAGGCAGAGCTATTCGCGACGATGATATCACCGCTTCGAGCCCACGTCCTCGCCTCGAACAAACTCGTTTGTTGTTTACATGTCTCGATGTAACTTAGCGTTTCTGAACGCAGGACGTCATGTATCAAGTAAGACATGCTTGACGTCATCGCTGGCAGTCTCTATATTTTTCGTGATGTTTACTTCCTGTGTGATGTTAAAAAATATAAGAAATAAAAAATATTTATGTCCACTATTTTGATACAACATTCCTAGATATATATGATGATAAATCAGGTTGGCTTACAGTCAGTCTTCAAACTTTAGAGTTGTAATGTTTTTTCATTGATCCGAAAAATACTATAGATTAAGTTATGTATCCTCATCATCAGCTATAGGACGTCCACTGCTGAAGACAGGCCTCCTCCAAAGATTTCCAGACATACAAGCGGCCTGTTGTTGAATGTATCTGTCACTAAATTCCGTTTGTCATGTCGTTTGTTTTGTATAATCTGGACGTGTTCAGTTATTTTTATAATCCACAGTATACAAACGGTTCTAATGTATGGTTTCCAATGTTGTTAACCTTGAAACAAAATTTTGCCTTTTATTTCGCTCACAGCCATATAATGTTGCTTCGAGATTACTCTTTGCGTGTTCCTAAAACCGGCTCTACATTTACATTAGTTTTGTTTTTATGTTCGCCAGGAAACTCGCAAAGCGCCATTGTTGCTATTATTATAGTTATTCAAGATCAAAACAATTTGGCTCAGGTACATAATAATGCATTATATACTTTATTTCTTTTTATTGGTTTACAATCAAAAGGTTGGCTCTCGAGGTTAAAACACCGTTTAATGTTGTGAAAATATTTTCATACAAACTATGGTGATTACGTAATTTTTGGAGAATTGCGTGCCGGTGCCTGGCTTTAGGAGGCATGACAGGTAGGCCATATGGTCGACGACCTTGTCTAGCTACAGCTCAAGTGACTGGCGAACTGTTCATACACCTACATTTGTAATTTCCGATTTTCAACCGCGCTTGAGTAAGGCAATGCAAAATACGTTTATAAACCGATAACATTGTCCATTTTGCTGCAAGATCAGATAACTTATCTTCTGTTTTAAGTATCAATAACCTTTTGTTATATTATTTGAAGGAAAAACTCCTAAAATATTTTACTCGCATCGTTATCTACCTCATTGGTAGATAGCAAAATTTTATGTTGTAAAGTACGTTTGTTTCCGTCGGTAGATATTTTTTTAAATTTGTTCCCCTTTGTACACCCAGTTGTACTTGTTTGTACTACAAACCGTACGGAACCGTTAACAAGTTTTAGGTATGGATCCCTAAAAATACTACATAGGTTTATTTATTACCGTAAAAGTTACTTCAGAAGTTTTGGATTAGGTAACTACTATAAAAAAAAAGTGGGGAATATAGATATAGGCGAGTTTGAAATTCCTTATCGTACCACCGCATACTGGTACAGTTTGATTCCCATTGTACAACTCATGGTAGGTAGGTACAGTTGGTGGTAGAATGAATAAACGATTTTTAGGGGTATAGTTAAAGATGCGTCACATACCTAGTGACAATGCAGGTCACACACTGAGTACAAGTTTATTTTTAAATATCATCATATAACTTCTAAACAAAAAAACTCTGAAGCAAAAAAGACATTCGTTATGTGTACATTGTACATACAACGGTGAAGTCTGCCGTTTCTTGCCTATCTCGAGTCTGCTGATCTGGTTTAAGTCGCGAGCCTTCTATGGACTCATTTAAATACTTGTTTGGCATCGAGCCGTTTTTGGTCGGGCTCTTGAGACGGCTTTCCAACTCCCGCGCATTGGGGTCGCTTTTTTTGTTTACCATAAGAGTAAAGATTCTGTGCATCCAATTGAACATCACGACATGGGTTTTGTATATATATAAATTACTAAGAAGTAGTTTCGTGATGTCTGCAAAGTCCGCGACATTTATACATAATTCCACGTACACGGTGAAACTCGTTTGACTGGTGGCGAATGCGAAATCAGTTTCTGTGAATAGAATTATTACAGAAATGCAAATTTTTGCTATGTTTATACCATGTTAGAAAGTTTGACACATGAGCTAACTTTGTAATCCAATTTCTTTTATAAAGACCCCCTAATGAACAAAAAGGTGTAAGTAGAAAAAAGAAAACATAGTTTTGTAACCTATACCGTGTATCAATGCGTCAGACTCAGAATAAGCTTTCTCATTATTATGTAGTATTGATGCATAAACGGGTACCTACATGAGAAGTGGCGTTGAGTAATCGTCCAGATATAGCGTGGCGCCTTCGACCCCGTCATCTCTCGCCCTCGGTGACTCAGTTCCCGAACACATGTGCAGCTGCAGCTTTTACTCTGAATTAACACAGCCTAATGCTGTAATCAATATTTCTTACTTTCCATTTGCACCGATATAAAAGTTTATGCGATGATTGCATCATTGAATAAGTAACTACATTCACAGTCCGATGTGTATACGTATTTTTAATATGTACACAACACAAACTAGAAACTAAATAGGTTATTTGGGTTTGCTTTCTCTTATATTCAATACACAATGTAGGTAAATACGTTAATTAAGTTAAGTTTCAATGCCCGTTTCTTTCACAGTTTACTTATCGACCTAGAAAATGTCATCCACAATTAATCATATACATTAGTATTCTGATTTGGTGTAGAGTTGATTGAACTAAATAATGGAGGGTACTAGTTTATTCACAACAGCTACGCCAATTAGACCTCATTGTGCAGGTTATTTGTATGAAACGTTTTGTATGGTAACCATTCAGAATTAAAAGGCACAATTCAGGAATTAACGTTTCCCTATTATTTGTTTTAACAATGTTTTTGTTGGCCAAAATAGACAGACACTAGTATGCTACTGTTCCTATTCCAAACCTGCCATAATATTGCAATTGGATTTATCCTTTTTTTATTCACCTTAACGGCGAAACGATCTTTTCGCCTTATGGTAAGCAATAATCAACTCTACCTACTACCAAACTATGTTCGTCACTCCCATATATAGATTATTGTGGCCAATATTTGTAGTAGCATTAAACCGGAACATAAAAGTGCTTACACACCGGTGGTAGACTGCAAAAATAGTCAAACCGGTGGTACTTTACCCAGCCAGCTCTTGTATAAGAAGGGGTTACCTTACCTAGTGAATCCTATGACTATTTATAAAGATCAGAATTTCTATAAAACTTGTAAAAAACTTAAGTAATATCACCGTATATACTAATGTTATTTGAGAACTGCTGTAGTTTTTATGTTGAATATAATCTTAAAAAATTCTACTCGATTATAATCTTAAAAATTCGGGCCATGTTATAGTAAATAAAGTAATATGCGGTAAGAATTAGGTTTGCGGGATAATAATGTAGTGGCTTTGCACAATACGTTTCAATATGGAGCAATAACGCACTCGGTCAGGAAATCACGTTTTAAGATAATTAAATGTTTTCCTCCACACCGTGCTGTCAGCGTTATATCTGTGTATTAAATACACGTGACCTACAAACTAGGTACAAATGATATAATGATTTCGTCATCGTTCTAGTTTTAAATAACATTAGTATGATTCGTTAATTTATATAAATCCTGTCGCGGCAAAATGACACACTACACTGCACCTTATGGTAAGTGTAATGCAGTCTAAATATAGTGTCGATCGCCGCGCCGAGAGATGCAGCGTTTCTAGACAGTCGCGAGAATTATGTCGGCTTGAAATAACTGGGTACACCCGGTATGACCCCGGAACGCGACTCGCAGGCACAAGTCACTAGGTATGGCGGGGCTTACTCAACTATAATTTTTGTCTACTTATTCCATGTATGTGTAAGTCCTCGCTAATAGATATATAAAAAACGACAATTTTAAAAAATCCTGATCAGTTGTAAACAAACGTATTGACATAATTATAACGAAATTTGGTGTTTTAGCTATTAGTATAGATTTATAACTCAGGCTTATTATTATAATAATAGTTAAAAAAACTAAAAAAAACATGCTTTTATAGAAAATCTAACTAAAAACTAGAAAATAAAGTTGAAGAAAACAATGTATTTTATTGTAAAAAAAAGCGTGGGGTCCTTTTTAAGATACTATCTAAATGATAATCCTACTACTCATATCTGTCAATACAATAATTATAACTATTGACACCATGCACTCCACGCTTTTATTTACAATAAAATACATTGTTTTCTTCAAATTTATTTTCCATTTTTTAGTTAGACTTTCTATAAAAGCGTGATTTTTTAGTTTTTTTTTAAACTATTATACTTTTAATATCGACATTCACCAGAAGTGAAGTAAAATACGAAAGTACTGTGATAAGCATTGTCGATTCGACACGCTTGGCAGCTTCGTATTCATTAATAACATAATCAAAGCTTACTGTTATCTAGGTAATAACGTCCTGAAGCTTTCAATGTGTTATTCAGTGTGTAATATGTTGTGAATGGTTCAGACGTATGATCGATGATTTCATAGGAATCGATTACTATATTGAGCGTATAGTTGCAACTTAGCGGTTATTAGTATTGGCAAAGAATGACAGAATTGCAACAGTTTAAAATGTGGGTACGTATTTTGTAACGATATAAATGTTTTACAAAATTATACTGCTTTACTTCACACTGTTTTTAAACTTTATTATAGTACTGGGTCAATAATCGACATGATAAAATATTATATTGGCAACACACTGTATAAACGTAGATGTTACCTATAGACATTGACTCCCTGTCCAAGAAGCGATATCGATCGCAATTAGTCGCGCAAAGGGATTTAGGACATGTTTGGCTCCCATCGCTAGGCGACAGTGGTCAGACGGACTAGATTGATGTTATTAAACATTCATTAATACCATTTTTTATTAAAAGACATAGGGCATATTAAATATAGGTATTATTTGGGAAACTTTGTATAATTTCGGATAGTTGTTTTAATGCAAATTTTGCTCAAAAGTAGGTTCATAATGAAACATTAAACAGTAACTTTGGTTATTGCAGTATGTAAACAGCATCACAGGTCAATGCTCTACAAATGGCCGAGTGCCAAGAATTAAGTGCATTAGGCACACAATGTTAGGATTCTATGATTCAGTTGTTAGCAATAAAAAGGGCATAAAGCTCAGTTTACGAATAGATTCTTAGTTTCTTTTAATCTATACTGTTTATTATCATAAAGGGTAATCTCTGGAACAACGTATCTGATTCTGAAAACTTTTTAACAAATGGGAACCTAAATGGGAACCTAATTTTCAATAAGCCAAGACTTACGCAGAAAGATTCAACGTTAAAAACTCATAAACATTAATTCAGTATGAAAATATTATTAAAAACTGTAACGTGTGTAGTTAGCTTTGAACAAAACGGAAGCTAAAAGGCAAACAGAATCCTACCACCCCAGTTGAATCATTATTATTATTAAATCTAGATTTACCCTTGTGAATTCCTTACTGATTCCTCCCACTCAAGTCTGGAATTAATTTCATATTTGTATACCTATTTATATTTACCCACTTATTCAGGTAACATTTAGTAAATTAGACAAAAATAAATATATCGTCTTATTGATATAGTGACAGCGTTCATATACTGTAAAACCGGTGTGGTCCTGAATTCGATTCCCAGGTCGGGCAGTCATTTGTGTTAGTTTTTCAAATACGAAAAGCTATCCATATGCGTTAGGGTAAACTTATGCCTGTATCTTCGGTAGGGTAGGCAGGGACGCAATTAGTGCACCTACAAACGAACGGCCATAACTACGCTACCAGATCCTATCTCATGACTAATAATGCAATTGTCAGTGACTGAATAATGTATAATATACTTATTGTGTTTAGTAAAAAAAAATGCACAACTCGGTAACTATCATTTTATGTTGTAATATTTATGGGTAATTAATTTAGATACTTAATATCCATATTTTATATTTCGTAATAATTTAACGAAAAGCAATTATCCGTACAGGTTTAGAAGTACATTGTCAATCATGTAGTTTTTTCTTCATAATAATTTAGAAAATATTTAAATCAAGGAATTATAAGTTAATAATGACGCAGTTCCTGAGCATAGGGCAAGGCGTAAGGGCGTTTTAAGGTGCACTCCCAGAACGAGAGACCGCCACATGCGATGACAGCTATTGTTGCTTTGTATGTAGTTGTATAGGTACGTTTTGAATTGTGCAACCGAAATAGGGCACTGCGACGCGCGACCGTTCCATTAAATTTCATACAGACCAACTTGACGCTATCGCCTACCTCGCGACAATCGTCGCTGTCTCACAGTCTCGGTCGCGTCCCTCAAAACAGGCCTTTAGAAGTAAATACTTGTGGGCGGGACGCGGCAGTATGTGGCGCGAGCTTGCCGAGGTTGGAAAGCGGTTATTCGTACCTACCATTTTCGTTGAAAATCAACCGGCTGTAAAGACTTACATTTTTAAAATTTTCACTCTAGCATTATCAAAATATTAGTGGAAACAATTTTGTAAACGGAATAAAACATACGTTTAAATGGAAGTGTACAAACTATAAGTCATAAACAAGTCATAAGGCTGCTAGTAGTCTAGTAGCTTTTATAAGTATATTGAATAGTTTTGTACGGGTACGGTGGGTCTGCAGGGTAATTGACGGGTATAGTTCAAGTGATGGCCGGTCAATATTGTGTCGCTTTATATCCATATTTAGAGAAACTTTTGTGTGCTGCGTTGTTTCTATCTGTATTCAATATTTAGGACTTTGTATTGTAAAGCACAATGGACGCGTGCTATGGCCGAGCCCCTGACGCTGCCTTCGCTTCCTCAGCCACGACGAATTCCGCTTTATCTTCATCCTTATCTATACAAAAGGTGTGAAAATTTTCGAATGCACCAGCATACCTGTAGATATTTTTTTTTAAATGATGGTTATGGAATGTTAATAGGAACTTACGAGTGTTAGTAATAATTAAAGAATAATTTATTAACCGTTGTCGGCAGGCGTCACCGTTGCCCACACAACGATGTCCCGGAGCCATTGTTCGATGTGGAGCACACGACGAGCGTGGTCTCCGCATACAAAACAGACTACGACGAAAAGCACGTCAGCCGCACTACCACCGTTCACCATGAGGATCACTTACGGCTCGAAGGCGACTTTCAAGAACCAGAACGTCCTCAATGGCAACCCGCTGAACGAACTAAACCAAGGAAACCAGAAGATAATCTCAAGCCTGAAGGTGAATTCGAAAAAAGACGTCCAGAGGAGTGGCGGCCTGGTGAAAGGGCTCCAGTGAAAAAACCAGAAGACAATTTAAGGCCTGAAGGCGAGTTCGAAAAGAGACGTCCTGATGAATGGCGCCCTGGTGACCGAGCTCCGGTTCGTAAACCGGATGATAATTTAAGACCAGAAGGAGAATTCACCACTCCTGACAAAGAGCCATGGAGGCCAGCTGAGAGACCAAGGCAGAAAAGGCCTGAAGATAATTTAAGACCTGAAGGAGAATTCACAACTCCTGAAAAAGAACAGTGGCGGCCGGCTGAAAGACAAAAGCCTAAGAAGCCTGAAGATAATTTACGCCCTGAAGGTGACTTTGAGAGACGCCAACCAGATGAATGGCGTCCCGGTGATAGGGCACCTGTTCGTCGTCCAGAGGACAATCTGAGACCTGAGGGTGAATTCACTTCGCCTGAAAAGCAACCGTGGCGTCCTGCAGAAAGAGAAAAACCTAAAAAGCCGGATGATAATCTTAAACCTGAAGGAGAATTTACCAAACGTCAACCCGAAGAATGGCAACCAGGTGACAGAGCGCCAGTACGTAAGCCTGAAGACAATCTTAGACCTGAAGGTGATTTTGAAAAGCGCAGACCTGAGGATTGGAGGCCTGGGGACAGAGCTCCAGTTCGTCGCCCAGAAGATAATCTGAAGCCTGAAGGAGACTTTACTACTCCACAAAAAGAAGAATGGAAACCCGCGGAAAGACAAAAGCCTAAGAAACCCGAGGACAATTTGAAACCAGAAGGGGAATTTGAAAAGCGCAAGCCTGATGAATGGCAGCCTGGTGATAGGGCACCTGTACGGAAACCTGAAGATAATTTGAAGCCCGAGGGAGAATTTGCCACTCCTGAAAAAGAACGCTGGCAGCCAGCGGAACGTCCAAAGCAGAAAAAACCTCAAGATAATTTGAGACCCGAAGGTGAATTCGAAACTCCGAAAAAAGAAGAATGGAAGCCGGCTGAAAGACCCAAGCAAAAGAAGCCCGAAGACAATTTGCGCCCTGAAGGAGACTTTACAACAGAAAGATCTATCACAGATGATTACAAGGTGGTGACAGGCGAAAGAGCAGAAATTATACGTCGAGTTGACAACATAATCACAGAGGGAGAGTTTACAGGTAAGAATTTGATTAAATACCCTGTAGTAAACAAGAAAATATGTCACTTTTTCTGCATTATTTTTTATACTAATTATGTAACTATATGACTACAACCACATGCATACCCACTTCAACTGTGGAGCAAATAATCCCTGAGATTGACACTTTGCGGTTATGCATGCTTCAACATTAAGTTAGCATCCATCTCCCAATCTCGGCGGGATATACAATATTCATCACCGATGATCGTGGATGATGCATACGATATGCAGTCAGTTGAGTCGGACCTTTCAGTTGTCTTTAACAACTCAATCAATTCGTTTTTTATGCGTATAACTTGAGATCATGATAAATTTATTATGTTCTGTTACCTATTTGAATTCGGAATTAATTTTTCAGATACAACAACTTCTCGCACCGAATATACTATGAAGCCTGTTGAAAGACCAAAACCCGTTCGTCGTAACACTTGGACAAAGATCGAAGGGGAAATGATAACCGACACAACGAGCAAGTCAGAATATGTTGATTTCACTGATATTCTAGAAAGGACAACAATGGTCGCGCGGAGAACAGATAATTTAATAAGAGAAGGTGAAATAGAGTTTATAACATCCAACCAAGAAGACTACACGCAAAAAGTGACACCTGTAGAACGGCCACAGAGACGCCGTACATGGACTAAAGAAGACTTTGAGAAGTTCTATGCCACAGAGGAATTACAATCAGTAACCACAACACAAAAAGAATTTAGAACATACGAAGAAGTCGACGTGAGACAACCCTACAAGAAGCCGAAAGATAATTTAAAACCAGAGGGTGAATTTGAAAAGCCTGAACAAGAGGAATGGCGCCCAGCTGAAAGGCAAACACCTAAAAAACCTAAAGACAATTTAAGACCAGAAGGTGAATTTGAGACTCCAAAGCAAGAAGAGTGGCGTCCAGCTGATAGGCAAACGCCAATAAAACCTAAAGATAATTTGAAACCAGAAGGTGAATTCGAGACTCCTAAGCAAGAAGAATGGCGTCCTGCCGAAAGACCAAAACAAAAGAAACCTCAGGACAACCTTAGACCGGAAGGGGAATTCGAGCAACCGAAACAAGAAGAGTGGCGCCCCGCTGAAAGACCTAAGCAAAAGAAACCCCAGGACAACCTAAGACCGGAAGGAGAATTCGAGCAACCGAAACAAGAAGAATGGCGTCCTGCTGAAAGACCCAAGCAAAAGAAACCTCAGGATAACCTAAGACCGGAAGGAGAATTCGAACAACCGAAACAAGAAGAGTGGCGCCCTGCTGAGAGGCAGACACCTAGGAAACCAAAAGACAATTTGAGACCAGAAGGTGAATTTGAGACCCCAAAGCATGAAGAGTGGCGTCCTGCTGATAGACCTAAGCAAAAGAAACCTCAGGACAACCTAAGACCGGAAGGAGAATTTGAACAACCGAAACAAGAAGAGTGGCGTCCCGCTGAAAGACCTAAGCAAAAGAAACCCCAGGACAACCTAAGACCGGAAGGAGAATTCGAGCAACCGAAACAAGAAGAGTGGCGTCCCGCTGAAAGACCTAAGCAAAAGAAACCCCAGGACAACCTAAGACCGGAAGGAGAATTCGAAAAACCGAAACAAGAAGAGTGGCGCCCTGCTGAGAGGCAGACACCTAGGAAACCAAAAGACAATTTGAGACCAGAAGGTGAATTTGAGACCCCAAAGCATGAAGAGTGGCGACCTGCTGATAGACCTAAGCAGAAGAAACCTCAGGACAACCTAAGACCGGAAGGAGAATTTGAACAACCGAAACAAGAAGAGTGGCGTCCCGCTGAAAGACCTAAGCAAAAGAAACCCCAGGACAACCTAAGACCGGAAGGAGAATTTGAACAACCGAAACAAGAAGAGTGGCGTCCCGCTGAAAGACCTAAGCAAAAGAAACCCCAGGACAACCTAAGACCGGAAGGAGAATTCGAACAACCGAAACAAGAAGAGTGGCGCCCTGCTGAGAGGCAGACACCTAGGAAACCAAAAGACAATTTGAGACCAGAAGGTGAATTTGAGACCCCAAAGCATGAAGAGTGGCGACCTGCTGATAGACCTAAGCAGAAGAAACCTCAGGACAACCTAAGACCAGAAGGAGAATTTGAACAACCGAAACAAGAAGAGTGGCGTCCCGCTGAAAGACCTAAGCAAAAGAAACCCCAGGATAACCTAAGACCGGAAGGAGAATTCGAACAACCGAAACAAGAAGAATGGCGTCCTGCTGAAAGACCAAAGCAAAAGAAACCTCAGGATAACCTAAGACCGGAAGGAGAATTCGAACAACCGAAACAAGAAGAGTGGCGTCCTGCTGAAAGACCTAAGCAAAAGAAACCCCAGGACAACCTAAGACCGGAAGGAGAATTCGAGCAACCGAAACAAGAAGAGTGGCGTCCTGCTGAAAGACCTAAACAAAAGAAACCTCAGGACAACCTTAAACCGGAAGGAGAATTCGAGCAACCAAAACAAGAAGAGTGGCGTCCTGCTGAAAGACAAACGCCTAAAAAACCACAAGATAATTTGAAACCAGAAGGTGAATTCGAAACACCCAAACAAGAAAAGTGGCGTCCAGCAGATCGTCCTACACCTAAAAAGCCAGAAGATAATTTACGGCCTGAAGGTGAATTTGAAACTAGAAAACCCGAGGAATGGCGCCCAGCTGAACGCCCAGTACAAAAGAAACCGCAAGATAATCTCAAACCTGAGGGTAAGTTCGAGGAGCCAGAACCAGAAGAATGGCGTCCAGCTGAACGGCAAACACCCAGGAAACCTAAAGATAATTTGAAACCAGAAGGAGAATTTGAAACACCTAAAGCAGAGAAATGGCGTCCGGCAGAACGTCCTTTAGCCAAAAAACCAGAGGATAATTTGCGTCCTGAAGGTGACTTTGAAACAAGAAAGCCTGAGGAATGGCAGCCAGCTGAGCGTCCAATACAAAAGAAACCTAAAGATAATCTTAAGCCTGAGGGTGAATTTGAGAAACCAAAACATGAGAAATGGCTTCCTGCAGAGAGACAAACACCTAAAAAACCTCAAGATAATTTAAGACCCGAGGGAGACTTTGAAACACCGGAACCTGAAAGATGGCGTCCTGCTGAACGTCAAAAACCTAAAAAGCCCGAAGACAATTTGCGTCCGGAAGGTGACTTTGAAACTAGACGCCCAGAGGAATGGCGGCCTGCTGAGAGGCCTGTTCAAAAGAAACCACAGGATAATCTTAAGCCTGAAGGTAAATTCGAGGAACCAAAACATGAAGAATGGCGACCTGCTGAACGACAAACACCTAAGAAACCTCAAGATAATCTAAGGCCTGAAGGAGAATTTGAAACGCCCAAACAAGAAGAGTGGCGTCCTGCTGAACGCCCTAAACAAAAGAAACCTCAGGATAATCTTAGACCGGAAGGAGAATTCGAGCAACCAAAACACGAAGAGTGGCGCCCTGCTGAAAGACCCAAGCAAAAGAAACCCCAGGACAATCTAAGACCGGAAGGAGAATTCGAGCAACCGAAACAAGAAGAGTGGCGTCCTGCTGAAAGGCCCAAGCAAAAGAAACCCCAAGACAACCTAAAACCGGAAGGAGAATTCGAGCAACCTGAACATGAAGAGTGGCATCCAGCTGAGAGACAAAAGCCTAAAAAACCAAAAGACAATTTACGTTCCGAGGGTGATTTTGAGAAACGCCATCCGGAAGAATGGCGTCCCGCTGAGAGGCCTGTTCAAAAGAAACCGCAAGACAACCTTAGACCTGAAGGTAAATTTGAAGAACCTAAACCTGAACAATGGCGTCCCGCCGAACGGCAAACCCCTAAGAAACCAAAAGACAATCTGCGTCCAGAAGGTGAATTTGAAAAACCCAAACATGAAGAATGGCGTCCGGCAGAAAGGCCTATTCAGAAAAAACCGCAGGATAATCTTAAACCTGAAGGCAAATTTGAAGAACCTAAACCTGAAGAATGGCGCCCCGCCGAAAGGCAGACTCCCAAGAAGCCACAAGACAATCTGCGACCAGAAGGTGAATTCGAAAAACCGAAACAGGATGAATGGCGCCCTGCCGAAAGGCCCGTGCAGAAGAAACCACAGGATAATCTTAAGCCCGAAGGTAAATTTGAAGAATCGAAGCCCGAAGAATGGCGTCCTGCTGAACGACAAACGCCTAAAAAACCTAAAGATAATCTTCGACCGGAAGGTGACTTTGAAGCTCCGAAGCGGGATGAGTGGCGTCCAGCTGAAAAGCCTATAGTTAAGAAACCCAAAGACAATCTTAGGCCTGAAGGTGAATTTGAAAAACCTAAACAAGATGAATGGCGTCCAGCTGAGCGACAAACACCTAAAAAACCTCAAGACAATCTTAAGCCTGAGGGTAAGTTTGAATCTCCGAAACCAGATGATTGGCGTCCTGCGGAACGACCCGAAGTAAAGAAACCAAAAGATAATTTGAAACCAGAGGGTGAATTTGAAAAACCCAAACAGGATGAATGGCGCCCTGCTGAAAGGCAGACACCAAAGAAACCTCAAGATAATCTTAAACCTGAAGGTACCTTCGAGCGGCCCGAGAAACCCAAGCATGTGGCTGGAGAACGACCTATTGCAAAGAAACCAGAGGATCATTTGAAACCTGAAGGAGACATGGAAGTTGTAAGACGGACAGATTATACGGCTACTCGTGGAGATCGAGTTGATATTGTCAAACACGAAGATCACCTTAAAATGGAAGGTACAATTGATATACATCGTTCTAGAGATGACTACAAACGCGTTGAAAGAACTGAAAAAGTAATTATTCAAAAACATGAAGATAATTTGCGCACAGAAGGTGAATTTATTGATCTCCAAATTCGTAACGATTATAGTGCAACGAAGGGTGAACGAGCTCCAGTAGTAAAACCTCAAGATAATTTGAAACCAGATGGAAAATTCTATAAACCTGAAATGATACCTTCTCAACCGGCTGAAAGACGTAAACCCTTTAAACAAGTTGACAATATTACTATTGAACGAGACATTGACTTGTATAATAGACAAAAAGTCGAAAGGCTTGATATTATCAGAAGAGAGGACAATTTAAAGATAGAAGGTGAATTCATTGATATGAAACAAAGAGATGATTATAGTATAGTCAAAGGTGAAAGAACGTCTGTTGTCAAGCACGAGGATAACTTAAAGTTGGAGGGTAAAATAGAAAACCTTCGCACTTCAGATACATATCGTGTTGTTAAGGGTCAAAGAGTTAAATTAACACGCAGAGAAGATAATTTGAAAATAGAAGGCGTTTTCGAGGATCACACACGCAGAGACGACTATAAAGTTATAAAAGGTCATGCCATTACATATCCACAAGACAGAAGAAGGCCCAAAGATGACTATGAAAGAGTACCAGAGGATATTGATAAATACGGACCTACAAAGGTTACAGATAAAACCAGACCCCAGGATGAGGCCGACCGTCCGTCAAGACCGAAAGAGCCTTCAGATGATCGCCCAGGAGTTAAAAAGCCTAAAGACTCTTGGCAACCAGATGAGGATCAAAAACATCATCCCATGGCCCCTAGACAACCAGGAGATACATCTGAACATCGCACTAGGGACACCTTCCAACCCGATGATAAGAACAAATATCATCCGGAAGGGCCTCGACAACCTGGAGATACATTTGGCCAACGCCCTAGGGACAAACTGCAGCCTGACGACGATGACGGGCGTCACCCGAAGGGTCCCCGACAACCTGGAGATACATTTGGGCAACATCCTAGGGACAAACTGCAACCTGATGACGATTATGGGCGTCATCCGAAGGGTCCTCGGCAACCCGGACATTCATTTGACCAACGGCCTAAGGATAAACTGCAGCCCGATGACGATTATGGGCGTCACCCGAAAGGTCCTCGTGAACCTGGAGATATAACTGAGCGTCAGCCCAAGGATGGTTTGCAACCGGATGATAATAATAGACGTTATCCCAAGGGTCCTCGCCACCCTGAAGATACATTTAATCAACGTCCCAAAGATAATTTGAAACCTGAAGGCAAATTCGATAGGCCATCTAAACAACAATGGGCACCGGGTCAAAGACCTGAACAAATTAAACCAAAAGATAATTTGCATTTAGATGGACAGTTTGAAACGCGTCCAAAAACACAATGGCAGCCGGGTGAAACCCCAGCTCAAGTGCGTCCACAGGATAATTTAAGACCGGAGGGTGATTTTGAAAGACCATCCAGACCGAAGTGGGTGACATCAGAAAGACCTGAGCAAATAAAACCAAAAGACAATTTGTATCCTGAAGGTTCCCCAACACAAAAAACACCAGGCCAAACGGGACCGAAAGACATTTTAAGACCAGACGGTCAATTTGATCGACCAGAAACTCCAAAGTGGGCACCAGCAGAAAGACGAACACCAATAAGACCTACCGATAATCTTTACACAAATGGGGATATTATTAAACATGACACATCAAAAACAGAGACTGGTAAAATCGTCAAAAAAATAGTAGGATCTAAAATAATAACAACTCGTGACGATAGTGTGAAAAGCCATATCGACCACCGAAGAGATACTGTAATACGTCAAAACGATCAAACTAATTTAAAACGGACTGAAACCCTTACGCAACAGTCGCAGGCCGATCAAACCACTTTGAAAAATATCAAGCATACAACTATCAAATCTAATGACGTGAATGATCAATCTCACATTGATAAAACATCTATAAAATATATTCAACCTAGTCCCCATACCAAGCATACTACTGTTGGAACTCACGATGTGATAGACCAATCTCGTATTGATCAATCTACTTCAAAACATATTCAGTCGGGTACCCATGTCAAGCACACCTCTGTTACATCTGAAGATTTAACAGATCAGTCTCATATTGACCATACAACTGTTAAGTATACCCAAAGTGGGCCACGTGTAAAGCATACCACTATTAAATCAGAAGACGTAACAGATCAATCTTATACTGACCAATCTTCTGTGAAACGTATTCATTCTGGATCGCATATAAAACATACTACGGTGACGTCTGAAGAGGTAAAGGACCAAACTCAGACTACTACAAAACACATTCAATCTGGGACGCACACCAAGCATACCACTACAAAACGTGGAGATACCCCAGATCGTGCAGGACCACAAAAAGACCTTGACCGAGTTGCATCTCCTGATACAGTTGATCGCCGTTATCCTCAGAAGATTACCGATCGCACTGTAGGGCAAAACACCACTGATAAAAGTGTGGTACAAAAGACAGATACGAGAAATGTTAAGAACATAACTTCATCTACAACGAAAACAGTTAAACAAATAACGGAGAAGAAACTCAGGGGTGGCAAGTGGGTAACTGTCACACGTAACGTAGAGGTGGACGTTACCACACAGGGCGATAAAGGAGATATAACACATGTTAGAGGTGAACCCGGTGACAGAGCTCCTCGTTACAGGGACACTGGCGATACTACCCAAAGAATTGTTTCGGCTGATCGTATCAACACGTCGACAAATCAAGGCCTACATTCTCAACGTTACGTATCCTCGGACACCACAAATCAACAAGACGTATTGAATACTACGTACATTAAAAGAGGATCTTCACATCAACACATATCCAGCGATAATAATCAACGTACAACGTCATCACAACAAACTGTTAAAACGTCATCGACAGATCAAAGCACGTCGCAGCAACGCCAGGCAGTCTCCGAGAGTCACACTCACCGTAAAATTGGTATGACATCTGTTTCGGATTCCACTCATATTGATCAGAACTCTTCACGAACAACGCAACACTCCACTTCTGACACCCATGTGAATAAGCAATCGGGAGTTGACAACACACAAAGAATTACTTCATCAGACTATACCGGCAGCAACATTAATCAACGTCACGCGATCGACAATAATGTTGAAAGAAGCACTGGTTCAACAACATACGTAACAAGAGGTAGTCATGTTCAAGAAAACGTTTCAAATTCCACTCACGTATCTACTAATAGGAACTTGAGTGACAGTGTGACAAAGACGAGTATCGAATTTCAGAGAGCAATGCATGGCGGCGACGATTCCTCATCTGCCGTAATTGATAGAAATTCGCGCAGTGGTCATCATAAGCGTATTTCAGATTTAGTCTCGGACACAACTTCCACAAACGCTGTTTTACACCGGAAAGGTGTTTCTTCTAACACGGAAGCACACCACTCTATTAGCACTACTGCAGCGGCACAGAGAAAGAGCATCGGTAATCTTACTGACAGGGGAGAGTACATCAGCAACTCCACTCAAAGCACGGACAGGAAAAGCATAAGTTCGATGCACCGTTCGAACCGCGATAATATGACTGTCATATCGCAGCAAGTGGACAGTTCCGATGCACGTCGCAATCAAATCAGAAGAGACGGACAATCTACTGTAATGGTAGAGCGACAATCAAAAGGCGCTGTCAAGGATAATCTTCGAGTTGGTGGTGAATTTTATGGGCATTCTGAGGGCCGATCGTATGGGAGCTTTTCTCGGTCGGATCAACATACACAACGAACTGAGCGATCTGAACATGTTGAGCGAGCGGAACGAGTGCAACGCGTTCAGCGACACGGTAACACATCGCATTTCGTGCTGGGAGACGGCGGGACTAGTTACAAGCGCGAATACACAGCACATGTCCACGGAATCTGCCCTGCCACCTTGGTCGAAGCTCCGCAAACACCGTACAAACATACGCGCGACTCTCGTGAACATAAGTTCTATACACCGAAAATCGGACAAAATAAATAATAAACTTTGTAGGCCTTGGCTTTCAAAAGTCTAACTTATTCATTCCTTATATAATACTTTTGCGATTTTTTACTGCTATTGGTAAAATTAACTATGACATAATGTAATTTGAGAAGCAATTAATGTTGCTATTTTTAATGTTATTAATGTGTCTTCTCTTTTAATATGCTTAATATTTTATTTTAATTAACAAATATTTTTATTATTTTCTTTGTTTTGTCAAACATTGCCATGTAATAAAGTTTTATATTACAAAAGGAGTAGTTTTATTTATCTAAAATATTTAATAATGCCAAACTCAAAAAGACGGTTAAATGCGAGTCAGAATTACGCAACGAGTAACCTAGCTACACCCTTAAATATTTATTTTCCTCTGCTTTACTATTTGTTAGAATATCAGACAGAATAAAACATATTCTGCGAAAATTGTACCGGTTTCTAATATGTTTCAGAAGAGGGAGCCTTATAAAAGAAGAATATACAGACAGACGACATAGGCTCAGTGATAGGATTCCGTTGGTGCCCTTTGGGTACACAATCATAATAAAAATTATTAAGCTAGTGTTAGAAGAACGGGTAAACATAGATTTACCCGGGTGCTTGCTCGGCTCGTGTATTAATTTACACTGTTCTAACCTAACCGAATAAGTAAAGATATCTTAACATTATTCGGACTCCGCCTAAAGAGCTTGGGTAAGGCTATGGTTACCTGGGTAAACCTAGTTTTATCCGAGGTTTTTTTTGAGTGGTAGAGCCACGCTGTAGACAGTTTTGTCTACAGCGTAAATGGGCCGGCTCGACCGGGTCGTTACCACTGTCTCACAGAAAACCGACGTAAAGTAGCGGCTTGCTGCTGCGTTTCGTGCTGTGAGTGAGATATCCAGAAGCCCAAATCCCCCTCGCTTTCCCAATCCCTAATTATCCCTTTCCTTTAAGGTCGGCAACGCGCCCATGATTCTTCTGGTGGTGGGCGCACATGGGCGATGGAGATCACTTACCATCAGGTGACCCACTTGGTCGTTTGCCGGCCTATGCAATAAAAAATAATAATAATAATAATACTAACGCCAGCATGTAGTCGGTCATGCTTTGCTTTGTTTTTTTCCCCAGACTGTAAATATAATGATCAGGGGTCCCTCGGGTAGCTGATCCACTTGATTACTATCAAGCTCATTTTCCGTGAGTAGCTTCGTTTCGATGAGACGACCAACAATTCCCTATGCGAAAATGCTCTATTGTGGTAGCTAACAGAGGTAGCAAGGATAGAATATTTCGATTTGATGATACTCAAAAAATTATTATTTTATTTGTAGGACAATATGACAGTTAAATTATATAAATATTAACTAAGTAAAAACAAAAAAATCAGCTGGTTAGTAATCATTCTTATGACCTCGTTATCGATACCTATTGGAAGCCCCTCCTTCCAATAGGTATGATTACTAATCAGCTGATTTTTTTGTTTTTACTTAGTTAATATTTATATAGTTTAACTGTCATATTGTCCTACAAATAAAATAATAATTTTTTGAGTATCATCAAATCGAAATATTCTATCCTTACTACCTCTGTTAGCTACCATAATAGAGAATTTTCGCATAGGGAATTGTTGGTCGTCTCATCGAAACGAAGCTACTCACGGAAAATGAGCTTGATAGTAATCAAGTGGATCAGCTAGCCGAGGGACCCCTGACCATAATAGGTAATAGCAACTAAAACTTTGCATTGCTCAATCTGTAAATATCTGCTTCTGTCTAGTCGTCACTTCAGCCAATTTGTGTTTTGAAATAAAGCTGATACAGTAATACCCCGGACTTACGCGATAGGTGGGACCGAGCGATAACCGTGTAAGTCGAATACGCGTAAGTCGGGGTACAACTTTGCATATAAATACATATAAAGTATGTTTAATCGGGACCAGAGTCTAAAGAAAATAATAATTTAGACGAACGAATGATGCTTGAATTCAACAATTGAGAGTCTTTCACAGCTTCTATATTTTTTTCTTTACCATTTATAACCGTTCGGACTGTCGATTCCGGTAGGTCAATTTTTTTTGCCATATCACAATTTTTTATTTTTGCTTAAAAGTCTGAGGTAATATTCAGTTTACGCTCAAAAGTCAGTGATTTTCTTTTCTTGTTAGGTTCAAATGACACATATTTTGTTTATTTGGATGACATAATTTGAGGTTATCAATAAAATGCAACGTACGTAAAACAATACCACACGGAACACGTTCGAACCTGTCGTAAACAAAACACTAACAGGGCAGAGTGGGAGAGCTGATACATGCGGCCATCGAAAATAAAAACCGCGTATCTCCGAATTCGCGTAAAACGGGGTAGCGTAAGTCGGGGTATTACTGTATTAATGTAATTAAAAGTAGCTAAATCTTCACCAAAAAATAATGAAGACTTTAGAAGTCATACAAGTTGGTGCTGGCGTGCAAAAATAAAATTTGTTGAGAGAGCTATAAGTGCTTTAATTAACCTTAAAATACTTCTAAAATGTAAATTAAAATATCATAAAATTTAAATTTCTTATTAATTACAAAGCCACTAAATTACTAAATGCCAAAAATATATTAATTTATTATGCCCTATCAGAATTTGATCCTTCTTCTGAATCATGTGATGGTTTCAACCGCCTTACTCTTTTATATCTTCCCAAGTCCTCGTCCGAGTTGCGCGGGAGTGAGCCAAAGGCGTCGCTTTCTTGGTAGTTTGGTGCGCTCATATAAATCTCTGAAAATGTTTTAATACCATTATCCACTACCTGCGTCGAATGCGAAGCATTCGATTGTTCATCAATCGGCTTTTTATCGTCATTGCGTCTGTTACGCGAATTGCTTCTGTACATCAAATTATCGTCGACGCCTTCTATTCCTGAAAGGACGCTGTCGGTGTCCGATCCTAGATTTACAGGATCTCTGACAATATTATTGTTACTCGACAAAATAGCGCTATCACTTGATAAGGTATTCTGACCGTCTGTAGCAGATTGACGGGAATTGTCGCAAGAAACACCATCTATGGGTTTATTTTTAGCTAAGTTTGCCGTAATGTCATAGAAACCATCGTCATCAAATTCGTTTCCTTCATCGTTGTCTGCCTCTTCACTTTCGGACCTGTACTGAAAATATCCTGTTTTGGCATTTGGTAGCATTCCAGCAGATCTTTTTTCCATATTATGATTTAAATCTTTTCTTTTGACTCTTACTAAAGCCCCAGAATATGAAGCGGAATTGCTGTAAGCGTTCGAATTTTGAAACGACTCCTCGAGCGGTTTTAAAGAATCTGGTAGGTCATCTAGCGTAATTGAATATGCTTCCCGCTTATAGTCTCCCTTTTGATTTTCAACTTTATCATCAATAAGCTGAGACGTTTCCTCATTTTGGGAACAATCATATTCTTGATCAAATGTAGAGTCAGGTGAATTATCATTATCTAATCCATTATTTTCGAACCTAACGTCATCTAAAGAATTAGCATCACTTAAAAAGTCATTGTAGTTTGCTTCTCTTTTATTTTCACACTTTGAGGGCTCTTGAACATTGGGATCTTGATTTTTTGTATCCGTTGCAGAAGTTAATGAACTTAACTTATCGGATTTAATTTGGTTTAAATTACTAGCGCTGCTTACCTCAATTTTATTATCAGAATTAGTATTTTCAGTTTCAGGGCTATTAGTTTGTTTACTAAGCGTGGTTCTGTCTACGTTTGTAGATTCTGGAGATTCCGTGTTTTCATCTGCGGAGGAACTGCTCGGTTGAATTTTACTCAATTCCGACTGCACATTTTCTACAAGATTATTTTCTTCAAGAGCTCCTGCTTTTTTTGTAATTTCTCGTTTATTGATATTTTCGTAAGCATCATAATTAGCATGGGTATCATCGATTATTTTCTTTAATAGTTGTTTTTTTTCATCTGTCAACGAGTTAAGCAATTCTTTCAATTCGGAGTCCGACATTTTTTTAATGTGGTTCTTAATAGCTATTTCTTCATCTAGTGTATCAGTTTCCTGTAGATGTTTATTTGAAACATTAGATAGGTTTTGTGTTTGCCTAGCTTCACGCCTTTTGTGAGTCCTGTCGAGCTGTTCATTTTCGTAAGTTTGATCATAGCCGCGTTTATTATCAGTTTGCATTGTATTATATTGTTTATAGAAATGTGCCCGCTCGCTCGTGTACAGCCCTTCATTATTGTTATATTTGTTGTCAAATTTGCTAACTTCATCTCTGTTGAATAACATACTATCTTCGTCGTTTCTAGCGGCCAGTTCTACAGTTCTTTTGTTCGGCTCTTCGTTTTGAATAAGAAATTGTGGACTATTGACCTCGTAGTTATTGGCGTTACGACTGTTCGTGTACTGGACATCCTCAGTCAAGTCATTGTTATCATACTGTTTGTTGGATTGGCGACATAATTTTCGGGAGTCTTCACTGCTACGATTACGGTCTGAAAACTAGAGAAATCACATTTAAGCTATAATAAACAAACTTAAGCATCTCAATTCCGAAGCATCTTAGATGTTAGCTTATTACACTACCTCTTTATTAAGTGTAGGTCATTTTCGAAAACATTACCATCGCATTTCTATGTCAGAAGTAACCTAGAGAGGTTAATTATAATTGTTTTCGAAGACAGAAATGATTTCAATCAACATTTCGCTTGTATTTTGTGACTAAGCAGAAATTCCATCGCAAGCAAATCATACCTGCTTTAATATAGCCAAATATCACAACTAGGAATAATAACAGGAATAAATCTAGGAATTGACACCCTTACTGGTTTATAGTGCACGCACGGCATAATGCTAGCAATAAACGATGTGGCGAATTAGATAATTATGATTGCAATGAAAAAGGTTTGTCATACAGTTTCGGTATTGGCTCGCAGACGTCGCTGCTCTGCGTCGGATTGATATTCAGTCCCAGATGAGTCTGCTGGAGTGCGGACTACCGGCTCCTGATCCGCGGATACCTTAGCAATTACAAAGTTCTGTAGTAATTTATTTATTTATTTATTTGCACTTCATATACAAAATGTATATAGGCGGACTTAATGCCAGGGGCATTTTCTGCCAGTCAACTTTAGGATGGTGCAGAGATAGACAAGGTAGGTGCATCAAGTATAACAAGAAATATTACAAAATTACGATACAAATAATCATAACATACAAACAATAATTAAGTGGAATATTTAAACATTTACATAAATATATATACATAATATATACGTATACATAAATAAATATGCACAATATATACAACGTAATATTACAACGCATTAATATTGCAACGCGTAATATTACGCAAGGTACAGTACTATGATTAATGTTATGCTCTTCAGAAATCTTCGATTTTTTATGAATTAGTACGAATGTACCACCAATTTCTAGTAATCCGAGGATGGTCGATCACATATAGAATATTGTTACAACTGGTCTGAGATTATAGACGAAGATCGACGAAGAGCATAACTCATAGTAGGTATATCGTCGATGAAGTACCAAACATAAACCAAATCCTAGTAACTAATAAAAAGGTAATGTATTGGAAACTATTTTACTATCAATAGTTGATCAAAATAAATAAAACCTTATTTTAAACAGTTTTTGTAAAATAAAACCTTATTTTAAACAGTCTGGTGTAAAAATAGATTCTCAACACTTTGGAGGTATTCACAGAGTACATTATTATAGAGGTATTGGTACTTCATCGACGATATATACATGTGTATGTACATACGATATTATTGTGAAAAAATAATGTAACAATGTGACACATACGTCATGATCTCCCATCGGGATGTCATTTTCGTCGCGGTCCGGGACGTTGGAGGCAGAAGCATCGTTTAAAACCTCGTACTCAGTCTCGTCAGACTCGCTATAATAAAGATCATTAAACAATATAATACCAACAAAAGTTAATAAATTTAAACAAGAAATACATACTTAGCACCACTCTCTTCTATTTGCAGTGGTTTTAACCAGACGACATCCAATATTGCACAGCAGAGCACAAAATACAACACACGGGAGCGCATTCGTGTACAATTCACAAAAACAATTCAATAAAAATCAACCTTTTGTTTGACAAGACGTATTATAATATTCTTTGAACAAGAGGAATTCTTATTTTGGCAGACCATTTTTTTTTTATTTGGTCGGCCAGTATAACAAACCAAACTTTTTGAATCGGAATAAACACATTTTTTTATGATTTAAACTATTTAATAAGTAAATCTTGTCCACCATGGATCATCACGCCCTATCGATCACTCACCGAGGATCATAAAGTATAAAAATCGAGTTGGAGGTTTAACATAATATATGCAACACGATATAATTTTTTCGACTCATTTTGTCGTGCATTACTAGTTTACTGTCTATCGAAGCTAACATGGTTGCATATGACTCGTTATTTCAAAAGTAGAGAAAATAGTACCTACTTTCAACCTCTCTGTGGTATTAATTTGCGAACGAATTTAAATCCCCCTCCCCTATCCAATTCCTCAATTATCCCTTCCCTTTAAGGTGGGCAACGCGCCTATTATTCTTCTAATGTGGCTATTTGGTTAGCGAGCCATTACACACTGTCATATCAGTCACGAGCGTGTGTTCGAACATTCGACAGTACGTAATAAGGCTTTCGAAATGTACGAATGCGCAAACAACGTCTCGCGTCTCGACAGGCACTTAAGGGAAAAATGCTGCTTATTATTGGATAATCATTGTAACTGTTAGTGATATCCACTTAACGAAGACCTTTGGAGCGCATAACTAAAATCTGTACATAAATAAATTTTTGAGGGGTTTTTTCGATTTATTTTATGAATACTACTTCTACATAGTAAGTAAAAACTCTATGTACTTACAACAACTTTATTTTAAATGAGACAGTTTCATCTCTATCACACTTATGTACATTTGGTTTAAATAAAACGAACCTTAAAACTGCTTACTGCAAAATCGTCATTAAGTTTGTGCATATTTGAGAAAAATATTTATCTCTAAAAATTGTATTTGTAAAAATTGCTCAAATAGATGTAAGGAATTTTTCAACATACATCGATCACACAATTTGGTGTCTCGTTGCATCGAACTTTCTCATAACCGCACATACGTTAGGGCCTCCGCAGACCATAGACTTTATATTGGCCGATGGTTTGGTCGGGTCGGACTGCTAGGTGCTAACAGTCGGGTTGATGATGGCGCATACCAGACAATAGTCGTAGGCCTGCTCTCAAACGATTTACTAGTTATTAAGGGGTTTTTGAACAAAGCGGTCCCACATTGAAAGAACTTTCCCGACAGTTCAGTTTTGAAGGCAATCGTGTAGCCCATCAAACATTTTTTATCGGCACATACCGTATATTTATAATGTGCGCACTTGTATTCTTCATAGTGATTAAGATACCGACCAAATTATCGACCGATAAATAGTCTATGGTCTGCGGAGGCTATACACTATAGTTATAAATTAAATTCAAAATACAAAAGGTGGAACAAGCAACAGAACTTATTAAGTGCGTCCACATTTCGGTAGATACGGTTTTGTGACTGTCTACCTGTCACCAACTATTCCCTACTCATCACCTTTTGGTTTCGATATTTACAATTTTGTCATTTGTACTTTTAAAAACGAATTTGAACAATACACGAATTGAACAAGTCACATTGTATTAAGAATTACATATTTTAACGACATCGTATGATGTGTTCGGAATCTCGACATGTATAAACACCATATTGCACCTGATTTAGATCAAATCAAATCTAACCCGACACTTTATTTGTAAACCTCTTCTGCATCTGGCAGACTTAGCTTATATAAAATATAATAGGAGCTAACTTCGAAGGCAATTATTGCATACATAACATAAACTCACGGCTGTATCCTCGAAGGCACAGGCAAAGGTGCAAGTACTAAATGTACGATGCGTCGAAATTTTTTACTTCGCATGGTGAGCCTATCGCCATATCGGGCACAAATTACAAACTCTTTGACTCATTGATTGAAATTTTCTGACCTGGGATATGAATGTAGGACCTTCTGGATTCTCAGCCTATGTCTGCCACTAGACTAATGAGTTGAAGGCAGTATAAATAAACATATCTTCAGATTCACAAATACATTGATTGTATCCATGTAATATCGATTACTGTTTTGACGAGTGTAGTGCACAAATTGCCTTCGCAGTTGGTCCTATGTGAATCTAAATTTAGAAAACTTTACTAAGTTTAATAAGAAAAAGAAACTTACATTAAACATCAGATTAGGCTTCATTATGAATTATCTTGTGCTTTTTTCCTTTATCACAATAATCGTACAATAATTATTTATATCGTAATAGTAAATCATCTGTCACACAGTACATACCTTTATAAAGGAATTTGAAATATAAACTTTGAAAGTATAACACGAACAGTTGTATAATGTGTACACTGTACATAACACATATAGAATTACATTTTTTTTTAATTCACATAACAGATATGAATTTGTAAAAAAGAGATTGCAGTAAATAAAAAAAAAACACGGTACCATCCCGAAGTTATACAAAAAAATGTATGTGAATTGCAATGTGGAATGGAACGAAGATTGTACGAACACTAGTTGATAATTAACATGATTGTTGAAAAACATGTTATCCTGCTTTTAAATTCATAACTTGTTGACTAGACTCTTAAAACATAACATAATGAGCATTTATAAAACAAAAACATCATTGTCTATTTTGTATGTCAACACAGTAGTAACATTACGAAATATACTATACACATAATGTTACCAATGCAGATGTATTTTACAAACTAAATTTATATCAACCTTAATAACTATGTAAAGTTTCACTTCAGATAGTTACTGTTCTACCGAAAAATGCAGATAATTTTGTTTGTTTATCATCGAGTATTTGTCGAAAACACCCTTATTGGTGAACAAAAGTTTTATAAAAACAAATACAAGGTGGAGTGTGGCGAGCGATTGGAAATTAAATGTAGAATACAATTATCTGATCCCATACAATGTATGTGTTTATTTCATATGTACATATAAACGAATAAGGTAACAGGCTGAAAGGCAACACTCTTGTGTTGGGCAACATTGATATTAAACTTGAAAGATCATTTATATTTTTGTCATCATCACATAAGGCTCACGCCTGACTACGGCGTATTAGACACCGAAATTGTTCAATTATCAATTTTAATAATTTCGGGAATGTGGCGTGAGCCTTATTAAAAAAAAACAGTAAAATATACGCAAACATTACTTGAATTGTCATTATACGACGGAATGAAAATGTTAGTCGTTATCACAACACATACATACATTCGCCCGCCACTCCCATTAATAGGCCATGTCACAATACAATATTTCAACTTGGAATATATAAATAGTGTGTCAATTTCGCAACCACACATACCGACATGTACAGTTATGTTTGCGACGAAAGCTTATGAATTCGTTTAATAACTTTCTGACTTATATACAATTCTATAACACGGCTATCCTAAAAGTTACATTTAGAAAGGAATTGGGGCGCAATGTCGACATGCTACATAACCTGAGCGCAACCGCCACGCCATCGACCAATTAAAGCTAGGAATATCAGCTAATCGTAATTATTATCCCTCAAATTAAAAATAAAACATTTCAAAATTCAGTCAACGCTTGAGCAATCGCTGAATGTCTTGAATGTAAATGGCAAAGGTGTAAAGTGAACAGTGAAACGGTAAGTAAGGTCTAGGATTAGCAACACGACGCAATTTATACTCGTTGTTATACTAGCATGCAACATTAGCGATTTAAATGCAAATTCAGTAGAATGAACACTTTCAAGATTTATGTACAAAGAGACAACCGTTACGGTATCACACAGAACAGTAATATTAAAAAATGTCTCCATTAAATCCGAATTAGTCTCTAATGATATTCGAGTAAATATTCACATTAAAAAATAATTACTTCAACTGTACACAAATCGTCGATAAATTGATCAATTTCCATTTTAAAAAATCTAAATCTTACGTTACCTACCCCCTCGGATCAGAAACGAGGGTCGAACGCTCAAAACCACAATGAACACTTACACTATTGAAAATATAGTCGACTGTCGGAAGCGGATCCTCTTCCGCACGCACGCACACAGTCACGCTCGCACGCACGCACGCACGCACGCACGCACGCACACTCGCACGCACACAGGCACGGCCGGGAATGTGTCGACGAGACGAGTCACGTCGCTCCGGCCCGCGCCACACTACGGTCACCTAGTCAGACTTGGAACGAGAGAATTGTCATGAAGATAGGGAGTCTGTCACCCGCGGCGACCGAGGGTGGCGGGCGGGGGAGTGGATGTTGTAGTACTGCGGCCACGCGCAGTACTACAACCGGTCCATCCGGAACTCGTGCTCCACCGCCGAGTCGGGCAGCAGCGCGCTCGGCTCCTCCAGCAGCGAGAGGTCGTCGAGGTCGAGCCCGGCGCGCAGCTGCGCCTCCTCGCCGCCGAATATGCCCGCGTCCAGCTCCCCAGAGTAATCTGCAACCACACACGAACCGGTATGTGAGCGATGGACGCTAGTAGTTTTTTTTTGGTTCCAAAGATGAACTACGGGGTCCCTGCTAACGGATACTGGCCACCCCGCAGTATCTCATCTCAGGGGGAGGGGAAGGAAAAGGGGTTGGGAACAGGGGGCAAGCCCTCTGGGGAGAACCGAATATACACGAGCTGACTCTGGAACGCAACCCATACAAGGTGGACCACTATGGCGGGTCTTGACACTGTGTATGGTGATCGCTATCCTGGCGGGTGCGAACACCCTAGTAACAGAAGGAATCTTAAACTAGGGGGCGGGGAAGGGATCAGGGAAGGGAAAAGGGCAGGAACAAGGGGGTAAACCCCTTGGGGACCCGGATATACACTGGCTGACCCTGGAACGTGACCCACACAAGGTGGGCTACTATGGCAAGTTGTAGCACCAGTGTGCGATGGTCGCTATAGGGTTGGATACAAGTATCCTCCCACTAGTAAGTGTTGATGAGTGTGTACGATGTGTAAGCACGTACCCGTGAGTATGATGTCGGGGATGCTGGCGGGCGTGGCGGGCGTGGGCGGCGCGGAGGGCGAGGCGAGCGGCTGCAGCGCCGCGAACGCGCCCGACCCCGCCACCGGGTCGCGCGACCGCACGCCGCCCAGCAGCTCCCACTAGTAAGTGTTGATGAGTGTGTGTGTATGTGTGTGTAGCACGTGTACGTACCCGTGAGTATGATGTCGGGGATGCTGGCGGGCGTGGCGGGCGTGGGCGGCGCGGAGGGCGAGGCGAGCGGCTGCAGCGCCGCGAACGCGCCCGACCCCGCCACCGGGTCGCGCGACCGCACGCCGCCCAGCAGCTCCCACTAGTAAGTGTTGATGAGTGTGTGTGTATGTGTGTGTAGCACGTGTACGTACCCGTGAGTATGATGTCGGGGATGCTGGCGGGCGTGGCGGGCGTGGGCGGCGCGGAGGGCGAGGCGAGCGGCTGCAGCGCCGCGAACGCGCCCGACCCCGCCACCGGGTCGCGCGACCGCACGCCGCCCAGCAGCTCCCACTAGTAAGTGTTGATGAGTGTGTGTGTATGTGTGTGTAGCACGTGTACGTACCCGTGAGTATGATGTCGGGGATGCTGGCGGGCGTGGCGGGCGTGGGCGGCGCGGAGGGCGAGGCGAGCGGCTGCAGCGCCGCGAACGCGCCCGACCCCGCCACCGGGTCGCGCGACCGCACGCCGCCCAGCAGCTCCCACTAGTAAGTGTTGATGAGTGTGTGTGTATGTGTGTGTAGCACGTGTACGTACCCGTGAGTATGATGTCGGGGATGCTGGCGGGCGTGGCGGGCGTGGGCGGCGCGGAGGGCGAGGCGAGCGGCTGCAGCGCCGCGAACGCGCCCGACCCCGCCACCGGGTCGCGCGACCGCACGCCGCCCAGCAGCTCCCACTAGTAAGTGTTGATGAGTGTGTGTGTATGTGTGTGTAGCACGTGTACGTACCCGTGAGTATGATGTCGGGGATGCTGGCGGGCGTGGCGGGCGTGGGCGGCGCGGAGGGCGAGGCGAGCGGCTGCAGCGCCGCGAACGCGCCCGACCCCGCCACCGGGTCGCGCGACCGCACGCCGCCCAGCAGCTCCCACTAGTAAGTGTTGATGAGTGTGTGTGTATGTGTGTGTAGCACGTGTACGTACCCGTGAGTATGATGTCGGGGATGCTGGCGGGCGTGGCGGGCGTGGGCGGCGCGGAGGGCGAGGCGAGCGGCTGCAGCGCCGCGAACGCGCCCGACCCCGCCACCGGGTCGCGCGACCGCACGCCGCCCAACAGCTCACCGCCGCCGGACTGCACCCACAACAACAACAACAACGATACCGACACGCATTCATCATTATACGGTGTGGCGATTAGGTTATCACATTAAATGATACCACGTATACAACATGTCATTCTTTAACCAACCATCCTACTAACGGCAGAAATAGACAAATGATAACTACTATAATACACATTAAAGATATACACTAATCAACTATCGATACTTTAGCCGTCAAAACACGATAATCGGTATCGAAATCAATATGTAATATCGATTTTCTCGGGCAAATTGTGGATATTTTTACTTAAGACACTCAAAACGAATTTTGAGATTTTAAGATCCGACGAAACCCAAGAGGTAAATATTAGGTCCTTACATATGAAATTGGCGTTTTGTATGGGAGGAACAAAAAGTCGAATATTTTTTAATATAATATATTTAATTAATCAAAGTATGAACCATTATTTTCTATGCACTTTTGCCATCTCATAGGTAGTTCATTGATCCCTTTACTAAAAAAACCAGTCGGACGGGAATCAATAAAATCTTTGAAGGCGATTTGGACTGCCCCATCGGAGTTGAATTTTTTCCCTTGTAAGAAGTTATCCAAATTTCGAAAAAAATGATAATCTGTTGGAGCAAGGTCCGGGGAGTACGGAGGATGTCTTAGACTTTCCAATTGAAGCTCTTCTAATTTAGTAGCCGTCTGTTGCGCAGTGTGTGGTCTAGCGTTGTCGTGAAGCAGCAGTGGCGTGGAGCGATTGACCAGCCTAGGTTTTTTAGCCGCTAGCTTTTCCATCATGGTTTGCAATTGCTGACAATAGACATCAGCCGTAATAGTCTGGCCAGATTTGAGAAAACTGTAATGAACAATACCGGCACTAGTCCACCAAACGCTTACAAGTAACTTTTTTGGGGTTAATTTTCGCTTGGGGCAGGATTTGGCTGGCTGGCCAGGATCCAACCATTGCGCTGAGCGCTTCCGATTATCGTAAAGAACCCATTTTTCATCACAGGTAATGATTCGGTTTAAAATACCTTCATTATTTGGTGGTTTAGTAATGTAACGCAGCAGTCGACGCGCGTTTGCCGGTTTGCTTCAGTCAATTCGTGAGGTACCCACCTTTCAAGCTTTTTAATCTTCCCAATTTGCTTCAAGTGAATTAAAACAGTTTTATCACTAACATCGCAGCCTGCAGCTAACTCGGACGTGGTTTGCGATGGATCCGCTTCCACAATAGCCTTCAACTCTTCATTATCAACTTGAGTCTCAGGCCGTCCACGGGGCTTGTTCTGCAGGTCGAAATTTCCAGAACGAAAACGTTGGAACCAAAAATGAACTGTGTTTTCTTTTGCAACACGACCGCCATACACATCATTCACCCTTCGAGTTGTTTCCGCAGCACTAGTGCCACGGCGGAACTCGTACTCGTAAATAATGCGATATTTTAAGTTTTCCATTTTGTAAAATGAGTGACGCAAACAGAAAAAAACAGAAGAAAAAAAACAAATGAATGAAGATCATCGAAGCACAAATACATGAGTCTATAGCTGTACAAATTTGAATTTGGAATTCCTTACCAAAGAGGAGAAATTTGTGATTAAAGTGGCAAGTACGAAAAACGCCAATTTCATATGTAAGGACCTAATAATAGGTGTCGATCATTAATTAGAAATATTTATGCATAGTGAAAACAAGCATAATATTTGTGTATATTTCACTAATAATGCCCGATTATATCTGTAGTGTCTATGTTGGGAGACAAACACTTTTTGAATAAAGATATCATGAGGTATCGTACCGTACGAGTTTTTGGTATCCATACGTGGGAGAGATACATTTAAACACTTTACAATAACGACAAATATTGCACGCAATATCGACCGACGATATTTTTATTATTATGCTACTTGGATAATAATTAATTAGTAACGATCCACGAGGATTATTGTATCTAGGATTTTGTCGTCGATTCGTGTTATCAACCAATATTCATGTATAACAGACATCGATCACTATTCTATAGTTCCACTAAGAGGTAGAGGTAGAGTATAAGTGTGCGAGTATTGTTTTTTCTTAGATCATCCTTGTCGCTCGAAGTTTATATATGCCAACTGACCTGAGAATACGTGTGTTGCGTGTTCGTTGTCTGCGGGGAGTGCGGCTGGTTGTGGTTCATATACGATGTGTTATAACTCGACACAGGGTGGTCCAGCTGCCGAACAAACAAAATGTATCCATTAACGACATCGCTAAAAGTCTTCTGTCATAAGCGAGATGTAAACAATGAGGTACGTGGCAAACCCTGAAATAATAACGCAAGCCACGCTATATCTACCAAACTCTCAATAAATATCAGGATATGCAAGCTGAATATCGGATAAAGAAATAAGCGGATGAAAAATTTTACTAAAAGGTCCTGTTGACTACAGACTTTCCGTTAGATGAATTTGCGTTTTATAAATTAAGGAGCTGTTATTTTCAAAAAGTCTGTAGTTTGCACGGATAAAAATAAAAGAAATAACATGTTAACTCCTTATTCAAGATATAGGAAGAAACTCCATGCTCGATAACTGTGCACTCTAACATCTGAAACTTGTATACATGCAGTAAGCGATAGACATGTGACAATAATTTGTACGGAAAATTTTAACTAATTAAGTGATTACGATCTGATAGGTAACACTACATGTTTATTAATTATTTTATAGTCATTAATTTTCAAAGGCAACAAATAATAAATGCCGACCATGCCCGATGTAATAGTATATCTGTACACGATACGCAATGTCACTAAAGCGTTGCTATAAAATATGGGAAAATATAAAAAAAGAATGTAAAGTGTATTTACGTAACTACATTCTTTTACGAATAAAATTCAGGAAGTTGACTGATTTGACTCGTAATTGATATTGAATTTGGAAAACGTACATTTGAATGCTATGTACAGTCTACGCCAATATGAAATGCTTTCTCATAGGTATCGATTACTAAACAGCTAAAATGTTCAGCTATTACTCGATTTAACGCTGGTCTCACAGGGATATAGTGAAGTGACAAACTTCAAAAATGGAACAGTTTATTTACAACACTGTCAAATGAGTCACTTGTGAACACGTAAATAGTAGTAATATAATTATAGACGTGTGTGTGTCGTACATTTTCCGCGACTTGGACATGCGCGGTCCATCCTGACTCCACGAGACTCTGCACCAACTGCGCCCAGTCCTTGGCCAACATCCACCAACGTTATATACACATTTCACTTACACAACAAAACAGGTTGTCCACTCTTCATTGGGCGCAAATTAACTTGGCCGGCCTGATAAACAATAGCGAAGGCACTGCGCATGACTAACTGTAAGCCGGCCAAGTTATTTTGCACGTATTATACATTTATCTTTTATAGATTTTAGAATATTTTATTTCTTAGAATTGTAATTTCTGACAATGCATTTATGGCTCTTTGTCCCATAGGATCCCTTGTTTGAACCCATTGGTGGAATTATGTGGTTTTTTTTTATGGATTGTAAACACATCGGTCCTACGTAGTATTTATTTGAATACTAGCTTTTGCTCGCAGAGGAATTTGTCAATATAATAATACGATTAGATGCTAAGTTGTGTAGATCGAATTCAAGAACTGTTTCTTTCAACTATAGTAGCTGCAGGAAAAGTTAAATTAATTTATTTTTTACACTAAATGGACATCTTGTTACGTAGTATCACTAAAGCATTTATACTCACATATTATATGCACTACTATAGAACTTATTTATATACACGCACAATTTTTAGTATTTCACTGTACATTTACCTTAAAAATTGTTTTAAACATTTGAGTATGTTATAATATAAATATTTTTATTTGGGCAAACGTAGATTGAATAATGAAGCTACCTACACTTTGCAAAATATGATAATGGGAACATTATTTGGATCTAACAATTTACATTGATGCGGCTTTTTCTAATTGGCGTGGTCCCAGCTGATGCGAGGTTTCGCCATTCTGCTTATTCATTGCCTCCACAGGACCATTTCATACTTCAGTACAAACGAAATAAACACGTTTTAGATTAATGAAAACTATATTTCTATTCAGTTTTTTATTTGTTATAGTATCGCCGATAAAAATTTATTACAATTTTAAGTCCTTAATAAATATTGATGAACTAATGATACGCAATATAATGTGAGTAACGATTTATTCTACTGGGGAACTTCTTAACCTATGATTGTATGTATATTTTTTTGTTGTTTTTTATATGATAAAAGAACTATGATAATAGACATTGTAAAATTTGTGTTAAGAAACTTACATAATATTTTTTTATTTTATACATGGGATGATTGACATCAAGTAGATTTTGATAAACCACTTATTCCACTGATTAAAGCTGCCACATTTTAACTTTTCATTAAATGCTATTACTATACAACATAACGACAGTCAACTAAATAAATTTTAATATTTTTTCTCATTAAATTCCTAAACAATACTCATTAGTCCAATCAAGAAATAATCTTCAAAATGAGTGCAAACTTCTGTGACATCAATGTATACTGTGGTACTTACAATTATGATAGTTCAGAATAGATGATATATGCCGTCCTGTGATATGAATGTAAAAGCACCATGTGTTATTTTACAACATAAAATATGTTACTTACAACTCCTTGCTGTTCCAATGAAGCATAAACAATCATACAAATTATTAATATAATAGTTATTAGGGTATTTATAGCACATTCATATAAAATTAATACGAAAGTTTACATCATTACTTTAAATCAAGATTATCGACAATTGCATACAAACATATCATCACTCCTGTACCCCAAAGGGGTGAGCAAACTAAGGATTTACACTTTACGCGCATTACATTACAATTACATACGAGCACATATATTAAAAATAGTGTGCTGCATAATGTATACAGTGTTTTTTTTATTTAATGAGAGGACTGATTTTTCTATTAGTTTACTTATAAATTAAACTATTTAAAAAGATTTTTTGCAGTATTTAATCAGATAGAGCATGACACATTACTCCAACCACCTAAAAAGTATCGTTACTGCGATAAGCTAGTTCATGTACTCCATTCTTTTCACCACAGTTTATTTATTTAAACCTTATTGAACACAAGAAGCCTGACTTACAAATTTTACTAATTAAATCATTCTTTTGTCTCTGTCGACGCTATTAATAACGTTGCTAGAAAGAGACAAAACAATGTTTTAAATAATCAGTGCGGCTTTACATTTATAAACAAGGCCCAAGAAATACAGATAAGTAGATAATATAAGTAGAAGCTACATGAAAATGAGTTCTATATAAAGATACAAAGTAATAGGTACTCACCATAGTGATTTGCTCGAAGGGTTGTAATAGTGCTTGGTGCAAACTGTAGTCTGTCTGCGGCGACTCCACCGGACTCCCTGGACTGTGCACCATCTTGAATATAACCATACCAGATTAAAAATATATCAATAACCGGGACATTACGCGCGTTATATTTTCTATACTATTGTCTAATGAAGAAATAAGTATACTAGATAACATTAAATCTAATAAACGACTATTGGGAACATTTAATTTATCCTTAAAACAGCTATTTAGTTTTTCCGCCTGTTTCACAAAATTCAAATATGGCACGTTCAAATAAAAAGTCACACTCCGATTACCAATAGAAAAATGTATTCTAGGTACACTAAAAAAACTGCATCATAAATATTAATTGGTGGTTAAATCCCACTCAAATATTGTGATAAATACCCTAAGTTGCATGGTATCAATCTGGGACTAATCAAAGCGTTCGTAACAAGCAATAGTTCACGATATCTATAGATTTTAACGTGTTGTTATTTTTAAGTATTGAAAACCGAAGCAAACTTAACAACCAGTTAATCATTGCTTATTACGGCCTCTTTAACTATTACTTATGATTTGAAATACCACACGTCAATATGACTGTACTTAATGTATTTAGAAACGCGACAATATAAATAATATTGGTGTATGTTATGTATTCATATGTACCTAATTTGTATTTAAGAGTGTGAAAAATGATGGGTTAAAACTTAAATTTACTACGAGCGTACAAATAATAAAACATAGCTAAGTAAAGAAAAAAAATGAAAATAATTTACATACCGTCGGAGAAGGTATATTTATGTTCGATGTCGATGAATATTGCGATGGGGGACTACAGTGGGACTGATACCCGGACGTTATCCAACCATGGTCCAACGGTGATACGTTCTGCAACCACCAAGCAAATCATATTACGACCAACAAGCCAAACAAAAAACGCGACCAGAGCGAAAATAATGCCAAAAGAATCATTTTGCGTACTTAAATGTTGCCTACACAGGTTTGTATCTTAACCCGTTATTGCTCAAAGCTATTAAACATGCAGTTAGAACAAAATAAAAAGCGGGAAACTATTCAAAATAATAATAAGTGTAGCGCGTTGTGAGAATGTACAGTCGACAGGTCCGATGACTGGGAAGTCGGTCACGCTTGTATTCATCGAAAGATAGGCCGAGGTCTAACGAGTATACCTATCGACCACATTCTTGTGCTATTAAAAGATTTTTATTATTCGAAGATTACGCACGATTTTCTACAGAGTTAGGCTGTGGTTTAAAGATAAGACGATTTTCAGTCTATCGTTGCACGCGCATTAAACTGAAAATCAATGTATCAATTTTCAAGGCCGGCTCTACCACATTATGGTGAACGAAATGGCAACTCCAGGCGGTGAGAGGATGCGCTTATGAATGTCAATCCTAGCACGACAAAGTAATTAGACAGTACCTGGTAGTACGTATAGTGCAGTCCAAATACAATGTTGTCCAGAGACATTACGTCTCTCGACGCTCAGCAAGATTGTAATCATGGCCTGAACTGGATATACATGGGCTAACCCCGGAATGCGACTCGACTAAGAAGAAGAAGACGAAGAAATAAGCCAATTTCTTTTTATTTGATTGAATGATGAGACGAGCAAGCCGGTCGCCTCATTGTGAGCGCCACGCCTGCCCATAAACAGAAGCAACACCGCATTGAACTTTGAATTACAAAGCACTGCATGGCACTGACCTGCTCTCGTCACCCCGAGACATAAGAAGTCTCATAATGCCCAGTAATTTCGCTGGCTTCAATATTCTTAAACACAACAGTGCTTACACAGTTGCTTGATGGCAGAAATAGACAAAGCGGTGGTACCCAGACGGGTTCGCATACGAGGGGCCTACCACTTTGTACCCAATAGCTTGTAACACCCATATGCCAGGTTTTTTAACATGTGTACGGAGATCGCTATCCAGTCGGGCTATCTACTTCAAATACCGAAGGCACTTTAATACTTGTACATAACATTTTTTTTCGATAATACCAAGTCATAAAAAGAGATGACCTCATCGAAGACATTCATAAAATAGCATTGTTTAAAATTGATAACAATGGTATGTTGCAGTGTGAAACATACATTGAATACAAATCCTTCAAATTTTTTTATACTGCTGTCACAGTCGTATGACTGAGAATTATACTAAACTTATTCATAATCATATTTCCTTCTTTCTATTATATTTATATTTAGAACTTCTTAAATCAGTATTTATACTTTTCTTTTGTCATCAAGTATTTTTATGCCAATATACAACTAAAAATAATAATAACGAATTTTGAATCGGTGCTATCGCAATTTAATGGTCAATATAATTATAGGTAGATAGCATCGACTCTAAAGTTTGTTATTTTAAGCTTTACTTTATTGGGTTGGACTTATTTAAGTTTTTATTTTACTATTACGTCATCCCTGTTTTCACCCCCTTAGGGATGGAATTTTTTCTTTAACTTTGAGCTGTGCTTTTTTTAATAAAAAAAGATTTATCTTAATCGGCCCACATTTGGTGGAGTTGTATCGGTATACATAAAGAAGTCTTCGGTTGTTTATTTTTTTCATTTAAAAAAGAAAAGCTTCAAATTTAAGTAATACATCAAATGTTATAATATGTAACTAATAACGACACAAAGTTATAGATACTTATTGCCACTAGATACCACGTAGGTATAGATATTTTCTTTCGATAGAAGTACTCGGTAAAAGTGTCGATACTTGGTATCATTTCATACTTATTTGTATAGTCCTTGAAATCCCTATACGTTCCCTCAAAGGCCGACAACCCACGATACCTTTGATTTAATTGTTGTCTACGAAGCTTCCGATGGTCCATAATATAATAATAATAATATCCTACAGATAGGTACCATAAAAAAAAAACATAAGGTTGGAAAACTAGCTATGTTGACTTTGTCTCTATAAGAAAGCCACATATTTTCATTGTTTGTGAGTAAGATACATATTAATTTATTTATTTGGTGTCTAACAGAGTTACGGATACCATTCACTAATCTTGTATTACTGGACAATTAATTTATTTATTTGGTGTTTAACAGAGTTAGGATACCATTCACTAATCTTGTATTACTGGACAATTAAATGAATTTGTTCTTTTCTAGTCTTAAATGCATTTTTGTCGATTGTACATTGAAAATTGCAAAATAAATCAATTCGCAACTTTACAGTACCGTGTTAGTAAACAAAAAATTCGAAAAGCTAGCGATTATCGAATTTTTAAAAGCGCCATACTCGGAATATGGTTAGTGGATACAAAAAAAAATAGGTTTTAAATAATGTTAAATATAATCCAAAAGCAAAATTGTAGAAGTAGAGTCTTGTTTGTGTGATATATGGTTAGTCGTGATTAAAAGCGATAATATTTGATACATATTATTTGCATGAAACTGATGTGAAATCCGGATATTTGTTAGATTGTGCTTGTATTGCTCTGAAAATATACCGAAATCGGAAATAGAAAAACTGTTAGAAGCAAAAATGTTCGAACTGCGTTAGTGACAGGCGATGACAAAATAAGCCTTCGCTTCTGAAACTCATCATTAGTGTTCCGCGAGAGGCAAAAAAAAATTAAGAAGATTCATGCAAATGGTCAAATCCTGATCGAAGTTTCCAACTTGAAATTAAATCACAATCGGAACAAATCCATTCCAATGGATCAAAGACATCGATCGATGATTAGCATTAAAAGCACTCAAGCCAGTAAAGAATAATGGTATGGTTTTTTTTTAAAGAGAACGTTAAAAAAGAAAACGAACCTTATTATGATGAAGATAATTATTTGTGTTTGGTACAGATAAGTGATTCTGAAATAAACAAAAAAAAATGTCTCGTGTCGTAAGCAAATAAAATACAAACAAAACGAAAACAACAAAAATGTTAAGACATCTATCGGAGGTAGTACGTGCCGGCGTTATGTCGAGATGTTACGACTGTACCGAAAGCCTGTGTTAGCGTTTGACAGACTGACAACAGACCGCGGCAACTACAGACTATAACATCTAGTCACTAGTGGCAAACAGCTACACACCAACACAGCGAGGATTACCGCATCCATTAATACACGCCAGTGACGCTTAAGTTAGATCTAAGTGTGGATTATACTACAGTGTCGTGTCGTGATGGGCTTTAACATATAGTCTGGATATATATGTGTCATGTTGTGACGCTGCATTAAATGTTACATTTGTAACTCTCTGGGCTATTAGGCAAACAAAAAATTGTGTTATGGTGTATATGCATACACCCGGCCTCTGTGCACGCTGCGTCATAATGACTGCGTTCACACACTAGTGTCGTGTCGTGACATGTTAAGACGATGGTGGGGGCACCGATATGATCGTAACCAAGCAGTCTGCGTAACAATAGATGACGTCAGGGCGCATCATGATAACAGATTGTGCACGTCCTTATTCAAACGGCTTTATGATTAATTGATGCGGTATCGATAACATTATGATGCATCATGACACGATACTGTTGTGTAAACTATTCCAGGGTTTCGTCAAACAGCGAACGGGGTGGGACGGCAACGCGACGTGAGCAGTTGTAATGCATTAGTCAATATAGAAAATGTGACACGGAACCGTCGCGCTCGACTATCTATACGCCGTTTTTTTTTATCGCATAGGCCGGCAAACGAGCGAGTGGGTCACCTGATGGTAAGTGATCTCCACCGCCCATGTACGCCCACCACTAGAAGAATCATGGGCGCGTTACCGACCTTAGCGGAAAGGGATAATTAGGGATTGGGAAGGGGAGGGGATTTGGGCTTCCGGATATCCCACTCACCGTACGAAACGCAGCAGCAAGCCGCTACTTTACGTCGGTCTTCTGTGAGACAGTGGTAACGACCCGGTCGAGCCGGCCCATTCATGCTGTAGACAAAACTGTTTACAGCGTGGCTCTACCACTCAAACCGTCCTTTCAGCGTCGCATTGCCGTCGCGTCCCGTCCGCTGTTTGACCGAACCCTCAATAAGTGTTGAAGCGGTGTGTGTGCGTGTGTGTGTGCATCACCTGCGCGTCGTAGAGCTGCGCGTGCTGTGGATGTGTGTTGTGCGTCTGATGCGGCGCGTGTTCCCCTCCCCCTCCTCCCCCCTGGCCACCTCCCGCTCCCCCTCCCCCTCCCCCCGGTGATCCGGACGCGGGCGAAGTGGTCCCACCGGCGGGTGAGGCGGGGCTCTGCGCACCATACGTCCCCGTCGCATCCCACTGTACACTCGACAACATCACACCACTGCACCATCTCTCAACCAACCAACACTCTTCACTGACTGATCGCATGTTGCCGATACATTTTTTTTTATCCTGGCTCGGCAAAGTGACTACGCTACACCTAATGGTAAGTGTAGCGCAATCCAAGAATAGTGTCGACCAACGATAAACAATGTGTCCATCGTAGGTCGGCAAGATCATTTAGGTTTTAGCACCAGTGTACGGTGGTCGCTATCCAGTCGGATACAAGTATCCTCCCACCAGCATACATTACATGTATGTGCTTTTTTTGCAAAATTACCGACTATAATAAACTTGATAAGTACGCGTGCAGTACAAATATAAGTCGAACGTCGAGACATTGCGAGCCTCGACTATCGGCAGGATTGTGCGCCTTAAAGTTACTGGATACGCACTGGCTGAACCCTGAACGAGCCACTATAAGCGAGCCTTTCACTATGTGTTCATTTAATATTTATAGACAGTTTTGTATCAACAACATGTCAACATCAGACAGTGGAGAGGTTGATATAAAGATAGACAAATAACATTTATAAAATTAAAACTGCTCACGAACCTAAAACAAAATGTGAACAGGTTCATTAAATATTAATAACATTGGCAAAATCCAAAGTATAAGGCAGAGGCAATTTTTGTCGCACTCAAACCGCTGGTGGTAGATCCACGCTGTAGACAGTTTGGTCAACAGCATGAATGGGCTGGCTCGACCGGGGCGTTACCACTGTCTCACAGAAAACCGACGTAAAGTAGCGGCTTGCTGCTGCGTTTCGTACGGTGAGTGAGATATCCGGAAGCCCAAATCCCCTCTCCTTCCCAATCCCTAATTAACCCTTTCCTTTAAGGTCGGCAACGCGCACATGATTCTTCTGGTAGTGGGCATACATGGGCGGTGGAGATCACTTACCATCAGGTGACCCACTTGCTCGTTTGCCGGCCTATGGTATAAAAAAAACAAAAAAGCTCAAAGGCGCCTCAGTTCGCGGCACAATGGAGATCAACAACGAGACTTTAATAACATTAAAAACACTCATTCGCTTCGTCTCATTGTTGAACCGTCACCATTATGGTATTTTATTACAGTGTGCGCCAGTTCCGATATGTATTGATAGAATAGTCAGTGGTATAGTATGTATGTATCCTCCTTGCCCTTGTCCCGTTTTCCATATCCTCCTAGTCCGTGAATCCTTTCACTTAAGGATGCCCTCCCTTTTCCCATGCTTGTTGGTGTACCTTTTCCTGCCAGCCTTTAGCGCGGCGTTTAGTCCAAAGTTCCCTTAATTCTAAGTTAGTCTTTTTAATGACATAATAATATGTTCTGTACTTGACCTGTCATAAGCGCTTTCTTAGCCTACATGATTAATAAAGATTTTTTTTTTTTTTTTATTTTGATATGTATGTGTGTGCGTACGTACGTATCTGTTGTGATGGTAGTCGGGCGAGGCGCGGTGCGGCAGGTAGTTGGGCGGCGCGTGCGGGAAGTGCACGGAGGTGAGGTCGGGCAGCGAGCCGCCCGGCACCTGCAGCTCGCCGCACGCGCCCGCGCCGCCGCCCATGCCGCCCATACCGCCCATGCCGCCACCGCCGCCGTCCCCCCCGCTCTCGTACACACTGATCGCGAACATCACAAAAAAAAATTATTCTATTTCATCGGAGTTTTGGCGGGAATTCTGACAGTACAGTTCATCGCTTATTTTAATTTATTTCATAAACTAGTTTAGAGTTGTGTTTGTTGTATAAAAGTGGTGTGGATTTGTTCAATAAACATTAACGGTGATGAACAGTGTCAGTCAGAATCATTGAAATAAGTGAATTAAGAATCGTACTGAAAGGAGTTAACACCAAAACTCCGACAAGACCTTGAAATCGACCGCACCCGTGTTTCATCATTCTAGTAAAAATGACTTGAGATTAATTATACTTGACACTGGCTAAATGCATAATACTGCGAAAGCCATAAATAAAAAAAATAAAAGAAATAATGACGAAACGACCAAGGCGTTCGCCTGATGGTAAGCGTCACGCCTGCCCATAAACAGAAGCAACACCACACAGCACTTTGAATTACAAACCACTGCATGGCACTGAACTGCGCTCGTCACTCCAAGACATAAGATGTTAAATCTCATAATGCCCAGTAATTTCACTGGCTTCAATGTCCTTCAAACCGAAACACAACAATGCTTACATACTGTTGCTTGTCGGTAGAAATAGACAGCGGTGGTACCAACCCAGTCGGCCTTTCGCATACGAGGGACCTACCACCGTGTATCAGCACAACCACCACCACTTTTTAAGGCCAGTTTTTATACAAGTTTTACTTTGTTTTCGACGTCTCCTTCTTCTTCAGTTACATATAAAATAACGTACTTTGTAAAAACTAGGAAGCCACCCCATTCCTGCAAGCTAGGCGCGGCGGTGACTCGTAATTTACTTATTATTAGGAATTAAATTATGCAAACTCAGATAACCCCATCAATGCTGCACAAAAATAGATGAAGGCATCAATTACGTGTACTGAATATAAATTACTTAATTTGTGTAACATCATTTGTTTTGTACTCACTTATTATTATTTGGTATTCTAGGTATTTCACACGACGATCTCGGACGATTGGTAGGATTCATTCCCAGTGTTCCTAACACATTGAGATGCATGTCGCCGGCTGAAATTCAACAGATATAGATAAAGCTTAAGTTACTATTACATACTATTATTACTACATACTCGTAGTTGTAAAGTACCGTAACCGGACGCCCAAATCCCCTCCCCTTCCCAATCCCTAATTATCCCTTTCCTTTAAGGTCGACAACGCGCCCATCAATCTTCTGGTGGTGGGCGTACATGGGCGATGGAGATCACTTACCATCAGGTGACCCACTTGCTCGTTTGCCGGCCTATGCTATAAAAAAATATCGATTTTCCAAAATCAAGGCACATATTGACAATTTCAGACGTCCTACCCCAAGCATTTGAATGTTTAAAATAATTTCATTTATTTGAACAGATGTATTTGTATACTTGAACAAAATGGGCACATCGTTCAGTAACCGGGTCCCGATCATATATCAATATTTGTATTGATACCATACGCTAAATCGATGTACTTCCTTATATTCAATGCAGTGATTGATATAACACATCACAACATTAATGATAATAGTATTTTTTATGAGTGTTTTAATTGCTCGCCACACACGGCGACTAATCAGGCAACATTGCGTTAATAAATGTACAATAGAATCCCGATTATCCGGACCTCGATTATCCGGATATCCGATTATCCGGACTCATTCGTCACGGCTCTAATTACCGACGTAGAAATGATTTGACAGCGCAACGAGACATTTTACGACGAGTTTTTTTCCTTCCTCCAACGTGTAGTGCTGCTCTCATTTGTGTGCGCGATAGTGTTTGCTATTATTTCATTTTAATTGATAGCATCCAACTAAAAGGTTGTATTTTTTTTACATTTCTGTTTACGTTTTGCGTTAGAAATCTATAATGTCTAAGCGAAAAAGAGTAATATTATCTCTCAATGACTGCCCTGAATTCCACATTTTAACTGATGAAGAACTCATTAACAATAATTTGAAAAGTAACGATAAAGAAGATGAAGAAGAGACTGAAACTGGTGATGTAGGTGAAGCTATTGGAGCTCTAAATAGCCTTTTTAAATGGTTTGAAAGACAGGACAAATCGGATCCCATACAGTTATTACAACTGAAGCGTATTTTTTTTTTATCCGAGCACGGCAAAGTGACTGCACTACACCTGATGGTAAGCGTAGTGCAGTCCAAAAAACCAGCGACCACCGACAAACAATGAGTTTATCGGTGGTCACCAGAATCATGCCGGCCTGTATAATGCTTCTTCCCTCTTCGGAGAGGGAAGAAGCAAATCGAGAGGCCTGCGATAGGACAGGCCGCTGTGATAGGATGACCGATACAGGCACAATAATACAAGAATGTACCACTATACCCGCCCCAACCAACCATCAAGTCATGTCGCAAGCCCCTCGGCAGAACCGGATATACACTGGCTGACCCTGGAACGCGATCCACACAAGGTGGGTCACTATGGCAGGTTTTAACACCAATGTACAGTGGTCGCTATCCGGTCAGGTACGAATATCCTCCCACCAGCAAAGTATCACGGACTTGGCCGCAATGAAAATATTTTTTTTTTATTTGATTGAATGACGAGACGAACAAGGCGCTCGCCTGATGGCAAGAGCCACGCCTACCTATAAGCAGAAGCAACACTACCCAGAACTTTGAATTACAAAGCACTGCATGGTGCTGAACTGCTCTCGTCAGCCCAAGACATAAGATGTTAAGTTTCATAATGCCCAGTAATTTCTCTGGCTTCAATATCCTTTAAACCGAAACACAACAGTGCTTACACATTGTTGGTTGGCGGCAGAAATAGACAAAGCGGTGGTACTAACCCAGATGGCCTCTCGCATACAAGGGACCTACCACCTTGTAAAATGTGATTACGTCAAAGATTAATCACAAACTATTTCCAACCAACATTTTACATTACATAGGCTACTCGATTTTTTTTTATATGTATGTGTTTCTATAACAAAAAAATTATAAAAAATTGATTATTGTTTTATTTGACGTTGAAATCGATTATCCGGATTTTCGATTATCCGGAATACCCCTGGTTTTAATTGATCCGGATAATCGGGATTCTACTGTATATCTATTCATATCGATCGCCTCTTTGATTAAGTTGGTGGGGAATTCAATAAATTATTGGGATTGGGAAGGGGAGGGGATATGACAATTGTTAATATTTATTATAATGTCATAATAGGGAAATTTAGATATTTCTCGACAAACAGCAAGGCATCATCAACATACAATCCATTGCTTATATGCGCTCACTGCGGGGGTAGCAGAATAATACTGTTTTGGTCTTGTTTATAATGTATGACTAAAAACGGGGTTCAAAATAATCGCGATAAATATGCCTTGTGATAATTATCATGATAATAATTCGTCAATAATTATAAAGTTTTATCAAGAAATTGAAGTTGATTAATGATGATAATATAATAATATATACATACTTTAACTGGTTTAGAATTTAAGATATATATCTATTAAGATAACCATCGTGATAAATATTATAATAATTATGGACGATAATTATTGGTTCAAACCCTGGGAGGCAAATGTTTGTGTGATCCATAAATATTTGTTTCGGGTCTGGGTGTTGTAGGGCCGTAATTTCCTCGTAGTTCCCGATACCCACGATACAGGTTTAACCTAGTGTGTGGTCAGGACTATGTGTGTGACTGTTGGGTGTATTTTTTATAGCATAGGCCGGCAAACGAGCAAGTGGGTCACCTGCCCATGTACGCCCACCACCAGAAGAAACATGGGCGCGTTGCCGACCTTAAAGGAAAGGGATAATTAGGCATTGGGAAGGGCAGGGGATTTGGGCTTCCGGATTTATTATTATTACCTCTCCGATTATTCTGGTGCGGGTGTAGATGTGGGTGCGCGTGCGAGTGCATCGTGTGATGCGGGGACAGCGGCTGCGCGACCGCCTGCTGCTCGCCGCACGACTGGTGCAGCGCGGAGTCAGAGTTCGTACGCCGCCAATTGCTGTCCGGCGGGGGGCTGTCGACAAACAACAACCTTGTTTATAACGTTATGGCCGGCGCTCATAGACGGCATGGCACGGCATGGCATGGCAAAGGATTTTATTACTAATCAAGTTATTTTGAATCTTATTGCCACGAGTTTAGAATTCACGTTACTTTATTTCAATACCACAGTGCCGCGACGTGCCGCGGGATGCTGTGGCATGACGCGACGCGCCGCGGGATGCTCCGGCCAGACGTGTCATGCCGTTTCATTCCACGGATTGCCGCGGTGCGCGAGAGAGAGAGAGTGGCTGGGCATTCAGCAGGATGCCACGGCATGCCACGGGACGCCGCGGGATGCCACAGCATGACCTGCCGTGCCATGCCGTCAATGAGCGCCGGCCCTTACAGGGATGAAGGATAAATTGGCGAGTATTCACCGCCGCACCGACCATGAACACTTTCAATGCCATATGAATTAATAGCTTTTCCTCGCGGCTCCGCCCGCGTGATCTTCTCTCTGCCACATAAAAACAATTAAAGACGCTGGAAGCTTGCATTCTAGTACCTATATTTATAATATGATGATATGAGAGAGATGAAATTTATAGGTATTACAAACTATATTTTTTAAATTAGCGTTCTTAGTCCCTCTCATTAGTAGAGAAGGCCGGTGCCCAGCAGTGGGGACGTAATAATACAGGGCTAGTAATATTATTGTTATAAATAGTAACAGGTAACTCATCGACACAATGAAGGTAGCACTAATCGACTATGAAACCACGCGGATTTTTAAGTGTTGCACGCTTATTGCACGCTCCGTTACGTCTGTTTATTACGCATATCAAGGCGGGAAAATCCATTTAAGGTATTTTAGATGTGGTAAATGGTACACTAATTAAGGATAAGATGAAATTAAACCACCAATATTGCTACGATATTGGATACTAATAAAACCAGCGACTACCGACATACAATGAGTTTATTGGTGGTCACCAGAATCATGAACAAACCGGCCTATACATATAAATGCTTACTTACACTCCGAAGAGGTAAGAAGCAAATCGAGGGGCCAGCTACAGGACAGTCAGGTGCCCAATACAGGCTCAGGGATACAAAGATGTACCCCTATACCCGCCCCAACCAACCATCAAGTCAAGGTGCAAGCCCCTCGGGAGAACCAGATATACACTGGCTGATCCACACAAGATATGTGGGTCACTATGGCAGGTTTTAACACCATGTTTATGGTGGTCGCTATCCGGGCGGATATGTATATCCTACCACCAGCAGCATTTAATTGGAAAAGTTAATGTATTTTTTAAATACACAAACTTGTAAATTAATTTAAATCATAAGTATTAAACGACGTATTACGACCTGATAAAGGTCGCAGGATGTCGCTGGATGCAGGCCGCTTCCAACAGGTCGGTCTGGAAATCTTTGGGGGAGGCCTAAGTTCAGCAGTGGACGTCTTGTGGCTGATGATGATGATGATGATGATAAGTATTCCTAACTCTAGACACCAAGGAAGGATAGCTTATTATCGTTACCTTTCGGGGAAGATATGTTACCCGTGTATGTATACCCAGCGGAAAGGTCCTTTTTTAACACGCTTTTATTAGCTTCAGACGTATGTATGTTGGTATGTTTGTATGTTTGAATGTTGGTAGGTTTGTCTGTAACTTGTCTTTGAACGTGATTTTGACCTACTTCAAAACGTCGGATAAAATCTTGACAGCGCGATGTAAATGTGCCAGTGGCGCCATCTCATGATTTTTTCTTGTCAACTTGTAGCTTAAATGCAATAAAGGTGGCGCTGGTTGTATTGTTGTGTTATTTTGATACGAGTTTAGAACAAAATAAATAAACATTGTAAAAATTAAAACGTCCTTAAATATTTCATTGAATAATTGTTATAAATTACAAATTTATTACCTATAACTGTTATTGAAATTACTTCAGTAGTAAGGGATGTTCGCAAAACACTTTTTTTAACACGCTTTTTTATATTATTTACAATTAGTGGCAGCAATATAATAGAACATTGGACTATAGTCTACATGACACATTAAAATAAAACAAGAAAAAAATTAAGAGATGGCGCCACTGGCACATCTACATCGCGATGTCAAGATTCTCCAGCGAATCATTACCTCCGACGCTTTGTATGAACTATGGGTGTTGTCCGATTGATCGGGTACAGTTTTACAAATGGCTTGTTAAACAATCCATTCGTAAAACTTGTTTCTTTCCTACCTCCTTCGTGACATTTTAACGTTTCAGCGAATTTTCCAATCACAAAGATTCGAAAGAAGTTTCACTTCAAAAAATGGTAAAAAAAATTAAAATACACCTTTTTATAGAAAATCAAACTAAAAAATTAAAAATAAATAATAGTTTAAAAAAACTAAAAAACACGCTTTTACATAAATCCAACTAAAAAATAAATTTTAATGAATTCGAATTAGGAATAGTGTACAAAATTTAAAAATATATATAAATTAAGAATAGTGTAAATAAGAAAAAATATGTATTTTATTTTAAAAAAAGCGTGGGGTGCATGGTGTCAATAGTTATAAAAATATTTTATTGATAGATATGAGTAGAAGGATCATCATTTTGATAATGTCTTAAAAAGCACCCCACGTTTTTTTACAATAAAATACATATTTTTTCTTATTTACACTATTCTTAATTTATATATATTTTTAAATTTTGTACACTATTCCTAATTCGAATTCATTAAAATTTATTTTTTAGTTGGATTTTATGTAAAAGCGTGTTTTTTAGTTTTTTTATTGATTCTGAAGACTACCGGACCGTGTCTCTAACAAGTTACACCGACAATACCAACTTAAACTCCGCCCTTTTTGGCGCATTAGAGACGACCCTGGGTTCTGGAGCCGAGAAGCGTCCCGACATCTGCCAGAACCCCCTCAGTGCGAAGCTTTTGGAATGACATTATGTTTTTATATACATTATGAAATAGAAAATCATATATAGAAAACCAATTGCATTCCAGAAGTACTTGATAGAACCCAGTTATTTGTTTCATGTTTCCTGTTGATCTGTCAGCTCCAAACTTAAAACAATTATTATTAAATATGAATGAGTGTTCATAGAATGGATGACAATGAGGAGTGAATTAATATCAGTGACTCACGATACGCTTTACCTCTTGGAACATACAAATTGAAACAATGCGTTTATGACGCGTTGAGGAATTCAAATACACAATCACAGAGTCTTTAGACTCTATTAACCTATCGTTAAGGAACCTAGTCCGCCTCTTTCTCTTTAATTTACTTGCCATCCCATTTTACTTACTTGCCATACTATAAGGTATTATGGTGCTGCCACACCGATGTAATAAAATGTTTACAAAACATTAATAAACATTTGTTAACAAAAATTTGATACATTTTATCACAATGTTAGATAATGTTAGTAAATGTTTAATGTTAGAAAATGTTTGTAAACATTTTATAACACCGGTGTGGCAGCACCATTAGCCACCGACGATGTTCCGATTTCTGTTTTTTTTTTACAAATAAATTGATAATGAGGTGTCTAAAGGTACGTTTTGATGTATGCGACCGAGATAGGATACCGCAATACGTGACGCGAATCGGGCGATAGCGTCACGTCTGCTTTGTATGAAACGGTCGTTCCTCTCTCGTTCGCATAATTCAAAACGCACCAATACAAAAATAAAGTGTCGCTATGATTACACGGCATCTCTTGTATCGGTCGGATATTTCAAAACGCACGTTAATACGTCATAGTTTGGAGCGAACTATTTTTCACAATTTCATATGGCCTGATTTTCGACATTAGGAATTCATTTTTCACTAATGATGAGAATAAGAAGTAAATTTCTTATTTTCGTAATACGACGCTAGTTATAGATAAAACACTTTTTTTAAGCACGGCACACACATATTCACTACTTCAAATATTTTGTCGCTGTGTAAATATTTTTTTAGCAGTTTAAAAATGTTGCCTAAATTCGCTAAAAAGATATTTACGTCATTCGAAATAGATAATGATCAAGTCATCAAGTTGCAAATAAGATCGTGTAGACAAAATTTAACAATGAGTTATACAACACATGTGTGTATATTTTTATTCCTATCTTATCATAATGTACCACCATTCATAATTAGGCAGTAGTTTCTTGTAATGAAGGAAAATCTTTTGTAGATAATAAACATTAATGAAAGCTTTTTCTTTGTTATAATTAGAGTTCTTTACCAGTTTTCTCACATTCTTGTGTTCTTACAACTTCTCGTCATATATCTCTTCGAGGCTATGTTTAAAGAATAGTTTCAAAACCGGCGGTAGAATTAGATGGTATGTATCGAAAGCTATTGTAATTATTGTGCGCTTATATATGAGTATATATGACATTTATATGAGTTGTGGTCTATCTAGTCCGTTAGTCACTGGATTTCTATCTTTCTATTTGACCACTATTTTATTTTGAAATCTTGTCTGGAAAATTAAATTACGTAATTTTATTATTACATGCCTCTAAGTTCATTCCAAGTGTTTTCTCAGTTTTTTCAGCCTAAAATAATATTAGACATATAATTAGCACAGTCAGTTACCTCAAATAGATAGTGCTTCCATAGGGGCTGGTGTCGTGTTTCCTGTCGGCGGGACGTCGCATGGGTCCCACGGAGGAGGAGGTCCGCCCCCGCTGGCCCGGCGACCGCGACGGCGAAGTGCCTCCGCTGCGACCACCGCCCATACCGTACTGCGACACCAGCGTCGTCTCCTCCGGCTGTCGACAAACAACGCACATATTACATCACAAAACCACAACACAAATGAGGCTGCTAGAACCAGAGTGGCCTAACTGCATTTTGATGACTTTTGACCAATTTGTATTTTAGTCAATTTAAAAATGTTAATCTACAAGACCAGACCGGCCTAAAATTGGTAACATCATCTTGACATAGATGGCAGTACAAGTCCATTTCGGCCATGGTTTAAATTGACGAAAATACAAATTGGTCAAAAGTCATCAAAATGCAGTTAGGCCACTCTGGTTCTAGCAGCCTCAAATCTGATAGACATATTTCACCATACAAAGACATTGTACTATGATTAAAATTACACGCTTTGGCAATCTTCGATTTTTAAAGTTTGATATGAATGAACACAATAATGTTTCCTAGTCTTAACCGGCACTTAAGAGGAAAATAAGCACCTAATTAAATATTATAACTGCTATATACTGAATAGCTTTTCTATGTTTCCCAAAATAAATAAAAAACTGTCAAAGTGCATAATTTAAATCATAGTACTGTACATGCCATTCATTCTGGTGAGAATGTATGAATGATTTGCCTGATTGTAATGTCTCTCTGGCCTTACAAAGACAATTCTAAAGCTAAACGCGAAAAGCAATATGGAAATACATTCAATGTACTGGGTAATTGAGTAAACATATTATCAATTTGTATAATTCACAATGTAGGGGAACTACAAGTGGCTATTTTCACTATGGAAATACAATAACTACATAATGATACTTGTATAAAAAACATATTTAAAAAGTTTCAAATTAACAACACTTATAAATAAATCTGATTCATCCAAGATGCTAAAAAAATAAACCTAAAACATAAATAAACCAACATTCTAGATACTTGTGCACATTTCAATAATTAAAAACAATCACACAGTTTAACATAAAGAAAAATATGCATTCCCACAAAACTTACAACTTTTATGACAAAAATACTATACAATAATTTGATAACAGAATCTGATATGAATTATTCAATTGTTAGTGTTTACGGAGCGACCACATGATGAAACCCACTTGGAGGACTAAACAATGTTAACATAAAGTGAATTAGGAACACATGTTTAATGTAAATATAAAGCTTAACACAGTTTTCAGCTCTGGTACCATGTAATTCAGTGACGGCTAAATTATTTATTATGACAGCCATTAGATCCTGTTTAGTAACATTAAAGTGTATGTGCTAGCTTCATTAGCATCCTTCAGACATTGATGCCTTTACATTCATAGTAATAGATATTTGCAATGATTATTTTGAAATAATCTATAATTCTTCCAATTAAAATAGTACAAAAATAAAGTGCACAGAGCAGTCATGCCTATATCATCTTGTGATATTTAAACTTATAAGGGACAAATAATTATAATAAATTAAAAGTTAAAATACATAATTCCTAATAAATAACAGCCAGCTACAACTGCACCACTACCATGAAAAAACAAAATTTAATTACCTACATAAATGTACAATGGTGGTTCAAGTAATTATGACTAACAGTTTTCCATTCCATAATTTTAAAATTATAAAATGCTGATAATCTTGGTTCCTTAGAAGAACACATGTTTTTATTTGACACAATTACCTGTCCCACTTTACAGAGATATGTTTATAAGTGGTAAAATTGTGATCAAACTCTGAAACCTGAACATTTTCCGTTTCAGTGGTAGGGGCTTGTGGTGCAGCCACATTTGGCAGAGAGCCACTTCGAAATGTGCCCAAGCCTTGCTGTGCGGGTCGGAGAGATGAGTCATTAGCCTCAGGGGGTTTGGGTGGAGCTTTATTCCTTGCTCGCCTGCTATTTGAATTAACCTGCAATCACGTACCTTCAATACCTCTATAAACTACTTATGTTATTATCACACTTTTTATTCACTTTTCCAACAGAATGATCCGTAAACATTTCACAGACTCAACACTTAACACATCGTATTATTCCGTGTGTGTATAAGTTCGTAAAAAACATAACACACATCATCAATTGGATTATTATTGTTAACACTTATTGAGATAAATAGAAGTCAGAAGTCGTGTGTTCCACACCTGTTTTGATTTATATCATTCATAATCTCGTAAAGTCATAACTAGCTATTGTGTAGCTCCAAATGAAATGCCTACTTATTGACAATGACAATCGAGAACTAAATACACAGAATGCAGTGTAGCTTTCAGTTATTGTATACAAACGTTACTAAAATATTTACTATATTAATAAGTCGCAGTAGGCATATTGAAATGATTATTGTTTACGTCGGCGAGCACATTTGACGGCCAGGAAGCGATTGTCTGAGTAAATAGGCGACATACCTTATTGGTTGCGTCGGAAACTTCACGCATAATTTTTTCAAAAGCGGCAGTTTCCTCTGCCTGCTTTTGATTGTGGAGGGCTATTTTTTCACTGAATTTCCTTGGATTCGCCATGATGGCCAATATGTTTTATTTTTCTTTTTTTACATCACAATTTTCAGCGCTCGAAGAATCAAAACGCGCTTGTTGCTGTCACTCAGGCAGGCATAATATAGTATTGCCGTTTAAAAAAATCTAGTGTATATAGTCGACAATGATTTGTAGTCGATTCATTACTTTGGAACAAAGATAAATTGGATGTATTTACGCAAAAAGGATCCAACCCACGCCAAGTTCAAATGGAGATATTGATTTGTATTACTAAATTCAATATTTTAAACTAATTTTAACTAGTAATTTTTTGAGAAATCGGGCTTGAAACATATTCCATGTACGATTTTGCAAAAAAATACGTTACCTATCAAAACCAATTTAAATTACTGAATTTAATAAATCAAACTCAGTATCGGCTAGAGTTATAACACTCCTTAATCGCATGCTAGCTCAACACTCAGAACTCGACATATTTTATAACAAGGTTGGCACTTTTAAGTCATTACTTTTGGGCCACTTTAGCTCACCTTGTAATGATTAGGAATTGTTTCTGTAAGTTACTTGTGTAAATTTAATAAACAAATAAATCTCCATTTGAACTTACTTTAGGTTGTTTCATAATGTTAATTAAGTCTCATAATGCCCAATAATTTCACTACCTTTAATGCCCTTCAAACGTGTACACAACACTGCTCCTGGCGGCAGAAATATAGAAAGCGGCGGTACTTACCCATACGGCCGCCTGCGTACGAGGGATCTACCATTTCAAAACCCATTATAATATAGAGATATGCATCATATTGGATTCTAGTCTCTGCCACTGCGTGAAAGATTAACAGCTATGCACTGCTTTGTTATGCTATGCATTTATGTTAGCTATGCTCTTTCATGGGAAAACCGTGGTCTCCGGATCCCAGGAGCTACACTGAACAACCTCAGGTTTGCGGATGACATCGTCCTCCTAAGAGACAACGTCGATGATATACAAACCATGATCCATGAATTAAATGAAGCTTTGTTCCATATTAAAGGAAAATTAAGCTAAGCTAGTGAAATGACCTACTGGGAATTACAAGTTTCTCGGGGTGTCGAGCGAACTCCAGTGAAGTTGAAACTATTTGAATTCAAAGTTCTGATCCGTAACCGCTAGATGTCGCTATACGTCGCAACGAATATGCTGTTTGGGAGTTTCCAATATTTATCGTAATATAGATTGTTAGGGAGTTTTGGCGGGAATTCTGACAGTGCAGTTCATCGCTTATTTTAATATTTTATTAATTTATTTCAAAAACTAGCTTAAAGTTGTGTTTGTTCTATAAAAATGGTACGGATGTGTGCAATAAACATTGACGGTGATGAACAGTGTATGGAAATATTGAAATAAGTGAATTAAGCATCGTACTGGAAGAAATTCATACCAAAACCCCAACAAGGCCTTGAAAACGATATAATTTCATCGTTCTTGTGAAGACTTGAGAATACAATGACATTATACTTGTCATTAGCGAAATGCGTAATAATGCGAAGCCTTAAATAAAAAAGAAGATTAAGTTCAAGTAGGCATGTGGATATAATTTATTAAACTAATCAATATCGACTACGATATATTGAGAAAAAAATATCTATATACCTATTGGCTTGATATTTAGATGTAATTTTTTGGCGACTTAAAGAAAAATGGTTCACGCTTCAAGGCATCCTATTCAAAAAAATATCCATTTAGATATATTTTCCATACCTAGTAAAAAATAATGATAGAGTGATATATCAAATAATAATAACTCGCCAATAAATATTAGAGATGTGCCGACTAGTCGGCGACTATTCGGTAAAGCCGACTATCCGGTCACTATTGTAGTCGGCGACTAGTCGGCGACTATTCGGCAAAGAGCGCCGACTATTCAACTTCTTACACTTCTTAAAAAATCCATACACGAGACTTTCTTTTTCACATGATAAAATTTTAATTGAGCTCTTTCACTTTAATAAACAATATCGGTGTTATCTTTACACAAAAATATTTTTTTAAACAATAACACCGCTCTGACCATACAGAAGCAAGAAACAATGCGACGTAAACAAAATAGGTTCCGACACGCTCGCAGGCGGCGCGCGGTTGCAACTTGCGCGCGGATCAGCTATAAACGAAACGTCACGGATATCCCCGAAACGGTGATCGGCTCCGCCGACTAGTCGGCCGATTAGTCGGCCTCTTTACAACCGACTAATCGGCTAGTCGGCTAGTCGGCCAAAGTCATAATCGGCACATCTCTAATAAATATCGATGTCTCACAAAAACATATTGATATTATTCCAACATCCCTATGTCAAAGACTGTCAAGTGCTGTCAAACTAAAAGATAACGTCAGTTCTCTAAGTAGTCTGTGTAAAAGATATATAGGGTATAAAAATGGTAGGTTTATTTTGATTGTGAAACTGAAAGAACCTAACGAGTTTTGTCGGTTCGCATGTTTAATATATGTAACTATTAAAATAAATAATAGATAATAAAATGTAATTGAAATATATAACTAATAAAAGTTGTTCAAGTATTGTCTTAGTTTTAATACTTTCAAGAATTATGGAGGAAAAATATATCCTAACTCTAGATATTGGCACTACAACAATACGCTCATTTATTTATAATTCAAGAGCAGAAACTGTAGGAAGAGCTGTTGACCAGGTACTTATTTAATTTCATATATTATTTCAAAACATAATATATCCAGTATTCTAAAAATGCATACAATTAATTTTAAACAAAAGTACACATACATGTTGTTTGTGAAATTACCTTCTGTGCTATTTGGTACAGGTTGTCCTTCACTATCCATACCCTGGTTTTGTTGAAATAAATCCTGAAGAACTATGGAGTTCAGTTGTGGGAGTTGTGAAGAAGTCTTTGCAAAGTAAGTGTTTTATTATTTTATATTGTTACAACTTTCATTTCAAGTGGTTTTACTGACAAACTTCTGATTCTTTTCGTCAATGTGTTTAAAATAAACAATCCATTTACCAATAAATAAATCTGTAGTAGGATGCCCACTGATAATAATCAAAATTAAATCAATGTGTGGTGACTGTCTTTATTTTTATGAACAAGTTGTTTTAGAGGCACTAATGTGATAATAATTAGAAAATTAAATAATATAGTATTCAAATGAAATAGTTGTAACTTTACAGTCAGCTGCAGCATGTAGCAAATAAAAGCGGAATAAAAATATATGCTCATAAATAAATAAGAATATAAATACAAAAAAAAGGGTTGAATTGAGAAAGTTGTGTTTTTTTTGTTGCTTAAAAATCTGAACAATTACTACACATACTTTTACATACCTGCAGTCATCATAGGCCTCTTACATAAAAAGATTACTCAAATAGTCAATTTAAGGTGCTTGACACTTATGAGGGTGGTTTGTAAGGTTGATGGGGGAGTGACAGCAACTCTCTTGTTTCATAAAGCTTTTTTTTTTTTTTTTTTTTTTTTATAGCTTAGGCCGGCAAACGAGCAAGTGGGTCACCTGATGGTAAGCGATCTCCACCGCCCATGTACGCCCACCACCAGAAGAATAATGGGCGCGTTGCCGACCTTAAAGTAAAGGGATAATTAGGGATTGGGAAAGGGAGGGGATTTGGGCTTCCGGATATCTCACTCACCGTACGAAACGCAGCAGCAAGCCGCTACTTTACGTTGGTTTTCTGTGAGACAGTGCTATCTCAGAGTCAGTTCTTGATGATATATTAAATCAAGTTCAAGCCCCAATTATACCCTAACCCATATTGCCCTTTTTATAGCCTAGGCTGGCAAACAATATTCGAGGGAGGGTACCTGATATTATTGTACCCTACTGGATAGCATCATACACATGGTAAAAAAAATCACCATTGTGGCTCGTTCATGTGAGTTGTGTTCCGGTATCGGCCAGAGTGTATCCAGTAACTTCAGGCCGGCATAATTCTTCTGACCATTAAGGGACTCAGTGTCGCTTGGTGATCAACATTTTGTTTGGACTGCACTGTTCTTAACATCAGGTCCAGCATAGTCAATTTGCCACTATTATTTAGAAGCTATTAAAAGGGTTTTGGTATAGACCTTTAAACTGTTATCAATATTTTTTACTATTATCTTATCTATTTATCTTAGCGTAGGCTGGCAACGAGCAAGTGGGTCACCTAATGGTAAGTGATGTCCACCGCCCATGTACCATCAGAAGAATCATGGACGCGTTGCCGACCTTAAAGGAAAGGGACAATCAGTGATTGCGAAGGGGAGGGGATTTGGGCTTCTGGTTATCTCACTCATCATACTAAACACAGCAGCAAGCCGCTACTTTACGTTGGTTTTCTGTGAGACAGTGGTAACGACCCGGTTGAGCCAGCCCATTCATGCTGTAGTCAAAACTGTCTACAGCTTGGCTCTACTACTCGAAGTAGTAGTAGTTAGTATCATTACATTAGTTTAGCTATCAACAGAGCGGATCCGTTCGCGTTCGCAGACACAATAAGTACGCTCGTAGTTGATACCCAAGCAATGAATGTGACCAACAGATGCACACTTGTCTGCGGGACAGATCACGGCGATGGGGATCTCCACCCAGCGCGGCACGTTCACAACGTGGTCGAAAAACACCGGCAAACACTACCACAACTTTATCACGTGGAAAGACTTGAGAGCAGACGCACTTGTGAAGATGTGGAATGACTCGTATACATGGAAGGTGCAGTTTAAGTTATTTTTATTTTAGAAATATTGAAGCCCTAATCAAAACTCTTGGGTAATTTTATTTGGTATCTACTATAAGTTTGATGGTCATTTTTAATACACGCAGATAAGCGTATGTCGTACCGGTAGGACTTCCCAAATTGGCTGTTTAACACGATATCTAGCGCATAAAATTTTAAACGGATATTGTGACATGTATACCTGTTTCTTAGTATTTTACTACCTCAAACTTTATACTTTCAAACAAAAGTCGGTGTAAATAATGAAACACCTGAATAAAATATTTTAATATGTTTAAATCGAGTAGTTTAATTATTAATATAATGTTTGTTTTAGTTAATAAAAGCCGGTTCATATATTCTCTATATGGTGCTGAGAAGTAAAAGGTTCCGCGCGGGCAGCGTGTTCAAATTTATGAATACACAGGTAAGTTGTTTTATCATTATAACTATGTATATATTAATATAAGTATATATGTTTTCCTACATCCCGATTAGAATGTTTCCTATTTGTACATTAAACACTCCCTTCCAGATTTCCCCTTTCGTATTTGCGTAATTTTAATTACTGATATTTTATATTCTGACACGTCATAATTTCTAGTGAATCGACATTTTGATATAAATAATTCCATATACGAAATAATCCTTGATTGCAAAAAGCGACGCATTATTTGATACATTTTAAACAAAAAGTAGAAGTACCTAATAAATAAAAAAAACATTAAAACGTTGTCGCCACGCTGCATCTGGGTCGCGCAAAACCACCATTCCGGTATATTTTTGCATGACGTAGTTCGTCAGGGTCATTGGTGTGGGGTAGTGTTAAACAATTCGATTTTGCTTCATAGTCGATTTAATTTGAGTTTACATTTGTTTTTACGGATAATTTTTTACATAATTCTATCTATACATAATTCTATCGGACAGCCTCCGTGGAGCAGCGGGCGAGTAGCCGGCTGTGAAGCGAGAGGCCGCGGGTTCGATCCCTGCACCGAGACAAATGTTTGTGTGATCCACAAATATTTGTTTCGGGGTCTGAGTGTTGTGAGACCGAAAGTTTCTCGTAGTTCCTGATACCCACAACACAAGACTGGTATCTCACTGTGGGGTTAGGACTATGTATGTGACTGTTGGGTGTATTTATTATTATTATAAGTTTACATCTGTATCGGAAATGGTGGACAGAAGTGCAACATGTGCACCTACGGTTCACAGAGCTTTTTCCGTCCCATGATGTGATAGGGCGGCGCGCTTATCGCCAAATAACCACCGGACACGCATTACAATCCCGGACAAGTGGTGTGTGTCGATTAGACCTCCAGCATAACATTTTATTGAAATTGTGAACCTTACGGTTTCTCTAATCTGTGGTGCGCTGTAAAGCTGGTATATATTCCGCTATGATGATGGGATTCGGAGATATGACAACGAAACATAATATTTTCACAACCACTATACGGAGATCTCCCAGTTTTTTTATATATAGTATAGGCCTTGCAAACGAGCAAGTGGGTCACCTGATGGTAAGTGATCTCCACCGCCCATGTACGCCCACCACCAGAAGAATCACGGGGCGTTGCCGACCTTAAAGGAAAGAGATAATTAGGGATTGGGAAGGGGAGGGGATTTGGGCTTCCGGATATCTCACTCACCGTACGAAACGCAGCAGTAAGCCGCTACTTTACGTCGGTTTTCTGTGAGACAGTGGTAACGACCCGGTCGAGCCAGCCCATTCATACTGTAGACAAAACTGCTTACAGCGTGGCTCTACCACTCAATGTATGAACCCAGTTCTAGTAGGTACATTCGTATCAACGGAGGTTAGTTTTGATTGGCTCTTGCAACCTTGTGATTAAGTTTAAAAACTGGTTTATGTATATTTATACTGCTATATCTGCGATGACGAGAGCCGCAGGTATTGCAATAATACCAAATTACTTCACAACCGATATAATATGACGTTCCATTTTAATAGTTGCAATTATAACAAAGAGGTTTATTTTGGATTGCCTCTTGCAAACTGAAATTTGTATTATAGTTTATCTCGCTGTGATAAAGAGATTCGGAGGTGGTAGGTCCCTCGTATGCGAGAGGCCGTCTGGATTGGTAGCATCGCTTTGTCTATTTCTGCCGCCAATCAACAATGTGTAAGCACTGTTGTGTTTCGATTTGAAGGTCATTGTAGACAGTGATATTACTGGGCATTAAGAGACTTAACATCTTATGTCTCAGGGTGACAAGCGCAGTTCAGTGCCATGCAGTGTTTTTAATTCAACGTTCTGTGTGGTGTTGCTTCTGTTTATGGGCAGGCGAGCGCCTTGCTCGTCTCGTCATTCTGTCAAATAAAAAATAAAGTTACAACCAGTATATGGTGAGCTCTCTCCTTATGCACAGTAATATTTAATGGGATAGTTTTAATTGGCCAATGCACTATAAGCCGTCGAAGCTCACCAGATAGCAGATGAGATTCTCACGTCTAGGATAATAATTATGTAGAGAAAAATGATAAAACGAATAAAAAAAACGTATCCTTGCTACCATTCCTGAGCTTTACAGTTTAGTTTTTAAGTTTTCTCATGAGCTTGCAAGTGCCAATCATTGTTGACCTGCGTTTAATAGAAATGTATACACTAATACACCTACTTAAAATGGGAGGTCATAATTATATATTAGTTGTGAAATAATGTGATTTTATATCACAGGCTGCCGTCATCGTAGCGATAAGATATGGAGATATAAGTTTTATAACACAACAGGTTTCATTATAATAAATTAATTAATTATGACGAAACCGTATAAATGTATATAATACTTAATTGAGTATTATATACATACAATACTAGCTCGGTAATTACCTGTAATAACTGCCTCAATGACGCAGTTGTATTGCGTAAGCGGTGCGACTGCAGTGCTGAGGTCTCGGGTTCGATCCCCGGATCGGGCAGTGATATTGGCATTTTTCTATCACGGAATACAGTATCAGCCCGGAGTCTGGAATTGTGTCCGGTATAGCGATAGGCTCACTATCACATCATGGGACGGAAATACGGTCGGAGAAATGTGTCAGGTGTCCTGGTTACATTTCTGCCTACCCCTTCGGGGATTACAATGATGTTGCGTGCGTGCATGCGTACTTGCGTAGAACAATATGAATGCTATTTTTTGTGGATTTAAAATCATAGCATGGGCATATTTTGTATCACTGTACGTGCATCGGTTATCCGCCTGTCTTGTCGCAGGCCCGTCGATTTGTTTCTCTCCACTCTGAAGAGGGAAGAAGGCTGGCTGGAATACAGGCCGGCATGACTGGTGACCACCGATAAACTCATTGTTTGTTGGTGGTCGCTGGTTTTTTGGATTGCACTACGCTTACCATCAGGCCACTTTGCCTTGCTCGAAAATAAAATCCCTCTGACCCTTTGGAATTATTTATGTAATTATTATTTATCGCTCGCTAAAACAGTGAACAAAAACATAACGAGGAAACCTGCAATTCCTCCATATAAATTCGAGGATAGGCAAACTCTACTAACTCGCGTTTTGGCAAATAACATATTATGTAGCAATTTATTCCTATTTACATATTATGAAATAAACATTAGTTACACAACTTATACTCTTCTTCTACCTGCACTTATCTCACTCGCAGTGGTGTCGGTTCAACATGCTTTTTTAACACATGTTAGATAAATATTTGGCTTTTAATTTTTACTGATGCCACCCTTCTGGAAAGAAGACACTCAGACCCGAAAGAAATATTTGTGGATCATATAAAAATTTGCCGCAGTGCGGGAATCGAACCCGCGGCCTCTTGCTTCTCGTCGGCTACTCGCCCACTGTGCCGAAAAGGCTGTTAAACAAACTACAATAACAATAAGGACATGCGAATATAGCTATGTCAATTGATACAAAGTTTAAAATTATCTCTATTGTATGCTAATGAACGGTTTATATTCTGAACATAAACTATTTGCAGATAATATTTTTTTTAACTTATGTACATATATTTTGTAGAAATAAAAATTTAAGATTATTATTTGTAGGTATTTGTGTGTATTGTATTTCACTTATTAATTATTTATCACCGATATCACGCACCTTGATGGCTTGGACTGGTATCTAGCACAATAACAAGGTGACGTCGTTTGACGTGACGAAATGGTCACCATTGGAATTCAATTCAATATAACATAATTGGAATTAATAGTAAATACTCAGCTGAGTTAAAATGTGCCTGTTTAAGTGATGATAATACTAATAATAATTAGTAATAATCTACATAGTACTAACAATACGGTGCCGATTTTTGTATTATTTCTTGAATGTCAAGACGAGCAGGTCGCTAGCATGATGGTAATCATCGCGCCTCCACACCGACCTTGAAGTACAAAGCACTGCATGATACTGGACAGCGTTCTTCACCTCAAGACATAAGATGATAAACACAGTAATAACACGGCTTCAATGTCCTTCAAACTGAAACAAAGCAATTGCCCGGTGGCAGACAAAGCGGTGGTGTAACGTTCAACGGCCTCGCATACGAGGGACCTATAACAACCTAACATAATGATAATTTATCGTTTATGCAGATGAGTCATTAGTCAAAAAACATAAAATTGAAACATTCCTTTTCCATTTCCAATCCGTGTTGTACTCGTAAACATTACCATTTTGTAGCTTATAGTTATTTTTTTATCCTGGCTCGGCAAAGTGACTACGCCACATCTGATGGTAAGTGTAGCGCAGTCCAGGAATAGTGTCGACCAACGACAAACAGTGTGTCTATCGTTGGTCGGCAAGATCATGCCAAATTTGTCAAAATCATTTGGGTACGTACGTTTTGTACTAAAATACCAAATCGTCTATTGTGTTGTATTTTTTTTTCAGACGTCACTGAGGTTACACTGGGCTCTACAAAATATAGTAGCATTGAAAAACGCAGTCCGAAACAAAGACGCCATGTTTGGAACCTTGGATACGTGGTTATTATACAAATTGACTGGTACGTATGTTTTGTGATATTTTTAAGACTTGCAATAAAGAGTGGATAATAATAATTGGACCGCACGAGTTAATAATGACTGTGCCTATCTGACATGTTGTACAAAAACCCAGCAATTCTATAAATTAAACAGCTTGGCTCTACCACTAAATATTTAAGCGGTAAAGTCCCGCTGTAGAAAGTTTTGTCTATGATATGTAATGAGTTGGCTGGACCGAGATTATTACCACTGTCTCGCAGAAAACCAACGTGAAGTCGCAGCTTGCTGTTGCATGTCGAAAGGTATGTGAAATTTTTGAAGGCCATTATCCTAGTCCTTTTGCCAATCTCTTAACCATTATTTTCCGTTAAGGTTGGGACGCGTCGACGACTATTCAAGTATTGTAGATGTTCATGGGCGGTGGAGCCATTTGCCCGTTTTACAGCCTCTGCTATGTGATATATTCTATAAGTTATGAGGGAGATATCAAAATACAACGAGTAGTTTAAAAGAAGGTATCAAGGGGTACGGTACGAACGTGATACTAAAGTACCCTTAGTTGTAAAATGTTAAAATTAGGGGTACAAAGTATACAAAGGGTTGAAATTGCATGTAACTTAGGATTGGTTATCGGTCCGTAGGAGCGGAGTGTCATATTAATGGAGTTGTAAAAAAAATTGTTCCTGTAAGTAGAAGGATGTGTATAGGAATAAGATAATTTCTCAGTGTTGCTATGAGGAAGTGATTGTTATACTGCTTTGTGTTATCATAATTCAAATACCTGCTTGACCCACTTGACTCCTTACAAAGGCGGGCTATTCGAATCGTCGGGGACCCCAGTCTCACGGATAACCTGGAACCTTTGGGAGCGCGGAGAGACTTTGGTTCTCTCTGCGTATTCTATCGTTTGTTCCACGGGGAGTGCTCTGAGGAACTGTTTAAGATGGTTCCAACATCACCATTTTACCATCGCACTACCCGGCACCGCAGTAGAGTTCATCCATACTACCTGGAAACGATACGGTCTAGTACCGTACGTTTCCACCGCTCATTTTTACCACGCAGGTGTAAGCTCTGGAATGAACTCCCTGCCTCGGTGTTTCCCGAGCGCTATGACATGTCCTTCTTTAAACGAGGCTTAAAAAGAGTATTCCTTCAATGGCAGGCAGCGGCTTGGCGGTGCCCCTGGCATTGCCGATGTCCATGAGCGGCGGTAACCGCTTACCATCAGGTGGGACCGCTTGCTCGTCTGCCTATTAAGGCAAAAAAAAAAAAAACTATTGTAACATTGTTAACGGACCGTGCGGAGGTTACGGTCCGTTTACAATTACATCATTATACAGACCGGTTAATTCAGCGCGTGCAGAATACATTTGCGCGATTTTGTTATGAAATATGCCGTAGAAACCATATGTAAATCAAAATGATATTCTAAAAATGGCTGCACGACGAAAATTACATTTAGCAGGATTATTATTTGGACTACTTAACACACAAATCATAATATCAGTTCATTAAATTAAACCAGAGACAGCTACTGCTACTCCGTCTTAGGGTGCCTATAAAGCCGCCCGTGGATGGCCTAAAAAGCTATAGAATTACGTATTAGAGGGAGGCGTGAAAGCCAATGGTATCACTACAGGTGATGCTCAAGGTCGGGCTAAGTGGATACGCCTTTGTACTAAAGCGGACCCTGCCATTAAGCTGGGATGTGACCAAGCAGAAAAGATATAAAATGCACCTACGTTGTTTGAGGCCAAATTTATATCACGCCTCGGCCATAAGGCGTAACTAATGAGTTTTAGTAATTTCATAGAGACCCGTTCAAATTTCAATATCAATTGATCTCAATTCTGTTTAATTTGTCGTGTCTCATTCAGATACCCTTCGTTAGCTCGAATAATAATACTTTGTTCTATTATGTAATAATCTGTTAGAACATTAGCGTTATAGTTGTATAGAGTATTTTTTTTTATTTTTTAACCGAGCACGGCAAAGTGACGGCACTACACCTGGTGGTAAGTGTAGTGCAGTCCAAAAATCTAGCGATCACCGACAAACAATGAGTTCATCGGGGGTTACCAGGTTTAGAAAAGGGAGGGGGGAGGGGATTTGGGTCCGGGAAATCTCATTCACCGTACGAAACGATAACAGCAAGCTGTTACTTTACGGCAGTTTTATTTGCGACAGTGGTAATAACCCAGTTATGCTGGGCCGTTCATGCTTTAGACTTTAGACAAACTGTTTACAGCTGTTTAGCTCTACCACTTATACAATTATCGGCGAATTCTCTTTTTGCAATTATCCTTTTATTAAAACTCACATTGAAACGTTAAAATGTGACATTGTAGGTGCCTCTATATTGTACCTACATGTAAGTATAATTAATTAGCTTTTGGTCGCAGTTTCGCTGGAACAAAAGTAGGCCATATACGTCAATGAAATACGTTTTTCATTAATTGTGCTAAAGAGCATTGATATTAAAGTTTCAAGTAAAAATCACAAAATATTATTTACCGCCCCTTTTCATCACATAAGAAAGGAATATTTAAATAAAATTTCTTAGTAGATATTTATAGGTGTATGCTATCGCAACAGGTTTTTAAAGTTATAAATTAAATGGAGAAGGCTTGTATCCTGCGGTGTACGGAAAAAATGATTAATAAACATATATTTGGATGGGATAAATTACTGCTTTTTTATTTACCAGGAAACATCTAAGATGTAGTTAGCTGGGTTCTGGAGTGTCTCAACAGGATCGGGTGTAGGTCAGGCACAACTTTATATTGTGATGTACAATAAAGTTATAAATAGAAACCAAGCGTGCCAATTTTTACTACGTAGACTAACGTCATCGTGGCGCACATAGATTATTTAGTGCGCGATGGCGCGTTGCGATCGGTATTGCGATTACACATCCGAAATTGTGCGTGATTGTATCAAACAGAGCATGATTGTTGTCCCCGATAGGAAGTAGAGTCCACATGACAGACGTGTCGTCGGCATCCGCGACAGGTTTCTACGATCCGTTCACGATGGCGTGGGCGGGATGGAGCGCCGCGCTGTTAGACATACCCAAGGATTTCCTGCCGATCGTAGTGGACACCGCCGGGGAGCACTTCACCAGTACGCAACCCGAGATATGGGGCCATGCGATACCGATCAGGAGTTGTGTGAGTATTTTTTTAACACGCTTTTATTAGCTTCAGACGTATGTATGTTGGTATGTTGGTAGGTTTGTCTGTAACTTGTCTTTGAACGTGATTTTGACCTCCTTTAATTTATAGCATAGCCTAGCATCAGTGTTAGTTATTTTCACATCCTAGGGATACCCACAATATTAGAAGGATCGTGGACATGTTGCCGACCTTAAAGGAACGGGACAATTAAAGGGATTGTGAATGGGAGCGGGAGAGGAGGGGAGGGGAGCGGAGGGTCAAAACCCTCCGTATATGTACATTTTTTTTTTTACAGCATAGGCATAAGTGATCTCCACCGCCCATGTACGCCCACCACCAGAAGAATCATGGGCGCGTCGCCGACCTTAAAGAAAAGGGATAATTAGGGATCGGGAAGGGGAGGGGAATTGGTCTTCCGGATATCTCACTCACCGTACGAAACGAAGCAGCAAGCCGCTACTTTACGTCGGTTTTCTGTAAGACAGTGGTAACGACCCGGTCGAGCCAGCCCATTCATGCTGTAGACAAAACTGTCTACAGCGTGGGTCTACCACTTATAACGTGTGCAATACGATCTAAATAACAATAGAAAATATTTTACTAAATTTTTCTCGCCAATCAGCAGTGTGTTAACAATTCTGTGTTCGTAAGGTCCCAATACAAGACTTAATATGTAAAAATACTTGGCTAGGACGCACTTGTTGAAAAAAATGGCATATCTGACATTGTGTCTCGGTACAAGATGAATAGCTATAAGTATAATCCTTTAAATGCATACGTCATTAGTGTAGTTTAACCTTTGGGCTTAGGTTGTAAAATTATCTTACGTCGGTTTTTTGTGAGACAGTGGTAACGGTCCGGTCGAGCCAGCCCTTTCATGCTGTAGACAAAACTGTCTACAGCGTGGCTCTACCACTTATAACGTGTGCAATACGATCTAAATATCAATAGAAAATATTTTACTAAATTTTTCTCGCCAGTCAGCAGTGTGTTAACAATACTGTGTTCGTAAGGTCCCAATACAAGACTTAATATGTAAAAATACTTGGCTAGGACGCACTTGTTGAAAAAAATGTCATATCTGACATTGTGTCTCGGCACAAGGTGAATAGCTATAAGTATAATCCTTTAAATGCATACGTCATTAGTGTAGTTTAACCTTTGGGCTTAGGTTGTAAAATTATCTGTTATAAAACATTTATGTTCTCATACCTGTGTTTAAATACACAATACATAACATACGGCGTGCACATACATTGTCATTCAGCAGTATATAAAAATATATGGATAATTTACATAGCGTTTTTTAAGTTTTGCCAAACTTTTACCTACAATATTGACAATAATATTGTGTCTAGTAATTTTGTTTATTAGCTTAACGAACACTGGACTGTGCTCGTCATCCCGAGACATGAGATCCCAAGTCTCATAAGCCCAGTAATTTTACTGGCTTTAAAAAAACTCAAACTATTAGATATAGGCTCACGCCTTGTATTCCCGAAGGGCTAGGCAGAGGTGCCACTAGTGTTGCACCTGTGTTTGACCAAACTTATTTCCGTCTTACGATGCGATAGAGGGCGAGCCTCTCGCCATACCGGGCACAAATTTCAGTCCCGGGCAATTTATGAATGATAGTTCTAATGGAAAACCCAAACTGCTGGTGGTAGGATATTCATATCCGTCCGGATAGCGACCAACGTACTTCGTGTTCAAACTTGCCATAGTGATCCACACGCCTCTCCGAAGAGGGAAGACATATTAATACAGACCGGCATAATTCTGGTGACCACCGATAAACTCATTGTTTGTCGGTGGCCGCTAGTTTTTTGATTGCACTACGCTTACCATCAGGTGTAGTGCAGTCACTTTGCCGTGCTAGGGTAAAAAAAAACAGTGATTGCCCGACCTGGGAATTTAGCCCAGGGCCTCACGGTTCTCAGCCTTAGTATACTGCCAGTAGACCGAAGACTCGAAACTATTGGACCCATATTATTTTCAGATGGCAGATCAAACCGCGTCGATGTGGGGCTCATGTTGTTTCGAGGAGGGTGACGTGAAACTCACCATGGGAACGGGCACTTTCTTCAACATAAACACCGGGGGTTCACCTCACGCGAGTGTGTCGGGCCTGTACCCAGTGGTCGGGTGGCGGTTGGGCAAGGACCTCACATATTCAGCCGAAGGTGCCAATAACGATACCGCATCGATCATTAAATGGGCTCAAAAATTAGGTAAGACTTGCTTACTTTGATTATGTATTATTTTAAAAAAAAAGTTACGTTACCCAAAATTTTACACGCAAAACTCTTCACTTATTAATATACATATGTTGATTTGATATACATATGTTACGTCTTTGCCAAAAATATTAATCGAAAGTCAAATAAAAAAACATATACCACATATTGTATGAAGAAAATCTTTGAGTTCTAGGTCCAAAGCTAAAATCCACTATATAGCTTAATCGTAGTAGTAGCATCGTTCTTGTGAAGACTTGAGAATAAATTATACTTGTCATTGTCGAAATGCATAATAATGCGAAGCCATAAATTAAAAAGAAGAAGAGTGTTGATTACGGGCATGAGTGTTTGGGCCTATTGCACAATATTCGAGTAAGCGGTATCCAACAATTAACGTAGGCATAAGACAGCAAATTTTGCAAGTATCTAATCGACATCTTTGTTTCGGTATATATAATAAGTTAGAATGTTATTTTTGTATTTGAATGTGCCAAATTTTCTTTGGGAAATATTTGTTGTTAATCAGAGCCCTAACAATCGTTCAGTTATAGGTTTTAGAGTAGTTTAGTTTTATTAGGTTTTAGATTCGTCACATATGTGCTAGATGGAATAATATTTATGAATGCCAAAGTAAATCTTTAGTTAGCGTGTTGTCTTCATGAATATTAGTTGTAACATTTAAATGTATGAATAATTTTATTTTTTAAAGTGTTACATAATAAGTAACATAGCTGACATTGAATTTACCAGAAACAAGTTTTGATTTTTTATTCCCCATATAAATTTTTCCATCCATTCAGACAATTGGGTTTTTTCTATAGAGGAGCTTTGTTTTTTTATAGCATTTTATATCGTGTTTTTGTCTTTGCTTATAGAATAGATTTGACTTTAAGTTTCGATAAATCACACATTAATTGCATATGGCATGGAATTTGTGCCCAGTATGGCGATAAAATCGCTCTCTATCACATCATGGGACAAAAATAAGCTCAACGAAACGTGGATGCAACTTTAGTTGCACCTCTGCCTACCCCTTCCAGGATGAAAGCGAGAGAATATGAATGTATATACGTACACAGTTGATTAAAAGATGAATAATTAATATTGAAATTAAAATATATTAAGTGATTATTGGTTATACAATAAAGAGTTTTGTATTGTATTGTATTGCGACAACCGACGCGACACAACATACCACAATTACGTGAAACCAATGTTCAACATCAATGAGAACAGTTCAATATCGTTTAATAAAAAAAAAAAACAGGCAAATTAACCAGTACTGCTACTTCAGGCTCTCAACAATATTATTATAACTAGACAGAACAAATGGGAAGGGACCGTTGATCATCGTTCCTTAAAATAACTTAGCATAGGACTACTTATTAACTATTTATTGCAATGCTCATTATACCGCGTATTTATAGTCATCATTAACATCACTGCGAGTGGGATAAGGGCAGACGGACGAATGATTGTAGATAACTCCAATGCCTATTCGATTGTTTCAGGTTTATTTGAAAACCCCGAGGATACGGCTGATATCGCCAACTCGGTTCCCGATTCAGACGGCGTGTTCTTCATACCAGCTTTCAGTGGATTAGGGGTAAGAATGTCTTTGTTTCTTTTTAACTGACGAGAAAAACTTAGTATATTTACATTTTATTTATTGTATTATGCACCTACCTCAGTTATGATCTCCACCACCCTAAGGTCGACTAGGAAAAAATGCCTTAGGCATTAAAGTCCGCCTGTATACTTTGTGTACAAAGTTTAATAAATAAATAAATAAAAACTGAGATTATTATATTATGTTTAATTGGTAAAAATAATAAATCACGAATTTTGATCAAACCCTTATTTACTTGAGTCCTCCCTCCTCCGCGTGGTTATTTAACTCCTCAAGACAAATGTTTGTGTGATACACTAATAGTAGTTTCACGTCTGGGTGTTGTGGGGCTGTAAATTCCTCATAGTTCCTGATACAGGTTAACCTGGTGTAAGGTCTGGACTATGTGTGTGACTGTTGGGCGTGTTATTATTATTCCAGCCACCGTACAACGATAGCACGGCCGCGTCAGGCTTTATCGGTATGAAGCCGTCGACGACGAAGGCGCATCTCGTGCGAGCCGTGCTCGAGTCGTTGGCGTTCCGAACCGCTCAGCTGTACCAGTGCGCCTGCAACGAGACCAACATCAAGTTCCACCACATCAGGTAATTAATGGCATTAGTTTTGTCTCGGATGTGAAGATGCTGCTGTGGATGTGCAATGTTACACGATTAGATCGTATTAGTAACGAGTACATCCGCGGCAGCCTTGGTGTCCGCGACGTGGCTGATAAACTCCAAGAATGTCGCTTAAGGTGGTTCGGCCATGTTTTGAGGAATCCACAGGAGTACGTCGGTCGCAGGTGCCTGAGCCAGATCGTACCAGGGGTACGGTCCCGTGGACGACCCAAAAACGACTTGACGTATTGGAGGGAGACATGAAAGCCAATGGTCTCACTACAGAGGATGGTCAAGATCGGGCGAAGTGGAAGCGTTTAAGTCGGAAAGCGGACCCTGGCACTAAGCCGGGATAACGCTAGGAAGAAAGAAAGAAAGTAAAGAAAGTTTTGTCTCGGATGGACAAAATTGCTGGTGGGAGGATATTTGTATCCGACCGGATAGCGACCACCGTACACTGGTGCTAAAACCTGCCATAGTGGCCCACCTTGTGTGGGTCGCGTTCCAGGGTCAGCCAGTGTACATCCGGTTCTCCCCAGGGGGCTTGCCCCCTGATCCTAACCCTTTTCCCATCCCTTTTTCCTTCCCCTCCCCCTTGTCCCTTTGGCAGGCCGGCATGATCTTGCCGACCTACGATGGAGACATTGTTTATCGTTGGTCGACACTATTCTTGGATTGCGCTACACTTACCATCAGGTGTAGCGTAGTCACTTTGCTGACCCAGGATAAAAAAAAAAAAGTGTGCGTCTCGGGACGCTCGACAGAAGTGATAACTTAAACTAATGTGGGTTAAAGTGGGAGCAGAGGAAACTGCCTAACGCCCGTATACTGAAACGCTACTTAAGTATTTAAGATCGTTTTAAACAAGTTAACGCCCGTATACTGAAACGCTACTTAAGTATTTAAGATCGTTTTAAACGAGTTAAGTCCCTCTTAGCTGTCAAAATTGTATGAAAATAAGTAGCCGTTAGCCGTCAGACAGCTAAGTAGCGTTTCAGTATTCGGACATAAGAGTGGGAGCACACAATGCGTTGCAGCGCCGCACCGCAAAGATTTCACCGTATCAGCGGGCACACGAGCGGTGCGGCGCCGCAACGTTGTTATGTCGCAGCATCGCCGGCGCCCCAGCAGCGTTGGACAGTCTGTTAATAAAATGGACAACTGAGCGGTGCCGCTCCGACGTCGCAGCGCATTCACCCCTCCCCGCCTCGTCTCGGTGGTTGCAAGTCCGGTGCGGCGCCGGAGCGCATCGTGTGACATGCCACAAATATTTCTATGTAAAACGACGCAGCGACATCGCTCCGGCGCCGCACCGCCACCGCAACGCATCGTGTGCCCCCGCTCTGAGAGAAAAGGAAGCCAGACAGAGTGGCGCCGCTCGCGTTACGGAACGTTTCGGTTCACCCTCCCATAAGAAGTTATCACTTCAAAAATGAAAGTTTTGTAGGAGTAGCAATGATAAAAACCTTGAGATTTGCGAGTGGTAGAGCCACGCCGTAGACAGTTTTGTCTACAGCACGAATGGGCCGGCCGGCCCATACGACCGGTTTCATACGATGAGTGAGATATCCGGAGGCCCAAATCCCCCTCCTTTTCCCAATCCCTAATTATCCCTTTCCTTTAAGGTTGGCAACGCGCCCATGATTCTTCTGGTGGAGGGCGTGCATGGGCGGTGGAGATCACTTACCATCAGGTGACCCACTTGCTCGTTTGCCGGCCTATGCTATAAAAAATAAAACTGAATCACACGAAAATTTGTCTCGGTGCGGGGATCGAACCAGCGGTTTCGTTTCACAGTCTGCTATTCGCCAGCTGTGTCACGGAGGCTGTCATGTATGAAATGGAATGTTCCAGATTGGACGGCGGTGTGTCGAACAACGACTTCATAGTGCAGCTGGTGGCCGACCTGACCGGCCTGCGAGTCGAGCGGCCAGAACATGTGGAGATGTCCTCGTTGGGTTGTGCACACATCGTGGGGGTACAACTGGGTCAGTATACTTCATTAAATAAATACACCCAACAGTCACATACACAGTCCTGACCCCACAGTAAGATATGAGTCTTGTGTCGTGGGTATCAGGAACTACGAGAGACATTCGTTATCACAACGCCTAGACCCCGAAACAAATATATGTGGATCACACATTGTGGATCACAATTATCACAATCACAATCACAATTGTGGACATTTGTCTCGGTGCAGGGATCGAACCCGCGGCCTCTCGATTCACAGCCGGCTACTCGCCCGCTGCGCCGCGGAGGCTGTCATTAACCGCACGTAGGTGGTAGGTGCCTCGTATGCGAGAGGTCGTCTGGGTTGGTATCACCGCGCCGTCTATATCTGCCGGCAAGTGACAGTGTGTAAGCACTGGTGTGTTTCGGTTTGAAGGAAATTGAAGCCAGTGAAATAAAAAAATATTGCGACTATAAATTAAGATATAAACTATCCTATGTATCAAGTTGGATCAAACTGCGCATAGTTTGCAACATTTGATTAAAATCGGTTCAGTAGTTTAGAAGTTCATCGCGGACAAACAACGTGACACGAAATTTTCATATATAAAGATATATTGTTATTATAATTTCAGGTATATGGAAATCGAAAGACGAATTAAAATCGTTACGTAAAATCGGTTGCGTGTTTAATCCGAGAGCACACGTGAAGAAATCGTACGAGGGTACGATATGTCGTTGGGAGGATGCCGTGAAACGGATGTGCGGTTGGTACAGGCATTCCACACAATCACTGGATACAGTCAGTGACTGTGACTTCACGCCGCAGGACAGTTCCAAAGTGAATGGCAGGAAGAATGGAATGGAAAATGGCAGTCAGTCTAAATAGCGGTGGCTTTTGTCCATGGGCGCTGTGTTATTAGCGTGCATGGTTTACAGTTGATACTGAGATAGAAAAAGCAAAATGAGTCGATTGTATAATGGTATGTGGTTGCATTTTTTAAAAAATTGAATGACGAGACAGCAATAGAGCGAGTCGCTCGCCTGATGGTAAGCGCCTGCCCATAAACAGAAACAACACATAACTTTGAATTATAAAGTGTTGCATGACACTGAACTGCCCTCGTCACCTCGAGACATAAGATGTTATGTCTACAGTGCCCAATAATTTCACTGGCTTCAATGTCCTTCAAACCGAAAAATAACTGTGCTTACACACTGCTTGGTAGCACAAATAGACAAAGCGGTGGTACAAACCCAAACGGTCTCTCGTATACGAGGGACCTACCACCTTGTATATGAGACTTATAGTAACGTATGTGAACATGGATGTTTATCCTGCGTTTTTTTCGCGCCTAATGGTGCTGCCACACCGATGTTATAAAATGTTTACAAACATTTTCTAACATTAAATCTAACATTTTCTAACATTTTTTAACATTTTATAACATTTGAAAATATGACATCGGCCCTTCTTCTTTGACGGCTTCTTTGACGGCGCCGCTCTCAAAAGTACCGCCGCCCGCGGTTAAAAAATGTTACAAAATGTTACAAATTGTTAATAAATGTTTACTAAATGGTGCTGCCACACCGCTGTTATAAAATGTTATATAACATTTTCTAACACCGGTGTGGCAGCACCATAAAACGACTCATTTGGCTTAATAGATAAGTTAGTCGACTTTATCATTGTTGATTCTAATTTTAAACGAACTTGGTGAAAGTATCTGTAGTTAGACAAATAAATTGGTGCAATGTATATAGATGTTATGTTAGATTCGCGTAGATATTATAGCGGTGTCGCACGGTTAAATTTTACTTGATCAACCTCTGTATGGTTTTCGAATGAAAATCTGTTCAGACATTTCAAATATTTGATTAAAGTCTGTTCTTGCATTTCAAATCGCATTCGATTTAGCAATTGATCAATCAAACGCGACTTACCCGCTATTAGGGTATTGGTTTTCATTAATGTGACGGCCAATAAAACTTAAGGACAACGTATTATGCATAAGCGGTATTTGAACTTCACACACTAAAGGTACGATTCCGAGATCGGCGACTGACCGCAGACCACAACAATTGTCGCCCAACCGCACCATAGGTTTTTATATATTTCGGTAGGCGACGGTATCGCGTTTGGAAATAATTCCCTTAAAATTAATTTAAACCATTACAAACCAGTACGATATTATTACAAAACATAGACTAGTTTTGGTCTTGGTTTAAAACAATCTGAATTATAGCAACCTGTAATAAATACAGAACTACCATTTAAATTGTATGCATCGACAACTTTCGAAATTCGGTCGTGTGATTATGATGACCTAAAACAGACATACTTAGTAATTGATACTCCATTTGAAGATAGAGTTATCTGTGAATGTGAATTTACTTTATGACGTTCCTCATTGGCATAAATTGAGCTGCTCTAACTCAAATAAATAATACTTCAATGTATGTAGTGCTAATATATATTGTAATAAGTTTAGAAAAGAGCAACGTTAGAGTTTCTTGCCCGTTCTTCTTTAACGAATCAGCATTCCGAACTGGCGGTAGAGTTAAAATTTGACTGAATCTAAATGATGTTTGACATTTTACTGATTCAATAAATGATTTGATTTGAATCGTCCGGTAACTCGAAATGTGAAATGCACATACAATTTTATGTTTTTAGTTTGAAAGCCATGTTGACGAACGGTAACAAATGCTTGGACCACGCTTCTAGCCAGTAAATTTTGAATTGACATGAAATTTGACAGATGATTATTTAATTTTTATATTGATCAGCGTTTCAGAAACCGAGCTTAAGTCTATGTTTTGTAATAAGGCCGATACTGTCGCTGAATTTAGTCGACCTCGGACTCATACCTTTATATTTTAAACTGTATTTAGTCTAATGTAGGTATCTACAATTTTGTTACTATACAGGGTTAATTTTAAAACACTAGCAACCTCGCAGGACCAGATAGCTGACCTCATACGGATACTACTCTACGGTTCTACGGTTCTACGAGTTTGGATATAACTCAATATATTTAAAAAAAAATGATTTTACAAGTTTTTGTTGTGTCGTGTTTTTCTTCGTAGACTGCGCCGCGGCGCGGCGTGCGCGCACGACATCAAAGCCGGCCGTCAGCTGCTCGAGCGTTGACCTTCAAAGCCGCTAGCCCGGTTCCCCACGCTTCGCGTATTTGTTTACGTAATCTGCGATGCGCGTTGTTAATATTCAAGACGGAAATTAAATGAATACTTATTTTTGTATGAAAATAAAATCTAACAAATTATCAAAAGTCGTAGAACAAAAGTAGTAGCTTATAACCTTAGGAATCTACCCCTGCGAGGTTGCTGGTGTTTTAAAAATAACCCTGTATAAGTATATCACATTGGGATTTGGGATAGATAATAATGATTGATTACTTTTGGCTTAAAAAGTCAACACTTTAAAATAACGTCATATATAATATTAATATCAGCCCTATTATTTCACTGTCTGTACTGTACTGTCCCACTGCTGGGCACGTGTCTCTACAAAAGTGTAGGTACGTGGTCTGTTTATACAGAAGTAGTGATTGTATGTACTTGTCATTATTGACTTATTTTTTTTTGGATGACGACTGACGCGTCATTCTCACACGAATCAAAACTATACAGTAGCGTTGCGTTTATTGCTTTTAGAGACTAACTGCCGCACTCAGAAAAATCTATTACTTTAGCTATTGAAATAAAACTAATTTAAACGGATTTTATCGCGGTTTTATATTAATTTTGGTATTTTAAAAAATCCGTTCCGAATCCGATTATTATAAAATATGGTATAAACTGATATATTTCTTTCGTTTGAAATTATTTTGTGATATTTAATTATAAAAAAATAATTGATGATTTAATTTCAAAATATATAAATAAACAATGAGTGATTAGTAAAATTGTCGTAGCATATGATTTTCTACCATGCTAGCTGGTGGGTATAAAGAAATTGGGTAACGTTAAGCCAGCCATGATAAGCTCAACATTTGTAAGACTGGCATAGTGGTAGTTTAGTGTAAAAGATTTTATCAATAATTTAAGGAGTGTAATCGAGTATTTAGGTTAGGCCTACGTAATGACACAATGATTATATACCTGTTATACATTATACATTTGTGGGTGAAAAAACTGACATAGCGAGCTTTGGAGCATGAGATTAAACATTTTTTTTTATCAAAATATATGAATTTAACAATGGCAGAGGTCTCACCATTCTTTAGTTCCACTCTGAAGTAAGTCACGAGTGACGTAGCATTTTTTTTGGTGGGTGAAGCTACTGACTTCGGACCGATCATAATGATTGAAAAGACCTCTAAACGTGACATTATCAGGTAGACAGTTTTACGGTTGTATTATTGATTGTAAAAACAAATTTTAAAGACAAATGTTACGACCGAAAATACAACAAATAAAAGCCAATTTTTTGCTCGTAAACATGTTTTATAAGTGTACATATTTTATCAGCGTTTTATCGATTTGACAGCGGCTGTGAATATAATCTCGTTTTGTTGGCAATCATTCTATTTTCCACTCGTGTAAGTGAAATTTTTGTTTTACTATTAAATGGGACAAGACATTTGGCTCAAAAACCTATACATAATATTTTAAAAGAGTATAAGGTATTGTTAGTACTTACGTCCATATTTCAGCGCCTATTAGTTGGTTAGTTTAGGATTGTATACTAGCTAACAGTAATTGAAGTAGTTTTCGTGCTGGTCACACATTTTGTATACAAGATTTGCCACATATCTATATATATAAAAATGAATCGCTGTGCGTGTGTCTCGCCAAAACTCGAGACTGGCTGTACCGATTTGGCTAATTCTGATCTTGAAATATTTGTGGAAGTTCAGGGAAGGTTTACCCGGTGAGAAAAAATGAGTAACATAAATAATAAGTAAAGAAAACACTAAAAACGATAACTTAATTTTCCAGTACAAACTGTTCCTGGGTATGAAACACTTGATGTCTTTTTGATGTGAAACATCTATAAGCGCAGGTAAAAACGGACTGTTGTCGTTGCGAAGCTTGCCGTGATGACGGGTCGCCACGCTATACTAGACTGGACAGGGACAGGACAGGGACAGGACAGTGAGACAGGACAGTGAGACAGGACAGTGAGACAGGACAGTGAGACAGGACAGTGAGACAGGACAGTGAGACAGGACAGTGAGACAGGACAGTGAGACAGAACAGTGAGACAGGACAGTGAGACAGGGCAGTGAGACATGACAGTGAGACAGGGCAGTGAGACATGACAGTGAGACAGGACAGTGAGACAGGCAGTGGGACAGGACAGTGAGACAGGACAGTGAGACAGGGCAGTGAGACAGGACAGTGAGACAGGCAGTGAGACAGGACAGTGAGACAGGCAGTGAGACAGGACAGTGAGACAGGACAGTGAGACAGGACAGTGAGACAGGCAGTGAGACAGGACAGTGAGACAGGCAGTGAGACAGGACAGTGAGACAAGACAGTGAGACAGGACAGTGAGACAGGACAGTGAGACAGGCAGTGAGACAGGACAGTGAGATAGGCAGTGAGACAGGACAGTGAGACAGGACAGTGAGACAGGCAGTGAGACAGGACAGTGAGACAGGCAGTGAGACAGGACAGTGAGACAAGACAGTGAGACAGGACAGTGAGACAGGCCAGTGAGACAGGACAGTGCGACAGGACAGTGCGACAGGACAGTGAGACAGGACAGTGAGACAGGACAGTGAGGCAGGACAGTGAGACAGGACAGGGACATGACAGGACAGGACAGGGACAGGACAGGGACAGGACGGGGACAGGACGGGGACGGGACTGGGACAGGACGGGGACGGGACGGGGACGGGGACGGGACGGGGACGGGGACGGGACGGGGACGGGACGGGGACGGGACGGGGATGGGACGGGGACAGGACGGGAACGGGACGGGGGCGGGACGGGGACGGGACGGGGACAGAACGGGGACGGGACGGGGACAGGACGGGGACGGGACGGGGACAGGACGGGGACGGGACTGTCCCACCGGAGGGAGTTGGAAGACGACCTGACTTAGGTCGTCGAAGTCAATTAAATGTTCGACGGGCTACCTCAAGTGCAATGGCGCAGTACCTCACTTAATTGCATTTAATGTAAATAAAACATTTGTATTAAGTTTTGACCACATTTTACACAAATATATTATGTAGGTGATACGAAGTTCACCGGGTCATCTAGTTGACTATTAATTTATGTATTCGTACCTACTTACATACTATTTAAATCATGTTTTGTGAACTGCGCTTGTCGCCTTGAGGTATATGAGATTAAACCTCATAATGCACAGTAATTTCACTGATTTCAGCATTTACAATATGGCGGTCAACATCACTTTTAGTCAAATACGAATATTTGTTATGATTCGATAGGATTTCCATTAATTTAATGTGCTTCGGTGATCTCACTTTTTTACGAATTATTACGAAAATTAGAATCAATGTACAAAGTAAATTAATGACCAGAAATCTATTATAATGCCTAGGACTGCCAATGTTTTGTTCCTATAATGTTGTATTTATAAATTATTATATTCAGCTTCAATTAAAAATGTAGTTATAATAGATGACAATATGTTGTGCAATATGTATTTATAAGTATTTTTCTATATTTTCGGTGTCGTAGAGTAAGTTATTAAGTTTGACATTTTGTCTATGTACGGACTTTGACTACGAAATGTTTCCTAAAAGTATAAATTCGAATTAGGCGACAGATTGCAGTAACAGTGTCACCCAGCTGCAGCTATAACTTTGTATGTGCAATGGGATTATATCCCAACGTAGCGACAGTGACTGACGTAGGAACCAGTAGCACTGTATATGATAATACTGTGCCAGTAGCGTCGCTATAGTTGGGCGGCACTACCTTTGCGTGCTCTCTGGCGTCAATTTTGAAATGTTACTTTAAGACAACAGGGTAGTTTCCTATGTTGGATTTTATACATTATTCATACGCAAAATAATATGAAAGGAAAATCACTTTTATAACCTTAATGAAATTTGTTCATAAAGGAGTTATCATTTTAAATATTAGTGCGAGCAAAGGTAGGCGCGTAGTTGGGACATCTCACTATCTCGTTCGCACGCGTGTACCGTAATGGACATTTTGCACGATGACGTCAAGTTTTGCGTAGTTTCCCATTTCACAAATACACCTTATTTGTTTTTAGACGGATTTGTAATTCTTAATTGGAATTGTTAATTCTTTCTGCAATAAGTTTTGGGGAAATTATTGATTTTAATAATACAAAAATCAAGCCAACTACCCTATTGATTCGCAGTTCCTCTAGTTTTATAAACATGTTATTTGTTAATGAAACGTTAGTAAATTAAAATTGTTTCCTTGCCAATGTGAAGTGAACCATGACATTTTGTAAAGCAAAATAAAAGAATGCTGATATATATTTTTTCTTTTATTTCATTACATTTACCGGAGTATGCTTGACAGTCCTACATTGAATCCCATGACACAATTGAAATTATTAGTGCAGTATCTATATTTAACAAGGTTGCAATAATGTTAACATTAAATTACACTTGGATTCAAATATGCAATAACATTTCAACTTACATCACGTTAAAAGTGAGATATAGATTTTATTTTGTTTAATTCACTACATTTAAGTAGGTTAAAATTCGTATTTTATAAGATAAATAAACTATTTCCCATGTATGATTATGCAAAATAAAACTTTATATTATTGATTTAAGTCAACGAATTTAGCAAAATAAAATTAATATCTCAATTTTTACTCTAATCCTGGTAGCTTGAGAGCTTGCTGCAGCTGATAGATTTTTAGCCACCCATCCGGTTATGTCGCTATGAGACAGCCTGCTGTTATTGATGAGTTTGTTTCCGCTAATCTAGTTTCGTCGTCATGTGGCAGCCTCCTGTAGCTGTTGGTTTTGTGGCCACCCAATGTGGTAACATCGTCAAGGATAACCATATCGTAATTGCTGTATATATCCCCGCCCATGTTAAAATCATCAGGGTCAGTAAAACAAGTAATTGAAGGTATTAATTATCCTCTGAGAAGGTTTTATTTAGCCAAAGAAAAGTGCTGACGTTGAGGTTAGATGAAAAAACTTTGAACAATCTGAATGCTTGGAATTTATACTCTGATATTTCAAGTCATTCATGCTCGTTCGAATGTTTTTAGAGACGCAATGACATTTATTTAAATATTTATGTTCGCTTGACAGTATTTATGTTCGGTTTATAGCCGATATAATTCTTTTAGCCCACCATTTCTCTAAAATAAACACGGTAGTAGATACAACATATCCAGATAACAGTATTCCAAAAGCTATACTCTGATCCTGCATGTTTATTTTTGTGATGGGTCTGGCTTCTGAGCCGTGTTTAATCTTGGGGTCTGGCAGGCCCAACGTGCGACGAGTCCATTTGTAGTATTTATCAGGTATGCCTGCTTGCAATAAATGCTCCATAAACAGTTTGAACTTCTTTGTGAACAGGAAATCTGTGGGTGATTAAATATACTAATCACAATTTTTTAGACATACTTGGTGTATTTTATAACATGTGTACATCACCTGTGCCGTTATCTGTTTTTTAATTAAACCAAAAAATACCCGACAGCCGCAACCAAAGTATTCTATTTTCAAAAATAGGTACATATTACTTTTTTATTACAACTTCTCTATCATAATTGGCCAGTTTCAGTATGACGCATCAACAAAGTGGACTAAAGTATTTCACTTTGTGCACCTTGTAATTTGTACACCTGGGTAATGTCACCCAGGTACACAAAGTGGAATGATCTATGTATATTAAATACATACCATATTTACTGATGTACGACAAGTAATAGTGGCGAAAACATTCATCGACAACGTATATCATAGGCTTCCCTTGTCCATCTCGGTATCTCAAAAGGATTTCTGAATTTACATCGGTAAAGCGACCCAGTGTTACTGATTTTGGTTGATTTAGTACGATCCCTGAAGTAAAAATCAAATCATTAATTCAATCGGTGTTTGTTGGTGGTAGGCCTGTCATAATGCGCGGGCTTAGCGCTTATCACTATGCGAGCGAACTGCTAAACTCGTCATTCAGACAAACAATAAAAAGTATGATGGGTAATAATAAAAATATTGTAATATAGTAAATAAGCAGTTCTTAGAAGCCCCCGGCGTTAACAGTAGCTACGAGGCCAATCATCCGTGCTGCCGTCCATCTCGGGGTCTTACGTATATGTATAAAATTATAAAGAGGCGCTACGACACACTCCACTGCGCCCCCGCGACCTTCGATGGCGTTTATTAGTCGCCTTTTGGATAGGCAAGGGATACCGTGTTGGAATTCTCCAAATGCCTTCACTCTATAGCATAAACCACGGCCGGAACAGAGAGGTCGCCTCCGACGACTATACCTAGAGCGCTACGCTTTTTGTTGAAGGCTGACGACATCTTTAAGGTGTGTTGGACCGTGTTTTGCGGACAGTTGTCAAATGCGGTGGTGACATACAACCGATTCTTCTGTGCCAGCTATTTGGTACAAATACTGGCGGACCGTCAATGGCCAGCAGGGATCTGTGTTAACTGAAACGTCACCGCGCTTTTTATATTGTACTATTCTAACCTATAATCTAATTAATTTCATAAATTATCTATAAACTAACTAAACTAACTTCATTACATAACTGGTCGACGCTACATTTATCTTATGATCCTGGTTGAAAACTATAAATATGTCTTTCATAAATTAATATTTTTCTCATTGTCTTACCAATTTCAGTATTTGGTTGCAATATGGCTCTACTAATGAAATTAACTTCTTGCGGGTTGTTATTATTTTGTTGCTGTTTTAGAAGATCTCGAACCGCAGTCGACGTATATAACACATATTTTAAATCGAAGAGTTGTTGAAGTGTTTTAATACTTTCGTAACGTTTCAAAGTCGTGAATGAGTAATTGATATAACCCTAAAAGTAAGGTTGAATGTAAGTTACAATATTTTTTTGTTAATGACCAATGTAGTAAACTTTATCTGAATACTTACCTGATAATAGGACAAAATAATGATCGAAAAACCCAAACACAAGCCTCGTAAAAAATAGTATTTCCTAGATTTTTTCAATGAAAATCCGCACATTGTAGACGTTGCAAAATTTAAGACACAGGTTTTCAATGATATAGGCCTTTCGCCGGTCAATTTATACATAATTTTATCTGAAATCCAAGCTACTGCAGATACTATTACTATTATTATAATTACGGTCAACCAGTGGATAGATTCCAGTGGCATGTATGGGTAATGCCATAGTTCGTAAATCTTTGGGACCGGCAACAGTGCGCAAAGAGAGTCGTGTATCACGTATTGCAAGAAATGGAAACTCTCATTTCTGTACATGACCATAAACCTGGAGTTAAACGATATGTCCACTGTTCTATTTATTACACAACCAAGACTCCCGAACGATATTTGTGAATAATCTACAAAGCCATATTTGTTGCAACGGCTGTCTGTAGTAAAAAATATATTGAATTTAAAATATTTTACAGCATCTTGCATGATCAACCCATCCAACCCGCAAAAACCATTAGTAAGATTACCATCAAAGTTAACATAAGTGTGGATATCTTTGCATTGCTTTAAAGATGTTGGAAATCTTGGGAATATACCTATATTTATAGTATATCCACGGGACACGTCTGATGAGCTTTTTAATATGGCCGAAGATAATTCATTGAATGTTTTCGGTCGGATCAATCTTACAGTTCTGTTTAACAGTGGCATATTTGTCTGTATATTATCACCATAAATAACATATGTATTATGACATGAATAAGGAAATACGAGAACAACTCTTGTCATTTCAAATCTGTGCCATAAGTCATTCATAAAGTTCTGTATTACATTCATGGTATTTTCATAAAATTTTCCATCATTGCATTTATATATTCCATCATATTCTGTCACCACTATGTAAAGTAAGTTCCAGTGAAATGTAATTACATTATTTAAAGAGAAGTTGAATATATCGAATACTTGATGATTTAATAATTTTGTTATAATTATCACGTTAGGCTGGTTGCTTGTAATTGGATCTATTTGTTTATGTGTCTTTAGCCCATTTAACAGTAATATTGATTGATTAAAATGTATATTCTTAACTATACATTCTTTTAATAAAGCATCAGTGTTGTTACTGTTATCAACCAATATCGTGTGATATTGGCCATCAATAGTCACGCGTAAACAATTCTTCATCGGTAATTCTGGAGTTGGAATCTTATACGATACGGATAATTGTATATAGATGTATAGATATAAGACAATGTTCTTCATTTTTGTACGTTGCTTCTATAATATTAACTGTGTCAAAAAAGAGAACTTGTAACTACCGCTTCTTACACTGGAATGATTACTGAATGTTGTAGGTAAAAGTTATTCATTCAAATATAAATGCGAAAAATAAATAATGATAACAGTAAAGTAATTTCCTAAAATCAACATAGAGGCTTTTGGAATTTCAAGTAAACGGTATTTGATTCGATTCGTCTGTAACAACATGATTGACAGAGGTAAATAATTTTAGTAAGTGTCGTAGATGCAATCCGATAAGTCTTTTTCAGAAAATCCATCAAGTTCTATCGACAAATTCCTTAACTCATGGATTGCTTTCATCAGACTCCAGAAATACTCTCCACCAACGTCATAGCAAATGATCGTGCTTTAAAATTTACCATTCGTATTATATCCGTAATTTACATTCGCCACAAGCTTATACTGAAAATTATTACATTTCCAGCAGATACGCACGTCAATACACGACCCTATATATAAAAACTGCATCACGGCTTTATACCGCAATTGTTCCCTTTTTATTCGTAATGGCGAACCTCTCGATACTTTTACTACTCATGATACTTTTGAAGATTTCAACAAGTCGTAGTTTCAGTGGGTCTTTTCTGAATCCAGAGAAGTTGAAGACGTTTGAGATGCAACGCAGAAGTGATTTCATGGATTTTGATCCGGATTTAGTATTCAGAGATGGTGTGATAGTAGATGCTCCTGTATTTGTTCGGAATTACAGAGATGCATTTATTGCTATCGGAACATTGGATAGGCCGATTGACTCACATCATAATTTGATATGAATAATGGAATAAAAAATGTAGTTACTCGTATGTTATTAAAATAAATGTAATTTATAATTTTATATGCAGAAAAAAGTTAATACAATCTACTTCGTTGAGTTACTAAACAGCATGTGTTTTACTTAAATCACCATGTTTTATTGTTTGAAACCCCTGAATAAATAAAAGGGATTTAATAGGTTTGATCCCTTTATTTGTCTATCTGTATGTGTCATCGTAGTGCTGGCGTAGATGGAAGGACCGATACCTACGTACTTGATGATTTCTGAGTCGTGTTTCTTCTGTTCATAGATAGGCGTGACGTATACTATTAGACGACCGAACTGCTCGTCTCGTCGTTAACGCTTTAAAAAAATCCTAAAAAATAGATTATTATCAAAGTAGCTATACGAGTATAAGTTGCAAAAGCAGCTACTACTGTTCTTGTACTTTACGCTTACTGTATGACCTACACTAGTGTAGTTGATGTTATATTTTGAGAAATGTACATTTTGTTAGATTGCCACTGACAATAAAATTGAATTTGATGTTCCAATTCAATGCAATATGATAATAATCAGGTAGGTACTTTCGATAATCTTGTGTTCAGTTTTTGACATTATGCTTGGAATCTCTGTGATGGATAAAATCCGAAATTTGGAGAATTGAATAAACCTCAACTAATAGCTCACCGAATTAGCAAGTTGAAATAGCCGTGGTATGATCATATTTATTTATTTGTTCAGGTTGCTGGATGATTATGTTTATCTTATTTTGGTGCTTGTCTTGTGGGATGACATATTATTATGTATCCTACAATAGGGCTTTTGAACATTTTGATGTGGCCATCGACATATGACTTTGACTGTGCCCACCAAATAATCATTTTGTAAACGGTAATATGGACTAAGTATGTGTATCGGCTGCGAAATATAAATTTATTGAGGCGTTATGTATTGGTGCAATATAGTGCAGCTTATGTTTAATAAGTTTTTAACAAAAGATTTTATTTTATTTATACAAAAATTAACTTTATTGAACACATTATATAAGTATTTTTTGGCTTTACATTGATAAAATTAACACATCGTAACACAAAACTCATATAATTTATTTATCAACCTACCCAAGTCGGCAGGACTTTGATTCTACGACCATCGAGGCTCGACAAATCACTTCCATCGCTAAATGCGTCAAAATTAGCCAGAAGATCGTTGCTTACTTCACTGCGGAAGGATCTCCTTGCGACTTTGTGGACGGGCTCCTCTGTCGGTGCCGATGTAGTCGCTTCGACGAAGAGAACAACTTGTGGCACTTCATCTATGATTTCTATAACTCCATAAATGGCTGGTCCGTCGTCGGCCACTGTAGTTGTTTCAGCTGTTTCATCATCTGCTGGAACAGGCGATGCGAAGGCACACGATATTATGGCAATCAATAAAATGATGCGTAAAGTATAAGCCATTTTTTTATTTATTTAGAAACAGTCCTCTTGATTTTTTCTCGGTACGTAGGGACTTGTACCTCGTTTGTTTTAATTGTGATGTTACTATTGGCCTGCATGTGGTTTTTATACGCACCGTTTGAAACATGTTAATAAGCAATATTCAGAAATGGAATGATTGACGCATTGTATATACTGCACGTTCTAATGAGATCTTCAAATATTCTCAATAACATAATGGCCATGAATAAGTATATAGTGAACTACATTGAAAAATGTTAACAGTTTACTTGCCGTTTACATAAGTTATTTGTTAGCAGGAAAATATTGTGGCGTGATTGACGCTTATATCCATTTGTTAATGTTTATACTATGTTGTGTTTATGAGTGGTAGAGCCACGCTGTAGACAGTTTTGTCTACAGCATGAATGGGCTGACTCAACCGGATCGTTACCACTGTCTCACAGAAAAGCGACGTAAAGTAGCGGCTTGCTGCTGCGTTTCGTACGGTGAGTGAGATATCCGGAAGCCCAAATCCCCTCCCCTTCCCAAACCCTAATTATCCCTTTCCTTTAAGGTTGGCAACGCGCCCATGATTCTTCTGGTGGTGGGCGTACATGGGCGGCGGAGATCACTTACCATCAGGGACCCACTTGCTCGTTTGCCGGCCTATGCTATAAAAAAAAGAAAATGTATGTCTCAGCATAGGTACGGAGATCCAATAGGATTATTTGGTTTTCTTGATGACTATGAGTGATCTATATTTAACAAAAATATAATCAACCAAAAAGTACTGAAATGCTAAAAATTAAAATAACCAATTTTGAGACGATGGCCCCATTCAAAATTGGTTATTATTATTGGTTACTTTAGTTTATATCGAGTCGTTTTTTTGAAACGCTAAACAAATATATTTTACTATTTTTAGCGAATAAATCTTTAAAATCGGTGCAAAAATGACGAAGATTTTAACACGCTTTTATTATTTAAATTAGAATTGCATAGATCTAGAATTTCACCCCCTTAGAAATGCAATATTATTTAACTTTGTATAAAATAATTCTTGTAGTCACGTAATAATGTGTAAAAATGTCTACTCTAATACTGTTGTGTGAGATGTTACATTTTAATCTTCGAGCATCCATAAACTGCAGTAAACAGTAGGGCTATTAACACCTTAATATTATTTGTTTAATAATTTAAATCATCGGTAATGTTGTTAATAATTTATACTAATACTAAAATATACATACAATAATGAAACATGGTCTAATGTGGTGAAACAAAGAAAATCTTTTATCTAATTGAAAATTACAGTAGAGATAATAATAGGCCTCTCTTATGGAAGGCTGGAAGGTATACGTAAGATTGATTTCCCTAGTGTAAAAGAAGTCTCACCTCTCACTGGACTATGGCCTAATCCCTCTCATTCAGTAGAGGAGGCCCGTGCCCAGCAGTGGGACGTATATAATACAGGGCTAGTAAAAAAAAAATCGAAGTTTCACTATTATATATTGAAACAAAAATCAGCCCGGTGAGCCGCAGGTGCATAACGTTCACCATCGCATATAGTTTTGGAGGTATAAGGGTGAGTTTATAAACTTGTATTTAATAGTACCTACTCTAAGAATTTCTCGTGTATTAAAGTACTTACCTTGACTGTTCTAATCGTAAGAATTAGAACAAACAATTGGTTCGACGTTATGTATATATTTTTTATTAGATTGAGTGAAGAAACTCACTGGTCGCTCGGCTGATGGTAAGCGCCTAGCCTGCCCATATACAGAAGCAACACCACACAGAACACAAAACGCTGCATGAACTGCGGTTGTGAGGCCGAGATATACTTAATAAAGAGTACTGCACTATGATAAATAAATACACCTAACAGTTACACACATAGTTCCGACCCCACACTAGGTTAAGGTTGTATTATAAGTATCAGGAACTAAGAGGGACTTGCGGTTATTTGCCTAATTCTATTAATAATCCCTTTATTGCAGTACATAGACAACCTAGATTCTGGAATATCGCTAGCTTTTAGTACAATATTATTTCTGAGATTCTTAAGCACAATAATATTATAATCATGGACTCATTAACATAATGTGTTACGCACGGGGGACTTGATGTGACAAAGAGTGTTCAATATTTACTTACTTTATCAATAACTGAGAATCCAAGACATGTGAGTGATTATGGGAAAGCGTTATTGCTTGGTTGATGAATCATAAATAAATACTGTCAGTCACGACAAATGACATTATCCAAAGTACATAAGCAAATTAGATTATTTAAATTTATATCCTGCATTTGGTGTGATTCACATACCTGATATTTAGTACCTAGTCAGATTAGGTCTGATAGTTACCTCTTTTAGATGTGCCTAGAGACTAGGTTCTACATTAGACAAATTCTGATATTAATGTTCCCGGATTATTTTGTCATTTGTTTGTTGTTGTAATTAATTTGTCTAATGGAGTTGAAACTACCTACCACATTTAAAAGATGTACCTATCAGACCGGGGACATTAATATTTGTAAGTTATAACTTTGTAACTTCACGTGATTTAACTAGTCATCGGAAAAAATATATCTGTCTTTTTTTATTCAAGCATGTGTAGGTAAATGAAACTCACGTGCTGACCAAATATTCTATCTACTTTTTACATAATAGTGTTATTCACAATGAACTAAAAATAACCCTTTACTGGCTGTCGAATAGGTGCTAACTCCTTGTGTTACTCTTTATGCATAGGTATGAACAGTTCTTCGCGTCTCGTTAGCATCCGCACCCAAGTCAAGGCTCATAATAGAGTGGTCACCTGCCGCTCTGTTTATATTTCTGTTCAAATAACGTGTCACAATTCTGTAACAACAATAATGCGCATTATTTCAGTGTACAGTTTCAATAAACTAAAGGTAATCATTTGTGTCATCAAAGGATCGCAATATAAGGGGCGGCCAGAGCGTATTATGGAGCAGTTCATATTTTGAATATCGAGACAAGATAGGATCGTTTGGGAATGAATTCAACGTTATTTCTCGTCGCGTCGTTGGCGCTGTTAGCGGTTTGCTCGTGCGCGCCCGCAGACGCGGATGTGATCCAACACATCCCGCCAAGACAAGAACCAACACCATCAGCTACAGGAAAAGACGCTGCGGAATCTGGTGCTTCGGAAAAGGCTGTTGGTGCGTCTGAATCGAATGACAGGGTTCGTCGTGACTTGGCTGGACAAGAAAGCGATTTACTACCCTCACCGAATGAAGGAGACGCGGCCCCGTTTGGTGAAACTTCACAACTTCTAAGTCGTGGCCGTATTCGAGTACTGCCAGCTTACCTCGGTTGATAATTAAACATTACATTTTGGTTATGACCAAAATGCATCGTGATAATGGAACTCGGACTACTTTATTTTAATTAAATAATTAGTTTATATTATTATGTGATATCAAGCAAGACGTTGATTAAGCTTTTTGTAAAACGGTATATTAATAATAAGTAGATGTACTTATTTTATTTACTAAATTATTTATTAGGCAAAATATATTTAAGTACCTACCTAACTGATTTTATTTTTCCTTGTTCTTTCCCTTGCTAACTCCGTTAATTACTGGTAATTTACAAAGGGTTAGTAATTATAGTTTATACATATAAAAGTAAATTCTGCATGTTATTTTTTCAAACAGTATTCATTACGCAAGATGAAATTGTGGATTGCACTATTATTAATTATAGTTAATATATTTATTTGCATTCAATCTCTAAGTATAAGCTCAAAAAATGGTTTTGATGAATCGGAAAATTATATACCTAACTACGTTGACGACTCTTCACGGAATATATTGCATATACATTTAAATAAAATTAATAAAAGAAATGCAGAGAATGAAACAGATGATTTAGATTCTAGTAGTAGTTTAGTGTATCGTCCTTTATTCGTGTACAGGAGAATCGAACATAGTAAACGAAAAATCACCATGTACAACGCGTTTGCTGGATAAATACAACACAGGTAATATTGGAACTTTATTTTTTACCCGTAGGTTGACTGTTAGAGAATGCCTCTGGCATTAAGTCCGCCTTTATACATGTTTTGTATAAAAAGTTTAAATAAATAAATAATTTTATAATCAAATATAAGGTTCATTAATTGGACCATAAAACAATATAAAATAATTGCCAATCAATACAACAATACAGTAGAGCCATAAGTTGTTTAAAATAGTTCATATTGAAACAATTAATAGTGATATACGGTTGTGGCGAAAAAATGAAATCATATCCACTATTTATAACATTAACTGGATCTTTTGCTGTAAGGAGACCGTTATTTTATTATTTTTTCATATTTTAATACCTTATAAAATACCTTATAAATACAAATACTCGTTATATTACAGATCACAATCATTTCAGCTGGCATATCGCCAGTACATGATTTCAAAGAAAAAATCATCTCTAAGTTACCCAGCGAAAGATTTTTGTTGAATTCACCACACAAAGCAGTAAAACACTTGGATAACTCCATATTGAAAGCAACTCAAAATATTACCCAAAATCCGCAAATGGAAGAAAACCTCTATCAGATATCTAAAGATCTAGTTTCTGCCATACTATCTAAGTTAGAAGTTCAAGATAAAATAACACGAATAACCAGAGAAGCGTTAGAAGCTCCGGGTAAACACACAGGTATAACTGCTATAGAGACTAGGCGTATCCTTGATTATATTTCAAGAACATTATCCGGTCATATACTCACCATAACAAGAGCTTCTACCGAACCAGAACTTCATAGGTTGGTATATGGTTTAGCACAAATTGCAGCAGAAACATCAATCATATCATCCTTGAAAGACATCACGTATGCATCATCATTGTCTAAGAAACAATCAATTGATTTATCTCTACGACGAAAAAGATCCATAGAATCCAAAGTAAAAACAGATATTATATCACCGACCACAATTCCACTTCTTATTAACACCTCAACCATTTATAACGCTATATTAAACAAGCCGTTGAATATCAATATCAAACACGATAATTCCTCTAATATACAAATAAATCGAAACAGTATTGTAGTGCCAAGTTCGCCATATTCGGTTATTTCCAAAAATGAAAAATCATCCTTGCGTATTTTAAAGAGTAAACATATTCTTCCTGCATTAATAAAAGGATTTTTAAACCAGACCGCTTTAGATATAGAAAATAGAGATAGAAATGTAAATGAAACCGAAACCATTATATTAGACAAAAAAATCAACGCAACTCATTATGAGAAGATTGAGCCCCAAACTTTAGATGCACAAGAGTTAAATGCACCAGGACTAATAGACGATTGGGTGGACACAAAAGAAAATATTTACAAATCAGCGCTGAATCCAGATGTTGTTGCTGAAATAGAAATAGAACAACCTGACATCGAAGACGAGGCCGCAAATGAGAAAAAGACTAAACAAAAACTAGAAAAATTGGAAATCAAAGCGAAAAAGGCCATCCTTTATGCTGGTGACGTAGCATATTTAACTGCTGCTAGTGTGGTTGCGTTAAGACGTGCCCTAACAGCTTCTATTGAAGTCCAAATGTCCGTGAGATATGCCAAGAACGGTATGTCTAATCATCAGGACTTGATGATGAATTTAGCCAAAACGGCTGCACAACAAGCTGGCAAGGAAGCTAAAAGTGCTGCTTCTAAGTCTCTAGCATGTGAACGGGTAATTAAACTTGCTTTGAAGTATACCGCGCAATCTCATGGTGCAAATTTAAACCACGTTGCTAATAGAATCGTAATGGATACATTGTCCTTAGCAACACTCGCTAAGTCAATGGCTTTTGTTTCGTCGGAAATTGCTATCAATTCCTTGTATCAGGCTACGGATGTGAAACCTCCGTCGTAAAATTATAATTATTAGAGTTAATATGAATAATAAGAATAATTAATATGAAGGAAAAATATTTTTTATAAGTATTACATTCCACATATATGTATATACAACTAGTTTTTGCTCACAGCTCCGCCCGCAAGAATGTATTTTTTGCTGGTTATATAGTAGCCCAAAAATATCAACCCTAGAGTAATTACTTTTAATTCTATATTCTGGTCTATTTTGGAGTTTTTGTAGAGGCGCCAAGTCGATTGGCGGTGTATCCTATTGCTGAAATGTCTATATGAAACCACAACGATGACAGAGTCGGGCGTCTCATGTTATCCATCTGCTGCATTGAGGTGCGAGACAAGGCGATGTTATATCCCTAAAATGTTTTCGAATGCAATGGAGGATATGTTTAAGACAAGAAAAGATGTGGATTAAACATCAACGGCGAGTACATCGCACACTTGAGATTCTATATCTACGATATCTTTGTCGTGGCTGATACCCTGTTGGACCTACTTTTTCCTTTTTTACAGTGGTATGACAAATTACAATAAAATATGACGTAATTATGATACGGACTTTATAAATTCTTTATTTCACGATTACTCAGAATTGTTGATTGGTTGAGTGGCATTGAGAGAAATATCTCTCAATGCCACTCAATGCCACTCAATGCGAAGTAATAACTTTGCCTGCCACCGCCATCTATTACTATTGCGAAGAACTAAACATTTATCTTAATAATTAACAAGTACGCAATATATCCGTGAGATGACGCTACAATTCACTAGACAATGTATTAATTATTATAATACAGAGTTTTTTTATAGTAAGCCGGCAAATGAGAAAATGGGTTACCTGATGGTAAGTGATCTCCACCGCCCATGTACGCCTACAATACCAGAAAAATTAAGCCGCTACTTTGGCCGACCCATTCACGCTGTAAATAAAACTTTCTACAGCGTGGCTCTACCACGCACATAATACAAATATTTTTCGGACGGTCCAGTAGGTGACACTACTTGGCACATATTGCATTATACCACGGGAACTCCATTATCTATGATTTATTTGTAATATAGGCATTAGGCACCTATAGCGAAGTTCTATTGCGAAAACTAAAATTATGTGATTTTAAAACCGCGTGGTATTAAATAAATAGTTTTGGTTCGATAGATTGCCATGTAGATATGTAAAGCAAACAATTTAAAAGTTCAATGGAAGTCAATGTTGTTGTTACCTGTATATATCACCTTTCATTTAATAGCTAATTATTCAATTAAATATAATGCCAATAACTGGCATTCCGATCATTAAATGCTATTAAATTGGTAGACTGCCTCGGTAGCGCATGTAGTACGACTGATATGCTGAGGTCTCAGGTTCGAACTCCGGGTCGGGTAAAAACGATATAGGATTTTTCTATCACGAAATGCCCATTATCAGCCCGGAGTCTGGAATTAAGCCTGGAAGGGTGATAGGCTCGCCGCCTATCACATCATGGGACGGAGATACGTGCGGCGAAATATGCGTATACTGGCTACACCTCTGCATACTTCGGGGATTACAGGCGTGAGTGCGTATAAAATAGGTAGGTATAAGTATAAAATTCGTCGCATTAGAATAAAATGTTTTGATTATACGAGAACCGGTATTTTACAACGCATTGCAGTCTTCTGGAACCTTCCAAAGGTTGCGTACATGTCGAAAGAACCTCCGATTACATATTGTGTCGAGAAAGCGAAAACGAGTAATATTATCCAACACTTTTGCTTTATAGTATATTTTTAACTGCCTAAAAAATGATAAGCTTCTCAATTTAATGTGATATTTTTATAACTTATTTAAGGGAATGACATTCATTAACCTATAATAATATTATATTACGATAATTTTATAAACAAACAGATTGATTCGATTTAGAGTTTATACGGAATTATATGAAAAAAAAGCGATCGACATCATTGTATTTATTGGAAAATTAGATTACCACACATTATTTTTGGTGTAATAAAATAGATTTCATTGGCAATAAGTGACCTACTTTCCTATACATTTGAACATTTACCTACACTTGTTATTATTATTTAGAGCTTTGGTAGAGCTCTATTTAATTATATTGATAACAATTACGATGTTTTACTAGAATAAATCTAATTACATTATTTTATTGCATTACATATTACTTGGGCTTCTAATTACTACATAAAATTATATAGCATAGACCGGTAAACGAGCAAGTGGATCACCTGATGGTATGTGATCTCCACCGCCCATGTACGCCCACAATTCCAGAAGAATTATGGGCGGTTGCCGACTTTAAAGGAAAAAGATAATTCAGGGATTGAGAAGAGGAGGGGATATGGGTCTCCCGATATCTCTGTCACCGTACGAAACGCAGCAGCAAGCCAACTACTTCACGTCGTTTTTTTGTGAGACAGAGGTAGAGCCCTGGTCGAGCCGGCTCATTCCTGCTGTAAACAAAACTGTCTACAGTGTGGCTCTACCCCTCAAACTCAACACACAACTCAAACACTCAACTTGTGTTAATTTTAGATATAATGTAATAACATAATACAATTACTACAATTACGATACAAATATTTAAAATGAGTGGAGTCGAGACAGGGTGTCACCGATAAGTCTTTACCACTGTCTCCCAGAAAAACCGACGTGAAATAGCAGTTTTTTGTTGCGATCGTACCATGACTCTTAAGGGAGATTTCTGGAAGCTGAAATATCTTTAGCCTACCAAAATCTCATCCTTTTCCCACAAGGACGACAACGTATGCATGCAACGCATGAAGCTCCTGGTATTATGAGTATTTATGGGCGGTGAAAATCACTTATGTACTAACACTCATATGCATTTGGCTTTCTCTGCTATAAGAAGCATTGCAGGTTGTATGTACTTCAAATATAAATTGCTTAGCATAGCATCAGTAAATCCCGATGGCAAACTTGGTAATGAATTAATTGCTTTTGTACACAGAAAGGCTGTCACGTATCGGGACTAGCACAATACGATGCGCGACCGTGTTATACGTGGTTATCCATATCTAGAATTAAATATCAGTATTGCCACATTAAACGCTGGCAATAAACATCGGACTGACCTCTCACAGAATAAATTATAGTACTGCTTTAATGAAAGTCGTTGGTACATTTTGGCATTTATTGAAAATGCGTCGCAAACATGGCATATCTAAAAATAGTTTATCAATATAAAATGTAATTTTGTAGCATGTGCGTCAAGGTTGTAGAGATCGTGGTGTTGTTTTGTTTTTGTAATTTAAAAAAATAATAAGTAAAAGACTGCCACGGTGGCGCAGTTGTATTGCGTATGTTGTACGACTGCTAAGGTAAGTTCTCGGGTTCGATCCCCGGGTCGGGTAAAGTCATATTGAGTTTTTCTATCACGAAATGCTCAGTATTAGCCCGGAGTCTGGAATTGTGCCCGGTACGGCGATAGGCTCGCCCATATCACTTCATGAACAAAATACTTTCGGTGAAATGTGGGTGAACTGGTTTCACCTCTGACTACCCCTTCAGGGATTACAGGCATGAGCGTATGTATGTATGCAAGTAGAAATTAATGCAAATTCGTGAGTGGTTGGATTTATCCGATTTTTAATACCTTTTATTATTTTCCCACAGCATATCGTAAGACGAGTGCGATGACTCTAGTCTAATTAAAACAAAATGTAATTATAAAAACTATAGGAAAAATAGATATATTTAATAAGATATATAAATAGAAATATTTTTGAATTAATGATTAAAGGACAATTTTTGAAACTGTAGAGTAATTTTGAAGTAACACACAAGTCGAAATCTGTCTCATAAACAAAGTTGAGGCCTGAGAGGCATGTCTCGTCGGCAAATGTATGGTCGCTACGCAATTACTTGGTATTTTGCTAATGTCCTTGACTGCATTCTGTTTCACTTTTAGAGAGGAGTTTGTTTATGTGGTTAAAAATTATTTTGGTCATTACCTGTTTTATTTTTGAAATTATGCTACCATCCCAGAATAAATTAACAAAACATTACATTACATAAGCTTACGTCTATATCTTTTATCCAATGGGTACGTAGAGGTACAACTGGTGTACCCACAGTTCGATGAGCTATTCCGTCATATGATGTGATAGTTGAATCTTATCGTCATACCGGACTCAAATTAACATTCCGGGAAACACATGAGTGATTTTTTTAAAACACTTTTTTAGGAGAACACTCTGGTCAAGATACATATATTTCTAAATGTAATGGTAATACATTTATTTTTGTTAATGAGTTTATAATTGATGCAGCAGTACGTAAGCGTTTCACAAGAGAAAAGGATATGTAACAATCTCTAGTGTTGCCAGTTGACAAGACAGCGTAGGAAGGAGCTGGGTAGTGATGTCAACAAGGCGATACTATAGATAAATTATAGGATACTACTAAATATTGTGATTATTTCATATAAAATTATTAAGTTTTATACTTTGTTTGAGTTGTTAATATAGCTTGTGATGAATCAAGTCCAGTATGTAATGACAGATTCAGACGAGTTAAATCACTATCAAAAAGAGACTTGAATCGAAAATAGTTGTAAGGTTTTAGTTGAACAAATCTATTGAGTCTGTTCAGATTAGCAGTTCATTAAATAAAATCGAACTGTGCATGTAAAACTTGAATGTTTTCGTACATCAATGCATAAAGGAAACTCCAACCATCATACTGTCTACCCGGTGGAGGTCATGGACAGAAAGATAACTGTGGACGTGTTGCTATATTGTAGAACCACGGCTAGACTCAGAACATTTTATATCTTAGGGGTATAGGATTTTGAGGTCATTTGGCTAGAGGTATTTAATAAAGCTTTGGCTGCCAACGTCGACAACATTTGTATAACATCGATAGAAAGTTACGCTCACTTGTTGACATACTTAGATAGAAACGATTTTTATCTTTAAAATTGTATTTGTCGAAATATTGTGATAAGATAAAAATTGAGCACGGAATTACTTCAAGTTTTGTTAATGTGAATATTTTTTCTAATGTTGAAACAATGTAAGAAGTCGCGAACATATGACAGTTTTATGAAACATATTTTATTAGGCGGAGGTGCAACTTGTGCACAAATAAATTGTGATTGTTGGACCCGGGTTTGAACCCAGAATCTCACTAGTGTCTCAGCCTAAAGAGATCATCACAAGACCAATGAGGTTGTTTGTATTATAAACCGTACAAAAGCCAGGTAAAAAGAGAGAATGAGTAGGATTTGAATTTTGTTATTAGAATACACAGATACCAAAGATTGGCGAAGTACATACCTACTGTAAGATTCAAACAATTGAATTTATTCAGCGGTTAAATTAAGTCATTAATATTCTGTGTCCGTTTACCTCTAGGTTTTGTGAATAACATATTATGAAGTCTGTTTATTTTTACGTTAACGTGTTTCATTTTTAATTTAGTAGGTATGTAAACTAAGAAATAACAATGTTTTTATATGTTCTATTGTTAATTGGGTATGATTCTGTTTTTGTCTGGTTTATTTTTTCTTTTTTTTACACATTGAAACCACTAAAACTACTAGGCATCATGAGACTTAACATGTTATCTCTACAGGTGATCAGTGCAGTCTAGTGCCATGCAATGTTTTGTAACCCAAACTTCTGATTACTGCTGTTTCTGATTATGGCCTGCCCGCCCGGCATTATGTTCACTAGGTGCTCACCTTCTCTTTTAGTGATTAACTTTGTTTCTTTCTACTGCCTTTCATCTTGAATCCCAATGCCAGCGTCTGCCTTTCCTTGATGATCTAACGGTGGTGGTATTATGTGGGGCGTCCCGCTGTCTGATCACAACATCCAGCAACTAGAACGAAACTTCACCCTCGACTCATCCTTTAGTCAGCAGAGCGTACCAGGTTAGGGGCTAAGATGATGGTTGCACTTACATTACTCGTTTAGTTATTAATGCTAATAAAAAATGGTATGTCGTCCAAGAGGTACATACAGTACCACCTACTAACTACGTCAGTGTAAATATTGCGGTCTGCGATGAATATATAAATACAATTGGACTTTAAACAGCCGTATTTACGCAGTGACTGAATCATATATAATTATTGCGCATTTGTACAGTGCATATACTCTGGCAGTACATGAGTGCTGCCAGTATTACTGACGTCTTAAAGGTTTCGAAATGGGAATAAATAGGTATTTTAATTAAAATCAGTTACATTGTTCCATCATTCCGCCCAAGTGATCTTTAATGGAACAATTGGTGCAATATTTACTCGCTAATGCTAAATAAAGATTGTTTCGTAAATACCAGTCTCTAGAAATATGACTGATGATTTCAAGCTAAAATAAGATTACATAAATGATCGAGAATTATGTAACAAGTTCGGTAATACGATTCATTAAACAGGATATTTATATCATTAGGCACACAATGCATAATTGTTTTGAGCCAAGGCCGCATAAATATACGTATTTTCCGGTTACTACTAAACACACGCAAAGAGTTCACTCTACCATTTGGAGGACTCGATACAAATTTTGTGGATGATTACAATGAGCAACAATTAAAAATTTATAAGAACAATATATTATGTACTTAATACAATAAGGTAAGAATAGCTGATTTTACAAATAAAGTAAGAGAAGATACGTTTGTAATTAATCGTTGTAAGTCCTGGATAAAAGTAATTAGTGTTCTATTTGAGGATTGTTCAAATTAAGATCACTAGTGGTACAAATTTAACATCAATGATAGAAGTATTATTATAATTCATGTTGGAACTACGACATAGTAGATTTATATGTGGCTCTAAAGTCGTTTTTCTTTACAAAAAAGATATGCTAAAATCAAGTCAGGTACCTGCTTTTAATAGAAGAATGGTTTTTCCAGTACTTAAATGCACCTTCTAGCGCTAATTTAGTGCCATCGTCAACGTATTATATTGGACAAGGTATTTCGTTTTTATTTAGTTTTTATTTGACAACTTATTTAACATCTTTTGAGACCCAAGTCAACCTCACGCATTTACAACTTACGAGTACTCTTATACCATGTTAATCGGAATATCCTGCGATAGCAAAAATATAATTCATCTATATGATCTTGCTCACATACAAAAGAAGCTACGGCTGATCCACCAACCCGCACTTAACTAACGAGGTGAACTGTCTTGCTGCAAATAAACACGACTACAACTAAAATCCTTCATTAGATAAAGACCAGATCTTATCTTTTCTGTTCCATCTTCCCTTATCCCCCTCGCAGTGGGGTTGGCGTAACGTTTTTAACACATGTTACGGAAAGATTTGGCTTGTAGTTTTTATGATAGGCCGCCTGCTTCTGGGGAGAAATGCGAGGCTGCAGGTTCGATTCTCGCACTGAGATAAATGTTTGTGTGATCCCGAAATATTTGTTTCGGGTCTGGATGTTGTGGGACTGCAAGTCCCTTGTAGTTCCTGATACCTACGATAAAGGTTAACCTGGTGTGGGGTCAAACTTTGTGTGTGATTGTTGGGTGTATAAAATTCGTGGATTACACAAACATTTCTCGGTACGGGAATGGAACTCGCGGCCTCTCGCTACACAGCCGGCTACTCACCCACTGCGCCACGGAGGTTCTCGATACACAGTCTTATCTTTAAGCCTAAAATTTATTCGCCAAGACACGAATACTCAACTTTTTCTTCCAAACTCCTTCCAAAACAGGCTAAAATAATATAATATTGGCTAATCTGGACAATAATCATCATTATGATTATTCAAGCAATAAGGATATATTAATTCACATTAGTAGTTTATTTATGGTCAAATTATACGACTTGTATGTATATCACTTTAAAATATTTATAGAAATGTCTTAAAATAGTTTTTATTATTAATTTTACGAATACCAGAAAATAATGATTTCTTACGTTTACAATTACACATTGAAATAAAAGCTTTCGAAACCCAGGGACGCAAATGAAATAAAAAACTGCCATGAAATCCGTTTAAATTAGTTTTATTTCAATGCCAGCTAAATTTTCATTTTCTGAAATTACATGAAGTTTACCTTGTCATTCAATGGCAAAACAATCACAATCAGCAAAATACTTCGAGGCGATATGCATTCGCCAAACAGACCATAAATAATTAAATTTTAGTACAAGGGTCCATTATGATAAAACAATTTAATTACTACAATGAATATCTGTGGTTTAGCTGTGGCATTTATATTCTGGGGACTGAGAAGATCATGGGGTCAATTACCTGGTCGTGCAAATCAAATTGAATCTCTAGAGGGTTGTTTTTGTTGACTTCAGGTCAACAGCGAAGACCTCTCTACAACATGTATGACGTAAGCATGTTACCGTGCATCACAATCGACGGCAATGGGTCGACCCGGATACAAAATACTTTTTATACATAAAAAATCAGCGATAGCTCAATGACGAGGTACGGACTGTTGAGTCGAAAGCCGCGGGTTACAAATCCAGCCTCAAGAGCAGGCACCTCTGACTTATCCAAGGTATGTGTGTATTAATAGTTGATTATCCCTTGCTTTAACGGTGAAGGAAATTATAGATGTATGTGAAGTCTACCAATCTGCATTGATGCGGATCCGCAGCGTGATGAACTAAGGCCTAAAACCTCTGATTCTATAAAGAAGGCCCGTGCTGAGCCGTCGGACGTGTATAATACAGGGCTAGTATTATTATTGACTATAATTATAATTAATTATTTATCAAAAATAGAGACAATAAGTATAAGTATATCATATGAATATGATTCGTGGCCTCCATAAAACGGGTTGAATAACCTTAAACATAACTATATATATGCTCTGGAAGGAGTTGGCAGAGTTGCAATAAAAGTGCACACTCACACGTTGCTAATAACGTTTTTGACACATAGTTGTCGGTTTCTATTTCGGCCACAAGTCCTATTCCGGGAAGATTTTGTTCCATCGAAAGAAAGACGCATACCAACAAAATACATGTCACTTAAATAAGGATACTGAGATGGGTATCTGGTGTCGCTGAACAAAGTAACTACTACTATGACCTTATTAGATGGTAGGTCCATCATATGCGAGAGGCCGTCTAGATAGGTACCACCACTTTGTCCATTTCTGTTGGCAGGCACCAGTTTGTAATCAATATTGTAATAAAAAAGGAAAAATACTCACGTTTTGGGTGGTTTCTAGATCAGCTTAATCGAAAGCATGTAATGAGGAAATTAGGAAATAAAATGACAAGAAAGCAACTGAACATCGACGCAGGCCTAAAAAAACAACGTGAAGGAATTGATGACCCAGAATCTTATCACCTGGAGAAGATTGGTGAGATGAGCCGATCTCAAATGAAATGGGACATGGCTCTGTACAAAGAAGGAACCAAAGGAATCGAAAACAAACTATTTATTCAGAGTAAAAGACTCAGTACCACACGGTTTATAATAATATATTGTTATAATTGTAAACAATAAATGTATCCATGTCTTTTCTCTTCACTTACGTTATGTACATCTTCCTTGGTGTTTGCGCTATGAAGTCTAAAATAAATATATTCTACCTAGTGGCAGTTAATTCACACAGTGGCACCAAATAACTAAATTTCTTTATCTAAATTGTGATTTTCTTCATCCAAATACTATAATTTCAGGTTAATGTCGCTATTCTAATCGCAACCTCAATTATTTTGCTCTGGCATTTTATTCGTGTTCGTCGGTGAGATTATTTTTGACGAAAAATTTTTTTTTTTAAAGTCAGCAGCGTGTACACAGTAAAGCTCATGATGTCTTCGAAATTGGTTTCTTTTCGCGTTTAAATGTTAATGAGGTTTTATAAAAACATAATCTCCATATAAAAAAAACTTACCGGAAGAAATCCGAACGACCGATACCAAAAACAATTCTCATATAGTCTGTATATATTTTTTCCATGTATGTGTGGAAGTACGAGTCTTGTATCGTGGGTATCAGGAACTACGAAAGAGAGATGTAGGTAATTTTATTTATTGCGTATAGGAAAGCGATCATTACTACAAAAGATAATCGTAACTCGTAGTATAGAAAAACCAACATGCTAAAAATAAATTTAACCAACAATTTTGAGTCGGTACTATTGCAAAGTATTACTCAAAATTGTTGTTTATTATTTGCTTTTTAGTTTCTTGGTTCGGTTTTATTCTAGGTTTTCAAAATCAAAAAAAAAATTAAACTTGGTTTACATTTGGCAATGTTGTGCGTGAACATACATAAAAAGAAAAACATATAAACTGCCGGACATGGTACCTCCTCCTTTTTTAAGTCGATCAATAACACGTGTACACACGTATTATCCCAGAAATGTATTCGCCCTAGTTTTTTGCAAGTATTAAAATTGCGTTGAAAAATAGTTTACCACCTTGAACTTTGACCGTCGCGATTGGTACGTTACGTTTACGCATAAATTTAGAATCTGTGTGAATCCGGTATAGACCCGTTTTGATATATTTGTTTAAAGAGCGCTTTATATCGGATTTTAATTTTTCTGAGTGTTGAATATTCTTATTGATTTTTTTTTTATATAGCATAGGCCGGCAAACGAGCTAGTGGGTCACCTGATGGTAAGTGATCTCCACCGCCCATGTACGCCCACCACCATAAGGATCATGAGCGCGTTGCCGACCTTAAAGGAAATGGATAAGGGAAGGGGAGGGGATTTGGGCTTCCGGATATCTCACTCACGGTACGAAACGTAGCACCAAGATAGTCTAGCTTGTTGAAATGTGAAGGTGCAGTTATGAGATTAGAGATCTAATCTTCATATTTAGCTCACGTTAGTCTACTGCTGCACATAGCTCTCTTCTATAGCATGCTATTGATTGATCGATCGACCCTCAGTTGTCCTTAACCAGCTGCTGCCAGCCCGTTTTGCGTCGGCTCTACCTTGTTGCAAAGTGTCTTACAATCAAATTCTCCGAGTAATGCCCTCTCAAGAACGCATCTTCTCTATTTTCCACTGAGCAACTTAAAATTGACGTTTATAATCGAAGGTCGTAATAAAAAAAATCGTAATCGAAATTAGTATGCATAAAAGTTGTTCGCAGTAGGTACATAGCGTTCAGTAATCAGCCACGCAGCGTATTTAACATATTTGTGTCGATTATAACAAATGTTTTATTATGTGCATTAAAATATGTATGTTACATGTTAGTCGCAATCATAAATAATAGTGAACTATGTTGCCAATTAGTAACAATGTAGCAATTCAATAAATAACTAGTATAGTGCAAATGATAAGACAATATATCTTGACACGTGAACATTTGAGTAAAGTATTTTCGTCATCAGTTGGAAAGGCATAATATGCGGCGGACGTTGTAGTATGACGGTCGGGGAGATTGGACTTTGGCCGACCTTGTTTGAACTCGTGAGAGCTGGCACACACCTTCATATAAGCCGGTTCAACAAACAACATTTTTACTATTCTTTTTTTGAGATTTATGTGTTATGTTTGTAAAATATCAAGGATGCACACACTTTCAATCAGTGTCTCTTATCAATTCAGTTTTACACTTGTATCTAGAATTGTTTTGTCTATCCAATGAAGGTTATTTGTTGTTATGTATTTATTTGTAGTATTTCAAGATCCACACATTCAGTATTTGTACCTTATCGAATGAGTGTAGAGTGTAAGTAGATATTCCGTAATCGCCAGCCTTGAAGTAGAAATGTAAACAAATATCTACATACATATACCTATTTACTCTGAAACTATTTCTATAGTATTTGATGTAATTGATAGATTATAACAGGGGAAGTATTTGAAAAGTGGGTATATATTTTGATTTTATTTCTAGTACAAGGTCGGTTATTACGATTCACCTACCAACGTATTTTTTAAAATAAGTATTTCAGAATTATTTGAACACTTCTTGTTTGGTGTAGAGTACCAATTATTAACAATTATTCGTTTTTAAAAATGTAACTGACTGTATCCATCATGATGTAGTCATAATGGCAATATCTATTTTCGTTAATACCTGCCTTTATAAAGTTGGCCATGGACGTATCGTACGTCATTTAGAACTTTAGCCAAAAGTCAAAGACAATATTTTATTTGAGGAGCTCAAAACATTTCCTTACTATGAGTCATCCGTCATATTTACTCGTATTTATTAGTTATTTCACATATACTTTAATAGGTCGTAGTAGGTGGTAGGTCATTCGTATGTAAAAGGCCATCCGGGTTGGTACCACCGCTTACTCTATTTCTGTAGCCAAGGAACAGCGTATAACCAATATTGTGTTTAGGACATGCAAGGCAGTGAAATTACTGAGTATAATGAAACAACATCTTATGTCTCAGGGTGACGAGCGCAGTCCCCTGCATAGCTGCAGTGCTTTCTAATTCAAAGCTCTGTATTGTGGCAGGTGTGACTTACCATCAGGCGAGCGACCGTTTCGCCATACAAACTAATAAAAAACTACGTAGTTTTCTAACTTTATATTATGGATATCTCTGGTAAAAGGCAGGGCACTTTGTTTGTTTACAAAGATCGATTAGGTATAATTATTGCACTGCAAGTGACATGTATATCTAATCATGAAAGAAATTTGTGTATAATCAGGGCATTATGATACCATAATTCGGATTATTTTGGTGTTTATTATTTGATATGTTTTTACCTTACAACATTATATCAAAGGTATTATGATATAATGCCTTTGATATAATGTCGATAGCTATTGTTTGCTCTGTATTATAATTAAGATTTTTTTCCGTTCAGAAAAATGATTCAACTACGTTGTTTAAATATTTTGTTTTATAAGTAGATGCATAATTGTATCGGTAGTAACAGTTATAACTTTATGCGTTTATAAAAAAAATATTATCATATGTAATTTCGATAACATTCAACTGATGCTCAGTTGGCAATAATTGTAATGTAAATAGTGTATTTTTTTTTATTTAGAGCATTTTGATGCATAGTATGGGATAGGCCCCAGCGGCTACAGTGTTGAATAGTATTGTTTTATTCAGAATACATAACACTAAATTGATATAAATACACGATTAAAAAGTAAGGTGTGAATGCAGTGGCATTATTCTATGCAGAAATGCAAATTGAGTCGCGTGAGGTCGACGACCGCTGCTGACGCAAGAGGTTGCGTGCACACTGTCTTAAATATGGATTACACGGGAATAATAAAAATAATCATTTTGAATATATCCTTTAATATCATAATCAGAAATTAAGAACATGAGATAAGTTTTATATTTATAAAATGTTTTTATGTAAAGACCAATTTGTCCTTATTACAAAACGTATTCTAACTTTAAACTAGGTTTCTAACAACTAGTAAATATGTTCACTCATACAAACTGGCCCATATAAACTTAGTTTAAAGTTAGAATACGTTTTGTAATAAAGCCCAAGGTGTTTATTTAATAAACGCAGTAAATATACATGATTATTGATGATCTAAACCGCATTATTTATTAATTGTAAGATTATACCAGCTATTATGAAATAGATAATTATAGAGTAGAGATAAATTGAGCAAGCTAATGCATTTTTAGCCCCTAAAAAAAGAGAGTTGTTATAAGTTTCATCCCTTTGTCTCTCTCTCTCCCTCTCTATCTTGTGTTTGATTATTTTGATATTTGATTTGATTATTGCACAAAGCCACACAACTTTTATACAACAAATACAATTTTTAAAATAGTTTTTGTAACAAATTAAAATAAGCGATGAACCGCCCTGTCAGAATTCCCGCCAAAACTCCAAATGGACCCATTTGAATGCGGTTCTATATTTGAATCTGGTTTAACTGTCGGTTCTTAGCTATGGTTGCAGAAAATATATTTAGTCATTTATAAGCTACAGACTTTTTCTAATGGGTTAAAATTTGTTTGTTTTTATGGATGATGCTATGTGCACATTAACACAATACACCAGTTTCCCGGAAAATATCAAGTGTCATTCAAACTAGAGGTTTAATATTCGTATTTAATTTATTATTCATATGTTATAACCATTAGAGTACCTATTAAATTACCAGTTCGTGTGCTGTTTCAAAAATACTTCAGAAGTGAAATACGTAACAGAGATGAGTGAGGTTAAGAAATAAAAATATTCCATGCGCTTATTTTACAGGTGGAAAGAAATTTAGCGTAAACAAATTGCTCGTAATTAACCATGTAGCGGAAGGTTTTTACATTATGTACTTATTAATTATAACATGATCTGTTATTATTATTGGAATGAACAAACGAGAAATAACAACAGAGATAACAGACAAATGTCGTCCACATTTTATATATTGTTTTTCCTTTATCCTGGAATAGCAAATTGACTAGACTTGACCTGTGACGGAACAGTGCAGTAAATTGGTTGACTGTCAAGAAACGTTAGGTCGACGGTCACGGCAGAGTCGGTCGGCCTGTAGTTACTGACTGCGACTCGCCTAAAATAGCCACTATCGGGGGATTTCCATCATCCATGCGGTGGTCGTTTAAATGACGGTTTTTTGATACTTTTTCGCCTATGTCGTACGAGACACTCCCATTTAAATGGGACGTTATTACTATAACTACTTATTTCATAGTATGTCGTGATAACAGATAAGCTGGTCTAGACAGGGAAAATTTATTAAACCTACAAACCAAGATAACAAAATTGCGTTGTATCTGGAAATAATTTGTTATTGTTTATGTGGAGGTGTGTCATATTTTGTTTTCTCGAAATTGAGTGTTTGTTTTTCGTAAATAACAAGTGTAGATTTGACCTTGCAGATATTTGTTTTCATTTTACCAAAATAACGTGTGTCATTTAAAACTACACTTAGACCGAATATCGAAACTTCACTTCTAATATTTTGATAATTTTCATAGTGATTATACTGGTAGTAGATTAGACTGATAGTACTTAATATATAGAGGTTCAGTTTGTAAGTTTGTGAATTTGTTTATCTATAAACTATTTGTTATTTTATTTATTGTACATAATTTGATCTATCGTCATATTGTCGCTATGACCGCTTTTGAAGTAAAAGTAACTAACCTTAACCTTATTTTCTTATACTTAACTTCACATCCAAAACTTACATAACACAGTAAGTGAGATTGCATAACAGAAAATAACACATCATCATCATTAATATTGAGACGAAATCACTGTGTGTATGTGTGTGTGTGTACAGTAATGACAAAGGTTGTGTATGTAATAATATGATGGAAAATGTATCTCATATGATGTTTGCTTGTCAAGTCATGCTGTTAATTTTCAACAGAAAAAAAGGAGGTTCCATATCCGACTCGTATATATGTCTGTTTTGTTCACGATTTAGTCAAAAACTAATGACTCATTATAATGATTCTTACATTAACGGAAACCTACATACTCGGAGGAAGGTTTAATTATAGTACATTACGTAATTATTCTTATAATATACTTTCGAGTTATTTCTAAATAACTTCGGCCTCATTACAAAATGTAGATTGACTTTCGTAATGGGTTAAAAACAATTTAGTTATTAAGAGCTGATAGTAATCAGTTGTTAAAAACTAAGACTAAAGTTACCTTTAATAAGGCCGCTTAAGTTTTATGTCTTCCCTTTTGACTGATTAAATTTATTACACAGAAGAAACCTTAGATATAAATCCTTTAAAATACTTGCATAATTGGATAAATAGACACAATTATAATTGGTGTTAGTGTGCTTATGATTATTGCTATGCTCATGAGAATGGTATGAAACGAATTTACGCAAAGAATTAATTTTAAAGATGGTACTATGCATTTAAACATGTGATCAATACTAGGATTGATTGTGATGTCACTTATGGTCATAAATGGATATTATCACTCATTTATTATTTACAAAATCCAGTAATTCAATTATACGACACACCAAAATGCAAAATACGCATTCGATTCCACAATTATGTTAATAAAGTTCATTTCGTAAGCAAATTATTATTCAAGTAAAAAATATCGTGCACTGTGGCGAGGCATGGTCAAATAGGACACAAATATACGTACATAAATATACTTGGCCTTTGATTTTTTTTTTTTATCCTGGCTCGGCAAAGTGACTACGCTACACCTGATGGTAAGTGTAACGCAATCCAAGAATAGTGTCAACCAACGATAAACAATGTGTCCATCGTAGGTCGGCAAGATCATGCCGGCCTGCCAAAGGTCCAAGGGGAGGGGAAGGAAAAAGGGATGGGAAAAGGGTTAGGATCAGGGGGCAAGCCCCCTGGGGAGAACCGGATATACACTGGCTGACCCTGGATCGCGACCCACACAAGGTGGGCCACTCTGGCAGGTTTTAGCACCAGTGTACGGTGGTCGCTATCCGGTCGGATACAAGTATCCTCCCACCAGCAAATCTGTGATCTGTCAATATGAAAAAAATATTTGCTAATGTACTTCGAAAATATTTAATAATGGAGATTTATATAGGTATATTCGTAGCGAACGGTATTAATAACTATATATATTTCCTTTATTTAGAGTCCGATGATTATAACTTGGTGGCGGTAACTTTTGGAATTAATGGAAAATCTATACGATGTCTGGGCTTTGGACTCGATGTCGGAGCCGAAGTTGATATTTGCCTTCAGCTCTATACCAAGAAGTTTAAGGTTGTTGGTGATTGGAATAAATGCACCCCGGAAAGTAGGAGTCAAAGAAAATTGACTCCTTTTAGCGGTGAATAAACGAGCTTGTGTCTTGCTGGCGTTAAACCTGACTAAATTGTTGTCACCCCACTGTGAGACAAAACTTAAAGTCGGGTTAGTCCGCTCTACCATGGCTTCTCTCAAAGAACTAATGTCGACCCTGCCGGCTTTAGCATTATACAGGTATCTCTCCATGACAGTACTGTCGTCTGCAAACCCAACAATACCAGGTTGAAGAAGGTCGTTGATGTGCAGCAGAAAAAGAGTCGCAGATATGTCTACAGGAAAAGTTTATCATACCAATGGGGTTTTCAGATATCCACATTATCTCATCAGAATTTTCATCAACTATCTAATGTCTACAAGAAAGGTGTATCATACCAATGGGGTTTTTAGATATCCACATTATCTCATCAGAATTTTCATCAACTATCTATCGATAATAAATACATGCGTAATAGTTATTTTCTTGATTTATTTCTAAGTTGATAAATGTGCACGATTACAACGATAAAAATATGGCGCAGTAATAAGTAGAGATCCGGGTGGTAGATCATAAATCATTACATATCTTTTGACTAATCTTAACATCTAATACCAAAGACTTTATTTTGTTGATAGTGATATCTGTTTGAAAGTGTTGTATGCATAAAAATGTAAGTCATCGTCATAATTATGTCCCCCGTCGACTCTCTGTGTGACTTTATTTTATATCAGTTTTTCGATATAGTTTTTAATAGAATAAGCCGGCAAACCAGCAAGTGGGTCACCTGATTTAGTTCTCCACTGCCCATGACAACTAATGAAACTTAAAGATTCATGGATGCGGTTCAGACCTTAAAGGAACTGAATAGGGATTTCGAAGGGGGCGGGGGGTGGTTGATTTGGACCCCGAAAATCTCACTATAGCTATTCATAATATATTTGTTTAATGAAATACATGTTACATAGTTTATTTATTAATTAAATAACATGACTGAGAATTTAAACTAAACAATTCTGGGAACAAAGGTGAACCATTAATTTTTTTGGTACATTTAAAGTTTTTCTTTTTCTATTTTACATAAAAATATCAAAACGTACATAAAGTGTAAACATACGATTTGCGAGCAATTCAACATTTTCGTTTTTTGTAGTTTGCCATCACTTTGCGCTTATTTTATTAGTTTGAGCTGAAATATATTTTATTGACGAACTGTGTATCATACTTTGCTTTATCTTATCTAAAGCAGTCTTGGTGAAACTGTAGACTTTACTGCTTATTATTTAAGAGGAAACTACAATGTTTACTTCTAAATGTGATAAATTGTAGTTATAAGTCACGTACTATGATAATAAACGTGATAAATAATAATTAGATTTCAGAAGACACTTTATCGATAATAGTTAGAATCAAAGTAGGTACCACTATTCAGTGGTGTAAAATATTGCTGTGTTTACCTCGCTTGTAAACTGATACGAGGAGGGTTAATAGGTCGAATATTGATTTGTCTGGGGTTTTTAATTCGTAAAAGTAATATGCCTTTAAATCGCAGTTACTCCTTGTGACGCAACGTTATGCAACTTATAAGAATAAGTTTTCCATGGATACCTGTAATGCAACGTCGAATCCGTGGTATATTGTAGGGTATATTGTTATGTTATTGATATATTGTATGTGCCCACGAGCGATGTTGATCACTCAGCATGAGATGTGAAACAGTCCTGTACTATATGATAATATTCATAATAAATTATTATACTAGACTGCTCTATTGGCGCATTATTAGTATTTAAGGTATATAACGTCGACATTATTAATATTTTATAAGAAAAATATTAATATTAAAGTTGTTAATTTTCATTTTTTATATGTGAGTGACAATCCCATGTGTGTCGGGTATACTCAAGGCTATTTCCTTAAAAAAGCCAATCCAGGAATTCCTGTACATTACACTCGCACAATTGAAGAAAATCAATGTTTGGACATTAAAAAATAAATAATAGTTTTAAAAAAACTAAAAATCACGCTTTTATAGAAAGTCTAACTAAAAAATTGAAAATAAATTTGAAGAAAACAATGTATTTTATTGTAAAAAAAGCGTGCGGTGCATGGTGTCAATAGTAATCAATATTACATTGACTACATATGAGTAGAAGGATTATCATTTAGATAGTATCTTAAAAAGCACCCCACGCTTTTTTTACAATAAAATACATTGTTTTCTTCAAATTTATTTTCAATTTTTTAGTTAGACTTTCTATAAAAGCGTGTTTTTTAGTTTATTTAAAACTATTAATTTTTTTTCATTTTTTAGTTAAAATATAAATATATTGTAACAGAGAGTATAATTTTAATTTTAAACCCGAACATCAAAAAAGCGCCATCTATTGGCACTATTAGATACTACGATATTCCCTATAATTAACGAAGATCCAGAGAGTACAATTTTAATTCCTAAACCGAATATCAATAATTAATTAAATTAAATTATTATTTTATTATTTTTATTATTAAATTATTAATATTTTTTTTATCAAATTATTGTATTGTCATCGGTCCTCGATAAATCTACAAAGTTTGAACGAAATCGGGCCGTTTAAAGTGGGTCAAAATCGCGCCCAAAGGAGTCGGTTACAAACATACAAACAAACATACAGGTGAAGTTAATAAAAAGCGTGTAAAAAACCCATGAGTTTGTTTCGACATTTCTTCTCATGGCCACGAAATGCCGATAAAAGATAAAAATAAAAATGTAATCTTGTATAAAAAATACTGTCATGTAAAAGTGATATTTATGATTCAATTTACAGAATAAATGATTTGAATTTGAATTAGTTCTTTAGTATAGTAATACGGATGTAGACTTCATTATTTGTTAGTACACTTGTACATATTTAAACCCATGAACGTACCTAATTTGTTAAGAAATACGTAATTATTTTTATATCGTGATGATTATCAGCATTTTAAGTAAGTGCCTGTAAGTTCTGCATCAATTACCAGAAAACAATAGCTGAGTTTCGTGAACTTTGGCCTTACGTCTAAATAGAACGCTGCTCGTTTCGACATTACATTGTATAAAGTACTTTTAACAAAAAAAATTACAGCGTGTTTAGAGTGATGGTATACATTTTATAATACAAAGATTAAAAAAATTACACTAAAAAGTAAAAACGTAACAATTTGTTTAGGTGTCTTTGGAGTTCGTGCAGACACTGACTGGTTTTTAAGTTTTGTTAAAAAGTATATTCTTTCAATTTTTAGCATTAGGTACAGCAATGATAGGTAAATTCTAACACAATAACACAATCGCGATGAGTGAGCTGTTGTCCGTCGAGGAGTTTCATTTTTTTACTCTGTTCTCTTTCATCACATCTGATACAAGTTTATAAGACACCACATCGCAGCTCTGCATTTTATCGAATGAAAGCCTATCGCCATACCGAGTACAAATTTCAATCCCGGGCAACTCATGTGTATTTTTTCAAACCAAAGACTCTTTTCTTTTGCTGTTTGACTTTATGCTGTTAGCCTGTCGCGAGTCGGCTTGTTACAGCTTCACCGGACTTTAGGGCGAGTGCCTTAGGCGCTCTCAACCCTTACATTTAACTGACCTCACTGAGGGCACCCCCTGTGAGGTACGAACCTCGACTTAGGGCGATCACTGGGCAAGGACAGAAACATCTGCGATTATTGTATTGGGGACCAAAGACTCAAATAGAAAATATGATTGTGATAGGATTTTCATCCCAACCCTTATAGCGTGTCAGCCCAAGTCCGCCCTACCACTTAACCAATATGGTATTTTTCCATAAACGTACTTATTCAACTGTGTGGTTTTGGACGCCACCATTGGAGCTATTATTATTTGTTAGACCGGTGATTTTCCAATTTGAAACATAAATAAATTATAGTAGAATCAAACCCATTGTAAAAGGAAGAGAATACAACAAAATTGATAGGAAAAATAAATTAACGGCGATCTGAGGTCGGGAAGTGGGAAGGGGGGGGGGGGCTTATAAGGGTAAAAAACGGTTTATCTCGATTTCCGGAAAAACTACAAGTCCTATGGAAAAAAGTTAAATCGCAAAGTTGTAGGTAATAAAAAGATCTACAACTTTTGTATACACACTTTCTTCACATAACCTCAAAATATATGTGAAAAATTCAAATAACCAAGTTTTTTGTTTTTATTTTTATCTATTATAATAAATCATTTTTTTTCACGAAATTTGGTGAAAACTTACCTTTTTGTATCCCAAATACACTGTAATTTTTTTGATTTAAAATATTTATTTTTGCACCTTATTTTGACTTAATATCGAAAAAGCAGCCTAATTTTCAAACGAAAATTCTCACGTCAAAATATGAGCTTTTTTAAAAAAGTCTGTTGGTTTCTTGTTCATTGAATTCTCTACTTTCTGATGGTGTAAAAAAATATATACTATGGTAAATGTGCTCAGAAAATGCAAAGAAACGAACTACTAAATAACAGGTAGTAAGGCCCACACCACCTAGCCCCTTCCCCACTTCTTTATGATGGGCTAAAATTTTCCGTAGATCACTCAGGTATATAAGTTATATTAAAATAACAATAAAGAGGCATCTACGCATATAATTTAAAGAAGATTCTACAACTTTCTCAAAATATTGTAGATATGTCTTATTAAATATTAACTTATAACTTTACATTTTCTGAGCACATTTACCATAGTAATGTATATATTTTTTTACACCATCAGAAAGTAGAGAATTCAATGAACAAGAAGCCAACAGACTTTTTTAAAAAAGCTCATATTTTGACGTGAGAATTTTCGTTTGAAAATTAGGCTGCTTTTTCGATATTAAGTCAAAATAAGGTGCAAAAATAAATATTTTAAATCAAATAAATTACAGTGTATTTGGGATACAAAAAGGTAAGTTTTCACCAAATTTCGTGAAAAAAAATGATTTATTATAATAGATAAAAATAAAAACAAAAAACTTGGTTATTTGAATTTTTCACATATATTTTGAGGTTATGTGAAGAAAGTGTGTATACAAAAGTTGTAGATCTTTTTATTACCTACAACTTTGCGATTTAACTTTTTTCCATAGGACTTGTAGTTTTTCCGGAAATCGAGATAAACCGTTTTTTACCCTTAAAAGCCCCCCCCTTCCCACTTCCCGACCTCAGATCGCCGTTAATTTATTTTTCCTATCAATTTTGTTGTATTCTCTTCCTTTTACAATGGGTTTGATTCTACTATAAATTTGTTTCTATTTTTACCATTTTCAACCGGATAATCACCGGTCTATGTGTAATGTGTATGCTTACTTCTGTTATGTACTTATCTACCTACTTGACTTAATTCACCAGTCAGTCTCGTTTTATTACGCCGTTTAAAACAAAGTTCTTTTATTATTCGAGAAGATTTTTTACACATGATATCATTATAATTTAAGTGAATAAAGCCGTAGTTTAAATTAGTTTTTGTTCCGCTGAAATACTGCTTAAACATGAGATTCTAAATTATATTAGCGAGTTTGGTGATTTAAGGTCAATATTGGTCGTATTTGTATCGTATAATATTGAATGTCTGTCTTATGTGCCAAAGGCAATGTCTTATTTGCATCTCCAAAGTACGTACTTACGAGGACTATCACGTCTCCGTGCCACGGGGAGGACAATATCAAGCCAGATCTCTTAATACCAAAAATTAAGTCGTGTTAACACATTCTCAGAAATATAAAAGATCCTGCACAAATTATACACTCGTCACACGAATAATAAATGGTGTTGATATAAAAAAATAATCATAAATAACACTAACGTATGTAAGACAGCATCATTAAGCTAAATACGGTATTTCTCATTGTGTGTGTTTGTCGTGTCGATCCATTTCATCACAAAGAACCATTTTCTTTTCTTTAACATGGTTTAAACTAACATGGATGAACCAATCAGCCAACCGAATGGTTTAGAAAAATAATAAGAACATATGAAGGTCTTACCACTATCGACAATTTTTTGGAAGGACTGAGTAGGAAATAGAGCGATTACTCGAATATATTTTATTATTTTTATGGATATGGTATGATATTTGTTTTTATAGCAGTTCGTCATATCGATACGCTCGCGCATGCTGACTCGTAAATAGGAGTCAACTGCTATGTGGTAGAGGAAAAAGTCTGTTATATGTTCGTTGAATTTTAATTGTCATTCACACGTCGTCGGTTTTTAAAGGAGGAGGAAAATCACGTAAGGTTGTCTCGTAAATTAGCTCTGTAAGCGACATTGTTGCCGTAAAATGCATAATGCACACAGACTATTTATATTGTAACGTCGATTTTTTTTTAGTATTTTATTTTAACATATATATATATTATTTAAAATATTTTCTTAGCAATTCTAAAATTTGTTCAAAATATCAAGTCATTGCACCCAAGCGTCATTATTGTGAGGAACTTCTGAGTCTCTCCAAAGACGGACCGCATGCGGCATAGGGCACAGGCGATGTCGCCAGTAATCCAGAGTATATTGAAGATGCCAGGAACGCTTTTTGCTGGGTTTTAGTCAGTATAGCACTGTAGAGATTTTGGTTAGAGACCCGACCCAGTGCAGCGGTCAGTCGGGTAGATAGCTGGGTTGTAAGGCTGATGAGTCCGGCATAAACATCTTTCCTCCTTCGAAGTTGAGAAGGTATCCGTAAATAAGGGACATCACACTATGTACAGAAGACCTTCTCGGCCTGGTGAATGACTGGCGGGTCAGTGAAGGCCTTGTAAGCTCCGACCACAACACTATATTATTCAAAGTTAATTTTGGCAAACTTTATAAAATAGAAATTTCTAGGACAACCAAAACAAAAATGGAATAGACGGAATAGTAGATGATTACACTAAAGTCATTCAGGAAGCTTGTATTGAGAGCATACCTAAATTCAAAATTAATAGGAAGCCTACTATTCCATGGTGGTCGGATAAGCTAGCCTCACTGAAAAAGGCCATGGTCACTAGGAGGAGAAGGATTCGCTGTGCACGCCCAGTCCGCAGAGAGTTCGTCGTCGAAGAGTACCTGAAAGCTAAGGAAGAGTATGAGACTGAAGTAATTAGGGAAGAAGCTGATAGCATAAATGACGGATTAGCGGATAGTGATTATCACGATCCGCCATTTACAAAGGATGAAACCCTTGCAGCTACAAACAGCTTCAACCCTAAGAAAGCCCCCGGAGCAGATGGTCTAACAGCCGACATCTGCAGACAAGCTGTCCTTAAGGATCCGGAGTTGTTCCTTGCACTGGCTAACAAATGCCGCGATAATGGCCACTTCCCGACCGCCTGGAAGGAAGCCACGGTCGTAGTCCTCCGGAAACCCGGCAAGGAGGACTACACACACGCTAAGTCGTACAGACCGATAGGCTTGTTACCAGTGCTGGGAAAGATTCTGGAGAAGATAGTGGTGGGAAGAGTGAAGTGGCGTCTGCTAACCCGGAATAAGTACACGGCAGTTTGGCTTTATGCCCCAAAGAGGCACGGAAGACGTCTTCTATACCCTATTCCAGCACATCCGGAGTAAAGTGAGCGACAAGAAGATTGTCACGCTGGTCTCACTGGATATAGAGGGGGCCTTTGACAGTGCTTGGTGGCCCGTTATAAAGGTCAGACTAGCCGAGGAAGAATCTCCGAAAAATATCAGACGGATGGTGGATAGCTACTTCAAGAGCCGAAGAGTGAAAGTTCGCTACGCCGGAGTAGAACATGTGAGAACGACCATCAAGGGATGTGTTCAAGGGTCTATTGGTGGTCTTATCATGTGGAACTTGCTCCTCGACCCATTATTAAAGGAGCTCGACAAGCGGGGCTATTACTGCCAGGCCTTCGCCGACGACGTTGTTTTGGTGTTTCACGGGGATGAGACATCAAAAATACAGACACAGGCCAACAATGTCCTAGCGTATGTGCAGAGTTGGGGAATTCGGAACAAGCTGAAATTCGCCGCTCACAAGACGAAAGCAATGGTCGTGACGCGGCGACTTAAGTACGATTCTCCGATTCTGCACACGGGTGGCGTCGACATAGGCCTGTCGCAAGAAATTAAGATACTGGGCTTGACAGTGGATAATAAGTTAACCTTCAACACGCATGTCTCAGAAGTTTGTAGGAAGGCTATTGCCTTCTACAAAAAGTTGGCAACCGCTACAAAAGTGCAGTGGGGATTGGGACCTGAGGTTGTGAAAACCCTGTAAACGGCTGTAGTTGAACCTACCATACTCTATGCAGCCAGTGCCTGGGCGCCTGCAAGCAACAAAATAGGCATTCAAAACAAGCTTGCAAGGGTTCAACGGGGCTTTGCACGCTGAAACTACTGAACGGATTTTGATGAAATTTGGTATACAGACAGGATATGAGGTGACTTGGGTGATAGGGTACTTTTTATGCCGGATAAAGCAGATCACGCGGGCGGAGTCGCGAGCAAAAGCTAGATAGTAATAAGTATGCATCGTGTATAAACTTCTTTTTAAAAAACTGTATTCCTTTGGCATACTTATCGTGATAATATTTTATTCTGTTTTACTGTGTAGTTGTCGGACGAATGATATGTTCAGGACAGCACAGAGACATTGACAAACACAACATGTGTGATTGTTTTACTTAGTTGTATGTTTTTATAGTATACTTTTTTGATTTTACATGTCTCTGAACTTTTTCGCTCTATAATAATGCAGACAAACACAACAATGTGTGCATTTCTTTTATTCTTTTACTTTATATCTTTTTAATTTTTGCATTATTATGGGGTTTTTAATAATAAAAGATGTTGAGAATTTTTTAGATGGGTAACATCTCTGAATATTAATATCAGAGGGACGAGAGTGGGGCATAGAGCCCCACATAAAAAAAAACAGTAAATAAGATTTTCTCTGCGAGAAAAAAGGTCATTGCTTCCATCATTATGAGTTCTAATTTGACAGAGTAGATTACTCGATTGAAAAATACTTAACATGTAATAAGTAATATTTAATATTGAGTACATAGCATTACATCACTGAAAATTTTTGCACAACTTCCTTTCAGCAAATTCGACATTGATCCTTTTATTACAGCTACCACTACGGTGAGACGGTTGCTAAGCCTTTCTTTTCTAGCATATAACTTAGTATGGTACTTAGGATAATAATAGTGTCTACTGTCTGTCAACCTATCTCTTTAATTATATGATCTGCTTCTTAAACCTATACGTGAGATCCAGTAAATGGCAATTAGTTTCTGACTTGTAAACTATTATAGGCCTTTTATAAAGTTATTGGTTTTCTGGTATAAATAAATAAATATTGTTCAAGGGGTATAATAATCATAATAATATCAGCCATGTATGAACTACTATACTATATACTGTATGAACCACTGGTGACCACATACCTTCTTTACTAATGAGAAGGACTAGGCCTTAGTCTACCATGCTGGAATGGAATGGACTTTATTTACCTTCATAATTCTATATATTTCTCAGTATGCAGTTCAGTTCCCCGTCTCGACAGTCCGTACCACTTACCGCTGAGCTATCGCCGCTTTTTGTTATATATGTATTAATGTAGAGTTGTACTCGATAACAATATACTATTGTATTTCTTATATTGATCAAAATATTCTAAGTCATTATAAATCATTTTAATAATAACTGTAATTAACATTTCCGTAATGTTAATGGCCTCGATACTGGTTACGATCATTATCTTTACGCCCTGAATGTACTTTATTTGTTGGCATCGACAACTATTATGTGTCCTGTCGTACTTCGATGAACGGATCAAATTTCCGTATGGAAAAATTTAAAAAAATTAAACGTCGGCGATATCAGTTCGGTTCCGCCGTAATACGTAGAAGCCCTAATACCTATTTGTTACTTTGTAACACAACTAATTAGATAAATATGCTATTTATCTCGTATCCTTGTTTTGAACTAATTTATTGCTATTCATACTGCTGTTTCTAGTTGTGCCAGTTTGTGTTAATGTAAAATGTTTAAACATACAATGTAAGGGACCTACATAGATTTAATACTCTACAGTATACACGGGATAAATACAATGTATAAACGTAATAGAAAACCTTATTACGATATTTGCTTATTTCTTATTTTGCTCATAGTGACCAATAATTAATATTTTACATAGATTCATCAATAAAAATAATAATAAATCCAGCATTAGGTAATAAAACATAGCGGTAGATTACAATTATTATTATTCATTAGCTATTTATTATTCATTCTATGCATGTGTATTTAAAATCAGCAAATGTTCTTGCTTTCTATAGAATGATTGCTGATTTCTAAAAATCATTCAATCCTGTTTTGGCTTCTATCAATGCTATCCACGATTATTATTCGAAGTTCACATTCAGTTATTTCCGCATTGATTTAAAACAACGGAAATATCAGTAAAACATTTTTATATTATTAAATAACAATGAACCTAAAAAATAAAATATGGAAGACGTACACTGCAGGTTTCAGCGATGGGGTAACATGTTTGTGAGGTAAAAATATTTTATTACAGACATCAACGCGGTAATTGGTACGTTGTTAAGCATAAATACACTCCTTTGCAAAAAAAACGGGCGGGTTTGATTTTTTAACATTATTGGTAATAATTTAGTTCTTCAGAGGTTTTAATAGCCAAACTATGTTACTGGCACTTAATAAAGAGTCTGGGTATGAAAAAAAGTTCATTCCAAATTCAAAACTTTTGTTTTTTAAATTATTAATCCCTTTTTCATTTTGTGACACTTTTCGCGGGTTTGCGGTTAAAAGGTTATCAAGCAACTAAAAGTAACTTTTCGTTATTTTTAGTACAACAATTTATGTTTATCGCATAATTCTGCCTTATTGTGACTTAAAACAGATATCTTTGTGTCTATCGTAATGGCAGAAAAAGCAATGAGAGCTAGTAAAATTATAGCGCTGCTGGAAGAGGGGTGTAGCCAATGTTACGTCTCACAGCGGTTAAACGTGAGTCGTTCAACCGTACAAAGAACCTGGACTCGATACCAAGAGACAGGTTCCGTTCAGAGAAGGCAAGGTTCTGGGAGAAAACGTTGCACACAGCCGCGAGACGATCGCTTTTTTAGTGACTCAGGCGCTGAGGAACCGCAAATGCAGTTACATAGACCTCAAAAGAAACCTTGAAGAGGTACGAGGAGCACAAGTTAGCCTATGGACTGTGAGGAGAAGACTTTTAGCTGCTGATATACGTAGTCGACGACCAGCGCGGGCCCCCAAGTTACTCCGTGAGCACCGGATTGCGCGGTTGAGGTTCGCTAGAAATTGCCTATCTTGGACACCAGGTAACTGGAGTAGCGTACTCTTCTCCGATGAGGCTCGAATTTGTCTGCATGGTGAGGACCGACGTCGGCGAGTGTTACGAAGACCAGGGGAACGCTATGCCGATGTGTGTTTTGAAGAAATCACCCCTTATGGTGGAGGGTCCGTTATGTTTTGGGCGGGCGTAACTTCCAACTATCGTACCGAGATAGTATTCATAGAAAATGGCTCACTAAATGCGCATAGGTACATAACAGAAATCCTTTCTCAAAATGCACAACCCGCACTGACTGTAATTGGTGAAGATGCCATTTACATGGACGATAATGCTCGGGCCCACCGTTCTGGCGACGTAGATGCTTATATGCAAGAGGTCGGTATTCGTCGTTTGGATTGGCCAGCGCGGAGCCCCGACCTTAACCCCATTGAGCACGTTTGGGACCTCCTAAAAAGGCGAGTACGATCTGTCCAACCACCTCCACAAAACATCAGAGAGCTTAAACGTGTAATCTCGACTGAGTGGGAACACATTCCACAGGACACCATCAAAAGCCTGGTGGGAAGCATGCCAAGACGATTACATGCCGTAATCGCTGCAAGAGGAGGTCATACTCGTTATTAATTTTTATTTTTTAATGTCTCTTTTATTAAAATACCATAAAAATACTCGTAGTCTTAATTTCATTATACCCATAAAAATGTCCATTTTAACACGGCTCTCTGTTTACATTGACTAAAACACCGATACCAGGATAAAAGTGTTAAAAAACTAGATTCTCATTGATAATAAGAAATTTCTAGTCATCCAAGCTAATGACATACTAAAAATATAATAATATTTACCCATAGAAAAGCTAAGGTAAAGTGTGTGTGTAAGGTGCCCGTTTTTTTTGCAAAGGAGTTTATATAGTTACATAATTCTTTTATTATAATTCTTGAACCGTAACAGCAAGCTGCCATTTCATGTGGGATTTCTGTGAAATGGTGGTATTAACCCCGTCAAGTCGGCCCATTAGTGCTGCAAACAAGTGTCTTCATCGTATAGCTCTATCACATCAATACTTGCGGAATTTGGGTCTTTTAGTTAACTAGTTAAATTGTAAAGAATGACAGGCAAAATTAAGTATAATTCGACAGTCTCTGTGATCCAATGGGCGAATAGCCGGTTGAGAAGCGAGAGTTCGGTTACCGCACCGTGACACATGTTTGTGTGATCTACAAATACTTGTTTCCGATCTCGGTGTTGTTGGACCGCAAGTCCTTCATAGTTTGCGATACCTATGATACAGATTAACTTAGTGTGGTATTAGGTCCATTTGTGTGACTGTTGGCTGTATTTATTATTATTTATTAATAAGTAGAATTAACCTTTTTTCTGGAGTGATCCAATATTTTAATTACAGCTTCATGCTGTCATTAATAGAGGCAATATAGACATCAGGCAGGTGCTTAGCGATAGTCCACCCTGGCTATTTTCTTTGTATACCCATGGCGTATTGTAGCATTATTTAAAATAACATGCTTGAAATCTTCCAAAAATATGTATCAACTACGGAAAATTCTATATTGAGAAGTAGACATAATTTACATCGACTAACTTTAGACGCCGTTTCAATAAAAAGTTATTTAGCTAAATAATATGTGATGCGTCAAAGACAAATTACGTATTATACCGGCGAAGACGCCGTTTTTGCTACTGGCTTAGGAAAAACCCACTATGGAGCTCGGGTTTTTATAAATACTATAAAAACAGAGTATAATAACAATAACCGTGTTACTTTGATAATTCGTATAATTTTTTCTCGTGGTTTCGCCGACATGCAAGTCTAAAATATTTCGGAGATAAACAGTAGTTAATAAAAGTTCCGTCAAAATCAGTTCAGCCATTCTAGACATAAGTCCAGCCATAGTTTTTTTTAAAGGCTGTTTGGATTTTGTTAGGATACAAGAGCGACAAAAAAGCATATGTTCTAATCCAGACTATGATCTATTTGTGTGCCAAATTTTGTTCATATCTGTTCGACCGTTAAGAAGTTTTATCAAAAGAAAAAGTGCGCGTCTCGGGACGCTCGACAGAAGTGATAACTTAAACTAATGTGGCTTAAAGTGAGAGAGGAGGAGCCTGCCTACTGCTGCCGTATGCGTGAGAGAAAGGGAAGCCAAACAGTGGCGCCGTAACGTCTACGTTACGAAGCGGTTTACCCTCGCATAAGAAGTTATGACTTCATTGGATTGCTCTGCACTGCACTGCACTGCACTGCACTCCAGTTCGATCTAAGTCCTGTCAAAGTCCGGTCAAAATCCGGTCAAAGTCCGGTCAAAGCCGCCAGTGACGCCAACTGGGACAATTCTCGAAGTTCCAGGGAGGTCGGCTAACGCTGACTGGTCAACAGGCCCGCGTGACGTCTCACGGAATGTTCTCGAATATTCTCGAATCTTCCGTTGATCAATGGACCGCTCGCGTTACGGAACGAATCGGTTCACCCATAAGAAGTTATCACTTCAAAAATCAAAAACTTTTTCACATTTATATTATTCGTAGATAGATAGGCCGAGGAGACTGCTTCGGTGGCACAGTTGTTTTACGTTCGCGGTACGACTGCTGCGCTGAGGTCTCGGGTTTGATCCCCGGGTCGGGTAAAAGGGTTTTTCTATCATGAAAACCTCAGTATCAACGCGGTGTGTGGAATTGTGTCGGGTATGAAGAAAGGCTCGACGTCTATAGGCGTGAGTGGATATGTAGCATAGTAGGAAGTAGGAGTAGGATAGGAACAAGTATTTAGTCTACTAGCTTCGTCATACTCTGTTGGTCTAACATATATTATAAACTGTGGACAGATCGAATTGTCAATAACATTTTTGATAGAGTTGTCACGAAATTCGTCTCTATCATGTATTTTGCGGTTCATTAAGTCGGTTTTAAAATCATAATGATCAAAACAGCAATCGCTTTAAAGACTTAAATTTACGGTTTCGTTAATGTTATTCAGATTTATACAATGCACGTGTGGCAATATGTTAATTCATACAAAAGATCAAAGTCTAATCCGATTATCTGTATTGAATTGGAGCTACAATTTACATATCTACATATGCGTTCGTTGGAATTATCACACAATAAAATATACTCGTCTCTGGTGACTGTTCTATCGATATGGCGATTGGCTTGCCACTTTAACCTATCACATCATGGGATGGAAATATGCTCAGCTATCCATGGCTAGCTGCTCCACTACCCTTGGAGACATAAGCGTGAGGTTAAGTATAAAGTATGTTTAAGAAAAATCTATTCATTTTCCATCTTCGGTCGGAAGGCAGGCCAAGAGTAGAATGATGTAGCGTGGAAGGAATTTAAAGAATGTCAAGTTTGCAAAGATGTTGACGTCGAGGAACGGAGCGAAGTAGAAGAGAGGAATTACGAAAGATGACCCCACCACCTCTGGTACTAATTACGATTAGCTAGGAAGAGATAGATGTTTCTAGAAAAATCGAATGGAATGATATTTTTATTACCTAACGGCAAAGCGAGATAAGAAAATGTGTAAGTACTTATTATGGCCCATGAATGTGCATTAGTTCACTCATTATGACGAAGTTATTTATTGATAACACTGCGGTTGTCAGCTTTTTGTAGGTATAAACATACATAAGTAATAGCATTAAAATATTTTATCAGTAGGTGGGTGTGTACGTTAATCGACAAAACTAAACAGTTCTCCAACTGCTTTGTAATTATTTTGGAGTAAATGTCCAACGTAATTTGTTAGCGTAATACTGTCAAGGTTTCTTTTAGACTACTACGTTGTTTTGACTGGCGGTCATACTTCGTTTAGCTTCGCAATCGATCGAACGTTCACCGCGCTACGTCGTGGAAAATACAACATTTACTTTTCTTTGATAAAAAAAAAGATCACTCAAAATGTATTCCATCGCCGAGGCCACTTTGGCATTTGTTGTTCTGTACCTTTTCTCATTCTTATTCGAAGTTGTTACGGGTTTGATAGTTTAGGGTTTGGAGAAAACTTACTTTTAAAAATGTGATATTTTATTTTATTCGATAATAGCTAGGTTATAAGTTATTTAGTCAAACTATCAATGCAATTGTTATGTTTTAAGTGCTTATTTGGTATTTATTCGTAAGATAAAATAGGAAGATACTTTTCCAAAACTTTTACTTCCCCCGCTTCTACATAGCAGACAAAGGAAATAATTCGGTAAGTCTTGTTTTATAATTTATCTTTGTTGCCTAACTTTAATGAAATAAATTTTATCGGTGTAGAATTTATTTGGGTTTAAAACTATTATTGTCCCTAATATTGACCAACATTCGGGGCTTGGAAATATTATTTAGTCTGACGTTTTTGAGACATGTCCCATCTAGAATAGAATATAATGCCTTTTTCCTTGGCTCTACATAGAGTAACTATAAGTACTTAACGTTAAATTGGAATATTGATTTTATTTTTTACCCCAAAATTTCCAACTGATATTGTTAACATTAGCATAACGTTACATTTACCAAAACATGATATTTAAAAATTCTCAAAATGATTTTGTTTACGGAAATATAATAAAATATTTTTGCATTATTAAATACTAATCAGCTTAGTAATGTACTGATTAATTTGTCCTTTTGTATAATTACATTACTTAAATCCACACCGGAAAAATATTTTGCAACAGAATTGTGATTTTCTAGGTCAAATTTTATATATAAAACTTTAATGTAATTGTAATACAGCGCCATCTGTTGTAAAAGTAGAATATAAAGAACGCATTACGCCATCTGTACTTTTGCGTTATAGGTTCTAAGTGTCTTATAGTGCATGACGTCTTTAATAACTTACGTATCTGTGGGGGTCTGCAGTCTTTATTTGACATTTATATGTCATAAACAGATGTTGCAGTAAAGGAATTTTAACCAAACATAATGCGGTTTACAAAATTATTTCGTTGTTTAAATGTTAAAAATACATTGATAAATAAACGTAATCTAGTATCAAAGTCCATTGATAAGTGGCAAAGTGTGGTTGGATTAGAAGTGCACGCACAATTGAATACCCAGTCAAAACTATTTTCTGGTGCTCAAAACACATTTGGTGGTGTTGTTAATAATTGCGTATCCCTATTTGATGCGGCTATACCCGGAACATTACCAGTGTTGAACAGAAAATGTGTGGAATTAGGCATTAAGACTGCTTTAGCCCTTTCATGCAGGGTCAATGAAGTGTCTAGTTTTGACAGAAAACATTATTTTTACGCCGATTTACCGGCTGGTTATCAAATAACACAACAAAGAGCGCCCTTGGCTAGCGATGGAGTTATTAATTTTCAGGTAATTTGATTAAATTTATACAAGGAATGCCCGGGAACGCGATCATTTATATTCCCTAGTCCTGAGAATACAAAATAGCCGCATTAACACATACCTCTATTATATACTTAATAGCTTTTGCTCGCGGCTCCGCCCGCGTGATTTTCATACAAACTTTCATCCCCTATTTTATCCTCTTGGGGGTAGAATTTACCAAAATCCTTTCTTAGCGGATGCCTACGTCTTAACATCTACCTGCATGCCAAATTTCAGCCCGATCCTTCCAGTGGTTTGGGCTGTGCGTTGATAGATCACTATGTCAGTCAGTCAGTCATTCACCTTTGAGTTTTATATATTTAGATACAGGTATATACTTATATCATAACCTCAAAGCTGGTTATAAAAAGTTAAAACACTAAAATCTCTTGTGAAATAATTGTAACCCTAACCTACAAGTCCTCTAAAATTATCAAAATACAATAAAATCATATAAATGTAATTGAATTTTATAAGAAAGGCATCACTGTGTTTATTTAGGGCTGATTTCACAGTGTCTATTGAAATGTATACTTGTAATGTATAAATGGTTATATAATACCAATTTAGCAAACTCTTTTCCATCTATATTGACAGAGTGACTGATTTTGTATTATAGTTGTCTTATATTTTATCTGTAAAATAACATTTACTTGGATATTGGGAAACAGGTCATTAGATTAACAACAATATGTTTCTTTGTTCCCAGGTTTTCACACCTGGTATTCACAAGAAGCCCTACAAGAAGTGTTCTAAAATCAAACAGATACAGCTTGAACAAGACAGTGGCAAGTCGCTGCATGACACCGAACTAAAGCAGAGCCTAGTGGACCTAAATAGAGCTGGTGCTCCACTCATAGAGCTTGTGTTTGAGCCTGACTTGGAGGTTGGTAGCAAATACATCATAAAAGAACTATAGTTTGGATTTAATTTGAAGAATATAAGTGTAATGGTTAAGTTAAATAAATGTTGTCTCTATTATGTTAGTTTTGCTGGTTTTGTTTTAAACACATTTTAGTCTGATTGTCTATGAATTTGGGCTCCCTAGTTTCTACAATTTGGTTTTAATTTAAAGAATATAAATGCGATGGCTAAATTGGTTAAATTGATGAATTATTCAAATTACATTATATACATTGATTTTCCAGAATAATGCAAGTGTAATGTACAGAAATTTCTGGATTGGTCTTTTCAGGAATTAGCCATGTGTGTACCTGACATACATGGCACTCACACTCACTTATAAAAAAAAAATTAACAACAATTAAGATATTTCTTAAAAAATATTAAAATTTCAATTTTACATACCTTAAATACTATTAATAGCACGAATAGAGAAATTATGTTATCAGTCAATATATGAAGATGGCCTAAATAGGTATTTCTCCCACAACTGACCTTTTAACACAATCAATATGGTAGGTTCAGTCGGCTCACATGGTACTACAAAATAATAGATCATGGCTAAATTGCATGCAATTGGAATAGTTGTAAACAGATTTTCAATGGAATTGGTCAACAACTGCCATAAAGCTTTTGTTGATTCAAGTTAGATAGATTAAACCGACGTAAAGTAGTGGCTTGCTGTTGCGTTTCGTACGGTGAGTGAGATATCCGGAGGCCTAAATACCCCTCCCCTTCCCAATCCTTAATTATCCCTTTCCCTTAAGGTCGGCAACGCGCCCATGATTCTTCTGATATTGTGGGCGTGCATGGGCGGTGGATATCACTTACCATCAGGTGACCCACTTGCTCGTTTGCCGATCTGTGCTATAAAAAAAAAAGATGATCAACTAAAATTGAAGAGTGTGAACCTGTGACAATTTTCGCTGCATTGTTGTAGGATGGCGAGGAAGCTGCAGCGTTAGTAAAGGAGTTGGTGTTGATCGTACAGCGTCTCGGTGCGTGCACGGGTCGCATGGAGGAGGGTGCGCTTCGAGTCGACGCTAACGTGTCGCTACGGCGGCCTGGGGATCCACTCTCCACTCGCACTGAGGTTACTATCAGTTTTTTTACATACTTGATTCTTATGGTGGTGGGCGTACATGGGCGGTGGAGATCATTTACATCAGGTGACCCATTGCTAGTTAGCCGGCCTATGCTATAAACAAAAAACTTCAAATGTAACAGCAAAAATACCAAATAATATTAATATGCAATGAAAAATGGTTTAAGAATTAAGAAATACCAAAGTAGATTTTAATATCAAAGGCCGGCAAACAAGCAAATGGAGTCTTATGATATGTGATACTACCACACAGGAACTCCAATTTTGATGAATTATTAGTGCATTGCTCATCCTTAAAAGAAGGGATAGGGAAGAGGGATTTGGGATAGTTGGCTGCTAGATAGTTATTTTGGCTGCCATAAATCACACTAATCATTTAAAATACAGCAACAAGCTGTCAATGTTCGCGGTTTTCTATGAAATGGTGTTGCCACCTCCATAAAGCCAGTTATTCTTATGTCAAAAATATCTACAATATGGGTCTTCCATTTATAATGATAATAATTTTTTTCATTATTGTTATTTGTTCACTTCAGATAAAGAATATAGGATCGATACGTGGCGTGGCGGGTGCGATTCGACATGAGATTGAAAGGCAGAGGGTGATTTTGGAAAATGGCGGACGCATCATTAACGAAACTCGGTCCTGGGATGCAGCTGAAAAAGTTACCATATCCATGCGAGACAAAGAAGTCGTCCAAGATTACAGGTGAGACTCACCTAAGGATTTACTTAACTACGCCAAAACGTATTTTTAGCTACTATAAGTATAAGTTAACTAACTATAAGTTAGCTCAAAAGTTGCTTAGAAATTGTATTTCCTAAAAATACTCTTAATGAAATCGAATCTAATCGACTACAACTCTCTTATTTTGCGTTAGTCTGTAATAATAAAAATTTTCTATTTACTAAATATTTATTAACAGTATTTCAATTGCTGTCGTTTTTTTGTGACGTGTGATTTCGCGATAATCGTAAAGGAGTATAACTATGACATCTTTACATATAGAAGTTGTAACATTCTTTTAAAATGGAGATTATAAATAGCTTAATTTTTAAGGTACATGCCGGAACCCAATCTACCGCCGCTCCGTGTCAATCTAAACACTAAAGAAGATCACCAAGATGTTATCAGCGTACCACTCATACAAGAGCAAATACCAGAGCTACCTGAACAGACACGTCTGAAACTTATAGAACAATACCAACTACGGCCCGACGCAGCGATACAACTCGTCAACGAACCCACGCTTCTAGAATATTTCCATGAACTTACGACAGATAAACCGAGGAATCCTACAAAAGTTTCCAACTTCTTACTAAACGAATTATTAATGGTACTTAATAAGAAAAAAATAGATGTAGATGAGTGCACTATTACAGGAAAACAGATCAGGGAACTCACAGACATGCTTTTACAAAATGAAATTAATTTAGAAACAGCTAAAAATGTAATAGATGAACTTTTAAATTCAGCTGATGATGATCTGGCTCCTTTAACGATGGTTAAAGAAAAAGGCTGGATGCAAGTCACGGATGAAGAAGAAATAACCAACATATGCACTGAAATAGTAGAGAATAATCCAAAATTAGTAAAACAGTATAAAGATGGAAAAGTTAAAGTGTTGAAAGCGTTATTAGGCATATTGTCTAAGAAATCTCAAAATAAATTAAATATGGCACTAGCTTCTAGTATAATGGAGAAGGTGTTGAAAAAATGTTCATAAAAATAAATAAAAAATTGGAAAAAAAATATTTGTTTTCATTTCATGGGTGTAATGAAAAAAAATAGATAACTTATGGGAAATGGTACAGAGATGTCGAGAAGGTCGAATTGATATTCATTCGAATTCATATTCATATTCATGATATTCGAATATCGCAGATTCGAAACCAGACCCAAGGAACAACACACTTTACAATTCCCAATGAAGTGTTCATTCATTTTTAATAGCTAGCTTTAACGATGAAATGAAACATCATGAGCAAACCAGCATAACTGAGATTTCTCCATAATAATTTCGAAAGTACCTATTTATATGAAATCTACCAACCAGCAAGCCAATCTTTAGTGGACTAAAGCCTAATCCTTCCCATGATTAGAGTCCGTGCCCAAATATGGGACATAATTATAATAGAGGGCTAGTATTACTATTATAATATGAAATAGATTTAACAGTATTAAGTGTGGTATCGATCAATTAGCAGGCCTGCGAAAGCCACTCAGAAAGTCTGTAAAATTAATTTCTCAATAACAAGATCCTCGCCTGCCTTTATACAAGAGCAACATGACCCAGAGTATTGAGTTACAAAGCAGTGCACTGTATTCGTGTCCTGGCATTTTAGTTTGGTACCACCTATTTCTACTTACTTAAGCTAAGTTCGTAACAACAAAGGAATGATGATACGCCAATATTACAAATTGCAATCAAACTAATTTAAACGGATTATATCGTGGTTTATATTTACTTTTGATCCCGACGTGACTTACCTAATGACTAATGACCTAATGACTTGCCTACAAAATATACTACTGGGACCAAAGTACAGTGGGTAGGTAGAAATATTTAAATTATGCCCATCGGCAATCTTCGTTTATCTTCAACATACAAGAGGCGATTGATGATCTAATTATAAAGCATTTTAATGATAGATTATGTGATTTTTATAGCATGGACCGGCAAACCGTGATCTTCACCGCTCATGTACTCGCACAATACCACAAGAATCATGGGCGCGTTGCCGACCTTAAAGGAATGGGGTAAATACGGGATTAGGAAGGGGACGAGGAGTTGGGCCTCCGGATATATCATTTACTCTAAGAAACGCAGTAGCAGTACTTTACCTCGGTGTTTTGTGAGAGAGTGGTAACGACCCTGTCGTGCCGGCCCATTTTGCCGTAAATAAAACTATACAACGTGGCTCTATACTACCACTCATTTTATTTTAAAGTTAAATGTCTGATGAGGTCCGGAAAGCCCATATTGTTTTTAAATTCGTACCAAATCGTAAAAAAATATGATTACGGAAGCGATTAACTTCAGTCGTAGAGCCTCATTCAAATATCTTTATTGTTATCGTTGAAATCAACTTTGGAATGTGAATATACTGTTTAACTGTATCTATCACTTCCGCGATATAGGTGTGAGCTTATAAAAACATTATTATAACCAGTTTTATGGACTTGTATTTATTTGTATAAACTACAGATTGGTTAACAACAAAGGGCTCCTTCCGCATAATACCAAAATCAATCAATCAACATACGCACTCGCGCCTGTAATACCCGAAGGCGTAGGCAGAGGTTTAACCTGTACACCCACATTTCGCCGAGCGTATCTCCGTCCCATGATGTGATAGGTTGCGAGCCTATCGCCATACCAGGCACAAATTCCAGACTCCGGTTTGATACTGAGTATTTCGTGATAGAAAAACCCAATATGACTTTTACCCGACTCGGGGAGCGAACCCGAGACCTCAGCATAACAGTCGTACCGCGTGCGCAATACAACGGTGCCACCGAGGCCGTATGTATACAGGGTTATTTTTAAAACACCAGCAACCTCGCAGGGTTAGATTCCTAAGGTTATAAGCTACTACTTTTGTTCTACGACTTTTGATAATTTGTTAGATTTTATTTTCATACAAAAATAAGTATTCATTTAATTTCCGTCTTGATTGTTAAACGCGCATCGCAGATTACGTAAACAAATACGCGAAGCGTGGGGAACCGGGCTAGCTCCTTTGAAGGTCAACGCGCCGCTCAGCTGATATTATATGTATACTAGCAGACTCGGCCACGCGTCGCTGTGGCTAAGGTATAATATGTTAAATTAAATTGTAGTAAACTATTCAATAGAGTATGTGCCATCTGTTGGATACTTACTCAATCCAACCGATAAATAGAGCCACGCTGTAGACAGTTTTGTGTACAGCATGAATCGGCTGGCTCGACCGGGTCGTTACCACTGTCTCACAGGAAACCGACGTAAAACATGGGCGGTGGAGATCACTTACCATCGGGTGACCCACTTGCTCGGTTTGCCGGCTTATGCTATAAAAAAAAATACCTTACATCGCCATCTGTTAGAATCTTATGGAACTCACAGAAACAAATAATTTGCAATCAAAAAATATTACGAACTTAATCCAACCAATAAATTGTCTTACACCGCCATCTGTTAGAATCTTATGGAACTCACAGATAATTATAACTCCGTCATATGTTAAACAAAAAAATTGCAATAAAAAAATATTGTGACTATGAATTGAAATAAAAACTATCCTATTTTTTTTTTGTCGCGGGGAAATCTGTTTATTGCTACCGCCCCACTGCACCGGGGGGAGGTGGAACGGTTATGTTGGGTTCTACCGGCTTTACGACCCAACGAACCGCCCGGGAGAGATGGAAAACATCCGGGCGACCGCTGGGCCGAGTCCCTAACACTATTTACACCCTATGCCGGTAACTACCAACCAAAACCCCGCGGTGGCCTTCTTCGGCGCATGTGGACCGGTCCCGGGGTCTCCTTGGGAAAGCCAAGGATTGCTGCCGGAACCGCCCCTGCGCGGTGCCGCCTGGCGGCCCATCTCCAATTGGGGGGGCTCAGAAGCCTCCGCACACCGAAGGACGCCCTCGGCGTCAACGGCAGCAACGAGGCCGACCACTCGTGCCGCCGTCCATCTCGGGGTCGCACGTACATAGGTACTAAATGGGCGCTACGACAGCCCCCCGCTGCGCACCCGCGACCCCCGATGGCCCCTATTAGTCGCCTCTTATGACAGGCAGGGGATACCGTGGTGGAATTCTCCAAACACACCCATTCCACAGGGCGGGAGACGCCGGTCAGTCGTCCACCCGGCGCCTCCTACGTCTCCTTTGGCGGCGAGCGGAATCGTTCTGCTCACGATCCCGCTCTGCGCTCTCCTTCTGCGAGATGACGCACTCGCAGAAGGAGGCCATCGCACGAAGCTATCTCTCAAGTTGGATCAAACTGCACACAGTTTGTAAAATGTGACTAAAATCGGATCAGTAGTTTTAGGAGTTTATCGCGGACAAAAAATGTATAACAGGATATAACGGAAATAACCGGCCTTTTGACCAAGGAGAAATCTGACCTAGCAGTCACACGGCAGGGCCCATATCAATAATTTATCTACATCAGCTGTGTACCGATTAAAATCCTGCGGTAAGGGGTACGGTTCCAGGGGATCGGAGTATTGTATATTTATTGTCGATTAGCTTCTGCACGCGGCTCTACCCGCGTCAATGTCTTTTTCAGAGACAAAAGTACATAACCTTTGCAAGTTTTATCGACATAGTTGCACAATCAATTATTATATAAGTACATATGGGGCAATAATTAATTTAAATTTTATTTAAAATGCCAGGGACACTAAATATATTAACGTTAGTTATGAACATAATTTGAACAACTAAATAGTCGTTGTAGAGACACGCTGTAGATAATTTTGAATTTTATTGACACGCTCGGTGGCGCAGTGGGCGAGTAGCCGGCTGTGAAGCGAGAGGCCGCGGGTTCGATTTCCGCACCGAGACAAATGTTTGTCTCATCCACAAATATTTGTCTCAGGTCTGAGTGTTATGGGACCGTAGTCCCTCGTAGTTCCTGATACCTAGAATACAGGTTTAACTGATTGTGGTCTGGACTTACTGGTTGGACTGAGGGTCAGGCCTATATGTGTGACTGTTGGGTGTATTTATTTATTTATTTACTATACTACCACTGTCTTACAGAAAATTGTCATGAAGTGGCAAGAAGTGGCAGGTGTTCCATTTTGTACCGTGAGTGACATATTGGAGGCCCAAGTTCCTCTCCCCTTCCCCTATCCAAACCTTAATCCTTTTCTTTAAGGTCGGCGATATAACTATAATTCTTCCACTTGTCCTTGGATTTCCTTGGACGGTGAGATCGCATACTTTATACTCTTGATAAAAACTTGATAATGTAAAATAATATAAATACACTCAACAGTCACATACATAGTCCTGACCCCACAGTAAGATACGAGTATTGTGTCGTGGATATCAGGAACTACGGGAGACTTTCGGTCTCACAACACTTAGATCCCGACACAAATATTTGTGGATCACACAAACATTTGTCTCGGTGCGGGGATCGAACCCGCGGCCTTTCGTTTCACAGCCGGCTACTCCCCGCTGCGCCACGGAGGCTGTCAAAATACTGTAAACAAGTATTAGTAAGGTCAACGTTTGGGTTTTTGGTGTGTTTTTTTTATAGCGAAATAGATAGACTGACGGTAGAGTTAAAATTACTGAATCTAAATGATCTTCAGCATTTTGTGGAATCAATAAATATTATGAATTTGAATTTTGAAATATTTTCTAATGTACATACTATAAGTAACTAAAAAAGCAGCGATAGCTCAGCGGTGAGTGGTATGGACTGTCGAGACGAAATTCGCAGGTTCGAAACCAGCCCCAAGAGCATACACCACCGACTTTTCTAAGTTATGTGTATATTAATTGTTAATTATCGCTTGCTTTAACGGTGAAGGAAACATCGTGAGGAAACCTGCATACCTGAGAACTCGATAAGATTTTTTCGAAGGTATGTGAATTCTACTAACCCGCACTAGGCCAGCGTGGTGGACTAAGGCCTAATCCCTCTCATTCAGTAGAGGAGGCCCGTGCCCAGCGGTGGGACTTATATGCTACAGGGCAAGTAAAAAAAATACTATAAGTGCCTAAAAACTTGTCAAGAAATTAATTAGGTTTTGATGAAATAGCTGTACACTTGATATTGGAACGTTATTTACTATTTACGCATATTTGTGACGAAGGTTGTTTGATTAAGGTAGGCCACGCGCCCCGAATACTTAACATATTCAGGTGTTTGCAACATTTTGCTTGGATATAACTTTTTTTGCCGACTTGAAAAGGGAGAACACTTCTAAATTTGTCGTTATTTTGTTTATATTCTATGTAACGCGAAATCTTCACCCCAAGGGTAGTCTTATATAAATTTCGCTAAAATCTGATGATGGAATAGGAATGATTATAGAAAAATCCTGAAAGGACAACAGCGAACGCATTACCATTCGGATTTGAGTCTGGTTTTATGGATTGCGTAACTATTTTATATAGTAAGTCGTAGAGTCACGCTATAGACAGTTTTGTCTACAACATTAATTGGTACAGAAGACCGAGGTAAATTAGCTGTTTCCTGTACGGTGAGTGAGATATTCGGAGGCCCAAACACCCTTCCTTTCCCAATATCTCAATCACCTCTTTTCTTTAGGGTCGGCAACGCGTCCATGATTTTTCAAGTATTGTGGATGTTCATGAGTGGTGAAGATCACTTATCATCTGATGACGCAGTTGCTCTGTTATCGGCCTCAACTATAAAAAAACCGCTTATCCTTCATGCAAATTAAAAAAGAATATACAGACTATTTGGTTGCCAGCATCTGACAATCCTAATTATGTGCGTTGAACACAAATCAACTGATGATCAGTAACAAATCACGTCTTGTTGCATCACAACGATAGCTACGGCCACTGCCATAGAATCGAAACAAACATCGAGACCAGAACGAGCTGCAACTCCAACAATGTGGTTTAATTCTATTATTCTTTCTGTAACACTAACAATATCTATAGCAGAGATTATTGCTCCTGGTATTGAGAGAACGTACAGCGATGGTGTTAAAAGTGTTGGGTTTAATGTGGTTTATGGCGATGAAGATTTGACAATGATAAATGAAGTAGTCAGTGAAGTGGAGAAATCAAATGCGTTGAAGAGTAAAATTAATTTAAATGAAGCTCTACCCCCGTTGCCTGCGCAGGATGTTAAATGTTTGATTTCCGTCGACCGGCACTGTTCCAGGGAAATGGGACAGATGAAAGGTAATATTTTAGATTTTTTTCTTATGTTAAAATTATACACTACCTTGGGCAATATTTCAGGCAGGTCTGTGCTATAATTCTAAAATATGATTATTTTATTTAGAAATAACTAGATCTAAATAATTTATCCAAAATAAATATTGTTAACTAGGTACACAAACTAAACATTTTTTGTAATTTTTACACGTTTCTTTATTAGAACACGTGAAATTATGATTAAGGTACCAAACTAAACGTATTTGTTTTCTCTTTTAAAATACCTCGTTAGGAGTACTTTTAATCTCGGACAAGACAGAGTAATGTTTTAAGTTCTAACCTCTTTGTATCTCTGTCTATGTATCATTATGTGCATTGGGAGCGCCTTAATGAAGGGCCAATTTGGATGCGGATACTTATTTGGGAGCTAATTTAATCGAGAGTGTTATTAGCTAGTCAGCCTTGACTTGATACTGCAGCCAAGGTATACAGTGGCCAAGGCGTCTGTAACTTCTAATTTCAAATATATTATGTATATAATATATTATGTTTAGACTCATTGAATAGGTTTCAATGAATTGTCAGTTTATCCTAATCGACATCGAGGGTTTTCAACGGTTAGGTTATTATATTTAGCTGGCTTAAAAAAGAGGTTCTTTACCAATTATTATTGATTGATATATTTTTGTGTTTAACAGGTGTTCTTATCCAGGCATTAAAAAACGATTGCGCAAAATGTACTAAGAAGGAAAAAGAAGATGCAGGCAAAGTTGTGGCATCTATGATGGCCCACGATCCGGTCGCTTGGAAATTATTTTTAACCAGGTACGACGGGCTCAAGAGAGTGGAAAGGATTCTTGGTTAAAACTTTATCATAGAATAGTTTTGTAAGTTAATGCCCCGCAATTCTATTGTCTACAAAAAAACCATGATATTTATTATACGTGTAGAGAGTCTCTCGTGTAAGGCCGAAGAGTGGTTACTGATAGGCTAAGAAAATATTTAGCGTCTGTTAACAGATTTATTGAAGTTATACTTCTTTAGGCGCGTTATGAAAAAATGATGAGAGTGAAATTTTAAGATGCGCGCGCACCTGTGATGGTGCTGCCACACCGGTGTTAGAAAATGTTATATAACATTTTATAACAGCGGTGTGGCAGCATCATTTAGTAAACATTTCTTAACAATTTGTAACATTTCTTAACATCTTATAACCGCGGGCGGCGGTACTTTTGAGAGCGGCGCGGCGCCGTCAAAGAAGCCGTCAAAGAAGGGCCGATGTCATGTTTTCAAATGTTATAAAATGTTAAAAAATGTTAGAAAATGTTAGAAAATGTTTTTGTTAACATTTTATAACATCGGTGTGGCAGCACCATGACACAAAATTAACAGTATGAAGCCGTCTGTAGGGGTGCTCGATATATATCGATATGTGATAAAATATCGATACATTTGTTCGATATATCGAATCAATGCGATATTATCGCATCATTGAAGTCGATATATAATATCGATATATATTTTTTTTTTTTTAGCTCTTCGATATTATTTTTGTTAATCATTTACTAAGAAAGTCTTTTCCTTCCTACAATTCGATATATCGAAAATATCGATATTTTTGACCGATATATCGCTATATATCGATACAATATTTCGATATATTATATTAGTTATACTTCTTTAGGCGCGTTATGAAAAAATGATGAGAGTGAAATTTTAAGATGCGCGCGCACCTGTGACACAAAATTAACAGTATGAAGCCGTCTGTAGGGGTGCTCGATATATATCGATATGTGATAAAATATCGATACATTTGTTCGATATATCGAATCAATGCGATATTATCGCATCATTGAAGTCGATATATAATATCGATATATTTTTGAAGTTATACTTCTTTAGGCGCGTTATGAAAAAATGATGAGAGTGAAATTTTAAGATGCGCGCGCACCTGTGACACAAAATTAACAGTATGAAGTTAGGCGCGTTATGAAAAAATGATGAGAGTGAAATTTTAAGATGCGCGCGCACCTGTGACACAAAATTAACAGTATGAAGTTAGGCGCGTTATGAAAAAATGATGAGAGTGAAATTTTAAGATGCGCGCGCACCTGTGACACAAAATTAACAGTATGAAGCCGTCTGCTTAACCGCTCATTAAGTCTCGAAAAAAAAGCTACCAACAAAATAGGAATTGAACCTCGATATTAGTCGCGCATGTTGGTACGCTCGTCACCTCTGATCACTGTTTTCATATTTATAATATTTATCAACATGTCTCTAGTTTATACATTCACAACACGTGTTTGAGTTTCATACAAGTGCGAATTATATATGTGCTAATAAATTATATTCAGTAGTGATTTAAATTGAATATTTTGATTGATATTACTTACTATTTGTGAATATTAGTGAAAAAAATTGTGCTTATATACTTTTTCAAGTGCTCCAATATAATTGAGGTTAACTATCCGTATGTATTATTTATTGATATAAATTAAAATACTTTTATTTAATATAATTAACACTAAATATTATTAAATTATTAATGTTAAATACTTATTATTATTGTAATCAATTATTTGCATGCAATTAAAAACTATTTTTTAATGATGCCAAAGAAGTATAACTTCTCACGCGCGTACATAAGTACACGCACCCATTTTTTTTTGTTTTTGATTTTATAAAAGATATATGCTGAAATTAGGAATTGTAAAGCAGACAAGCAATATGAATTGGAGTAAATTTAAAAAGATAGTAAGCAATTCGAAATCAGTTGTAGTGTATTTTAATTTTCGTTGTAGGTCTGCTTTGTATATTAAAGAATCGAAACATACTACAAAATGGAAGGAAATAATACTTAAGGAAAAAGGGGAACCAGAAGAAATTGTTTCTAAAAGTAAATACACTATGTCCGGATTTAAAGTAAGAGTAAAAAGATACGCTGCTGAAAAAGTTTGATTATAATATATTATGTGAGCGTTTTTTCTTTATTTAAAATATGTTAGTAAATATTAATAGCCATTATTATATGTATAACTGCTGCTGAAAAAAAAAAAAAAAAAATTAAAAGAATTATTTCCCAATTATTCTTTTAATTTTTTTTTTTTTTTTTTTCAATCAATTCAATTCAATCATGTCTCAGATGTCAATGAACATTAATTCTGTACTTAGCTTCGAATGTAGAAATAAAAGAATTCTATAAATTTTCTAGTTATTAAAATGACTAATTGTCAATTAAACTTAACTGACAGCACGACATGCGGCAGTTAAACTTGTGCCTAGTTTATATGAATATTATTTGTCATTATGCCTGGCGTCACGACTAAAAAAAAGGAATTTGGATTTTAATAATCACAAGAAATCGTAATTTGAATTGGCTGTATGTTACTATATTTATATTATTACAATAAAGTGAAAACGATATAAAATTGAAAACTATTGTTATTGTTTAAATAAAACAAAAAAAAAACATTATGGCTCATTTTATTTACAGAGTGACTTTCATAATTATAATGCTTTTTTCAATCTTCAATCTTGTTTTTCTTCGCCACTAGTTTGGTTGCCAGTTTTAATATTTTCGTCTCCATTAAGATATATTTTTGTTTCGTAAGTTTCATTTGCGTTATATCTGTAAAGTAGTTATTTTTATCTGGGTACTATGATGATCTGTAGAAATAAATTTCTTTTTGTTTGGTCAGACATTGATCTGTATTTTATCATCATCCTAATATAATAAATACGAAGGTGGGTTTGTTTGTTTTTTACGCATTCAGACCTAAATCACTCAACCGATATTGATGAATTTTGGTACAGAGACAGACGCGAATAGGTTATAGGTTATAAATTTTGTGTTGGTAAAAGCTGTTTACACAGGCGAAGCCGCAAGCCAATGCTGGTGGTCAATATAATTTATTTTATTTCATAAGGACTTAACTTGCTTGAATTTGTTTTCACCAATTAAGCCTTTGTTTTGAAACTACTGAATGAGAGTATACTGCGTTTTTACCCACAGAAATAATATGTTATAAGTCTCATAAACCCAGTATTTTCACTGGCTTCAATATCCGTCAAATCGGAACATAACAGTGCTTACATTTTCATCTGGTTTTCTGGTGACAGAAATAGACAAAGCTGCGGTACTTACCCAGGCGTACCTACTTTCGCAGGAGAATCCATTACTATTAACTGACGTTTAGTAAATTATTAAAGTACACTTACTTTAAATCAAGTTTAGCCCAATCGTCAGGGCGATTATCCACCATGTATTTAATCATCACATCTGCATTTTCTTTTTGTCTTGGTGTACATTTTTTACAGCCGTTTTCTGCCGCATCGGGAAGGTTTTCTATGCAAACAATATAAGTAATTTTGACTTTCTTGTTTGGTTTATTTATTTGTTTTTTTTTTGTTACTAGCCCTGTATTATAATGTATCTACTGAATGAGAGGGGTTAGGCCTTAGTCCACCACGCTGTCCTAATGCGGGTTGGCAGACTTCACATACCTTCGAAAATCTTATCGAGTTCTTAGGTATAAACTGCATACCTAGGAGGAAACCCTCACGTTGTTTCCTTCACCGTTAAAGCAATTAACAATGAATATACACGTAACTTAGAAAAGTCAGTGGTTTACGCTCTTGGGGCTGGTTTCAAACCTGCGACTTTCGTCTCGACAGTCCATACCACTCCCCGCTGAGCTATCGCTGCTCACATATCACTTGTTTGTTTAGATAAAAGTAATTAACAACATATAACATAAAATGGTCAAAAAAGTACATTATGTCTGCTGTTTGTCTATTAGTTCGCGAATAAAACAGCTAAACGGATTTCGATGCAGGTGTCACTATTACGTTAAGTGAAACTCCAGTCAACATAGAAGCTATAAAAAACCTTTTATCCCAGAAAAAAATATTAGAAGGTGAAAGAGCTGAAACTATTGATATATAATCATATCGAACCTATATTATATATATTTTGACTACTAGGCACGGATCTCTTATTCAAATGAGAGCTAAAATTTATTTAATTTTCAATGATCTCTTTATATCATTAATCACAATTTTTCTATTCGAATATTCGCACATAATCGCCGTGGATTTATGCCAGATTTGGTGATAGGGTGGCCCCTTAACACATCATGAGACGAAAATAAGCTTGGCGAACAGCTGGGGCACTAGTTACACCTATGCCTACCCCATCGAGGATATAGGATCGGATTTATATACTCTTTATAGCATAATAATTATTGTGCTACATACTTTTCAATTCCTTTCCTTCAACAGTGCAAGGTCCTTTGTCTAGCAAACAGTTCACGTAAGATGTAAGTAGGCGATCGTTCGTCATAACTTCCCTAATATCAAAACCATCATATTCTGTAGTGTAAGTTGAATTATCTTCAGCATAGTTTGGTAGTACTTCGATAATTACTAACATTGTGAACATAATGACCCTCATATCTGTAAAATAGTTTTCGTTAGTAACCTACATTACCTATAAGTTCTTATTGACAAAGAATGTTTATCTATGAGACTTTTCCAGCAATGTAAGGCCTATCTTCTGGGTAAGTTGTTTGAATAGTCTGTTTTTTTTTTTTATTTATTTATACTTTATATACAATGTATAAAGACGGGCTTAATGCCTTATTTTTACCGGCTTTTCAAAAAGCAATCATTAATTTCAATACAATGTTTGTTTTTTCAGTACTAAAAATACAGCTTCCTTGGAGCAGTGTGTGAGCTGGCTGAGAATCGAAAAGCCTCGGGTTCGATTCCCGCACCAAGACAAATGTACTCGTATGTGTCATCCACTAGTATTTGTTTCGGGTCTGCATATTTTCTCGGGTTGAGGGCAGGCAGGCAGCCGGCCTCCGTAAAAACTACAAGTCAAGTCTTTCTGTAACATGTGTTGAAAAGTATATTGCGCCAACCCCACTGAGAGTGCGACAAAGGTAGGTTGAAGACGAAGAAGAAAACTAACAATTCGTCGCAATAAATAGATATGGTCTTCTCTTATGCACGCCATCCTGAATAAATAACAGATGGATGAGACAACCAACGCTTAGACTACCTTCACTGGTAGCTAAAACCGGAGACTGACTTAAACATAACGTAGGATATTATTATTATCATAATCAACACCTTGATCTCATCAAAATGATTAAACTATAGCTATATCAAATATATGCCCAAGTAGGAGAATTTAAAAAATTCAAATGTATAACTTGATATTAATTGTTCGAGAAGATTGATTTAGATTCAGATTTTTTTTATTTCATTGAAATACCAGACGAGCAAGGCGCTCGCCTGATGGTAAGCGCCACGCCTGCCCATAAACAGAAGCAACACCACACAGAACTTTGAATTACAAAGCACTGCATGGCACTGAACTACGGTCGTCACCCCGGGACATAAGATGTTCTCTCATAATGCCCAGTAATTACACTGCTTTCAATGTCCTTCAAACCGAAACACAACAGTGCTTACACACGTTGCATGGCTGAAATAGACACAACGGTGGTACCAACCCAGACGGCCTCTCGCATACGACGGACGAAGCAGCTTGTGAATTTTTATCAGTATACTAATATACCAATTATAACAAATATAGTATACCAATTTTATCAGTAAACCTATCCAAATAACGAAGCAATGTTAATAAAATGAAACGCTCACCGAATACGGAAATAAATTTGTTGAAAAATAACACAATGATTGTTAGTAAGAAGTATTAGGTTCTTTTGCCTATTTATTGAATATAAAAACGACACAGATCCGTGAAACTCTATTTTATACTACACATGATTCTTCAACTATAATAGTTTAATAATGTTAAGCACGCAATAGACATTTCGACGAGTAATAGGGCGTTTAGATTCTGAATTACAAAATTACGGAGTTATTTTCAAAATCATGGTTGTTGATCAAAAGGCCTCTTCAGCAAGCGGTTTCAATCGAATTGATCAACACAAACATACATAGTTTGTTGATTCAAGTCTGTTGATCCATTAAAATCGAGCCTTGTGAATCTGATTTATATCAGGAAATGCAAGGAAAATTAGTTTGTATAAGTTCGTTTTTTCCCGAATTATTTACTTGAGTATCAAGTAATGAAACAGGTCCTACTGATTCCTCACCTCTGATTAAATTATACTTACCAAATGAAATATAACACGTCCAAATACAAAATACAAATTCTAACATAGATATACCGACGGAAAGAAGTCTATTAGATCCTTTCAAAAATAGCTCTCTTATACGTTAGCTGGTGTTCAATCGAACATTCCAGTACCTTAGTATTACAAAATATATAGAAGTTTGATTGGCTTTAAATAAAATCAAATATGAAAGAAAAGTTATCCCTATTCTTACATGGATGGCATAATAAAGCGTTCTAACCAGGTATTATAGATCGTTTATATCTTAAAGTATAACTGCATTTGCGACATTTCGCCGCATGGGTGGACGAAAATGAATTGCTATTTTATTCTGCCAGGCACATAAAGTCTTCGTATTATTAATAATAATTGATACACCCATCTGTTACACCCGTGATATAGTTCTGACCCCACACTAGGTTAGCCTGTATCGCGGGTATCAGGAACACCGAGGGACTTAGGGTCCTACACCACCCAGACACGAAACAAATATCTGTGGGCCACATAAAGTTTAGTCTCGCTGCGGGATCGAAATCTTGGCCTCTGTCACGAATAGTACTTTATTTATTTAAAATAGAATGTTTGTCTGTATGTATGTCCTTTATAGAATCGTAAACTATGCATTTGATCATGTGATGATCTTTAGCAAAGTTGTTGTGTATGAGTTGTTGTGTATGAGTTGTTGTGTATATTTAGGAGTAGGTACGACCAATTTTCGACGGATGGCGCCACTGTTAAGCTACTTTTATCCCGGAAAAGGCAGATCACCCGGGCGGAGCCGCGATGGACAGCTAGTCTGAAATAAAGCCTGTATTCAGGTATTAAATTGTTTCGTACTTAACACTTTGCTATGAAATAAGTAAATAAAAAAAAAATAAAAAAAATAAGGTTAGGGTATTGCTATTATAATAATTGGTAGGCGCCAACATTATTTTATTAGCAATTTTGGTTTCGAGTTTGTTTGCATTAATACCTAGTTATTTGCAGACAATTTCACTAAAATCACAAATCCAATTTTTTTTGCTATACGTATACGCTTACTGGTGTAAATACTTCCGATTATTAAAATCAATAGGTTCATATAATAATATTTCAACAAATCCCATTTAGCTTTGCAAAGCGACTGTGGTAAGTAGAATATAATCCAAATATAATGTCGATAGTCGAGAGATATTGCTTCTTCGTGACGGTCGACATTATTGTGCCGGCCTGAAGTTACTGGATATAAATTGGCTGACCCCGGAATGCGATTCGCCGGAACTGAGCCACTATATGCCTGGTTTTTCACTATGCCTACGATGGTCGCTAGACATTCGGGTATAAATATATCAGGTGCCCTTTCACCAGCTTACCATCTGGGAACTGACTTACTAGGTTGCCGGTCTCTGCTACATGTAAAAACGGCAAAGTTCGTATGGAGTTATTGAAGCCTGAAAAGACCGTTTTCCTAAGTTGAGAACATGTTCAGTTCGGGTCATAACCTCGGCTTCGTATCCGATGCAGGGCGTCATCACTTAATTCTAGAAGGCAATAATATATATTACGATGTTTTGATCATATATTAGTGACGTCAAAGCAAAAATAAAAACAAAAAAATAACATGCGGTTAAGTTGCGGAAATATTTATGTCCAAGTTGTATATACGTTTTTATCCTTATTTTTTACCTTTTTATGATGTTTATGATAGATATAGGTATAATAAAATTTATTTTATTACCATTATATACCGAAAGATGTCAACTATTTGGGTAACATAACAAATTATTGGTATTATTTATTTAAGTATTTTATTTGGATGGGTTTCGAATCCATATTCAGAAATATCGATTGTAATGGCTATATTGGTACTGATATATTGGTATCGATATTAAGTAATTCTCTCATCGTATATACACAGACATCCCTGATCGGTCTCTCTGAAAATCTAAGAGCAACTAGAATATATGCTAGAGGATCTCAGCTAACAAGCGAAAAATTGGGTTTAGGATAAATGGTAACACAACGAGGTTATTTACGATAAACAGAGAGAAAAGGAAATATCAATGCGGTCTGTGTCTATTGGATACGATCTAAGATATAGCTAAGGCATGTCATAGCATTAAAATATTGTACGGACGCGGAAATAGACCAAAAAATTAAAATTGCGCTGTACATATATTAGACAATGAAGGATTAAAAACTAAAGCAACGAACAAAATTAATAAAAAAACGCAATAAAATCCGTTTAAATTAGTTTTATTTCAATGAGTAATATTCGGGTAAACATAAGAAATCATTAAAGCAATGAATATTTGTCTAGCTCCTTGCATAATATAGCCAAGTCAATAGGTCGCTAAAATCACATACAAACTAAAAACTTTTCAAAGAGCTATAAAACGCAGCTATCACACTAATATTTTAAATGTGAAAGTTTGTTGGCAATTAGACTTTGGATTTTCTAATCATATTTTTTTCCTAATGTAATTGAATTAATAATAACATAACTAATTTGAATATTTGTCGTAAAAAACAACTTTAAATTTACCATAAAGTGCATGTATTGGCGGTTGAGTATTTTCACGATATTAAAACTTATACACAATTTAAGAACAACATTGCTTATAACTATTAACTTATAAGGGATAAATAAAACAATAATACTATAATAATAATATTATTTGTTTGGGTTTTCGATGTGAAAAATAACACATGCGTTGCCCGGATTGCAATATGTGTCGCGACAAGATTGACACCTATCACATCATAAACGGAAATAAACTCGGTGAAACGTGAGTGAACAATTGCGCGTCTGTCTGCCCTTTCAGGTATATAATAATCTACGTATTTTATGATATTATTTTTAATATAATAACAGTTGATCATTACAAACATACATTTAATTTGATTTTTGGAACGTAGTTCCTTATCGCGCGTTGCGAAAGGGGGCTAGACGGAAAAAATTGGTACGAAAAGTTGGCACGACATAATTCTCCGACCAAGAATAAATATAATATTAATTTGATATCTAGCACACAAAGTTAAAGTCGAAATTCCGTTAATAAAAGTAAAACTTATGACATATGGAAATGTAGACGTGGTTTGAAATTTGAATTTTTGATTATCGAACACGGCGCGGCGGTCCACCGTTTAGGCTGCGTTTAGACGACGCGAAAAATTTCGTGCGGCCGTTTACACGATCGCGCAGTCGCCGCGTGGTTGGAGCGTTGCGAAGTATTAAACATTATGGCTTAGTCAATAGAGTTTACATTAGTTTTTCGAGTGATTCGAGCGCGGCGGCCGCGCGGCCGCCGCGCGGCCACAACGCGGTGGGATTCCTTGTCATATAAATGCGCCCTTAGTAGCCAGTCACCAAATTACCTATCATAAAATATTTGAATGTTGGCTGCTTCCAGATTATACAGTGTCTAATATATAGTCTACGGGATGACTGTTTAATATTACGACTCACATCGAATGTTCTGGAACTCTCTAGAACGTTCGGTGTGACGTCACGTAGACTGTAAGACCGGCCGGTGCTCGCCGATTTACGGGCTGGGCGACGTAGCAGCCGGTGTGCTCCCTTCGGACCCTCCGTCCCCCCCGAGATCGAGATCATTTTAGTCAAGCCCGAGAGGTGGTCAAGCGCGAGCAGTCCATCGATCAACGGAAGGTTCGAGAGAAATCGAGAACCTTCCGGGTGACGTCACGCGCGCCGATTGACCAGCCAACGCTAGCCGACCTCCCTGGAGCTTCGAGAATTATGGAAGTACCAGGTGTTCAAACCCGTTCCCCCTACCCCCACCCAATTTGTCCTCACCCCCCCTCGGCCTAAATCGGTAATTTTTGAGGCTAGAGGGTCGTGCGACGGCTTGTCGCAATCGGCTTATTGAGCCCGACACTTTGGCCCCAATAAAAATAAATTTCGACCCCCCAGTAAGAAAGATCTGTAAAAATATCTCTAAAAATTCAAATATCTCAGAAACTACAATAGATAGACAAATAAAATTTTATTAAAATTCCTTCACTAATTAATCGAAAGGAACTTCGTTCCATCCGGGTGTCCCTTGACACCTCTCAAGTTTTTTTTTTAATGACGAGTGCCTAATATTTTTTTTTTCGGTTTGACGTTATGCTGTTGGCCTGACGCGAGTCGGCTTTCTACAGCTTCAACGGACTTTCGGGCGAGCACTTTAGGCGCTCTCAACCCTTACATATAAGTGACTTCGCTGAGGGCACTCCCTTCGGGGTACGGACCTCGACTCAGGGCGGTCACTGGAGGGAGGGCAGAGACAACTGCGATTATTGGTTTAGGGGAGTTTATTAAAAGTACTATTGATCATCATCGGCTCGCGGGCCGGTACTAGGGTCGGGGTTGCGGGGAACGCAGCGCGGTCCTCGGCGACAAGGACGATATGTCGGTCTTGTGGAGTGTAAGTTTTGTCTGAATTCCTCCCTCCTTCGGATGGCCAGAGTCGTCGCATCGTCAGAATCGGTGGTCTATTCCCGCACCAAGATACGTATGATATATTTTGTGCGATCCACATAATAATATGTTTGTTTCGGATCTGGATATCGTGGTCCTTGCGGAATCGCTGGAAGACCTGAGTACAATGCTCGAAGACCTCAACAGAGTTTCTCAACGGGTGGGCCTCAGAATGAACATGGACAAGACGAAGGTCATGTCGAATGTCCATGTTGTGCCCACCCCGATTACTGTTGGAAGCTCATCTCTTGAAGTTGTCGACGAATATGTCTATCTAGGACAAGTAGTCCAATTAGGCAGGTCCAACTTCGAGAGAGAGGTCAATCGTCGAATCCAGCTCGGCTGGGCAGCGTTCGGGAAACTTGGCAAGGTCTTCTCGTCCAAAATACCTCAGTGCCTGAAGACTAAAGTCTTCGATCAATGTGTGTTACCAGTGATGACATAAGGCACTGAGACGTGGCCTCTAAATATGGGCCGTATAAGACGGCTCACAGTCACTCAGCGAGCTATGGAGAGAGCTATGCTCGGTGTTTCTCTGCGTGATCAAATCAGAAATGAGGAAATCCGTAGAAGAACGAAAGTCACCGACATAGCTCAGCGGATTAGCAAGCTAAAGTGGCAGCGGGCAGGCCACATAGCTCGCAGAACCGATAACCGCTGGGACAGAAAGGTTCTGGAATGGAGGCCACGTACTGGCAAGCGTAGCGTTGGACGTCCACCTACAAGGTGGACAGACGACCTGATAAAGATCGCAGGAAGTCGCTGGATGGAGGCCGCTTCCAACAGGTCGGTCTGGAAATCTTTGGGAGAGGCCTATGTTCAGCAGTGGACGTCTTGAGGCTGAAGATGATTCGGATCTGGGTGTTGTTGGACCACAAGTCCCTCGTACTTCCTGTTACCCATGAGACAGGCGATCCTAGTGTGGTATGCGCGTAACTGTTGGGTATATTTATTCAAGCGTTTATTTATCTAAACGGAGATTTATTGTATCATAATATAGTTGATTAATGGAAGAAAGGTAGACAGGCCTTTGCCCAGCAGTGGGACAAATCAGGTTTATAAAAAAATCCCGGCTTGATATATATTCTAAGAACAAGTTCTACCGCAGCAACTACAGTCTAGCAATTATGAATTTAGATTAGGAAACGGAAAACACAATTTATATCGCCTGAGGTGTCTAGTGGCAGCGTAGGTACTTATGTCAAACTGGGGAGGTCGAAGTTCAAAATTCACGTAGGATGACCACAACTCGAAAAATCGAAAGTCTCGCCACATATAACATTTTGGAAATGAGCGCCGTGAACCATTTACTAGTTACATTTCTGTCTATCTCAACGGGGATACAAGTTTCAGTGAATGTATATTTATCCCAACTAAAGTTTAAGAATCTAATCCGGAGGCGGAGTAGCATTCTTGGCCGCCCTAGACCATATAGTACCGCCTGCTCAACTCAACCCTTCTCAACTTTATCATTTACCTACCGATCTTCACTGTTTTTGTCTTTATTTGTGGACGTGAATTTATTCTGTTCATGGAATAATATCAGGCATTTAATATGACATGCCAGCGATTTTTGGGCCATCCGCGGGATCGTGTCCCTGGTACGATTTAGCACAGACATTTGCGGCCGTTGTTGAAAATTTTAGGTTTAATTTATCATTGGAACAGATCTTGTACATTAGTAAATTAAATATATTATTAAATTACTCTATTACCATTCATTTTAGTAAAACTTAATGATTCTGATTAATGAAGTCATTTAACTTGTGTTGTATTACATGATTAGGCCCGCTGCTTAGGCCAAAGTACTGTGGATTATCTTAATATAAAAAAAAAACATTAAATAAACTGTAAATAACACTGCCTACAGCGTGACTCTACCACTCAAAGGCTGTTAAAAATTGCTTGTTGATTAGTAATTCCCAGCTTTTAACTATGTATATTCAATGCCAGATTCAGGGTTAACACTAAAACTAATTATAATAAAAGATTAAAGCTATGTTATTTAATAATCAGACGATTTCTACTAATCTATTAAATAATCATTTTCAATAACAACAATGCTGATATATTATAATAAAGTGAGGTCAATAACGCAGCAAAATTTCAAGGTCAGCATATAAAATATATCTTAAGTAGCTTTTGCTCGTGGCTCCGCCCGCGTGATTTGCTTTTCCCGGGATAAAAAGTAGCCTATGTCCTATTCTGATGTATAAGCTATATTATTGTAAAGTTTCATTAAAATCCATTCAGTAGTTTTTACGTGAAAGAGTAACAAACATACATCCATCCATCCATACTTACAAACTTTAGCATTTATAATATTAGTAGGATAGGATGGACTTCACCGTGTTATTGGCTATTATTTTTTCAATGTTTTAGCGGTACATTCCACCCCGGAAGGCGGGACGGTTGCTTGGACTCACCGGTCTTAGGAGCCAGCGTTAAGCCGCCCGGGATAGATGGCAACATCGGGACGACTGCTGGACCAAGGTTCTAGCACTATGTACATCCTACAACGGTTTAACCAACTAAAACGCAGACGGGCTCGGATTCCAGAAGTGAGAAGCGCCCCAACTTCTGCCGCTTATTATTTTTTATAGCATAGGCCAGCAAACGAGGAAGTAGGTCACTTGATGGTAAGTGATATCCACCGCCCATGTACGCCCGCAATACCAGAAGAATCATAGGCGCGTTGCCGACCTTAAAGGAAAGGGATAATTAAGGATTGGGAAAGAGAGGGCAATTTGGGCCTCCTGATATCTCATTCACCGTACCAAACGCAGCAGCAAGCTGCTACTTTACGTCTGTTTTCTGTGAGACAGTAGTAACGGCTCGGTCGAGGCGGCCCAGTGATGCTGTAGACATAACTGTCTACAGCTTGGTTCTACCACTCATAAATTTCAGTTTTATTCTATTAATAGATATTTTATTGCATTATAATATTGTCTATTTAATACCTAACCAACAGTTTTTGAGTATCGACAAAATTAAATTTTCCAAATGTCGATCTGCCATATTTTACACCGACAAAAAACAGTTGTGTGGTATGTGTATGTGGGGAAATGGAGCTTTATACACCGATTTTGATGATTATTTTTTAAGGAATAGTAAAACTAAGGACTAAGGCCTAACCTCTCGCATTCAGTAGAGGAGGCCCGTGCCCAGCAGTGGGACATGTATAATACAGGGCTAGTAAAATAATAAAAAAATATATATAAAACCAGCTGAAATAAACACTATCTTCCACCTACTCTTTTCCTCTCACGGTGGGTTCGGCGCTGTATGCTTTTTAGTTTGGTCACCTGTCTGAGGTCAAGCCCTCTCTGGCATTCGGGAGATGTGCGTGGCATCGCGTCGTCGCTGATAAAAGAGTTGAGATCTAAACCGATACCTACCTAGTTCCCACAGTTCCCTAAATCAGAGAGTTTGTGAATGAAAATTACACCTTTCAGATAATAATAACTCCAGAAATATAATAAGCTTTTTTATGAAACATACCTAGGATTTTAGTAGTCCAAGTTAAACACGCATTACTTCAATTAGTGTATTGCTCTAATATGTAGTTTCTTGATGGAAAATAGCTCTAAAGGTTTGTGTAATATCACACCTAGCCGACCATTTCTTCCTAGAACTTAGCCGACACATATACACATACGGATACGGCCTAGATTCAATTTTATATGTCACCTTATAAGTATAATAAGATATGATGATATGTCGTAATAAATGATTTTAATTATCATCATCATCAGCCACATGACGTCCACTGTTGAACATAGGCCTCCCCCAAAGTTTTCCAGACCGACCTGCTGGAACCGGCCTGCACCCAGCGACTTCCTGCGACCTTAATCAGGTCGTCTGTCCACCTTGTAGGCGGACGTCCAACGCTGCGCTTGCCAGTACATGGCCTCCATTCCAGAACCTTTCTGCCCCATCGGTGGTTATGATTTTAATACGTATAAATATTTTAATCTATGAATCGTGTCACAAGTCTAGACGCTAGTACAAGGCTACAGGAAAAAACTAAATAGTGACATTTTATGGTCATAGTCATGGCCTTTGTGTGGAAATAATCCGCCAATATGGATTATGTATATTACAGTTTTATATATCATCATCAGTTTTGTAAAACAATTAAAAGGGTACATACCTATTTACTATTTACAAATAATCATTGCAACGCATGCCGAGTACATCTAGTTATTTATTAAAACTGACTCATATTTTATTCCGCGAACTATGTGATTTAAATATTGAACAAAACTGCTCAATAACAGGTTTGACTGTTGTCCAAAAACGACTTGTATTAGTATAAAAACTGGCTGAGGAGTTATCATTCAATTAGTGAAGTATACGCTGAGCTAACAGGCACTTCAAGTGGCAAAAAAACTTTAAGGTAGGTTTATATTAAGACGATATATTTTTATTAATTCATCAATTCAGTTCAATGCTATTGTATTCTTAAAAATATGTTTATTAAATGAAGTTTATTTTAAAATATGTTTATTAATATGTTATTTAATTTAATTGAAACAAAGAAGTAAGATATTTATTGGAAAAAATGAAAATAATTAAAATTGGCTGATAAGTCGTGATGTCTCTAATAGTCATGAAAGCATCTTTTAATTCTGTTTTACTTTATTTATGTTACACCTAGAATAAAATGTGATAAGAAATAGTAGTATTAAGCCTCATTTAGAGAGATTTTCTCTTATGAAACATCAAATAACTGTCACTGACCAGGACGCGTTATAAGATTCTTATTATCAAATTGCACGGCACGCACTCATGAATGACGGTTTTCTGCTAAATTCTTGCCGTAGTCGTCCGATAAATTTAAACTGAAATTTATTCTCTGTATTCGAAACTTAACTTAAACGTCAAAACATTTTTAATAATTTTATTTTTATTTCCAGCATGAAGACCATTATTGTGTGTTTGTTTGCATTCGTGGCGGCGGGTTTGGCTAAGCCCAATGAACAATATACCAACAAGTACGACGGTATTGATCTGGAAGCCATCCTTAACAACCCTCGTCTAGTCAAAAACTACACAGCCTGTCTTCTTGAAAAGGGCAAATGCACGAGTGAAGGAAAAGAGCTAAAATGTAAGTACCCGTTAAAATTTATCCAAACAGAGCACATTATTAAATATAATTATGAATACTCCGTTTATATGACTTTCTAATAATAATAACGTATCCTTCCTACTAATATTATAAATGTGAAAGTTTGTTTGTTTGGATGTTTGTCCGTCAATCACGCTGAAACTATTGAACGGATTTTGATGAAATTTGATATACAGACAGGGTATGAGCTGACTTGGGTGATAGGTTTTTATCCCGGAAAAAGCAGATCACGCGGGCGGAGCCGCGAGTAAAAGCTAGTTTAGTATATAAATGTGTTACAAAAAGTTGTGGCCATCTTTTAGTGTCGTTAATACACCTGATAGTGAATGTTTATTTATGATCCGGTAATTCGAAATCTAGACATCCTAGAATTGCACGAAAAAATTAGTTCATTCGTATATTAGCTGTTACACTTGTTTATATACGATCCATCCATCCACCATTCCTATAAATTCAGTGAAATGTGGGAACGAGAATAACAACGCTGGAATGAGAAAAAAGGCTGAGCTGTTTAATATAGTGTTGTCCAAAGTTGAAAGTCGAATATCGGCATTCGATAAAAAAGAAATGTCATGTCATGTCCTAGCATTGCAATAGGCTTTGGTACTAGGGAGCTGATATATATAGTGTTGTCCAAAGTTGAAAGTCGAATATCGGCATTCGATAAAAAAGAAATGTCATGTCATGTCCTAGCATTGCAATAGGCTTTGGTACTAGGGAGCTGATATTCGTTGTTTATAAGATTTAAATTTTTATATTTTTGTTGTGCTGGCATTGCGTTCGCACGTCACACACACACACACAGACTTCCCATTGAAAATCAGCGCTGAAGGACAGCTAAGGCTGTATTTCAGCATAAAGCTGAATGGGAAGTCTTGTTATTGGTCTAACATAATACTGGTATGATGTATGTAAAACTATTTTGTGTCTAGTCCAATAATAAAAATTTTTCTTTCTTTTCTTCTTTTTTCTTTTTTATATACTTACATCGTACAGCGCTGCTCAAATTAGGCCACACCTTTCTGTAATATGTTGTGTAAGCCCTAAAACCTTCAAGTATATGGGGTGTGAAACTAGTCAGATCTTGGTTCAAAGTGTTCCAAGTTCCCCGGGCAATCGCTATTTATGTTTGAAGTTTTCGACTTGAACACACAAATCTGTATTTGGTATGGCAATAGGCTTACCCCACACACCACATTATGGAACGCAATAAACTCGTAATGGTGGGTGCATATATTTTACCTTTACCCCTTCCTGACGCCTCAAATGAACATGACATTAAATTCCGTGACACTTATACATGTAAGCCCAGTTTTATTATCTATGTATAGAAAAAATTAAGATAAAAACATTCTCGAGGCCTCCGGCAGTGGATAATTGAGGTTGTCTAACGATGGCCTGAGGATAATTAACAAACGTAAGGAGTAAACTCTATCCTTACTGCGTGCAATTTTATCGAGCAAATTAATTTAAAAAATCCTTCTATATATGAAATCCGATTAGAGGAAATTCTAAAAAACAGCGATAAATATAATGATTATGCTGACCTTCATAAAATTCAAAATATATTTAAAATTAGCGGTGCTCGGCATGCGTTACAAAGCCTCCTTTGCTTTATTATTAGACACATTTTTTTTTTAACAAAAATGTTCCTCGGCTTGCGCTCAACAGATGAATAATGTTTTATCACAATAATTGGAAGAATGATAACAATGAATATCACGATGTAATATGTTAGTAAAATGGTACATAATTCCTAAGTGATAGAGCTATATACAGTTTTGTCTATTGTATGAGTGGGCCGGCTTGGTCGGCCTTCTACCACTGTCTTACGAAATACCGACGTGAAGCTTGCTGTTATATTTTATACAATGAGTGAAATATTCGGAGGTCCAAATATCTTTCCCCTTCTGCTTCCCAATCCCTCAATCACCCCTTTTCTTTAAGCTCGACAACGCGTCCATGATTGTAGGTTTTGTGGTTGTTCATGGCCAGTGGAGATTACTTACCATTAGGTGACCCACATGTTTGTTTGCCGAACTCTGCTATAAAAAATAAAGAAATGTATATTTTTATGTACAAAAGAAGAGGACTAAATATATATGAAATTAAATTATGTTTCGTAAATATTCCAGCTCACATCAGAGACGCGCTAGAAACTGACTGCTCAAAGTGTACTGCTACCCAAAAAGCAGCAACTGAGCGTGTGATCGCGCATCTCTTGAAACACGAAGTTGAAGCCTGGAACCAGCTGCGCCAGAAATACGACTCCTCTGGCAAATACACTAAGGCTCATGAAGCCCACCTTAAAAGCCTTGCTGCATAGACCTTTAGGGGCACATTGCTTTACAGACAATCCATATTAAAATTCTTGTTACAGAAGTTGCTTTTTGGTGATAAGTTGCTCAACCAAATACTTGGTATTTATTTTACTTAGGAGCTTGGTTATTGTCAAATATGTCTTTATTTTTATCCGACTTTAGTAATGGAGGACTTTATAATTTGATAGTATTTTAAACTACAATTGAGTTTGCTGTCATCTTGTTAATCACCGGCATTATAGAAATTATTGTTAATGAGTAAAATAATACTCGTAGATGAATGAACGCTGATATCAAATTTATTTGATAAAAAAGTAAAATCAATATTCTATGTATAAGTATTCAATGTTTATTTTGAGTACTTGATTAACTTGACTTTAAAAGTAAATTATGATCATTATGCCTTAATTTGGTCGGAGTTAGTTGGGAGTATAAAATTGCAATTGTTAAATTGTATTGGAAGGCTTGTGAATTAGGACAATAAAGTACTGTTTGTTTACGTAATGCTTTTATTTTATTACATTCTCATATTGTTTTTATAATAATAGGAAGTTTCTGTCTATAGACTGAAAGCATTGATCACCGCAACATTATGTATTCTTGAAAATATCCAAAATCTCTCTAGAGCTATGACTTTGTTCGACTGAACCTCCGTCTACTAGCTAAAGAGCGCAGATCTCTTGGAATCAAGAGTCAATCGCGTAAGGAAAGTTGTGCTGCGTCTTCTAACACAAATCGCTGATGCCTTTTGTCGGCTTGGCTTATTATTTGTATCACCCCCGAGAGGTGTGCTAATATTATTACGCAATTGTTGTCCCAAAACAGAAGCCAGTAATGCAATAGACCTGGATGCCACAATCAGGATGTTTGTGGATATTCAGGAAGCGTTCTGCATTCCCCCTTACCAGACCCTAGTACCGGCCCGCGAGCTGGTGATGAGTAGCTTTAAAATCCCCAAATTACTACTCACAGATTTCTTTGCCCTCTTTTCCAGCGACTGTCGTTTGTACACGAAAGGTGGTGCCCTTAGCATGGTTGCTGAAATGTAAGGGTTGAGAGCGCCTAAAGCATTCACCCAAAAATTTGGTGAAGGTGAAAACAGCAGACTCGAGTCGAGTCGGCTATCAGCATAAGTGTGAAAATTTTTTTTTGTTACAAATAATAAAACCGACTCGATAAAATCAAAACTAAAAAATAATGTTGAGTCGGTAGTTTAATAGCAAATAATTGTTTGATACCACCGCTTCAAAATTGTTTTGTTTTATTTTAAGCTTAATAAAAGAGTTGAGGTCTAAACGGCTACCTACCAAGTTTTATTGCAGATATAGATAATCTGGTGGTAGGATATTCATATCCGCCCAGATAGCGACCACCGTACACATGGTGTTAAAATCTGCCATAGTGATTCACACGCCTTGTGTGGATCGCGTTCCAGGATCAGGCAGTGTATATCCGATTCTCCCGAGGGGCTTGCGATATGATTTGATGGTTGGTTGCGGCGGGTATAGGGGTACATTCTTATATCCCTGTGCCTGCACGGTCATCCGTCTGTCCTGTCGCAGGGCCCTCGATTTGTTTACAAAGAGGGAAGAAGCATTTATACCTACAGGCCGGCATGACTCTGGTGACCACCGATAAACTCGTTGTTTGTCGGTGGTCGCTGGTTTTTTTGACTGCACTACTCATACCATCAGGCGTAGTTCGTTCACTTTGCCGTGCTCGGATAAAAAAAAGCTCCCTAAATCAGAGAGTTTGTGTATGAAAATTACGCTTTTGAGATAATAACTCCAGAAATATAATAAGCTTTTTTATGAAACATAGGATTTTAGTTGTCCAAGTCAAACATGCATTACTTCAATTAGTGTATTTCTCTAATATGTAGTTTCTTGGTGGAAAGTTGCTCTATAGGTTTGTGTAATACCACACCTAGCCGACCATTTCTTCCTAGAACATAGCCGACGCAGGACCATACGGACACGGTCTAGATTCAATTTTATATGTCACCTAATAAGTATAATATGAGTCGAAATAAATGATTTTAATTATGATTATCATCAGCCACAGGACGCCCACTGCTGAACTCCCCCAAAGATATCCAGACCGACCTGTTGAAATCGGCCTGCATCCAGCGACTTCCTGCGACCTTTATCAGGTCGTCTGTCCACCTTGTAGGCGGACATCCAACGCTGCGCTTGCCAGTACATGGCCTCCATTCCAGAACCTTTCTTCCCCATCGGTTGTTCTGATTTTAATACGTATAAATATTTTAATCTAAGAATCGTATCACAAGTCTAGACGCTAGTACAAGGCTACAGGAAACAACTAAAAATTGTGACATTTTATGGTCATAGTCATGGCCTTTGTGTGGAAATAATCCACCAATATGATTTTTGTATATTTCAGTTTTATATATCATCATCAGTTTTCTAAAACAATTAAAAGGGTACCTATTTACAAGGAAAAATAATCATTGCAACGCATGCCGAGCACATCTAGTTATTTATTAAAACTGACTCATATTTTATTCCGCGAACTATGTGATTTAAATATTGAACAAAACTGCTCAATAACAGGTTTGACTGTTGTCCAAAAACGACTTGTATTAGTATAAAAACTGGCTGAGGAGTTATCATTCATTTAGTGAAGTATACGCTGAGCTAACAGGCACTTCTAGTGGCAAAAAAACTTTAAGGTAGGTTTTAGACAGGGAGCCCTCGGGTAGCTGATCCACTTGACTACTATCAAGCTCATTTTCCGTGAGTAGCTTCGTTTCGATGAGACGACCAACTATTCCCTATGCGAAAATTCTTTATTGTGGTAGCTAACAGAGGTAGCAAGGATAGAATATTTCGATTTGATGATACTCAAAAAAATGTTATTTTATTTGTAGGACAATATGACAGTTAAATTATATAAATATTAACTAAGTAAAAACAAAAAAATCAGCTGGTTAGTAATCATACCTATTGGAAGGAGGGGCTTCCAATAGGTATCGATAACGAGGTCATAAGAATGATTACTAACCAGCTGATTTTTTTGTATTTACTTAGTTAATATTTATATAATTTAACTGTCATATTGTCCTACAAATAAAATAATAATTTTTTGAGTATCATCAAATTGAAATATTCTATCCTTGCTACCTCTGTTAGCTACCACAATAGAGAATTTTCGCATAGGGAATAGTTGGTCGTCTCATCGAAACGAAGCTACTCACGGAAAATGAGCTTGATAGTAGTCAAGTGGATCAGCTACCCGAGGGCTCCCTGTCCATTTATATTAAGACGATATATTTTTATTAATTCATCAATCAATGCTATTGTATTCTTAAAAATATGTTTATTAATGAAGTTTATTTTAAAATATGTTTATTAATATGTTATTTAATTTAATTGAAACAAAGAAGTAAGATATTTATTGTAAAAAAATGAATATATTTCAAATTGGCTGATAAGTCGTGATGTCTCTAATAGTCATGAATGTATATGTAATTCTGTTTTACTTTATCTATGTTACACCTAGAATAAAATGTGATAAGAAATGGTAGTATTAAGCCTCATTTAGAGAGATTTTCTCTTATGAAACATCAAATAACTGTCACTGACCAGGACGCGTTATAAGATTCTTATTATCAAATTGCATGACACGCACTCATGAATGAGAGTTTTCTGCTAAATTCTTGCCGTTGTCGTCCGATAAATCTAAACTGAAATTTATTCCCTGCATTCAAAATTTAAACGTCAATTTTTTTTTAATAATTTTATTATTATTTCCAGCATGAAGACCATTATTGTGTGTTTGTTTGCATTCGTGGTGGCGGGTTTGGCTAAGCCCAATGAACAATATACCAACAAGTACGACGGCATTGACCTGGAAGCCATCCTTAACAACCGTCGTCTAGTCAAAATCTACATAGCCTGTCTTCTTGAAAAGGGTAAATGCACGACTGAGGGAAAAGAGCTTAAATGTAAGTACCCGTTAAAATTTATCCAAACAGAGCACATTATTAAATATAATGATGAATACTCCGTTTATATGACTTTCTAATAATAATAACGTATCCTTCCTACTAATATTATAAATGTGAAAGTTTGTTTGTTTGGATGTTTGTCCGTCAATCACGCTGAAACTATTGAACGGATTTTGATGAAATTTGATATACAGACAGGGTATGAGCTGACTTGGGTGATAGGCTTTTATCCCGGAAAAAGCAGATCACGCGGGCGGAGCCGCGAGCAAAAGCTAGTTTAGTATATAAATGTGTTACAAAAAGTTGTGGCCATCTTTTAGTGTCGTTAATACACCTGATAGTGAATGTTTATTTATGATCCGGTAATTCGAAATCTAGACATCCTAGAATTGCACGCAAAAATTAGTTCATTCGTATATTAGCTGTTACACTTGTTTATATACGATCCATCCATCCACCATTCCTATAAATTCAGTGAAATGTGGGAACGAGAATAACAACGCTGGAATGAGAAAAAAGGCTGAGCTGTTTAATAGAGTGTTGTCCAAAGTTGAAAGTCGAATATCGGCATTCGATAAAAAAGAAAATATCATGTCATGTCCTAGCATTGCAATAGGCTTTGGTACTAGGGAGCTGATATACTTACATCGTACAGCGCTGCTCAAATTAGGCCACACCTTTCTGTAATATGTTGTGTAAGCCCTAAAACCTTCAAGTATATGGGGTGTGAAACTAGTCAGATCTTGGTTCAAAGTGTCCCAAGTTCCCCGGGCAATCGCTATTTGTGTTTGAGGTTTTTGATTTGAACACACAAGTTGCCCACGATTTGAAATCTGTATTTGGTATGGCAATAGGCTTATCCCATACACCACTTCATGGAACGCAATAAACTCGTTTAACGGTGGGTGCATATATTGCTTCCTGACGCCTCAAATGAACATGACATTAAATTCTGTGAGACTTATACATGTAAACCCAGTTTTATTATTTATGTAATGTATAGAAAAAATTAAGATAATAAAAATTACGGATTGCACTCCGGGAGTGCCGACTGAAGTGAAAACTTACCAAACAAGGTGCGAGAATACAAAATTATTGCAACATGTCCACTCGACATGATAAAAGTACATTCTACTCTCTTCGCGTTTATGCGAGCCTGGTACTTTTTACGGCAACATGTTCCAAATAAGAAAAAACCTTAAAAGTTTTTCTTTGTCTAAATCGTCATTTGTTTATTAATTAGGTCTACTCGCCATGAAAAAAGGACATTCTACTCTCTTCGCGTTTATGCGAACCTAGTACTTTTCTTTACAGCACCATGTTCCAAATTATAATCTATTTAATTATATTTCTTTATCGATCGTCATTTTTTTTATGAATATCAAAAACAAAATTACAGTAACATGTCTATTCGCCATAAAAAAAAACGAACACAGTCCGGTCAAAGTCCTGTGAAAGTCCGGTCTAATCCGACTGGTCATTGTGTGACGCCACCAGGGACTTCGAAATTATCGAAGTTCCAGGGAAGTCGGCTAGCGCTGGCTGGTCAACTGGCCCGCGTGACGTCTCACAGAAGGTTCTCGAATATTCTGGAACCTTCCGCTCGCCGCCGCTCGCGTTACGGAACGTTTCGGTTCACCCTCCCATAAGAAGTTATCACTTCAAAAACATTCTCGAGGCCTCCGGCAGTGGATAATTGCAGTTGTCGGACGATGGCCTGAGGATAATTAACAAATGTAAGGAGTAAATTCTATCCTTACTGCGTGCAATTTTATCGAGCAAATTGATTTAAAAGATCTTACTACATATGAATTCAGTTTAGAGGAAATTCTAAAAAACAGCGATAAATGTAATGACTATGCTGACCTTAATAAAATTCAAATTATATTTAAATTTTGCGGTGCCCGGCATGCGTTACAAAGCCTCCTTTGCTTTATTAGTAAAACAATTTTTTTTACAAAAATGTTCCTCGGCTTACTCTCAACAGATAACTAATGTTTCATCACAATAATTGGGTGAATGATAACAATGAATATCACGATGTTAGTAAAATGGTACATAATACCTAAGTTTTATATACAGTTTTGTCTATTGTATGAATGGGTCGGCTTGGTCGGCCTTCTACCACTGTCTTACGAAATACCGACGTAAAGTAACAACTCACTGTTATATTTTGTACAGTGAGTGAAATATCCGGAGGTCCAAATAACCTTCCCCTTCTCCTTCCCAATCCCTCAATCACCCCTTCCCTTTAAGTTCGACAACGCTTCCATGATTGTAGGTTTTGTGGTTGTTCTTGGCCAGTGGAGATTGCTTACCATTAGGTGACCCACATGTTTGTTTGCCGAAATTAAAGAAATGTATATTTTTATGTACAAAAGAAGAGGACTAAATTATATGAAATTTAATTATGTTTCGTAAATATTCCAGCTCACATCAGAGACGCGCTAGAAACTGACTGCTCAAAGTGTACAGCTACCCAAAAAACAGCAACTGAGCGTGTGATCGCGCATCTCTTGAAACACGAAGTTGAAGCCTGGAACCAGCTGCGCCAGAAATACGACTCCTCTGGCAAATACACTAAGGCTCATGAAGCCCACCTTAAAAGCCTTGCTGCATAGACCTTTAGGAGCACATTGCTTTATAGATAATATCCATATTAAAATTCTTGTTACAGAAGTTGCTTTTTGGTGATAAGTTGCTCAACCAAATACTTGGTATTTAATTTACTTAGGAGCTTGGTAATTGTCAAATATGTCTTTATTTTTATCCGACTTTAGTAATCGAGGACTTTTTAATTTGATAGTGTTTTAAACTACAATTGAGTTTGCTGTCATCTTGTTAATCACCGGCATTATAGAAATTATTGTTAATGAGTAAAATAATACTCGTAGATGAATGAATGCTGATATCAAATTTATATGATAAAAAAGTAAAATCAATATATGTTGTATATAAGTACTCAATGTTTATTTTGAGTACTTGATTAACTTGACTTTAAAAATAAATTATGATCATTATGCCTTAATTTGGTCGGAGTTAGTTGGGAGTATAAACGTGCAATTGTTAAATTGTATTGGAAGGCTTGTGAATTAGGACAATAAAGTACTGTTTGTTTACGTAATGCTTTTATTTTATTACATTATCATATTGTTTTTATAATAATAGGAAGTTTCTGTCTATAGACTGAAAGCATTGACCACCGCAACATTATGTATTCTTGAAAATATCCAAAATCTCTCGAGAGTTATGACTTTGTTCGACTGAAGCTAAAGCTATGCGAGCTAAAGAGCGCAGATCTCTTGGAACCAAGAGTCAATAGCGTAAGGAAAGTTTTCTAATACAAATTGCTGATGGTTTTTGTTGGCTCGGCTTATTATCTGTATCACCCTTGAGAGGTGTGCTAAGATCATTATGTAATTGTTGTCCCAAAACAGACGCTGGTAATGCAATAGACCTCGATACCACAATCAGGAAGTTTCTCGATATTCAGGAAGCGTTCTGCGTTTCCCGCTGCCCGACCCTAGTACCGGCCCGCGAGCTGGTGATGATGAGTAGCTTTAAAATGTCCCAAATCCCTAATCACAGATGTCTTTGCCCTATTTTCCAGCAACTGCCGTTTGTACCCCAAAGGTGGTGCCCTTAGCATGGTCGCTTTAATGGAAGGGTTGCGAGCGCCTAAAGCGCTCACCCAAAAATCTGGTGAAGCTGAAAACAGTAGACTCGAGTCGGGCTATCAGCATAAGCGTCCACTGTACGTCTATTACTCTAAGTCGTGGGGTACACGCTGTACGGTACACTTATCTATATCGACAAATTATTCTCTCTCACGCGTGTGATTTAGTGGGCCCGTGCTAAGCAGGTGATTCTGCGGGACGAGGCACTATGGCACGTTTTCCCCCATGTACTGTGGGTGTACAATGTGATCCAGTCGGGTACAAATATGTATCAGGCACTCTCTCACAACTCTTGCACAATTTGCAAATTGAGAAAAATAGTGTAGTATCGAAAGCAACTATACCACACACGCTGTGTGGTCAGGCCCCATTTTAATTTTAAGAGTAAATTCCACCCCTAAGGAAGTGAAATCGGGGATGAAAGACTCAAACTTCATCATTTATGCACCGATTTTGCTGATTATTCCCTTTAAAAAGGGAAAAATATTTTTTTTTTACAAATAATAAAACCGACTCGATAAAAACCAAAACTAAAAAATAATGTTGAGTCGGTAGTTTAATAGCAAATAATTGATTGATACCACCGCTTCAAAATTATTTTGTTTTATTTTAAGCTTTTGAATTTTTTTAAGTCGGTGTTTTTGTTAATCAATAGTCTGGTTAAAAAAAACTACGCTCATTATAAACAGCCTTGTCTATTACGTAGATATTCGTCAATGACATCAAATCGACGAATAACTAATTACATTTAAAATCCCAAGCCAGGGAATTATAATTGGTGTTTGAATTTCTATGCCCGAGGTTGGAATTTATAGCTGTTGTGGCGATAGGATGTCGCTGGATGCAGGCCGCTTCCAACATGTCGGTCTGGAAATCTTTGGGGAAGGCCTATGTTCAGCAGTGGACGTCTTGTAGCTGATGTTGATGATGATGATGATGATGATGTGGGGATAGACTTACCTTTATTATATCACGAGAAGGAAATTAGCTTGACCAACCTTGGGTACATCTAGCTGCATCTCTGCTGAACACAGCAACATAAGTATTATAAACTAGCTATTGTCCGCGGCTCCCCTCGCGTGAATGTCTTTTTCTGGGATAAAAAGTAGCCTATGTTCATCAGGGATAATGTAGGATTCTAATGGTGAAAGAATTTTTCAAATCGGTCCAGTAGCTTCAGAGCCTATTCAATGCAAACAATCAAATCTTTCCTATAATAGTTTAGATATATAAATTTTGTCAAAAAGATAAACAACCGGCTAGCTTTCAACTGTAGGGCTCCACCATACCAATAATCTCTTCCAGATTCTTTTTTTTCTTGTTTCTGCCTTGCGTTATCTCGGCTTAGTGCCAGGGTCCGCCTTCTTACTTAAACGCTTGCACTTCGCCCGATCTTGACCATCCTCTATAGCGAGACCATTGGCTCTCATGTCTCCCTCCAATACGTCAAGCCAACGCTTTTTGGGCCGTCCACGGGATCGTACCCCTTGTACGATCTGGCTCAGGCATCTGCGACCGACGTACTCCTGCGATTTCCTCAAAACATGACCAAACCACCTTAACCAGATTCTGATAATAAAAATAATCAAGTGTCTTGAACTTCGGTACGTAACTTAATTAGACACTTCAAAACTCCATCATACTCAACCACACATGAAACAAGTTATAAATTCTATTTTTAAACGTTTTTTATGTATTCTGCCAGAGGCGGATGGCCGGGTTTATTTACAATATTCGTTATGGTCGAAAAATTCCCATTTGCGTCACTACATACGTACACTCTGTAGCAAATATTTTTATATGCAAATATATATATTTTTTTTAAACAGACTCGCTGACGAGCTTGTAGGCTACCCATACTGCTGCGTTTCTTACGGTGAGTGATATATCCGGAGGCCCAAATCCCCTCCCCTTCCAACACACATCTGCCTACTCTTCAGGGATTACACTATATGTAATCAAAAAGGGACCATTGGATTTATTATTTAAGCCTCCGGTAATTTCACTAACCGCGAAAAAAATATATTTTTCCAACTCCTCTCAATTTTTGTATTTACTTCATTTCGTTTCGCTTTAAAGACAGCATTGCATTCCCAGTCTCACCGGGGTGTCAAAATGCTATTTGTCAATCTTTTAAAGGAGGTACATACTTAGTAGTAACATTGGTGGGTATGTGGCTATGTGCATGGGAGGGTAACCGCATAGAATTCAAAAGAAAAGGTTTTATGTAAGACAGTAGTTCCACCCGGGCATATCCCGGCTGAAATATCTAGTACGAGTGGGCGAGATCGTCCGGTTGTCATATAATAACTGACGGCAGCGTGGCATATACCTCAAAAACTTCCTGGGCTTTCGGTTTTGCACCGCAGTCTATAAATATAAGCATGAGACGTAAGTTCAAGGCCGCTCGTTGATCCATGAAGACGTGCTAATAATTATTGCGTGCATACTTGCGTCATTCGAAGTGTAAGCACGTGTACAGGTAAATAGTAGATTTATAATAATAAATAAATGACACCCAACTGTCACACACATAGCTACCCCGCAGTAAGATACAAGTTTTGTGTCGTGGGTATCAGGAACTACGAGAGACTTGTTTGTAGATCAGATAAATATTTGTCTCGTTGTGGGGATTAAACCCGCGGTCTCACGTTTCACAGTCGGCTACTCGCCCACTGCGCTGCTGCGGCTGTAAAGATGATAGTTATATAGATGATAGTGGTGACGTAGAGCCACGCTGTAGTTAGTTGGGTTTATAGCATAAATCGGCCGGCTCGACTGGGTTATTTCCACTGTCTCACAGAAAACCGCCCATGTACGCCCACAACCAGAAGAATCATAGGCGCGTTGCCGACCTTAAAGGAAAGGGATAATTAGGGATTGGGAAGGGGAGGGGATTTGGGCTTCCGGATATCTCACTTACCGTACGAAACGCAGCAGCAAGCCGCTACTTTACGTCGGTTTTCTGTAAGACAGTGGTAACGACCCGGTCATGCCAGCCCATTCATGCTGTAGACAAAACAGTCTACAGCGTGGCTCTACCACTCTATTATGAGACTTAACATCTGATATCTCGGGGTGACGAGCGCAATTCAGTGCCATCCAGTGCTTTGTAATTCAAAATTCTGTGTGGTGCTGCTTCTGATTATGGGCAGGCATGGCGCTTACTATCAGGCGAGCGACTTGCTCGTCTCGTCATTCAATCAAATAAATAAAAAGAAAGCCACAGTTCCAAAAATACAATAATTTAAAATATAGCTCACATTCAAATGGATGCTGACATTCATAGAACATCAGAGTTAGGTTAGTCTAAAAATTTTGTGTTTCTACGAAACGATTTGACGTGTCAAAAGTACAAAGGTTGTGTACTGTTGAATAATATTAACATCGCACTGAGTATGTAATGTGTATTTATGTACGTGGAAAATTATGATTATGCGTTCTGCAAAACATTATTGACATAGACTCACTCGTACTTGAAGTCGGAAAAAAATATTGTGAGCACATAATATATTTTTAAATCCGCCAATAAGCAACGTTAAAAATCACTTAGTAACCGACAAAAAAACAGCGATGTTCTTAATTTGATGCGTATTTGTTTTTTGATTTTTTTTTTTTAAATAACTTCGCATATCTTTACACATATATATCCGATTTTGATAATACTTTGTTTAATAGTATATAACTTCAAGTCGCTCCCATTAAATCTGAAGAAATAATATCACCCATAAAGGGATGAAGGACTAAGACTTCGTAATTCGTGCATTGATCTTGATACTATTATACTAAACGTTGTAAAACCCGTTTAACCGACTTTCTGAACAATATACTAAATGTCTGTCTGTCTGTTTATAGCGTCGTATACGGTTATTTATTATTTTAAAGGTGATTCTTAACTATATTTGATTTAAACCTCTTCAGCCATTTAGTAATTACATGATATTTTCCCATTTAAGACGGGGGTTTTATTATCGCTTAGGTTATTAGCTAACATTTTTTTTTCTGGTATATTATATTATGAACTTATTCCCATAGTTACAACATGAGATCCTTCGTCACTTTTTGCCTGTTGTCTGTGGTGGCCGTCACCCTGGCGCGCCCCGACCACTACACTGACCGCTACGATAACAGAAACTTGGATGAGATCCTCATCAACCGTCGCGTGCTCATCGCCTACGTTAAATGCATCTATGACGAATGCGCGCCTGATGCCAAGGAACTAGGTTAGTTCTAGGTTATATTTTTTTTATAAAATCAACTAGACTACGAACTCAGGTCTATAAATGCTACAGTGAAAGATTCATATGTTAGTTTTACATACTATGTTAGTCTTATTTGTTAGCGTTATCGGATATTTGTTATATCCACACTAATGTTCTTTTTCTTTAATTCAATTTTTTTGTTAGGTAAGTTTAGTCTTAGTTTAGTCTTTTTCTTAGGTAAGTTATTATTGAATATTGAGACAAACTGGTGTCCTGGTGGTAAATAATCTTCACCATGCATGAACCTCCAATACCGGAAGAATCATGGATGCATTGCTAACTTTAAAGAAAGAGGTAATTAACTGCGAAGGGCATTTGGGCATCCAGATATCTCACTCACCGTACGAAACGCAACAGCAAGTTGCTATTTCTGGTCGGTTTTCTGAGAGAAACTGGCAGTGACAACCCCACTCACTTATATTATAGATAATACTAATATTATAAACGCGAAAGTTGGTAAGTATGTTTGTTACTCTTTCACGTAAAACTACTGAATGGATTTTAATGAAACTTTACAATAATATAGCTTATACATCAGAATAGGACATAGGCTACTTTTTATCCCGGAAAAAGCAGATCACGCGGGCGGAGCCGCGAGCAAAAGCTAGTTATAGGTAAAACTATGTACAGTGAGGCTCTACCTTATATATAAACTACTGTTGAAATGCAACCAGCGTAGTTGACAAACAATGTATTTTTGAAGATATAGGTATTGCTAGAGTGATCTGATGGATTCAATGAACAGGTTTTTATGGAGAAAACACATTTTAACCGACGAAAATACGGAGGAGGTTCCTAATTCGACACATATTTTTTGAGTGGTTGAGCCACGCTGTAGACAGTTTTGTCTACAGCGTGAATGGGCTGGCTCGACCGGGTCGTCACCATTGTCTCACAGAAAACCGACGTAAAGTAGCGGCTTGCTGCTGCGTTTCGTACGGTGAGTGAGATATCCGGAAGCCAAAATCCCCTCCCCTTCCCAATCCCTAATTATCCCTTTCCTTTAAGGTCGGCAACGCGCCCATTAGTCTTCTGGTGGTGGGCGTACATGGGCGGTGGAGATAACTTACCGGCCTATGCCTTAAAAAAAAAAGGTTTTTTTTGTCTTAAAGTCAAGAAACATTCATAACTTTTATAAAAGCAAGACCTAAAATGTTATTTTTTATTAACTACGTTTAAAAATAGCACGTTTTCTACAATTCTATGTTTGTTTTCTATTTTATTTGAAATAGGGGATATAATAACAAATATATAAATAGGAAAATGAGTTTATTCTTAATGTAACTTTATTACATAAACTTACCCCTGTATCCTGAAAGGGTAGGCATCGTTGCAACTAGAGCGCCCACTATTCGCCGAACTTATTTTCATCCCGTGATGTGATACCTAAGAGGCCAACTTTAACTACGTTCTTTCTACTTTAATTCAGGACTTAACTGTGCGAGCTCCTGCGTTTTCTACGCTAATCTTATAAAGAGGAAAGATTTTTATTTTTGTATGTAAGGAATAACTTAAAAACTACTGAACCGATTTGAAAAATTCTTTCACCATTAGAATCCTACATTGTCCCTGATAAACATAGGCTACTTTTTATCCCGGAAAAAGCAGATCACGCGGGCGGAGCCGCGAAGAAAAGCTAGTCGCTTATAATTGTTGTTTCATAAAGTGGGTTCAACCCAAGTGTCTGAATGTTTAAATAAATAGGTACACAATTATTATTATATATTTTTTGGATTTAGAAGTAAAAAGCATATTTGGTATGATTATATTATGATTGGTATGGTTATATTAATAAATAAATCAATACACCCAAAAGTTAGTGGGTATCAGGAACTACGAGAGACTTTCGGTCTCACAACACCTAGACCCCGAAACAAATAAATGTGGATCACACAAATATTTGTCTCGGTGCGGGGATCGAACCCGCGGCCCCTCGCTTCACAGCCGGCTACTCGCCCGCTGCGCCACGGAGGCTGTCATATTTAGTGTAAATAATACAATATAATACAATTCTAAAAAGTGTAAGTAAACCACTAATACCTTAGGCCCGAAGCCAAACTTACCTACAGGTGAATGCCGGAGGAGGCAATGGTGAAACTCGGTCCCAGTTGCGGGTTGTAGGCGTCAGACGGCGGGTCGTACAACATAATACCATCCACCGTCAAACTATGATGAGAAGGTTGACCCTGGCATTAGGCCTGGATAAGACCAAGCAGAAAGAAATAACGATGTTCTTAATTTGATGCGTACCTATATGTTTTCTTAATACAGGGTTATTTTTATAACACTGACAACCTCGCAGGGCCATATAGCTGACCCCATAAGGAACAACTATTGTTCTACGAGTTTTGACATAACTCAATACATAAGAAAAAAAATGATTTTACAAGTTTTTGTTGTGTAGTGTTTGTGTTCGTACGTCTACACTCTCAAGGGATGAAGTACTAAAACTTCGTAATTCGTGCACCGATATTGATAACTCTATCACAAAAAAAAAAATTTTTAGCAAAAATTGAACTGACGCATAAACGAAAAAAACGCTAAAAATAAATTTAACCATTTTTTTCAGTAATTATAATTGAGAGCACCGACTCAAAATTTTAATTTGTCTTTGATTCGTTTTTGTATTATAATTCTAGTACTATGCTTATTTAAAAAAAAATCGCTTTGTTATTTAACCATTTATGTTTTGACATTTTAGTCTAAAACTCAAAGAGTATTGAATCCATAAAATATGAATATAATAGTTTTAACAATTAATGCCTACATATTATCAAGTTTCAAACGTTATGAAGTATGTTTATAGTAATTTGTGGTGCGTGTAAAAAAAACTTAGTTTTTATTGAGGCAATCTTGGTTAATTTCCACTACCAAATTACCAAATAATTAATGTTTCAATTCAACTTTTTGTTTTTTTTATAGCATAGGCCGGCAAACGAGCAAGTTCACCTGATGGTAAGTGATCTCCACCGCCCATGTACGCCTACCACCAGAAGAATGATGGGCGCATTGCTGACCTTAAAGGAAAGGGATAATTAGGAATTGGGAAGGGGAGGGGGTTTGTGCTTCCGTATATCTCACTCACCGTATGAAACGCAGCAGCAAGCCGCTACTTTACGTCGGTTTTCTGCGAGACAGTGGTAACAGTGGTAACCCGGTCGAGCCAGCCCATTCATGCTGTAGAAAAAACTGTCTACAGCGTGGCTCTACCACTCAATAAATTAATATAATAAGATCACAATATTCACAGGTCTATTATATATTCCGTATCGCGTATTCACAGAAATACGAAATATAAGAACTGATATACCAAAGCTATAAGTGCGTTTTTTTTAAACTACTGTATTAACATAATATTAAATTCGTATACCGACGCGACGACCACATTTGCACAAAATTATGTAAAAAAATTGTAAGGATATTATAAAAAAGTAATTAATTCCAAAATTATTTTAAGCAGAGCTAAGTAACATAATGTTGAATACATTTTTTTTAATTTTGAAAAACGGCCTTGAACCGAAGATAGACAATCTTTAGGTCATACTTCCTAGCAACTTACGTCGAGTGAAAATCAAGTTAAATATTAGTCATCGATGGAGTTTTTGCTTCACTTGCTTATGGTATATATATGCCCGTAAAGGAGCCCATAGCTTCAACAGTTCTCAGTTTTCGTTCAACGGTATAACTTCTCCTAGGAGGTAGGTTGACATATTTGTTGTTTGCATGATTATTCATAAAATATATATTTGTTATTAATTTAATATCACTTGCGCGAACATTTTACTGAAAGATTTAATTTTAAAAAACAAAATATAGTTTAAATTAAGACTTATTACATTCTTCTTGATTAACTAATATATACTTATCCTTTTTGGGAATTAAAACTCCCGTAATTCTCGAATATTTTTTTAAAACTTCAACCCCTTTTTAACCGACTTCATTTTAAATGTCTGTCTGTCTGTGTATCTGTTTATGGCGTCGTAGTTTATCGTCTTCTAAACGTGGATGTATTCAAATACGGTTTTTTATTATTTGAAACATGATTCTTAACTATATTTAAGTAAAACATTTTCAGCCATTTATCAGTTCCAGATTATATTTTCCCAGTTTATGACGGGGGTTTTTTTATCGCTTAGGTTATTAGCTAACGTTGTATGTTCTGGTATATTATATTATGAATTAATTCCCATAGCCACAACATGAGATCCTTCATCGCCTTTTGCCTGTTGTCCGTGGTGGCCGTCACCCTGGCGCGCCCCGACCACTACACTGACCGCTACGACAACGTCAACTTGGATGAGATCCTCGGCAACCATCGTCTGCTCGTCCCCTACGTTAATTGCATCTTAGACGAAGGAAAATGCGCGCCTGATGCCAAGGAACTTAAAGGTTAGTCTTCTTTCGGTTGCGTTTATCCGCTTAGTTTTTTATTCGCCTGAATGGTGAAACGAGCTGGTCTACTGATGGTAAGTTAGGGGAGATCCACAAATTACGTGAGGTGTTTTTTTGAATTTTCTGTCCCTCCCTCCCCCCCTGGTGAGATGTTGTGAGATTTTATTCAACCCCCTCCCCCATCCCCCAATCTCACGTGAGATTTTTCAAAATGTGCGTTTCTTAAATATGTAAACGTGTTGGAGTGTTATTGTAAAAAGAAAAAAAAAATTGCTTCGTACTTTTATTTACGACTAGTTAAGACTAGTAATCAATATTGCTGAGTTAGTAGTAATGTATAACGTCGAAGTATGAATGAAATTATTTTCTTTCGAATGAATTAGTGAATGATCTTAATCGTATTATAGTTATGCTTAAATCTTAAGCATGTAGAATCTGGATAATGGGTCAAAATAGTATAGTTTTTTTTTGTTTCAATAAGAAAAAAAATTGCGTGATATTTGCCGAGACCCCCCCTCTCTCCAACGTAAGATTAGATGAGATTTGACTCGACCCCCCCTCCCCCTTAAACATCTCACGTAATTTGTGGATCTCCCCTTATCGTTATCGTAACCACACATTAATACTTACAATACCAGAAGTATAAGGGATGCGTCGCCGAACTTTGAAGAAAAGGTTAATTAAGGAACTGTGAAGGGGAGGCGGATTTGGGCCTCCGGTTATCACATTCACCGTATAAAACGCTGAAACATGCCGCCGCTTTATGGGACAACATAACAATATTCAAAAAAAGCACCAAGCATTGAGTGGTTGGCACATGCTGATATGAACCCTGTTGGTATAGTTGTGGTGGGACATATACCGTCTACAGTAAGTGGGTATATATGTACCTACTTACTACTTATCAAGAATTTCTACATCATGTACCACTTAATGCCTGCCAATAAATGTTTTCTTTCTTTCTTTCTTTTTATAAGGACACAAAAGTTATTGGTCTTTATCGTAATTTTTTTTATATTTTCAACACCCCTGCATCTATTTATTTTAGTAACTGCGTTGTTGGAAAAGACAGCACGTATTCCTAGTGACGCGCACAGCTTTATTGCTTGGTGTTAAAATATGCTCACCATTGTCGTTCCATTCCTGGTTGGAGTCGTAAAGGTGGCGTATGAGCGGGATAGTGTATTTTTTATCAGTCCATTCCATCTCATCGGTTTAGTGGCAACGTACTTATACTGAAAAAAGGGATACTGTGATGCCTACGATTGATTTTTTGCCTTATATGGCCCATGTCAAAACAATCTTGGCGAACTGTTGCACATCTGGGTGACACATCACATATGAGTGGTAGAGCCACGCTGTTCCTAGACAGTTTTGTCTACAGCATGAATGAACTAGCTCACTCGAGTCGTTACCACTGTCTCACAGAAAACCGACGTAAAGTAGCGGCTTGTTGCAGCGTTTCGTGTAGTAAGTAAGATAACCGGGGGCCTAAATCCCCCTGCCCTTTCTAAGCCCTTAAATTATTATATTATTTACCTTACTATCCCTTTCGTTTTAAGTCAGCAACGCGAGCATAATTCTTCTGGTATTGTGGGAGTACATGGGCTGTGGACTTACCAACAGGTGACCCACTTTTTGTTTGCCAGCCAATGCTATAAAAAAACATCTACACATTCTTTCATTCATGATCTTATGTATCTATACTCTGTACCGTAACTCAGTCATTAAATTACCATCATCATCATCAGCCACAGGACATCCACTGCTAAACATAGGCCTCCCCCAAAGATTTCCAGACCGACTGGAAGCGGCCATTATTAAATTAACATAATTTTCCTTACCCAACAGAACACATTGCTGAAGCTCTGGAGAACGAGTGTGGTAAATGCACCGACGCCCAGAAGAAGGGTACACGTCAAGTGATCCGTCACCTTATCAACCATGAGCAGGAGTCCTGGCAGAAACTTAAAGCAAAATACGACCCCAAGAGCAAATACACTGTAAAATACGAGAACGAACTGCGCGAGATTAAGGCATAAGGACTGTGATCATTGTATTTTGACCCCGTATTTATACTTATTATGAGGTCATATATGCTTTGTTATACCTACTCCCCGTCTAATGTTTTCTTGATAATTCTCTCCACCCAATGGTTGCCTGGAAGAGATCGATTTTAGTGATAACGCCGCCACTTGTGGCACATTTATTTACTTGTTCTTTTTGTCTATTATTGTTTTCTTTTTTATGTGTGTGTCTACAATAAAGAGTTACTATCTATCTATCTATCTTATGATGCGCGCAAACGTATAGTGAAAATATTTACGTGATAAGTTCATTTTTGTTTGCGCCAAAACCGGACTAAACACGTATAAAGAATGCTACCAGTAGCAAAGAGCTCATTTTAGCATTTTTCTTGAATACGGGCGTAAATGTAATATCAATAAATTTATGAGCTATTTTTATAAAAGACTTTTATTTATTGTTTCGGTTTGAAGGGCATTGAAGCCAGTGTAATTACTGGACATTATGTGACTTAACATCCTATGCCTCGGGATGTTATGCGCCTTTCAGTGCAGTGCTCTGTAATTCAAAGTTCTGAGTGGTGTTGCTATTGTTTATGGGCAGGCGTGGCTCTTGCAATCGGACGACCGAAATACTCGTCTCGTCATTGAATTGTATAAAAAAAGGTCTTGTATGATTTAAAATATGCACTGCAAGGCGTTACCCCTCTTCTTAGTAAAGAAGGCCCATGCGTAGCGTAATAGTATATATTATTGAATGTTCCGGATTGGAACCTTATTCAGCGAAGTAGTTAAATTTACACAACTGACGTTGCTAACAAAGATGGGCAAAGGCATAGTACCTGCGCTTCCTTTGTTTTTGTGGATGTTCATGAACAGGCAACTCTGTTGCTATTAGTATTAACAAACGAGTATTGGCAAACGAGTAACTGGGGCACTTACTAGTAAGTGAACTCTAGATTATATTTTTTTTCGGCAGTCACTACACTGGACTAACAAGAGACATTGTGTTCATCGACAGTTGGCAGAATTATGCCGGTCTGAAGTTTCTGAATATATACTAGCTGACCTCGGAATGCATCTCGCCTGAACCAGGCACTGTGGCGGCATTTTCATGTGTACGGTAGCTATCCAGTCGGGCACAAAAACAATACTAGTACCCACCGGCGTGATCCTTCGTAGTTCTTCGTTATCCCACGTTTCTTACTTTTTTTTATTTGATTGAATGACGAGACAAGCAAGACGCTCACCTGATGGTAAGCGCCACGCCTGCCCATTAACAGAAGCAACACCACACAGAACTTTGAATTACAAAACACTGCATGGCACTGAACTGCGCTCATCACCCCGAGACATAAGATGTTAAGTCTGATTATGCCCAGTAATTTCACTGGCTTCAATGTCCTTTAAACCGAAACACAACAGTGCTTACACACTGGTGTTTCACGGCAGAAATAGACAAAGCGGTGGTACCAACCCAGACGGCCTCTCGCTTACGAGGGACCTACCACCTTGTAAACCAGAAGACCAGAACTTGTGTATACCAGAAGAGTGGCGTCAGAACTATATGTGTTACTGTTTAACGTAGGGCCTCTTTCAATACTTATAACAAAATAGTTTTTTTAATTGAGTAAACACATTTTTAACCGACGATGGAACGGAGGAGGTTCAAAATTCGACACATATGTATTTTATTTTGTTTTTTTAATACAAATAAAGGCGTTATGGACTTATTTATTTAATGTTTTGGAACATAAGCATGAAAATACTTTAATATGGACTGATGTATGTATGGCACAAAGCCTTGGCACATGACCTTTACGGTATGGCCGGTTTTGAACTAATTTCATTGCACTAAAGTAGGCTATAAAGACAGAAAATAGATTCATAATAAACTTATTCTTAAAGTCAAGAAACATTCATAACATTGATCGAAAATTTGTTTTAGTTTTCGTAGTATTACGTTTAAAAGTAGCACGTTTTTTACAATTCATGGTTTGATTTCTATTTTATTTCAAACTAGTTGCGGTGGTAATATATATTTTTTTATGGCATAGGCCGGCAAACGAGCAAGTGGGTCACCTGATGGTAAGTGATCTCCACCGCCCATGTACGCCCACCACCAGAAGAATCACGGGCGCGTTGCCGAACATAAAGGAAAGGGATTATTATGGATAGGGAAAGGGAGGGGATTTGGGCTTCCGGATATCTTACTCACCGTACAAAACGCAGCATCAAGCCGCTACTTTACGCCGGTTTTTTGTGAGACAGTGGTAATGACCCCGTCGAGCCAGCCCATTGATGCTGTAGACAAAACTGTCTACAGCGTGGCTCTACCACTAAATGCCTATTTGAAATAGGCCAAATAATAACATAGTACCTGGGCGACCGAGCTTTGCTCGGGTGAAAAAAAAAAGTAGTATTATTATTCGCCAATAGATGTCAGGAATTAAGTGTAACCTCAAAGCAAACACTCATTGACTTAATTAATTAATTACTAATCTTAATCTAGATGACCCGGTGAACTTCGTATCACCTACATATTATATTTGTGTAAAATGTGGTCAAAACTTAATACAAATGTTTCATTTACATTAAATGCAATTAAGTGAGGTACTGCACCATTGCACGTGAGGTAACCCGTCGCACATTTAATTGACTTCGACGACCTAAGTCAGGTCGTCTTCCACCTCCCCCCGGTGGGACAGTCCTGTCCGTGTCCGTGTCCGTGTCCCTGTCCCCGTCCCCGTCCCCGTCCCCGTCCCCGTCCCCGTCCCCGTCCCCGTCCCCGTCCCCGTCCCCGTCCCCGTCCCCGTCCCCGTCCCCGTCCCCGTCCCCGTCCCCGTCCCCGTCCCCGTCCCCGTCCCCGTCCCCGTCCCCGTCCCCGTCCCCGTCCCCGTCCCCGTCCCCGTCCCCGTCCCCGTCCCCGTCCCCGTCCCCGTCCCCGTCCCCGTCCCCGTCCCCGTCCCCGTCCCCGTCCCCGTCCCCGTCCCCGTCCCCGTCCCCGTCCCCGTCCCCGTCCCCGTCCCCGTCCCCGTCCCCGTCCCCGTCCCCGTCCCCGTCCCCGTCCCCGTCCCCGTCCCCGTCCCCGTCCCCGTCCCCGTCCCCGTCCCCGTCCCCGTCCCCGTCCCCGTCCCCGTCCCCGTCCCCGTCCCCGTCCCCGTCCCCGTCCCCGTCCCCGTCCCCGTCCCCGTCCCCGTCCCCGTCCCCGTCCCCGTCCCCGTCCCCGTCCCCGTCCCCGTCCCCGTCCCCGTCCCCGTCCCCGTCCCCGTCCCCGTCCCCGTCCCCGTCCCCGTCCCCGTCCCCGTCCCCGTCCCCGTCCCCGTCCCCGTCCCCGTCCCCGTCCCCGTCCCCGTCCCCGTCCCCGTCCCCGTCCCCGTCCCGTCCCCGTCCCCGTCCCCGTCCCCGTCCCCGTCCCTGTCCCTGTCCCTGTCCCTGTCCTGTCCCTGTCCTGTCCCTGTCCTGTCCCTGTCCTGTCCTGTCCTGTCCTGTCCTGTCCTGTCCCGTCCTTGTCCCGTCCCTGTCCCTGTCCCGCCCCTCCAACAATCCGGTTTATACCTGCTCTTATAGATGTTTCACATCAAAAAGACATCAAGTGTTTCATACCCAGGAACAGTTTGTACTGGAAAATTAAATTGTCGTTTTTAGTGTTTTCCTTTACTTATTATTTATGTTACTCATTTTTTCACACCGCGTAAAGCTTCCCTGAACTTCCACAAATATTTCAAGATCGGAATTAGCCAAATCGGTACAGCCAGTCTCGAGTTTTGGCGAGATACACGCACAGCGATTTATTTTTATATATATATATAGAGTCATATTTTTCAGTTTTAATTGGGACTACTTTAAGTTGATAAAACACGAATAAAATGACATTTTCTAAAAATGATTCCTAGCTAGATCGATTTATCGCCCCCGAAACCCCCTGTATACTAAATTTCATGAAAATCGTTGGAGTCGTTTCGGAGATTCCAATTATATAGGTATATATATATATATATACAAGAATTGCTCATTTAAAGATATAAGATATATAAATGGGAAAATGAACCTATGCTTAATGTAACTTTATTATATAACACCCCTGTATTCCCAAAAGAGTAGGCAGCGGTGCAACCAGAGCGCCCATTATTCGCCGAACTTATTTCAGTTCCTTGATATGATACCTAAGGGGCCAGCCTACTATTACAAAGGGCCCAAAATTCCGATACCGGGCAAATCATGTATGAATTTTAGAATCGAAATCTCATTGAAATGTAAAAAACTCTCATTAAACGTAAGAAATCATAACGGGGAAAATCAGATCGGGGAATTGAACGCAGGGTCTCACGTTTTCTTAGCCTAAGTTCGCTGCTACTACACAAATTGTGCGTGAGTGGTAGAACCACGCTGTAGACATTTATTAGTCTACAACATGAATGCGCCGGCTCGACTTGATTGTTACCATTGTGTTCCAGAAAACCGACGTAAAGTAGCGGCTAACTGCTGCGTTTCGTACGGCGAGTGAGATATCCGGAAGCCCGAATCCCCATTCTCTTTCCAGCCCCTTAATTTTCCCTTTTAGCTCGACAACGCGTTCATGATTTTTCTGGTATTGTGGGCGTTCATGGGCCGTGGAGAACACTTACCATCAGACGACCCACTTGCTCGTTTGTCGGCCGATGCTATAAATAATGTTATCATATGATAACAGTATGGATTAGTGGTAGAGTTATTGACAGAATTTAAACAATGTATAACGTTTTGTGAATTCAATAAATATTTTGATTTATTTCTTATTTGAATCACTGGTATATATTTTAATATTTAATTATTCAAATAGTAAGCAATAAATATCACTCTTTTTTATGAATATAAGACTTGTCTAGGAATGTAGGCTTATTTGAGGGCCGTTGGGTTAGTGAATGGCGGTCTTGAACACAATAGAATTACAAGTACGAGTATGTTGTATATAATAGGTAAATGTTAGCGGAAGGCTTTTAAGAGCGGTAAAGTCACGCTGCATAGCTATATAGTGTTGTCTCTGTAGTATTTAAAGGAAACTAATCGCAAAAATATGAATAAATACTTATGAAATATAGTAGGTAAACAATATGTCATAGAAATAATCAATATACCATCCTCACCTTTCCATAACAGAACCACGCATGCTAGCTTGCGTTACCACAGCTTTGTGGTCTTCGTTCGTCAGTTCGCGAAATCGTACTTCTGCCGGACCATTAAGCTGTGTAATAGTTTGCCGGCACACGTGTTCCCTCCTTCCTATAATATGGGGTACTTTAAACGGAGTGTGAAGATGCAGTTAGGCAGCCATGATCTTGCCGACCTACGATAGACACACTGTTTGTCGTTGGTCAACACTATTCCTTGATCTACACTTACAATCAGATAGTAGTCGTAGTAGGCGTAGTCACTGCCGAGCCAGGATAAAAAAACATTCACGGGAAATATTTTAAAATCTGATCAAAATTAATGTACCTAATGGATATTTCTCACTACAATTTATTTAGTAAATTGCACAAAAATGCCAATGACGTATAACTTTTCAAGTAATTGAATAAGTACAAATTAAAAGTTGTCATAAAACTAGTTCAAGCAGGGGATGGGAGTGTTGAGTACTAACTATATAAAAAAGGTCAATCGAATTCCTTTCTATAGTTACTAGTCAGTGGCCAATAAGTGAACTGCATTTTTCGAGTTTATGTGTCTCTGTGACTTGAACATTTTAAGTATTGAAGTAAGTTTCATTTATAATTATTTGTTCTGCGAAAAGATTTTGACGTAACAATTTTAGCTTGTTAGCAAATAAAGTGGACTATATTATGTTCCCATGGTGCATTTAATGGCCATAATGTATAAAGGTATTGTTATCGACAGCATTACGAATTTTTCTTTGTCAAATCCATTGTTGGGAAAGCATACTACACTGTTAACAGCCTATGGTGAAAAAAGTCAAGACATCAATAGGTAGTAGTAGTGTAAAATAATGTGGGGTGAGTCTAGACTCTAGATACATATAAAGCTTCATTTAGATGGTAAACGTTTATCGCGCGCCCGAGCCAAGAATTGACAGAAAAAACTGTCATTCACGAGGCCGCATTATGTAATTTTAAAATTAGAATCTTATGACGGGGCAGGTTCTCGAAAAGTTTATATTCTCGCTTATGTTGTACGAGAAAATCTCTTTATCTAAACGGCTTAAGACGCTATATGAGGCAGCGTCAACTGTGAGCTGTAAGTTCTTTGTTTATTGATTTGAATTTCGAACGTTGTGAAATTTATAAGTGGTGGAGCCACGCTGTAGCCACTTTTGTTCTACTGTATGAATGGGCGAGTTCGAACGAGTTGTTACCACTGTCTCCAGAAAACCAAAGTAAAGTGGAGGCTTGCAGCTTCGTATGTTGAGTGAGATATCCGGAGGCCCAATCCCATAATCATTCCTTTCCTTTAAGGTCGGCAACGTGTTCATTATTCTTCATGGGCATACGTGGGCGGTGGGGTTTAGGTAACACCAGGTGACCGACTTAGCCGTTTACCGGCCTATGCTATAAAAAAGTTGTCTGGTACTGTCTTTATGTAGAATGAAATAATAGCCACGGAGTGATAGCTGATAGGTTTTTATTCCTTCATTAATTCAGATCAAATTTTATAATATCTAATGATTGTGTAGGTATTTATTATTATAGCATGATTTAAGTGATATTCAAGAAGTTCTATAACTGACCGATATGCGATAGTCTTAAGTAGAGTTTATTTACAAATAATATTAAGATCCAAACGAGTTTGAATAAGTATTACAAAACCATGGCATTTGTTAAGTCATAACAATAAAAGTTAACCTTATACCGAGTTTTGTGAAGGTTGTTCCAAGCAATCTGAATGTCCTCATATTATAAAAAATCTACAAAATGCAGATAACATGTGAGTTTAATAATTCTGAGTGTGAAGGAGCATTTATACAGGCCGGCATGACTCTGGTGACAATCGATAAACTCATTGTTTGTCGGTGGTCCCTGTATTTTTTTAACTGCACTGCGCTTAACATTAGGTGCAGTCATTGCCATCCGATAAAAAAAACAACCAATGATTATCCTAGGAACTCACTCACAAACTACTGAATGTTGTATAGATTTTCAAACAGAAGTTTTTTCTCTAAATATACAGAAGTATATCTGTATATATATATACAGAAGTATATCTCTAAATATACAGAAAAAACCGGTCAGATGCGATTCGGACTTACGCGCCAGTTTTCGCACCATACACTCTAATTCGTTACTTTTTTTGTTATAATGCTATTTATATGGTATGTAAGGTTCTTGTTTTTGGATTAACAATAAAGAGTTTTTGTATTTTGTTGTATAGATAGTATTGATCACTACTAATATCATCATCATCATCATCATCTCAGCTTATTGCCGTCCACTGTTGAACGTAAGCCTCCCCAAGTGAGCGCCAACCATCCCGGTCTTGGGCAACACGCATCCATCCGCTACCTGCCATCTTTTTCAAGTCGTCTGTCCACCGTGTAGCCGGGCGCCCTACACTACGTTTCCCTAAGTGTGGTCTCCACTCCAGCACCTGTCTGCTCCACCGACCATCTGTCCGTCTGCAGACATGACCGGCCCATTTCCACTGCTACTATACAATTAATTTATTCCACAGAATGCGATTACTGTCGGTAATTTTCCTATTCACCCTGGCGGTAGTCGCAGCCCGTACTGGTAGTGAGAAATATATCGCCATATACGACACTGTTGATCTTGACATGATTATAAAGAACAAAAAGGTGTTAGTGTCTTACCTCAAATGTGTGCTCGATGAAGGCAAGTGCACACCAGAGGGCAAGGAGCTTAAAGGTGAGTTAAATAAGTCGCTAAATACAAACTAGTAGCTCACAGGATTCAAAGTTACATAGATTATAATAATTGTTGTCTATTTAAGTTATCAAATGCAAAATGAGAAGTGTCTAACCATAACATTATGAATCAAATAATGTGTATGCAATCGATTTTCCACAGTATAAATCGGAATAAAGAACAAAATAATTTTTTTTGCAGCTAATGATGCGATATATTCAAAACTTATTTTTGCCTTAAATTAATCAGGAAAAAACAAAAGTAAAAATATAATCTTCCCAAAGAATTACACACAAAAACACACAATAACTAACTTGAAAACCTTTATGACGCGGTAGGCGATTTGCCAACTTTGAAACGTAAACCCGCCGGTTCGATCCCCGCAACGAGACAAATATCATTTGATCTACAATTATTTGTTTCGGGTCTGGGTGTTGTGAGACCGAAAGCTTCTTGTCGTTCCTGGTACACACGACACTTAACTCGTATCTTAATATGGGGTCAGGGCTATGTGTGATGTGTGTGTAAGGTGGTAGGTCCCTCGTATGCGAGAGGCCGTCTGGGTTGATACCACTGCTTTGTCTATTTCTGCCACCAAGCAACAGTGTATAATAAGCGCTGTTGTGTTTCGGTTGGAAGGACATTGAAGCCAATAACATTACTGGGCATATGTGACTTAACATTCTATGTCTCGGGGTAACGAGCGCAGTTCAGTGCCATACATTGCTTTGTAATTAAAAGTTCTGGGTGGTGTTGCTTCTTTTTATGGGCAGGCGTTGCGCTTACCTTAATTAATTTAGGCGAGCGCTTTGCTCGTCTCGTCATTCAATAAAAAAAAAACTTCTCTGTAGTATCCCAATCGCTATACTTAGTGGATAGGCATGATTGATCTAATGATCTTAAATACATTTTTGTCCATAGTTAAAAATACTACCCAAAGCAAAAAAACTGCGTCAGGCTCTGTTATTATTGAGTATACACAAATATTAAGAATCTTTTTTGCTTCAGCAAGTAACGGCTATGATGTTTGAATGAGTTCTATGTTTTTGGTTCAAGGTTTAAGGGAAAACACGTTCACAAGAAACATTTAAAGCTTAACCATTAAAATCCTCCGAATTCCAATAAAAAACATCTGTTATTTTTATATGGTTATTATGGTATTATTGTTAATTAACTATTTAATCGTTCTATCTACAAGCGTTTTGTATAAATTCGTTTCAAATGTCACAAATGATTTACATGTTTTTTGGTGGAATGAGTAGTACCTGTCAAAACTGACAGTTGTTCTAATATACAGAGGTAGTTTTCCAATTACAGCACTAGAGCGCATTATGCGGCATAATGCTCAACGTGGAATGTTTCAACTACAGCAACGCTTCGCACAATCAAGCACTCTCAAAAGTACTGCTTTCGGGTGATACATGCAATCGACACCAACTCAGTAACAGAAAATTAACAAGTGTTTTTTCTTTAAGTTGGCATTGGTCGAAATTGTATTTATATTATCGTTAGTAATTAATATTGTTTATTGTTGAGAAAAAATTCGTGTTAAAAAGGAAATGTAAGGATATTCACGTTCCAATTAGCATTAGCACACTTCGGCATTGTGCGCCACTGAGTCGCATTATGCTCTGTAATTGGAAAACACCGAGAGTATACCTCAGGTAAAAAGTCAATGATTAAAGGATAATTAAATAATTAATTGAAGGAAAATTAAAAAATATTGATAATTTGCGTGAATAATCAGAATCTTTCACGAGTGTCTAATTAAAAAATAATTAAATTAAAAAAAAACACCTATGACACGGCCACCTAGGTATATAACAGTTCTCTATTATATTCACGCCTATGTTGTAGGAGAAACTGTCTCCATCTAAAAGAAGGCTTTTTATACAACTCAATGAAGAAGCGACGAAGTAGGTTATGTAGTAGTAGCCTGATGTTAAGTGCCACGCCTGCCCATAAACAATTACGATCCACTTAGAAGTTTAGTTTGGGTTACAAAGCACCGCAGTGCAATGCAGTGCTACGCATATAATCATTGCATTGGTATCAAACTCCTTCAAACGAAACACAAACATCCTATATACTACTGCTTGGCGGTAGAAACAGGCAGAGCAGTGGTTAATAAATACTTACTCGGGCGCCTGCTCGCATAGTTGAAACCACCATACTGTCACCAGCTGATGACAGTGCTATTAACTTTATAGTGAAGATGTTATTTCTTGCTTTGAAGTTTGACATCGAATTCATATTAATTCTTTGTTCACAGCTCATATAAGAGAAGCATTGGAAAAGTACTGTGAGAAATGTACAAATGCACAAAAAGAAGGCACTCGCGTGGTCATCGGCCATCTTATTAAGAACGAGAAGGAGTGGTGGCGCAAGCTATCTGACAAATTTGACCCTGAACGTAAATATGTCATCAAGTACGAGAATGAGCTTAAAGAATAATGATATTTCTTTAGGTTAGCTATCCGTATTATAAGTAAGCCCAAATCCCCTTCCCTTCCAAATCCCTAATTATCCCTTTAAGGTCGGCAACGCGCCCATGATTCTTCTGGTGGTGGGCGTATATGAGCGGTGGAGATCACTTACCATCAGGTGACCCACTTGCTGGTTTGCCGGCCTATGCTCTAAAAAAAAATGTCTCCTTTTTTGTTCCCTATTTGTTCCTATGCCATTCATGTGATTACGACGTTTGGTGACTTTAGTCCATGTTTGGTGATGTGTTTTACGCCCGCCTGCGAAGGTTTGTGACAAAAAATCTTTTGCTTTGTTATGTGCACTTAGAGAGAAAAAGTGGTATTACAAAACTAGTGTAAATAAATATCATACATTATGGGTGTGGTTACATTTGCAACTTTTTTTAGTTAATCGAAAGTTTATCCAACTATGATGATGATGATGATGACTTCTTAGCCGGTTTCGGCCACAGCGATTGTTTCAGGCTCTAATTACTGATAGGAGAATTATCTATTGAGATGACGCCGAGGCTTGTTGTTCAGCCCTCCGACGGTGTGCTCGTATGTGACTAACGTACCCAATTTTTGCAGAAAAAGTTCTGCAACAATTTGGGCAGAACATCAATATTATAATTATCCAACTATAATAGCGATATAAGAAAAAATGAAATCCACAAATGAAAAATATTAGATTTGTTTTTGTCCATAGCAAAGATCAGCAACGAGCAAGGGTTCCTCTAATAGTATGTAATGTCTACTGCTCATAAACACCCACAATACTAGAAGAATTATGAATACTTTGCCAACCTATATGGAAAGGAATTCCGGGAAGGGGAGACGGGATTTGAGCCTTCAGAAATCCTCACTGTACGAAACACAACAACAAGTTGTCACTTCATAATGATTTGTTGTGACACGGTGGTACTCATCCCATCGAGGTCATAATTGCATAATAAAATCATATTTACTTATCTACATGAGCTAACTTAATTATATGTTTAATATACTATAATAAACTAAGTAATTAATATCTATATAATTGACATCATCGCGGATATATACTTCCGATCCGAGTCTTTGGTTGCGACTGCTGTTGGAGTCCGGTGACATCAAACTAGACCTCAGGCATTTTTCGGTGCGATAGGACTACGAGATGGATGACAGAGCGTAAACTTCGTGCTGCCGTAGATGCTGATATTGCGTGATGATGGGCCACAAAACGGCATAACGCAGAAACGGTACCGGAAACAATCCGGAGTATACTCAGGATCCCCGGGATTGTTCGATTGCGTTATTTTTGTGTATTCTCCTTCATATTTTACATCTTCTTCTTCATTTCTGCATCAGCCTAAGGTTGACATTTTTTTTTTCATAGCATAGGCCGGCAAACGAGCAAATGGGTAACCTGATGGTAAGTGATTTCCACCGCCCATGTACGCCCACCACCAGGAGAATGATGGGCGCGTTGCCGACCTTACAGAAAAAGGATAATCAGGGATTGGGAAGGGGAGGGGATTTGGGCTTCCGGATATCTCACTCACCGTACTAAACGCAGCAGCAAGCTGCTCAAGCTGATTTCTGTGAGACAGTGGTAACGACCCGGTCGAGTATATATTATCTATTTAAACAATATAAAGTATACAAAAACGTTACTTATTGGAATATACAAGACAATAGATAATTCACAGCAATTAAATTTAATTATAGTTAAATAAATTTTGCTCACACTGAAAATAAAACGTATTTAAAGTCACTTTTTATGTCATATTAAAACGGATGGATTATATACTCTTTGGTTATATTATTATAAAGCAATTGTTGTTCTTGAATTATTATTATTTAAACTTTAAACAAAGTAACAAGTTTAAAATATCAAAGTAGTTATGTACCCTGCACCAGTTCATAACATAGTACCAACTTACTTGACATTCAAATGACCTTATTTACTAAAGTAAGGGCTCTATCCATTGGAAATATGATACTCTTGTTTAAACTAAAGTTCTTGGAACTAAATGAAAACTTGTTGATAGTAAAAGTGCTGACCTGGTGTCTAGCCGGTGGCCTTGTTATGATCAAAATTCCTAGAACTGAATACGCCTTGTAAATAAGTTAAGAGTATAAATAAGGATTATTGTTAATTTTAATTCAGTCTCAAATAAATCTTCATCATGAAGAGTTGGACTCTACATTTTTGATTTAAACACCTCCTCGCGCTCCCGCGTAATTTTTATCTGGCGCAGCCGGCAGGATACTCATATAATCCGAGCATCGAAGGATACTAAAATTGATCCTGAGCTTATGGTGATGAGTATTAGCGAACCAATTGGTAGGATACTCTTATAAACTGAGCATCGAAGGACACCAAAAATTGGTCCTGAGCTTTTAAGGTGTTGAGTATTCGCAAACCAATTGCAAACAAATAAATTTGATAAAAGGAGGGAACCGAAGGTGGTTAGTCGTCTACAAGAGCAGCTTTACGCGAAGGCATTGGATCGAGCGGACTGTAAGTAGACCTTTTACATTTCCTGTCTCATCCTTGCTATTTCCTGTGGTTAATCTTGTACGACTCAAAATTACGTAACTTTTAACCCAACATCGTTGAAAGTTATTTGACTTCTGCACTAAAGTAGGCAGACTAATTTTAAGTAATTTTGTAATCTGTATTTTAATTTGTATTTAATTTGTACTAATGTGTTATTAATTATAAAAAAGTAGAGTCATAATTTTCGGACAAAAATCGTCGAAAGTTATTTGCCTTTACGTGTTAATTAAATAAGTTATTTTAAGTTTTACTTGTTTAGACTACTGCACGAAAATCGGCAGGCTAATTTTAAGTTATTTTGAAACCAGTGTTGTAATTTACTATGTGTTATTAAATATAAAAAATTAAATTCTTAATTTTCGGACAAAAATCGTCGAAAGTTATTTGAATTTAATTATTAATTAAGAAAGTTATTTGAATTTAATAAGTATTTTTTTTTTTATTTTTATTTGTTGAGATATAAGCATTAAGTTTAAAGCATAAGCATTAATTAAGTTATTTACAATGGCCGAGCAGGTACAGAATTTTTTTTTAAAAGATTTGCACATCCAGCCTAATTTTTATAGGGACCATATTATGTTAAATTTACTTAACAAAACAATGTGAATTTATATAAAGAAATGTCAATTCACCAAATACAGTAATAGAGTCGAATTATGTATTTCATGTTATTACTAGCTGATTGTGTGGTAGAGCCGCAGTTTTATTAAGTGAAAGGAATGTTTTAACTTCTTGGTAAAATTTAAAAGGGATATTAATATACCTAGTAAGCTATGATGACCTAATTAAGATAAAATTATGTATTAAGAAAAAAGTTTATTTGAAAAGAAGTCAAATAATATTCATTATAGACATATAGACATACCTATAATGAAAGATGGTATGTACACTTATTATAAAGTAATTCCGATACCCATTACCAATTTCTGTCGTAAAAAAAAATGATCATATTCCAAAATATCCCTACCTCCTAGTAAAAGGGTCATACATGCTCTCACTCTACCAGCTGTGCAGTGAACTCTATGAGGCAACGTTCCTGTGCTACGAGGATGAAACTCAGTTAACCTTAGAAGACACTTGTCATCTTATCATCATGGATGAAATTTTCTCATTGGCAATCCACACCAGTTTGTAATAAACTCTATAAAAATAGAGCCAATAGAGAATGGAAGATGGATTCCCTACAGTAGAGCGGAAAATATACTTACAAAAAGCTATGTAATAACGAAATAACGACCATAGAGCCACAGACACAATGGAAACCTATAAATTTGGATGCTGCCGAATTATGAAATCTTCAGAATCAAAATAACCTACTGAAGAACAGTGAAAGTGAAGTGAAAAATTGTGAAATGGGCATTTATGTGAAAAGTGTTAGCGCATTTACTCTATTATTATATAATCATATTTCTGTAACCTATTAAGATATATTTTTCGAAATAATCAGAGCAATAACCATTCCTCTGATAATTTCGAAGCTATGGGGGGAGGAGTTATGTACCCTGCACCAGTTCATAACATAGTACCAACTTACTTGACATTCAAATGACCTTATTTACTAAAGTAAGGGCTCTATCCATTGGAAATATGATACTCTTGTTTAAACTAAAGTTCTTGGAACTAAATGAAAACATGTTGATAGTAAAAGTGCTGACCTGGTGTCTAGCCGGTGGCCTTGTTATGATCAAAATTCCTAGAACTGAATACGCCTTGTAAATAAGTTAAGAGTATAAATAAGGATTATTGTTAATTTTAATTCAGTCTCAAATAAATCTTCATCATGAAGAGTTGGACTCTACATTTTTGATTTAAACACCTCTTCGCGCTCCCGCGTAATTTTTATCTAAGTAGTTTTAAAGCAAAAACAATACCCCTAGTTACTATTTCCTGTTGTAAATGTTAGCAACTCTTATAAAAATGGTTATCTTAGTAAGTTGTCGAATAATTTTACATTTTTATTAAATATTCAAGTATTTCTGAATTAACTACTACGGTTTAACGGTTTCGTGTTTTCCTTTCTTTATAAAAATGTTTTGAGCAAATATTGTAATTTTTCGTGTAGTAAAGTGTACGAAGAAAGCATTTTTAAGCTGATTTTTTTGTTTATTTACGTTTACTAAGTAAAGTCACTTTCTGGAAGCCATAACAGGTTTATAGATTACTAGATGACCCGTGAACTTCGTATCACCTACATAATATATTTGTGTAAAATGTGGTCAAAACTTAATACAAATATGTTTTAATTACATTAAATGCAATTAAGTGAGGTACTGCGCCATTGCACGTGAGGTAGCCCGTCGCACATTTAATTGACTTCGACGACCTAAGTCAGGTCGTCTCCCACCTCCCTCCGGTTGGACAGTCCTGTCCCCGTCCCGTCCCCGTCCTGTCCCCGTCCCGTCCCCGTCCTGTCCCCGTCCCCGTCCCGTCCCCGTCCCGTCCCCGTCCTATCCCCGTCTTGTCCTGTCCCTGTCCTGTCCTGTCTCACTGTCCTGTCTCTCTGTCATGTCTCTCTGTCCTGTCTCACTGTCCTGTCTCACTGTCCTGTCTCTCTGTCCTGTCTCACTGTCCTGTCTCACTGTCCTGTCTCACTATCCTGTCTCACTGGCCTGTCTCACTGTCCTGTCTCACTGTCCTGTCTCAATGTCCTGTCTCACTGTCCTGTCTCACTGTCCTGTCTCACTGTCCTGTCTCACTGTCCTGTCTCACTGTCCTGTCTCACTGTCCTGTCTATCTGTCCTGTCTCACTGTCCTGTCTCACTGTCCTGTCTCACTGTCCTGTCTCACTGTCCTGTCTCACTGTCCTGTCTCACTGTCCTGTCTCACTGTCCGGTCTCACTGTCCTGTCTCGCTGTCCTGTCTCACTGTCCTGTCTCACTGTCCTGTCTCACTGTCCTGTCTTACTGTCCTGTCTCTCTGTCATGTCTCTCTGTCCTGTTTCACTGTCCTGTCTCACTGTCCTGTCTCACTGTCCTGTCCCTGTCCTGTCCCTGTCCAGTCTAGACGCTATACGACCCGTCATCACGGCAAGCTTCGCAACGACAACTCAACAACTACTAATAAATTAAAAATTAATTAAAAAAACATTGTCTAGCGGACAAAATTGTGAATCTAAACCATTATCAGATCCCCTTGAACACACACAAAAAATTTCATCAAAATCGGTCCAGTCGTTTAAGAGAAGTTCAGTGACATACACATTCACAGAAGAATTATATATATAAAGATTATTCTTAGAATTAGATTATTTCGCAGACGCGTCAATTAAGATTATTAATGTACTCCAGAGCATAAAGCATTATATTATGTACTCCGTAATGGAACATAAGGCATTAATTGGTTCTGAGTATGGAAATAATCAAATTCTAAGAAAAGATAATTCAATTAACGTTATGGTAATGGTAGTCATTTAATTTTATAAGCCTCAAAGATTCATGTAATAATTCATTTTATTCATAATAATATGGTTATACTAAAAAAAACTGCAAATATAATGTATCCAATATAATTGACCATTTCCATATAGTTTAAGTGAGCCGGAGAGATAATAATAATACTACTTTATATTTCGAAAATATAAAAGTGAAATTACCTTACCGAGCAAAAGCTAGTTTGAATATAAATAAAACAATCAATTCAGGATGCAATAATTTATTACAAACTCATATAAAGCTTTTTAAATACAGTGCAATAACCGAAAACCGAAAATTATCCATTAAGTGCCCCCTATTTCACAATTAACCAGCGATGAAGGCTTCGTAGGTTGCTTGGTACTCATTATTAGGGTCGTATTTGGCCTTAAGTTCTTCCCAGTACTTAATCTCCTTTTGGCGAATGTGATTAAGTAACTTTTTGATACTAGCTTTTTGTTTATCTGTGCATTTTTTACAACCAGTTTGTAGGGCGTCTTTGATATGAACTGGAATCAAAAACATTATTGCAAAATTATAGTTTATTTACTCGTAATTATGCTACTGTTGGCTAACATAACTGATCCACAAATGGGTTTTATTATTCTGTTAACATTTACTACATAGTTTCGTGGAGTACAGACAAATGAAGATCAATGAAATGTCACAATTGATAGGGATTTATTCGCCTGACGAAACGAGCAGGACACTTGTTTAATGGTAAGCGTCATGCCTGCCCATAAACAATAGTAATACTAAAAAGTATGTTTCACTGTGTTTCGGTTTGAAGGACATTTACGCCAGTGAAATTACTGAGCATTATGAGACTTAAAATCTTATGTCTCGGGATGGCGGGCACAGTTCAGTACCATGCAGCGCCTTTAATTCAAAGTTCTGTGTGGTGTTGCATCTGTTTATGGACAGGCGTGTCGCTTACCATCAGGCGGGCGCCTTGCTCGTCTCGTCATTCAGTCATTCAATCAAATAAGAAAAAATGTAGCATTTACGTGAGATGAGTCACATCTCACTCAGACTCTCGGAGCATCGAAATGTTACAAATGAGGAAGCAACTCTACTCACCTTTGAGCTCCTTTGCCTCAGGTGCGCACCGGCCTTTGTCAAGTAAGCAATCAAGGTAGTTGTACAATATTTTAGGATTGTCTATTATATCCTGTGGGTTTATACTATCGTATCTAGATGTGTATTTTGATTCATCACAAGTGACGACCGTCACAACCATTAACGTAATTGCAATTTGCCACTTCATCCTTAAACAAAAGTTGTATAATATATAACGTGTTACAGAATTTAGGCGACGTATAGTGTACAATATAAGTATTCTACTCGCCGTAGTATCAAAGTCAATTAAATTGTTAGGATTCAATTATTTGGTAGACGCTGGTGGATATATTCATATCCGCCCGGATAGCGACCACCATACACATGGTGTTAAAACCTGCCATAGTGACTCACACACCTTCTGTCGATCGCGTTCCAGGATCAGTCAGTGTATATCCGGTTTTCCCGAGGGGCTTACGACATGACTTGGTGGTTGGTTAGGGTGGGTATAAGGGTACATCCTTGTATCCCTGTGCCTGTATCGGTTATCCGCCTATCTTGTCGCAGGCCCCTCGATTTATACATGGCATGATTTTGGTGACCACCGATGAATTTATTGTTTGTCGGTGGTCGCACAATCACTTTGCCGTGCCCGAATAAAAAAAAATCTTTTTATCGAGTAATATGTCGATCTCGATTTGCAACTTTGGACAACATTAAATAATAAATAGCTGAGCTTCTCTCTAGCATCATTCTCGAAGACGCACTTCACTTAATTTTTAGAGATGTGATCTATGTTATCAATTGTATTAAGCGAGTGAATAAAATTATCGTGAAATTTCTGGACTTTGATATGCCGTAAACATGTCTCTCAGAGATATGGTGCTGCCACACCGATGTTATAAAATGTTTACAAACATTTTCTAGCATTAAAATTGTTACATTTTGTTAGGAATTGTTAGATGTTTTAAGTGCTCCCACACTGACAGAAAATGTTTGCAAACATTTTCTAACATTTTATAATTTTATAACATTTGAAAATATGACATCGGTCCTTCTTTGACGGCTTCTTTGACGGCGCCGCTCTCAAAAGTACCGCCGCCCGCGGTTAAAAAATGTTACAAATTGTTAAAAAATGTTTACTAAATGGTGCTGCCACACCGCTGTTATAAAATGTTATATAACATTTTCTAACATTAGTGAACAAACATTTTTTAACGTTTTATCACATTGTTAGATAATGTTAGTAAATATTTAATGTTAGAAAATGTTATATAAAATTTTATAACACCGGTGTGGCAGCACCAATAGAGCACCGCCTCATGGGTCACCTGACGGTAAGGGTACCGTCATGACCCATCTATCCGTTTGCCGACAAAAATATTCAAAAAAACTCCCTTTTTTGCCCTCCTCCGCTTTGGTGGATACCAGCTCTCACATTCCCTAGTTTATAAACCAAGCTGGAAGATATTCGTTATTGTGTAAATTTATATAAATGCGTTTAAAATAATAATAATACTTTATTGCACACACAAAGAGGGGAAAAAATAAAAACAAATATAACAAGAACTTAACTTAGAAGTGTACAATGGGCGGTCTTATCGCTTTAAGCGATTTCTGCCAGAGAAATTTCGCTTTCGCTCTATCTTCTTCTGATAGAGCGAAACAAAATAATATTTAAAAACGATGGTGCACAATATAAAAAGAGAAACGTGTAATAATAAATAAATGAAATAAAATACAACAGAAGTCAAAATATATTCAGATAATTATAAAAAATCTTACTTTTTCAATGAAATTGTTGGTATCCAGTTAACAGATGTGCATAGAAGTCGCGACTGACACAAATGCAAACATCTGTGTTTTTGGTTTTAACACATTCAGTTATTATATACTAACTTGGATTACTACCTACTTTAGACGTATAAAGGGTGACCATTTAATAAGTAATCAGATTTATTGCGTTGTTTCATGTGTAATAGTTGGCCGCAGAACCGGTCAAATCTACGTAAAAATTTTTGCTTTTCGTTTTTCTTATTATTTGATAATACTAATTATTATATCGAGTGTAAGTACGCCACTAATATCTTAGGCCCATCACCTGCATTGATGAAGTGAATGACGGATGAAGAAATAGCGAAACTTTACCGTCGAGGATGTGGAGGTAATAATAATACCAACAAGGCCTTAAATAATACTACCAACACCACCGCCACACTATTATAGAAAAGTGGGCCCTGACATTAAGCGGTGACTACGCCAGACAAGAAAGATTCTTTGTACAATGCAGCCCGTATATAATAGCAACCATCGAGAGATACTGCTTCTTGCTACGGTCACCAGGATTATATTGGACTAAAGTTACTAATTATACAATCGCTGACTACGAAACGCGACTCGCTTGAACAAGCCACTATGCTGGTTGTTCACTATGTTCACGGTAGTCGCCATTCAGTCGGGTACAAAATTATCAGGCAACCTTCCACCAATCTGATTCACCTCACCGAAGATTTGAAACAATTAAATGAACACTCTGTATATATCAAACTCACCTTGTTGTGATAAAAAGACTTTGTGCTTTGTTCTTTTGTAACAAGCCATCTGGAACTTTGTGAATGTATATATACTCTCTAGGTACATTGATGTTCAACGTAAGGAAATGTCGTCAGCCATTGTTAATGTAATTAATGTGGGATCCTTGTTTACATTATAATTGTTCATTTATTAATTATTAGCAAGGGCAAACTAAGAACTTTCTGCTTAAGGGTATTGCATACAGGGACACGTTTAGTAAAGGCGATTATAACCGCTAACCGCTCGAGGCGAGGGCGGTGCTGGTCGGGTGCCGGGTGGCTCTAATGAGCTATGACCTTGAATTAGCGTACCATTATGTTTAGCGTTCGAAATGCAGCCCCTATTCAATAAAACGATACGAAGCGACGAATTTCGAAAACGTAGAAATAATGTAACACAGAATATTATAAATTACAATTATAATATTTCTATTATAATATAAAATACTGTGGCTAAAATAAAGGAGCAGTTAAAAAAAAATCATTTCTTATGTTTACGCGAATATTACTCATTGAAATATTACTAATTTTTGACAGCCTCCGTGGCGCAGTGGGCGAGTAGCCGACTGTGAAACGTGAGGCCGTGGGTTCGATTCCCGCACCGAGCAAATATTTGTCTCATCCACAAATATTTATTTCGGGGTCTGGGTGTTGTGAGACCGAGAGTCTTTCATAGTTCCTGATACCCACGATACAAGACTCGTATCTTACTGTGGGGTCAGGGCTATGTGTGTGACTGTTGGGTGTTATTTATTTATTTAATTAATTGAAATGGATTTGTGTATGTAATAATAAACTGCGATAAATCCGTTTAAATTAGTTTTATTTCAAAGTTAAAAACATGTTTGTAAAGGGGAATATGTTTTATTATTGCGACGTGTCATGTTGAAATTTTTATGTATTTCTAAATTCTTTTTTATCACTTACACAAAAATATTCTAGGGAACAATAGAAAATAGGAAAATCAATAACTTTTTACGTTTTCACTTTCCAAATTGATCTTTGTGGTAGTAATTTATACAAAAAAAAATTATTGTAATGGATGAAAATAGCCATTACAATACATAATTACTTTATTTTGTGCATCTTTACTCTATGTATGTTTATACTTTACCCTATGTATGTTTCGAACTTCGTTGCTATAGCGACCACCATACACTGGTGCTCAAACCTGCCATAGTGGCCCACATTGTGTGGGTTGCGTTCCAGGGTCAGCCAGTGTATATCCGGTTCTCCCCAGGGGGCTTGCCCCCTGATCCTAACCCTTTTCCAATCCCTTTTCCCTTCCCCTCTCCCTTAGCCCTTTGGCAGGCCGGCATGATCTTGCCGACCTACGATAGACACATTGTTTATCGTTGGTCGACACTATTCTTGGATTGCGCTACACTTACCATCAGGTGTAGCGTAGTCACTTTACCGAGCCAGGATAAGAAAAAAAAATACATATTACGTAACTATTGCATATAATGTGACACTAAACTGATGTAATCTATCCTATATTTTACTAAAACAATTAATATTTATAAGTGATAAAGAAACAATGTAATTCATGAAAAAGTATGACTCTTACTTACAGATTATTATAAAAAATGTATTCATTTTCTAATTACACTACTTATTCAAAAATAATTTAGACCATATATTATTCATTTATTAGCTGATCGATATTAATAAAAATTGTGTGTGTATCTACCTTAATACCTTTACTAGAGGAAAAATGTATTCATTTTCTAATTAACGTATTGAGTAATATCTCAGCTATTAAAAGAAACTGGAATACGTTTGCATTTAGTGTTTAATGACCACAGTGGATATGTGAATATACTATACACGTGGGCTTAAATGTGACAGAAATCTGAAATTGACTGTACTGATGCATATTTTAATAGAAAACGGTTGTAGTATAAGATCCCGGGGAACATTGGCCTACACCAATAAAATATAGCCTTGACCATATTTTTTTAGGCAACCCTATTGGTATGTGTTCAGCAACACATTTTATACCCTAAAATATTATTTTCATCCGGTAAACAGATGGGTGAAGGTCAATGTTCCCCGGGATATTATGTTAAGTGCATAGGTTTATAAATTGATAGCCGCCTCATTCCTCCAGTGGAGGGGTATTAAGGCTAAGAACCGTGAGCTCCTGAGTTCAGTTCCCAGGTCGGGCGATCATAAATTGTGTTTGAATTTTTAATTCGAAAAATCATACATGAATTGCCCGGGATTGGAATTTGTGCCTGATATTACGTTAGTCGCCCACTATCACATCACTGGGATAGAAATAATCTCGGAAAACCGTGGTTCACTGGTTGCACCTATGCCTAAACACTCAGCGATAAACGCATGAGCATATATTATAATTATATTTCTGAGATAAGTTCTTGTTCTTACATTGAGGGTTACATAGCTTCAATTTCTATGCGTTTTGAATTTATTTATGTTTTGTAGTTTTATAGGTAAATATATAAATAAATAAATTTATTCACTTATTCACTAAGTTTTATATAATGACTAACCTGCAGCCTTTTTTGTACTTAACAAATAAAATAAAACAAACGTTTTGCATGTATGTTTGTTAGGGCGTTACAGTGTAATTTAGTTCATAAATATTTATTTAGGTAATTGGTATTTAAATTTAGCATAAAACGAATATTTTAATGAAATAACGACTTAATTATTTTAATAAAATGATAATCAGTGGTTTAGATATAAAATATAGGTTCTGCATACGATTTCTGACTGAAGTAAGGTGACTTTCAAACTATAAACGGTAATTCTGCCAAAGTACGTGTTAGAATTTAATTTGCTATGAATACAGATCATGTTGGCGGCCTTGTGGTTTTTCTGGCACTTTTTTGATTTCATTTACAATAATTTGTGCAAACGAAATAGTTAATACAATTTTTATTTGGGTTCGATCGCGGGTTCGATCCCCGCACCGAGACAAATGTTTGTGTGATCCCCAAATATTTGTTTCGGGGTCTGGGTGTTGTGAGACAGAAAGTCTCTCGTAGTTCCTGATACCCATGACACAAGACTCGTATCTTAATGTGGGGTCAGGACTATGTATGTGACTGTTGGGTGTATTTATTTATTTATTATTTATTTAACTATATTTGAAATAATTTAGGTTATATCTGGTTTAAAGGATTAGCATCACGATAAATGCTAATACACGCTGCATGCGATAGCTCAGCGGGGAGTGGTACAGATTGTCGAGACGTAAGTCGCAGGTTCGAAAACACCCAAGAGCATACTCCTCTGACTTTTCTAAGTTACGTGTATATTAATTTTTAATTATCGCTTGCTTTAACGGTGAAGTGTGAAACCTGCATACATGAGAACTCGATAAGACTTTTCGAAGGCATGTGAAGTCTGCCAACCCGTATTAAAAGGGCAGCGTGGTAGACTAAGGCCTAAATCCTCACAGTCAGTAGAGGAGACCCGAGCCCAGCAGTGGGACGTTTATAATACAGGGCTAGTATTATTACGAAAAATACCATCAGAATATTGTTTTATCAATGCAAAACTCACGAATATGTAATGCTTTTTGCAATAATAACTGTAGTAGGAAACATGTGGATCATTAAATAATAAATCGTATTAAGATTTACAAATATATCATATATTTAATTGAAATAATTGTATCACTAAATTCACTATATTTTCTAACATTCTTTTTCTTCCATTTCTTTTCCCACTCGCAGTATGTAATTTTTACGCCCGGCCGCTTACCTAGCGTCAATCTCTCTAGGGAGAAAATACACCCAGACCCGAAACAAATGTATATACACTAAACTTAAACCATAAGGTAACCCGCGGTCTCTTTGCTTCACAGTCGGCTATTCGCCCACTGCGTGACGGAGGTTAGTAAATTATATTAATATTTTTTTACTATATTTTATAACATTACTTGTCTGTTTTTTTTTCTCGTCAAAATACTCAACAACCTAGGACATGAAACAAGAACTTCATCTGGTTCACAGCCTTCATACACTGCCTTTAGATATATAACGAAACATCCCACTACCTACTTTGGGCAAATATTATTGTGATAGTTTGGATGTTTGTGAGTTTGTGATTTTTTTTTATTGAATAACGAGACGAGCAAGGCGTTCGTCTGCTGGTAAGCACCACGCCCATAAACAGAAGCAACACCACACAGAACTTTAAATTACAAAGTACTGCATGGCACTGAACTGCGCTCGTCACCCCGAGACATAAGATGTTAAATCTCATAATGCCTAGTAATTTCAATGGCTTCAGTGTCGTTCAAGCTGAAACACAACAGTGCTTACACACTGTTGCTTGGTGGCAGAAATAGACAAAGCGGTGGTAGTAACCCAGACGGCCTCTCGTATACGAGGGACCTTGTAAAAACTCCATATAAACTACGTACTTATAACTAACTTACTATATAAAAACATACGTTTGCAAAACTAATTAATTATAGTTACAGACATGATAAAAAAGTCGTTATAATGCATTCATTGTTTAGTCGTTGTAGTTGCAATTCTGATTTTTAATAAAGTGATGCTAATAATGGTAATTAACAGGTTTTCCTTCAGGAAGTACGACTATGTTATTAGACATTAATATATTATTAATGAGAAAATAAAATAATTCTACGTGTATCTCATCTGGAAAAGCGTTCATATATCAATCAACGACTCAATGTATAATATGAATACTAAAGTAAGCTGAGAGTTACAGGCGAAGTGAGATCCCGCTACAGGTAAAATGATTAAAAAAATTAACTTAAAGTGTTTTTTTTATAGCATAGGCCGGCAAACGAGCAAGTGGGTCACCTGATGGTAAGTAATCTCCACCGCCCATGCACGTCCACCACCAGAAAAATAATGGGCGCGTTACCGATTTTAAAGGAAAGGGGTAATTAGGGATTGGGAAGGGGAGGGGAATTGGGCTTCCGGATATCTCACTCACCGTACGAAACGCAGCAGCAAGCCGCTACTTTACGTCGGTTTTCTGTGAGACAGTGGTAACGACCCGGTCGAGCCAGCCTATTCATGCTGTAGACAAAACTGTCTACAGCGTGGCTCTACCTCCCAAGTTATTTTGCAGCAGCGATAGCTCAACAGGGAGTGGTACGGACTGTTGAGATGAAAGTCGCAAGTTCGAAACCAGCCCCAGGAGCATGCGCCTCTGAGTTTTTTGTTGGCTACGTATGTATTAACTGTTGATTATATTATCGCTTACTTAAACGATGGAAGAAACATCGTGAGGAAACTTATGGTTTACACACGGCTCTACAAATTTTACAAGTGGTAGAGCCACGCTGTAAATAGTTTTGTGTACAGCATGAATGGTGAGGCTCCCGGACCAGATCTTTTGCTTGGTTATCAGTGTCTCGTAGAATACCAACGTGAAGTAGAAGACAGTCGTTGCATTTTATAGGGTGAATGAGATATCCGAAGGTCCAAACCAGCGCTACCCTTCCCAATCCCTTAATTTTTGACCTTTCTTTTAAAGTCAGCAACGCGTCTATAATTTTTCTGGTATTTTTTGTATTTGATTGAATGACGAGATGAGCAAGGCGCTCGCCTGATGGTAAGCGCCACGCCTACCCATAAACACAAGCAACACCGCACAGAACGTTGAATTACAAGGCACTGCAAGGCACTGAACTGCGCTCGTCACCCCGAGACATAAGATGTTAAGTCTCATAATGCCCAGTAATTTCACTGGCTTCAATGCCCTTCAAACCGAAATACAACAGTGCTGACACACTGTTGCTTGGCGGCAGAAATAGATAAAGCGGTGGTACCAACCCAGACGGCATCTCGCATACGAAGGACCTACCACCTTGTATGTGCGTTCATGGGCAGTAGAGATCACTTCCACCATCAGGTGACCCACTAGCTCGTTTGCCGGCCTATGCTATAAATAAACACAATAAACAAAGCAGCTACTGTAAATGTAAACAATGTAAATTTTCCGATGCCTGATTAGAGAAGGGCGACTTTGAATATGTTCTGTACTAACAATAAATATTCTGTTCACGAAGTTTTCCTTTAACCTTAAAAGGTTCAAAGTAATAGTTGTTTCATACTACTAAGCAACAGGAGAGCTCTGAATTGCACTGGTTTCATTTATAAACATAATATAATTCATATTCAAACTAATATTATAAATGCAAAAATAATTAACTTTCTTTAAGCAACTTTTTCAAGGCTAAACGGCTGAATGACTTTTAATAAAATTGGTAAGTAAAGGGAAGATTATATCATGGGGAAGGGAAGATACTTTTAGTACCGAAAAAGCTTTTTTTTCTTGGAAATCTGCTGGTATTCATTATATGTAACAATAAAACCGAATAGTCATCATATATGTACTCAGCCTCAACCCTACATATACAAGTCTCTCGGGGGTATCAGAAACTACGAGAGCCACTCGGTTTTATAACACCCAGACCCGAAACAGATATTCGTTGGTCAGGTGGTAGGTACCTACTACGCCAAAGGCCGTCTGAGTAGGTACCACTGTTTTGTATACTTCTGCCGCCGAGAAGCAATATGTCAATACTATTGTATTCCTGTTTAAAGGACAGTGAAGCTAGTGAAGTTACTGAGAATAATGAGATTTAACATGTCTCGGAATGACGAGCGCAGTCCAAAGCCAGTTAGTACTTCATAATTCGAAGTTTTGATTGGTGTAGCGTTTGGTTATGGGCAGACGTGACGCTCAGTCCATCAGACAAGCGCCAGACTTCTCTCATGATTACCGCTAATAAAAATAAAAAAACTGTGCGTCTCGGGACGCTCGACAGAAGTGATAACTCAAACTAATGTGGGTTAAAGTGAGAGCGTAGTAGCCTGCCTGCTACTGCCTTATGCGTGAGAAAAAGGGAAGCCAGAGTGGCGCCGTAACGCGTTATGTTATGAAGTCCGGTCAAAGTCATGTCAAAGCCCTGTCAAACTTCTGTCAAAGTCCTGTCAAAGTCCGGTCGAAGTCCTGTCAAAGTCCGGTCAAAGTCCGGTCAAAGTCCTGTCAAAGTTCGGTCAAATACCGGTCAAAGTCCTGTCAAAGTCCGGTAAAATACCGGTCAAAGTCCTGCAAAAATCCGGTTAAAGTCCAGTCAAAGTCCTGTCAAAGTTTGTCAAAATCCGGTCAAAGCCCGGTCAAAGCCCGGTCAAAGCCCTATCAAAGTCCTGTCAAAGTTCGGTCGATGTCCGATTAAAGTCCGGTCGAAGTCCGGTCAAATACCAGTCAAAGTCCTGTCAAAATCCGGTCAAAGTCCAGTCAAAGCACTGTCAAAGTCCGGTCAAATACCGGTCAAAGTCCTGCCAAAATCCGGTTAAAGTCCAGTCAAAGTAATGTTAGTCTTGTCAAAATCCGGTCAAAGTCCGGTCGAAGTCCGGTTAAAGTCCAGTCGAAATCCGGTCAAATACCGGTCAAAGTCCTGTCAAATTCCGGTCAAAGTCCGGATAAAGCCCGGTCAAAGTCCGGTCGAAGTCCGGTCAAATACCGGTCAAAGTCCTGCAAAAATCCGGTTAAAGTCCAGTCAAAGTCGTGTCAAAGTCCGGTCAAATACCGGTCAAAGTTCTGCCAAAATCCGGTTAAAGTCCAGTCAAAGTAATGTCAGTCTTGTCAAAATCCGGTCAAAGTCCTATTAAAGTCCGGTCGAAGTCCGGTTAAAGTCCAGTCGAAATCCGGTCAAAGTCCTGTCAAAATCCGGTCACAGTCCTGTCAAAGTTTGTCAAAATCCGGTCAAAGCCCTATCAAAGTTCGGTTAAAGACTGATCAAAATCCGGTCGAAGTCCGGTCAAAGTCCTGCCAAAATTCGGTTAAAGTCCAGTCAAAGTAATGTCAGTCTTGTCAAAATCCGGTCAAAGTCCTATTAAAGTCCGGTCGAAGTCCGGTTAAAGTTCAGTTGAAATCGGGTCAAAGTCCTGTCAAAATCCGGTCAAAGTCCTGTCAAAGTTTGTCAAAATCCGGTCAAAGCCCTATCAAAGTTCGGTCGAAGTGCGGTTAAAGACCGATCAAAATCCGGTCGAAGTCCGGTCAAATACCGGTCAAAGTCCCGTAAAAATCCGGTCAAAGTCCTGTCAAAACCCGGTCAAAGCCCGGTCAAAGTCCGGTGGAATTCCGGTTAAAGTCCGGTTAAAATCCTGTCGAAGTTTGTCATAATCCGGTCAAAGCCCTATCAGAGTCCTGTCAAAGTCCGGTCAAAGTCCGGTCTAAGTCCGGTCAAAGTCTGGTCTAAGTCCGGCCAAAGACCTGTTAAAGTCCGGTCAAACTCTGGTCATAGCCCGGTCAAAGTCCGGTTAAAGTCTGGTCGAAGTCCGGTTGAAGTCCGGTCAAAGTCCGGTCCAAGCTGACTGGTCACTGTGTGACGCCACCTGGGACTTCGAAATAATCGATGTTCCAGGGAGGTCGGCTAACGCTGGCTGGTCGATGGACCGCTCGCGTTACGGAACGTTTCGATTCACCCTCCCATAAGAAGTTATCACTTCAAAAAGGCCACAAATATTTATCTCGGTACGGAGATCGACACCGCGGTATTATAATACATTCACAACCGGCTATACGCCCGCTGCGTCAGACTGTCAATTAATAATAATTATTTTACCTAAATTATTAACCGTGAAAGGCATTTATAATTAATACTTGCTATGTAAATGAAATTGATGGTCGAAACGAAATCATTTGCATTACGTGATGGTAGGATATTAAATAAGCTGTTGGTAAAATATTCATATCCGCCCGAATAGCGACCACCGTGCACATGGTGTTAAAACGTGCTATAGTGACCCACACAACTTGCGTGGATTGCATTCCAAGATCAGCCAGTGTTTATCCGGTTCTCCTTAGGAACTTGCGACAAGATTTGATGGTTGGTTGGGGCGTGTATAGGAGTACATCTTTGTATCGCAGTGCTTGCGTCAATCATCCGCCTGTACTGTCGCAAGCCCCTAAATTAGGTTATTTATACAGGGAAGCATTTATACAGGCCGGCATGATTCTGGTGACCACCGAACAAACTCATCGCTTATCGGTGGTCGCTGGTTTTTTGGACTGCATTGCACTTGCGCATAACATAAGATGTAGTGTAGTCACTTTGCTGTGCTCAGATAAAAAAAATTACGGGTTGCACTCCGGGAGTGCCGACAGAAGTGAAAACTTACCAAACAACATGCGAGAATACAAAATTACGGCAACATGTCCACTCGACATGATAAAAGTACATTCTACTCTCTTCGCGTTTATGCGAGCCTGGTACTTTTTACGGCAACATGTTCCAAATAAGAAAAAACCTAAAAAGCTTTTCTTTGTCCAAATCGTCATTTGTTTATTAATTACGGCTACTCGCCATGAAAAATGGACATTCTACTCTCTTCGCGTTTATGCGAACCTGGTACTTTTTTCCAAATTATAAAATAAGTAAAATATCGTCATTTTATATTATCAATATCAAAAACAAAATTACGGTAACATGTCTATTCGCCATAAAAAAAAACGAACACAGTCCGGTCAAAGTCCTGTGAAAGTCCGGTCCAATCCGACTGGTCACTGTGTGACGCCACCTGGGACTTCGAAATTATGGAAGTTCCAGGGAAGTCGGCTAGCGCTGGCTGGTCAACTGGCCCGCGTGACGTCTCACGGAAGGTTCTCGAATATTCTGGAACCTTCCGCTCGCCGCCGCTCGCGTTACGGAACGTTTCGGTTCACCCTCCCATAAGAAGTTATCACTTCAAAAAGATTCTTGTAACTAAAGTCATCTTTATCGCCGACAAAAAGGAGTGTTTTAAATTTGCCCCTTTTGTCTGTCTTTTTTTTTATCCTGGCTCGGCAAAGTGACTACGCTACACCTGATGGTAAGTGTAGCGCAATCCAAGAATAGTGTCGACCAACGATAAGCAATGTGTCCATCGTCGGTCGGCAAGATCATGCCGGCCTGCCAAAGGGCCAAGGGGGAGGGGAAGGAAAAAGGGATGGGAAAAGGGTTAGGATCAGGAGGCAAGCCCCCTGGGGAGATCCGGATATACACTGGCTGACCCTGGAACGCGACCCACACGAGGTGGGCCACTATGGCAGGTTTTAGCACCAGTGTACGGTGGTAGCTATCCGGTCGGATACAAGTATCCTCCCACCAACAAAATCTATTATATGTCTGTTTATGTATGCGGTTATAGCGCCTTAACGAATGGAACGTTTTGAATCATCTTATTCTTCCTGCCCTTATTGCACTCGCAGTAGGGTTGGCACATCATGATTAACAAATGTAACAGAAAGATTTGGTTTGTAATGTTTACGACTGACAATAACACGTAACAAATATTTGGCGTTTCGACTCTCGCACCGAGAGAGAGTGACTCTCGGTGCGAGAGTCGAAACTTTGGCTTTATATTTAGAAATTACTTAATTCATATCGACATTAGGGGTATTTAGCGTTAAGGCTTTACGATTTAGCCTTTGGTACAAATTTTATTAAATTGCATAGATCTACACAGTGAGTATGAGTTTTTCAATTCAGCGTGTTTTTTTTTTTATTTTAGATGTATGTACTATAGTAAATTTTAGGGCGAGACACAAATAAGACACTAAATTCTTATGTAGATTTATATATATCTCTCACACTTATCTTTTTTTACTCATGTTGAGTGGTTTTTACTATAATTATTATTAACACCTAGAAAAATAAGAGCAAAACATAATTTGCCATTAATTTATCTTTACATTGATTTATATACGTTATTCACTTGAACGGAATGAAGCAAATAATAATTTAAATTGTAAATACAAATTAAATAGCAACTATGCTGTCTAATATAAACGTGATACGATTATTTATATTATTGCAAAACGACTATTGAGATTTAAATGATTGCGGAAATTGATTCTGCTTACGACTGTGTAAGGGCCTATTCCACAATGTGCGATTGGTCAACGTGAGCATTAAATACAAGTTTAGAATCACGTATGATACCAAGATCACGAATTTAATTTTCTTTTGGAAGTAATTCACCATTAAATGTATGAGATGTGGGATCTAATAGATGTTTACGCATATAAGCTACTACTGAACCCTTTGAAGGATTGAGATCCAATTTATTGATAATACCGTCTTCAAGACGGCACAGATCAGCCTGAAGCGCTATTCTATCATGAAATTGAATAAAATATTTTCATGTCATTTGCAAAGATAAATAAAAGAATGAATCTATATAATTTATGTAAATAATAAAAAAATGTGTGCGTGTACTAGTGTACACACGTAGGAAGTGAAACTTCTTTATGACCTTATTTTTCAAACAACGATCTACTATATTATGCAACTTTACAGAAATTGGTCTAATAAAGTTAAATTAGATAAAGTTTAAACAAAAGGCTTTTATTATCATAGACATGAATACAAAAAAAAGTGTGCGTCTCGGGACGCTCGACAGAAGAAGTCCGGTCAAAATCCGGTCAAAGTCGGGGCAACGTCCGGTCAAAGTCCGGTCAGCCCGGTTAAAGTCCGGTCAGAGTCTGGTCAAAGCCCGGTCAAAGTCGGGTCAAAGTCCGGTCAAAGTCCTGTCAAAGTCCGTCAAAGTCCGGTCAAAGCCCGGTCAAAGTTCGGTCAAAGTCCGGCCAAAGTCGGGTCAAAGTCCGGTCTGTGTCCGGTCTATGTCCGGTCAAAGTTAGGTCAAATTCGGGTCAAAGTCCGGTCAAAGCCCGGTCAAATTCGGGTCAAAGTCCGGTCAAAGCCCGGTCAAAGTCCGGTCAAAATCCGGTCAAAGTCTGGTCTATATCGGGTCAAAGTCGGGGCAACGTCCGGTCAGAGTCCGGTCAGCCCGGTTAAAGTCCGGTCAGAGTCTGGTCAAAGCCCGGTCAGAGTCTGGTCAAAGCCCGGTCAAAGTCCGGTCAAAGCCCGGTCAAAGTCCGGTCAAAAACGGGTCAAGGTCCGGTCAAAGCCCGGTTAAAGTCCTGTTCCAGTCAAAGTCCGGTCAAAGCCCGGTCAGAGTCCGGTCAAAGTCCTGTCGAGGTCCGGTCAAAATCCAGTCAAGTCCGGTCAAAGTCGGGTTAACGTCCGGTCAAAGTCCGGTCAGCCCGGGTAAAGTCCGGTCAGAGTCTGGTCAAAGCCCGGTCAAATTCCGGTCAAAGCCGGGTCAAAGTCCGGTCAAAGTCCGGTCAAAGCCCGGTCATGTCCGGTCAAAGTCGGGTCAACGTCCGGCCAGCCCGGTTAAAGTCCGGTCAGAGTCTGGTCAAAACCCGGTCAAAGTCCGGTCAGAGTCTGGTCAAAGCCCGGTCAGAGTCTGGTCAAAGCCCGGTCAAAGTCCGGTCAAAGCCGGGTCAAAGTCCGGTCAAAGTTCGGTCAAAATCCGGTCAAAGCCCGGTCAAAGTCGGGTCAACGTCCGGTCAGCCCGGTTAAAGTCCGGTCAGAGTCTGGTCAAAGCCCGGTCAGAGTCTGGTCAGAGTCTGGTCAAAGCCCGGTCTAAGCCCGGTCAAAGTCCGGTCAAAGCCCGGTCAAAGTCCGCTCAAAAACGGGTCAAAGTCCGATCAAAGCCCGGTCAAAGTCCTGTTCCAGTCAAAGTCCGGTCAAAGCCCGGTCAGAGTCCGGTCAAAGTCCTGTCGAGGTCCGGTCAAAATCCAGTCAAGTCCGGTCAAAGTCGGGTTAACTTCCGGTCAAAGCCCGGTCAGCCCGGTTAAAGTCCGGTCAGAGTCTGGTCAAAGCCCAGTCAAAGTCCGGTCAAAGTCCGGTCAAAGCCGGGTCAAAGTCCGGTCAAAGCCCGGTTAAAGTCCGGTTAAAGTCCGGTCAGCACGGTTAAAGTCCGGTCAGAGTCTGGTCAAAGCCCGGTCAAAGTCGGGTCAGAGTCCGGTCAAAGCCCGGTTAAAGACCGGTTAAAGTCCGGTCAAAGTTGGGTCAACGTCCGGTCAAAGTCCGGTCAGCACGGTTAAAGTCCGGTCAGAGTCTGGTCAAAGCCCGGTCAAATTCGGGTCAAAGTCCGGTCAAAGCCCGGTCAAAGTCCGGTCAAAATCCGGTCAAAATCCCGGGTCAAAGCCCGGTCTATATCCGGTCAAAGTCGGGGCAACGTCCGGTCAAAGTCCGATCAGCCCGATTAAAGTCCGGTCAGAGTCTGGTCAAAGCCCGGTCAGAGTCTGGTCAAAGCCCAGTTAGAGTCTGGTCAAAGCCCGGTCAAAGTCTGGTCAAAGCCCGGTCAAAGTTAGATCAAAGCCCGGTTAAAGTCCGGTCAAAGTCCGGTTAAAGCCCGGTTAAAGTCCGGTCAAAGTCGGATCAACGTCCGGTCAAAGTCCGGTCAGCACGGTTAAAGTCCGGTCAGAGTCTGGTCAAAGACCGGTCAAAGTCGGATTTAAGTCCGGTCAAAGCCCGGTCAAAGTCCGGTCAAAATCCGGTCATAGTCCGGTCTATATCCGGTCAAAGTCGGGGCAACGTCCGGTCAAAGTCCGATCCGCCCGGTTAAAGTCCGGTCAGAGTCTGGTCAAAGCCCGGTCAGAGTCTGGTCAAAACCCGGTCAAAGTCGGGTCAAAGTCCGGTTAAAGTCCGGTCTGTGTCCGGTCTATGTCCGGTCTGTGTCCGGTTTATGTCCGGTATATGTCCGGTCAAATTTGGGTCAAAGTCCGGTCAAAATCCGGTCTTTATCCGGTCAAAGCCGGGTCAACGTCCGGTCAAAATCCGGTCGAAGTCCGATGAAAGTCCTGTCAAGTCCAGTGAAAGTCTGGTCAAAATCCAGTCAAAGTCAAAAACGTGACGCGTGCCGCGTAACGGAAAAATGTGACGATTTTATTTTTCTAACGCCGATAAAGAAGTTTCACTTCAATAAACAACAGTGGTCCTAATAAAGAACCCTGCGGAACACTACTTGGGACTGGGACCCAAGAAGATATATAATTGTTTAGGACTACTGCTTGAGATCTGTTCTCAATATACGGAGTAAACCATCTTAGAAGATCACCATGAATCTCCACAGTATTGACCATTTGCATAGATGTGTCGTGATCGATAAGATCAAAGGCCTTGCTATAGTCCGTATAAATAACGTCAATGTGATTACTAACTTCCATGGCATTAGTAACTAAGTCATTAAGGAGACTACGGTTGGTAACAGTGGAGCGTCTCTTAAGAAAGCCATGTTGAACAGGACTAAAAAATATTTTTAAGTGAAGAATAAACTTGGTAGTAGTATACTAGGTAGGTACTAGATAGTATAAAATTATTGACATGTAAAAGTGATATTTATGATCCAATTTACAGAATAAATGATTTGAATTTGAATAAATTTGAATAGTATACTAGGCGTTCAAATACTTTAGCGATTAGACATAGTTTGGATATTAAACTATAATTAGTGACATCTGATTTAGACCCTTTCTTATGTACTAGTGTAATAAATGCAGACTTCCATATATCAGGCGTCGTACACGTGGAGAGTGATTTTTGAAATAATAATGTGATAGGAATAGTTATGGATTTAGCAGTAGGTACTAGGAACTTTGGAGGTATATTATCCGGCCCAGCGACTTTAGCACAGCCGGGATTTTGAAGAAGTACTTTTATAACTTTTGGGTTTACTTCAACCCGACATATACCATATGGATTATGATTAAGCTCATTTTGAGGATCTATTAAAGAGGTTGGATAGTTAACCTGACTAAGAAACGTTGACTGAAACTATGAAGAGAATGCGTCCAAAATTAATCCATCAATATTGAATGTGTTTCTGTTTTAAGTAAGTGTGCTATTATGAAATGAGACATTGAAGCGCCTGAAATTTTAGTTTGAGCAAACAGCGTACGCTCGTTGAAGTCTAATAAATGTGAATTCGCAATACAATGTAATTTAATGGTAAACTAAAGTACTTACTGGAATCTAATTAAGTGATGGCAAATAAATAAATAAATCCTATAAACGAAATGGAGTTAATAATATTGACATGGATTTAATATGAGGAATAATAAAAGAAAGCTTATAAAAATAATTACACTTATAATAATAATGGCATTAAAATTACATGAGTGATAGAGTCTCGCTGTAGACAGTTTTGTCTACACGATGAATGGGCCGGGTCGACCTGGTCGTTACCACTGTCTCACAGAAAACCGACGTAAAGTGGTAAAAGCGGGGTGCTGCTGCGTTTCATACGGTGACTGAGATATCCGAGGCCCAAATCTTACTTCGCTTCCCAATCCCTTAATTAAACTTTTCATATAAGGTCGGCAACGCGCTTATGATTCTTCTAGTATTGTGGGCGTAAATGGACGGTAGAGATCACTTACCATCAGGTGACACATTTGCAGGTTTGCCGGAATATGCTATAAAAACATTGCATTTAGAGCTGTAAAAGTAACGAGATTTTTTTTTTGATTGTATGACGAGACGAGCATGGTGCTCGTCTGATGGTAAGCGCCACGCCTGCCCATAAACAGAAGCAACACTGCACAGAACGTTGAATTAAAAATCGCTCCATGGCATTGAACTGCGCTCGTCACCCCGATACATAAGATATTAAGTCTCATCATGTCCAGTAATTTCACTGGCTTCAATGTCCTTCAAACCGAAACACAACAGTGCTTATACACTGTTGCTTGGCGGCAGAAATAGACAAAGCGGTGGTACCAACCCAGACGGCCTCCGGGCATACGAGGGACCTACCAATTTGTGTGTTGTGCTTTTTAAAGCATCGCGTTAAAAAATACCGATGTATTAAACATTTTTGAACTTAACTGTACTTTTAAATATTCTCATGTTGTTATACATTAATATTTATTTAATAAGAAAATTGTTCGTTTGTATAAAACCCAAAGTAATTAGCATACGAATCATTTTGCTGGTGGTAGGATATTTATATCCGCCCGGAGAGCGACCACCGTATACATGGTGTTAAAGCCTGCCATAGGAACCACACGCCTTGTGTGCGTCGCGTTCCGGATCAGCTAGCGTATATCCGGTTCTCCCGAGGGACTTGCAACATGACTTGATGATTGATTGGGTTGGGAAAGGGGGTGCTTCCTTGTATTACTGTGCTTGCATCGGTCGTTGGCCTGTCCTATCGCAGGTCCCTCGATTTGCTTCTTCCCTCTCAGAACAGGTAAGAAGCAATTATACAGGCCGGCATGACTCTGGTGACTACCGATAAACTCATTGTTTATCGGTGGTTGCTGGTTTTTTGGACTGCACTACGCTTATCATCAGGTGTAGTGCAGTTACTTTGCCGTGCTCAGATAAAAAAAAAATACGGAAACTTACTGAATGTACAAACAATTTTAGACAAATACATTAATTTAAGCACTCGACGAACCGTTTCATTTCCTGCATGATGAATATATTAAGCATTGAATTTGTTCGTACATTGAATCAAACATTTATACAACAAATACGAGTAACATGATGAATTTGTGAGTAACGATTCGGTATTTCGAGTCAGGCGAAGTAATTGATAATCGGTAATGGATACATATGGTTTGCTACAGCTCTAATGCCAGTACTACATGAAGCCCCATTTAGATGGAGTTTCTTATCTATTATATAAAAATAAGTCGGGTTTTCCTTCCTGACGATATAACTCCAGAACGCACGAACCGATTTCCACGGTTTTGCATTCGTTGGAAAGGTCTCGGGCTCCGTGAGGTTTATAGCAACGAAAATCTAGGAAAAATTTCAATAGAAAAGCGGGAAAATAGGGAAAATCATTTTTTAAATACAGCGCCATCTCTGATACATAGCATGTACTACAAACCAATATTTTAAGTAGATGGCGTCGGTGCGTGACACATTGCTGACAGATGGCGCCACTGTTAGGCTACTTTTATCCCGGAAAATACAGATCACGCGGGCGGAGCCGCGCGGGACAGCTAGTAGAATATAAAAGAAAACCGTAAGTTTCGAGGCCGTGGCAAACGATTCCTTTTTTCAAACCGCTTGGCGTTTTTTATGAGTGGTAGAGCCACGCTGTAGACAGTAATGTCTACAGCATGAATGGGCTGGCTCGACCGGATCGTAACCACTGTCTCGCAGAAAACCGACGTAGAGTAGCGGCTTGCTGCTGCGTTTCGTACGGTGAGTGAGATATCCGGAAGCCCAAATCCCTCTCCCCTTCCCAATCCCTAATTATCCCTTTCCTTTAAGGTCGGCAACGCGCCCATGATTCTTTTAGTATTGTGGGCGTACATGGGCGGTGGAGATCACTTACCATCAGGTGACCCACTTGCTCGCTTGCCGGTCAATGCTATAAAAAAAAAACCGCTTGGCGTGGCCTCGTAAACAAGAATTTTCTGTTTCTCGCATAAATCATACACTAAACACTCCATCTAAATAGGGATTTAATCCGTCAGTATTAATGTTGTCATATATAAATATTATTCTATTAATAATACTAGCCCTGTATTATAAATAAATACACGCAATAGTTGCACACATAGTCCTGACCCTACACTAAGTTAAGCCGGAATCGTAGGTATTAGGAACTACAAGAGACTTGCGGTCCCACAAGATCCAGACCCGACACAAATATTCGTGGATCACAGAAACAATTGTCTCGGTGCGGGAATCGAATCCACAGCCGCTAGCTTCGCAGCCGGCTACTTGCCCACTGCGCCACAGAGGCTGTCAAAGTACCACTGCTGGGCAAGGGCCTGCTCTACTGGATTAGAGAGGCGTTAGTCCACCACGCTAGCCAAATGCAGGTTGGTAGACTTCACATACCTTCGAAATAATTATGGAGCAATTCTCATGTATGCAAGCTTCCTTACGATTTTTCCTTGACCGTTAAAGCGAACGAAAATTAACAAAGGTGTCAAAGGTGCATACTCTTGGATCTGGTTTCGAACCTGTGTCTTTCATCTCGACAGTCAGTATCACTCCCCGTTGAGCTATCGATGCTTTTCCATCATGAATTGAAATAATTACACAATAAATATTCAAGTTTACGCCTACCTACACACAACATTAATGATTAATGTTATTTACTAAGACCCAGTCGCACACAAAGCTTAAACATCTACTTAACATGTCAACAAAACATCAAATCGTATGAAACTGACATTTATAAACATCTTCAGTGGTTAAACATGATCATGGGTCATCGTGCAGATCGGCCGAAGAGTGGATAAAATTTAATTTTTATGGCAAATATTCCGTTCACACAATGCCAAAATCTAACATAATTCATTTACTTAATTTATTCATGTTTTAGATTTCAGGAAATGAAAGACAACCTTTCGATAATCAATTAGGTTCAATGACGAGATAAGTAGGTCACTTGTACGATAGTAAGCGCCCACGCTTGACCATAAACAGAAACAACATTATAGAACTTTGAATTTATATTTGTACCTATTATTTGTATTGTACCTAATTTGTATTTGTACCAACTGCATATTTATAGAATAGGCCGGTGAACGAGCAAGTGGATTACCGGATGGTAAGTGATATCTACTCACTACTGGCTATGTACACTCACAATACCAGATTAATCATGGACGTGCTGTCGTCCTTAAAGAAAAGGGGTTGAGAAAAGAGGGGGATATAGGCCTCCAGATATCTCACTTACCTAATGCAGTAGCAATCCTGTACTTTACGTCGACCTTCTGTGAGACAGTGGTAGCGACTTGGCCAACCCGGCGCATTAATGCTGTAGATACTATCTACAACGTGGCTTTACCACTCAGAGACATTACATGACACTACATAAGATAATAAGTCTTATAATGCCCAACAATTTCACTTGCGTTAATATCATTCAAACTGTTCACCCCGTGACCACGAACGCTGAACAGTCGAAACGTCGGGACCAAAATTAAAATAAAAAACCGCGATTAAATCCGTTTAAATTAGTTTTATTTCAATTCCACTTGCTTTAATATTCTTTAAACTGGGGCACAGCTATGATTACATATTACTGCTTCGTAGAAATAGCCAAAGCGGACTACCTGAAAACGACGGCGTCATACGAAAGACCTATCTAGTCAAACCACATTTTAACCTCTATAACATTATCTTTTTATACAGATAATAGTTTGTTTTCTGAAAAAGTATATTTTAGACAAAGACAAAATAAGTGTACCTATTAAATTTTTTGTCTTGTAATCTATTGAAATAATAATCAAGGTCCCGACTGACTCATCATCACCCAGGCCAAACCATTACGTTTGCAGTATACAATTTTGGAACCGGGTTGATTTTATATTATAAGCATCGTCTTAGTATAATTTCTTGTAATTAAACCTCTAAAGTGCGTCTTCACTTGTGGTCCAGTCATCTTAGTAAGTTCACCTCGGAATCCGAGATACCCAGCTGTTAAGTCTGTAAATACTTGTATATTGACACCCTAAAAGTTGTCCCAAAACCTACCTAAGGTAGGTTGTGCGCAATTATTAAATTTCAAGGTCAAAGGTCACAAAAATCGCTTTTTTTGTAAATATCTCATTTCCTATGGGTTTTTTGCTATTTTTATCCATTATCAATATTGTAGAATACAAAATTCTCTACAAATTTTGTTTAAAACTTTTTTTCATACGGTGAACCGTTTTCGAGATAGAGGGCGGAGAGCGCGCGGTCACAAGTCCGTCATTTTGAAAGTTACATGAACGAAATTTTGTATTTCCGTTATTGACGTAAAATAAATAAATACGTGTTTCAGGAATTTTGGAAATTTTATTTAATAAGGGATGAAAAAGGGGGTCAAAGTAAATGCGAAACTGAGTTTGTTTGTTACGCTTTCACGCCTAAATCACTGAACCGATTTCGATGAATTTATCTACAGAGACAGATGGAGCCCTGCAGACGGATACAGGCTACTTTTATCCCGGAAAATGCTGTTCACGCGGGCGGAGCCGCGAGCAAAAGCTAGTATAACATAATAGTTAATAAAAATTGACAAATATTTATAATCATTGATTTATCGATAGTTCATCGACTATATATGGCGCGTTTTCGACCGGAGGCACCGTTTGACCTGAAGTGATCCTGTGACCGCGCGCTCTCCGCCCTCTACCTCAAAAACGGTTCACCGTATGAAAAAAAGTTTTAAAAAAAAATTGTAGAGAATATTGTATTGTACAATATTGATAATAGATACAAATAGCAAAAACCCATAGGAAATGAGATATTTACAAAAAAAGCGCAAAAAAACGATTTTTGTGACCTTTGACCTTGAAATTTAATAGTTGCGCACACCCTACCATATGTAGGTTTTGGGACATCTTTTAGGTTGTCAATATACAAGTATTTACAGACTTACAGCTGGGTATCTCGAATTCCGAGATTCTTACCTAATTTAAGCTAAAATGACTGGACCATTGTGACATTTCGCATTATAGCACTTTTGTTTCATTTTGTGTTTTGTGCTAAAAGTAGTAAATCACATCTACTACAATACTAGGTAATAGGTTACAAAGCGATTATACCTAGTTTGAAATTATATTATATTGAATTTACATAACACTAGCTTTTCCCCGCGGCTCCATCCGCGTAATTTGCTTTTTCCGGGATAAAAAGTAGCCTATGTACATCAAGGATAATGTAGGATTCTAATTGTGATTTTTTCCAATCGGTCCAGTAGTTTTAAGTTTATTCGTTACATACAAAAATACAAATCTTTCGTTTATAATATTAGTGTAGATTGAAAACTCAAACACAAATTGTGATTGCTCGACTTGGGATTCGAAGCCAAGACGGTTTCTCATTCTAAGGTTCTGCCTCTCGACTAATGAGCATACTTACTATATTATTATATTGTATTTATGTCTGATAAATAATATGATTTATATTCTTTTTATGCAAAGTGCATAGACTTTATGAATTGTGGAAATGTTTGTAATTTTTTTAATAAAATATTCAGCGTACATAGATTGTTTTAATGGAAATTATAGACTGTCCCACTGATGTGCAATTTTTAAGAATTTATTTTATTTTATGTTAAAACTTAAGTATAAATTTTATGTCAGTTATATCATACCTACACGGCTTGAGCTAAAGTTTTATTCTATTGACCGAGGTACCAAGGATTTTAAATAATTAATAAACAAAAAAATAATAGAAAAATAAAATTTTATTAAAAAATATTAGAAAACTGTTATCACAAATCCCATATGTTAATACTGGACGGAGCTCTGTCAGCACAGATTACTTGGGGATCGTGATGCCATTGGCCCTGGCTTCATCCTCATACTTCTTCCTATACTTGCCCTCGGGGTCAAACTTAGCGACGAGTTCTTTCCAAAGTGCCGGCTTATTCTCGATTAAGAATTGGATGACTTTGGTGGCACCTTTCTTCTGAGCTTCGGTACAATCCTTACAGCCGTTTTGGAGAGCGTCAGGCAAGTGTGCTGAAAATTGAAATATTGTCAATTAGTCATTGTTTTATCTCACAAGTTGTAGACTGCGGTAAAGTTAGTTCTGTCTGAAGCATTAGAAACACACCCATAGGAAGATTACCATTTTAATCGAGGCAAAGACAGACTTTCGACGGTCGCGTGAAGCGTCAGACGCATTATAATAATAATAATCGTTTATTAAAAGGCAATAAAACCCTAATAAAAATTAAAACTAATACAAATATAAAAATGTAAAATAATCTAAAAATTCTTTTGGTATGGCAGCCTCATTTTCTGTTCGCATTATTGTGAACAGATAGCCAATACCCAAACACAGGACTTGAGAGATCCTCACAGACAGCCTTGAGACGTCATTGGCTGCCAATAACCAACTGAAAGTGTCAGTCGCATGGCCTTTGTGAAGCTACTGTGGAATGATCAGTCTGTAGACATATAGTTCACAGTACAACCGCGCAAAAGACATTAATGCTGCGTCGCTGATTCACATGTATGATGACGGACTCAACTATTAGAAGTCTGGAAACTATTATTCTACAGTTCAAAATAGATATAGCTAAAGCAAGCTACAAACTTTATCTTAGTTTTTATATATTTTTCAATTAGGAAATGCGCAGGTACAATTACAATATGAATTAATATAGATTCTGCAATATTTGTTGACTAGAATGGGCGTCTCCATGACATTTTCTCAGAATTATGCAGAGTGGTCGCAGCTTGGCATTTCGGACAGAAAACTAGTAAATATTTCACAACAGTCTGATTCTGTTTGGATGTATCGTGTCGTACTAAAGCGCCATTTACATGGAGACAGTTTCTACTACGACATATGCAAGAAGATAACTGAAAACCTTTACAGACTTGGCCATCGTGTAAGATACTTTTTGAAGTGAACAATTTAGCGGTGTTGATTACATTTTTTGGGATGAGTATAAAATATTAAACTCGCGTCAGGACACGTGACGTTTTATATAATATAAATTGTAATTTTTGTTTACGATAGCGCAATAAATGAATATTGTATTTAACCACATAAGTGATAGTACTTTTATACTGATAAATAAAGCAATTCGTGCGAAATTATTCCCTAACGATTCCAAAATATTCAAAAATGGACAACGTTAATGTTCAAGTTTTCACTTCTGCCGGCACTCCCTAATACTTACTTAATACTTACGTTGTTTTTATAATTGTATGACGCGGTCTTTTCGAACATTTTGCGAACTTATTTCTAACGCTACGAAACTGAGATTCTTCAAACCATATGAAAACGCTGTCAAAATTTCGTATGAACTTCTGAGTCCCTTTAAACGAGCCATAAACCGTCATATCGTAGAGGGGTTTCTGGCAGTAATTTAGAGAACTAAATTACGGCGAAATAGGCCACCGCGGATTTTATCTCATTAGACGTTGTATGATCAATCCGGACATGTAATATTCTATATAGACAACTGTGTTTTCATATTCGTGTATTTATATATGTTTCTATTACACCGCCTACTTATTTTATTAAATAATTTATTGCGTTTTATACGTTTGTAATCGACTGTCCATGAACCTTGAGAGAACGATATGAACGTATACGCGAATGGAAAATATTTCTCGTTAAGACTGACCTCTCTCTTTCACTATACTACTTTACTTTAATAACACTTGTGTATATTGTTCGTTTTATTTTAATCAGGATCATACATTTTTAACAAACAATACAGAGTACATTGTACACACAAAACAAAACTAGGGATCTTTTTCGCTATTAATTTATCTTTGTATCATTAATTTTTTACTGTTATAATTTTGCTTATTTAAAATTAAGCTGTAAGGACGTTGTTTCTATAATAAATAATGAAAAGCCCTGTATTATACAAGTTCCGCTGCTGGGCACGGGCCTCCACCACTAAATAACAGGGATTGGGCCTTAGTGTGGGCAGACTTTACATACTTTCGAAATTATTATAGAAAACTTCTTAGGAATACAGGTCTACTCGCGATATTTCCTTTACTGTTAAAGCAAGCGATAATCAACAATAAATATACACGTTACTAAGGAAAGAAAGCATGCTCTTGGGGCTGGTTTCGAACCTACGACTTTCGTCTCCACAGTCGGTATCACTAACCGCTGAGCTATAGCTGCTTATCCTTCATTATATTGGTCCTAAAATATAGTTTAAATAATTTGTGCAGTGCTTCTACACATATATACACAACAATAAAATAGGTATCTGTTAACCAGATACGTACGAGGACACCTTCAATATGCTCTCTATCGATTTCACGCTACCAATAAATATCAAACACGTAGCCAATAAACACATATATAAGCCCACGCCTGTATCTTCAAAGGGTTAGGCATAGGTGCAATTAGTATACCTATTGTTCACCGAGCTTCACCTCATGTGTAATTATCGCATTTGCTGGTGGGAAAGTATAGCGACCACCGTACACATAGTGTAAACCCCGACATAGTGACTCGTCCAGACGAGTGGCGTTCTGGGGTCAGCCAGTGTTTAATAATATCTAGTAACTTCAGGCCGGCTTAATTATCCCGACCGTCGAGGGACGCAATATCTCATAACGATCAACATTATAGGACTGCAGTGTACTTAACACCAGGGGCCTTATTCTCTATGAACGTGTGGATTCATAACGCGTTACATTAACGTGAACGCGTTGCGTTGACTTCATCAAAATGGCATTGAGTGGTGTTTTCTATGTCAATGTCAAATTTTATAAACACATTAAGGCCATTCCCCCAGCAAAACGCCACGCGATCGAGATTTTTCGAGCCTATCTAGTCATTACATAAAATAAATATTGATTAAAAAAATATACAATTTATTTCTACAATCTGTCAGCTTTACTTTGTTCGATTCAAATTCAAGTTAATGTTGATATATTTTTTTAAATTGTCGTTATAAATTAACCATAAAATTGAGAAAAGTGCAAAGATTCCGTGCGTCTCCTTTTAAAGTAAAGATTTTTTTCATATGAGATTAACATCACTAGATAGGCAATTTAATAACGAATATTTTGCCCGTTTTGAATTTTCGAAAAGACCAAATCCGGATTTTTTCAATCAATTATTACTAAATACGTGTATATTCTGCACTTTTTGTGCACACGCCGAGTACACGAGTCAGTATGCCGCGAGTCAGTCAAGGTCATTTGCTCACGGAAGGGCCTTAATGCTTAATTATAAACATTTGATGGCTTAAAGAATGTCATTTGATACTGATTTCGAGAACTTGGCGTAACGCGGTCGAATTACGAGTTTTACGGTCATAGAGAATAAGGCTCCTGATTTCATGAATATAACGTAAAACACGTGGGAATAAGGCCTCAAGTCTAATGTATTTATTTTACTTTACCGTGACAGGAAAACACACACACACACACAAGTGGTGATATCCCGAGAGATTTGAGCTCAGGACCTTATGATTGATCGACCCAAGTACGCTGCGTAGGCGTGGTGGGCCAATGATAATATTTCTATGTAGTCTAATGTCACAATTTCGAAGCCAAAGTTAGAACACCATAAAATTACCTTTGAGTTCATTTCCTTCGGGGGTGCATTTCCCACGTCCCATGACGCAATTGAAGTGGGCATCGAATAGACGATCATTTCCCAGGATTTCGTCAAGGTTGATGTTATCAAACTTCGTAGTATATTCACCCACGGCGGCTGCCAGCACGCAACACAGTACAAGGAGGTACTTCATGGTTATTCTGAAAATATATACAAATCTTCTTGTATTTTCTAAATGTTTATCTTAAACATCTAGTGATGGTCACAGGAATAATCTAACTTAGTGATGATGGTATTCTTGTTTACTATAGTTAAATTAAGGTTTAATAAAGTGTATGAAAATCTATTCCGAGTCTTAGTAGTAACTTAGTAATACAATCATAGGATATGTTTGTTTAAAATTTAGAATATCCTTAGAATCAATTAATAAGCACTTGGCAACTAATTGACACGGCTGTGCATTCAAAAGCAACGCAAGATATCGTAATACATATGTTAACATTAAACAAGAGATAGATATATATATATATATATATATATATATATATATATATATATATATATATATATATATATACTATATATATATATATATATACTATATATAACTATATATATAGTTATATATACATAGTTATATATACATAAACAACTTCAATCCGAATCTCTACATATGTCCTGGAGATCAACCACTCAATTTCAGTAATTATTTTCTTGGCCTTGAATCTAAATAGATTAAGTAATTTATGGGGACCGATCCAAATTCAAACAAAGATAGTTCATTGAAATTTGATGATAGTAATTAACATTATTTCTATTTACTACTAGTTACTCGTAACTTAAACCCTACATAATGATTGGATACTCTTAGAAGGTTTATTTAGTTAAAATATAGAGCTGAATACAAGAAACTTAATTTATTAACCCAGAATTGAAATAGTAAGTATATAATTATATATGAGTATCACCACTTGAAATAATGTAAACAATAAATTTAATAAAAAACTTAAAGGATAAGATGAGAAATTAGATTTCTTTAAAGCGTAAATGAAAATAGTACTTGATACTGTGATTAAAGGTCGTCGTTATGAAATGATGACTAATTCAAAATTATGATCACATGCAAACACTATTATATTTTTTACACTACTAATATTCCGGAAATTTACACTAGATTTACTGATATTTAAAACAAGTTCAACACAAAGCGCCCGCGCTAGTCTTGTGCTTATTCTGATATTTTTCCTTATTAATTCAATGTAGAATAAGTTTATATAAAAACAATTGTAACCTACCAGCTGTAGTTGCACACGGTAACCACAGAGGCTGAGTGACTTATGATGCTCTGTGTAATCACAGCTCAGTATTTATACTCAGGTACGTTGCAGCAAAACGTCTAATTTGCCCCTGGTCGGTCCATTATTCCACGTATCTTCGATGCATAAAAACCGCATGCGATATAGGATGTTTTATAATTTGATGTTATATAAGAAATCTAAGATATTTATATATTTATTTATTTATAACTTTATTGTACATCACAAATATAAAGTATTAAAACTATACAACAGACATCTTATAATAATAAAAAGAAGTACAATTGGCGGCCTTATTGCTAACGGCAATTTCTTCCAGGCAACCTTTGGATGGACTGGATTGATAGGTAAATGAGCGGGCGGTCAACATATAAATGAAGCTCACACAGAATAAATGTACATATTTTAATATATTCTAATATAATAATACTATATAATAATACTATATAATAATATATAATAACTTAGTATTTATTTAAAGATGAATATTTATAAACATCGCAATTACTTAGGGTCACTTGTACGACAATCCTAAATCTGGTTTAACCCATTAAACTTTTTAAGTAAGAAAAGACAAGTAATGAAGATTAGTGGTAAAATTCGATTTACGATCGTCGTGAAAGTGGGTCTTTATCTAAAAAACTACAGAATTTATGCAGTATACATTGGTGCATCGAGCTTATTTTGCATCTCATAATATAATAAATAGGTGGAGAGCTTATCGTCATACTGGGCACAAATAAACATAAACAGAAGCAACACCACACAGAACTTTGAATTACAAAGCACTGCATGGCACTGAACTGCGCTCGTCACCGCGAGACATAAGATGTTAAGTCTCATAATCCCAGTAATTTCACTGACTTCAATGTCCTTTAAACCGAAACACAACAGTGCTTGTTGTGCACTGTTGCTTGGCGGCAGAAATAGACAAAGTAGTGGTACCAACCCAGATGGCCTCTCGCATGCGAGGGACCTACCACCCTTATAAAGACTAATGATGATGAAAAAATCATAATGAAAAGACTAATGATGAATGTTTAGTGGTAAAATTCGATTTACGATCTTCGTGAAAGTGGGTCTTAAGGTAAAAAACGACAGAATTTATGCAGTATACATTGGTGCACCGAGCTTATTTTGCATCTCATAATATAATAAATAGGTGGAGAGCTTATCGTCATACTGGGCACAAATTCCAATCTCGGGCAACTCATGTGATTTTCTGATTGAAACTCAAACATAAATTATGTATTTACATCCCAGTTTTAGGATATAAGTACGTGGAATCAAAATAGCTTCATGTTGCCTGTAAGAAGACCGCCCATTTTATCACCCTAGCCTTTGGTATAGAATTAAGAGTATTCTATCTATCTATTTTATCTATCTAACTATTTGAAAATAAAAGATACTACCGTATATAAGTTTGGTTGTGTTTAAGCATTTTCGACCAACTTTTGTTTTATTCAGCATAAAAAATATGCTTCCCTTTGTTTCCTACGCATAAAGGGAATGTATATTCTCTTTACATAATACTAGCTTTCCCTCGCGGCTCCGCCCGCGTAATCTGCTTTTTCAGGGATAAAAAGTAGCTTATGTCCATCAGGGATAATGTAGGATTCTAATGGTGAAAGAATTATACAAATCGGTCCTGTAGTTTTTAAGTTTATTTGTTACATACATAAATACAAATCTTTCCTCTTTAAAATATTAGTGTAGATTAGTCAATGCTTGTCTTGGTGTTTTGTAATTAGAAATTTACATTATTACACAATTATTGATCACTTTTGGCTTTAAGAAGTAAGAAAACAACGTAACTAGAACATTTTGTATGTAGATAAACTTAATAATTATCGTAAGTACGCGAGTTATTTTTAACACCGTTTTTCGTGCATTGCTTCCTCCATTATAAACGTCGTACATTTTAATCGTCTGTTTAATCTTAATAACACCATGTATATGTAAAGTATGCTGAGGGGAAACACAGACGTGTCGGTCTTCCATTTCCATGATCACTTGACCAATGCCTTTAGGAAGCGTTGTTCATGTGACGAGTAAACTAAATTATCTTTTAATAACCGTTTCGAAGTAAATTAATACAGTAGCAAACATTTTTTTTGGAATGTGTCTATTCAATACGTTTTAGTTTTATGATGGTTTTAAATGAATTATGTTTATTAAATAATTTATATAAACAGTACCTAACCAATTAGCTGCACAATTTTGGTTCTTAACGATACATTGCACAGAGACAAACAAGTTTTTATTTGTTCAAATAACACCTACGTCAAATGTGTCGATTGAGAAATCGAGTGAGAAATCCCTTTTCAGTCGCAATAGTCGAATTGAATGTTGGCAAATTTTTCGAAGTTACTAGAAATTGAATTGAATATGAATTGAAAAAATAAGCGTTGTGAGAAATCTTCGTCGCCGACAAATATTCTTTATGACATGTAGTTTATCGATCTAGAAATAAATTAAATGGGTTGTAAATTGTTTAAAAGTGAGTGAATATGTGCTATTAGTATTTTATACGTAATATAACAATATTATACGTAAAAAAAGAACAACAATACACTAAATTATAGATAATACGTACAAACTGGTTACAGTTGAGACAACTTGTTCTAGAGTTCATTATACTTTTTTTATATAGCGTGTAAAAATACATAATGTGCAAATTTAAATTGTTTGATAAAACATATTATTGAAATAACTTTTCTTAACTCTATATTTATTTGTGAATTGCTGTTCATATTTATAGGTGGTCGTATCTTTCACAACAGAACATATTGTTTTTAATATTCCCAAAATTCTTATGAACTTTTTCACAAAATCTAAGTAGTCTAAGTATAAGTAACAAATAAATATAGTCTAAGGTAACCCTTGACTATCAGATTGTTAGTTTTTGTGTGATCATCAGGGTGTTGTGAGAGCGAAAGATTCTCTTAGATTCTGATACCCACGACACAAGACTCGTATCTTAGCGTGTAGTCAGGACAATGTACCACTGTTGGCTGTATTTCATATTTATTTATTACCAATAATATTATTTTCCCTTTAGATGTTATGGATGTTAGTTAGTACAGTAGCCCCGTTCCCAGTAGTGAGACTTAAAAGACAGGGCTGGTATTATAATGATTTTATTATGAGTGTGATATTTTTACCAATTGATGAATGAAACTAATGGGAAGTGACATCAGCTATTACGATAATAATAGTGAGATTGCCAGGACATATTAATATCAAATCCCCACGGTTCTTACGACCTTGTGCGTTCATGGGTAGCAGAAAACTCTTTCCGGCCATCTACTAAAATATAAAATATATTATACTACTACTACTATGCTATAAAACTAAAATACTAGGTTCGTACAATTCAAGATACTCAAAGATACGTAGAGATAAATACCCCAAATAGGTACATTTTATAGATAAATAATTGGAAATTACGGAGATATTTTCTCATTTTACATCCTTCATACATAAATGTACAGGCGGACTTAATGCCGGAGGCATTCTCTGCCAGTCAACCAGAGATAGAAGAAAATAAGGGCGAAAATAAAGTTCGTGTTAGAATTAATTATTATTATAATTTTGTATTAGATTAGTTCAGATTAAATTAAAAGTTTTAATTTAAAAATATATTGTGCATAAATGTATTTCATAATGTCAATTAATTTATGGCAGTATAAAGGCTTTTTATTTTATGGATATGTTTCAAAATTAATATTCGTTCAAGAATGATCCTAAGTGCTACTTAGGTTTGTCAACAAAATACTCTGCAACTGTGTTGTTAATTATTTTAATTATGCTAAAGAGTGCTAATGCTAAAGTCAATTTAGCAATAAACCACTTAAGCAGTTTCTATATCAGCGGTTATGTAGTTGACAGCCAAGCAGATGATATGCCGATGGCATTACATGGACTGGACGCAACAAGCGTGACCCCACGCCGACCTTCATTCATACGTTACGTTGAACACATTTGTTTATCAGCAGCTAATGAATCATTAAAAATATAAGCCTAGAATACACATGTACATAAAAACATTACCAAATCCCGACAATAAGAGGTATAACATACGTTGAACGCCTATATCTGTTTGTGTGATTTGAATGTGACTTTTGATATTTGAAAGCTGCTTTAATAGTAATGGTTCTGGTTTTTGAAAAAACGTTTAGTCATTTTATTTTAGAAACTACAGTCATTAATTATTGATGCCACGATGTTTGGTGTAGTACTGGCGAATTTATAATACTGTTAAAACAGTAAATAAATAAAAAATATAATGGTATATTTAGTAACCAAAATGTTGTAATATTTACAAAATTAAAGATACTAACTCAAAAGTACTTGTTTAAATTATCACCTCCTTCTCCGCTCGATATCATGGCAAATGAGATATCTTCTGTTTTTAGAGCAACACAATACAAGTATTTAGTCATCAAATTTAGAAAGACACTAACTTGGGACCACAAAAAAAATAGTCAAAATAAAATTGTTCACCTGTCGCTTTGGTTATTGACAACCCAATTATCATGAATATCTGTGACAACAGAACTTATTGCCCCTAAAATATCGAGTCAGTTACGTTTCAAAACATCCAGCAAATAGGCTTTCTATCAGTTCTACTATATCCTTTGCAAATACTTATTAACAAGACAATGTATAAACAAATTAGCTTTTGCTGGAGGCTTCGCTCGTGTGAATGTCTTTTTCCGGGATAAAGTAGTTATACCCAAAAATCCATGACCTAGATTTATCTATCTATCGTTTACCTAGAAATCGCCGTTTGAGATACAACCCCTCAATGTATTACCCCTACTGTATGAACCTTGTTTATATGTAATTTTCTTTGGTGTGAAATAAAGAACATTGTATCTATCTAAATAAATATCCAAATTCACAAACTCACAAACACTTCAAAAGGTAGGTCCCTCGTATGCGAAAGGCCGCCTGGGTTGGTACCACCGCTTTGTCTATTTCTGCCGCCAAGCAACAGTGTGTAAGCACCGTTGTGTTTCGGTTTGAAGGACATTGAAGCCAGTGAAATTACTGGGCATTGTGAGACTTAAACCTTATGCATCGGGGTGACGAACGCAGTTCAGTGCCATGCAGTGCTTAGTAATTCAAAGTTCTGTGTGGTGCTGCATCTGTTTATAGGCAGGCGTGGCGCTGACCATCAGGCGAGCGCCTTGCTCTTCTCGTCATTAAATCAAATAAAAAAATATATAAAAAGAACATCCATACTTTCACAATTATATTATTGTTATCAACTATACAATAACTATTTACCTATGTTTTATGCATTACCAAGTTTACATACTATTTATTATTATAAAATAAACTTCACTCGATCATATGTATTAGGCTTTACTCATTGACAAGTCAAACATTGAGCAATTACATAAGGCGTTTTTACGAAAGTATGATGCTAATTTATATTTAAAGACAAATTTAAATATGTATGTATAGATGATTTCTTTTGTGACTTTTGTTTTTTAGTCCATAGTCAAAGTGCATCGTAAAAAAAACACTTCCTTGTATGCTTCTAAATAATGATTCAAGTAAAAGAGAATTTATTTATATTTGATTTTGTATAGAGTTGGGACATCAGAGTAGTATTGATCAGGCGTATAAAATATAGGTTTTCGGGCCTTTTTTTTTTTTTTTTTTATCCTGGCTCGGCAAAGTGACTACGCTACACCTGATGGTAAGCATAGCGCAATCCAAGAATAGTGTCGACCAACGATAAACAATGTGTCCATCGTAGGTCGGCAAGATCATGCCGGCCTGCCAAAGGGCTAAGGGGAAGGGGAAGGAAAAAGGGATGGGAAAAGGGTTAGGATCAGGGGGCAAGCCCCCTGGGGAGAACCGGATATACACTGGCTGACCCTGGAACGCGACCCACACAAGGTGGGCCACTATGGCAGGTTTTAGCACCAGTGTACGGTGGTCGCTATCCGGTCGGATACAAGTATCCTCCCACCAGCGTACAAGTATCCTCCCAACAGGAAACCTGTTTCACAGTGTCCGTCCAAATTTTATCCGTCAAATTGATCCATATAAGGACAAGCAATTTAATAAGTGTGAATTTATTTTAACATATTTTTTTCAAGTCTTATGTTGTTTTCGGTAAGCATCGCTTACTTAGACAATGTGAAACAAGCGCTAAGGGTCACTCTTAAATTTTCAAGTAAAGGTTATTTACTAGATAAAATGCATGAGGGCACAATACAAACTTATCAGTAATCTCGTTGTCAATATTAACGCAAGATTCGACGGATATTTAGGAACAGGTCCTAAATGACATATAGTCTGAACCGATAACCTTTACCGGTGGGAAGGTGAACCTGATCGTTCTTGTACCGACCACCGTACGTATCATGAATAAAAGTTTATAAAACTAAAAAACACGCTTTTATAAAAAATCCAACTAAAAAATAGAACATAAATTTGAATTAAGAACGGTGTAAAAAAATATATACTAATATAAATAAAGAATAGTGTAAATAAGAAAAAAAAATATTTTTCTCTAAAAAAGCGTTGGGTGCATGATGTCAATAGTTATACATATTTTATTAACAGATATGAGTAGAAGGATTATCATTTTGATAATATCTTAAATAGCACCCCACACTTTTTTTTTACAATAAAACACATTTTTTCTTATTTAGACTATTCTTAATTCATATTTTTGAAGTTTTTTTTACACTATTCTTAATTCAAATTTATTAAAATTTATTTTCCATTTTTAGTTGGATTTTCTATAAAAGCGTGTTTTTTAGTATTACTTAACTTTTATTTATTTTTCATTTTTTGGTTTTAAATATTAAATTGTCATGGATCCTTGATAAATATGTCAAATTTCGATTTAATCCGACGTTTTGGAGGAGGTCAAAATCATGTTCAAAGTTTTCGTTACATACTAACATACGTATGAAGCTAATAAAAGCGTGATAAATCTCGCCGTACTGGCCCCTTTGGGAGGTCTCTTATTTCCCAGTCAGAAAGAAAATGTTGAATAAAATTAGCTGAAATATACACTAATGTACGAGTATTAATGCTAATCAAATGATTATATATGCTGGTGCGCATTTACGCAGTTACGCATGCAGGATATCCATATCCGTCCGGATAGCGACCGCCGTACATTTGGTGTTAAAACCTTCCACAGTGACCCACACACCTTGTGCGAATCGTGATCTAGGATCAGCCAGTGTATATCCGGTTCCCCTTAGGGCTAGCGTCATGACTTGATGGTTGGTTGGGACTGGTATTGGGACGGTCTGTAACGGTCGTCCGCCTGTTATGTCGCAGGCCCCTCGATTTGATTCTTCCTTCTTCGGAGTTTGAAGATGCATTTATACCGACAGGTATGATTTTGGTCGCCACCGATCATTTTGTAATTGTAATTGTTTGTCTGTGGTTGCTGGTTTTTTGGACTGCGCTGCGCTTATCATGAAGTGTAGTGCAGTCACATTGCCTTGTTCAGATTTAAAAAAAATACAAATAGACTTAATTATCAACTGGGGGATTCCCCGAATCACGCGCGCGGAATCGCCAACTTTCATATAGACGTAGACAACTGTCAGTAAATATTACTCACACGTACGGAAATAAATACGAATAATTAAAGTTTTATTATCTTGTAAAACTTTCTTGCGAGGCCCCTGACTCGAGGCCGTCGTCAGAGCCTACCAATGCCACTGGTGATGAAACAGGCGCTAACTCTAACATATAATAAAGATTTGATCGAACAGTGTATGTTAGGCATATTTTTTTATCCTGGCTCGGCAAAATGACTACGCCACACCTGATGGTAGTGTAGCGCAATCCAGAAATAATGTGGACCAACGAAAAACAACGTGTCTTTTCTTGGTCGACAAGATCATGCCGGCCTGCCTAACTGCTACTTCACACTCCGAAAAATAAATAAATATATACCGAAAAATAAATAAAAAATAATGCAAAATAACATTTAAACATGCAATAACTACATTTTTATTCATTACACATTTGTTATTTATTATTATACAAAGACAAGTCTTGTAACTTGTTTGCAATGAGTTGAACGTCCATTTGTATGTTTAATGCGTAATTTAACTTAAATTATTATGTCCCGTAGTAACATGACTAGTCCAGGAAACAAGCACAAGGCCTACAAAGGCTATTAAACCACAATGAAGCAAAGCAAAGAAGAGAGCAAAGTTCGGAAATAAATGTACTATGTAATAGAGTATAGAGTAGTCATTACAATAATAATAACAAGTAATAGAATTTACCACTACAAAAATTAATCCAATCAAATGAATAATTAAAACTGCGTATGAATAGTGATTGAGTTTTTTTATTTATTGTTGTTTCTCAGATTTTTATTATTAAAAGGAAAAATACATAAAAATTCAAACATAACACGCTACATTATAAAACCTTTTATACATGTTTTTATCTTCGGCTTTATATTAATCACGGTAATTTAAATTCGAAATATATATGTACATAATTAAATTTATATTATTATTGTGATGGTTATTTATTTATTTCACTTTATTGCACACAAGGAGTACAGGACATAACACTAAAATATAACTAAGTTGAGAAGTACAATTGGCGGAGAAGTAGGTACAGTTATTCTGTATTTCATTAAGTTTACATTTCCAAACTTAGTTGCTTCATATTATGGTATAGGTGCCTTATATTGGGTCCGCATTATACTGCTGCAGAAGACGCATGTTTGCAGCATCATCCTTCTTCGGCCTGAACAAATAATAATGATAGGCCTGTATTACACATGTTCTACTGCTGGGCACAGGCCTTTTTAGCAAATGAGAGAGATAAGACCTTAGTCAACTACACTGACATGATGCGGATTGGCAGGCTTCTCACACCTTCCTCACGATATTTCCTACACCGTTAAAGCAAACGATAATTAACAATGAATACAAACGTGACTAAGATAAGTCAGAGGTGCATACTATTAGGGCTGGTTTCGAACCTGGGACTTTTGTCTTGGCAGTCCATACTAATCCCTGCTGAGCGGGCGCTGTATATATTTTGTTTCTCTTTTCTTAGTTACCACTTTCATTTCTAGAGTTTGATAAATATGCGGGGTATACAATTTAGATAAAATACATAAATAATATATGTATATATATATATATTATATATATATATATATATATATATTAATAGATACACCTAAGATTCATACCCATACTCCCGACTACAAATTAAGATTTTAAGAGCTTTTTAATAAGGATATCAGAAACTACGATAGACTTTCGGTTTTAGAACACCCAGACCCGAAACTCATACTGATAACCCGAAACTCGGGTTCCACTGCGCCACGGAGGTATCGTAATATTCATATTTATTTACCATAATATATATATTATGGTAAATAAATATGAATACACGGAGGCCGTCGTTTGATTCATAACATTATTATTTATATTCTAATACATACAAAGTAATACGCAAGCAATTACTTTAAGATCTGTTTCTACAATTTTACATAGTCGGAAATATTACAAATTAGACTTATACAATTATTATATCGTTAATGAATGTAATTACAGTACATCGGACGTTGTCTACGAACTTGATAATTAGCATTGTTTTTTGTAACGTTCATCCGTTTTTTTCAGTGTTTCAACATTGGTTTATTTTTTGGTGTCCCTTGTTTAATTAGAAATGTTTTTTAATTTATTATTGTTTTTGATAGGAATCATAAAATTAATTAAAACATTTTTGTAGATTTGGACTTTTTGCTAGCTTTGTGTAGCCGGTGTTTGGGCTTGATGCTTGCTGGAAATCGTATATTTTAGGGATTATAAATGTGCTGGGCCGCACAGCTTGGAATTGAACATAAATCTGTTCAGCCGCTGTTGCATAAAAATATATGTTTGAGGATAAGTCTCATCATTATATTATATTTCAGGGTTATTTTACAAGGTGGTAGGTCCCTCGTATACGAGAGGCCGTCTGGGTTGGTACCGCCGCTTTGTCTAATTCTGCCGCCAAACAATATTGTGTAAGCACTGTTGGGTTTCGGTTTGAAGGACATTGAAGCCAGTGAAATTACTGGGCATTATGAGCCTTAATATGTTATGCCTCGGGGTGACGAGCGCAGTTCAGTGTCATGCAATGCTTTGTAATTCAAAGTTCTTTATAGTGTTGCTTCTGTTAATGGGCAGGCGTGGCGCTTACCATCAGGCAAGCACCTTGCTTGTCTCGTCATTCGATCAAATAATAAAAAAAGTACACCCTCAAATCATGATGGGAAGGTGGCATTCCATCAAGCAATAATGGTAGGTAAAAAGAAAAATTAGTTTGATTTATGTTGATAAGTGTAACTAATTTCAGTAAATAACATTAGTTTTGATGATAATAATCATGAGAAGTAGACGGAAAGTTTTAAGGTAAGTTGGTAGCTGTAGTCATTTCTTGACTGGATTGAATATCAGTGGAAAATTACCTAAGGACTTGATTTTGCACTCGGTGCTAGATTAACATAATATGCAATTGACGCAAACGGCGCTTTTTTGTACTCAAATTTATGTGTTATTTACTGTTCTTTCGTGACTTTTCTAAATGTTGAAGCATTTATTGATTTCATCATGTTATTATTATACCCGTAAAATCATTGTATTAAATATATATGTACTATAAATATATCGATATATACAAACTATTCTTTTTATTTTTTTGCAGATTAAAATCGATTGTACTTTGTAATTAGGTTTAATTAAAACATCAATTCACTAGACCAAATGAAACCTATAATTTTTTGTCCCATTGTCCTGCACAATTTGTAGTAATTAATCTCTTTTATTTTGACTGTAAAGGTATATACACACAATACACGGAGACGGCCACGCCGCGGTGTTTATTAGTAAATAATTCTATATCAAATGGTCAGTGACCAACCTAGTATGAAGGTTTTCAAGTAGCTTGAAGGCCTCCGACTTGGCTTAACCACTAAATAACCAGTAGCTATCAGTTGATAACAGCCGGGACCGACTTTTTATGTGCTCTCCAAAGCACGGAGTCATTCAGTTGTAATACCATTAAGCGGTCATTAATCCATAGACTGACCATGCCAAGAGTTGCTTAATTGGTTAGTCATTTACCGATTAGTAAGAGAATTATATAATAAATACCCACTTTAACCGTCGCTGGTGGTAGGATCCATCCTTGTATTACTGTGTCTGCCTCGGTCATCCGCCTGTCCTGTCGTAGGCCCCTCGATTTGCTTCTTTCCTCTCCGAAGAGAGAAGAAGCATTTATACAGGTCGGCATGACTCTGGTGACCACCGATAAACTCAATGTTTATTGGTGGTCGCTAGTTTTTTTGGATTGCACTACGCTTACCATCAGGTGTAGTGCAGTCGTTTTGCCGTGATCGTATAAAAAAAAAATGGAACTTGTGTCCTCTCGATTCACAACCGGCTTTAAAACCGGCTCCTCGATTCATACAAATATAAAAAATACCTACGAGTACTTAACAATATATAAATATAGGTATCATATATAATGATAATTATAGATGGAAACATTTCTATTTTTAAATATGAAATGCATTATAAAATGCTTTAATATTGTAAACGTCTTGATCGAAAATATTCTGGACAACGTTCTAATCGAGCTAGTTTTTTAGTAAATACTGTTTTTTGTTGACGTATATGTAAGTTTTTGCTTGACCATTTAAACTTTGCTTCCACATGGAATATCATGCATAAAATAAATTATACGCTGAGCTCTGACGTAAGTAATAACGTCTGAACTGAATACGGTTTTACCAAGAACTTATTACATTTGCGTATTAATATCAGGCACCAACGTGCACTTAGATTTGTTTCATGTACGTAATTAAGCATGGTCTTTATAAATTGTTGACGCATTGTTTACATGGAAGGGAAAATTTTCTGTTGTTCGCTTTGGCATAATCAGTGATTTTTAATAGTACTTCATCATCATCATCATCAGCCACAAGACGTCCACTGCTGAACATAGGCCTCCCCCAAAGATTTCCAGACCGACCTGTTGGAAGCGGCCTGCATCCAGCCTTGTAGGTGGACGTCCAACGCTGTGCTTAATAGTACTTAGTAACTGATAAATCTGCGGATGACATCCCGATGTATAAAGTATGAACATTATTCGACACTGCGTTAATTAGAATATGAAGAATCAAACCCATTAATGATCATAATGGGGTGCTATTACCGATTTGAAGTTGAGGGTCGATGGATGGAATTCTTTACGATTTAGATAGGTTTATTTTAGTTCGGAATATTGTTGAACGGACCATTTTAGGATTTCCTACCTATGGACCAAGATGGAGGACCAAGAGGCGGCATACTTGATATGAGAACCAAAGGGTCCTGGGCTTCGCTTGTCATTCAGCCCTCCCTGTCAGATCCTCAATAAAGATTCGTGATAACCATAAAATATCCGGTAATCAAAAACTATTCTTGAAAATAATAAAGAAAAACTTGTTTTGGTGGCATAGACATTACGCCGGCCCGTCAAACTGACGTCATTTATGTAATTATTGAATGATTCATATTATCGTGATATGTATAGTAATTGATATACGAAATATGCATATATGATGCTATCATATGTTTTTTATAGCATACACCGGCAAACGAGCAAGTGGATCACCTGATGGTAAGTGATTTCCACCGCTCATATACGCGCACAACACTAGAAGAATCATAACCGCGTTGCCAAGCTTAAAGGGAAGGGGTAATTAAGGGATTGGGAAATAGAGGGGGACTTGGGCCTCTGGATATCTCACTCACCATACGAAACGCAGCAGCAAGCCGCTATTTTACGCCTATCAGACAGTGGTAACAGACCCGGTCGAACCGGTCCATTGATGCTATAGACAAAACTTTCGACAGCATGGCTCTACAACTCAATTATCTTTTTTTATATTAACGTATACTATTTCTCAATCTATATAAAATCCTTGTCCGAGGATGCATTGAAGGTTTCCTAATAAATAAGAGTTGGATTACTTTTATTGCAACGGCAGTTATTTTCCATGTTTGTAAACAAAATAATTCTCAGAACTGCTGTGAAGCTAATATAGGCTCCGCGTGGGAAGTTTCCGATACCATAATTAGATTAAGAGGAAGATTTTAAAATTATAACCCGTGTACAACTGATGCGTAAGTATGTTGCTTTACTAGGTATAGGTTATTAAGTTTTTTGACAGCCTCTGTGGCGCAATGGGCGAGTAGCTGACTGTGAAACCTGAGGCTGTAGGTTCGATTCCCGCACCGAGCAAATATTTGTCTGATCCACAAATATTTGTTTCGGGTCTGGGTGTTGTGAGATCGAAAGTCTCTCGTAGTTCTTGATACCCACGACACAAGACTCGTATCTTACTGTGGGGTCAGGGCTATGTGTGTGACTGTTGGGTGTTATTTATTATTTATTATTAGAGCTAATTTATATAAACTGATTGCTAGTAGAAGCGTTGACTTTGTAATTGTGATATATAAATCTCTATTAATAGATAAGCGTCATAATAAAATTGTAAATATATGAGTTTATTTTTATCTAGACATCATGTATAGATACTGGTATATAAATATATTTACAAGTTAGATACCGAATAGTTTCAATTATGTTGTCACCCGATTACTTATACTAAGTCGAGTTTAGAATTATTAAATTTAGTCCAGTTTTTACTGGATTCGCAAAGTCACAAACATCCAAATTTTCATATTCATAAATAATATTATTATGATGAGGGTAGGATTGCAGAAAAGTTTTTGATATCACTGTATCACTTTATGAGTGGTAGAGCCACGCTGTAGACAGTTTTGTCTACAGCATGAATGGCCCGGCTCGACAGGGTCATTACCACTGTCTCACATAAAACCAACGTAAAGTAGCGGCTTGCTGCTGCGTTTCGTACGGTGAGTGAGTTATCCAGAGGCCCAAATCTCCCTTCATTTCCTAATTTGTTAATTAATTCTTCCCTTTAAGGACGACAATGCGCCTATGATTCTTCTAGTATTGTAGGCATATATGGGCGGTGGAGATCACTTACCATCAGGTGACCCACTTGCTCGTTTGTCGGTCTATACTATAAAAATAACCTCAGCCATATTTGCCGTTGATGAATTTGTAAAAAAAACAATATAAGTAGTGAATGGAGTCTACCCAAACAAAAACAAAAAGCAAATTGACTACAAGACAAAAAACTTCGTAGACCACTTATGCAGGTAATAATGTTACTAAATTTACACTTATGACGCATATTCGCTTCACACCCAGTATATTTTACTCAAATTGTTTATCTGTATACATATCAAACATAATTTTCCACTGTGCAATAGCAAAAAATAAACGAATTTCGGAGTATATTCACTTACGTCAACACAATCTTATTAATTCATATTTTTATTTTCCTAGGATTGAATTTAAACACAATTTGAGATTATAATATATTTCTTTCTGCCTGGTGTTATTACAGATTGGTGTCAGTGTCCGGCATCCTACTAGGACGCCTTTTTTTTATAGCATAGGCCGTCAAACGAGCAAGTGGGTCACCTGATGGTAAGTGATCTCCACCGCCCATGTACGCCCACCACCAAAAGAATCATGGGCGCGTTGCCAACCTTAAAGGAAAGGGATAATTAGGGATTGGGAAGGGGAGGGGATTTGGGCTTCCGGATATCTCACTCATCGTACGAAACGCAGCAGCAAGCTGCTACTTTACGTCGGTTTTCTGTGAGACAGTAGTAACGAACAGGTCGAGCCAGCCCATTCATGCTGTAGACAAAACTGTCTACAGCGTGGCTCTGCCTCCACCTCACCCGATCTTGAGCATCATGCATGGTGAGACCATTAGCTCACATATCTCCCTCTAATACGTCAAGCAATCGCTTTTTTGGATTGTCCGCTGGTACAATCTGGCACAGGCATTTGGAGTCAACATACTCCTATGGTTTCCTCAAAGCGTGACCAAACCACCTTATGCGACATTCTTGAAGTTTATCTGGCACGCGATATAATCGCCTCAATAAACTCAAAATAAAACTAACTAACTTCACTGCTACGAAGGACCTATTTGTCCTATCACCTCTATTCAAGCACAAAAAGAATCATCCAAAGCGATCCACATTTAACGGAGTTATAAATGAAAATATAAAAAAAACAAGTACGCTAACGACATGAGAACCTCTTTGGTCTTTTTATCCGTCGGTAAAATAAAGTGGTTTTTGTTTATTCTGTTAGGGCGACGGAAGGTTAAGTCAAGATATTTATCATTAGGAGCCACTGATTTGGATTTAGACCGTGCTAATTAAAACCAGCACAATGATTTCGCTTCATAACCTTATAAAATATCGCATGTATCTCCGAAGGGGTAGATAGAGGTCTTTTTTTATTTGATTAAATGAAGAGACAAGCAAGAAACTTTTGATGGTGAGCGCAACGCCTGCTCATAAACAGAAGCAACACCATACAAAACTTTGAATTACAAAACACTGCACGGCACTGAACTATGCTCGTCACCCTGAGACATAAGATGTTAAGTCTCATAATGCCCAGTATTTTACTGGTTTCAATGTCCTCCAAAGCGAAACACAACAGTGCTTACATGCTGTTGCTTGGCGGCAGAAATAGACAAAGCGGTGCTACTCACCCATACGGCCTCTCGCATACGAGGAACCTACCACCTTGACCTAGGAGCAAGCAACGCTGCTCCCACGTTTGGCCTAGCTTATTTCCGTCCCATAACTCATAAGGTCTGCCTATCGCCATATAGACTCAAATACCAATCCCGAGCAACCCATATGTGGTTTTTCGTATCGGAAATTCAAACATCATGTGGCGATTGCCGGACCTGAAATTTTCAGCAATGACGTCACTGTTTCTCAGGTATGTTCGTTGCTACAAGACTAAAGAGGCGGTTGATGAGGCGATGTCTCTCTTCAGAATCTTATCTCATGGTGATATAATAATAATTAATCTTTATTCAATAAAATGTATACCTACGGGACTTAGGTCTCATATTATCCTATCTTCTATTAGTTAGTTAGTCGTTACTCAGGTCATTTCTGAGTGATAGAGTTACGATGTAGATAGCTTTGTCTTCAGCATGAATGGGCCGGCTCGACCCGGTCGTTACCACTGTCTCACAGAAAACCGACGGGGCTTGCTATTGCGTTTCGTACGATGAGTGAGATATCCGGAGGCCCAAATCCCCCTCCCCTTTCCAATCTCTTAATTATTTCTTCCCTTTAGGGTCGCAACGCGCCTATGATTCTTATAATATTGTGGATGGAGATCTTTAACCATCAGGTGACCCACTTGCTCGTGTGTCGATATAAGCTATACAAAAAAGGTCCCTCATATGTTAGAGGCCGTCTGGGTTGGTATCAAGGCGTAATCCCTCATTATCATATTTTATATGTATTTTCATTTATATTATATGTATTTTATGGGCGGTAGAGATCACTGACCATCAGGTAACCACTAAATTGTTTGCTGGCTTATGCTATAAAAAACATCGTACTCAACGAATGATTGTCATTTGTCATTATTATCATGCAGGTAGGTATACACAGTAACTGGATGTACAATGCCTGGTTCCGATTGCCTTAATAAGGAGAATTCTCACACGGTGTGTTATTAAAATTTGCGCGAGATTTTCAGTTGCAAAACACTTATATGGTGCATAATATGTTGCATTGTTCGCTAGTGGTAGAATATTCATATCCGCCCGGATAGCGATCACCATTCACATGGTGTTAAAACCTGCCATAGCGATCCACACGCCTTGTGTGGATCGCGTTCCAGGATCAGCCAGTGTAAATCCGGTTCTCCCGAGGATCTTACAACATGATTTGATGGTTGGGTGATGCGGGAATACATCCTTGTATCACTGTGCCTGCACCGATCATCCGCCTGTCCTGTAGCAGGCTGGCATGACTCTGGTGACCACCGATAAATACATTGTTTATCGGTGGTCACTGGTTTTTTGGACTGCACTACGCTTACCATCAGGTGTATTGCAGTCACTTTGCCGTGCTAGGATAAAAAAAATATGACTGCTGCCTGATATACCAGAAGGTACGCTTCTTACCACACACGGAAACAACCTATCCAACAGTGAGTCAACTTTAGTATTGTTTATTTTAACATGCACAGCGCCATCTAGTATTTTATTCAATCACTACATATGTTACCTCATGGTACAATGCGGCTTCTTACTGCTATGGCACGATGGTCATATTCACGGTTTATAGGTAGATTTTTACTAGTCAGTACACTTGAGTCTCTCTAGATGGCACTTTAGCCAAATAAGTTCAAAATGTTTAGGGACTGTTTCACAATATTCGCATAATATTTATTACTCATTAACGTACTAAATAGGTATTTTTGAAATGACCTTATTTTGATATAATTCCAGTGTGACTTTTGGATTTGAAGGCGCATCTTATTTGGTATTATTTATTAGTATTTATTCAGAGGTTGTGAAACAGGCGCGGCTAAGGCCTAATCTCTGTCATTTGTTGCGGAGATTCTTGTCCAGCAGTGGGACAATACAATGCAGGATTGTTTTCACTTTTTTACTCTACTTTAAAAGAACAATAATGAGATCAAAAAAGACATTAACCAGAAACCAATGACGACCTTGTTTATTTGAATAAATTTAAATTATTTGTATCTCCATAATTAATTTTAAACTTAATACGAACAAAAGAATGTCAAGCAAAACAACTTGATGACGCAGGTCCCTTATTAGTGACCAACTTATGTCTGTCATAAACCTTTTTTATGTCGGATCCAATATTATTATACTGTAAAAATATTCCAATTAGTTTTTTCTTGTTTTTTCCTTGTAGCAAAAGTATGACGCAGGTCTTATGCATAATTAATCACAATAATGCATTACACATTTTACTGCCCTTACCATCAGGTGTAGATAAAGAGCAAGAGTAGAGCTGTGCTTGGATAAAAAAAAAACGTTTTATGGGTGTTGCTTCTGTTTATAGGCACGCAGCGTTAACCATCAGGCGAGCGATCTGCTCGTCTCGTCATTCAAGCAATAAAAAAAAAAGTGTAATACTACATCTGCCATGTAATACGGAGCGACTCGTATACATAATTACCACACAAATACTGTAAAAAATACCAAAAATAATACGGATTTCCTGCTATTTTCAACATAATTGTCGAGGTAATGTTAGACTTTGCCTCATCCAATCATGGCCGTTGCCTATATTCTATTTACACATATATTTAAACTAGCTTTTGCTCGCGGCTCCGCCCGCGTGATCTGCTTTTTCCGGGATAAAAAGTATCCTATCACCCAAGTCAGCTCATACCCTGTCTGTATACCAAATATCATCAAAATCCGTTCAGTAGTTTCAGCGTGATTGACGGACAAACATCCAAACATGCAAAAACCTCTAAACATCTAAACAAACAAACTTTCACATTTATAATATTAGTAGGATAGGATAGGATAATAACACTCACACACATAGGTAATCCTGACCCCACACTAGTTTAAACATGTATCATGGGTATCAGGAACTACGGGGGACTTGCGTTCCCACAATATCCAAACCCGGAACCAACATTTGTAGATCACACAAACATTTATCTCTGAGCAGGAATCGAACCCACGGTCTCTCGATTCGTAGCCAGTTACTCACTCGCCGCGCATCGGAGATTGTCATTTGCTTACTATCAAAACTGTTTTGACAGATCTTTCATACAAAATGTGTCAAATTTACTGCGAGTTAGTAAAAATTTGAATATTGGGAATTCTAGTAACAGGAAAGGATAGACTTTGTTAATGATATGTAATACCATAAAAGTTTTGGTATATTACCATAAGCCAAATACTTTGCCCTATAGTGGATTAGGGCATGGAATCTCATGAACCATAAATAGGCCTGCTCCACTGCAGTGGATTTTCTCGCCCACAGAAAACAGCAGCAAAAATGTAACAAAGGCCGCCGGAATTTTATTCATGATATTATGAAATGCAACACGCTGGTAAGAGGATACCCGATATTTTTGTGCCCGACTGAATATCCGTGGATGGCGGCCACCGTTCCCATGGTTATAAACCCGCCATAGTAGCTCGAATGGACGAGTCGTTCCGGGGTCAGCAAGTGTTTTTTTATTTGTTATTAATTATATACAATAATTCCCCGTGTATTAATACAACACCCCACATAACTGCATCTACAGTTTGTCTGTGCAAGCAGAGTATATTAAGTAACGTTATGACGTCATAATTCTGGTGACCGTTGAGAAGCCTTCCGACGGTCACCATTCAATTTGGACTGCACTATAGTTACCATCTCTGCCATTTCACTTAGTGGTATATCCCTCCTATCTGAGAGGCCGTCTGGGTTGGTACCACCGCTTTGTTTATTTCTGCCGCTAAGCATTAGCGTGAATACTGTGTTTCGATTTGAAGGACATTGAAGCCAGTGAATTTACTGAGCATTATGAGACTTAATATCTTATGTCTCCGGGTGACGATTGTAGTGCGATGCCACGCAGTAAGTACTTTATAATCCGAAGTTCTGAATAGTCTGGCTTCTGATTCATAATTTATTATTTTTATAGCAGAGGCTGGCAAACGAGCAAGTGCGTCACCTGATGGTAAGTGATTTACACTGCCCACTCCCTTAGGCATCATGGATGCGTTACCGACCTTAAAAGCTAAAATTAATTAAGGGTTTGTGAAAGGGATGTGAATTTGGGTCTCCGCATATCTCACTCATCATACGAACGCAGCAAGCTGCTACATCCCGTCGAATTTCTATGAGACGGTGTTAACCCGGTCGAGTCGGCCCATTCATGATATAGTCATAACTGCATTTTACAAGGTCCTTCGTATGCGAGAGGTCCGCCGCAGGTACCACCGCTTTGTCTATTTCTGTCGCCAAGCAACAGTGTGTCAGCACAGTTGTGTTTCGACTTGAAGGACATTAAAGTAAAATTACTGCGCATTATGAGACTTAACATCTTATATCTTGGTGTGACGAGAGCAGTTCATGCCATGCAGTGCTTTATAATTCAAAGTTTTTTGTGGTGTTGTTTCTAGGTAGGCGTGGCGCTTACCATCAGGCGAGCGCCTTGCTCGTCTCGTCATTCAATCAAACAAAAAAACGTGGCTCTATCATTTAGACACTATTCACATTTACAATGCAGATGAATCTTAAACAATACACACAGCACCATGCGTCACCTCGACGCTTGAGCAACCATCGCGTGAGCCGTACTAAGTACTTATTCGCTTCCCATTGTTTAACACTTATCGATAGTCATTTGTTGATTAACTATTAATTAATTTTAATCGTTATATTACTAGTCATAAGTACATTTTTATCGAATTTCGAGATGATCGCTTTGCTGATGGTAAGCGCCGTAGATAGATCCAGAACTTTGCACCGCGAAGAAGAGATTTTTTTTCCAATAAGTTATGTCATTCAAAACATGTTGCATAATCAACCGATTTGAATGCGGTTTTTTTTCATTTGAAAGCTGACAAAATTAGTTGGACGTCTGACCAGACAGACCGGACAGGTGATGATCATGATGATGATAATTAGTAATGTTTGAAGAAAATAGGGTCAACTATTTGATGGTAATTATATTTTTTACTTTTCCTCGTGGCTCCGCCCGCGTGATCTGCTTTTTTCGGGATAAAAAGTAACCTATGTTACTCAGTGATAATGTAGCTTTCTAAAAGTATTTTTTTTAATCGGTCCAGTAGTTTTTAAGTTTATTCGTTATATACAAAAATACAAATATTTCCTCTTTATTAGTGTAGATATTAAGATTTTCTCTGGGATTACGTTTAAGTTTATAATAATAGTAATTAAATATGCTGATAATGTGTACAGATTAACTGCGATTGAAGTCACTGACGTCAATATCTAGTTATAATTTATTATAACAGAGTGCAAAGAGATTTATCTCTTTAAACTGATATTCAAGACACGTATCCATAATAATTGGAATTAATGGTAAGTTAGCCGCAACACTGGTCTTGTTTAATTCATTTTAAGTGAAGCTATAAACCTGTAATGTATTTATAAAAGAAACCCCAGCGAGATGTCTTCAGTGCAAGCGCCATTTACGTGCTAACGAAATAATGTTTATGGTTTATATACATAAATATTAATAATATCAGATGTACTATACTTTTTTTTTATGGAAAAAAGGGGGCAAACGGGCAGGAGGCTCACCTGATGGAAAGTGATCACCGCCGCCCATGAACACCTGCAACACCGGAGGGCTTGCAAATGCGTCGCCGACCTTTTAGGAAGGAATATGCTCTCTTCTTGAAGATTCCCATGTTATAACGGTTCGGAAAGACCGCCGACGGCAGCTGGTTCCACAGACACATACACAGTTAAATATGAAAGATGTTTGAGAATGTGCAAAAGGCAAAAGAGTACCATAGCTTGTGGTACTCAATAGTCTCTGCCTACCCCCATGGGATGTAGGTGTGAGCGTGTATTTATATTTAATATCAGCTCTGTTTTAAATACTCTTTCAATGAAGACAAATGGCCTTCCCGCTTATGAGAGGGGTTGGGACTTAGTCCACCACGCTTGCTTTACACGGTTAGAAGGCTCAATAAACCTTCAGATTTTTTTGTGTCATTCTAACCTACACCCAAAAAAATATTAAGGCCGACTTACGCAACGATCTATTTCCATCATATTAACCACTGAACATGTATAGGAAACGTCAAATCGTAGGAAAATTTGACATATGTAAACAAGTTTAGTTTAGTGGTTCAACCAATGACAAAAGAATCTTAGATTTAAGATTCTTTCGTGCAAGGCGGCCTTAGTCTGTTACACTTCATTATTACATATATAAATTTAAAATTTAATACTGAAGCCAATCTCTAGACAGTTCTGTCTACAGCATGAATGGCCGGATCGACATTATATATTGGTTGTTTGATTTTAGTTATAATAACACTATAGTTCTACTAAAAAAACCAGCACAATTGTAGAGGAAAGACATATATTCATATGATTAGTACTGCAAGACCCAGCTACAGCATTGCATATGTTCGATTCCGGGTTTGTTTCCAATTATCCTTCTTTAAAATATGCAAGAATAAAATCTTGTGTTTGTCCCGTCACGCCAAGGAATTTATACTAATTAATTACAAGGCAATAACATTGTCTAGCTTTTTGTCTTAATTAAATATGTAGGCGAATATCATTAAATGTTTAAATAACCAAACGAGCAAGCGGCAAACGAGCAAGTGGGTCACCTGATGGTAAGTGATCTCCACCACCCATGTACGCCCACCACCAGAAGAATCATGGGCGCGTTGCCGACCTTAAAGGAAAGGGATAATTAGGGATTGGGATTGGGAGGGGATTTGGGCTTCCGGATATCTCACTCACCGTACGAAATGCAGCAGCAAGCCGCTACTTTACGTCGGTTTTCTGTGAGACAGTGGTAACGACCCGGTCGAGCCAGCCCATTGATGCTGTAGACAAAACTGTCTACAGCGTGGCCCTACCACTCAAAAAATCAATTAAATATGGTGGGGTGGTTTGGGGGGATCGGGACGCGAGCGTTTCTGTGGGGGTTGGGTGAAGGGTCGCGGTACGTGATATTATTATTATTTTTAGCTATACAGTACGTATATGCATATATACATGCCGCAAGTGTTACAATGCAGCCGAGAGTACTCTATGTTTGGAGCTGCGCAAGATAAGTTGCGCACGAACATAACGCATGACGTCACGGAAATAGTTTGATTTTACTCCCCATACATTTTCATAGGTTATATATGAAAATCGATTCTTAAGTAGTAAACTCCAATAAACTCAACAATTTTAGGGCAAGTAATTTAGCCGTAGGAATTAAAATCTAATAAATGTCGCAGTTTCTGAAAATTTCAAATTAAAATTAATATCGAGATAATTATTTTGCTCGATGTATAATCCAAATTCCTAAATATATCGCCGATAAAACGTTGTTAGTCTGATAATAAGAATCATGTATACCTATTTATTATGTTTTTATGTGCCGTATGATTTTTTTTTTTATTCTGGCTCGGCAAAGTGCCTACGCTACACCTGATGGTAAGTGTAGCGCAATCCAAGAATAGTGTCGACCAACGATAAACAATGTGTCCATCGTAGGTCGGCAAGATCATGCCGGCCTGCCTAAGGGCCAAGGGGGAGGGGAAGGAAAAGGGATGGGAAAAGGGTTAGGATCAGGGGGCAAGCCCCCCTGGGGAGAACCGGATATACACTGGCTGATCCTGGAACGCGACCCACACAAAGTGGGCCACTATGGCAGGTTTTAGCACCAGTGTACGGTGGTCGCTATCCGGTCGGATACAAGTATCCTCCCACCAGCAAAGTTTTAGTATAACCTAACGATTTCGTTTACCTGTTTCCTTTATGAAACAGGTAAACAAAATCGTTAGGTTATACTAAAATGTTTCCTTCTGAGTCTACAATGTAAGAGCACACATTTTTAGCGTTCCGTATACTATACTAACGGAACCTTGTTATAGACCGTACATAGGCTGTCTGTGTGTTCTACGTGCAAGCCCTAACTTTATCTTTTGAATCGTAATAGCATAGATGAATTATTAAAGAGTAATAGCAAGAGATCCGGCAGTAGAATCTCTACGTTCATGACGTAGATGCTCAAGCTCAAATTTCTACATGCATTTTCGAATAGGACAATACATTGATCATAGGGTGCCAGTCAAAAAGTGCCCGCATATATTTTTAATAAAAAAAAATATAATTAAATTTTGGGAAAAAATTTCGTTCATGGTGTAGTTAAATAAAACATTGTTCCTATTACACAGCTATGTATGTAGAGAATTCAAAAAACCATGGGTGCCGTTGCCTACTCGGCCGCAACTACTTGGCAGCCAGGTGTAAACAGGTAATACTTTTTTGTACGGCAACCATGGTTTTTTGAATTCTTTACATACATAGCTGTGTAATAGGAACAATGTTTTATTTAACTACACCATGAACGAATTTTTTTCCCAAAATTTAATTATATTTTTTTTATAGATTCTACTGCCGGATCTTAGGCTATAATACGTACCCGGTTGAAATTTGATAAAATATGTTATGGTCGTTTTACGGACAATTATTAAAAAATACGGCTAAGTGACACAGTGGCACAGTGAAGGATTCCGTAGACAAGATGAGCGTTCATAGTTTACAAGTAGTTTAAGTAAAAGATACTTAAAATAAGGTGACGCAAAAATAAGTTTATATTTCTCAAAGAAACTGTGAAAAACAATTTTATTTTTGTTGTCAAACTAAAATATTGTGTTACCAAAAATATACCATATCGTTATACTATCTTAATTTTTTATAAATTATGGAGGGAGACACTTTTCACGACTTTGGACACCCGTATAAAGATAAAAAAGCAATTTGCCAACGTCCATATAATTTTTAAAGACTTATTCAATGATAATGCGATGGAATAACAAATCAACTTAGTTACACGCCAATAGTTTGTGAGTAACATGTCTGTGACATACGGACAGACAGACGGACAGAAAATAATAAAGATTCCGATTTTGCCATTTGGCTACGGAAACCTTAATGCAAAACAGAAAAAATAAACATTTTATGGGCTGATACAGAATACTCGGTGCGTGACCGACCCGTTCTTGCCCGGTTTTGTTTTGTTGACGATAAAATCTGAGATTATACATCAACAGGAAGGAAATTCTAGAACATGGTTAAAACCTCAAGTTTAGGTTTTTAAAGTTTATTATTACCTCTTGTGAAATACATTTAAAACAGCGGCGGTGCACCCAATTATAAGATTATTTTGTTTTTATTCGCTTGAGACAAGCAGGACGCTCGCCTGTTTGAGAGCATCATGACTGCCCTTAAACAGCAAAAAAACCACAAACGAACTTTAAATTACAAAGTACCGCATGGCACTGCACTGTTATTGTAACACTAAGACATAGAATGTTAAGTCTCATAATACTACAACTATTATAAATGTAATGGATATTTGTGAGTTTGGGAATTAGGATGTTTGAGAGTCAAATCACGCTTTATTTGCTGAATTATGAAATTTGCCACATAGCCAGACCATGGCTTAGCATATGCAACGCGAGATAATTTTGTCGACTCGTTTTGTCGTGAAGAACTAAATTTATGCGGTTATCTCTATACGATTATCGAAGCTAACATGGTTGGATAGAATACTCGACTCAATAAGTCAAATGTAGAGATAATGTAAAGAAAATAGCACTTTCAACCTCTGTGGTATTTTGCGTATATTTTCTTTCTTTCTTTCTTTCATGCGAAGCCTTCTTGATTAGGATATAGGCTTTTTATCCCCGAAAAAGCCTTTCATTCGGGCGGAGCTGCGAGCAAAAGCTGCTGTGATCTCCTGCGTTGATCGGACTATCCACAAAAATTGATAATTCCAAATTTAGGTAGATAATGTAACATTAACATTTCGGGACAACCTACACCTCAGTCCATCCCGTGACCACGATGGCTGAAAATATGATATGATTAATAAAAAACCGCGATAAAATCCGTTTAAATTAGTTTTATATCAATGAGTAATATTCGCGTAAACATAAGAAATCAAGATGATTCCAGTCGCCTGATCACTGGAGTGTAATTTCTTGATGCCTTTCTCATGCATCAATTCAATAGAAAACACGCCTAGAGTGTCTATAATTTTGAATACTCAACATTTAAATTAATGTACTGTACGCTGATTGTACCGTTTTAAAGTTGAATTTTCGGATAGCGCCTGATTTGTTAACAGAAGGCTGTTTATTAAAAGTCAATAGGCGCACTAGTGTGAATTGCACCAACCGTCAGTTAAAGTTTAATCGGTTAAAGCAATGGTTCACTTTTTTTTACTTTTTATATACGTATACATATTTATTCGCCAAATATGGACCAATTTTGTTGATTTTTGAAGTTATACTTCTTTAGGCGCGTTATGAAAAAATGATGAGAGTGAAATTTTAAGATGCGCGCGCACCTGTGACACAAAAAATTAACAGTATGAAGTTAGGCGCGAGAGCAGTATGAAGTTAGGCGCGAGAGCAGTATGAAGTTAGGCGCGAGAGCAGTATGAAGTTAGGCGCGTTATGAAAAAATGATGAGAGTGAAATAAAAAAATAAATAAATAAATATAAATAAATAAATATAAATATATATATATATATATATATATATATATATATATATATTTATTTATATAGATGCGGTTTTTATTTTATAATTTGGAACATGGTGCCGTAAAAAAAGTACCAGGTTCGCATAAACGCGAAGAGAGTAGAATGTCCATTTTTCATGGCGAGTAGCCGTAATTAATAAACAAATGACGATTTGGACAAAGAAAAACTCTTTAGGTTTTTTCTTATTCGGAACATGTTGCCGTAAAAAGTACCAGGCTCGCATAAACGCGAAGAGAGTAGAATGTACTTCTATCATGTCGAGTGGATATGTTGATATAAATTAAAATACTTTTATTTAATATAATTAACACTAAATATTATTAAATTATTAATGTTAAATACTTATTATTGGTTATTTAATGATGCCAAAGAAGTATAACTTCTCACGCGCGTACATAAGTACACGCACCCATATTTTTTTTTTGTAGTATTCATAGTAGAACTCTTCGACCATACTAGTTGAGCCGGTATATATTTTTATGAATGATGCATGAATATATCAAGTTGGCCAAAGTGCGCTTCTACCACTTGCGGAAATAAATATGTAGGAACCTATTTAAAACATGCACCTCTCGCAAAGGCTCAAAAAATAATGTATGTGTATTTATCGAGATTATTAACCCGCCACCGATTCGACATCTTACCCAGAGGCGTCTTTACCGGGTGTGGTGTGTGTGCGGTGCACACGGGCGCAGCGTTCTAGGGGGCGCCGGCCGAGCTCCACTCACACGCTGCCCGGGCATTGAAAATGCACCTTCGCCCGTGTTATATTATTATGTTCTGTTTAAAAGATCGCGCTAGGGTAATGATTGCACACGTGTGCTACATGGTCTAGAGACGCTGATCTTACCGTCCCTTTAGCCTCCTTATTCTACCTCTCTTTGGGTAATATGTACGAGGGCATCTTCCTCGATCGCTTGAAAATAGTAGGTAGGAATCACAACCTGCTCCCCGAGGAGGTTTGGGTTCAGAGCTCGCCACAATTGCGTGCACTAGGTGCACATCCACGCAAAACTCATTACTAAGACCCCCACCGGAGCCATATTTTTCGATGACGAAAAAGCATTCGACAAGGTACGGTGCAATGGCTTGCTTTACAAGTTATACACCATGAACGTGCCCACTCAGCTCGTGCACATCATACAAGAATTCTTGTTGAATCGCGGTTTCAGATATCGCATCGAGGGAACACTCTCTTCCCGACACACAATAACGGCCGGAGTCCTGCAAGGCTCCGCCCTGTCCCCTTTTCTCGCTATATACCAGCGACATTCAACCAAACAAACCAATACAAACCAAAGAGTGCCCACCTGGCGCTCTTTACTGATGATACCGCGATCTACGCATCGCGAAAAAACCCGGTTGATGTGTTTCGCACTTTGCAAGCCGCTGCCGACAACCTCGGCAAATTGTGCCGCAAATGGCGAATCACAATCAATCCAACCAAAAGCGCCGCGATCCTATTCGACAGATATCCAGCTCGTTTTGTAGATGCAGTGCCGAATGTAAACATGTATAACATGTGCATTCCCTGGACCAAAACAGTCAAAATATCTAGGAGTGACCCTTGTCCGGAGGCTTAGAAGGTAAGCCCACACTTAAAAGCGGTACGTGCGCGAGCCGCATTCGCGATCAGCCAGCTTTACTGGCTATTAAACAATAAAAAATACACTCGATCCGCAACAAGATTGGGATATACACCTCGTGCGTTAGGCCGATCATGACGTACGCATCGCTTGCGGCGAAGCTTGATCGGAATCGGCGTGACGTAGCAGCTTACTGCTTCTTATCATACGAAGAGTAAGATTTCCGGTAGCCGAAATCCCCCACTTCTTCCTAATCATAAAGTATTCATAATTCTTCGGGTATCGTCTTCATGGGATCACTTAATATCAGATAACCTACTAGTTTAATAGCCGGTCTATACCTATAGCCGGCATTATAAAAAAACAATATAATTATTACATAATCCTAGACACATAAATTCCTCGAAAATCATGACAGTCCGAAAATACATAAAAAAATTCAAGAACACGCTAAGCTAGTTTTATCAAGCCATTAGGTACTACTGGACGCCCTTGTATCAAATATTATCCTGGTACATTTAAATTGCTAACGCGTACTCAACTAGCATGAGCAACATAAACATATTATATGTAAAGAGAGCAAAGTTCGGAAGGAAAACTACGCGAGGGCGTCACATGATCTCAACGCCCCCGGAATTATTTTCAACTGCATTTTAATAGGGAGCGTCGTACTTGATGTGGAAATGTACTGGTGGAATATATATCCACAAGCAGGTTACTTGACGCAAATTCCAAGCTCGGGTGAATCATAGTTGATTTTTTCAAATTAAAACTCAAACATAATTTAAAATTAAATTAATTTAAATGTTTAAATATGTACATAATTAAATTTAAATCTTTAGCTGATTCATTTCTTATTATATATATCGCATGTATGTATATATATTTATTTATATAACATGTTTATTATATTATTTATTTATTTATATTTGTAGTTTACACATTTAAGTATTCATTTATATATCTATGTCATTAGATTTATGTATTATTATCTGATATAGTATTTATTTCTTTTATAATTTTTATACACCCACATTGTCTCGTCTCTGCATCACCTGTAGGTTGGCTGTTAGAGAATTCCTCTGGCATTAAGTCCGCCTTTATACATGTTTTGTATCATCATCATCACCAGCAACAGGACGTCAAACGCCTCCCCCAAAGATTTCCAGACCGACCTGTTGGAAGCGGCCTGCATCCAGCGTCTTCCTGCAACCTTTATCAGGTCGTCTGTCCACCTTGTAGGCGGACGTCCAACGCTGCGCTTGCCAGTTACATGGCCTCCATTCCAGAACCTTTCTGCCCTACCGGTTATCGGTTCAGTGAGCTATGTGGCCTGCCCACTGCCACTTCTGCTTGCTAATCCGTTTTATGTTTTGTATATAAAATTTAAATAAATAAATAATAATTTGTGACTGGGATTTGAACCCGGGCCCTCGGATTTCTCATTCTTGGTAGGTGGGCATTAGGTCATAGACCGGCAAACGAGCAAGTGAAGATTTCCACCGCCCATGTACGCCCACCACCAGAAAAATCATGGGCGCATTGCCGAACTTATAGGAAAGGGACAATTAGGGATTTGGCGATTTGGGCTTCCGGATATCTCACTCACCGTACGAAACATAGCAAGCCGCTACTTTACGTCGGTATTCTGTGAGACAGTGATAACAACCTGATCGAGCCAGCCCATTCATGCTGTAGACATAACTGTCTACAGTGTGGCTCTACCATTCAAAGGTCATTGAGGTGACCTACATAACATGTGATATTTAAAAACACTCTGTAAATATATCCGCTAGTTTATTGGAACTTATCATATTTTATGGCCGCATTGATGAAGTAATAGCCATGAACTTTGAGATCTTGGGTTTTATTCTCACACTAGCTTTTCCTCGCGGCTCCGCACGCGTGATCTGCTTTTTCCGGCATAAAAAGTAGCCTATGTTTATCAGGGATAATGTAGGATTCTAATCGTGGAAGAATTTTTCAAATCGGTCCAGTAGTTTTTAAGTTAATTCGTTACATACAAAAATACTAATATTTCTTCTGAATAAATTATTGTAATACTCAATCAACAATACATTTATTTGGATAAGGAATAATATTATGTTGATAACACTTTGGAAAATAATTGGCAATAATGCATTAATTCCGACCAAATTTGATTACCATAGCAACGGAAGCCTTCAAATATAAATAATTTTCCCCGTTTTTTGCAATATTTTTCACTGATGCTTTGCTCCTAATGGTCGCAGCATAATGTTATAAAGCCTTCCTCGATAAATGGACTATCCAACACAAAAAAAATTTCAATTCAATTCAATTCGAACCAGTAGTTCCTGAGATTAGCGCGTTCAAACAAACAAACAAACAATCAAACTCTATAGCTTTATAATATTAGTATAGATTGTCAATCATGTAATTAATTTTATAACTTCATTACAATTGAATTTTTGATCAGAGAAAATGGCATATTATGTTGTTCTATAGGATTTTTTATCATAAGTAGAAAATAGTTCTGGGTTATCATGGATAGCTCTCCTTTTTTCATTTAATTAAATAGAGACAAAAACAAATCCCAGTTGTTAAGGTAGTTACACTGAACAGTTACATAATCCTGACCTCAAACTGGGTTTAACCTGTATCGTGGGTATCAGGAACTACGATGGACTTGTAGCATCACAACATCCAAACCTTTTTTTATTTTTTTTTATGGCATAGGCCGGCAAACGAGCAAGTGGGTCACCTGATGGTAAGTGATCTCCACCGCCCATGTACGCCCACCACCAGAAGAATGATGGGCGCGTTGCCGACCTTAAAGGAAGGGGATAATCAGGGATTGGGAAGGGTAGGGGATTTGGGCTTCCGGATATCTCACTCACCGTACGAAACGCAGCAGCAAGCCGTTACTTTACGTCGGTTGTCTGTGAGACAGTGGTAACGACCCGGTCGAGCCAGCCCATTCATGCTGTAGACAAAACTGTCTACAGCGTGGCTCTACCACTCAATCTCATCAAACCTTCGAATAAAACTCACACCAACCTCACCAGTCCGGGTTGCTACCCTACTGACGAACAGGCGAGGCAATGGCAACACACCTTTTTTTTGGAAAAAGGGGGCAAACGGTCAGGAGGCTAGTGGAATGTGATCACCACCGCCCATGAACACCTGCAACACCGGAGGTCTTACAAATGCGTCGCCGGCCTTTCAAGTAAGAATATGCTCTCTTCTTGGAGGCTCCCAAGTCGTAACGGTTCGGAAAGACCGCTTTACCTACTGACATTGGACCAGCATACATTATGATGATTACAGATAAATTATGGGAGCACGATTCAACCACCCTGTTACCCTGAGGGAATCCTACGAACACCATTACTATGTAATATAGCATATACAAGTCCGTCTGAGTAGTAAATCGCTTTAAATAATATTATTACATCATAACATTTGGAGAAAAGTAGGTAATAGATTCAACTTCTATCATATCATGGGAAGAAAATTAAGCTCAACGAAACGTGGATGCAGCACTAGTTGCATCTCTGTCTACCCCTTACGGGGCTACAGGCGTGAAATTATGTGCATTTTTTTTCATCCTGGAACATCAGTGACTACACTGGACCTCATGTCAAATTCAGTGCATTCGAAATATAAAGTTGACCGTCGAGAAACATTGAGTTACTTAACCGTCAGAAAAATAATGCCGGCATGAAGTTACGGCATGAGTTAAATACTCGTATCTTAGGGGACAGACATTGGCTGTCCCTGGAACGCGACGCGCCTGAACGGACAACTATTGCGGGATTGTCATCATAAATAAGGTGGTCGCTATCTAGTCGGGTACAAAAACTATCATTTACCTTCCTACCTGCCCAAACAGAAATTATGTTTTGGTTAGGACATGCCACTATGTAAACTTCTGAGATTTCTATTCTTGTGATAAGTAAGGAAAAAATACGGCCTCTTTTTACAAATATTTCGGCTCAGACATTGAAGAAAACTATAGAGTGTAATAATTTTCTCGTATCTATCTAGAACAAATAATAAATAAACATATACATGAAATAATGATAATAATCTATGCAAGTAATAAATTCTTCCGTGCCGACTCAACACCATTGTTTATCATTTTGTCCCTTCAATTATAATGGATAAATGACGTCACAATGGCTTACAGATTTCAAGCGAATGCAGTATAAATGCCCCCATGAGTCTGTACAGTGGTCACATCTCAGCGAAGGGTCGTACAGAGCTCACGGAAAAACTGTAAGTGGATATAATATAAACTTTCTAAATGTTAGATTTTGCTTATGGAGCGAAATTTTACAACCTCCGTGGCGTAGTGGGTGAATGGTTGCGAAGCGAGAGGCTGTGGGTTCGATTCCCGCACCGAAATAAATGTTTGTGTGACCACAAATATTTGTTTCTGGTCCTGATACCCACGATACAGGTTAATCTAGTGTGGTGTCAGGCCTATGAGTTTTACTGTTGGGTGTATTTATTTTTATTTATACCTTTCAATATCTCTCCTGGATCCTAGTCCTTGATAAAAAAATCTCAACGTTGTTAATTAGCATATAGGTTAACTTGTTGGTAGAATAGATAAATAATTTGGCTCATTTTTGCACCTCTATTATGTATGTGAGATTTGTGAATATAGAAACATTTGACGTGTATTCTTGTCACCGTTGACTTCATTGTATAGGATGACGGCTGACGAGTCTCTCACACGAACAAAACTATATATTTGCAAGCTTACAAAAACATAGCAAAGTATGCAAAAATGAACCGATCTACATGAGTTGGATACATACTGAATACTTCCTCGTAGTGATTCATTTATCTAAGCCCGCTGCTTTATTTGGACGCTATATTAGCCCAACCAGGTCGCGATGCCTACATAATGCATCTTTGGTCACGCAACCAAACTGATGCCTACTGCACTGGATGGTACTTGGTTTAGTAATGAACACAATTCAGATTCCAATCCAATTCCAATCTTACTTTATGTTATGGCTCTATCGGTGTTAGATGACTTTGCCAACTTCAAGATAAAATACACTTTATGTTTCTAAATAATTCTTTTTTCTTCATATTTATTTTAAATAGTTTAGTTGGATTTTCTATAAAAGCGTGTTTTTCTAATTATAGTTAATTTATATTTTTTCTAATGAAAAAATATAAATATGTCTTTTTATTATTCAACATGAAGCTCGTTAATATAACATAACAATATGTTGTTGCATCTATGACATCCTAGTAACATAGCTTTGTAAATCATGGTTCGGGATATTTAACACTAGCCCACCTTACAGTAGTTACTATGCAGGCTGATGTGCAGATTGCAACACTCCCCTCGTCAGATTTTTAATAACTACATAATTATTATTAGGTGTATTAAGACACAGACTTTACCTAATTTGAGAACTTCTGTCAAATAATTTTGTATCACTCTTGTATTTAAATAAAGGAATTTTATTTTCTTTTTGCTTATTGACGCAGGCAGTGTTATCCATACTGATGAAAACAATAATGGTATGATTGTAAGCGTAACAATAAACAATAGATAATCATGATAATTAGATTGGCATCGCCCGTGAACTTAGATGATCAAACAATTACTCAATGATTTCTTATGTTTAAGCGAATATTTCTCATTGAAATAAAACTAATTTAAAAGGGATTTTATCGCGGTTTTTTATTAATTTTGATCCCGACTTTTCGAAAGCTTTTCAGTCTAGAAGTAGTATATATAACTGAAATGTACTTCCAAGGAAGAATAGTTTCAATAAGCTGGGTTGTAGTTTTTGAAATATGGGATATTTTCGATAACACAATATTTCAGTTTAGTGACTTAAATATAAACTTATTTTTATGATCGTCTTATTTTGTACTTGTTTAAAACTATGAATTCCTTTCTCAGTTACTATTATGTTTCCACTGTCTTCTTAAAATTACCAATTTACATTGAAGCCGTCTATTTTAATGTATTAAAGTAAAATAATCCGGCGTAAGATGCGCCTACACTTCCGTGACGTTTTACGGCACGAGAGGCATTGGTATAAGATCCCAGGTAACAATGAGCTTCACCCATCTGTTTACCGGATGAAAATAATATTTTAGAGTATAAAATGTGTTGCTGAACACATACCAATAGGGTTGCCTAAAAAAATATGGTCATGAATATGATTAATTAACATTAAAAAAATATATTTTTTGTTATTTCCCTGACTTGCTTACCAATAAAAATGAACCTTCAATGAAAATTTTACAATGTATACTACCTGAAAAAAATAGGTTGCCTACCTTTTACCTGGTTTCCGTGTGCAAACAGATAACTAAAAAGTGGTCATTGCGCTCCTAGCTTTTGCAGGTAGTATACATTGTAGGTTTTCATTGAAGGTTCATTTATTTGGTGAGCAAGTCAGTGAAATAATATCTTCTTTTCTTTTTTTAATTCGTAAAATATATCCTTGACCATATTTTTTTTTGGTATGTGTTCAGCAACACATTTTATACCCTAAGATATATTTTTCATCCGGTAAACAAATGGGTGAAGGTTGATGTTACCCGGGATCTTAGACCATATGGCCGTTGCAGGGACTTATTACGGTTATGCACGAGTGTCGGAACATGCACTGTGACATTTTGCAGTGACTTATTAAAAAAAATGTCAAAATTTGTATCCAGCAAATAAGCAATGACATTTCAACCCATATGAATAAAAAAATTAGAATTTCATTTTGCCAAATTAATTAACTTAAATTAATAATTTAAAGTTCTATTTTGCATAATCGTATATGGCGAATGTTTCATTTTAGATTTAAAAAATTACAGAATTTGGTTTGAAATGTTAACGCGTATTTGCATCCAAATAATATGGAGTCTCAGAGCGGGTCGCTCCGTCACATTAGGTCGTAACATTTGAAAACCGGCACACTTGTGAATTTTTCACCCATGTTTGTCACAGTCTTGACTCTCGGTGCTGCGAAATGTCACCAGTAGAGATGCACTCTAACCATACGAGGTAGTAATAAATGGCGTAAATAAATAATTATAGTTGCATATAAAATATGATTTATTATTTTTTGATGAATCATAAAAACGATGATTTAAGATATAACAAAGGAACATAGTTTTATGTCATCTACGTACAAGTAAATAATGAAATAACTTATCAAACAAGATGACATAGTAATTAAAAAAGGCTTAGCTATTACTTAATCATCATTATTTCTCAACAAATAAAATAATTTAAAAAAAGATTCCGCAATTCGTTGCGGATTGTTGTTTTTATTTAAAGATGGTAGACATAAAAAAAACATCAGCTGATCATAGCACTTTTCAAGAATAGGTATGTCACTGGGATTGATTCTGTCTCAGAGTATTAAGCCACTGTAATCCTAAACTTTTATACTAATGTTATATCTATATACATTAGAATAATTTGTTTATGAACTCCTAAGACCTGTAGAAAAACTATCAAATTTTTTATATCGTAGACTGGCAAACGAGCAAGTGAGTCACCTGATGGTAAGTGTTCTCCACCACCCATAAATATCAACAATACCTGAAAAAGCATGGACGCGCTGCCGACCTTAAAGGAAAAACATAATTAAGGGATTTAGGAGGCGAAGAGGATTTGAGCCTCCGGATATCACACTTACTGTACGAAATGTAACAGCAATCTGTTGCAGCACATCTGTTTTTTGTTAAACCATGGTAAAAGCCCAATCGAGCTAGTCCATTAATGTACAAGAAACTGTCTACAGCTTGGCTCTACTAATTAGATATCAGCGATAACGTATTTGGTTATCTAAAATTGTTTGTTTTACAGAACAAAATCATCATGAAGATTCTATTGGTCGTCGTTGGTTGCTGCATAGCCGTCTCATGGGCAAAGCCTGCCTCGACATATACTGATAAATGGGACAATATCAATGTAGATGAAATCCTTGAATCTGAACGCCTGATGAACGGTTACGTAGACTGCCTTCTCGGAAGAGGTCGCTGCACGCCCGACGGCAAAGCGCTTAAGGAAACTCTACCTGACGCCTTGGAACATGATTGTAGCAAATGTACCGAAAAGCAAAAGGTTGGTTCAGAGAAAGTGATTAGGAATTTGGTGAACAAGCGTCCTGCATTGTGGAAGGAGCTTTCCGTTAAATACGATCCTAACAATATTTACCAAGCCAAGTACAAGGACAAGATTGATTCTATCAAAAGTCATTAATTTTTCAATAATATAGTAAGAGGGAAGGTGTGTTTTCAATTGATTAAGAACATGTAAGCCGTCATTGACATGAAAGCTTTAAATTTTTTGTGAAATAAAATTAACGTTTGTAAATATTATTTTTTATTTTTACCTTCTTACTTATAACAATTATGAACAGCTTCATATATTTCTGTATAAAAAATAATTTAAATTGAGATTGTAAAATTACATAAAATGCAAGTATTTTATTATTGTATTGTATTATTATAATAAAACAAAACTATAATTTTTCCAAAACCGAAAAAAAAACTGTAACTCCAATAAATTATCAAAATTTATTCTACGCAAGTTTTATTATGTTGGTATTCAAACTATATTTATATATGAATTAAATCTGAAGTATTAAAAATGTTCAGTTATTCCGTAACGAAGAAAACATCTCACAACATCATACACATACAAATTTCGGATTATTACGTGCCTATTTTTATTAATGTGGATAACTGTAGCATATCAATAAAAAATAAATTCAATAACATTAAGGTATAAACGTTTATTCTTACATAAGCAATTAAAATAATAACTACTACACCTAATCACTCATTTTCTGCGAGGAATTTGTTAAACGATTCTTTGTACTTATTGTCCTTATCATATTTTTGAACGAGCTGATCCCACGCGTCTGGGTGTTGATCCATCACAGCTTTGATGACTTTTTTGATTAGTTGCTTTTGCTTCGGTGTACATTTCCCACATGCAGTCTCTAATGCTTCTGGTATAACTTCTGTAATTATTTTAACACAATATTATGTTAGACGTCGGATCGTCCCATATAATACCAAATCCACCGACTAATCATGATGGGAAGGCGGACCCAGGCATCAAGCCAGGATATCGTCGTCAGACGTCGTTTTGTCAAAAGCTACTATTGATAAACAACCTCCAACCATACTGATTACTAGTTTACATACCAGAACAAGATGTTACTTAAATGGAATTAACCGGCAACACTAAGGCAAAAACGTACATGGAGCGTTTTTATAAACCTTTGTCTAATCTATATTCAAACAAAATGTATGTATGCATTGATGTTCATTAATACATTACATAACATGGATAAGCCTATATCCCCAACCCACAATAACTCAAATTAAAAGTTGCGATATCCCAGCATATCCTATATACGTACTTTCATTATTACATGAAACAATTACTTACTCTTAAAATCCTTAGCATCAGGCGTGCAAGGTCCTTCATCAAGGAAACACTTGGTGTAGCCGAGAAGAATCCTGTCGTTCTCAAGTAATGGCTGAACATCGAAGTCGTCATATTTCGAACTGTAGAAGTCAGCAGATACTGCTGCTACTACGAAAACGAGCAAACAGCTGGCTTTCATCGTTCTGTGAATATAGCAAATATTCCATAAATTTCCTTCAGATAATTTCGAGTGGTATCCTACTATGTGAGATTAGATAAAGTGTATTTTATATTATCACACGAACTGTTTTTAGTGTCTTTTCAGCTTTAAATTTTATTTTATTATTTATTTTATAATTACAATAGTATGTTTTACCTTAGTATTTGACGCAATTAATGAAACAAAACTATATTTTACTTACAGTTAATATTGCTGAATAAAAATACACTGACCGCAACAAGGATTATTTCTATACTGTAGCATCAACGTTTTTAATAGGGGACTAAGATAAAAGATGCTCGGCTAAATGAGATCTAGAAAGATTTGTGACTATTAAACCATTTACGGAGGTACCTATATGTATAACGATATAGGTCTTTATTGCTGGTTTAGTTTTATAACACGTTTTCACAATTCTATTCCAACTGTTAATATTCACCTTTGTTCACAGCAACTGAGGGACATAGAATTTTCCAGTTGTTTATAAAGACATGTCTGTCATTGTCCATAAGTGATCCCACTGTAAACATACTATGATATGCAATTACATACGTAACTGCAATGATAATGAGTATAATATTACTGAATACTAATTGATGACGCTTTACTGTAGGTGCTTGCTTCCTGATTTATAAGGTAATCTATCAGTGTGAATAATAAATAAATAAACCCAAAAGTCACACACATAGTCTACACTAGGCTAACTTGTATCGTAAGTATCAGGAGCTACAAGGAACTTTTGATAACCACCCAGACCCGAAACAAATATTTGGGATCACATAAACATTTGCCTCGGTGGAGATCGTGCCCGCAGCCTCTCTTTTCACAGCCGGCTACATGCCTACTGTGCCATGGAGGCTGTGTGAATATTCTTATTTTATTTTAGATGTAAAACCTTTGCGGATAATTTTTTTTTAACTAGTGCTGTTATTACAAATATTTGACGCAAAATTTGACAAGATATGTTATAATTTAATTTTTGTTATAATAGAAAATTTACAAAAACTTTTATAATTATATATAATTAGTGTTTTTATTCTCAATGCCTGTAGATTGTCAACGATCTACATCGGGGGGAAAGGGAAATCTTGGCATGTTCATAGAAAGAGATCCAAAGATATGTGCTGCTGGGTTGCCAACCGCTCAGCCTGATGATAAAGTACCAGATTTTCTGGAACATTACCTTCTGAAGGAAGAAGTTGATGCCCTAATAAGTGACGCCATTCTTCCCGATGCAAAACCACGACCACTTCCACCTTTACGTCATCCGATATCGCGAGACATGCGCTATGCAGGACCTTTCGGTGATGTCGCCCAAATTATAAACCCGCCGATAAAAACAAAGTTCCAAACGTTGGTTGATGACTTTAAGGATACTGCATACACATCTTACTGGAAAAAACCTCTCGGAAAGGTACAAGACCCCGTACCTATGCTGCCAGAGGGGTTCGACATATCCGGGACTACGTTTGGAAAAAAGACACCATTTAATGGACGGTTTTATGATATAGTAATGCCGCGAATACCGTATCCTGACAAAACACCTCATTCATCTAAGGCTGGAGTTCAAACTAGTCGCAATTACTGTTCCCCGCCTTACAGGCCTGATGTTACATACGGTCATAGAACATTCGTAGATAAGCGGGGAACGTATGCAAGATGTTGTTTAACTGACGACAGAATTACTTTAGGAACTGGAGCACGAACAATCATAAATACACTACAGTCTAACTTCCAGGATCTTAAACAGCCTCGAGTGGGAACAGTTTTAGCACCTAATGAAAACATTAGCTGTGTACCGGAAGGATATTCTTTTGGAAAACTGAAACCTCCCGATAACGTTCCAGAATGCATTACAAATTGTGAAATTAATCCAGATCAAAAAAAAATCAGAAAATGTTTAAAACATCTCAATTCATTGAGAAAAGTTTTGTCTAGACGATTGTTACCTACATTCTATCGAAATTTTTATCTGAGTCTTAAATACTTTGATACCGATAAAACAGGATGGCTACCAAAAGAGACTGTCTACGAATATTGCGGAACAAAATTTATAAGATTTGACCCTTCTTTAATTGAACCTTTACTATCAATGTGGCAAGCATATGATGGTTATAGAATTGAATATAAAACTTTCGTTCATGCTATAAATTACAGAGAGCCATCGTTAGAAATTCCTAAAATACCTGATATACCACCAGTATGTCTTGATTTTCGCACAACTTACTCTGAAATGGTCAAACCTGGTCAAGTCTCAGATAATGGCCCAATGGCCGGATTACCATCGGGAAGATATTTCGATCTAGATTATCCAGTTACTCCAGAAAGATATTGCAAAGCTGATAGAACTTGTCTTCCTCACGAATCTGATATGAAATCATGTCTTGCTCCAAGTGTTCTGACTTTATTTCACATTAATCACAGAGACATGTATGCAAAACGTGAGCCCGAAATTGTGAGACGGGTTTTCGAAGCTACAGGAGAAAAATTAAGCGATGAAACATTTAATGCTGTTTGGGAGGAAGCTCAAACATATCATTCTCAAGGTTGGGTCTGCTTTGAAACTTTTCGTCGGGCACTAGAGAAAGAAAATCGGAACGATAAAAAACATTAATAAATTATTTTGCTTGTTTTATTAAAGTAACAAAAAAATAAAATTTTCGTCGTTTTTAGTTTTAGAGCATTAAAAACTTTATATCATAGCCGAATTTCATTCTAATATTAAATATCATTCGTTTCAGTTCGCCAGGAATTCTTTAAACGCTTCTTGGTATTTTCCTTCAGGGTCGTATAAAGCCACGAGTTCTTTCCAAAGGTCGGGATGTCTTTTCTGGACTTCTTGAGCTAGTTGCTTTCCCATTGACTTCTGCTTATCGGTGCATTTAGCGCAATTTGTCTCGAGAGCTTCTGGTAGTTTATCTATAAAAATAAATAAACATTTCATAATATTTAAATAATTGATTACCATCTAATAACATCTATATTGGCCTTCTAAGCGATTATATAATATTATTTAATCTGCGTAATCAAACGTCGTGTATATTTTATATACTTTTTCCGTATCTAGTATAATAATACTCTTTGATATGTTGTCAATACTTTAAATGCAAAGTGCAGCTGTCAAAATAATTTATCTCTGATTTAATCACAAATATACGTAAAATTATAATTTCTTACGCTAATCGTACTTTACTACAATGAACAAATATTCCTGGGGAACATCGGGAGGTAAAGGAAATAAAGGTCTGTTCTATGAAAGGGAACCGAAAATCCTGTGTGCTGCAGGATCCCCTAGTAAACAACCTGGCCTTACGGTCAAAGACAATCTGCGACAGTATTCGCTTCAAGATAGTGTTGATGCGCTTATAGGGGATTCTATTAAACCTAAAGAACCGCCGCTGCGTCTGCCACCTTTGCGATATCAGCCTGAACGTGACATGCGAAACGCAGGGATATATACAGAAGGTGCTCAGCTTATAAACCCATTAGTGAAAACGAAATTTCAAACCCTAGTAGAAGATTTTAAAAACACCTCGTACAATTCTTATTGGAAAAAACCAGTTGGAACCATACCTGATCCAACATCTTTACCACCAGGTATGCATATTTATGAAACAACTTTTGGAAAACAAACTCCTTCTCATGAACGCCTGTATGACATAGTACTTCCGATAAATCCAGTCCCAGACAAAACACCAGAATCTAAGAGCCCTGGTGTCCACTTAGATAGAAATTATTGCAAACAAGGATATAAACCAACTGCCACGTTTGGCCTTAAATCGAACCCTGACCACACTGGCAGGCTTGTGAAGTATATTCTAACTGATGATAGAATTGTATTAGGCACTGCGTTACATCATCCAGTTAACTCAAGACGTGCTGATTTTTTAGACGTAACGCAGGCGCAACTTGGTGTTCCCTTAACACCTAATGATAACATAGCAGATGTACCTCCGGGATTTTCATTTGGATTACTTAAACCTCCTGATAATTTGCCAGAATGTTTCACTACATCCAAACTAAATCCTGAGAGGGAAAAGTTTTTGAAAAGCCTCAAACACTTAAACACTCTGCGTAGATGTTTGTTTAGGCGTTTTGATCCGACATTTTTCAAAGGATTTTATTTAAGTTTAAAGAGCTTAGATCAGGATAAAACAGGATGGTTACCGAAACAAGTCGTATATAAAAGATGCGGCTTGAAATATATACGTTTCGATCCATCTTTAATAGAACCCCTGCTATCAATGTGGAATGCTTTTGATGATGGCGATCGCATAAAATATCAAACATTTGTTCAAGTAATAAATTTTAGGGACCCATGTCCTGATCTTCCGAAAATACCCACTGTGCTATTTGATTTGACGGATTACGAAACTACTTATTCTGATATGACAAAAACTGTAATAGAAAATGAAACAAGCTTCATGGCTGGGATACCGTCGGGAAGATATTTTGATTTAGATTACCCTATAACACCCGAAGGATATTGTAAAGCTGATCGAAGCTACTTTTCCCAGGAATCTGATGTAAAATCGTGTATCAATCCAAGTATATTCACACTTGTAGGTGTAACTCATCGTGATATGTTTACCAAACGCGGTCCTAATTCAGTAAAAAGAGTGTTTGAAGCAGCCGGCGAAACGTTATCAAAAGATCAATTTGATGCTGCTTGGCAAGAAGCAAAGAGGTATCACAGTCAAGGATGGGTTTGTTTTGAAACATTTAGAAGGGCTTTACAGAATATGAAACATTCCGTAATGGACACCAAACCAAATAAAGTTTGAATAAGCTTAAGACATTTTAAAATAATAATTTAATTAATATAATGTATTTTACCTTTAACTTTCTTTACTTCAGGCGTGCAAGGTCCTTTGTTGAGCAAACATTTCGCGTACGAATTTAAAAGCCTCTCATTCTCAAGAACCTGTGACACATCGAAATCTTCACTTATCGTTTCGTATTGTTCTTCGGCAAACACGGCCAATACGAGACAAATGAAGAAAATCAACGACTTCATAGTAACAGAATAGATGTGTTCCTTGTTCGCAAGTAACTACTACTATGACTTTATGTCGCACAAATTGATTATTTATAAGTAAATCTAGTTCGTACTGAGCTTCGAGACTTATTTCTCGGAATGGAAGAGAACATTACTTACATATCAACCTTAATTATGCACAAGTATGATGAAGTTAATTGTAATCTGAACGATTGTTTTAATGTGCATATAAATGGATATAATGCCATTTACTGCTGCCTCACTACGTGATATAACAAGGGCGATGTAATCAAACCAATGGACTTAATGTATACAGGAAAAATCCTTTAGGTGTTCGTATATTATTTATTTCTATGTAACTTAACCAATTTATTATAAATGCATCTATTAAGTCTTGGACACAATGACACCGTTTAATGAGGCCAATTGTAAGCTCTAGGTCAATTGTAATAACACAACTGCATAGGTCAAATAATCTTACTAAGTAAGTAATTCACGCCATCTTATTCCATATAATCGCCTATTTAAACTCCAGTAGCTAAGAATTTGTATAGGACGTCTCTGTTGGCTTGACTGGGATCGTATTTATCAAGCAGTTCCATGAAACGAGGTTCACTCTTCGCTCTAATTGCTAGGAGCAATGTCCGGAACACCACCTTCTGTTTTTGTGAGCAGCGAGTACAGGCCGTTGGCAATGCTTCTGGCAATGCACCTGTAAAGAGACAAAATTTTCGTGAGTTTTTAATCAAAACAAAGATGCTAAACAATCAAGAAATATTATAAATAACAGCCTCTGTGGCGCAGTGTACGAGATGCAAGAGGCCGTGAGGTCGATTCCCGTATCAAGACGTGTGTCGATCGTGTGTGATCCACATATATGTTTCGAGTCTGGGTGCTGCGCGACCACAAGTTCCTCGTAGTTCCTTATACTCACGATACTAGTTAACCTAGTGTGGAGTCAGGACTATGTGAGTGACTGTTGAGTGTATTTGTTATTAAATATGAAAATGTGGGTGTTTGTGTTTGGGAATTCATATATTAGTTAATCAATCATGCCTTGATGCTCAGAAAATTTGGATATAATGTAGCACACAGCTAGACCATAACATGTATTGGGATATAGGGTCCTATATGATACGTACCTACGGGACGTTGCCATGGGCCTGGTTGACATTGTCATGTAAAATGCTACGGGACGTTGCCATGGGACATTGTAAAATACTTTTAGATAACGGAAAAGACTTCCATGCAAGCGGAACCGTGAACATAAGCTAGTCAATATATATGTATCAAAGTGTTTGTCATTTTTAATGGCTTATGGTGTATTTGTACATATTGTTCGATGACTAGGTACTACTACTCGTATAAGGTGGTGGGCCACTCGTATGCGAGAAGCTATCTGAGTAGGTACCACCATTTTGTCTATTTCTGCCTCCACGTGGCAGCAAAAATACTGTTGTGTTCTGGTTTGACACTAAAGCATTCTGTTTGAAAATTAAAGCGAACGAAATTACTTTTTTTATCTGAGCACGGCAAAATTTTACTACACCTGATGGTAAGCGTAGTACAGTCCAAGACCCAGCGACCACCGACAAATGAGTTTTTTGGTGATCGCCATAATCATGCCCGCCATAATGCTTCTTCACACTGCGAAGAGGGTATTTGTAAATCAACGTTCCGAGTGCTGTTGCTTTTAGTTTTGGGCAGGCGTGGCTTATCATCGAGTTAGCGACTTGCCCATCTCATCGGGTGGTTTATTAAACCTTATACAGGCGTAACTATATTGTCCTATATGTAACCGGACTATTAAAACGAAACTTGGATTTTCTAGCCATATCCGAGTCCATGAAGGAAGATAGTAAGAGTCACCGTCTACGGATACGTCTTAGAGGACACCATCACCATCTTTCTTCCTTCTTCTTTCTGCCTTGCGTTATCCCGGCTTAGAGCCAGGGTCCGCCTTCCTACCTAAACGCTTCCACTTCGCCGGATCTTGAGCATCCTCTATAGTGAGACCATTGGCTCTCATGTCTCCCTCCTATACGTTAAGCCAACGCTTTTTGGGCCATCCACGGGAACATTTGTCCATCATCATCATTAAATACTTAGAAGCACCGATTTCTCTACATTAATCAAATAATAAAGAAAATAGATAGGTAAAATGCTATTTAAATAAAAGCACTGTGCATTCTTATTGAAAACTATTAGTAAATTATTCCTTATTTGAGTGACAGAGCTGTAGATAGTTTTGTCTGCAGCATGAATGGGCCGGCTCGATCGGGTCGTTACCACAGTATCACAGAAAACCGCCGTAAACTAGCGGCTTGCGTACTATGAGTGAGATATCCGGAGGCCCAAATCCCCCTTCTCTTATCGATCTCTTAATTATCCTTCTCCTTTAAGGTCGGCAACATCAGTGGACATACATGGGCGGTGGAGATCAATTACCATCAGGTGACCCACTTGCTCGGTTGCCGGCCTATGCTATATGAAAAAAAATCCTTATGTTTTCTTACATGTCACGTAATATGGACTGTGCGAGACATTTTTAATTCAGGTAATTTCATTTACCATGCAATTAAACAAAATATTCCCTGTTAACGACATAATATAGGAAGGTCATGTTGTGTCTTATGATATAGTGACATACTTATTGTACATACATATAAAATATAACGAATGACCAACTTGTTTGTTTACCGGCCTATGGTTTTAAAAATGTTGTAGTAGTAGTTCAGTCTTCAGTGTGCAGCCTTGAGTCGATCAGTCGGTAATCTCAGGATTATTTTCACGCTGTCACGATGTCAGTAACAGTTAATGTCCAGTCAGCGCATAGTGACGCTAATTTAGTAATTGTCCGGTCTTAGTACAGTGTTCGTCATAATTACAAACATTAGATAAGTAATAGAATTCTGACACGGAGTTACTGTCTGGAAGCAGCAAGAGTACTCAATAAAATAAAATTAAATGTTTAAGTGATAACCGTTGTGTGTGTAATAAAAAAATACTCGGCTCACATGACTTACAATATAAAATTTGACAGCCTCCGTGGCGCAGCGGGCAAGTAGCCGGCTGTGAAGCGAGAGGCCCCGGGTTCGATCCCCGCTCCGAAACAAATATTTGTGTGATCCACAAATATTTATTTCGGGGTCTGGGTGTTGTGAGACCGAAAGTCTCTCGTAGTTCCTGATACCTACGATACAAGACTCGTATCTTACTGTGGGGTCAGGACTATGTGTATAACTGTTGGGGGTATTTATTATTATTATTATATTAAAATGTACTTACGTTTAAACACCTTCCCGTCCTTAGTGCAAGGGCCCTTATCCATAACACATTTGTAATAGCCGAGCAGGATCCTATCATTCTGCAGGATGGCGTTTATGTTGATGTTTTCATTTCGAGGATAGTTCTGCTGCGTGGAGCGTGACACCACCACCGTCAGCACGCAGATGCAAAGCAACCAGGTCTTCATTGTGAGATTTCTGGAAAATGTGTCATTTATAACATAGGTTCTCAAACTGATTTCGTCTACTGCCCACTTTGAGAAACAATTACTTTCTAGCGCTCCCTCAATTACTTTATTTTAAATATATTTAGTGTGTCATATAAGTCACCATTTTGCTGAGTTAAAACTTACATCCTATATTTTATATGCGAAATTGTTTGTTTATTTGTTTGTTACGCTTTCACGACTAAACTACTAAACGGATTTAGGTGAAATGTGGTATGAAGATAGTTTGGACCTGTAGAACGGACATAGGTTACTTTTTACCGCCGAAATGTGTTGCGGTCCTCGGGAAAAAAATCCTCTAGAGTCTAGACCCTTTTCCGGCCCCCCTTAAAGCCTCCAGCGCCAACAAGGTTTTGGTGGTTTTGTATTTTACTGTCTTATATTCTTTCATAAATAAAATCCCAATTAAGGGGGGAAACCACATTAGGAGGTTCAAAAAATTTAGATTTTTTTTATTGCATGTATTGTTAGCTTAACTATCCAAGAATACGCTGTCAAAATTTCAAAGCAAAATTCGCATTCGTTTGGATTTTATGAGCATAGAACCGCGTGCACATCGAGTACAGAATACAGGCTCTAGCGCAGATAGGGCGAAACACTACCTCTGTTTGTCTTGACCGGTTTAACCTCACAGTCGCTTTCAATACTAACGTCCAGAAGAGAATGGGGACGACTCCGAAACATTCGAAAAACTAAAAAGCTTGGAGGAAAAGGCAAACTTACAGAGTCATTAGTGAAAAAGCTCAGTACTTATTACGGACTAGCGATTCATATAACATAGAGATAGTATACAAGACATGAAATAAGCAATTATGGCGACATACTATCATAATATGATTTCCACGAATGAAAATCCTCGACACGAGTATTGCCCAGAGGGAGAAGACAACTGGTGCGAGTGGCAGAAACGAACAGCTCTTGGAATGAAACATGAACCGCACCGTACTCCATTTCTCCGCGACGTACAGAAGGCAGTTCTTTCAATATATGAAGATTATCAATGATGGCATGGCATAGATGTTTAGGTGGCCAAACACAAAATGTGACTGAAAGTTTTAATTCCACTATTTGGCGATTAGCTCTTAAACATTTGCACTCCGGACAATTGAAATGAATTTAATTGAATTGCGCTCATTGGATTGGAATCGTATTTAATTCAATGAAGCAAATTCATCCCTTCTGATGGTCATGAACGAGGTAGGAATTGTAGTAGGCACGCAAAGCTTCAATTATGCCGAACAAATGGATAACCAGCGCGTCAGCCGGCAGAATCGCCATGGTTCATTGGAGTCGACGGACGGTCGGAATGCTCGGAAAGCACTGCTGTAAGCGCAAAAAGAAGCCTATGAGGAGGAAGAAGGATTACTATATGTTGCTGGAATTACAGATTAATCGGTAAGCATTTGACATTTTTGGTAACTGCCTTGAGTTTTTAGTTATCGAGAATTTATTTTTCAAACGCGTTTATCTCGAAATTACTTTTTTCACATTTGCGTGCAGTCTCACTCAAAAAGTATAGAACCGATCATTATGAAAATTGAAAGTATGATTGTTTATAAAATGACGATACGAAATACGATATATGAACCTACTTGTGAGATGATGTCATGATTTTAAGGGCAATATTTTTTGCACAATTAGTGAAAAAAAGTCGTGAAAATCTAAATAAATTGTTCCAACGCCTGCAAATTTTTTAATTTTCTTTATTTTCACCTGCATTGAGGTTCATATTCTTAGAAAATAAGTTATTAATGTAAAATCAAAACCTTTTTGATTTCAGATGAAAATCGGAATGGCTACACTGCACGCAATTGGAGTACTATACTCACAACCTTCCGCGGTCATCACAGCGTAACTTTGTTATTCTTGACCGAAATTATTTAAAAAAAAATCACAAATACGGTTCGAAATATGAATGAAATAATGTATAAATTTGATTAAATTCTAATTATTTTTTCCCACCCAAAAAAAATCTCAAAAACTCCGTGTAAAACAGCCTCCTAATGTGGTTCCCCCCTTAAGTCTTTATTCGAAAGTCATTTTAGCTTTTGTATGTAGAATGATGCAGCCCAAAAAATATGACCATTAAAATTTTTGGATTCACAATTGAGACAGTGTATCAAATTGCTAATTAACTAATTATATAAAATAAGTGTACCTATGAAATCAATAACAACCAATCAAAGGTTGATTGGAAGTTCTAGGAATTTCCAATCAACCGGATTATATAATTTAACAACAATTAAAATCATGAAAAATTATTATCTAATAAAATACCAATAAACCATTTCAACGAAACCCGTCAATCGTTTATAGGAAAATCTAAACGCGGTTTAATTGTTTTGTTTATACCAACGCAAATAACTTATAATGTGTATATAGCTAAAATAAAATTGGCTAAAATTATTTTGACTTTACTTAACATGTTATATCTAATGCAGATGTTAATATAGAGCATGTAGATTACGGTAGAGAAACATTGTAAAGATAGATTCATTAGTTTTAGAGCAAATGGCTAATAAACTTAAACACATACGGGTGGAATACAGAACCTCCGTTATAAGTCAGATAAAAATAGAAAAGCAAACGGTAAACATAAACACAAACGACTAGAACAATTCCATAACACAAAGACTACGACGACATCCAAAATACACAAAACCGCGCATCAATTAAACATAGTAGAAACAAAGAATCAAACTTTCACGAACACTTTCTAAATAAAAAAGGTACTCACAATTAGAAGAAAACACCTGCAAGATCGGCTGCCACCGATGGTATGACAGTATCTCGGGTCCACGGCCACAGTGGGGTGGAAACATTTCTCAAACCGGCCCCGAGGTCGATATAACGGGCCGCATACAAAACATGCGCCCGCTCCGGAAATAAAGAAAGCAGCATGGCAGCATGCCGGTTTAATTTAAATACAACGCGTGTTTTGGTCCTTTAACATCGTCCTTCATTTTATTATTAAATCAGGTGCAGTTAAACTTGTGTCGATGAACTTTACCATAAGTATGACATCATTTTGAAGGAATATTATAAATCTGGATACTTCGATGCGTATCTTTACAAATATGATGTGGAATTGTGAGTAAGTTGTAGATAACTTCACATTCTTTTCCCCTATATTTTTTTTTATTCTATAGTATATTTGATTTATAGGTTGATTAGAAAGTACCTAGTAAATAAGGCAGTTATTCGATTTATTACTCTTGTATCTATCGTAAAATGTACAAGTATAGAACATTCTCATAATCTAACAGTAGTGCTGTTATTTCTCTAGTACCTATAGACCCACTTATAAAGTAGGTATAGTTGGTTATAAAGTAGGTCTTTGTGTCTATGTGCCGGCCAAAAACGGTAAATTCGCTCACATATGCGATACAAATACGAATCTATAATGCGAATATATCGTGCTGTTTTTATTGTGTTTCCGATAATTAATTAATTAAATATAACATTTAAAAGATTTTAAAGTTTATTGGAAACGTGTTGTGATTGCAGTATAATTTTGTTAACTTTATTTAATTGGGAGATTTAAATGTGAGCAAAACTAGGTATAATTAATTTTTCGTTTTTATTAAAGTATGGTATAATTTATTCCATAGATTATATTTTGCAGTGTTTCAGAAAGGTGTGGTCACAGTAAAAGGTTGTTACATACACTTGATAGTGAGTAGTTACATACCGGATCTTACTAATTCTTGACATCCTTAACGTTTCACGCTAATTTTAACCACTCGTTTATGACGATCGATAAGTTCGATCACATCCTTTTAAATTAAGTGAAGTGCGTAACCGATAATAACAATGCTGAAGTGAAACAAAAGCTCAGCTGGTTATCATCTTGTGTTGTCCGAAGTTGTAAGTCAAACATCGACATGTTACTCCATACAATACAATAATACAATACAAAAACTCTTTATTGTATAACCAATAATCACATAAATTAATGATCATAAAAAGAATATACCTACTTTGTTTATATCCAAGTAAAGCAGCCGGAGTTTGTACTACAGAGGGTGAACTAGTTAGTCGTATATTATGCGTTACTTGACACCTTTCTGTAACACGTTATATATAACTGGAGACTTTACGCGTTTTTTCATAAATCTATGGGACCAAAATTAATTATTCAAAACTATCCAAGGCTGATCGATGTTCATGTCACGATTACCGACCTGATTATTTATAATATATCGGTGCAAAGACCAAAAGTGTATAAAATCACTTTTGGTCGTCGCCAAAAGTCTCCCAATGCCGAAAGTCGGCACATATCCCTGCGCAAGCTCTCACCATGAAATTGGCGGAAGCTCTTTAAAATCCTTCTACTAAATCCTTCCAGTAGTACCTGGTATGACTCAGTGGTATACGGCCGATCGGCCGTTCAGGTACACTCTTTTTGTTGCATGATCTTCTCTTTTCTCCATATGGCAAATTAGCCTAGTTAGTGGTTACAAAGGAAAAAATATTTATGCAGCTACATCGTCACTATGAAATTACTTATTTTCTACCGCCTACTACAAACAAGTAGCAATACTTTATTACGAATGTTGCTATATTACAATTTGCTGAAATAAAACTCGGCTTCACATGCTCTAAAAACACAGATGAAGTTTAAAAAATAATTTAGTTAACTAAGTATTTTGTCATATATAATTAAAACATTTTATTTGAATCGAACCTTCATATTACATAATGCAATGGGTTCGAATCAATTTTCCAAATGATTAATGATGTATCGATTCAGTACATTACCAAATCTTCAAAAGTATAAAAAAATCTAAGTGTTTATATTTTTTATATGTGTGTAATCACGGTACATGACCCTTAATATAAAATAGTATATGTATAATAGAGTATGTCCAGTTTCAAAAATATTTTGTAAATAAAATTACATATTTTTAATAAACAATATAATAATATATTACATGTTATTTTTCACTGATTCAAATGTGCATAATTATTTCTCATCGTATACATATTATTAAGCAGGTAAATATTTGGCCATCAATTTCTTGTACTCTTCATTTTGTTTGAGTTCAAATTTCTTGATTGATTCTTGGAACTTAGCTCTCTGCTCTGGATTACAATCACTGCACTTAGTTTTGAGAATGTTAGGTCCTTTCTCTGGAAAAAATAAAAGTTTGATACAATATTTAAAACATGAAATACAAAACTGGAAACTTTTATTTTGTTTTTATAACCTGAATGACGAGATGAACAAGTCACTCGCCTGATAGCAAGCACCTGCCCATAAACAGAAGAAACACCACACAAAATAGAATTACAAAGTTTAACATGAAACTGTACTGCGCTCGTCATCCTGAGACATGGAATGTAAAATCTCATAATGTCAATGTAATTTTATTGGCTTTAATGTCCTTTTAGGGAAAGAGCTTAACGCAATATCGGGCTCAAATTCCAACTCCGGGATATGCGATAAGTACTTTTTTAATCGAACACTCAAACAAATTGCGATTACCTATCCTGGCAATTGGATCCAGGATCACGCGGTTCTCAGTCTTATTACGATGCCACTAGACAAATGAGGAAATTTATTGCATTAACTCAAATGAAAATATTTATTTCAATAATATCAATAAATATTTATAAGATTACAAATAACTTTGGTGAGTTCAAGTTGAAGTCGGGACTATAGACATCAGTTTTAATATATTTTATGTTGGGACCTTCGCGCCATTTACTTCGCAACAGTGAATACCACTAAACCATACGCATCCCTACTTAATATGTACTAAAACGTTTATGTATCACAATTACTCTATCAATAATAACGCGGTTATCTGGGTTAGCGTTTCATTCTTTCTTCCTGCCTGGCATTATTCTAGCATAATGCCAGGGTCTGCCTTCCTATCATGAGCTGGATTTGGTATTATGTGGGGCGACACGCCGTCTGACCCTCATGATCTACAACGGGAACCAAGTTTCGCCATTAATAATAATAATAATCACGGGAGACGTTAGTAATATTCACATTCTTTTGTCATATTCACATTCTTAGCGATATACTAGTTGTTTCTGCAATATATTGTACATAACATAATAATGTTTACTTACCTTTGATTATTTGGTATTCTCCACACGGGGTTTGACCCCAAATACATGACAGAATTGCTTTTATTTGGTCATCATGATCTAAAATTTCCAGAAAGTTAAACATATCGAAGATTACTCCGTCGTGGACGGTTTCAGCAGTTGCAAGCGCGACCAACAAAAGAAGTAAGAGCACCTTCATGTTGTATGAGTATCTTCTGGAAATAGAAAATACAAAAATCTTAATCAGTTACTTTTATCCTAGCACGGCAACACTGGACTTGATTTTAAGTACTGTGCAGTCCATATATAATATCCACCGAAATTGCGTCCCTCGACGGTCGGCAGCATTATGCCGGCCTTTTCGACCATGGCATAGTGACTGCACTACACCTGATGTTAAGTCCAAAAAACCAGCAACCATTGAAAAATAACGAGTTTATCGGTGGTCACCAGAATCATGCCGGCCTGTATAAATGCTTCTTCACACTCCGTAGAGTCTGCGATAGAACAGGCGGAAGATCGATGCAAGCATAGCGATACAAGGATGTACCCCTATACTCGCCCTAACCAACTATCAAGTCCTATCGCAAAGACTTGATGGTTACAATTGCAGGATATAGACCAAGCCCGGAATGCGACTCCCCTAATCGAGACACTATGTTGGATTTTCTTCCATGTCATTGTGTACGGTAGTCGCTATCCAGTCGGGTACAAATTGATCAGGTACCCTCCCATCAGCGGCGTCGCTGGCAAACGCCTCGCCTCATTTTAAAAAGGGATTTGGTCCGCGATCCTATCAAAGTAATGCGGGTAATTATATTGTCAGCCCTGAATTATAAGCGAGCCCTTGCTGGGAACAGACCTCCTTTACTAATGAGAGGGATTATGCATTCGTCCACCTCATTGGCCTGACGGGTAAGTAAATATCTATTGATCAGCACGGTGAAACGACGGCCGGTGAGTTTGGCGTGGGAAACGTTACACTTTCAGGGTAAATGACAACAGCTCGTGGGGACGTACTGCTTAAACGGGTATAATATAAGCATGTACCATTAAAATGTTGGCTGATCCCACATTTGATGCAGCTATAGATTTATTTAAATTTTTATGTTAACACCAGTAGCAGTTTTACAGTACCACCAGTAGAACCTTAATTTAACGTTGTTTAACGAGGGGGATCGGTCCACGTTGGATTTCAGTGTGGGCTGGTTCCTTATCGTCATAAGTAAAGAAAATACGATGGGGCTGGCATGTACAAATCAAGTGTAAAAGCTCCTTAAAAATAGATAAAAATATCTCGTGTATTTACTCATGGATATATTTAATATAGTATGCTTCTTAGCGAGCCTGAAATAGGTGGCTACTCTCCGCTACAGTGAGAAGGCCCTCAGATATAATCAAAGTAAACAATAAATTCACAAGAAAGGCAGATAAGTGGCAAATGATACGTTCGCAAGAGCCAGTGTGGCAAATGATCCCATTTGAAGTAAGTTATGAATGTATAAAATTAAATTTATGTAAAAATCCAACCTTACCTTTGTTATATCACCGAATGTCCACAAATCACTAAATAAAATATCCAAATACGACGATATATAACGATGTTGTAACCAGTATAACCATTATATTTTTTTTGTACCAATAAAACAATCTTGCGTTTCATGCATTTTTATATTTTAGGGGACCGTAAACTAGTCCTAAACCACTTTTTTGTTTGCATTTATATACACGAGTTCTAAAGTACGTGTCAACAGAGTTTGTTCAAGACATAATATTATATCAAGGCATGTATAGTAGAGTAGTAGTGTTATTATTAGTGTAGTGGTATTATTTTTTAAACTGTACCATGATTAAAATAAATCGCTTAGGCAATCTTCAGATATATCGAAAATACGGATGTATTGTGATACATAGCGAACTTTTCCGAAGCGCATAATTTATGTTGTCGAACTATATCTTTTATGATTCTATAGCCAAATGACAAGAATGGAACCCTTATATTTTTTGTATATGTAATCTTGACCTCACCTAACACATCTAGTGGAATTATATTTTATAAATTCACATGTACAGAACTTGCGACTTTTTTATTATAAATACACTACAAAGGCGATTTGGCACTTAATTGTTAAATACCTATTACCGACAGTCAAGGACAGTCGTGATATGCATAGAAATTGCAGATACATGAATTTCCATGTGAATTTTGAGTTTTTGTTTTCACAATGCTGTCTGCAATAAAATTACCTGATTAAGTATGTCATTCATATGGTTTACCTGGACTTTTTATTAAAATCTTCAATCTTCCTTTATCAAACACTCGTACATGTCGTGATGTGGCTAATAAGTTTATTTTTCTTTTCTTTCCTTCATATAAGGTCAGTGTAAGGGTTGTGACTGTAGATGCAAATAAAATGAGCATCTTGGCATGAATATAAAGGCGTAACAGAGCATAGCTTTGGCAGATATGATGCCAAACTGTTTACCTTTAGATCAATGAGCCAACATAAAAAAAATCTCTATATGGGTTTCCATTAAAACACGTACAAGTACAAGGGCGTAAAACCAACAAGCAAAAATGAAGGTTACAGCGACACTGTAGTGTAATAAATGTTTGGGGGTAAAGAAACCATTAAGGTAATATAATATTTATTTACTTTAGTTTTATTAGGTACTTATTAAAAAAACTAAAGTAATTAAATATTTTTTAATTACTTATTGTACCTCCGTAGCGCAGTGTACTCACAGTAACCGGCTGTGAAGCGAGAGGCCGCGGTTTCGATTCCCACATCGACACAAATGTTTACGTGATCCCCAAATATTTTTTTCGGGTCTGCACAACATAATCTCATGGGAGTGTTTTTCTCCCTAGAGGTGTTGACATAAGCCAGACGGCCGGTCGTAAAAACTACAAGCCATATATTTCTGTAACATGTATTAAAAAAACATGTTGCGACCGACCCCACTGCGAGTGGGATAAGGCTAGGTATAAGAAGTCAACCTCAAGGAATAAAAAGACAGATAAATATTTTATTCGTGATCAGCCACTCGTGCTAGAGAAACATTACACATATGATGATAATGATAGCTTTCCTTAAGCTTCTCATTTGCACGGTATCAGAACCCAAACACGGTTTTTGCAAAATTTCTTCGTTCTAATTACCTGTTTGTCCAGGATAACCTCCGAAACTAGATTTGAACTATTTAAAGAGTAATTTACGTTACTGTTATTCCGGATTAATAAAGAGATACATGGTGACAACCCCACCATACTGGCTCATCCAGTGAAACGCGTTCCGTGATCAGCCAGTGTATATCCAGTACCTTCAGGCCGGCATAATTCCACTGACCGTCGATAGACCCAATGTTTCTTGACGGTCGACAATATTTATTGGAGTGCATTGTACTTATCATCAGGTTGTGTTCTTTGCCTTGCTAGATTAAAAAAAATGAGAGAGAAAGTCAACGAACATTGTTACGGATTTAGTTAACGTGGTGTCCCGAAAATCTTTTCAAAAGTTAATTATTTGTTTCTATTTGGATGTAAAATAATCTACTCCTATAGATTGCATGTATAACGAACGGATTTCAATATGTTTAGTTTGTTAGTTTGACAGACTAACAATTTATATGTATAGCAAATTTCACAACGCAGGTACATAGTTCAGAGTGTGACTTTTATTTGACCTTGTCATGTTTTATTTGGTCTGAGCATTTAAGCAAGGTCGTAAAACTGGACCTAACTAAACTAAACAAAAAAAGTCTGGTAACAACAAAATAATATAATAAAAATAAAAACAAAACAAACGGAAACATTAAAATGATTTCATACAATTAAGAGATTTTATCTCTTGATATAGCCCTCTTACCATTTGGTCGAGACCTGTTAGACCTGTAATAACGAAAGCACCTACGAGTACCGCGAGGCGAGACCAGATTGTCCTCTAAACTGGTATTTAGAAACTTTCCGCATGTCTAGTCCTATCTGTGGAGCGTGTATTAGATATTACGAAAAGCCAGATAAAAATAAATAAAACTATTTAAGAAAATGCTATAAACTTATTTTATTTTTATTTTCCTATTAATTAACAATATTATAGACATAGCTCAGCGGATTAGCAAGCTCAAGTGGCAGTGGGCAGGCCACATAGCTCGCGGAACCGATAACCGATGGGACAGAAAGGTTCTGGAATGGAGGCCACGTACTGGCAAGCGCAGCATTGGACGTCCACCTACAAGGTGGACAGACGACCTGATAAAGATCGCAGGAAGTCGCTGGATGCAGGCCGCTTCCAACAGGTCGGTCTGGAAATCTTTGTGAGAGGCCTATGTTCAGCAGTGGACGTCTTGTGGCTGATGATGATGAAACAATATTAACTTTTGAACTTTTCAATTATCTCTCGGTACGCTGCGTTATGTTCTAACTCCAACTTCTTCATTAATTCTTGATACTTTACTTTTTGATTAGGAGTACAGTTAGAACAATCCGTCTTCAATATATCAGGACATTTTTCTGTGAAAAAAAAAATAGTTACGCTTTGTTGAGATTTGAGTTTTTACATACTCTTATTTATTTTTTAATCACAAATGAGTACCAAGTAGTGATGTTATTATATTTCTTTCAACTTTCAAAATTTAAAATTCAACGTACGCTCAAATTGAGCGATGTTCCAATTGTTCATTTCAATGCTTTTACTTGTACCTATATATACGCATATCTGTGAAACAGATCAATTCGATTTTAATGATTCTTAATTCAATAGATTTAATATCAAAGTTAAAGACTAAAACTTAGTTTATGCGCCAATTATGAGAATTCTTTCACTAAAAATAGTAAATTAAAAACTTATTGTCAAAATGAAGTGACTCAAAAAAACTAAAAAGCTAAAAATAAACAAATTTGAATCGTTGTTTTCTAACCTATAATTCTCCATTAGTTTGAAATAGCACCACTTAAAATTGATTTTATTTCTTTTTTTGAGTCCTTTTAATTATAATATCCTATAATTCAAAAGTAAAGTGATAGAGGACCTACGGTACGCATAAAATTCGCTAGAGAATCACTGGCAAATCAGGTTTGCTAACTTCTTTTAAGTACACAATCAGTTGCCGAGTCCTGGAGCTTCAAATTTCCGGCTCTCAGCACATCCTACAATTATTATAAATGTGAAAGTTTGTATGTTTATGAGTTTGTGAATTTGGATGTTTATTAGTCAGTCACGCCCTAACAGCTGAACGGTTTTGGATGAATTTTAGCATATAGGTAGAACATAACCTGTATTGTAACATAGGCTACTGTTTAACCCGAAAAATGCCATTCTTGCCGGCGGTGCCGCGAGTAAAAGCCCATGTCTAACAAATATACAGGACTGGAAAGCGACCACTGTGTCTACATAATGGTGAAAATCCTACTATAGTAGCTCGTTTCAAGTTGCTTTCAATGGTCATTTTGTGTATATCACCCAGTATCTTCAGGCCAGATAATTCTGGCGACTGTCAAGAAATTCCACGCTACTCAGTCGACATTTTATTTGGACTGCAATGTACTTACTTAGGTTCGCTGCTGAAATTTTACTATACAAGGATAAAAAGCCTTTACCAATTTATTATTATTTAGACATAATTCGTAGAACGTGCTGGATAATAGCTTAATCACGAAATCGTTGTCGTAAAAAAATTTATATATAAAATAAATCACATGGAAAGACCGCTTGATTATACGTAATGTTTATCGTTTATATAATACACGTCGAATATAAATAGGCGCTTATTAAATAACAGACCGTTTAGGTAATGATAGAGGTGGCGTCAATTACCTAAGATGAGGATGGACAATTATAGACAAGTGTTGATTGACATGGTTTAATCGCGACTGTATAAGAACTAACTAAGAACTACTTATCCGCGGCGCAGCCGCTACTATATAATATCTAGAAATCTTACATACTAAGCATATATTACATACGTCACTCACGCACGCTTCACGCTAACTAGGTTACATGTGTGCCCTACAGTACTCCCCCTCTTACAAAAAATAAACAAACTGCACAGATATGGGGTACAAAAACTTATACAAAATACGGGGACACACGACAAGATAAATAAAATACACAACCACATAGAAATATTAAAACACACATAAAAGAAAACAAAAGCAAATTGCAATATTGTACAAAATGTGACCAGTAGGTGACCTACTAACATACATTACATTACCAACATACATTTAATATACCTATCACATGCACTGTTTATGAAAGATATTTTATAACATTCACTGTTTTGATTACAGCGCAAAACGTATGGGCGATTTGATAACGCGTCCACTTCGCGTCGTTTTCGGATGGAAAACTTTGCTAGAAGTGTCTGCGTTATCGGAACAAAAATTACTATCTCTAACAATATTATTACTATTGCTAATATCCGTAGCCTGTGAGTCGTTAATTACGAACGCTGGCTTAATTCTATCTACCGAAATGGTCGTCTCTTTATCCCCTACCTTAATGACGAAAGTCTTGCCCTGCCTTCTTATGACGCTGTACGGGCCATCATAAGGAGGCTGTAGAGACTTTCGCATTACCTCGCTTCTCACAAAAACACTTTTACACGTAGCGAGATCGCTGGGAAGGAATAAAGAGCGTGAATTCTTATGACTAGGTGGCCTAGGCTTCAATTTAGTGATGGTGTCTCTGAGCTTACTCAAATATTCAGAGTCAGAACCACTAAATTTTGCATTGTCATAAAAATCGCCTGGTAGTCTGAGTGTTTTTCCATAGGTCAACTCAGCTGCGCTTACGCCACTGTCACTTCTAGGTGCCACTCGCAAACCTAGTAACGCGGCTGGCAGTTCGTCAACCCATGACGTGTTGCAATTTAAACGTGCCATAAGAGCCACTTTCAGTGCCCTATGCCATCGTTCGATCATGCCATTGCTTTGCGGGTGATAAGGTGTAGTACGTAGTTTATGGATGCCTAAGTATTTCATTAAATGATGAAATAGATCACTTTCGAATTGTCTGCCTTGGTCGCTCGTTAGCTTCTCAGGGCATCCAAAACGAGAAATCCATCCTTCAAACACTACCCTAGCTACCGTCTCCGCTGTAATATTTCTTACAGGATAACATTCAGGCCATCCAGTAAAACGGTCTATCATTGTTACACAATAACGATAGCCATCAACTGATGTACTGAGTGGGCCCACTATATCAATGTGCACATGTGAAAATTTGTCCGATCGCTCAAATTCTCCTAGACCGGTTATCGTGTGTCTTGTGATTTTTGTCTTTTGACACTGCATACACGATCTTGCCCATTTCGCAATATCCCTATCCATGTCCGGCCAGAAAAATTTCTGCTTAACTAATTGTTTACTTGTTTTAATGCCTGGATGACTAAGGTTGTGGACAGAACGAAATGCTACTTCCCTAAATGATGGCGGTAAATATGGCCTTATATTTTTTGTGGAAGTTTCGCAATAAATATTTACACCAGTGTTTGGTAAACATATTTGCTTAAATTGCAAATTACTGCTTGATGAGCCTAACTCGTGCTGTAAATATGTGTCACGAGTCTGTTGTTTTGCTACCTCAGTGAAATCTAACACGGTAGCGCAATAAATGGTCTCAACGCGAGACAGCGCGTCAGCCACAACGTTATGGTTGCCACTCACATATTTTATATCAGTGGTAAATTCACTGATGTATGACAGTTGTCGTATTCTTCTCGGGCTCTCTTTATCACTATTAATCTTTGAAAAAGCAAAAATAAGGGGTTTGTGATCAGTAAAAATTGTCAATGATCGACCCTCTATTAAGCTTTTAAAATGCTTAATAGCCATAAATATTGCCAACAACTCTCTGTCATACGTAGAGTACTTATTCTCCGTTTGCGTTAATTTCTTAGAAAAATATCCGAGTGGTTGCCAAACATTGTCAACATATTGTTGCAAAACTGCACCAATATAAGTATCTGATGCATCTGTCATCAGCGCTAAATTGGTGTCAGGCAATGGATAAGATAATGTAGCGGCGCTTTGTAAGCTTTCCTTACATTTCTTAAATGCCTCGATTGCTGTATCGGTCCACTCTATAATGGTCTTATCATTTTTCTTAGTGTTATGCAAATATTTATTTAATTCTAACTGATATGCGACAGCCCTAGGTATATGCGATCTGTAAAAATTTAACATACCTAGAAATCGTCGCAGTTGCGCCACTGTATCGGGTCTCGGAAAATTAATGATGGCTTGCACTTTGTCGTCAAGTGGTCGGAGCCCGTTCGTTGACACTTCGAAACCTAAAAACTCAAGACTAGATTTACCAAAAGCACATTTAGACACATTAATCGTGATACCATATTCGTTGAACCGTTTAAAAACTGTGTTCAAATGCTCTTTGTGCTGTTCGAGAGTCTCACTGGCAATGATGACGTCATCGATGTAGTTAAATAAAAAATCTAGTCCTCGTAGTACTACGCTGTCCATAAATCTTTGGAATGACTGTGCAGCGTTGCGCAACCCAAAAATCATCCGTGGGAACTCGAACAACCCAAATGGCGTTATGATCGCAGTTTTCTCGACGTCTTCGGGAGCAACTGGAATAAAATGATATGCACGATTTAAGTCTAGCCTAGTAAATATAGTCTTCTTACCAGCTAATAAATATTTAAAATCGTGCAACCTGGGAATCGGATAACGATCGGGCTTAGTCATCGCGTTTAAGCGTCTATAATCGCCGCATGGCCGCAGTTCCCCGTTTTTCTTGGGTACCACGTGCAAAGGGCTTGCCCATGCGCTCTTAGACGGTCGGCAGATACCTAACTCGGTCATTATCCGGAATTCCTCCTTGACTTTAGCGTACCTATCGGGCGGTAAAGGTCTTGCTTTCGCATACACCGGGGGTCCGGTGGTCTCGATCACATGATACACGGAATGCTTAGGAGTATCTTTGTATGATACAGGCCTAGTCAATTCCGGGTACTTACCTAAAAGTTCATGCCATGTATTGTTACAATCTATAGTCTTAATTAATGACTCACAGCTAATATTTCTAACAACTGAAGTGAGGACATTTAGTTGAGTAATTTGATCTCTCAATCTCCGCGCGCTTAAATCAACTAACAAACCATAATGGCCTAAAAAGTCGGCACCGATTATGGGTTGTTTAACCGCCGCTATGATGAATGTCCATCTAAATGCCCTCCTTAAATTTAAATCTAACACTAACGTTCGCGTACCGTAGGTCTTAATTTCCGTGCCGTTTGCCGCGTAAACCTTATATGAGGAATCACTCGCGAATTTCCCGGACACGCACACTTTTGACACAGGAAGAACAGAAACGTCGGCGCCCGTGTCAATTAAAAAATTAAGTCCTGTTTTCCTATCGGTTACGCATAGGCGGTGATTGATGTTGTCGATACAAGCCTCCGCCCTCGGTTGTATCGCCTTCAGTTTCCCGCCGGACGCGGTGAGGCCTTGCCTTTCTTCCAGTTACACGGTTGGATGCATTTTTCGGCCTTAAGTCCATACCGGTAATGATAAAAGCAAAGCCAATCTGGGTGCTTACGATTCTTCCTAGCGTCCCGCGTCCGCGATCTTGAGCGGTTAATGTGTCCTCTTGCCCCGCCGCGACCTGTGTATTGATGTCTTGATTGCCGTAACTCGGCAACTTCGAGACTCAATTCCTCCAATGCGGCTATGAGTTCTTCTGTGGTGCTGGGGGTCCGCGATATGTGCCTCGCGAGCTCCATCACCTCCGGTGGCCTGGACGCCTCCATCACTGCTGACGGAAGGTGCCTATTCCACATGGTGAAATCTCCACGGTGAAATCCGTCGCGCCAACCTCCATCTCGTCGAACGTGTTTCCGTGTAAATGGCGGAAACCGATCGCTGATGAACGCCTTCGCGAAAGAAATTTTTACGAACCATTGTCCAACACTTATTTTACCATTGTCCACACTCGGTTATTGTCTGGGGTCACCAGTTTAGGTAATGATAGAGGTGGCGTCAATTACCTAAGATGAGGATGGACAATTATAGACAAGTGTTGATTGACATGGTTTAATCGCGACTGTATAAGAACTAACTAAGAACTACTTATCCGCGGCGCAGCCGCTACTATATAATATCTAGAAATCTTACATACTAAGCATATATTACATACGTCACTCACGCACGCTTCACGCTAACTAGGTTACATGTGTGCCCTACAGACCGTGCTATTCACACTGCAAAGATAATAACTCTATATTCCAAGAATAAAAAGAAAGAATGAAAATGAATTACGGCACGGAGTTATGGTACCCTTACACTAATAGTATAAAGCTAGAATACTGTTATATAAAAATTTGACAAAACAATAAGTACACAAAGCGATAATTAATAGCCCTTACATGTTACAAGGTAGGTCCCTCGTATGCGAGAGGCCGTCTGGGTTGGTACCACCGGTTCGTCTATTTCTGCCGCCAAGCATCAATGTAAGCACTGTTGTGTTTCGCCTTGAAGGACATTGAAGCCAGTGAAATTACTGGGTATTATGAGACTTAATATCTTATGTCTCGGGGTGACGAGCGCAGTTCAGTGCCATGCAGTGCTTTGTAATTCTAAGTTCTTTGTTGTTTCTGTTTATGGGCAGGCGTGATGCTTACCATCAGGCGTGCGCCTTGCTCGTCTCGTCATTCAGCCAATATAAAAAAAGTTAAATAGGTAACGGTGCCTATTAATCAGTTACGTAAGGCCGTAAATGGTTCCATCTCAGCGTATATAAGCTACAATCTATTAAGCGTTGCAGCACTGGTTTTCAGATGGTAACCCTAGGTGAGATCATGGTGCAGCACTTCTCCTCAATATAGCATGTATATAATAATTTTAAATACAATAAAGTCTATGGTATATGTAAACATAAATACAAAGATAAGAATAGGTAACAGATTACCTCTAATTACTTGGTATTTTCCACACGGAGCCCGGTCCATGAGACAATCGAAGACTTGTCTTCTTTTCTCGCCGCTCTCGAAGATATTCTGTATATCTAATTTATGGAATATATCTCCGTCATTTGTTAAGCTTACTGCTACGCTCAACACTGCCGTAGATATCAGAATTAAAATCTTCATTTGTAATCTGTGGAAACAGGCAAATATACAGGTAATAATAATAATTAAGCCTTGTTTATACAGGTCTTCGTGTAACGGTTTAATTGCATATTTTTAACAGGCCATTATCTACCGTGCGTTATACTGTTTACAGCACTATAGTTTAAAACACTATAGAGGCGAAAACAGAAAACTCTCATTGTAAGGCGCGTACTGCAATTTAACAGCAAAATTCGTATGATGCGGCCTCGGTAACTAGAGCTTTTTATTATATTGTTGAAAATTGGATATTAAACGGGGTTCAATATCCAACAGTGCACAGTCCTAACCCAACATGACAGACTCGCAATACAAAACTATACCCGACAGATATTTATGATTATAAATACAGAATAGCGGAAAACGGCATAGATTTTTCGCTTTATAAGTTTTATTGCTAAAAAAACATTATTTATTTCAGCTTCAAAAAAAGTCAAAATCAGCTTAAAAATCAAAAACGAATCGAGAAATTCAAAATCTATCATCTCAGTAACTATGCGGTTTTCCCGCTGCCTAAACCTGATTGTCCTCGTTTTATGTCATTATATAAGTATTTATTAAAAATCACATCATGGGACGGAAATAAGCTCAGCGAACCGTAGGTGTACTACCTCTGCCTACTCTATTAAGGATACAGAGTATATACATACCACGTACCATTAATAAAAACAACTAAACTAAAAATACTTTCTATTTGACTTACCTTTATAAGCAACTTGCGTCTACTACAGATAAGCAGTGAATCGGTTCACCTCACATAATTATATAGGGCCACTTATAATGAACTTTATTATCTTTGAACTATTAAGACATGTCTAGAAAGAATGGAGTGGAGCTCAGTTCGTTCTTTTAACATGCTCTTTTTTCCAACTTCGAATTCGAAATTAAAATTCGAAATTCGAATTTGTTTATGCCAATACTATTTTTAAAAGCGCAATTAATGGATTTATTTGATATCAATGAGTCTGCTAGTCACTATATCTGTCTGTGATTTTTTAGGGTCGGGATTCGCTCGAGGAGAGACCACTGTGTAATGTTCACTGTGCACTCTCGCCCATAAACCCTGAGATAGAGCGAGTGTGAGAGTGTATAGCATATACAATCACTTGTCTAAGATCAGGTTAACTCGATGTTAATTCATAATCGCTCTTGAAAACAGGACCTCTCGCCCCAGAAGTCTCGAGTGAGACGTGAAACCGACGTGAAATGACAGTCTGCTATTTGTTTTCGATAGTGAGTGAGATTATTTGGAGGATTTTCACCCACCCCTTTCCAATTCCCACTCCTTTGCTATTGAATATGGTAAAATATCCATTAATTCTCCGATGGATGTTATGGGCGGTGGAGAACGTTTATTACTAACAGTATACTCACTCGTTTGCCAGCCTTTGCGTTTAATAATAATCTCTAATCTTTATACCCATGAATCCTAGTCATGAATAAATTATATTCAAGTTATGCAGCATATCTGCACCTGACCTTACAGCGATACTGACAATAAAATACAGAACCTATCTGTTAAGGCCAATGCCCCTCGGGGTTTTATACCCTCTCGATAAAGTAAATGTAATATAAGTCACATTCAACACATACATTTATTTTTCTGACTAGCCAGACGAGCAAGTCGCTCGGCTGATGGTAAACGCCACGCCTGCCCACGCATAGAAATAAAATCTCAGAACTTTGTATTACACAGCACTGTATGACACTGTTTCGGTTTAAATATATTATAATAGAGCATATATGTCCTTTTTCTTTGCTTACTTTCTACTATAAAATATAGTTTGATGAATTATCATTGAAAGCAAACACTATTCTATATAAATACATTTATTTTGATTATTAAATTTAGTGATTATTATTGACGATTGATATATTAAATATCAATAAAATCGAAAAATATATAAAATTATTAGGCATATTTAGAAATAATTTCCTTAAAGTCTTCGTTGTATTTTTCTTCCCAGATTTTCATAAAATTTTCATAGACGGCTTTCTGTTTCGGAGTACAATCTCCGCATCTCGTTTTAATGATACGCGGTCCTTTTTCTGTAATTAATAAAGGCAAAACATCAAAATTAAAAAATGAGTAATAATACAAAGAATAGTAATGATCCAAATTTAGATTACAAACATTAAGCTTATTTCGTTTTTTTTTGCGAGCATGGCGCTCGCCAGATGGTAAGCGCCACGCCTGCTCATAAACAGAAGCAACACCACACAGAACATTGAATAACAAAGCACTGCATGGCACTGAATTGCGCTCGTCACCCCGACACATAAGATGTTAAGTCTCGTAATGGCCAGTAATTTCACTGGCCTCGATTTCCTTCAAACCGAAACACAACTGTACTTACACGCTGCTGCTTGGCGGCAGAAATAGACAAAGCGGTGGTACCAACCCAGAAGGCCTCTCTCATACGAGGGACCTTTCATCTTGTAGTTTATTCAGCTTATGTAACATTAATTATATACTTATAGGCATCATAAGCAATTATTAATTGAGTAAATGTTACAGCTTGTGTTAAAACTATTTGTAAGTAATTGGCTGTGGTAGACAAAGCATAGCAAGATTTAAGGGGAGCAGAAAAAAACAAAATTTGTAATGGATATGAATTTATGTATGATGAAAATGTATTTTTTTTATAATAAAGATAATAAAAATGTGGTGAATGGGCTTTTTTTAGTGGGCAGGCCACATGGCTCGCAGAACCGATAACCGATGGGGCAGGAAGGTTCTGGAATGGAGGCCACGTATTGGCAAGCGCAGCGTTGGACGTACGCCTACAAGGTGGACAGACCACCTGATAAAGGTCGCAGGTAGTCGCTGGATGCAGACCGCTTCCAACAGGTCGGTCTGGAAATCTTTGGGGGAGGCCTATGTTCAGCAGTGGACGTCCTGTGGCTGATGATGATGATGATGAATGGGCTTTGGGGTGGGCAGATTTTTTGGGGTATTCGATAACCCATTGTCTGTAAGAAGCGGAACAGCAAATGTTTTCTGTGAGACACAGGTACCACCCAGTAAGAGCTGGCCGATTAATTCTGCGTGTCTCTACCGGTGTGTGGATCACTGAATGTTACGCGATCTCTACATTAGAGTGGTAGAGCCACGCTGTAGACAGTTTTATCTACATGAATGGGCCGGTTCGACCCGGTCGTTACCACTGTCTCGCAGAAAACCAACGTAAAGTAGTGGCTTGCTGCTGCGTTTTGTACGGTGAGTGAGATATTCGGAGAACCTTCCCAATCCCTAATTATGCCCTTTCTTTTAAGGTGCAACGCTCCCATGATTCTTCTGGTATTGTGGGCGTACATGGGTGGTGGAGACCACTTGCCATCATGTGACCCATTTGCTCATTTGCCGTCCTATGCTATAAAAAAAAAGAAAAAATAAACACCGACTATACCAAAATAATCTAGGATATATTGCCGAACTAAAAGAAAAGAATTCGGATGGGGAAAGGAAGGCTGATTTGGGCCTCTGGACATCTCACTTACGGTACGAAACGCAATACCAAGCTGCCATTTTATCCTGGTCTTATGTGAGAGTTATACCCCGATCAAGTCGACCCATTCATGCTATAAACAAAATTGCCTACAGCATAGCTCTACTTACGATACACTTATAAACACTGAACTATGCTATGGAGTGCAGTGTAGTCATATTAGCTTATCGTTAAAAAAAATACCTCTAATAGGTTGATATTCGCCACAGGGTCCCCGGTCCATTAGGCAATTCCGCGCCTTGTTTCTTAGTGTGACGTTTTCTAGAATCATCATTGCATCAAACTTGTCGAAAACGTCACCGTCACGTTCGGGTGCTGCGAGTGCGCCCAGTGCGAACAGATATAATACTGCGAGCACCTTCATGGCTGATTTTCTGTAAATAGTTATTTTTATTGACTGTCTCAGTGGCACAATTGTTGTATCTTTTCGTATACGAGTATATGAATACTTCCTTACAGTATAGATAATTTACCTGTTTATGGGCAGGCGGTGGCGCTTACCATCAGGCGAGCGCTTGGCTCGTCTCGTCATTCAATCAAATGAAAAATAAAAAATAAGAAAATAATGTCTAAATAATCAGTGGATAAGATAAGTAAGGCTATAAGTAAGGCCTTATAATTGTTTCTTAAGGATCCCACAATGCGATTCCACGAGTTTTACTTGGTCCTTCTAAAATCGGTCCCTAGATAATTTTTATAACAACTCATCCGTGCCGACTCCAGAAAAATACAAATCGCTTAAAATATATTTATCGAAATGCCGCTGACATAACTTTCGTAGGTTTGATTTTCATAAATAATCAATATTTATATTTATACTAGCAGACCCGGCCACGCGTTGCTGTGGCTAAGGTATATGTGAAATTATATTGCAGGAAATTATTCAGTTCAGTATGTGCCATCTATTGGATACTTACTCAATCATTCCGACGAATTGCATTATACCGCCATCTGTTAGAATCTTATGGAATACACAGAGATAATTATAACTCTTTGAAACAAATAATTTGCAATAAAAAACAATTGCGGCTATAAATTGAGATATAAACTATCCTATCTCTGAAGTTGGTCAAACTGCACACAGTTTGCAAAATTTGATGAAAATCGGTTCAGTAGTTTAGGAGGTAATCGCGGACAAACAACGTGACACCAAATTTTATATATAAAAAGTATAATATTTTTTAGTTTATTTTTTTGTTATTACTATCTATTTCAAAGAAAATTTTCTTGGGGCCTATTTTTTCAATAATAAAACAGAAATTTTCAATTACATTACAAACATTGTATTTTCTCACCTTTGTTTGCAGGTTAGCTGATGTCCGGCGTAGGTAAACGAGGAAAGAGATGTTGAGTAAAGTTCTCGATATTTATACAAGCATTATGTCAATTAGTTTATCTCTACCACACGATAGTCTAGATTTTAATACTATACCAATTAGAACATATTTTAATATAACTTGTTGATCATGTAAGGAAACTATTTAATTTCACCATGGAACCACCATGCTTATAGGATATCAAAAATAATTTATGAAAATTTAAATTATCTTGTGCATAATTTATCATGAAATTTGCTAGTTAATATAATTTTATAATTTTTAATATAATTTATCGAATTCCCAGATCTATAGCAGTTTAATACGGTTTGGTGCATTACATTAAATTGGGCACATGTGAATTCAATCAAACCTATAACAAGCTTTTTTAGGCGTCACCTAAAAAAGGTTGTTATAGGTTTGATCCTTTGTCTGTCTGTTGGTGTATGTGATGCATTTTTTATTATTGAAACCTAATTTCATTGAGATGGTTCATAGTTACCTTTCAAGGAAATCATTCTTATGACCTCGTTATCGATACCTATTGGAAGCCCCTCCTTCCAATAGGTATGATTACTAACCAGCTAATTTTTTTGTTTTTACTTATAATGTTAATATTTATATACTTAAATGTTACTAACTTAAATGTTAATATTTATATAATTTAACTGTCATATTGTCCTACAAATAAAATAATAATTTGTGAGTATCATCAAATCGAAATATTCTGTCCTTGCTACCTCTGTTAGCTACCACAATAGAGAATTTTCGCATAGGGAATAGTTGGTCGTCTCATCGAAACGAAGCTACTCACGGAAAATGAGCTTGATAGTAGTCAAGTGGATCAGCTACCCGAGGGCTCCCTGTCTATATACTTTGTGATCGAATAAAAAACTGCGTCGCATTACTTTAACTGAATTATTATTTTTATAGTAGCTTAGCGGGGAGCGGTACGGACTATCGAGACTAAAGTCGCAGGTTCGAAACCGGCTCCAAGAGCATACACATCTTACTCTTCAAGTTACGTGTGTATTCGTTGTAAATTATCGCTTGCTTTAACGGTGAAGGAAACTTCGTGAAGAAACCATCTGCGAAGTTCTCTAAAATAATTTTTAATTTGTATGACGTCCTCCAATCCCATCAGGTTATCTATCCATAGTCATGGATGACTAACATCTATCCTTCGTAGAAAAGCACGTGATATTATATTAATTTAAATACATACATCCTATTCATACATACACGTAATATATACAAAGGTCAATGTTAATAAACCCTATTTTATCTGAAATAATACTAGCAATTTAGATTGTCTATCAGAAAATGATACAAAAATGATTATCGGAAAATGTATTACAAATACATTTTAAAAATTATTTTAATTTTGTATATCCGTTTATACCAGTATAAATATGGGGGTACATCATAAATCAATCTAAGTACAAGGGATCCATAACAAAGGGTAAGTGTTCTGTTTTTTGCTCTCCCAAACTATTTAATTTTAGTGCAGGTTTCATCTAAATAATAATAATAGTACTAGCCCTGTATTTAAACACGTTCTTCTGCTAGGCACAGGCCTAATGTGAGCTGGCAACTTCTATGTGAAGTTCAAAATTCTTATAGAGAACTTTTGAGAATTTGCAAATTTCCTCACGGTGTTTCTTTCACCTTAAACAAGCGATAATCAACAATGAATACATACATCACTTAAAAAAAGTCAGAGATGCATGCTCTTGGGGATGATTCCGAACCTGCGATTTTCGTTTGTCGTTTGCAAATCGCTCGTCTGATGGTAAGCGCTACGCCTGCTCATAAACAGAAGCAACACAACACAGAACTTTCAAATTACAAATCACTGTACGGCACTAAACTGCACTCGTCACCCCGAGACATAAGATATTAAGTCTCATAATGCCCAGTAATTTCACTGGCTTCAATGTCCTTCAAACCGAAACACAACAGTACTTACACACTGTTGGTTGGCGGCAAAAATATACAAAGCGGCGCGGCGGTACCAACCCAGACGACGACGGCAAACGAGGGACCTATCTCTATCGCTCTCATTATGATTTGGGGTACACTAGTTGATATCAACAAGATTCACTCACTTTGTCTGTTTGTTGATTGTCTCACTTAGGCGCGAGATATCTCGTGGGCTTTACTAAACGGGTTGGGACGATCTGGCACAGGCAATTACGACCAGTCTACGCTTGTGGTTATTGAGTAAATTTTTTATATTATTAATTTTTATTGTTATAATTATTTTAATGTGAAACAGCGACACCTAAGAGTGTAGTGGTTGAATATACAATAGAAAATAATACTCATGAGACGCATGTTAGCTGTGCTCCCTAGGCGGGCCGCTTGCTCGCTTGCCTGTGAAGACAATAAAAATAATATACCAAAATTTAAAGCCAACTTGCTGGTGAGAATGAAATATTAATAACAGCAAAACTATATCGTGGTTCCCTTATAATATAAGAGAAGCAAATGCGATGCCATGTTGTTTGTTATAAAGAAACGATGCAAATATACGAAGGAAACGCCTTATACGCATTCTTAGCAATATACAAATTTAAGAAGATGCTAAGAATATTCTTTAATCGACTTATATTACTTAAGTTGTTGAGCCACGCTATGGACACTTTTTAACTCCCGACAAAAAAGTGTGGTATGGGTATGGTTCAAAAGATTAAGTTTTTAAAGGTAGGACAGATAAACAACGTGCGGCGACGAGGTATGCATGACACCCTTATGACAGTCCTTAATCGTTTTAACCACTAAACATTGTGACACCACAAATGACAAATGTTCATACGATTTGACGTTTCTTAAACATGTTTAGTGATTAAAAATTACTCAAGTACTCTTTTTTTTATAGCATAAATCGGAAAACGAGCAAGTGGGTCACCTGATGGTAAGTGATCTCCACCGCCCATGTATGCCCACAATATCAGAAGAATTATGGGCGCGTTGCTGACCTTAAAGGAAAGGGATAATTAGGGATTGGGAAGGGGAGGGGTATTTAGGCCTCCGGATATCTCACTCACCGTACGAAATGCAGCAGCAAGCCGCTACTTTACGTCGGTTTTCTGTGAGACAGTGGTAATGACCCGGTTGAGCCGGCCCAATCATGCTGTAGACAAAACTTTCTACAGCGTGGCTTTACCACTCATTAAACTCGTTGTACATGTCGGCCAAGAATCCGTAACACCTCAGTTCAAAGTTGAATATCGACCTCGCTACCAAACTTCAAAGGTCGGTCATACAATAACGCGATAACACGAGTGCAAAAGCGGAAGCGACACCGAATGAGGTTCCGTGTGGCAAGGCGAGCGCGGCTAGCATCCAAAGCGCGGTAATTTAGATGATATCTGCTCACAACGAAAAACAAGATTATTTCGATATTTAGTTCAGTTAGTTTGTGAAGTTTCACGATCTTATTTGAGTTATGTAACGAATAATAGATGTTTAGTATACAGTTTGGAGGTTCATTTACATAATCCGGAAAATTTTATGGAAAGGTTTTTTTGCTTAAAACAGTACTTGCTACTACAGTATATACATTCTCCCTGAAAAGTCTTCGAAACGTTGGGATCAAAGTTAATAAAAAATCGCGTTAAAATCCGTTTAAAATAGTTTTATTTCAATACATTATCCCTTAAATTTACGAAATATTTATTACAAAGTGATATTATGTATTGTAGTATCTTTCATATTATACAGCTATTTGAGCGTAGATGCGTTAGAATAAATTTAAGGTATTAGGGAGTCTTATTAGTACAGAATCTTCTTAGGATACAGAGTCATAAAAAACAACTATTGTTACTCAAGTCAATTGTTACTTTAAGTATTATTATACTAAAAGCCCCTTTCAAAGTGTTATAATAACTAGGTATAAGACAGCTGTTTTTAAAATTTAAAACACCTAGTAGACATCTTTCTTTCGCTTTATACCCATATCAGATTGTGACTTTTGTATTGAATGTGTGAATTTTTAATTGGCGAGTAGCAGTTACTCAGAGTTCGGGAAATGGCGCAAAGTTAATTAAATTACTATTTATAACCTATATGTACATGCTTTGTTAAATTGAATTAATTAAACTACTCGACTCACAGAACTTTCACTTCAAATGATTTCATTTATAACAAATTCCGTTATTTTTCTTGAACATCTATCAATTGTTATGTTTACAAAATGTATTTTATTTCAGGTTGTATTAAATATGAACGCTCTGCTCATTGCTGCGTTATTATCTGCACCAATGGTGTGGTCCTATGATGAGAAATATGACAAAATAGATGTAGACAAAATCATTGCTGATGACAACCTGTTTAAAGCTTACATTGACTGTATGCTTGATAAAGGCCCTTGTAATGTTGAATACTCTGAAGACTTCAAAGGTAAGTATCTACAAGTATCGCCTATAAATATTGAGAGTTATAAGTTGGCAGCCGGCAATGCTAGAAGGCGTCGCACCAGCAAACTTATAGTCTACGTCCTATCCGTGCACTTAATTTTTTTTATTAGTCTGGTGAGAGTGGATACAATTCTATACCCAACTGGATAGCAACCACCGTACACATAATAACTCGACTTAGTAGTTCATTACGGCAAGTCGCGTTCTGAGGTCGGGCAGTGTATATCAAGCAACTTCAGACCAACATAATTTTGACGACTTTCATGGGATGCAAAGTCTTTCGACTATCGACATTTTGGACTGCACTGTACACACACACACACACACATTGCAGTGAAGTCATTTTAATGTGCCAAAAAAAATTGAATGGAAAAAACCTTAACCTACACAGTTTATTAAAGAAATATATTATGTATGTAATATTCAAATATTGCCAAAAACAAACTCGTTGACCCAAAATCAATGTTAATTAAATGAAAAGTAGCGGTCAGTTTACAGCTTGTATTTAAGATCTCAATAACCCTGACAAGTTATTTTTATCGCCCTTGGCACACTTTAATAGCCACTGTTTTTATTTATTTAATCTTTATATATATAATTCTTCTGTGAGTGTGTATGTTCCTGAACTTCTCTTAAACGACTGGACCGATTTTGATGAAATTTTTTGTGTGTGTTCAAGGGGATCTGAGAATGGTTTAGATTCACAATTTTGTCCGCTGGACAATGTTTTTTTAATTAATTTTTAATTTATTAGTAGTTGTTGAGTTGTCGTTGCGAAGCTTGCCGTGATGACGGGTCGTATAGCGTCTAGACTGGACAGGGACAGGACAGGGACAGGACAGTGAGACAGGACAGTGAGACAGGACAGTGAGACAGGACAGTGAGACAGGACAGTGAGACAGGACAGTGAGACAGGACAGTGAGACAGGACAGTGAGACAGGACAGTGAGACAGGACAGTGAGACAGGACAGTGAGACAGGACAGTGAAACAGGACAGAGAGACATGACAGAGAGACAGGACAGTGAGACAGGGCAGTGAGACAGGACAGTGAGACAGGACAGTGAGACAGGACAGTGAGACAGGACAGTGAGACAGGACAGTGAGACAGGACAGTGAGACAGGACAGTGAGACAGGACAGTGAGACAGGACAGTGAGACAGGACAGTGAGACAGGACAGTGAAACAGGACAGAGAGACATGACAGAGAGACAGGACAGTGAGACAGGGCAGTGAGACAGGACAGTGAGACAGGACAGTGAGACAGGACAGTGAGACAGGACAGTGAGACCGGACAGTGAGACAGGACAGGACAGGGACAGGACAAGACGGGGACAGGACGGGGACAGGACGGGGACAGGACGGGGACGGGACGGGACGGGGACGGGACGCGGACAGGACGGGGACAGGACGGGGACGGGACGGGGACAGGACTGTCCAACCGGAGGGAGGTGGGAGACGACCTGACTTAGGTCGTCGAAGTCAATTAAATGTGCGACGGGCTACCTCACGTGCAATGGCGCAGTACCTCACTTAATTGCATTTAATGTAAATAAAACATTTGTATTAAGTTTTGACCACATTTTACACAAATATATTATGTAGGTGATACGAAGTTCACCGGGTCATATTATATAATGTTTATTTTGATTGGTTTATTGCTGCATTACCATAATCAATATGGATAGAGGGCGGCATTGCATCGATAGTATTTTTAAGATACCAAATACGTTATTTAAACTAGTTCAAAGAAAACGCACATAATAAGCCCTTTTTTATTCTTAATTGTTTTATGTGTTTGTTTTTATGTCTAATTATGTCTCTTAGTTCAGCATGCCGCTTGACTAAGGCCTCCCTTAGCTGTTTCCATTGTACTCTATCACTAGCCATTCCTTTCCAGTTAGGGCCCGCTGTCAATTTTAATTTATCATCCCATCTCCTTTGTTGGTTTCCTCTACTTCGTTTGTCATTTCTGGGATACCAATCTGTTATTATTTTACTCTATTCTACCTGTTTATCTCTAAATATAGAGGTGGGCAGACCACATGATGAGAGATAAACAGGAAACGCTCATAATTATTTTCGATTAATTTGACTTAGAAGAGCGACTATTGTATGTTTGTAGAAAACTAAATATGAAATTGTCCATAAGTAAATTTTGTTATAATTAGAACATCTCATCGCGAAAAAGAAAAGGATGTATACCTACTAACACCAACCACAAACTACCTAATAGTTCACGTTGAGAGTGCTCTTACAGGTGCCATAAAACGTGACAAAGTGTATGTTTAATAAAGAATTGTGGCCTTTGTTTATAATTCATTTGTATTTATTTAATGTATTTTATTCATGTATTATTTTTATATTATTCTATTTATTATGCTTATATTTAGATGATTGAAAAATATTTTTTTGACGAAACATTATATAACTATTACTAGCTTTTGCTCGCGGCTCCGCCCACGTGATCAAACAAACAAACAAACAAACAATCAAACTCTACAGCTTTATAATATTAGTATAGATTTAGGTAGCTTAGCAACGGAAGCCTTCAAATATGAATAATTTTCCCCGTTTTTGCAACATTTTTCACTGATGCTTCGCTTCTAATGGTCGCAGCGTAATGTTATATATCCTAAAGCCTTCCTCGATAAATGGACTATCCAACACAAAAAGAATTTTTCAATTCGAACCAGTAGTTCCTGAGATTAGCGCGTTCAAACAAACAAACAAACAATCAAACTCTACAGCTTTATTATATTAGTATAGATTCGTTTCAGTAAAACTTACATTAAGTCCAAAAGTTTTGCAAAATCACAATTTAATTACAACTACGAAATGTTAATTGAAATATTGTTTATAGAACTCCTACCAGAAGTCATTGCAACATCATGCAGCAAATGTAACCAAATACAGAAACAAAATATAAGAAAAACGGTCAAAACACTGAATGAGAAGAGACCAGATGACTTTAAACAGTTCAGAACAAAATATGACCCAAAAGGCGAATACGAGAAAGATTTTGCTGCTTTTATACTAGGATCTGATTAAAGTACTGAACATTCGGATGAAATTCAATGAAGATATGGGCCAGGCTTAACGGACGTTTTAATGTGGAGCATTACATATTTATTAATTAAATTATTGCAAGTTCCCAGTTATTTTATTTATCATATCTAAGAAAGTTGCTAGACTGAATTTTAAATACTAACCCTCCGCACGAAAAGACGTATAAGTTTGACCAATTTACCTGTCTGTATCATCGTAGCACGTAAACAAATGGACATATTCAAAGGCTGTTTTATTGAAAGATGATTTGATCGAAACTACTTAGCTAGGTGACCTTGACATAATGTTTTAACCAAAACAGCAGCAACTCCTCGTTAATTAGCAGCAGATTAATCCAGTTTGTTCTATCAAATATCTTTCGATTAGTAAAAGACTTACATGGTGATCAGGCACTGATTACGGAGTACAAAGGTGGCTGGAAGAACAGCTTTAATTCAATTGCTTTAGAATGTTTTAACAGTTTGATTATAGAATGAACTTTGATTTTGAAAAGTCATAGATTATACCTGGGTTTATTTCATTTTTATGCGAAATTATTGACTTCAAATGTTATTGACTTCATTGCAAAGAAAGTTGTAAAGAATAATTATTGCTTTTTGGTGAACACCCATGGTCAATTAAATTCTCGCTAACGCTAACGTAAAATTGTTTAATTTTTGAATTCGGTGATATTACGATTCCAATTACATCATTTTTAAATGACTTCAAAAACAAAACGATATTCTCAATTCAACAATTAGTATTTTTATTATTTCTGACTGTAATATATTTTTATTATTGCCTTTACCTGACATGAAAAATCCAGCGGAGTAACACAGCATCATATTGTTATGATGTAAAAACGCTGAATCTGATGATGCGGAACGGTTGCACGACGTCAAAGATTATGTGACTGTATTGCACAATCTATGGAGTTACGTCACGGTGCAGCGGCTTCGTGGCGCAAGCGGCTTGACTGCTACTGCTGGCACAATAACCCACATGCTGCGCAACCGGCTATATTAATTAATGGCATCGAAATTTACGCGGTCCTTAATGCAGGATATTCTTTCGAAACTCTTTACCTTCACGGCCTCGTCACGTCGTTTATTCTTAGGGTTTTCACAATATTCATAGATTTAATTTAAGATATAAGGCAGCAATTTTTGAAAGGACCTAATGGATATTTTTTTTTGATACACCCAACAGGCACACATAGTTTTAACAACAAACTAGGTTGACCTGTATCGTGAGTATCAGGAAATAAGAGAGCCTTGCGGTCCCACAACACCCAGACCGGAAACAAATATTTGTGGATCACATAAACATTTTGTCTCGGTGCGGGAAATAGAATCTACAGCCGCACGCTTCGCTGCCGGCCATTGCGCCACGGAGGCTGTCAAAAATAAAATATGTCATATTGTAATAAAGTATGTGTGTGTATATTTTATTCAGTAAGTAGCGTTTACCTATGAACAGGTGGTGAAACTGGTGCTTTTAGTAAATTCAACTAAAATCTGCATTTTTGGGACTACAAATTTCTCAAAAAATGTTTTTTTTTATTTTTTCAGTTTGAAATGAGATCATATCCAAATCATAAATATATTGCCAAAGCCGGTGTATTTTATCGAAACATTGCGAAACATGTTCCATTTTTATAAAAAAAATCATACAGTGAAAAAATTAAACAAATTGTTTTTTATAAAATATCAAATATTTTTATTACAATATCAGTCAACATGATATTTCAATAAATAACAACAATTAATCATTTTGTCATCCAATTAGTACTGTTTACAACTGTGATCGAATAAATTAAATCACAAAAAAAATAATCCTATTTAAAACATTGAGTATTATTACAGAGATATTTTCGGAACCTCCACATCTATTGTATCTAAAACAAAGTTTTGTCATAGAGAGCATATAAGTGTTGATATATCTGAACATTAAGTCAACACTAATTGGAATTCTATCAAATCTACCATACCTTGAAATGGAAATTAAATTTAAACTTATCTAATTCTGTATTTACATCAATTGTTTAACTTCCCTGAATGAATTTATCGAAGTTGGCGCGGTGCTTGCCCGAAGGGTCGTTTTTCTGGACGAGTTCTTCCCATTTTTTCGGGTGTTTCTGTTGAATTGCCTTGATCACTTTCCTGATATTTGCCTTCTGCTTCTCAGTACACTTGGCGCACGTAGTCTCTATCGCCTCGGGCAAGGCTTCTGTAAATTTATAAATTAAATGTTATTATCACCTCTTTTATTAGTGTAAGGGCCAATTTTTCAATCTCCACTTAAACTTAATTTATCAGATAAAATGTAATTGTATACGGAGAAATGTATGTGAAATGGGTATAAGTCTTAAATGAGACTTTTAATGCGTTATCTGGCAGATAGAATTTCATGAAAATATAAAAAAAATCGGATCTAAAGACATAGTGCCTGACTTTGTTAGTAGAAGCAATGATTTAAGAAGATGATAATATCGCCACTAGATATATTTATAATTTGACATTTTGTTATGAAATTGTATTTAGTTAAAAAATCTTTTTCATTTGTTTTCTAGCGTTCAGTGTATAAAAATCGGATTATTTTTGTAATTTCTAAATTACTGTTTTAACTGACAAACACAAAGGAAGAAGGTTCTCAACTCAACACATATAATATTTTCTATAATATGTATTTTCATTTAATACATTTCGATGCTCATGCTTATCTTTTCATAGATTTCGATGATGTTTACTTATTCCATGGATATGTACCTAAGCCCTGATGTTTATGATTATTTCACGTATAGTTATAAAATTTAAGTCAGTGCTATTAATTAATAATACCTACTACAATATCACCAAATTAAAATGGCTATAGATGGTTAGATTTGGAGCTATTATTTTATATTCATTTTATTTTCTCGAGTTTGTATAATTTTAATCCAATCTGACTCACTATGTTTTTCTTGATGTTATATTCATTATATATTTGATAACTACGTAGCTTCTTAGAATAACAAGTTAAATACAACATAGAACCATTAATATACGACGCATCTATACGTTAACATATTTATTTTTATTATATATACTGAATTCAAAATAATTTCATTTATTCTATTAAGGCCAACACAAATACAAAAATAAAACTAAAGCATGAATACGAAATGTCAATCATAATATTTACATATTTCGAAGGAAAACGTTGTCAGTATTCTGAAATCCCCGAAATCCCTTTATGAGAACTAATGATGTAACATTGTTATCCTTCGAGGCTTATCCTCGACCTAGTTTGTGCAAATACATTCGAAACGTAATATCGGTTTACCCTAAGTTGCGTAAATGTAAACCTTCGAAGCTTTACTTAAGTCAATATGACACCTCTACAGTCTACACTGAGCCAACAGATAAGTCAACAAAGTTTTATTTTGCTTACTATTCTCACGAGACTATGACACAAAGATAAGTAAATATTAAAACAACCACACTATTTTATATTATATCTATCAATACATTCTCTTAAAGTTTATTGCTCGTAAAAATATCTTGTATATATGGAATAATTACCGATATCCTATAAAATGATTAAATATTGGATGTGGATTTTGCTGCAGTATACTTCAATGAACTAATAAAAAATGAGTATTATCCCAATGGACTGTGCTATATCGAGCAAAAATATATTATCATTCTCTCTTCCATTCTAAATGAATATGCAAAAAAATTGAAAACAATGGAAAGCACTTACTTTTGAAGTCGGTTCCTTCGGGCGTGCACCGGCCTTGGTCTAGAAAACAATTGATGTAGGCCTTCAGTAGCCTATCATTATTGATCAAGGTATCCACATCAAAATTGTCGTATTTAGAATTATATTTGTCAGCAGCGAAACACGTAGCGACCAGAAAACTCAGCACTATGACGGTTCTCATGATGTATTATACTCTGGAAATAATAATTTAATTTCGAATAAAAATAAGCCACACACTCTTTTGCTTCCAACGTCAAAATGCTTCTACGAGTCGAATATCAAGCGACAAAATCTTTGGCGTCACCATGGACATTCGTCGGGCCCGAGATGTGAACAGAATTTAGATGACATAGTTAATAGTCGTTTATATTTATTGGAAGCATAAGTCAACCATAAAGTATTAATGTGACTGACTATTGTCATGCGGTAATTAGAACGTCACTTAGTTCATTGAATTTTTTATTCACGAATATCACAGTTCACTTTGACACAAGCTGTAAGAGGTTCATTCACCCACCTTTTACTCTCTATAATGGGCTTAAAGAACTAGCGGTGGCCGAAAGCGACAGTGGTTTATATTGACGAAGCGTACCCACTACCTTCGGTGATACATGGGTCAATCATTAAGAAGGTGTCTCATTCGACTTTGAACCTTGCCCGAAATGCTTACGAATCATAATAGTTAATCGTTGGATGCCATTGTTAGTGAAATGTATTTCATATGTCGCAGCCCAAACATATCATAGATTGCTGCATATTACCAAGAAACTTAAGCAATTTGCAATATGGACACTTGTGATACAAAATTATCTGATAAAATGAGGATAAACAGAATCTGTTTTTTTTTTTGGAAATTGGTGAGTTATATAAAATATTGTCATCTAAGAGACCTACTTCGATACTAATCCTATGCTACAATGCATAATCTTTGTCAATTTACCGTTCCGGCCCAAAAATTTGGATGATTTAAAATGGAACAAAACAAATAAATTTGATATAAAGCCTTTTACGAATGGCATTCGACCCTTAGACGAAGAATTTATTTCGTTTAAAAATAAATCCTTGAAAATACATTCAAGATCTGTATCATTAACTTATAATCATGTAAAGGGGAATGCCCATCTCCCATACAAAAAAATGCCTAAGATGAATTATACACCAATTTGTAGTTAAAATCAAAGTAAATCTATTACAATTAAAATGTCTATCCAAAAACTTGGAGGAAGCTGGTTAAAAACATTTTGCCAAAACTATATTTTACGTGTTGAAATTGGGATCTGACAAGTACAAATATCGGTAATTTAAATAGGTTAAGGATACATCATAATTCATAGACAAAACAATGAGGTATTATATTGGAGCGGACGTCGAATCGGAAGTAAAAAGTTTGGTACATACAAATAACTTAAACAGAAAAACTATCTGTCAAATACGATTTGTATTTTCTAATGTCAAATTCGACATTCATGTACATTTACGACAATCAAATTAAATACTATAATAATAATTATAATACTTTCCCCCTAGTGTGTAAAACTTGAGAATAATACAACTATTCTTATTTTAATCTAAATAGATTATATGACTATTTGAAGTTTCTGTCCATTTCCAGGCATTTTATGGGCATTCCCCTTTAAGCAAATTAGAGCTAATAATATAAGGCCACTGAGTTTTTGTTAGCTTTACTATTTATGTCATAGCAATATTGGGTTTTCCGCTATTTGCATAGTGTTAATGTAATAATAGTTTAACGACCACTTTATTAAAATAAATACATTTAACAGACACTCACATCGTCCTAACCTCATACTAAGATACAAATTCTGTATCGTGTCCTATTACCCACTAGGAACTACAAGATACTTTGGCCTCATAACAGCCACACCCGGAACAAATATTTGTGAATGAAACACATTATACCTTAATGCATTTCATATATGAAATTTATTCTCATCACGTAAAACAGAAGAACTGATGTACTATCATAATGATATTTTATTCTATTACACTAGTAAATTATAAGCAAGTAAATTTTTTACATGTCCACCAGCATGATTTCGCCTAAGCATTATAATATCGATGAGTAAGACATCAGAACAAAGAAAAATATTTGTCATTGTAAAGACCGCTAAGGATCTTAATTTCCTCATCACTTACCTCATACATACTAATATTAATTACGCATAATCTTCATGCATTCGCTATGGCTTTTTTGAAGACATCATAGTATTTATTATCTGGATCAAACTTTTGCCTTAATTCCGCGTGGCTGTCTGGAAAGTGTCTTTTGAATGCGTTGAAAGTTTTTCGCGCGAACCTTTTCTGATTAGTAGTGCATTTACCACAAGCAGTCGCTATTACCTCTGGTATGACCTCTGAAATGATAGCAATATAAATTGTTTAAATCATATTCCTAATTGACTGTCAATTTTCAATCAGGATAAATGTTAATGCGCAGTTCGCGAGTTTCGTAATAACACAGATTCTTTTTTTTTTATTTGATTGAATAACGAGACGAGCAAGGCGCTCGCCTGATGGTAAGCGCCACTTCTGCCCATAAACAGATGCAACACCACACAGAACTTTGAAATAAAAGCACTGCATAGCACTGAACTGCTTTCGTCACCCCGAGACATAAGATGATAAGTCTCATAATGCCCAGTAATTTCACTAACTTGAATGTCCTTCAAATCGAAGCATAACAGTGCTCACATACTGTTGCTTGGCGGCAGAAATAGACAAGGCGGTAGTACCAACCCAGACGGCCTCTCGTATCGGAAAAGTGATATCTGCCGTGTGCCACCACTGTGGCAACTACCGCGCCGGCATGGTCCAACTGACTCTGGACAAATGCTCAGTGGGACAAATAAGACCTCTCCGGCGGCTGAAATAGTGGGCAGATGAAGTTCATTGCGAGCGTTATATTTTTTTTGTCCTGTTCCAACCTAAGAGTCATTCGGACGTGACCTGGGTCGGTAAACCGAGTCCGGCAAAACCATTCCTCTACTTTGGGGTCGTGGAGGAATCCGTAATGTGGATTTCCCCCGCGGAAAAAAGGATAAATATTACATACAGATATATGCATATAGCGTTGTAGGACTTTACAGTAACATACTTCTTAGTATTTCCGGCATTCAAAGAATATTAGTATTAATAAGAAATAACTATCTCGGTGGCGCAGTTTTATAGCGTACGCGGTACGACTGCTGAGCTGAGGTCTCGGGTTTAATCCCCGGGTCGGGTAAAGTGATATTAGTTTTTTCTATCACGAAATGCTCGGTATTAGCCCGGAGTCTGGAATTGTGCCAGATATGGCTCGCCGCCTATAACATCATGGGACGGAAATACGCTCTGCGAAATGTGCTTGTACTGGCAAAACCACTGCCTACCCCTTCGGGGATTACAGACGACAGTGCGTAAAGAATTAGGAATGGGATTAGTTGTTTGAATCTTTAATTAATTTGAAATCATCGTCATCATACTTTTATCAGGAAATTGATTAAAAATATTGTATTCGTGTTTATATTTTTGCGACTTAATTATTCTTGATAATAAAATATGCTTACGTAACAATATAACTTATTAACGACTACTTAATGATAATAATTTTTGTGCTATTAGAAAGTAATTCTTTAACCATTATTATGGTAATAATTTAATAATGTAATTTGCACCCAATCATTATTCTAATGATTAATTTGATATTAACATTTGAAATTGCGTAGATCGGGCCACTAACAAAATTTTAAAAAATAACAGTAATTGTAAACTAAAGCTAGGCACTGTAACATTAACTTTTTTGGACAACCTACACCTCAGTCCACCCCGTGACCACGAAGGCTGAAAATCTTTCGAGACGTCGGGATCAAAATTATTAAAAAACCGCGATAAAATCCGTTTAAATTACTTTTATTTCAAGGTGTGTAATATTCGCGTAAACATAACAAATCATCACACTAATGTATTTTTGTCATATTACAATAAGGTAAAAATTATGCACTTAGAGTCCGTAGAGTATAGGTAATAATATAAAAATTATTATAAAACGTTAGTTGAAAGTTATCCATACAAATAAAATTAAAACCATCTCTATACAAGATTATTTAATCGAATGCTATTAAGTAAATTAAGGATTGACGTCAAGATGAATAATATCTGTGTCGAATGGGGTAGATTAACGTGGATCGTGTTCTCCGTTCTGATTAGTTAAAGATAAAATTAATGAGCCTATTAATTTAACATTGGAATGTTTAGCTAAGTTATTCTGGCTTGGCAATAGATTGCTTTATAATAATTTCTTATGTTTACACGAATATTACACATTGAAATAAAACTAATTTAAACGAATTTTATCACGGTTTTTGAAGTGGTAACTTCTTATGGGAGGGTGAACCGAAACGTTCCGTAACGCGAGCGGTCCATTGACCAGCCAGCGTTAGCCGACCTCCCTGGAACGTTGATAATTTCTAAGACACGACTTTTACACGACTTTGACGCGACTTTGACGCGACTTTGACGCGACTTTGACGCGACTTTGACGCGATTTTGACACGACTTTGACACGACTATGACACGAAAATGACACGACAATGACACGACTTTGACACGACTTTGACGCGACTTTGACGCGACTTTGACGCGATTTTGACACGACTATGACACGACAATGACACGACAATGACACGACTTTGACACGACTTTGACAGGACTTTGACACGACTTTGACACGACTTTGACACGACTCGAATTCGTCGAATCGTCGAATTTAGATCTCTCTCCACCATGGTTCAGAACTTAGAAGAAATCAATTTAATTTCGTCTTAATGCCGTGAAGATAATGACAATGGAGATGCAATGGATTTGAACCGTTGGTAGCTCTCGGCTCTGCATAGAGTCTGCTTTTTAATACGCTTTTATTAGCTTCAGACGTATGTTAGTATGTTTGTATGAAACGGAATCTTTGAACGTGATTTTGACCTCCTTCAAAACGTCGGATTAAATAGAAATTTGGCATACTTATCAAAGACCGATGACAATACAATCTTATAAAAAAAAGTATTGTAAATTGTAATTTATTATAAATAATTATTGTGATGTGTGCAAACTTTTTTTTTGAGTGGTAGAGCCACGCTGTAGATAGTTTTGTCTTTTTTTATCCTGGCTCGGCAAAGTGACTACGCTACACCTGATTGGTAAGTGTAGCACAATCCAAGAATAGTGTCGATCAACGATAAACAATGTGTCCATCGTAGGTCGGCAAGATCATGCCGGCCTGCCAAAGGGCCAAGGGGTAGGGGAAGGAAAAAGGGATGGGAAAAGGATTAGGATCAGGGGGCAAGCCCCCTGGGGACAACCAGATATACACTGACTGACCCTGGAACGCGACCCACACGAGGTGGACCACTATGGCAGGTTTTAGCACCAGTGTACGGTGGTCACTATCCGGTCGGATACAAGTATCCTCCAACCAGCAAGCAGCAGCATGAATGGGCTGGCTCGACCAGGTCGTAACCATTGTCTCACAGAAAACCGACGTAAAGTAGCGGCTTTCTGCTGCGTTGCGTACGGTGAGTGAGATATCCGGAAGCCCAAGTCCCCTCCCCTTCCCAAGCCCTAATTATACCTTTCCTTAAAGGTCAGCAACGCGCCCATGATTCTTCTGGTTATGGGCGTACATGGGCGGCGGAGATCACTTACCATCAGGTGACCCACTTGCTCATTTGCTGGCCTATGCTATAAAAAAAAGAAAACACTTTGACTTTGAGATGGCGCTCTACGCCGCTGGGTAGAGTAAGATCGCGATATGGTTTACTATTTTGTTAACACATTTTTTTGATATTCGGGTTAGGCATTACGTGATTGGATATTGTATCCACTTGTCTGGATCTCTCTGGATCTCCGCTAATTATAAAGAATATCGTAGTATTCTAAGATTTATATCGAACTGTGTATTGTCATTTTGTTTCTCATAATAAATCATTTTCTTCTGAACATTGCACCAATACATATCTTATTTTTGTTGAACCTCAACCGACTAAAATTTATTTATATTTTTTCTAAAAAATGAAAAAGAAATAATGGTTAAAAAAACACGCTTTATAGAAAGTCGAACTAAAAAATAGAAAATAAATTTGAGCAAAAAAGTATTTTATTGTAAAAAAAAAACGTGGTGTGCTTTTTAAGATACTAAATGATAATCCTTCTAATCATATCTGTCAATAAAATATTTATAACTATTGACCACAGAGAGGTTAAAAGTGCTATTTTCTCTTCTTTATCTTAGCTTTATCCCTACATTTGAGATAACGAATTGAGTATTTTATGCAACCATGTTAGCTTCGATAGACATATAGAGATACCCGCATAAAACTGATTTATCACGACAAAACGAGTCAACAACACTAGACTTATCTCGTGTTGCATATGCACAGCCGAAAAAAAATCGCAGCCTGACTTCTTAGAGGCCGACTGAAAGCCAATGGCCATACTAGTGAGGATGCTCAAGACGCGAATAGTGAAAAAAATATGTAGAACGCCGGACCCTGGCAACGAGCCACGATACAGCCAGATCTAAAAGTAGGAACAATATTATCTAACGAGTAGAAGAGTAGAATAGTTTATGGTTTACTCGTGACTTGCTTTCTTCGGAGATGATCATTTGATTATAATATTTTAAGTGCCAACAATATGCCATGTGTTAAAACAGTTTATGTTTTTTTTTATATCCTAGTACGGCAAAGTGACAACACTTGATCTGATGTTAATACAGTGCTGTCCGAATATAATGATGACGAGAAATTGCATCCCTCGATGGTCCGCAGAATTATGCCAGTCTAGTTTTGGATATACACTGGCTGATCCCAGAATGCGACTCGCCTAAACGAAACACTATGTATAATAATGATTTCTTATGTTTACGCGAATATTACTCATTGAAATAATTACTAATTTAAAGGGATAACGGACCCCGCGACCACGAAGGCTGAAAAGCTTTCGAAATGTCGGAATCAAAATTAATAACAAACCGCGATAAAATCCGTTTAAATTAGTGTTATTTCAATAAACTATGTATAATTTTTCACCATGTGTACGGTGGTAGCTATCCAGTCGGATCAAAATATCAAGAACCCTTCCACCAGTAATTGTTAGCAGCAACCAGTGTTTTGATTCATTCGTATAATATTACGTATTGAAAACTAAATATTTGGGGATAGAGCATTTTAATAAAATATTTTACAATAATTATTCTTGCGTAAACATCATGTAACCACAACAAATGCTGGTGGGAGGATACTTGTATCCGACCCGATAGCGACCACCGTACACTGGTGCTAAAACCTGCCATGGTGGCGCACCTTGTGTGGGTCGCGTTCCAGGGTCAGCCAGTGTATATCCGGTTCTCCCTAAGGGGCTTGCCCCCTGATCCTAACCATTTTCCCATCCCTTTTTCCTTCCGCTCCCCCTTAGCCCTTTGGCAGGCTGGCATGATCTTGCCGACCTACGATGGACACGTTGTTTATCGTAGGTCGACACTATTCTTGGATTGCGCTAAACTTACCATCAGGTGTAGCGTAGTCACTTTGCCGAGCAAGAATAAAAAAACAAAAAAAACAAAACTCTTATTTACTTACGTTTGAAGAATCTTCCAATCGGCGTGCACGGACCTTTCGTTAGAAAGCAATCAAGGTATTTCTTCAATAATCTAGTATTTTGTAAAAAATGATCGATATCATAATAGTCGTATCTAGAGTCATAATATTTTTGTGAACTCGCACTCACGAACAGACTTAAAGATAACAATAAAACTGTTTTAGTTTTAATCATATTTAAATAGTAAATAAATAACAATCACACAAGTCAATCCAAGATTTCGAGTTGTGAAGTCGCCTCTTAATAGACATCTCAAATGACGGTAAGTGTTTAAATGGTTCTATATAAAACCCTCGGTCTGTTTGACCTTCAATCAAATATAATATTTACAAGGAAGGAGATTCGCAAAAAAATTAATGGATGATGAATTTGAAATGCGGAACGTTCTGTGTAGTATCACACATACAACTACAACGAGCTTTTACTCGCGAATCTACCCGCGTGAATGTGTTTATGCGGCACAACCCTAATTCCTTCCCGGCAAATTCCTTTAAGGCATTTCACCCCGTAAAGGGTTGTTTCCAAAAAACTGTGAAATACGAATTTGCTTACTTATTTTAGGATGTACCCCGGAATGCGACTTGCCTGAACGAGCCATCACGGATTTTTCACCAATTCGGTGGTGGTGTACGGTGGTTTCTATCCAATCGGGTACAAAATGATTGGCTACTCTCCCGCCAGCTTATACTTACAAATCAAACAACAAATACTGCACGCGTCTATCTCAGTTACCTCACATTAAATCAGGTCAAGTTATGTTGTTATTTCGATTGGTTTAATATACTTCCACCCATAAGCGATACATAAACAACGCGATGGTATTTACCCGGGCAGAATCGAACATATAAGGCAGAGACTACCACACACCCGCCACTGTAACTCTTGTAAGCCAGGATCAATAGTGGCACGCATATTTTGATACTAAGCTCGACGAGTGTCTGAGGATGCAAATCTTTCTTAATCCTGCAACGAACTTAATCACAGTTCCTTTGAACGGTGAGGCCTAGGTTCCACGCCACCAGTGGTTACGAACCCAGAGAGTTTCCATCTTGCAATGTATGCCGTGTCCAATAACACCGCGTTCTGCATCTGATTCATGACATAACGACCAATTGAAAGCCTCTGAAGTTGTTAGTCGAGGCTCTTCGGTATCAATCCACGGACAGAAATGATTATCTGGACAATAATTGTCGAGTCCACATCCCCCAATAATATTATTATGATTATAATGCAATTTACGATTACTATAATTTCAAAAGTGCACTTAGCACGCATAAGAACTATAAAACATTAAACCATTCTAAATATACAGACGCAACAAAAAATACTAAGAATGGATTCACCCACCGTCGGTTAAAGTTAAAGTAACAAGGAATAGTAAATGACATTCACATAATTTGATAGTAATGAAAATATTACGTAAACCATTGCTTTTTACAATAGCCTTAACCGACAGATGATGCAACCTACACTAAATTATGCATATTATCTTAGGAAAAAACCCACGTTGCAAAAAGCTAGCGAGGTAATTAAATACAGCTGTTAAAAATTACATAAAAACCACTGTTATTATGATGTGCATCGAACCGTGGCCTGGGCGCATAAGTATAAAAGTTTGTAATGTAAAGTCACATAGATAATAATAAAAATATTAATTATTTTTAACTAGCTTAAACGGATTAGTAAGCTGAAGTGGCAGTGGGCAGGCCACATAGCTCGCAGAACCGATAACCGATGGGGCAGAAAGGTTCTGGAATGGAGGTCACGTACTGGCAAGTGCAGCGTTGGACGTCCACCTACAAGGTGGACAGACGACCTGATAAAGGTCGCAGGAAGTCGCTGGATGCAGGCCGCTTTCAACAGGTCGGTCTGGAAATCTTTGGAGGAGGCCTATGTTCAGCAGTGGACGTCCTGTGGCTGATGATGATGATGATGAAACGATGAGAAGCCCGCCTGATAATAAACGCCAGGCTGCCCATAAACAGAAGCAACACTATACAGAACTTAATTACAAAGCATAGCACTAGATTGCGCTCGTCATCTCGAGACATACGTTAAGTCTCATAATGCCCAATAATTTCACTGTCTTGAAAGTTCTTCAATCTGAAATACAATAGTGCTTACACATTGTTGCTTGGCCCCAGAAATAAATAAAGTAGTGGCAGCAACCCATACCAGAGCCTATCACATATGAAGTACCTATCAGCCTATACAATTTGAGAAAAATTATTAGCTTTGAATTACTTCGTATCCTTTTAATAATAAGAAATATATCATATATATATTCCCTATATTACACAGCCTACTACTAGGCACGGTGCATACTCCAGCAAATTAAAAGGAATTGGGCCTTAGTTCACCAAACTGACTTAATGCAGGTTAGCAGACAACACATAGCATTAAATGTCTAATGGAAAACTGAGGTATGCACGTTTCCTCACGATGTTTCCCTCAGGAAGGTAGCCAATTACAAAAAGCTAAGTAATTTGCTGCTAAATATCCTTACCTTAATACGAAGAAGACAGGAGACCCACTCTCCTGATAATAAGTGATCTCCACCGCCCATGAGCACCCCCCATCCCAGCTGAATCAAGGATGCTTTGCCGACGGTAAAGGAAAATAGTTGGGTCCCATCCTGGAGTTGTATAATTTTGAAAACTCATAACGAAATCTGATGATACAATTGCATCTAGTCCCATTCTAGTATTTAACCCAAATAATCTTTAGTATAATTTGTAAAAACCCAATGTTAAGGACCTGTGTATGCTATTAAATGTTAACCGTCAGATAAATAACCAATTAAACAAGCAATTTACAAATTACCAATTTGACACACTATATTGACGGCGTAAAATTTTTCCATTATAAACTGTCGTCACGTCCGGTTTGTATGGGATTATATACACAATTTTGTCTACAGCATGAATTGGCCGGCTCGACCGGGTCGTTGCTACCGTCTTTTTTTTTTTTTTTTTTTTATGGCATAGGCCGGCAAACGAGCAAGTGGGTCACCTGATGGTAAGTGATCTCCACTACTCATGTACGTCCATCACCAGAAGAACCATGGGCGCGTTGCCGACCATAAAGGAAAGGGATAATTAGGGATAGGGAAGGGGAGGGGATTTGGGCTTCCGGATATCTCACTCACCGTACGAAACGCAGCAGCAAGCCGCTACTTTACGTCGGTTTTCTGTGAGACAGTGGTAATGACCCGGGCGAGCCAGCCCATTCATGCTGTAGACAAAACTGTCTACAGCGTGGCTCTACCACTCAAAAACTGACTGTCTTACAGAAAACTGACGTAAAGTAGCTGCTTGCTGCTGCCTTTCGTACGAGAGTGAGATATCCAGAGGCCCAACTTCCCCTCGCTTTCCCATTCCCTTATTTATCTGTTTCCCTTAAGGTCTTCCCTTGGGATTCTTCTGGTACTGTGGGCGTACATGGGCGGTGGAGATCACTAACCATCAAGGGACCTACTTGCTTCTTTGCCGGCCTATGCAGTAGAAAAAAACTCTATGAGGTATGCGACAGAAACAGGAAATACGACGGGCAACCGTTTTCATACAAAATGACGTATCTCTATCACTTGTTAGTAATTGGAATAATTTTAATTATTATTTATATTAATTTAGCAACTATTGCTTATATCTCATCCGTGGTGCTTTACATCTGGCTTCTCCAGTTCTAAATTGTCTTACACTTGAGGTTAATACATCCAATATACACAATACTCCTCAATTCATTATTTTGTCTCACGCTTTGCTATGGAGGGAAGTGGACAATTAATATTTCCAACTCCTCCTTCCTCCCAGCTTCACTGCTCGGTGTCTCCAAAAATGCGTGCCACTGTTGATCCTGGTGCACAGGAGTTACAGTGGCGGTTGTGTGTATACTTAAATATGTAAACCATGTTCCCTTTCAGGTATATCCGTTTCCGATGTACGACTAGAAATTCAATTTATTTCCGCTCTCGATGACATCTGTCAATATCAAAACTTCATTGTAACTACTTGGAAACATGATAGTCCAGTCTGAGCTCTCGCAGAGTAAGCACGCCTTCTAGGATTGAATAGTTATTGTTCATAATTAAAGTTAATATGTCAGGGAACCACCTCGATCTCACTGTCTCCGGCTTGTACCTCAAATTAGGCTAATGTAGAAATAAAAAGTCGGTTTGCTTTAATAAATTTATGTACACATCAGAAATAACATGCTTCAGAAGATTTTAAAACAAAGCGGTTTGAATATAGTATAATAAAAACAGTACAAAAAACGGGTTTGATAATTGCAACAAGAAAATCTTCATAATTAACCACAACCACATAAAAGCAAATTATCAAAGACCACGCGAATATTTCTATATTCCATAATCAACATTTTAATATTTAGCAATAGCCGCTCTGAGGGGTTCAAAGTGCTTGTCTTCAGAATCATATTTGTTGATAAAGGCTTTGAATTCATCAGCAGGTAGGGAGCTTTCAAAACCATCAAGGAATACTTTAAAGATGTGTTTTTGTTTGTCCGTACATTTATCACACGCTGTCTGCACCGCCTCAGGTAGATCCTCTGTCGAAACAAAATTAAAATATAAACAAATTACGTAGTTCAATTGCAAAAAATATGTTTTGCATACGTAACGTTCACGATTGTGGAACAAATTTCATTATAACGTGTTTTGCAGTCTGAAATCTGTTGCCAAGTATCTATAACAGACCAGTTTCTTTAGATATTTTCAATACTTCATATACTATGTAATAAAATGTTGTAGGAATGTCTGAGACTCAAAACTTCTAGACTCTAATAGACACATTGTAAGGAATCTATAACTGACTGTACGACTGTAAACCAACTTAATTTTTTTTATAATATTTTGGGATTCATGTAATTTACTCATAAATGAAAAAACTACACATTTGTATTGACAGCAGCCTTCATCGACTAAACACTAGCCATCAATGTGTCAAAATTATACAATACTTAGCACGCGTTTTACCACCTTTGAATAAATGCTACTTGCTAAATATAGCCTATGTGTAATAATTGAAAAATAAAATAAAGGTTTGGTCAAACAGTGGGCGGGGCGGGACGGCAACGCGACGCTGACGGGACGTGAGCAGTTATAATGCATTAGTCAATGTAGAAGATGTCACACAGAACCGTCGCGCTCGACGCTCGACTATACGCAGTCCCGTCAGCGTCACGTTACCGTCCCGCCCCGTTCGCTGTTTGACCAAACCTTAAATCTGAACAGTACTTTAAAGCAGACTAAAAACTAAAAATAACACTGAATAGTAAAAAAGAACACTTTCTACGACATTCAGACACGCAAGAAATTCTTATGAATCAAAATTTTGTTCCGATGCGGTGATCGAACCCACTTCTATTAGTTTCACAGCTGGCTACTCGCCTTCAGCGCAACAGAGACTGTTAAAATATGAATCATAAAATTAAATTGTTAATACAAACAAACTCACTCTTAAAATCAGCAGAGACAGGATCACACTCCGCTTTATCCATGAAGCAGTTGACGAATGCCTTCAATGAGTCCAGGTTTTTTACCACTCCTTCAATATCCAAATTGTCATTCTCATCAGTATACTTCTCCTCGGCGTAGACCGCCACAGCCAGCAGGAATAACAGGCAAATATACTTCATCTTCGAGACTAGTGGTCGTTCTGCAGGATAAACATGAATATAAAGCGGTAAAACTAGCTAGGCGCTGACCATGAGCTAAAAACTTGTTTGTGATTTTAAAACCGCAGACTTTTTACATTTGAGTTCGATAAACTGACTTTATTCAGTGTTTTTGTTAAAGTACTTTGTGCTAAATTATTTGTGATGATGACTATCCCGATTATTTTTCATAACTTCCATCGAGCAGCGGCTGAGAAACGAGAGGCCGCGAGTTCGATTTCCGCGCCGAGACAAATGTTTGTTTCGGGTTTTGGTGTGGTGTGACCGCAAGTTACTCGTAGTTCCTGATGCTTCTGTTACAAGTTAACCGAGTATGGGGCCCGGACTGTGTATGATTGCTTAAGAATCCTACTTCCTACTATTATTATAAATGTGAAAGCTTGGATATTTGTGAGTTTATGAAATTAGATGTTAATGTTTTGGATGGAATTTTGCACATAGGTAAACCGTGACCTCGATGAGTACATAGGATACTATTTATCCAGGAAAAGGCCGTTCAAGCGGACGGAGCTGCGAGCAAAATCTAGTTATAAATAGTGTATTTATTATTGTTAGGTGACTGTTAGGTGTATTTTTTATTATTGATTTATTTCGTTCTGACGAAGCGTAGGGAACCAGAAATGAAGAAACTGGGACAATATATAAAATATGTTATTGAGTTTACCTTAATCTATGACAAAATTAGAACCTCAAAGGCGAAACACCATATAGATGTAACGAAGGTGCCGTAATATTATGTACACTAAGCCGAAGAGTAGATTGTGCCATTTGCACTCAGTTGCCTTTTACTAATAAAATAAAAATAAACATAACGGTGTTACGGTCATACGTACATAATACTACACATTTAAATTTTACGAAAGTGAGTACATTGATTACACAGACGCTGGATTAAAAACAACATTGATAAAGGCCATAATTTTATATTTCGATTATTTATAATTCTTGCTTTTTTTGGAAAAGTGCACGACTTTCACTTGGAATAGTCATTTTAATTTTTTTTTTATGAGTGGTAGAGCCACGCTGAAGACAGTAATGTCTACAGCATGAATGGGCTGGCTCGACCGGGTCGTAACCACTGTCTCGCAGAAAACCGACGCGCGTAAAATAGCGGCTTGCTGCTGCGTTTCGTACGGTGAGTGAGATATCCGGAAGCCCAAATCTCTCTCCCTTTCCCAATCCCTAATTATCCCTTTCCTTTAAGGTCGGCAACGCGCCCATGATTCTTGTGGTATTGTAGGCCTACATGGGCGGTGGAGATCACTTACCATCAGGTGACCCACTTGCTCGTTTGCCGGTCTATGCTATAAAAAAAAATCTTTATATTTTTTTCTATGTTACTACTATTTGTTTAAGTCAACATCTTCAACCCAAAGCCATCCTCACCTGCATGTGGTACAATCTGCTGATTAACACTGACTACGGACAAGGCTAATCTTGGTTCCCGTTACGGCTTATGAGGGTCATACGGCGCAACGAGTCGCCCACTTAATACCATATCCACCGTTTTATGATCGGAGGCAGACCTTTGCATTACACCAGAGTAATGACGTGCAGAAGTTTAATCCGTCCGTTACACAAAATTTTACAGTATTAAACTCTATTAATTAAAGGAGTTGTTGAGAGTGGGCCAACTAATGTACAGTATACCGAAAAAAATTTAAGCGGTCTTAGGAAAAATAAATACAGTATTTATTTGATAACGATTTAAAAAATACTGTTAATGTGCCTATCGCACCAAAACTGCGCAGATGCAATGTTATCAAATACAGTTTATAATAAAATATTTATTTTATGAAATAAATATTTAATTACAATAAAATATTACCAGTAACGGCAATAACATAACCATCAACAGTTTTAGGTTAATACTAGCTCTTGCTCGCGGCTCCGCCCGCATGATCTGCTTTTTCCGAGATAAAAAGTCCGTTCAGTAGTTTCGGCGTGATTGACGGACAAACATCCAAACAAACAAACTTTCACATTTATAATATTAGTGTGATGACATTACACGGGTGTAGTCCGCCATATTCTAAACCTAGGATAGACTACCTCGGTGGCGCAGTTGTATTCCGTACACGGTATCACTGCTGAGCTGATGACTCGGGTTCGATCCTCGGTTCGGGTAAAAAGTGATATTGCGTTTTTCTGCCACGAAAGGCTCAGTATCACACCGGACTCTAGAATTGTGCCCATATGGCGATAAGCTCGCCCACTATCACTCAAGGGTTGAGAGCGCCTAAAGCGCTCACCCGAAAGTCCGGTGAAGCTGTATACAGCCGACTCTCGTCAGGCTTACAGCAAGCGCAACACGAAAAAAAAAAACCCTATCACATCATGGTACGGAAATACGCTCGGTGAAATGTGGATGTACTGGTTACACCTCTGCCTACCCCTTCAGGGATAACAGGCGTGAGTACATATGCATACATGTATATTTTATTCCGTCGTGTTGCAATCCCTGTCCAATAACATTGATTACATAAAGTTAAAGCAATATAACAGAAAATAGATAGTAAATCCTTTTACTATATTTTTATGCTATGTACTTGAGCCAGGCTCCATACATTCCTGAAAAATCTCATTTGTATTATATTTGAAGACACCTGTGATGACCACAGAGTAGCCATAATTCTATGATATTACTGACAGTGTTGCATAAGACCTTGTTTCTAAGAGTGCATTGCTCTTTAAATATCTACACAGTTAGTCAACATTAGGTGCTTTGGAAATACCAAACTTGTCTCGTTCTCCCAATAGCAAGTCGATTCTAATATTTACCTTACACATTTGTTTAGAAGTCTTCACGATATTTAATAAACTTGGTAACGTTTTAAAACATTCCGATATTTATTAATAAAGTATCATCATCATTTTAAGAGAAATCGAAATAGTTTAAACATTGTTAATAACTTGATTGTGACAACGGATCTAACGCACCATAAAAAACTATTCGAGTGGTAGTGCCACCCTATAGACTGTTTTGTCTACAGCATGTATGGGCCGGCTCGACCGGGTCGTTACCGCTGTCTCACAGAAAATCTACGTAAAGTAGCGGCTTGCTGCTGCGTTTCGAAAGGTGAGTGAAGTATCCGGAGGCCTAAATCCCCCTTCCCAATCCCTAACTATCCCTTTTGTTTTTTCACTCAGAGTTTACTTATGTCAATAAATAGTTATCTTTATTTACAAGCCTTATTTATTGGTTTACGTATCGGATTAATGAGCCATCACAAAAACATTTAATTATTTTTATTGACTATTCTATTCTCCTATCACTAAAGTCAATGTTAATGCGCACGATAAATTATCATACACAGTTGATGTCAACGGACAATAAAATGACCACAGAGCGTATAAGAATAAAGTTTTGAATACTTTTTCCTTATGGTGTTATTAAACCTTGTTATTCAATTCTTTTAGATAATTTAATAAGAAACTAATGTAATTTAATATTACGTATCTATACTTTTATGTATATCGAGTACAGTTAGTTTTATGTCGATTAATAGCGAAGTTTTATAACAAGCGACTAGTGATGAGACGTAAGACTGATGTATTTATAAATATAAAAGTCCCAAAGTATAAATCAATAAATCTCAGAATCCTTAGTCGAGGCAAACTTTATAGAGACTTTCCTATAAATTCTAATTCTTGTTGTGCATAAGCACCCTGATTTATGCAAAATTTTCGTACGAAATGTTATCACATTGTATAATTCAAACCCCTTTAATTATAATAAGTTAAAGAGGTATTTGTCTAACAGTGGCGTATTTATAGTCTGGGTGTTGTGAGACCGAAGTCTCTCGTAGTTCCTGATACCCACAACACAAGCCTCGCATCTTACTGTGAGGTCAGGACTATGTATGTGACTTTTAGGTGTATTTATTTATTTATTATTCATAAGCGTATGATTGTCAAGTAGAGTCTAATCACCATACAAGTTCCAGAAACGTAAACAAATAATTAATCACTATTCAAATAGTTCCTTTATTACATTCAATATAATATATTTAATTTAAATGTGGATAGATATATGTTTGCAGTCCTGGAACAGATATAGTGAACAGACCTTAGACGTATCCGAGCAGGACCTGAGCAATGCACAAGTCAAACTACGACGTCCTTTATTTAATTCTTGTCACCAGTTTCCGGTAACCTTAATCATATATTCATATGTATCCTTATAATAAGTTCAATTTAATGATATACATTTTTCAATGGCGGAATCGCAAAGTTCAATGATATTACTCATGTTAAGGAAGGATTTAATGTTTGTTTATGGAGAATATGTGTAATGATCGTCTCGATTTTATTTCGCCATGACATATTCAGAAGGATGACAGGCAATTATCTCGTTATTGGATTTCTTATAAATGATTTTAACTTTCGAGTAAAATGAGAGTACATATTCAGAAGGATGATAAGTAATTGTCCGGTATTGGATTTCTTGTTTGTTTTTGTTTTATTTGATTGAATGACGAGACAAGCAAGGCGCTCACCTGATGGTAAGCGCCACGCCTGCCCATAAACAGAAGCAACACCGCACAGAACGTTGAATTACAAAGCACTGGCACATGGCATTAAACTGCGCTCGTCACCCCGAGACATAAGATGTTAAGTCTCATAGTACCCAGTAAATTCACTGGTTCCAATGTCCTTCAAACTGAACCACAACAGTGCTTACACACTGTTGCTTGGCGGTAGAAATAGAAAAAGCGTTGGTACCAACCCAGACGGCCTCTCGCATACGAGGTACTTACCACTTTGTAAACGATTTTAATTTTCGAGTAAAATGAGAGCCTATACAACGTGATGTAAAGGTATACCAAATTTCCAAAATTAGTTTTAGTACAGAACCCGAATACAAAAGTACTTTATAAAACACGATATCCTCGCAACGACTTTTGACGTGTCTGCATATCAAAGAGTTGTTTTTACCTTAATGTGAACTTGACCCGACTTATTATAAAAGTAATCTTAAACGTCTGACAATATACCAACACAAAGATCTCAGACATTATTGTTATACACAATACATTTACAAGGTCAAGGATAATGACTATTACTATGTAAAAAATTAACATGTCTCAGATTCTTAGAAGATTACAGGAAAATCGTACTCACGTAGGAAATTATACGTGAATAGAGCAGAAATGTGAGCAATGAGCAATAACATTAGGATTCAATAATCATGCTGTTTCTTTTTATTGTGTGACACAATCCTGATAGCCTGACGCTAATCGACTGTTTTCAGCTTCACCGGACTTTTGGGTGAGCCCTTTAGGCACTCTCAACCCTTACATTTAAGCGACCATGCTAGGGGCATCCCCTGTGGGGTACAAACCTCGACTCAGGACGGTCGCTGGGAGAAGGTAGACATTATAATATATTATATTAAAAGTTAAATTAAATAATACTAGCTCTATAATATACCCGCCCACTGCCGGACGCGAGCCTCCTTTACTGAATGAGAGGGGTTAGACCTTAGTCCACCACGCTGGCCTAATGCGGGTTGGCAAAATTCACATATCTTCGAAATTCTTATGGATAAATTCTCAAGTATGTAGGTTTCCTCGCGGTGTTTTCTTCACTATATTATATTTTTATGAACAATTAATTACACATGTAACTTGGAAAAATCAGAGGTGCATGCTCTTGCGGCTGGTTTCAAACTTGTAACTTTCGTCTCAACAGTCCATACCTCCCCGCTAAGCTATTGCTGATGTCTGCTAAATACACTATATTATATATAAATATAGTATGTATATTAATTTAAAGATATAACGATAACGCAGAAATTAATTATTATGGTTTATTTTTATAACCATAGACACCAAAACAAACATTCAATAAAATACGCCAAGGCAACATAAATTTTACATTGCTTTGCGCCCGAAAATATGTACATAAGTAAACATGAAAAGGCTATAACTCAAGTGTCGTAGTTAAAAATACTAGCACACAGTGGGAAAACCGTTTTTAAATAAATAAATTCGTATAAGCAAAAAATCTTACTTTCAAGTGCGCCTCGGCTTCTCGAACAGTACGGACAAGGACGGATTTTAAATACTTACTGATCTTAAATTTATATGAGTTGTATACAAGTAAGAATAAAAACAACGATGTTTATATTGTGATAATGTAATGAGCCTATTGAACTCCGGACAAGTGTAAAGATATGACTAATAAAAGAGAGCTGTATAGCAACAGAGCATCGGCCAAGTTTCTAATCTGTCAATTGCACCATATTTAATTAACAGTGCATAGTTCATAGTTCATTAATATAAGCAGCGATAGCTCAGCGGGAAGTGGTATGGACTGTCGAGACGAAAGTCGCAGGTTCGAAACCAGCCCCAAGAGCATACACCTCTGACTTTTCTTAGTTACGTGTATATTAATTGTTAATTATCGCTTGCTTTAACGGTGAAGGAAACATCGTGAGGAAACCTGCATACCTGAGAAAATATTTTTCGAAGGTATGTGAAGTCCGCCAACCCGCATTAGGCCAGCGTGATAGACTAAGGCCTAACCCCTCTCATTCAGTAGAGAAGGCCCGTGCCCAGCAGTGGGACATGTATAATACAGGGCTAGAAAAAAAAAAACAAGTTCAATAATAGTGAAATTTTTAAAATATGTACACATGTATGCGCTTACTGCAATACTCAGATATGTCGATTAAGTTTACGCATTCATTAATCATTTTTTAAATCTTTATTACAAATCTTTATTTCTCAGATGACATTCTTATCTATTCCGAGTAACGGAAAATTAAATTATGCTTCTTACAGCGTCTGTTATCTCATACATGCTTTTGTAACAAAATTATTTGTTATTTTCACCCAACGAGCGATAGATATTCACTTTTAGGCTCTCCTAAGCGTTTGCCAAGTAGAAATAAGCGTATTCTCACGATTCGATTTTTGTTGATTTACTGAGTTGTATCAACTGTGAAGCGAGGTCTTAAGAGTGCGCATAAAGCAAAATTACCAATCTTATTTTCGATGTTACATGTTATATTCAAGACCAAATCTAAAATATAAAATACACATCAAACTACATGATATTTTCAAGGGTTCTCTTTTGTCAAAAACATAAAATATTACAATTGACTCGATAGAAAAAAATCACGAAATTACCTCTAATTTTCATATATTTCCGTTGTATACTTGACATGGTAATAACTATTAAGATTTTTTTTTCATAAATAAATATATTAAAACATATGCAAGGGTTATGTTTCGGCATTTTGTGTAATTACTTTTAGTTTTGGATTTATAACGATAAAACACTTTTGGCACTTACTACGTTTTATTTTCCGCACGGAAGTCATCTTCCGTCGCACGTTTAAGGAGCTTCAAACATAATTCTATTTCACACATTAGTCGCTATCGCTCCGTTGAGACGAGAAGACTATGCTCAAATTTTTAGCTGCGCCGAGTTTTAATAATTTTGATCTTATTTTTTGTTGTTGTTCGAAATTAATAGTAAAATGGGAAACAAGAAAAGGACATTGAAAAGACTTAAGAAACGAGAATTAAAAAATTTGCAAATTGAAAAGATGACTAATTGTCGACTATAAGTTATTATAGTATTGTAATATTATGTTGACAGCCTCCGTGGTGCAGCGGGCGAGTAGCCGGCTATGAAGCGAGAGGCCGCGGGTTCGAACCCCGCACTGCGACAAATGTTTGTGTGATCCACAAATATTTGTTTCGGGGTCTGGGTGTTGTGAGACCGAAAGTCTCTCGTAGATCCTGATACCCACGACACAAGACTCGTATCTTACCGTAGGGTCAGGACTATGTATGTGACTGTTGGGTGTATTTGTTTAGTATTAATTTATTACAGTAACTTTATGGGAAAAAATAAAAAACACAGTCTTGATTCATTTGAGAAAGTTTATGTAGGCGCCTTTAGATATTATTCTTTGCGTCACAGAGTGTAAATTCGTTTCCGCGGGCGGTGTATTGAAGCGACGATATCGAGATACATTCATAGTGGGTACCTACAAACATACTTTTTATGCTTTGTTATGTAGGTACCTAATTCTTACGGTGCAATCAATCAAATCTTTCCTCTTTATAATATTATTAGTATGAGTGTAGATTCCTATGGTGTTCCAGTAAAATAATGTAAACAGGTTGTGAATATGCATATTATGCAGAGTAATCACATTTTTTTTAGCTTGGCTCGGCAAAGTGACTACACTACACCTCATGGTAAGTGTAGCGCAATCCAAGAATAGTGTCGACCAACGATAAACAATGTGTCCATCGTAGGTCGGCAAGATCATGCCGGCCTGCCAAAGCGCCAAGGGGGAGGGGAAGGAAAAAGGGATGGGAAAAGGGTTAGGATCAGGGGGGAAGCCCCCTGGGAAGAACCGGATATACACTGGCTGACCCTGGAACGCGACCCACACGAGGTGGGCCACTATGGCAGGTTTTAGCACCAGTGTACGGTGGTCGCTATCCGGTCGGATACAAGTATTTTATTGTGAAAAACAGCGTGGGGTGCTTTTTTTACAATAAAATACATTGTTTTCTTCAAATTTATTTTCTATTTTTTAGTTAGACTTTCTATAAAAAGCGTGTTTTTTTAGTTTTTTTTAAGTATTATTTTTTTTATTTTTTCTTTCTCCTTACATACCTTACATAGCTAGCTGCCCACCGACCTAACCACCTACTTATATAGCGTAACTTTTTCTTTACAGTTCATTGAAGCGATGAGCTACTCGAAGGAGTATTTGTAGGAGTGTTTTGAGGTTTGAGGATTTGTATTGTATAGTTATATTACTATACGACCGTCTTCTCTTTCTACTAACCTCAGTTATTCGTTACGTAAGTAGTACGTGGCATAAAAACATTGTATTCAAGCAGCAAAACGGTGACTAGAAGACGAAGAAACTACAATTTCACCATCTGTACCTCATAAAAGACGAAGTGTTTGATTTTAAGAAGCAATGCTTGTTTTGTGGTGAAGTTGCTGATGAGGCTGCAGAAAAGAAGAAAAAAGAAAAATCGAGACGCAAGATAAAAAAGTGAGTACTCTTCAGTTTAAAACCACAATTATCAAAAGAGCAGAAGAACGTGGTGATGATTTCGGATAATTGGTGAACAAGCTTGTCTCAATGCTGTACCATATCAGACCGATATTGATGATGATGGAACCTTTGACCCAGAAATCATAAATGACTTGGAGACAAATGTCGTTGAAGACGGTAATGAAGAGGAATTCAAAATTCTGCAGCAGCAGGACGATGACAACGATGATGAAGAAGAAGATGAAGAAGAAGATAATTGAAATTAAAACTTTTTCTCGAAATTTTTATGAATTTTGACAATAATAAATCTATAAAATGACACTTTTAATAAAAACATTGATTTAAAATTTATTTATTTTCTTCTTTATTTATGTAGAAAGGTCATTATTATAATTAATTTAAGTATTTTCCTTAACAATTTTTTGATTACATGGCCAGGTAAGTGTTATTAAATAAATTGAGACTTAATTAAAAATAGGTAAGTTACCAAAAAAATTGAATGTCATTAAAAAGTTAATATAAAATGATAATTATGTTGAGTGGTAGAGACACACTATAGACAGTTTTGTCTACAGCATGAATGGGCTGGCTCGACCGGGTAAAACCGACAAAAGTAACGGCTTGCTGCTGCGTTTCGTACGGTGAGTGAGATATCCGGAAGCCCAAATCCCCTCCCCTTCCCAATCCCTAATTATTCCTTTCCTTTAAGGTCGGCAACGCGCCCATGATTCTTCTGGTTACTACTACTTGCTCGTTTGCCAGCCTATGCAATAATACCATAAATAATTATATTAATTATACCATAAATAATATAAATATATTTTTTATTGGAACTACCAGTTGACCTCACATGATTCTCTGACCGCGCGCACTCCACCCTCTATCTCGAAAGCAGTTCAAGCTATGAAAAAATTTTAAATACAAAAGTTGTAGAGAATTTAATTCTCTACAATATCGATAATGGCTACGGATAGCGTAAAACCCATAGAAAACGAGATATTGGCAAAAAATTACAAAAATAAATCGATTTTGTAACCTTTGACCTCTGATTTTAAAACTTGCGACCATCCAATATGTGATTTTTTAGAACAGTTTTAGGATACCAAAATACATGTTTTACGTGGTAATATACTGGGTATGTCAATTTTCCGAGGTGAACACCTAAATTGATTGGACTAATATAGCCAGCCAGACAGACGCACACAGGTCCTGTTTTTACCCTTTGGATACGAAAGCGGAACCCTACTAATAATAATAAATGTACAATTACTTATTACAAAATAATACACAAAGTTAAAATACGCACTAAGTAAAATGTAAGAAAAAAGAATACCCCACTGTTTTATATAATTATTTTACGTATACTACGGAAGATACGCGTTGAACGAGCGAGACAAGTATATATTGTGTTTTAGCGTGCGATCGTGTTCGATGAGCGGGGTGTGTGCGGGCTCGCGGGTGAATTTTAGAAATTTGCTGGGTTTATGCGCACTCTTAATGTTATGCTATTGGAAGTTCCGGTAAACATATTATCATGTGTCTTTCATAAATATAAAAAAATAAGTGTTTGTGCGTCTATATGCATATACCATTCATGTGATCGTATCGAAACTTTGGTGTAATGCAAACGCCAGAGAAGGATAGTGTGAAAAAAATAAAAGTACCTAATTGTACCTAAGTGCGCCTCGGCTTCTCGAACAGTACGGACAAGGACGGATTTTAAATACTTACTGATCTTAAATTTATATGAGTTGTATACAAGTAAGAATAAAAACAACGATGTTTATATTGTGATAATGTAATGAGCCTATTGAACTCCGGACAAGTGTAAAGATATGACTAATAAAAGAGAGCTGTATAGCAACAGAGCATCGGCCAAGTTTCTAATCTGTCAATTGCACCATATTTAATTAACAGTGCATAGTTCATAGTTCATTAATATAAGCAGCGATAGCTCAGCGGGAAGTGGTATGGACTGTCGAGACGAAAGTCGCAGGTTCGAAACCAGCCCCAAGAGCATACACCTCTGACTTTTCTTAGTTACGTGTATATTAATTGTTAATTATCGCTTGCTTTAACGGTGAAGGAAACATCGTGAGGAAACCTGCATACCTGAGAAAATATTTTTCGAAGGTATGTGAAGTCCGCCAACCCGCATTAGGCCAGCGTGATAGACTAAGGCCTAACCCCTCTCATTCAGTAGAGAAGGCCCGTGCCCAGCAGTGGGACATGTATAATACAGGGCTAGAAAAAAAAAAACAAGTTCAATAATAGTGAAATTTTTAAAATATGTACACATGTATGCGCTTACTGCAATACTCAGATATGTCGATTAAGTTTACGCATTCATTAATCATTTTTTAAATCTTTATTACAAATCTTTATTTCTCAGATGACATTCTTATCTATTCCGAGTAACGGAAAATTAAATTATGCTTCTTACAGCGTCTGTTATCTCATACATGCTTTTGTAACAAAATTATTTGTTATTTTCACCCAACGAGCGATAGATATTCACTTTTAGGCTCTCCTAAGCGTTTGCCAAGTAGAAATAAGCGTATTCTCACGATTCGATTTTTGTTGATTTACTGAGTTGTATCAACTGTGAAGCGAGGTCTTAAGAGTGCGCATAAAGCAAAATTACCAATCTTATTTTCGATGTTACATGTTATATTCAAGACCAAATCTAAAATATAAAATACACATCAAACTACATGATATTTTCAAGGGTTCTCTTTTGTCAAAAACATAAAATATTACAATTGACTCGATAGAAAAAAATCACGAAATTACCTCTAATTTTCATATATTTCCGTTGTATACTTGACATGGTAATAACTATTAAGATTTTTTTTTCATAAATAAATATATTAAAACATATGCAAGGGTTATGTTTCGGCATTTTGTGTAATTACTTTTAGTTTTGGATTTATAACGATAAAACACTTTTGGCACTTACTACGTTTTATTTTCCGCACGGAAGTCATCTTCCGTCGCACGTTTAAGGAGCTTCAAACATAATTCTATTTCACACATTAGTCGCTATCGCTCCGTTGAGACGAGAAGACTATGCTCAAATTTTTAGCTGCGCCGAGTTTTAATAATTTTGATCTTATTTTTTGTTGTTGTTCGAAATTAATAGTAAAATGGGAAACAAGAAAAGGACATTGAAAAGACTTAAGAAACGAGAATTAAAAAATTTGCAAATTGAAAAGATGACTAATTGTCGACTATAAGTTATTATAGTATTGTAATATTATGTTGACAGCCTCCGTGGTGCAGCGGGCGAGTAGCCGGCTATGAAGCGAGAGGCCGCGGGTTCGAACCCCGCACTGCGACAAATGTTTGTGTGATCCACAAATATTTGTTTCGGGGTCTGGGTGTTGTGAGACCGAAAGTCTCTCGTAGATCCTGATACCCACGACACAAGACTCGTATCTTACCGTAGGGTCAGGACTATGTATGTGACTGTTGGGTGTATTTGTTTAGTATTAATTTATTACAGTAACTTTATGGGAAAAAATAAAAAACACAGTCTTGATTCATTTGAGAAAGTTTATGTAGGCGCCTTTAGATATTATTCTTTGCGTCACAGAGTGTAAATTCGTTTCCGCGGGCGGTGTATTGAAGCGACGATATCGAGATACATTCATAGTGGGTACCTACAAACATACTTTTTATGCTTTGTTATGTAGGTACCTAATTCTTACGGTGCAATCAATCAAATCTTTCCTCTTTATAATATTATTAGTATGAGTGTAGATTCCTATGGTGTTCCAGTAAAATAATGTAAACAGGTTGTGAATATGCATATTATGCAGAGTAATCACATTTTTTTTAGCTTGGCTCGGCAAAGTGACTACACTACACCTCATGGTAAGTGTAGCGCAATCCAAGAATAGTGTCGACCAACGATAAACAATGTGTCCATCGTAGGTCGGCAAGATCATGCCGGCCTGCCAAAGCGCCAAGGGGGAGGGGAAGGAAAAAGGGATGGGAAAAGGGTTAGGATCAGGGGGGAAGCCCCCTGGGAAGAACCGGATATACACTGGCTGACCCTGGAACGCGACCCACACGAGGTGGGCCACTATGGCAGGTTTTAGCACCAGTGTACGGTGGTCGCTATCCGGTCGGATACAAGTATTTTATTGTGAAAAACAGCGTGGGGTGCTTTTTTTACAATAAAATACATTGTTTTCTTCAAATTTATTTTCTATTTTTTAGTTAGACTTTCTATAAAAAGCGTGTTTTTTTAGTTTTTTTTAAGTATTATTTTTTTTATTTTTTCTTTCTCCTTACATACCTTACATAGCTAGCTGCCCACCGACCTAACCACCTACTTATATAGCGTAACTTTTTCTTTACAGTTCATTGAAGCGATGAGCTACTCGAAGGAGTATTTGTAGGAGTGTTTTGAGGTTTGAGGATTTGTATTGTATAGTTATATTACTATACGACCGTCTTCTCTTTCTACTAACCTCAGTTATTCGTTACGTAAGTAGTACGTGGCATAAAAACATTGTATTCAAGCAGCAAAACGGTGACTAGAAGACGAAGAAACTACAATTTCACCATCTGTACCTCATAAAATTTCTCATCTTATCTTCAGGGACGCCAGCAGTCGGTGCGACTCAATGAGTCATCATCAAATTGGTGCCATATCGACACTGGAGTCCCTCAAGGCGGCATTCTCTCCCCGTTGTTGTTTTCTATCTTTATTAACCTCATAACTTTTAACCTTCAGTGTGCGTATCATCTATACGCCGATGATTTGCAGATTTATTCTCAGGCTGGCGTCGATGATGTGGTCACAGCAGTAGACATGGTAAACAGGGATCTCGCACGTATTAAGAGTTGGTCTGATAGTTTCGGCCTGTCTGTGAACCCGTCTAAATGTCAGGCAATAATTGTGGGTAGCCCAAGGATGATGAGCAGACTGGATATTACAAAGATTCCAACTGTCACATTTAATGGATCTGTCATCCCTTGGTGTCCCAGTGTCAAGGATCTTGGACTACACATCGACTCCAACCTGAGCTGGCGATCCCAGATAAACTCTGTCAGCCAAAAGGTCACCGGTACTCTTCGTGCGCTATATCGCCTGAAAAATTTTCTCCCTTCTAAGACCAAGACTTTGCTTGTGCAATCCCTTATCCTTCCGATAATCGATTATGGTGATGTGTGCTATTTTGATCTGAATGCAGATCATCTTAACAAACTTGACCGTCTTCTCAATAACTGCATTCGATTTATCTATAATCTTCGTAAATATGATCATGTTTCTTCCTATCGCACGCAGTTAAAATGGCTACCTATTCGCCAACGCCGCTCTTTGCGAGCACTCACAACTCTTTTCTCGCTACTTACATCCCCCACTCCACCTTCTTATTTATCTTCTCACTTTACTTACCTTTCTGATAGCCATGACAGGAATCTTCGCTCATCTAATAATCTTCTACTTAAATGTCCCCCTCATACCTCTGACTTCACTCACTCTTCTTTCCCTATTCAGTCTATACTTCTCTGGAACTCACTCCCACTCGAAATCAGGTTGTGCACTACACGAGTGGCTTTTAAAGCAAGAGTTCGTCAACTATTGTTGGACGGAGTGGAATTATCACATTAGTTTGTATTATATATTGTATATGTATTATATATTGTATGTATTATACATATATATTATTATATATAATATATATAAATATTATACTCAAGTATATATTAATATATTTTAATTCGGTACTTTAATGTACCAAACATGTAATATTTTTATATTATAGTATCTTCTTCTTCATCTTTTTTTTGCACCTACTTTGTACATCTCTGCATTACCCTAAGGTTGACTGGGAGAGAATGCCTTTGGCATTAAGTCCGCCTTTATACAATGTATATAAAGTGTAAAATAAATAAATAAATAAATAAATAAAAGACGAAGTGTTTGATTTTAAGAAGCAATGCTTGTTTTGTGGTGAAGTTGCTGATGAGGCTGCAGAAAAGAAGAAAAAAGAAAAATCGAGACGCAAGATAAAAAAGTGAGTACTCTTCAGTTTAAAACCACAATTATCAAAAGAGCAGAAGAACGTGGTGATGATTTCGGATAATTGGTGAACAAGCTTGTCTCAATGCTGTACCATATCAGACCGATATTGATGATGATGGAACCTTTGACCCAGAAATCATAAATGACTTGGAGACAAATGTCGTTGAAGACGGTAATGAAGAGGAATTCAAAATTCTGCAGCAGCAGGACGATGACAACGATGATGAAGAAGAAGATGAAGAAGAAGATAATTGAAATTAAAACTTTTTCTCGAAATTTTTATGAATTTTGACAATAATAAATCTATAAAATGACACTTTTAATAAAAACATTGATTTAAAATTTATTTATTTTCTTCTTTATTTATGTAGAAAGGTCATTATTATAATTAATTTAAGTATTTTCCTTAACAATTTTTTGATTACATGGCCAGGTAAGTGTTATTAAATAAATTGAGACTTAATTAAAAATAGGTAAGTTACCAAAAAAATTGAATGTCATTAAAAAGTTAATATAAAATGATAATTATGTTGAGTGGTAGAGACACACTATAGACAGTTTTGTCTACAGCATGAATGGGCTGGCTCGACCGGGTAAAACCGACAAAAGTAACGGCTTGCTGCTGCGTTTCGTACGGTGAGTGAGATATCCGGAAGCCCAAATCCCCTCCCCTTCCCAATCCCTAATTATTCCTTTCCTTTAAGGTCGGCAACGCGCCCATGATTCTTCTGGTTACTACTACTTGCTCGTTTGCCAGCCTATGCAATAATACCATAAATAATTATATTAATTATACCATAAATAATATAAATATATTTTTTATTGGAACTACCAGTTGACCTCACATGATTCTCTGACCGCGCGCACTCCACCCTCTATCTCGAAAGCAGTTCAAGCTATGAAAAAATTTTAAATACAAAAGTTGTAGAGAATTTAATTCTCTACAATATCGATAATGGCTACGGATAGCGTAAAACCCATAGAAAACGAGATATTGGCAAAAAATTACAAAAATAAATCGATTTTGTAACCTTTGACCTCTGATTTTAAAACTTGCGACCATCCAATATGTGATTTTTTAGAACAGTTTTAGGATACCAAAATACATGTTTTACGTGGTAATATACTGGGTATGTCAATTTTCCGAGGTGAACACCTAAATTGATTGGACTAATATAGCCAGCCAGACAGACGCACACAGGTCCTGTTTTTACCCTTTGGATACGAAAGCGGAACCCTACTAATAATAATAAATGTACAATTACTTATTACAAAATAATACACAAAGTTAAAATACGCACTAAGTAAAATGTAAGAAAAAAGAATACCCCACTGTTTTATATAATTATTTTACGTATACTACGGAAGATACGCGTTGAACGAGCGAGACAAGTATATATTGTGTTTTAGCGTGCGATCGTGTTCGATGAGCGGGGTGTGTGCGGGCTCGCGGGTGAATTTTAGAAATTTGCTGGGTTTATGCGCACTCTTAATGTTATGCTATTGGAAGTTCCGGTAAACATATTATCATGTGTCTTTCATAAATATAAAAAAATAAGTGTTTGTGCGTCTATATGCATATACCATTCATGTGATCGTATCGAAACTTTGGTGTAATGCAAACGCCAGAGAAGGATAGTGTGAAAAAAATAAAAGTACCTAATTGTACCTACTTGCAAAACAAATATTATTAAAATTTAATTAAAACATTTTAACAATAAATGAAACCACCTCAAAAACTAATAAGCTACTGTAGTGCAATAGTCAGTCCACCCGTGATACCACCGTCTCAATATTATATTTAGTTTATGTTTATATTTAGTTTTAATTATGTAGTAGTTTTATTTTTTAGATTTGTGGTAAGAGTATTTGTTAGCATCAACTTGTTGTAATAAATAAATATTTATTATTATTATTAGTTTTATTTAGTTATTATTTAATATGTTATTTTACTATGTCTAGTGTAAGAAAGCTCCAAATTGGTGCATAAACGTATTTTAGTATTTCATCCCCAAATTCACCCCCTCAGGGGTGGAAATATTTCTTCAAATGTATATGGGACCACTACCGCAGTAAACACACATCGGTCTACTCTTGGCAGTGTTTTGTGTAATCATACTTATATTATCCAAATAAAATAAAATATAATATTTACACATGACTTGAGAATCTTTGTTTTTATGAAGCGATTAAAATGAAACATTGCAATGTATGGCAAGCACATCGAGAAGGCTATAACTATGCATTCAGAAAAACTACAGTCGAATTGAGAACCTCCTCCTTTTTTAAAGTCGGTTAAAAAGGTTTCAAGGAGCAGAGCCATGAACAAAATGTATATATGCTACGCGCACAGACGCTGCTATCATTATGTCATTTTAATATTATACCCCAATCAAATAAGGATATTCTTATTATATGACGTTTATCTCAAATAAAAAGTATACATAATAATTTTACATAATAGATAGGTAATGTATACTTATATTAAAGCTCAATTTTTAAAATGCTGTATTATATCTACATGTTTGCCTGAATTACTGTGTTGTTTTATGTCTACATGTTTGCCTGCCGAGAAACTCTTAGCAATTTGATTTTAATATTACGCCTTTTGCAATTTCAACAGCAATATTAACAAAAAGTGCCTAACTATATGAGATTCGTCAGTGGACACATTTCATTTTGTTGTTATTTGTCCACAAAAATAAATCAGAAGTCATTCAAATCTGATGGAGGGGGCACTTGTCAAATAATAAACGACGCCAACTTTGACGTCACCGTGGCAATTGACCATTACGGAGCACGTTTGTTGATGTGTTTCAAATATTTGTGGATCACACGTTTATTTCTGTGCGGGGTTCGAACCTGTGGCCTTTTGTTTCACAGCCGGCTACTCAGCACCACGGAGGCTGTTTTATTTTCTTCTTAAAATTAATTAATGCGACCAACTTTAAGCTATACTTGTTCTAATGAAAAAATAATCATCCTAATTGGTCCATATTTAGCAGAGTTATGGTGGTTATACCATGCCCCAAATTGAGAACCTCTCCCATTTTTTCATCTGTTGAAAAAGAATAAGAAAGAATAGGTCGAAATATCACAAATAAAATAACACATAAGAATATAAAAGCTTTTATATTTAATAAATAATGGACATAATATAATACAGATATTACTAATGTGATGCTTTAAATTTACAAGCCGCGTGAATAATCAATAAACTTTCAAAATATTGACAGCACTGTTCGACTATGCACAAATAATAACAAATATGACTGAATGAATGCGACTTGCATAAGAACTATTCGGTCAGACAGATATGACTAAACAAATATATTGATTTAGTCAGTTGAGTTGATGAAATCAAGGAATTCCTGTTTGTATTCGCCTTGAGGGTCCTCCTTCTTGACGAGCTGCTCCCAAAGATCAGGCAATTTGGTCTGGAAGGCCTTTACCACGGTCTTGATGAGTACGCGCTGCTTGGGCGTGCATTTTCTGCATTTTGTCTTGATCGCGTCAGGGATTGTCTCTGTAATGAAAATATTTTTTATAGATATTTCCTTTGATTTGATTTTCCTCGATAAGATTTTTCGAAAGTATGTGAAGTCTGCCAACCCGCATTGGGCCAGCGTGGTGGACTAAGGCCTAAACCCTCTCATTCAGTAGAGGAGGCCCGTGCCCAGCAGTGGGACATGTAAAAAAAAAGATATTTACCTACCCAAATAGCATTACCCAAATAGTAACCTGGTGTTATCTTGGCTTAATGCCAGGGTCCTTTTCCCATCATGATATGAAGGTAGATTTGGTATCGTATGAAGCGATCATCCGTCTAACCCCCACCACCACGAGTGACCACGTGCAGATGATGCCTTTGGGCCTAAGATGTTGGTGGCTCACTTTCCCTCTTCAAAATTTACTACTAATGTTTATAAGTGATAGACCACGTTGCGTATATTTTCTTCTACGGCATAAATTAACCCGCTCAACCGGCGTGATACCACTATATCATATAAAACCGCGAGGAAGGAGCTTCAATAGAGAACAACAGAAAATTCAAATACAAATTGTGATTGACTGGCCTCGGATTTAAACTCACACTTCACCGGTTTCTCAGTCGCAATACGCTGCCACTAGACCAATGAGGTGATAATTAATTTTTTTTTTACCGAGCACGGCAAAGTGACTGCACTACACCAGATGGTAAGCACAGTGCAGTCCAAAAACACAGCGACCACCGACAAACAATAAGTTTATCGGTCCACCAGAATCATGCCGGCCTGTATAAATGCTTCTTCGCAGAAGAGAGAAGAAGCAATCGCGGACCCTGCGACAGGTCAGACGGATGACCGATGCAAGTACAGGGATACAAGAATGTACCTCTATACCCGCCACAACCAACTATCAAGACATGTCGCAAGCCCCTCGGAAGAACCGGATACACACTGCATGATCCTGGAACGCGATCTACACAAGGTATATGGGTCACTATGGCAGGTTTTAACACGATGTATATCGTGGTCGCTATCCAGGCAGATATCAATATACTGCTAATGAAGGTATAAACATAGCAGCTAAACATCATTTAAGGTTCTTGTTACCTTTGAAATCTTTGCCTTCAGCCGTGCACGGTCCTTTACCTAGGAAGCATTTCCCATAGCTCTCTAGCAAACGAACATTGTTCGCCATTTCATTAGCATCGAAGTCATCATACTGGGAACTGTAATATTCTTCAGCATAGCAGCATACCGCCACCGCCAGCAACGCGCAAAGTGCCAAAATTGTCTTCATTGTGTTGACTGAAGGAAAAAAATTACATTAGTCAACTTTCTACTTAAAAAAAAACGAATTATTCACTGTTTTGACAGCCTCCGTGGCGTAGTTAGTAGCCGGCTACGAAGCGAGAGGCCATGGGTTTGATTCCCGCTCCGAGACAAATGATCTACGAACATTTGTTTCGTTTCTAATACCCACGATACAGGTTAAACTATTGTGGAGTCAGGACTATGTGTGTGACCGTTGGGTGTACTTATTTATTTTTATTTATCTAGTCGAAATTCGCTTTATAAATCTCGACTTTTGTACTGTTGGTAAATAATAAAAATTATAAATAAATACACCCAATAATCACACACATAATCCCCATACTAAGTTAACCTGTATCGTGGATATACGACACGACTACGAGGGAGTTACGGTGCCACAACAACCAGACTAGAAACCGAAATAAATATTTGTGTATCACACAATCGTTTGTCTCGGTGCGGAAATCGAACCCGCGGCCTCTCGTTTCGCAGCCGGCCACTCGCTCGCTCAGCCACGGAGACAAAGGTGTATATTTTTGGATTGCTGGATTAAATTTGAGTCAAAAGACACTACAAATGCGATTTTCAGATTATAAAACTCTAATCTAAAAGCCTAGCCAGTCTGACTTAATATTCAGTGCGATCATAGCACATACTTATAAAATAAAACATGTATAGTATTTTCACTAACACTTCTGTCTAAGAGTAAGCAGGCTTCGGGTGATCTGTAATTTCACCATGTAACTAATAGGTACAATTTATAAGATGCGCAGGTATTGGTCGACCTACTCCGTTTTCACTTCCCTATTAGTATTGGTAACCTATGAATGAGTTTAATAAAATATGGCAATAAACAAATACTACACAAGACAATCACACACAAGTCTTATCCCTTTTTAGATTTTTATTATATTCTCTATAAAATAACTGGAATCAGCGGTGTTATTCATAAATAATCAGCACGGATAGAAAACATTTTTAACAAATAACTTACAAATCTACACTGTTTCACAAATTACTCAGAACACTATGTTAAAGTTTTACATTTAAATTGATCCATGCAATAATGACAAATGTCCTTCATAATCAGGAAATGTCAGTAAATTGTTTTATTTTATCACCAATACAGAATTACATGTCTTTTTTGCCTTATAGACAATAATCGCCACTCGAGGGCGACATTTATTTTTGAAGCCATTCTAAAATGTGAGATTAATTAGGACTAATTATACTGTACGTCACACCTAATAATCAGTTTTTTAAATAAACATTACACGTAAATGAATTTATATTGTAGTTTTGTGATAGAAATTAAGACTTACATTTCAAGTATCCTGGACTATAGTTCTGTTGGAACTGTGCATTAACACCGGCTGAGATTCTTTTATATAAAGTTAAGAGAAGGATAATAATTCAGCATACGTATGTAAACAAACTGCGATGGATCTCGCTGACGTTGTCAATACTAGCGAGAATAGGACGTGCAAACTTTGCCAGTGTCGTAGCATTAATTTAGTCGAACGTGATAATGGGTTGAATTAACATCAACTGGACCTTGGTACGATGGACATAACATACCAAATGCATATTGGTTACTAGCCAAAATACAATTTTTTTCGGCTTCCTTGTTAAATTCATAGAATGTAGATGTCGCAGCACCTTTTATGATTAACTATTAAGTAATGTATGATTTAAATTTTTTATAGCATAGGCCAGCAAACGAGCGAGTGGGTCACCTGATGGTAAGTGATCTCAACCGCCCATGTACGCCCATAATACTAGAGCAATCATGGGTATGTTAAATTAACATCAACTGGACCTTGGTACGATGGACGTTACATACCGAATGCATATTGGTTACTAGCCAAAATACAATTTTTTTCGGCTTCCTTGTTAAATTCATAGAATGTAGATGTCGCACTTTTTATGTTTAACTATTAAGTAATGTATGTTGATTGCCTTTCCTTGATATGTGTCAATAATTTGCTCGAAATGAAAGTTTATTGTCGAACAAGATACCCAGATCTTAGTTGTGGTCAGCAACGTTGGATTCTTGTAAGAACCTGACCGTCAGTCATGTAATCATTACCGATCGTACAACGTTTGTTAGTAAACGATATAATAAAGCATTTGAATTCCCTATTCCGCGCCTTTATCATAGGCAGCGCATCCCCAATTCTTCTGATATTATGTTTTTCATGGCCGGTGAAGATCAATATCCCTCGGGTGATCCATGTGCTCGTTTGTCATTGCTATAAAAATCACACATATAGTCCTGACCCCACACTAGATTAAACCTGTATCGTGGGTATCGGCAACTACGAGAGATTTGCGGTGCCATAACACGCAGACCCGAAACAAACATTTGTGAATCACATAAACATGACATTCGTTGCGGTGTAGGAATCGAAGTCATGGCCTCTGCCTTCGTCGCCGGTTACTCGCCCGGTGCGCCACGGAGGCTCTCGATATTAAATTTTAATCAAATCCACACATCACATATATAGATATAGATAACACTGTTGCAACTGCAAATTATTGCATCTATGTGCTAATAAGTCACTTTATTTAGGTATTTACAATTGTGAGTTAGACGGGGATATTCCATTATTTGCAGTCAAGGCAAAAAGGCAAGGCATACTTACCTTGTATATGTAAAGTATATAAAGGAAAATATTGAATAATTCCTCATTTTCGAGGAAACATTTCCGCTGGTAGGACCTGATATGATGATTTCTTATGTTTACGCGAATATTACACATAGAAATAAAACTAATTTAAACGGAATTTATCGCGGCTTTTTATTAATTTTCTTTAGATTTTTTTTTAATAATTAAATTAATAAAAAACCGCGATAAAATCCGTTTAAATTAGTTTTATTTCCGGACCTGATATTTTTGTACCCTAAGTGATAGCGACCACCGTATTTGTAAAAACTAGCTATAGTGGCTTGTAACTTCAGGCCGGCATAATTTTGTTGACCAACGACGGATGCATTGTACTAAACATCAGCTCAATGACATCATAAAAAAAATATTATGTTCCCAGCTGCATGTGGGATAAGGGCAGGTGGAAGGAAGGAGGGGTTCGTAATACTGCGAATAATGTGTTCATGGAAAAAATTGGAAACGTTGCTCTGAATATTTATAAATTCGTGGAAACTGAAAGTGTTTTTTCTATGGATTTTTTTTATCATCTAAAGGCCATAACTTGATTCAAACTATGAACAAGCGTTGTTCTTTTTTATTTGATCGTAATGGTTCTGAAAAATATAAATAAATTCAGAACAGTTACAACTCACAAGGTGGTAGGTCCCTCGTATGCGAGAGGCCGTCTGGGTTGGTACCACCGCTTTGTCTATTGTTGCCGCCAAGCAACAGTGTGTAAGCACTGTTGTGTTTCGGTTTGAAGGACATTGAAGCCGGTGAAATTACTGGGCATTAAGAGACTTAACATCTTATGTCTCGGGGTGACGAGCGCAGTTCAGTCCATGCAGTGCTTTGTAATTCAAAGGTCTGTGTGGTATTGCTTCTGTTTATAGGCAGGCGTGGCGCTTACCATCAAGCGAGCGCCTTGCTCGTCTCACCATTCCATCAAATAATAAAAAAACACAATTCAACGGAAAATAAACATTCAATTGTTTGCAAAGGAGGCCTGTGCCCAGAAGTTGGACAGTATAAAGTGACGATAGGCTCGCCCCATATGACAGCAATAAGCTCGGCGAAACGTGATTGCACTAGTTGCACCTTCAACTACCCCTTCGAGGATAAAGTCGTGAGCTACTAGTTCGTGTTGCACATTCTCTCTTCGGTTGGTCGCTCCGGTTTTGCTTAACCGTTAAACTATATAATATTACAGTCACAGTAGAAAGTAGATATGCCTGGCTAGCAATCATCATTGAGGGTTAGTTAATATTTAAAAAAAGGCTATAGAAACAATAATTCAATTCTTCAATTTAACGTTTATACCAAAACATAGCATTCAAGATAAGTGTTTTTATTAGAATTCCAACCAATTTAAATTTTTTGTACTTAATAAAACTAAATAGAAGAAGTTTTTGACCGTCGAGAAGTCTCAGTGGTAGTGTATGTAAGATTTCCGGAGCCCCTATCCTGGCCGACAACGCACGTACATGATTCTTCTGGTATGGTCGATGTGACGAGACCCACTTATCCGTTTACCAACCTCATGAAAATACAGAAGAATATAACTTTACTTGAACGAAATACTCAGTTTCAACTCGGAGTCTGGAATTCTGCTCAGTATGGGCATACACTCGACCCTTATCATATCATGGGACGGAAATAAGCTCGGCGAAATGTGGATGTACTGATTACACCTCTGTCTACCCCTCCGGAGATTACAGGCGTGAATGCGTGTATATGTAAGTTACTATACAGCCAATTTACGACGTTACAAATTAACATACTTTGTTGAAAGCGTGATGATTCGTATCATGTCTTCTTTTTTTTATTTTTTAAATAACCTGTGTGAAGCAGCTTTAGCTCAGCGGAGATTGGTACGGATTGTCGAGACGAAATTCGCGGGTTCGAAACTAGCCCTAAGAGCATACACCTCTGACTTTTCTAAGTTACGTGTATATTAATTATTAATTATCGCTTGCTTTAACGGTGAAGGAAACATCGTGAGGAAACCTGCATACCTGAGAACTCGAAAGATTTTTCGAAGGTATGTGAAGTCTACCAACCCGCATTAGGCCAGCGTAGTGGACTAGGGCCTAACCCCTCTCATTCAGTAGGGGAGGCCCGTGCCCAGCAGTGGGACATGTATAATACAGGTCTAGTAAAAAAAAAACCTGTACTTGACTTATGAAACGGGCTCTAAGGCCGACTTACACGACGATTCACACTAAACGTGTTTACTATAGTCAAAGTTTCGTATTATTTGACGTTTTTAAACGCATTATTGTGTAAGTGTACCTAAGTATATTGAATAAAATAAATAAATACACCCAACAGTCACATACGTAGTCCTGACCCCACAGTAAGATACGAGTCTTGTGTCGTTGGTATCAGGAACTACGAGAGACTTTATGTCACACAACACCCAAACCCCGAAACAAATATTTGTGGATTACACATTTGTCAACATTTGTCTCGTTGCGGGGATCGAACCCGCGGCCTTTCGCTTCACAGCCGGCTACTCGCCCGCTGTGCCGGAGGCTGTCAATATTATAGTCCGAATATTGCTAATGTGCAATATTCCATGCCATAATCAGTATCAATGCAGCAGCAAATCGGTTGCTTCATTTTCCATACTTGTTTCAGATAAGGATGCATGTCCCACTTCCAACATTTACAAAACACGCAATGTTTGTTGTAAACGAATGTGAAATGAAGCTTAGTGCAGGTAATAGTTATGCGCTTCGTCGATCTTTGTTTTAGTACGAATATGCGAGCAATGTTCTATCGCACCTCGGCAGGCGTTGTGGAAATAACCTTATACCTAAAACCCCCGACGTTAATCAAAAAATCATAATGTACCTTTGAAATAACTGAACATAGTTTCTTCTAACATAGCTAGCGATAATCTCGATTAAAGCTGCTTTCAAACAAACAACAACCTCATTAAAATCGGTCCATTCGTTTAGGCGGTACGATGAGACAGACAGACACTCTCAGTTTCACACACACAGCCAGACAAAGGTCAAGCTTATACTACCCCTCTTTTGTCCAGAGTTAATATAATACGATCTAATATCATAAAGTCTGCTGTAGACAGTTTTGTCTGCAGCATGAATGGGACGGCTCGACCGGGTTGCTACCACTGTCTCACAGAACCGATGTAAAGTAGCGGCTTGCTGCTGCGCTTCGTACGGTGCGTGGGATATCCAGAGGTCCAAATCCCCCTCCTCTTCCCAATCCCTAATTATTCCTTTCCTTTAGAGTCGGCAACGCGTCCATGATTCTTCTGGTATTGTGGGCGTACATGGGCGATGGAGATAACTTACATCAGGTGACCCACTTGCTCGTTTGCCGGCCTATGCCGTAAAAAAAATCGTCTGAATCGCAGATTGCAAGTGTTGCCCAGATTTTTTATCCCATTCAAACTTTGTCAGGCGCACAATCTTTCCATAAACCAGGCCTACAACATAAAATTAACATTTTTTTTATAGTTCTAGTGGACAATAATGAAACCGTCAGGACTTCGACGTTTATAATAAATGTAAATGAATGAGTCATGAAGATGATAAAGAACTACCGTTTTCCTTACGTTCTACGCTTCTATTACTCACATCCTTATTTCACTCCTTGTCATTTACAAATTACAATGTAGATAGACATAGCGTCAACGCCATTTTTTCGCGGGTATGTTCAGTTACAAATCTTTCCGAGCCAGTGCTTTTGAGGTATGTCGGTCTCATCAGCCGGGACCGTCCCATCAACTGTAACACTGCAGTGGGAGCACTTCTTTATTTCGACTGTATGGAATTTGAATACGCTCTTTACCCTGAGACAGGATTTTAAGTCTCATAATGCCCAGTAATTTCAACGCCCGCAATGTCCTTCAAACCGAAACGCAATAGTGCTTACAAATAGTTGTTGGCAGCATAAATACACAAAGTGGTTGTACAAATCCAGACGGCCTTCGAAGGACCTACCACCTCGTAAAGCAAATAAGTAAGTGTATATTTTAGGTTATTCTATAGATTTAGCGGTAGAAAGGCCAATTATCTGTGTCTAGAGGACCAATATCCACAATGGCAAATAATACAATAATTAGCTGCTGGGACGATACCTGATTATTTTGTACTCAACTTAAGCGTACCGACCACCGTACACATGGTGAAAAATCCACCATAGTGGGCTCATTCAAGCGAGTCCGGCATTAGTCCAGTAACATCAAGCCGGCATAGTTCTGTGAACGTCGAGGGACCCAATGTCATTATATTTGGACTGCACTATACTTATCATCAGGTACAATGTAAACACTTTGATAAAAAATATATATAATGGCTGATGCAATAATGTATGCTTTGAATAAAAGTGAAAACACAAGGATAGTCAGTACGATATTAATAAAACAAGTTCTTAAAACAAGTTATATTCGAAGTCAGTACAATACGACACAGCAATACAGAACAGCAGAATTGCAAAGACGTATTAAAAATATCCCATAGGACTCATTAAGCCAATTTCAATCACTAGAGATGACATCACACACTAAAAGAGATACGAGTTTCAACTGACACTAATTGAATGCGACGACTACTGGACCGATCGGCTGCGTCGACTGTTCTAATATAACCTCGTTTGCAGCACTCGTCTGTGTAAAAATCCGTAAAAAGAAAATGACTGTGTATATTGCTGGATTTATATGCGCTCTCGTTCTGGTAAGTCCATTTATATAACAACCAATATCGTACAACTACTTACTGCCCACAATACTTGAATTACGCGTCACTAGAGTTCAAAGTTTGCGTCGAATACGAGTGACCTTGTTGTAGATTGTGATTTCTCTTACTACGTATCCAAGATCTTCGATGTTTTATGCAAAATTATTTTACTTTTAGGCAGCTCTGGTGGTGGTTTGGATCGCGTATTGCATGTTTATCAGGGAACGTCACAAGTCAGAAGCCTACCAGTACAACATCTCTGATCTGCAGCATAGGAACTATATCATGTCACAAGATACGGAAACGGTGAAGAAGGAAGAAAAGGAATTAGCCGTTGGGTACTTCGTTCTTCCATCACGCAAACACAAGGAAGAAGATTACAATAACCGACCTGATTATCCAGAAAGTCCGATTCCTATTTCGCAAACTAGTACTGATAAATTAATTGAAATTTTAGATAAAGAAGAAACGCACTACAAAGACGGGATATATGAAGTCGACTCAAAAACTATTTGCCATAGCGAGGTATAATATGCTTTAACAATATTTTTTCGAAGTATTCCACATTTACAGAATAATTGTACCAACTGCACTTAAGCATTTTTAATCAATTAAAACTATTGTATATATCTTTGGCTAATAAAATAATTTTAGATCTTAACATATCTTTATTAACTTAAAAATTCCCTGTTCTTAATCACAGTATAATAAAAATAAATAAAACGTTAGCATAGGTACAATTCCATATTAATATACGTACATTGTATACTCATAAAAATAGCATGAAAACAACAATATTAGAGCCACATGGCAATTCATTAAAGTTAATTGCTATTCAAAGATGATATTAAAAACATATTTCTTCGTTAATTACCATTTAATTACCGAACAATGTTTTAGTTATTGTGCAAAGAAACAATTAATAAAATTCATTTTAGCAGCAGAAATTATAAACCATACAGAGGTTTATAACTGATCTTACAATACCAATTACTCAGAATTCATGCCAATGTATAGATGTTTCATATGACGAAGGTAAATATGATTCTATACAATTGAGTAATCCATCAAAAACTTATTAACTGTGTAGTAAATGTAACATAACAACAAAGCTTATACAAATTCACACAATAAAACTGCATTTTACTTACAAACATGGCTTCAATGCCTGTATTTACATAACTGTATTCAGATATAACATTCGCTCAGAACTGGTTATTGCGATAGATTCTTGATACCGTCTGCCATTTTGTCGATCACGCTTTTCTCAGTAGGTTTGAATACATGCACGACAGCGTCCCCGGCGTCGCTCAATGTTTTTACAACATCATTCCAGGTGGTTTTCATTGATTCGAAGACATCACGCTTCTCCCTAAGATCTCCCTTTTCTGATGGGTACGCCGAGACTGCGATGATAAACTGAAATATTATGGCTATATTATAGATCTTAGGAACCTCAAATATCAAATGTAATATTTTTAACGATAATATACGAACACTGTTTGTTTAGATATTTTTGACCGTCTCTGAGGCACAGTGGGAAAATAGCCGGCTTTGAAACGAGAGTCCGCAGGTTCGATCCCTGCACCGAGACAAATAATTGTGTAATGCACAAATATTTGTTACTTATTGTATAAGTACCTCTCGTAGTTCATGATACGCCTGACCTGATATACCTGATACAAAACTCGTAACTTAGCGTCAGGACTACGTATTTGATTATTGGGTGTATTTATTTATTTTATTATTTAGTATATAGTATTTTATTATCTGTTACTCACACAAAGAGAAATACGAATTAGTGTTAATATCATTTTATATTATGTTGATATTGGTAACAATCATTCTCAATTCGTAACGTAACTCCTTCTAGAATAATCGAACCGCATTCATAATGTCGTGGTCAATCAGTCGTTCGATATTCATTGTTATCATATATGTGATAATGAACATCAAACCTGATTTCATGCTAATGACTTTAGTTCTAATTTTCTCTAATTTGTTTTTTTTTTATAGCAGAGGCCTACAAACTAGTAACTGGGTCTCCTGATGGTAAGTCATTTCCACCAAGCATTGTGGATGACAATATAATAGGAATGATGGGTGCATAACTGTATAGCCGACCTTTAAGGGAAAGGATATTCTGGGCTCCAGAAATCTCACTCACAATACGATATGCATTACGAAGCTGTCACTCCATGTCATTTTTCTGTGAGATAGAGGATAATAACTAAGTAAGTCCGCCCATTCATGCTGTTGATAAATAATATCTACAGCACTGCCCTACCGTGTTTAACGTGATGGTATATATTAATAACTCTTTGATCAACCACAATAAGCATACACCAATCGTCAAACAAAATTAATCGGCAAAATAACCCAGACATTCCGAACGATTATTTGCTTAACTATGTTAAAAAAAAACCACCAAAAGAAAGAAAAAGCCTATCGTGCTGTGTTGCTACCTTTCGCTACCATCATCGTTGATGGAAATAGAATAGTCTTTTCATTGAGTGTCGTTGTATCCGGACCACATTGAATTTACCTTGACCTTTGAATTGAACAATTGCCATCGCAGCGGCAAGTAGACACAGGCGTTTTGGAAGCAGTGTAAGTAATTTTCGACGCGACCCAGCAGTTAGTCGCACTTGTTTGGGTAATATTCTGACACCATTATCAAGTACAATGAACAAATTTATATGTATATGAGGTAAAATAAAAAGATGCAGCTGATAAAAAAAACAAATGTGGACATGCTGATATATGGCTCAGTTTAAATGATCCAACCATGACACCAATAAATGGACCTAGAGCAGAAGTGACAGCTCACATAAAAGCAAAATATCAATATCCACTTACAATGAATAAGAAAATCAATTTAAAATCCATGTCGACACTGATAGTTTGTAATTGCTGCAACAGTAGATGTTGTCCGAACGAAGTTCTGACTCCTACTGGAACACAAAGGAGTAGCAGGAAGATTTGAATTCGGTTTAGTCACGCATTCGAGTCAGTAATCATGCGAGGAGACGAAATTACTGGGGACAATAGATGGATGACGCACAAGGGCTGCCTGTCAGATGGCCAAACATTATTCCACACTTTAGATTAAAAGATATAAATTATTATCAAACATGAACTTTTGATGTACATTTTGTTCACTGAATCAAGAATGAGTAGAAACTATTTTTTCTATATTGCAGTTTAACTGTTCTCAGTATTTGTAATTGCCAATTCCAACATGACTTTTTAACGACTATATACTCGTATAAGCATGTAATTCTATTTATTCTTCACAATTTCATTTTATAAGTGTTGTCTGTTACAGCTCGACAGCCTCCATTGCGCAGTGGGCGAGTAGCTGGTTATGAAGCGAAGGGCGTGGGTTCGATTCCCGTACCGAGTCAAGAAATGTTTGTATGATCCACAAATAGTAATTCCGGGTCTGGATGTTTCTCCCCAGAGGGCTTGACGTCAGGCAGGCGACCGGTCGTAAAAACTACAACCCAAATCTTTCTGTAACATGTATTAAAAAGCATGTTGTGCCGACCCCACTGCGAGTAGGATAAGGTTTATAGCATAAGTCGGCACTTAGCAAGCGACCAAGACACCTGAAGGTAAATAGTTTCCTCCGACCCGTCACACCCATAATATCTCAAGAACCATAGATGCACTCCTGATCTTGACGGAAAGGAATGAGCATTGTAAAGGGTTGAAGAAACTTGGTGAAGAATCTCACTCACCGTACAAAATATGCTAATTCGCGTCGTCTATATGGTAATTATTCATGCTAAGGCACTAGGCCTCAGTTCCCAAAGTGGTCCAGGTGGACCCCCAGGGTTCGACGGAAGACTCGACGGGCGTCTACGTTGGAGTGACAAAAAATGGGGGTTCACAATGCGTAAGCGGGGGACCACGAAAATTTATCTGCTTTCGATAATGAAGAGCTAAAATGTTGGCTTGACTTGACTCGGCTGCAACGCAAATTTCCATAGTTAGATCTAATCTTGACATTTTTTGTCGAGTTTTAGGAATATGGTAGAAATGTAGATGCAAGGAGTGCACTGGAACCAGCTAAATTTTGAAAGTGGTCTATAAGAAAAAGGTCTGGGAACCTCTGCTCTAGAGTCTAGACTGTGTGGCTCTACCATCTTTAGGCACTTACCAGCAGACTCCGTGCAGTCACGTCATAATCTACAAAATCCGTTGGATTAACATCAAACTAACATATCATGACTCCAATACTTTCAATATAACAAGTATCTCGCCGCATAAGTTGATGAAGTAAAATAAACTTTCGGCAGGCATAATTCTGTCAACCGTCGTGTCGACATCGAGGGACAATATGTCTTGACGGCTGACATTATATATATTTAGACTGTATTGTACTTAACATCAAGTTCAATATAGCCACTTGCCGTACCAGGAAAAAATCTGTACATAAATACTTATCCTAGAACTTTAATGAAGGCACTGCCGTCATTGTACCGCAAATTATGATCTTCGTTGTGGAGATATTAATTTACGAGGCGAACCGCATCAAATAAATAGATATGACAAAATGTTTACTGCTACCTAATATTAGAATTATTGTTAACAAATGCATGCATTCTGAACTTTCCTTCTTATTAACCATAAAATGAAACTTTGGCGTAACAATTTCTCAAATTACATAAATATGTTGGCAATATGAATAATAAATATTAATATTACAACTATTTAAATTGTGTTTTAATATATTTAAATATAATTTTATTGTAATATACACGTTTGGTCACCCGAACGATTGCTCGAATTGGGTAATCGTTGTACACCGGAGGTGACAAGTTACTTTAAATCAACAATAAAAACAACAATACGATTCTGGGAACCGAATTGTTTTGTTATACTTGTTGAAATGTATAACGCGATTTAGGTGATCCATAGTCACCATTCACGACTCGATTGAAATATGATGTCATTTTATTTTCGAGTGAAATTGTTGCGCAAATTGACAAGCTAAAGTCACCAATCAGATTTCGTATCTTATTACCGTAGGTACCTATTATCGTCATAATAATTGTCTTAGAAATAGCTTGGCGTCTAGAGTTATTGCGAAAAATAGTGAGAGATAATTTCCTATCTAGAGCTTTCTGGTTGCTAATTCTGGGGTTCACTAAACTGTGTTGATTCGTAACTTGCCTGCGTTAGTTAAACGTGACCATGTTTCGTCGACTTCATACAATGAGTATTATGTGGTGTTTTCTTAGCTAATTTCGAATTTCAGAAACAAGATGAGGAGCGTTACGTGCTTTATCAACATTTGATAAATGTTTAAAGAATGCCATTCGGTGCTGATTTCTCGAAATTAGCGTAATGCAACTGCGTTACCAGTTTTTGCAGTCATATAGAATAATACCACAGTTGATAAAAACTAAGTTCGCTCTCCTCTTATTCTACCGACAACATATTTAGGTACACAAGCGTGAAAACTAAAGAATATGCTTAGAGCTAAAACAGACCTTTTTTAACTTAGTCCTCAGCGTTATCTAATATAACAAACATTTTAAAAACTAACAATAAAAAAAATTAGAAAACGTCTATGATAACATTTTATTGTTTTAACACATCACCGCACTTTCACATTTTAACACAACTTTATATGGGTTTTTACACAATTAAAATGCATTTTTTAATAGGTACATAAAGTCACTGCAGGTTCCAATCGAGGCGCGGTACAAAGTAACGTAGGGGTCAGACCATTATAAAATAAACGTATTGCTCTGGAATTCTAAACATTCAAAAAACTACTACCGTATTTTAATGTATAAAATTGGATATAAATAAAAAAACTAAAAAACACGCTTTTATAGAAAGTCTAACTAAAAAATAGAAAATAAATTTGAAGAAAACAATGTATTTTATTTTAAAAAAAAGCGTGGGGTGCTTTTTAACGTACTTTCTAAATGATAATCCTTCTACTCATATCTGTCAATACAATAATTATAAATATTCACACCATGCACCCCACGCTTTTTTTACAATAAAATACATTGTTTTCTTCAAATTTATTTTCTATTTTTTAGTTAGACTTTCTATAAAAGCGTGTTTTTTAGTTTTTTTAACTATTATTTATTTTTATTTTTTTAGTTAAAATATAAATATATTGTAGTCGGTTGAGGTACGAATATCAAAAAAGCGCCATCTATTAACGCTCTTAGATACTACGACATTCCCTATAACCAGCAAAGGTCCAGAGAGTATAATTTCAATTGACGCAATTGACGCATTCTTATGCGTCGTGTAGATGCCGCTAAACTACACAACAATTATTTATAATTATTAATCACAATTTGCAATACTTTTTATTTTTTTTTTTATATAATATTGCATTGTCACCGGTCCTTGATAAGTATGCCAAATTTCAATTTAATCCGGCGTTTTAAAGGAGGTTAAAATCACGTTCAAAGACAAGTTACAGACAAACCTACCAACCTACCAACATACAAACATACCAACATACATACGTCTGAAGCTAATAAAAGCGTGTTAATATTTATTTACATATTAATTCTTGTCTTCCACTTTTATTTTGATAGCAGAGTCCGGTGTACCAGCAAGGGGTCAATTGATGGTAAGTGAAGTCCGCCACACATAAACAGCCACAATATCAGAATAATCATGTGTTGCTGTCGTTTGAGCAGTAACATAGGGCCTTCGAAAAGTTTAAAGGGATTACGGGCCCATAAACGAATCTGAATATAGCAACAAATAAATCTAATCTAATATCCGAATACTGAAACACAACTCAAGCATTTAAGATCGTGTTAAACGGACTCCCCTTATCGTCAAAATTATCTGAAAATAAGTAGCCGTAACGCCCGAATTTTAATAATACAAATAATATCACAAGAATCTCACTCAAACATTTTCAATAGCCCATGTTTCTTTGAATCCATCGTCCAGTCTTATTGAAGAATGATTTTATACTGGAGCCGGCATTTTCTGCCGAACTTACAACTTTGTGCCCGAAATCCTTTAAGGAGTCCACAAAACTTTGCCATGTCTGTCGTTTAGACCGTATCTTAGCAGAATCGACTGGAATCACAGCATCAAGGGTAATTATCTGAAAACATCCGAATACAATAAAAAAAAAATATAATTTATTTACTTATGACATTGATTTTTTTATATAATCCTCTTGCAATAGGGTTGGCGCAACATGCTTTTGATTACGATATGTTATAGAAAGATTTGGCTTGCAGTTTTTTTTTTAAATTGCAATTTCAAATATTAATATTTAAATTGGCGGCAGAAATAGACAAAACGTACCGGTACAAAACGCAACAGCACTCTGCTACTTTCTCGATTTCCTGTGAAACCGTGGTAACAACCCGGTGGAGCCGGCCCATTAATGTTGTAGATAAAACTGCTCCCAGCTAATGCGGATTGGTAGCCTTCACACACCTTCGAAACTTTAATTAGTATTCTCAAGTATGATCCCTCATGATGTTTTCCTTCAACGTTAAACTGAGCAGTTATTGATATTTATTTATTTACTAACAAGTACAACTAAGCAATTTGGAAAAATCAGAGGTTTACGAAGCCACGACTTCTGTCTCAACACTGCCATACCACTCCCAACTAAGCCATCACCGCTTATGAAATCATCGATAGTCATTACAGGTATATAAAAAAAAGTAATTACCAGGACCAATAAAATAATGAACTGCCGTTTCATGTCTCACTTTCAACACGATTAAAATGGAATTAATTGATGACACTGCAATAAATATAGTTTACCATTATTATAATTTACTCGCAAGGCACGTTCTTATGTGATGTATCACTATACCGAACAATCACTAAAGCATGTACTCAGATTTGATTAAACTGAAATACGCCGTTATCTACAAAGTACTTTTTTGAAAGTATATTAATACTTAGATACGAGGTACCTACGTTGTATGACATAATCTACTTTGCCCGTAGACGATATGTGTGCGGCCCACGACATAGCAAACAATTTTACTAGACAATGACAATATTATCGAAACTGATTTTGCACATGAAATTAACTAAATAGAAGAATGCGAGATGGAAATACATGTAAAGCTCATAAAAAAACATGTCAATTGATTGGTGGTGTCTCCTACCCAACCCACGAATGTGCGGCCAACAGAGATACCATTTTACATTTTACAATGTGGCCCTTGACTAGAAAAAAGTGACAATCACTGGTCTTAGAAACGAATGGCAATTGTTTCTTTTTTTTTTTTATTTATTTGGGTATAACAAACAGTTACACATTATATATAAACTAACTAATAAAATAAAAAAAAAAACAAATGCGTTTGAAAAGTAATGGACTAACGACAATATGATTCTTAACTATATTCAAAGAAAATCTTTTCAGCCGTTTAAAAGGTACAGTAGTTTTTTTTTGTCTTTTTTATTAAAAGTTTTGAATATAAAGTGTAACACATACTTTGACAATTATTTGATAACAGTACATTCATAAATTTGACGGTAAATTACCTACACGTAACCCACGATGTTAATTAATGGTTTCAGTATTTAGTGGCAGGAAATTGCCTCAGTGGCATAAAAAACACCTTATTTTGCATACTTGCATTTAATGTACCGTTTATCACCGAGTGAGTTAATAAAACGAATGATGTAGAATCAATAACAAACCGATAGGGTCCATATAAATACGAACAAACAAATCATCAGCTTATGACAACAGCAACCATGGCGCATAAGGTATGGAATTTGAAAGATATCTAACAATTTTAGATGTAAACAGATATATCTTACATACATACACAAGCTTATGGCTGTATCCCAGGAGGGGTAGGCAAAGGTATAATTAAAAAGTTGTAATCGCGTAATATTTAAGGCATAAATTTCAATTAATTGTTTATTCATTGTCTAGCATGAATAGGCTTATTGAACAAGATTATTGTATTGTCTCATAGAAAACTGACTTGAAGAGACAGCTCGCTGTGGCATTTTGTACAGTTAGAAGATTATCAGGGGCCCCAATCCTCTCTTCCCTTTCCAATCTACATTCCTTTCCTCTAAGGTCGGCAACGCTTCCATGATTCTCTTGGTATTGTGTGTATTAATAAGCGGTGGAGATCACACGCCGACATGTGGCCTACTTGCTTGTTTGTTGAAATCCTAAAACACACACAAAAATACACTTCGTTATCTCTATCTTCCAATAAAAACTCCAAGCACATCATTGATTACTTTTGTTCACAGGTGATTGTTCTATTATTCCTACTGAACATCTTCGGAACATTGCTGTATGTCTCAGGCTCTGCACTACCGGATATTATTCCAGCTCCCCCGCATTATGCCGATGACGCTGCCCCTTCAAAAGATCCACCCAAAAAGGATGCAGGAGGCTCAAGTGGGTTTCAAAACATGTTCGATAAATTCGGTGGATTTTTTAACAAAAATCCCTTCTTTGGATAAATCCTCGCCCAAAAAGTTGAAATGATATGTAAAATTGTGTTGAAATAAATGATTTAATTTTTTAGCGTACCTTTTACTTTACTTCAGTTTATTATCAACTAGCTTTTCCTCGCGGCTGCGCTCGCGTGAGCTACTTTTCCGGAATAAAGAGTAACCTGTGTTACTCAGCAATAATGCAGCTTTCTAACGGCAATAGAATTTTTAAAATCGGTCCAGTCGTTTTTAAGTTTATTCGTTAATCCAATAAAAGGATAAAAAATGATTACTGTGGGTTCTTATCCCTAAGAGATAGACATATACCATTGCGGCCTTTGTAGACCTTTTTAAGGTGTACAATACTGTAGTAGGTACATTATTTTGATCTATCTCGTAGGGTTTAGCCAGCGATTGCAATGTAAGCGCAAAAAGATTTTATTTACGAGATCACATTAGAAACCTCTAAAATTATCAGTGTTTCTCTACTACATTATGCCTGTATTATATATAAACCTTCCTCTTGAATCATTCTATCTATTAAAAAAACCGCATCAAAATCCGTTGCGTAGTTTTAAAGATCTAAGCATACATAGGGACAGACAGACAGCGGGAAGCGACTTTGTTTTATACTATGTAGTGATAGATTGTATCAATTATAATAAAAATAAGTAGCTTTTTATAATATTTCTACACATATAACGAATATGAATTCTACTAACGTAACTTTGCTCCAAATATTACACCAGGAGTGGTAATAATAAATGTCCTCATCTCATTGGTACAGTGACAGCGTACATGGATAGTAAAACCCATAAAGTCCCATTTGGCCCAGGTTGGACAATCAACAAGGGCAAGTTTTTCGCAAAACGAACATGGGCTGCCCGGGATTAAATTTTGTACCCCACGTGCAAGTTGACTTGGCCCTATCATATTAAGGGTTTGAAATGCACGTGCAATAGTTACTGGGTCTTATTTCTGTTTACACCCTCGAGATACAAGCATGAACCTATACGTATGTTTCGATTTACGGCAAAATATAAAATATTCCGTGATAATGCTGACAATTATACATAGTATTGACAAGAAATTCTAAAATTGGGCGAGTCAGGGAGAACGGAGTTCTGAGTAGGTGAGTTAAACATTCTGCTTAATTCCCTTCCCCTTCTCAATCTCTTAATTGTCCCTTTCCTTTGCGGTCGGTAATGCGCCCATGATTATTCTGGTATTCTGGGTGAACATGGTCGGTGGTAATCGTTTACCATCACTTGCTAGCTTGCCGGCCTATTTCATTCCCATTTTGAACAAAATTGACTATTTTTATTGCTATTCTATGTACATAGCTATCTTAAGACAAATTCTCAACGTATAGACAATAATCACAATACTATTAACGTAAATTCCGACTTAGACATTAAGTATTTTTTTCCTCAATATTAAAAATAAATTATATAAATAAAAATAACCAAGTTTTAAAAGCATTTAATTGACGATTGGCTGAAGTAAAACTATTATAAAGGTGATATAACCTAATTGATCCCCAAAAAATGGAGGAGTTAATTACACAAAAAAAAATGAAAAAGTTGTTCATGTTACATATATCAATTCAAATAATTTATTCTGTAAATGGAATCATTAATATCACTTTTACATGTCAGTATGTTTTAACAAGATTATATATAACTACACTAGCTTTTGCTCGCGGCTCCGCCCGTGTGATCTGCTTTATCGGGATAAAAAGTAGCCTATGTCCTATTCTGATGTATAAGCTATATTACTGTAAAGTTTCATTAAAATCCATCCAGTAGTTTTAACGTGAAAGAGTAACAAACATACATCCATACTTACAAACTTTCACGTTTATAATATTAGTAGGAGGAAATAGGATTAGTAGGATTTTTTAGATCATTTAAAGAGGAGTAATTCTTTCATACATATATTTTGGGTAGCTTGAACCGTGTACGCAGCGCACGCAACAGAAGCCTTCAAATATGAATAATTTTCCCCGTTTTTGCAACATTTTTCACTGATGCTTCGCTCCTAATGGTCGTAGCGTAATGTTATATAGCCTAAAGCCTTCCCCGATAAATGGACAATCCAATTCAAAAAGAATTTTTCAATTCGAACTAGTAGTTCCTGAGATTAGCGCCTTCAAACAAACAAACTATACAGCTTTATAATATTTGTATAGATTTACATCGTCATTTCGTGGTTAACCGAAGAAACGCCGAAACAAGCTCATTTCAATGTCCAAGCATTGATTTTATAGAACTATGCGAGTGCAATGTACAGAAATTCCTGGACTGACCTTTTGTGGAAATAATCTTGAGTATACCCGACATAAAAAAAAGATGAAAAAAAAATGTTTCTTTAAGAATATCAAAGATGTCAACATTGCCTTCAATATTTTAAGAAATTATGCTCCAATAGAGCAGTGAAGCAAAATAATTCAGTATTATAATAATAGAAGATTGTTCTCTTGCAATACAGATCCTGATACTAATGAAAATAATGAAATACTGGCGACCCATGCAGTATCTCATCCCAGGGCCAAAGGGGAGGGGAAGGATTTAAGGGATGGGGAAGGTATAGGAAGAGGTGGCAAGCCCGCTCGGGAGAATCGGATATAACTGGCTGATCCCGGAACGCGACTAAGATGGGCCACTATGGCGAGTCTTAACACCGTGTATGGTGGTCGCTATCCCGGCGGATACTAATATCCTACCACCAGCAGGAATTTGGGAGGGGAGGGAATTAGGGAAGGAAAAGGGAGAGGAGGAGGGGCAAGCCCTTTGGGAAAACCGAAGGATAGGGATATACACTGGCGGATCCGAGAACACGATCCACACAAGGTAGGTCGCTATGGCAGGTTTTAACACCAGTGAATCCTACCACCAGCATCCACTCGTGTTTAGGTGCTGCGGTGCCTCGATAAATACACTCACGCAGACAACATAAAATTTATAAAACCTCTCTTTTTTGTCGGGGGTTAAATAAAACACCTTATTTTGCATAATTGCATTTTATCACCGAGCGAGTCAATTAACCTAAAAGTCAAAGCATCGATAACAAACAGATAGGGCCCATATAAATACGAACACAAAAATGATCAGCTTAAGAGAACATCAACCATGGCGCATAAGGTACGGAATTTGAAAGTTTTCTATTCATTTCATATATACACGTATAATTGTTACAAACATACTTTAGTTCACGCCATTCCCTCTGAAGGAGAAGCCAGCGGTAAAACTAGTGCTGCACCCACAGTTTGCCGAGCTTCTTTTCAACTCATGATGTGGTAGAAACGAACATATCATCATACCCTAAATTATAATCCCGGGCAATATGTGTGATTTTTCGAAACGAAAACTCAAACACTAACTGTAATTGCCCGGCCTTATATTTAAACCTAGGAGTGTCTCATGGTTTCTGAGCCTAAGCAGGCTGCCGCTAAGCCAAGAAGTTGATGTTAACATACATTAATTATTTCAATTAAATTTATCGAATTTAATTTCAATTATTTAATATAGACTCTCGCAGTTCACCGCAGGCATGTTACTGCACTACTTCTGCGAGGCAATAATCTCACAGAAGGTGAGTGCCGAGAGGGATCGTTAGCACAGCGATCCCTCCCGCCGCCAGAGGAGACGTAGGAGACGGGATAAAGACTGACCGGCGTCTTCCGCCCTGTGGGGGCGTTTGGAGAATTCCGCCACGGTATCGCCTGCCTGTCGTAAGAGGAGATTAATAGGGGCCATCGGTGGCCACGAGGCCGCGGTTCGGGGCTGACGGAGTTCCCAGTTATTACCTTATTGTATATGAGACCCCGAGATGGACGGCAGCACGGGTGGTTGGCCTCGATGCTACCGTTGACACCGAGGATGTCATTCGATACATGGGGGCTTCTTAGCTCCCCCTCCACTTTTGGTGACGGGCCGCAAGGCGGCACCGCGTAAGGCCGGTTCCGGCTGAAACCGGGGCGCCTTTCGCCTCGGAAACCCTGGGCCGTCCCTAATGCGCCGAAGTTGGTCACCGCGGGACTTTTAGTTGGTATTTGCCGGGATAGATTGTACATAGTATTAAGGACTCGGCCTAACGGTGGCCCCGATGTTTTCCATCTCTCCCAAGCGGCTCAACGCTTGGTCGTAAAGCCAGTAGAGCCCAACATAACCGTTCCACCACACCCCGGTAGGGCAGCGATTAAAGGCGTGAGCTATTATTAAAAATAATAATAATAGTTGGGTTATTAGTAGTAATAATGGTAGTTGGGTTATTAGTCAGATGCAGTAGGCAGTATCATTGTTCACGGTTCCACAGGTTTCTCACTCTGGGGCCAAAACCGCCGGTGAATGTTTGCGTACGTGCGTGTGTCTTGTCTCTGTGGCATCATAGCTCATCTATAATAAAATGTATGGTTTATTATATTTAAATTACTGTAAAATAAACTAAACTATAAAACCCCGTGCGTTATAAAAAACTTCGATGAAACATTCACAATAACGCTACGAGGGATCATGTATACGAGGATAAATAAACTAATAAATTCACTCTGTTGGATTGAAATATAACTTATTGTAATACACATAGTCTTGACCCCACCCTAGGTTAACCTATATTGTGGGTATTAAGTACTACGAGGGGCTTACGATCCCACAACACCTAGACCCAAAATAAATATAAATGTGGTTCATAGAAACTCATCGCGCTGCTGGAATCGAACCCTCGGCCTCTCACTTCACTCAGTCATGCCGATAAAGTCGTTATATTGATTACATTCTCATATTTTTTTAGGTATAGGTACATTTTGTATTTTGTTGCTTCAATGTGGAAATAAATCAATCGTGAATGCGCCTAAAATTAATTGTCTGCAAATAGTCACTCCTTGCAACAACAGCTAAGTTTCAATAAAAGGTGGAACATCTCATAAAGAGTTTTTCAAACGGTAACAAACGTTCACCATAGTTTCACAAACAACCAAGGTTCTATGGCGCTGCTGTCTGATCCTGAAGAAGATTGATTGACTGTTTTTTTATTATTGTACAGGTCGGCAAACGAACACGTGGATTACCTGATGATAAATGACTTTTACTGCCAATGAACGCCCAGATTACAATAAACAAACATATACGATTTCCTGGCCTTAAAAGAAGGGGGTATGAAGAAAAGGAATTTGGGCCAAGGGATATCACAATCACAGTACGAAACGCGACATCAATCGACTAATTCGTCACTTTTCTGAATGAAATAAAAACTATTATCGATGACTTCTAACTATATCGACAAATCTAGTATCAAATAACTCGCTAATCGTTTACCTATCAGTGAATACTGACTATGAGCACCTCAACAACTCGAGCGTCGATGAAGAGAAATCTACCAATAGAGCTACGCTTAAACCATTAGTTGTTCTTCTGAACATTATAATTAATTACAGTACTATAAAAATAGTATTTTTTTAACGTAATCAGTATGGATATTTAGCAGCATAACCTAGTTTGATCCTCTTGTTATATTTGTGCGTTATAAATGGTAGAGTCCCGCTATAAACCTTTTGTCTAGATTGGGCTTGTTAAACCTCTTTAATCCACTGTCTCATAGAAATTGACAGCTCACTGAGGCGTATGCGGTGGAGATCACATACCGACTGGTGGCCTATTTGATTGAACCTCTGCTAAAAATACCATAGAAATATTTTTCATCATCTCTATACTTCAATAAAAATTCAAATCACATCATTGATATTTTTTGTTCACAGGTGGCTGTTCTATTATTTCTTCTGTACATCTTCGGAACAATGATTTATACCGCAAACTCTCAGGCGCTACCGGATGTTTGTGAACTTCTCGGTATCGGTGGTGACGACGATACTCCTTTACCAGAACTGCCAATTCCAGAAGTACCAGTTCCAGATGTTCCTGTTGTTCCGGAATTACTAGAGGGGCTTCTGAACGGAGATCCCTTGTTGGGTTAAATTTTTTCCCAAAAGAGTTCAAATTTAATGTAACAATAAATAATAAAAAGTGTTTGAAATGCATTTTAAGATTTTTTTATCTACAACAGTTTCTTAACAGTAGATTATCAATTATCTATATAAAAAATTAATGTTTCTTAAGTATCTTTGTCCTCTATGTGCTCCTTAGCCGATTTGATGAAATTTCGCCTAGTACTTTTTCTTCAGGCATTGCAACGCATACAATAGTCACCTAGTCTTATTTCTGCCTACACCCTCTAGATACAGGCATGAACTTATGTTCATTATGATTTACGGCGTAATATTAAATATATCATGATTATATAGTCAATAATTGTACATAGAATTAGCGAGAAATTCTAAAATTGTGCGAGTACAGACAAACAGATTTCTAAATAACTATGTACAATAAAGGTTTTAGCGATTCTTCCGGTACTGTCAGTTCGATTATTGACATGAATGGTCTAATACAAAAGTGTTCTAACTTTAAACTAGGTTTATATTGGCCATTTTGTATGGGGTACCATAGTTATCATCTAGTTAGTCAACATCTAGTCTAAAGTTAGAATACGTTTTGTAACAACACCGTAATTGTTTACTGATGGAATATAATAAAGAATACAGATGGCATTAGTAAGATATGGTGTCCCGGACGAAAACTAAGTTCGATATTTTAAGAGTCCAAAATAGATTAGAACTTTGTTCGCCCGAAATCGCCCAATAACTGTTTCATAATATTTACTCCTCTTTACGTTTTAGAACATACTTCTATTGTCACGAATGTATTAATTCTATGGTAATTTCCAACTGACTCTGATGCGTTTTTTTTTATTTGATTAATGACGAGACGAGCAAGACGCTCGCCTGATGGTAACCGCCACGCCTGCCCATAAACAGAAGCAACACCACAGATAACTTTGAATTACAAAGCACTGCATGGCACTGAACTGCGCTCGTCACTCCGAGACATAAGATGTTAAATCGCATAATGCTCAGTAATTTAACTGGCTTCAATGTTCTACAAACCGAAACACAGCAGGGCTTACACACTATTGCTTGGCGGCACAAATAGACAAAGCGGTGGTACCAACCCAGACGGTCTCTCGCATACGAGGGACCAACCACCTTGGAAAGTTTGCGTAAGTACTGAAAACCGTTATACGTTACAAATGAAATGATACCGCCCATGAACATCAATAGTTTCTGAAGAATTATGGACGCGTTGCCGATCTTATAGGTAATCTATAGGACCATATTTTTTAGGCAACCCTATTGGTATGTGTTCATCAACACATTTTATACCCTAAAATATATTTTTCATTCGGTAAACTGATGGGTGAAGGTCGATGTTACGCGGGATCTTAGACCATAAAGGATGATGGAAGGGGATTTGGGCCTCTGGATATCACACTCACCATACTAAAAGCAAATTTAAACTGCTTATTCACGTCGGTTTTCTGTGAGTCAGTAGCTACACTCGCTCGAGCCGACCGATTCATGTTGTAGACAAAACTGTCTACGGTGTAGTGAAATTACTGGGCATTATAAGAATTAACATCTTATACAGTCTCGAGGTGACGAGTGCAGTTGAGTACCATATAGTGCTTTGTAATTCAAAGTGCTGTGTGATGTTGCTTCTGTTTATAGGTAGGTGTGGCGTTTACTATGAGGAGAGCGCCTTGCTCGTCTCGTCATTCATCAAATAAAATAATAACAATAATAACGGCGTGGATCGACCACTAAGTGTGTAAAATATTGAAATGATATGGACTATTGTGCACGATCTTCACGAGTGAATAAATTGAATGAGTAGCATAAAATAAAGATTATAACAAGCAATAGTAGTCTTCGCGAGCAAACCTATCTTGGGCCTAAGCAGAGAAACGGGTACGACTTATATCACCACCTAGCGCGTCTTCTACGGTTAAACCTTCCCTTATAGTATAGGCCGGCAAACGAACAAGGGGGTCATTTGACGGTAAACGATCTCCACCACCCATGTATGACAATACCAGAAAAATTATGTGCGCGTCAGTGGCTTAATTATAGGGTGGCAGGGCTGGCAAAATGCCACGAGCCTTCCGCGCAACGGGGCCCCCGACCCAAGATGCCGCGAGCTCAGAATTAACTCAACATTTTCAACAACATTTAGTAAAACTTATAATTTACTAGCTTTTGCTCGCGGCTCCGCCCGCGTGATCTGCTTTTCCCGGGATAAAAAGTAGCCTATGTCTTATTTTGATGTATAAGCTATATTATTGTAAAGTTCTATTAAAATCCATTCTGTAGTTTTAACGTGAAAGAGTAACAAACATACATCCATCCATCCATACTTACAAATTTTCGCATTTATAGTAGTAGTAGGATTATAATATTAGTAGGATAGGATTATAAAAATAAAAACCAATTAAAGTAAGACACAACGAAAGACTTTATACAAGTTCAAATAAATTAAGATTTTAAACGCATTCATAGAAGAGGATTAAATTTAGAACGCGTCCATTGATTGCTTCATCTTTTATCACGGTAGTTTGGAGGCGCGGGCGAGCCAGTGACGCTCGGGGAATTTCCGTGTTTTATTAAACAACAAAGTACTTTTTCTGGTGGGTACTGCGAGTTTATTTTTGTTGAATTCATGTCTTTTATAACACAATATGTAGAGTATAGTATATAGTATAGTAGAATACATAGAGCAATAGTTCATAATCAAAAAAGAAAAATCTCGGCGCCAAGTACCCACTAAACTCTTTGATGTTACTTTCACAGTTTCTACTTGTAATTTAGCTATTTATTTTATTTTTATTTTTATTTTATAGCATAGGCAGGCAAACGAGCAAGTGGGTCACCTGATGGTAAGTGATCTCCACCGCCCATGTACGCCCACAACCAGAAGAATCATGGGCGCGTTGCCGACCTTAATGGAAAGGGATAATTAGGGATTCGGAAGGGGAGGGGATTTGGGCTTCCGGATATCTCACTCACCGTACGAAATGCAGCGCAAGCCGTTACTTTACGTCGGTTTTCTGTGAGACAGTGGTAACAACCCGGTTGAGCTAGCCCATTCATGCTGTAGACAAAACTGTCTACAGCATGGCTCTACCACTCAAAAAAGCTATTATTAAGCACTATTTGTGGCTAAAGAGAAGGCATACAGCAAAGGTTCAAGTTCAAAAGTTAGAAATAACATTAGTCAAATCTCATTAGGCCCATCAAACAAATTTGCTACATGCCTGATGGGTGCAAGTGCAAGTTACGCCACTGGGGCGCGGTGAAGACCTTAAAGGAAATGTATAATTCAGGGATTGAAGGAAGGAAGAATTAAAGGAAAGGAAGAGGAAGGGAATTGGGCCTCCGGATATCTCAACACCGTACGAAACGCAGCAGCAAGCCGCTATTTACGTCGTAACAGTGGTAACGACCCAGTTGAGCCGGCCCGTTCTTGCTGTAGACAAACTGTCTCCAACTTGGCTTTACCACTCAAACCTCCGAGCGAGATCAGCCCTCTTGCAAAAAATCCTAGACAAAATAATGGTTGCGTACTCTTTAATTTAATTCGCTCTCAACGTATCAAATTATGACGCGATTACACTTGGTCGTTAGCCCGAACTCAGGCGTTCGAATTACTCTTCTTGAATTGAGGCACCCGAATCATTTATTACACTGGTCATCGCAATGGAATCCGACCTGACGACCACGAGAAGTTTGAATGAAGTCAGGTCTGAATGAAAGAAATACTGACGTTTGATCGTTCATTGATCGACTGAAGTCGATCGATATTGTGCCAAGTCGGGCGTACTCAACCCCGTTCATTTAAACTTTTTCATTTATCCGAACTCACATTCGGGCGAACGACCAAGTGTAATCGCACCGCAATATATTCATTATTCATCCTGAATATATGATTCGGTTTTTCTTACCGGACTTGGCTTTGGAGTAGTATCGATTAACTGATTATGAAAATAATCGATTAACAACATCACTAGTTTTACAAAATTTTAACGTTTTGTAAATGAGGCTATTAAAACTCATTGGTATATTGAAATAAAACTAATTTAAACGGATTTTATCGCGGTTTTTTATTAATTTTAAATAAAAAACCGCCATAAAATCCGTTTAAATTAGTTTTATTTCAATGAGTAACATTCGCGTAAACGTAAGAAATCATCATTGGTATATTTTGGTCGCAACTACCGCCTGTAACCTCCCGCCACTTAGCTCAAGCGGCGCGAATATGGGCCCTGGTATAGTCACCAAACTCGTGCAGAACATATCCCAACTTGCCCAACGGAAATTTCAACCCCTATCCGGATACTACTAGAGTCTATACTCTAAAAGGCAATGTACTTGGTCTTCGCCTTTCAAACCGCCGTTTTCAAGAGTCCCCTTCCACAGGTTCCTCCTTTGCTCTGGGCATTGTCTGTCCTCATCTACCAGTGCTATATGATCGGGATACATGGGGGCTGATGCTGTATATCTGCCGTCGTGACATTGAGCAAAAAACTAAATAGAAAAGAACTCAGCGCCGAGCCTTGCGGGTAGACATCTACATCTACGGTAATCGGGAAGGGGTTGGTATCATCTCAGTATAAAAATCTGGCATACCTTTCACCCTCAGCGCCCACCAGATCGCTTGCTGCGGCTCACAATCGCAGGGCTTGTGTCAATCCAAAAGAGCAATGTATAAAGGCTAAGCGCGAATATCAGAACTATGGTACCACGCCAGGGTGTGGAGCCATAGATACTCGGAGACAGCACACTCTTGGTGGAGGCTACATACGACGCGATCGAAGATCTTTATGGTGTGGCACATACGCTTAGAATTTTTTTTTTACTAGCCCTGTATTATATACGTCCCACTGCTGGGCACGGGCCTCCTCTACTGAATGAGAGGGATTAGGCCTTAGTCCACCACGCTGGCCTAATGCGGGTTGGCAGACTTCACATACCATCGATAAATCTTATTGAGTTCTCAAGTATGCAGGTTTCCTCACGATGTTTCCTTCACCGTTAATAAAGCAGGCGATAACTAACAATTAACTTACACGTAACTTATAAAAGTCAGTGGTGTATGCTCTTGGAGCTGGTTTCGAACCTGCGATTTTCGTCTCGACAGTCCATACCACTCCCCGCTGAGCTATCTCTGCTTCGGCTCTTGCTCGGCTTAGAAAAAATTGGATTGGATTAAATTACCTTTCAAACAAAAAAGCCGCATTCAAATAGTTCACTCGTTTCTAGGCGCTACGGTGCCACAGTTTCATACACACACATCTAGGCAAAGGCGTCAAACTTGTAACAGCCCTCTATTTTGTCGGGGGTTAATAACACGTTATTTTGCATACTTGTACCTTATTTTCCATTTATCACCGAGCGAGTCAATTAACCCAAAATTTAAAGCATCAATAACCAACAGATAGGGTCTATATAAATACGAACACAAAAATGATCCAACTTATGACAACAGCAACCATGGTGCACAAGGTACGGAATTTTAAATATATCTGTTAATTTTAGACATACATGTTACTTATATAAGCTCAGGCCTGCATCCTTAAAGGGGTAGGCAAAAATACAAACAGTAGTGCACCCACAGTTTGTCGAGGTTATTTCCGTTCCATGATGTGATAGAAACGAGCCTGTCATATAGTGTGCAAAATCTAATCACGAGTAACACCTGTTTTTTCGAAACAATCGATCGACCAAACAAATATGTGATTGTCCGAACTGGGAATAAAAACGACATTTAAACCCATTGCATTACTTAGAATAAATAAGTGGACAATCATAGAAACAGATGCACATAACGACTTTTTTTTATAATATGTATTGATGATGAATTGCCTCATTGGCAGCGTACCAAGGCTGATAACCGTGACGTCCCGGGTTCATTATGATATTCAAATCTGAGTTTTCGTTTCGCAAAATGAATTGCCCGTAATTGGAACTGCAGTATTTGTTGCATCTGTGCCTACCCCTTTGGGGATAAATGCGTGAGCTAATCATTAAGAAATTAGTAATTATGTTTATTTTACCACCTATTTTATTCCTATTGCAGCTAATAAATTTATTTTCAGCTAAAATCCCTTGTTTAATAAAAAAAAAACCCACAAAGTGACTGACATAATGACTGAGGTCCTGTACATGTATGCTCTTGTACATGAGGGCTAATAAATTAATCAATAAATACACCCTGTTGGGTTGAAACACCGCTTAAAAACTAGGTAAGCTTGTGTCGTTGGTATCAGGTACTACGAGGGACTTACTGTCTCACAACGCCCAGACACAAAATAAATGAATGTCTAATTACTAAAAGGGCACATGTCACATTTTTAAGCAAAAATATTTTATATTCTTTATCGCTTGGCAATACCTAATTACACCGTTTTTTGTCAGAATGGCTCAAATCTGATCTTCACCCATAGAGTTACAAACCTACAAAAATACTGTTTAGTTTTAAACGGGCACTTGTCCATGGACATGAGCCCTTTTAACAAATAATTTTTGAACGCACCCTACAAAATTTCAATGTCATTTTGAGTGGTAGAGCCTCGCTGTAGGCAGTTTTGTCTACAGCATGAATGGGCTGGCTCGACGGGGTCGTTACCACTGTCTCACAGGAAACCGAGGTAAAGTAGCGGCCTATGCTATTAAAAAAATATGTAGTTTACACGCCACAACAAGATATTGTCTACAGCTTTCAGTGCAGAAGCTCCGCACTGTGTTGTAGCCAAAGAATTTATTGATGGCTTTAAGTCAGCAACATTTGAATTGCGAAAAACAAACATTAGTCCTATTACTCTACCTATCCAAAAAAGTATACAGGTCCAGTTCCTATAGCTAAGAAAAAAATGACAGATTTAAAAACGTTGAAAGAATATATCCCTGCTGAGCATATTCACTACTGGGAAACCATTTACAGTCGGTCTGTAGAGTAAATTTATTATTTTAAGTGATAAAGAAAAGTAATACATGCAATTTATTTCTTTTATTTTGTAAGTCTTGTTCACATTAGGTACTAAAGGGGCATATGTCCACTTGAAATATGATTAAGTACTAAAAGGGAACATGTCCATGGTTTTTTTTATGTTATTTCTCTTAATATATTGAAAAATATTACAATATTTTGTGTTGAAATATCTTGTTACCTAATTAAGAAACATAAAATAATTAAATCAATATATATTTCCATTCCATTATACAAATATTTAGTTTTTTCTGTCTCCTGTAAAATTTTTATTTTTTAAATATAGAGGACTTGTGCCCTTTTAGTAATTAGATATTCAAATATTAAATGATACCTACACAGAAACATTTATCAACAAATAACCGACACTGTGGACACTTTTGTCTACAGCATGAATGGGCGGGCTCAACCATGTCTTAAAAAAAATTGACATGAAGTGACAGCTCGCTGGCATTTTGTACTGTGAGTATGATTATCTGAAGCCCCAATACTCCCTTCCCTACCTACATTCTTTTTCTCTAATGGTGCTGCCACACCGCTGTTATAAAATGTTTACAAAACATTATTAAACATTTGTTAACAAAAATTAGATACATTTTATCACAATGTTAGATAATGTTAGTAAATGTTTAATATTAGAAAATGTTTGTAAACATTTTATAACACCGTTGTGGCAGCACCATAAGGTCGGCAACGCTTCCATGATTCTATATTGTGAGTATTCTTGCTCGTTTGTTGACCTCCGCTAAAACATACAAAAATACTCTTCGTTAGGTCTCTATATATCAAGAAAAATTTAAATCACATCATTTATATTTTTTGTTCACAGGTGACTGTTCTATTATTCCTTCTCAACATCTTTGGAACACTCCTATATGTCTCAGGCGGTCTGCTACCGGACGAAAATGGTACTTTACCAGAATTACCCGAAGGAAAAGGCTCAAGAGGCATTAACAAATTTATTGAAAAAGTAGGAGGACTTTTGAAAGAAAATCCCTTGCTGTTGTTAATTTTTGCCCAAAAAAATAACAAGCAATGAAATTAAATGTAACAATGATTAAAACTGTTGTTTATTAATGCACAATGTAGTTAAGTTTATTTTTACCGTACCTACCTTGGACAAAATAATGGTTATGCGTACTCTTTAATTTAATTCGCTCTCAACGTACCAAATTATGACGCGATTACACTTGGTTGTTAGCCCGAACTCAGGCGTTCGGATGACTTTTCTTGAATTGAGGCACCCGAATCATTTATTACACTGGTCATCGCAATGGAATCCAACCTGACGACTACGAGAAGTTTGAATGAAGTCAGGTCCGAATGAAAGAAATACTGACGTCGGGTAGCCGAATTCGAGTACCCGACGCGATGAAGTCGATCGATATTGTGCGAAGTCGGGCGTACTCAACCCCGTTCATTTAAACTTTTTCGTTTATCCGAACTTCATAGGCAATCACATTCGGGCGAACGAACAAGTGTAATAGCACCGCAATATATTCATCCTGAATATATGATTCACTTTTTCTTACCTGACTTGGCTTGAAACTCTTTTTATTGCCTTGAATGTCGAGACGATAAGGTCGCTCGTCTGATGGTAACCGCTATGCCTGCCCATAAAAAAGCCACACCATAAAATTAATTACAAATTACTGCATGGTACTGGACTGCGCTCGTCATCTCGAAACATAACATGTTAAGTATCATAATGCCCAGTAATGTCACTGGTTTCAGTGTCTTTCAAACCGAAACACAATAGTGCTTACACGCTGCTTATTGTCGGCAAAATAGCCAATACGATTATACTAACCAGGACGGCCTATCGCATGCGAAGGACCTACCACCTAGTAAAAACATTGAAATAAAACTAATTTAAACGGATTTTATCGCGGTTTTTTATTAATTTTGATCCCGACGTTTCGAAGACTTTTCAGCCTTCGTGGTCACGGGGGGGACTGAGGTGTCCCAAAATCCGTTTAAATTAGTTTTATTTCAATGAGTAACATTCGCGTAAAGAAACTTGTAACAGCCCTATATTTTGTCGGGGGTTAATAACACGTTATTTTGCATACTTGTACTTCATTTTCGATTTATCACCGAGCGAGTCAATTAGCCCAAAATTTAAAGCATCAATAACAAACAGATAGGGCCCTTATAAATACGAACACAAAAATGATCCAACTTATGACAACAGCAACCATGGTGCACAAGGTACGGAATTTTAAATATATTATCTGTTAATTTTAGACATACATGTTACTTATATAAGCTCAGGCCTGTATTCCCGAAGGCGTAGGCACAGATACAACTAGTAGTACACCCACAGTTTGTTTGTTTACAGGTTATTTCCGTTCCATGATGGCTGGGCTGGGCTGGTGGGAGGATACTTGTATCCGGCCGGATAGCGACCACCGTACACTGGTGCTAAAACCTGCCATAGTGGCCCACCTTGTGTGGGTCGCGTTCCAGGGTCAGCCAGTGTATATCCGGTTCTCCCCAGGGGGCTTGCCCCCTGATCCTAATCCTTTTCCCATCCCTTTTTCTTCCCTTCCCTCTTGACCCTTTGGCAGGCCGGCATAATCTTGCCGACCTACGATGGACATATTGTTTATCGTTGGTCGACACTATTCTTGGATTGCGCTACACTTACCATCAGGTGTAGCGTAGTCACTTTGCCCAGCCAGGATAAAAAAAAAAAAAAATATGTGATAGAAACGACCTTGACCACCGTAAAGGGTGCAAAATCATTTTTTTTGAGATCGAAAACTAAAACGAATATGTGATTGTCCGACCTGGGATTTGAACCCAGGAAGTCACGATTTCTAAGCCTAAACAAAACCACATTTAAGCAATGTTTATATTCATATTTTATGATTCCAATAACATTTATGGAATTTATTTTCAATTTTGACAGCGTCCGTGCCGCAGCGGGCTAATAGTCGGCTGTGAAGCGAGAGGCCGCGGGTTCGATCCCCGCAACGAGACAAATGTTTGTGTGATCCACTAATATTTGTTTCTGCGTCTGGGTGTTGTGAGACCGAAAGTATCTCCTAGTTCCTGATACCCACGATACAAGATTCGTATCTTACTGTGGGGTCAGGACTATGTGTGTGACTGTTGGGTGTGTATTTAACCTCTGTTAGCTACCACAATAGAGAATTTTCGCATAGGGAATAGTTGGTCGTCTCATCGAAAAGAAGCTACTCACGGAAAATGAGCTTGATAGTAGTCAAGTGGATCAGCTACCCGAGGGCTCCCTGTCTATAAGCTCAGTAGCGCGCAGTACTTGATCCGCTCGCCGCTGCGTTATATAAAAATTCACATTATTTAAACTAATGCCGGGCAGTGAAATTTTATTTTGAAATAAAGAACTTAAATGTATAACGCGTATTACTAAAAAAAAAATCGATTATCGTACTGGAGAAGTCATAAAAATTTCAATTTGTTTATTTAAAAGTTTAAAAAAATATGATAATAAACAAATGAAAGTTGCAAAATATTTTTATGTGAAATTATAGATATTTCACTATAATCGCTGAAAATTTCGTAAAGTTATCTTCAATAGCTTTTATATAATTATTTTTTTAATTTTAAGTAGAAAAAAATTTGATTTAAAAAAAAATGGTGTTAAAATCAATATTTTCAAAAACTGTTTCACGGGATGATTTTTGGGTATGACTACTTTCGATAATTATGTTTAATAAGTTTTCTATCATCAAGTGGTAAAGGGGGGATCCGCTTGACGTGATTTGACCCATAAACTAGCTGTCCCTCGCGGTTTCATCGCAGGCATATTACTGCCCTGTTCCCATTGGTCATAGCATAATATACATATAAACCTTCCAAAATATATTTTCTAAATGATAGTAAAACGACATTTAAACCCGTTGTATAGTTTAGGAGAAATAAGTGGACAAACATACAGATAGACGCACATAACCACTTTGTTTAATACAAAGCAGTGGCAGCGTACCAGGGCTGATAACCGTGACGTCCCGGGTTCAATTTTCGTTTTTCGTTTCGAAAAATGAATTGACCGTAATTGGAACCGCAGTATTTGTTGCATCTTTGCCTACCCCTTTGGGGATAAATGCGTGAGCTAATATTAAGACCACCTCCTATTTTATTCCTTTTGCAGCTAATTCATTCATTTTCAGCTAAAATCCCTTACTAAATAAAAAAAGCCCCACAAATTGTTCATAATAACTGAGGTCCTGTACATGAATGCTCTTGTACATGAGGGTTAATAAATTAATCAATAAATACACCCTGTTGGGTTGAAACACAGCTTAAAAACTAGGTAAGCTTGTGTCGTTGGTATCAGGTACTACGAGGGACTTACTGTCCCACAACGCCCAGACACAAAGTAAATATTAAATGTTGTACCTACACAGAAACATTTATCAACAAATAACCGACATTGTGGATTGTCTGGATTCCCAAAGTGGTCTATATCGACCCCTGGCGGTCTATGACAAACTGCAAGGGGTCTACGTCAACGAAAAAAAAATTGGGGGTCCATGAAATGAAAATGGGGTCCACGATAGTGGATCTCAACACATACACTGATAGTACCTATTTACATACATCATAATATCTTATAATATCAAAACATATACATTATTTATAAAAGTACCTATGAAGTAAGAAATTTATTATATATGTTTATAAAATTGTGTAAGTTGTAGAATGTTGGTATTCGCTTTGTGGTCGCAATACATTTTGAACTTGTAAAAACCTGAGAGTTGCAGTCTCAGAGCTTCGCTACCTTGCACTGACTTGTTCAATTCGTCACTCTATAAATACGAATGTGGGACAAATACGTTTATTCGTTTCCTGAATCTTGAAAAGGAAAGTGCTAAGAAAATATAAAAAAAAAAATAAACAGATAGTATATTACACAAATTATAGTGAGTCAGTGTTATTTTGTTTGAGAGTGCTGGAGAAAAGTACGTACATTATTTTTTATTAAATTTAAATTCAATTAATAAATGTATAAATTAACATGTGTTTTTACTTTAAGTTCTTAACACTAAACTTCACTACAGTTAGAAATTTACAGGAAATCAATATCAGGTAATTAGGGGGTCTACCCAACACGGAAAAACATGGCAAGGGGTCTACGACAAAAAAAGTTTGGGGAACTCTGGTCTAGAGCATGAATAGGCGGGCTCAACCATGTCTTATATAAAACTGACTTGAAGTAACAGCTCGCTGGTATGATTATTAGATGCCCCAATCCTCCCTTCCCTTCCTACATTTCTTTCCTCTAAGGTCGGCAACGCTTCCATGATTCTCTATTGTGAGAGTTCTTGCTCGTTTGTTGACCTCTGCTAAAACACACAAAAATACTCTTCGTTAGGTTTCTATATTCCTAGAAAAATACAAATCACATCATTTATATTTTTTGTTCACAGGTGACTGTTCTATTATTCCTTCTCAACATCTTCGGAACACTCCTATATGTCTCAGGCGGTCTGCTACCGGACGAAAATGGTACTTTACCAGAATTACCCGAAGGAAAAGGCTCAAGAGGCATTAACAAATTTGTTGAAGAAGTAGGAGGACTTTTGAAAGAAAATCCCTTGCTGTTGTTAATTTTTGCCCAAAAAAATAACAAGCAATGACATTAAATGTAACAATGATTAAAACTGTTGTTTATTAATGCGCAATGTAGTTAATAGTTTTTTTACCGTACCTACCTTGAGAAGCATTTCACAGGCGAGTAATCCAAGATTTTGGACGCCAAATTCATGGTGAATTGGAAAGACACTTGAACACTTTTGAAGCCATATTTAAAACAGACGAATTCTTCGTATTTACTTTGAATAGATTACATTCACTTATATTATTTTGTTTGTTTTGTAGTAGTTACCATAAAACAAACAAAATCTATATACTTAGTTATGTGCAAAACAATGAAACAGTTCAGCTTTCAAAAATTAATTGGATTGGACCAAATGAAATGCAAGAATATGAAATATATAATTATAACTGCTTTCTTTTCATTGCATTAGCATTCAATGTGAGACAAAGATTTAAAGCTATTTTTAAGATCTATATCGACAGTTTTCATTTAATAATGCATAAATGCAATAAAAACAAAAATAAAGTATTAAGCACATATTATGGTTAGCAAAACCGATAAGGTCTTGAATTCGACCCCATGTCTCAAATCAAAAGGTGCAAGTTTTTCGAATAACGAACAGGAACGGCCCGGAATTAAAATTTGAACCCATATGCATGGATTATATATCATGGTGGTATATCACATCAAGGGTTGGAATTAAACTCAGCGAAATAGGGATGCTATAGTTACTTAGTTATGATGATTATAATTATACATAGTACTGGCGAGAAATTCTAAAATTGGGCAAGTTCAGACGAACAGATTTCTGAGTAGTTAATTTACCATCATAGTGATCTAAGCGAATCTTACGCTACTGTCAGTTTGACTCTTAACAATAGTTATATTGGTGGAATATAATGACGAACACGGATGATACTCGTTAAATATGGTATCCCGGACGAAAACTAAGTTATATAATAATATGTTATAGTCTAAATAAAATTTCTCATAATTTTGTTCAACGAAACACGCCCATGCAAATATTTAATGATATTCACTCTTGTTTACGTTTAAAAACGTGTTGCATTGTCACGAATGTATTGTTATGTGTTATATCCATTGGAATTTCCAAAAGAACCTGAAGCGTAAGTACTGAAAACCAATTATATGTTACAAATTAAAAGATACAGCAGCGAAGATAATACTGTAGTTACACAACCGATATTCTTCTAACCGATAACAATAATTACAGTTATTTTGTAAAAACGTTTATTTAAACTCTGGTCTAAACGTTAAGTTTTAGTTCGATCGCACACGACTAATTCCAAACATGTTTGCTGAGATTTTATTTATAGTTCTCTTGAATAGCATCATCAGTACAGAATGCGGAAGTAGTGATGAAAACTATAATGGGGAGAGTGCATGGCATCCTGTTGTCGCGTCATATGAAGATCGACTAAAGCCTGTAAAGGTGAAAGGACCAAAGAACGAAGACAAGTTTTATTTTCAAGGTGGTTTCGGGAAGCCGTACTTTGCAATGCCGTATGTATCGGGATTGTATACTTATCCGTATTATATTTATGGTGATCAGTCACCGTATCCGTACTCTTCATTTTACGACTACTCAATTAAGAAAGAAACATATAAACCGTACGTGCCTACGTATAAAAATTAGTTTGATTTTATCTTTTTCATATTGTATCTTGTGTTTTAAATAAATAGTTGTAAATATAATGATACTTTCATTTCTTTGAATCTTGATCAAAAGTGTTTTTTTGCTTTTATAGCATAGACCGGTAAACGGTAAACTGTCTACAGCGTGGCTCTGCCACTCATAAAATCTCAACATCTCAACTAGCTTAATAGATATCTACGTACTTATTATTCTTATGGTAATTCCCAGGTTCCAGAATATATCAATTGATCAGACTCTTTTTGCATAATGTTTGCAAATACACTAGTAGTGACTATGTAAATATTTTGGTATGTTTTGTACACAAGGATCTATACGTATTTATCTATCGCTTCCATTCTTAGAATCAATTCGGTCATACAACATAAAAATATAAGTTCCGTGTTATATGGACATTTAATCAGCGCTACTCAAACTTTAGAATAAATAATACGTACGAAGCCATAATATGTAACCATTATCTTTATTTTATACAGTGATAGTATACAAAAGGATAATATGAGGTACATTATTAGACGTTTAATATGATTTTGACCTAGAAAGTGTAAGTACTTCAATTACATTGGTAACACTTAAAATTACTTCGATATTGAGGAGCCATACAAAACATTGAGAACCATCGCCCTTTGATCTATTAATTAACATGTTATATGGACATGCCAAATTCAGAATTCTATATAAAAGCAGACGACAACTTCTTGAAGTTGAGTATCACTTGTGCCTCAAATAGCTCTCATTACAGTAATAATGTCTGCAATTAAGGTAAAAATAAATACATACTATATTTTATTTTTTTATCTTTATATTACGCAAAATCTCATAGTGTTTACGCATTGCGTCTAGTGTGATTCCGGTCTAGATCTGACATTGTGATCCGAACTTCTGGGATATTCTCTTCGTAAAGCGGTATCCAGATCTAGTAGCAACACATACCAATAGTACTACGGCTATTTCGGTCTGATATTACTCGGTTTCGGATAGGATGCAGTGCGTAAACATAATCAAAATTTAAATTCTTTTTACAAATTTTTATTAGGAACCGTTGCACTTGGCAAGGTGTAAAGTTTATACAAAGAGAATAAAATCTTATATTGTGTAAAAATAGAAAATGACAATGTACATGACATAATATATGCGTACTTTCATTTTAAATTTAGAATGAAAATAAATAGAATTAACATTTTCAGGCTTGGTTCATTTTGGGCGTCGTTGTCGCGCTCGTAACTGTGACTACAGCGCAAGGTTTTGGAGGTGGCTTTGGCGGCCAGGGCGGCTATGGCGGGGGACAAAGTGGATACGGCGGTGGTCAAAGTGGTTTTGGTGGAAGTCAAGGCGGTTACGGTGGAAGCCAAGGCAGCTTCGGTCGGGGCCAAGGCGGCTACGGTGGTGGCCAAGGCGGCTACGGTGGTGGCCAAGGCGGCTACGGCGGTGGCCAAGGCGGCTTCGGTGGAATGGGTGGATTCGGACGTTGAAAAGTTATTCCAAAGTTTATTTAAACTATATGTTGATGTTTTACCTACGCTATAGACAGTAAAGAGGAGCAATAAATATTTTTGTTGTTTGGTTAAAACTAATTTCATTTACGGACCGCAGAGTTTTAGGCCTATTTTCAAGAACAACATTTAATGGTGCTCTTTTTGTGCGTTGGTTTCTGTTTACTTATGTACTTTACTTTCGAACACACAATAACTAAACTTAATAGTAATATTTATGAATTGCAAAATATATTTTCTTCATTAAAATTATATAAATATTTAGTTATTTTACCCCAATTATACGTGAAGTTGAAATGAAAGTTCACGGAAGAATTCTTATGTGGATTTCTACATGTTACACATGCATTAGTTGCTATTTAAATACCATGCAATGTTAATGAGATAAGTAATATTATAATAATTAAGCCTACACGCCATAAATATTTGGTTAGCAAATATACACCTAATTATAAGGTTCTATTTCCTGACAATCTTGAAGCTACTAATTATAAATGAACATTCTCTTTATATTTGTAAGTTACAGAGAATCTGATATTGTTAACTCTGACTCAGACTTAATGCGAGAAATAAGTAATCCATAACTTCTAAATAGTGTTGCATTTAGTGTTAGAGCCTTGCCTTGTAACCCACATATTAGATGCGGTATATGGTTAGTTCTCTTCTATAGTGCACTGTGATATAGCACAATATCTGACATAACTTTTATGACTACACGTATATTTTGGATCGATGTTCATTCCAGCAATTTCACAGAACAACGCTAAATCTTACAAGTTTTGTTTGGCCATCAAACAATAATAGATGTTGGGTAGTGTTTCTCAATATTTTTACTACGCATATATGCATCTATATATACAGAAGATTGTGAGATTTGTCAAATTTGTATAAAAAAAAATTGTCAGACTTCATGGCCCATAGTGTTTATTAGTCTACAAAATTCCTTATGGTTATATACCTATAGTACTCCGTATTCCTTACGGAGTACGGTTTAACAAACTTCATAATATAATACATATAATTTGATAAAACTTGCGTGAGATATCGGACCTATAACCTAACCACATAGCCTAGCTATTCGAAATGAAATATATCATTCAAAAAGGAGCCGTTACGTTTACTTGTGGAAAATATAATTGTTGAATATCTCTCAAAATGAAATAACTAGCTTTATATTAACTGAAACTTTATTCTTGTTAGTAAAAAATAAGCAAAACCTAGTGCTTTTTCTAGCCGCAAGACAAGACAATATGACCGTTGTTCTAATTTGACTAATTAAGATTCAAATTATTATAGTCAATATACCATCTTTTTAAACAGTTCCTATGCTGAAAATACTAATAAAAAATAACACAAATCAATTGAGCAACTTATTATATGAAACACATAAACATATTAAGTCATTTGAGTTACTTATTTAATACAAATCTACAGTAAATTAATAAAGTATCATATTATAAACCCTTTAAAATAGTAGGTACCTAAGAGATAATATCATGATTTTGTAGTTGTTAACATAAAGTACTCTTATTTCTACCTCTGAACACTAACAGCTCACTTTTATTCAGATTATAAGTTAAACAATGCCGCTGGATATAGTACTCACAAATGAAAAACAATTTTCTAATTCCATTGATTGTCTCAGCACCACCATTTCGTCTGCATAGGCTATGTTATTTACATTTATTCCATCAATATGGCATCCTACATGAGAGCTGGTGATCTCATCAAGCAGTTTATGAATGTATATACAGTTAAGACTGTATACACAAACACCACACTCAAGTTTATAACAATTCTATAAGTTAATGACTAGTGTGCTAAAGTTTATATGGAGGAGGAGTGCAGAAAGCTATTTCTATGCAATACAAAGAGTAAATAATATCCGTAACAAAAAGAATAAATTAAATAAATAAAAACATTCATTATTTATGTTTAAATTGTCAATGTTTGAATGTCAAATCTGGCAGTTGACATTATAAAAAAATGGTTTATGAATCTAGAGGTCAAATTTCGCGACTCTACGCGGTCATTACGTGACCACTAGTGTTAATCAATTCACATTTAAATTTTCATAAAGTAGAGAAAATAGCACTTGCAATGTCTACTTTGTGATTTGACGACCGTATTATTAGTTAACAAAAATATTTGAAATTATACGAATTTTATAACCGTGATATTTTTACCTAACAGACAGTATATTAAACTGGGTTCTAATTAGTCCAGTCGTTCAAGAGGGTTTATCTCATGGTAAGTTGTACAAATTGTTAACTAAATCGTATCGGAAAAGCCATTTAAAAAGTAGTAACTACTAAAATTACGACGACGATTTTTTTATTTATGAACTCAAAACTCATGCACCGTCTAATGTGGGCTATATATGTTTTACGGTAACTTTTAATTAAATGATTCGACATTTAAATATTGGCTCAGCAAGAAAAATCTGCTCTTAACCAATAGTCATAAATCATAATATAAAATAATTTCATAATCAGCGAGATAAAAAGATAAATATATAAGATAGTTATTTTCTTTTCATGGTTGTATAATTGGCTACCACGAAACTAATATTAATTGGTAGGTTAGATTAGATTAGAACTGTATCTATCTACATAGGCGCGCGCTGACCGAACGAAACGAGCATGCTGCGGCAAGGGCCGGTGAGCGTCATAGGTAAACTGACTTCTGGTTTGCCACTTTATTACTAACTAGCTTTTGCTCGCGGCTCCGCCCGCGTGATTTGCTTTTTCCGGGATAAAAAGTAGCCTATCACCCAAGTCAGCTCATACCCTATCTGTATACCAAATTTCATAAAAATCCGTTAAGTAGTTTCAGCGTGATTGACGGACAAATATCCAAACAAACAAACTTTCACATTTATAATATTAGGAGGATATTGTAGAAGATATATTTAATAACCCAAGAAGAATATTGAAGTTGCTTAACATTATTTTCTGATCAATTTTGTTATATTTGCTGGTCACTAGCAGCGTTTCGGTTAGCAAGACGGTAACTATCCAAGTATGATTAGTTCTACTGGGTGGTGGTGGTTTGTCACTGGATTAGTAGTTGTAATAAAAAACACTAAGTCATGAGGAAAGTTTGAGAAATATTGATTCGCGTTTTTCTACGAACCGGTTACCTAAAGCAAATCCCAGTTTTTTACTAGTTATTTACTCTTAGGTATATAAATTCCAACTCGACAATAATATCAGTACACAGTGACCATAGACGCCAAGAAATCACCATGACATCGTACAAAGTGAGTATTTATAGCATTACCTAATGGTATGTAATAGGGTGGACAAAAACATATTTTTTTTAATACGAAAAACCTAACTATATGAGGATGGACTTTAACCTCAAATAACTTTTAAATGAGTCGACTTAGCCAAAAATCATTTCAGTCCTTTTTTGCAGATCGTTAAATTTCCTACCAGTACAGGTTTTGATTCTTGACAATTGTTCGTTTGGGCATATTATAAATCCAAACAAACAAAAACAAATTTCCTGCGTTATTTAAATGGGAAATCGTAAATCACAAAGCGCCAATATTAATATAGGAGCTCAAACTTTATCAGATTTTTTTTATCATCTCGGATGATATTTTCGTGGCAACTAAGGAAAAAAAGGTTTTTTGGCCACCCTAGTATTAAAGTGAGTCACCACTTCTTGTCTATCAATACAGACCGTTGCGTCGCGTCGCGTTGTGACTTGCGACCATCTTCTCGACTCGTGGTAACGTGACGCCCACTGGTGATTGCAATTTAAAACAGTAACATTTTTCTAAATTACCCAAAGAATTAAGAAGGAAATATTTATGCTGTATATAATAACTCGGGTTTATATTTTAGTTTTATTTCTTCCGCTCTCACTCTTTAGTCTCTTTTATAGCAGAGACTTCTTTTTATCCTGGCTCGGCAAAGTGACTACGCTACACCTGATGGTAAGTGTGGCGCAATCCAAGAATAGTGTCGACCAACGATAAACAATGTGTCCATCGTAGGTCGGCAAGATCATGCCGGCCTGCCAAAGTTACTGGGATGAACTACGGGGTCCCTGCTAACGGAATACTGGCGACCCCGCAGTATATCATCCCAGGGTCAAGGGGAATGGAAAGGAAAAAGGGATGGGAAAAGGGTTGGGATCAGGGGGCAAGCCCCCTGGGGAGAACCGGATATACATTGGCTGACCCTGGAACGCGACCCACACAAGGTGGGCAACTATGATAGGTTTTAGAACCAGTGTACGGTGGTCGCTATCCGGTCGGATACAAGTATCCTCCCACCAGCAAAACTGGTAAACAACCAAGTGGGTTACCACCATGTGATCTCCACTGTGCGCATGAACATTCAACATACCTGAAGAATCATACAAGCATTGCTGGTCTTAAAGGAAAGGGATGATTAAGGGATCGAGAAGGGAAAGTGGATTTGGACCTCCGGATATCTCACTCACCGTACGACGCAATAGCAAGCTGCTAAAACACGTGAATTTTCAGTGAGACAGTTGTAACAACCCAGTTGAGATGAGCCATTCATTCTGTAGACAGAACAATCTATAGTATGACTCTACTGCAAAACTGAAACTATTGACTAATTTGTAATTTCAAGTCGACCAAGTTATTTTGCATATTATTTATTTGTCACATCTTATAATATGCTGTTTATACCTCTAAAGGTGCAATCAGGACATATTGAACTTAACCACTCTTAATACCAGAAGAGGCCCGTGGCCAGAAGTAAGGCAATATAATAATTTTTGATAATATATTTTAGCTATTTGTATGTTTTTCAGGTAATTTTGTTATTAGCAATAATAGCTATAATGCTGTCAGCAGCCGTGGCTCAAGGAGGTTTTGGTTCTGGAAACTCTGGTGGGCAACCTGGCTTCGGAGGAAGTTCTGGAGGACGACCCGGCTCCAGTGGACAGTTTGGCTCTGGAAATAGTGGAGGGTTTGGAGGGAACAGACCTGGGCAAAATGGTCCAGGCACTGGATTTGAATATTAATTATTTTTTATTGGTGGCTTTGTATTGATATTATTATTCTTTTTTATTTTTTGTATTGATGTGTTATATCGTTATTTTTAATAAAAATATCTTTATTTATGAGTTCAGTTTTTATAACCGTAATCACGATAAAAAAACATATGCTCATATCACTTTCAGAAGCAGCATTATTTGTTTATAATCTAATATTATTATTACCTTTTTCGTCGAAATATTCTTACAACTTTTATTCCGTAATATTCTCTTTGAGAAAATCATCCTTATAATTTTCTAGCCACATCTAAAGGTCTGTACATGCTGTTTGTATAGGTTTTACTATAAAATAGCGATTTGACTGCTTAGTTATATTTACTCAAACATAACACAAGCAAGATGTTGCTACTATAGCACCCACGGTTCAGTCCCATGATGCTATAAGCGTATGATGATCACATCACTATGCCATGCCGATATCCCGGACAACTCATGTGTGATTATGAATGAAAAACTAAAACTCAAATTGTGAATGCCTGCCGGGGTTTGAACCTAAGATTTCACTGTTTTTAGCCTGATTACACGGCCACTAGACTAATGGGAGGACTTTTACTCAAATAATCAGAAATTCAATAAACCCATTATTTATTCGATTTTCAATTACAATTTGATCTCTGCACGTTACTCATTACTGATCGCACAACTTGATTTCATCAACTAAGGCGTTCCTCAAATGTGTAATGAATCAATATGATTGGATATTCTATAAGTAATAATAATAAATAATAATAATAAATAAATACACCCAAACAGTCACACACATAGTTCTGACCCCACAGTAAGATACGAGTCTTGTGACGTGGGTATCAGGAACTACAAGAGACTCTCGGTCTCAACACCCAGACCCCGAGACAAATATTTGTGGATCACACAAATGTTACACCTAGTTATTTTTGTTTTAATTGACTCCGGGATATTTTAATTATATTACTAGACATTTCACTCAAGTTTCGGTTTTCTCATTTAGCTTAAGCCGTAGCCAAGACGTACAACAGTATCCGTAGTATTTTTTTTGATAGCTTTCGGGGTCGGTTGGCACAGTTATGCCAACCTGAAATTACTGGATATATACTGGCTGGCCCCACAATGCAACTGATCCAAACAAGCCACTGTGGTGAGTTTTCCACCATGTGTACGGTGGTTGCTACCCGTTGGCTACCAGAATCATACAGTTTCTTACCACCAGCAAAGCAACCTTTTATTAAATACGACGTTACAGCTATCAAATAAATCGCAAGACTTAAAGTATGGCCGCTGATGTAACACGTTCGTACTTCTTAGGCCGCGGACTCGAAGTCAGCGGCAAGCGGCGGCGGCGCGGGTGCGGCGCGTTCAAATGTATAGATTTAAATGGACCCGGTCTCGAAAGCAACGGCGCGGCGCGGGCGCGAGGAGCGACGTACGAGCGGCGCGCGCCAAATGAGCGGCAACTGCGCGTCTGCATTGACGTAGTGCTGTGTATTTTCAAAAATGCCCGCTGATGTGGTGGAGCAAATTATTTCAATGATTTTTTATATGGAACATCATATTCACATCAATTTCGTTCGCGAACAGACCCTAATTTCTCAACACTACGCCACTGTAGCGCCGCGCGATCTGCCCGCTGACTTCGAGACCGGGTCTCCGCCGCCCCCGCGCCGCCGCCGCCGCCGCCGCCCCGCACACGCTGACTTCGAGTCCCCGGCCTTACTGTTACCTGTTTAAATGTACATAAGTAGATACTAGTGCGCGCTACGGTGGCTTGCGAAACATCTTCATTATGGCTTTCACTGTTGGCACTAACTTTCCTGCCGTTTTTGTTTATTTTCTTATAATACCCACCTTACCATTTCAAGCGAAACTTTTCCCTTAAGTATGTAATTTAGTCATAAGGTGAAAAAAAGATATTTCGGCATTGATGAAGCGACCTCGACGATGCGAATGGCATCTGTGATAATCAATTTACAAGCCTCTGTGGTTCAGCTGACCAGAAGACGACTGTGAAACGAGAGGCCGTGGGTTGGATTTCGGCCTCGAGACAAATGTTTGTTATGATCCACAAATATGTATTTAATTATTTAACACTTTATGAAGCGAGAGCCCCGTCCGCTGTTTAACCAAACCCTTAATTTCGTCGCTTTACCACTTGAAATGTTAGCAAACTGGTGAGTTTAGGCAATTAATATATAATAAGTAATAGTCATAGGTACCACAAAATTTAATAGGTAGATTGTCGTAAGATAACGTTGGTAATAATCTATCCAGCAAATAATAAAAAGTCATTGTTTCTCAATAAATATTTGACGAAACAAAATCTTTTATGTCTATGAATCCTTAATCGTTATTTTAGTAATATAATATATCATGGCTCTAATACACCTTTTCCAATACTTCGATTAATGATTTTACATTGTCAATATTATGTAAGGCGACACGACCGAACGGCGTGAATTCCTAAAACTCATATGTAAACACAGTCAAATAACAAACTTGTGCTAAATGACCAGATTTATTTGCCTGTCAAATATTGTCAGAGGTTCCCAAAGATTGATGATTGGTTTTACCACAACGGTAGCTCAGCGGAGAGTGGAACGGACTATCAAGACGAAAGGTGCCGTTTCGAAACCACGCCCATGAGAACGAACGACTTTGACTTTCGTATGACACATGTATATTCATTGTTAATTATCGCATGCTTTAACAGTGATGGAAACATCGTGAGAAAACCAGCATACCTGAGAGTTCTCTACAAGAATCTCGAAGGTGTGTGGCGTCTTCCCACATTTACGCCACCTCAGTGAACTAGGGCTTTACCCATTTCGTTCGTAGAGAAGACTAGTGCCCAGCAGTGGGCAAGTATAATGCAGGGCTGATATTAATATAATTGCCTAAAGATATTTTACGGCTGAGTAATAAAGGCATTAATGAAGAGATTTATGAGTGGTAGAGTCACGTTGTAGACAGTTTTGTCTACAGCATGAATGGGCATTAAGTCCGTACCACTGTCTCATGGAAAACCGACATAAAGTAGCGGCTTGTTGCTGCGTATTGTGCGGTAAGTGAGATATGCGGAGGGCCAAGTCCCCTTCCCCTTCCCAATCCCTTAATTATTCCTTTCCTTTAAGGTCGGCAATCGGTATTGAGGACGTACATGGGCGGTGTAGATCACTTACCACCAGGTAAACAACTTGCTCGTTTGCCGGACTATGAAAACACTTTTTTGCTGTTTACTTGTCATTTTTAAAATTCGACATTTCATAAATCCGCAATGTAAAGAGCACTAAACTCGGAGTTAATGAGCGCGCGCATCCCCTTAATTACTGCACTGCATGCGCGCGCCCGTTAACCCGAGCGATAGTTAATTTCTTATTAGCTTTATATTGCGTTATTAAGAATACAGTATAAATTATTATTTAAATAAAACAAGACTGTGCATGAAAATAAAATAATAGTTTAAAAAAACTAAAAAACACGCTTACAAAAATAGAAAATAAATTTTAATAAATTTGAAGAAAAAAATGTATTTTATTGTAAGAAAAGCGTGGGGTGCTTTTCAAGATATTATCAAAATGATAATCCTTCTACTCATATCTGTCAATAAAATAATTATAACTATTGACACCATGCACCCCATTTTTTTTAAATGATGAATTTATATCGGACCTTGTTAAGTATGCCACATTTCGATTTAATCCGATTTATTGAAGTAGGTCAAAATCATATTCAAAGTTTCCGTTACATACTAACATGCATCTGAAGCTAATAAAAGCGTGTTAAAAATATATATTTAAGTCGCATAAATATATATTTTTAGTAGTATCACGTTTGTAATCCACCATACCACATTTTCGTGACAAACTATCCACTGGCTGTTGAACTTCCTAGAACTTTCACACCTATAGAACTAAAATGGTAAATAAAAAGGTATTAGGAGACCTAGCTAAAGTTTGAAAGCCACTGGTACTCAGTACTTCGCAGAACACTGTATTTTCCCATATAGTATTTCCCATATAGTCGTAAATAGTGTGTTTCGTTGGAAGTTTAAATTAAAATAACACAGAGAGATTTAGATGTGTCACTGAGCATACACATGTGGGCGAGTAGCCGGCTGCGAAGCGAGAGGATTTTATTTTGAGGAGCCGTGAATTAAATTCCCGCACCGAGACAAATATTGTGTGATCCACAGATATTTATTTCGGGTCTGGGTGTTGTGACAAGTCCCTCGTAGTTCCTGATACCCACGATACAGGTTTAAACTAGTGTGCGGGCCATGCATGACACAATACTTTTTAATACCAAATTCTATTTAGCATATTTCGGGTCTGGGTGTTGCGACAAGTCCCTCGTAGTTCCTGATACCCACGATACAGGTTTAAACTAGTGTGGTGGCTATGCATGACACAATACTTTTTAATTCCACATTTTGTTTGACATTGCTTCTGTTTATGGACAGACGTTTTACGCTTACAATCGACAATCGACTTGCTCGTTTCGTTAGTCAGGCGTATAATAAAAAAAAACACTTATAACTAGACATCAGATTATCTGCATTTGCATGTTTGCATATGCAAATGCATATAACTCTATATTTTTTATTACATAATTTAATACTTTCTCGCCGATCGTGCATAATTAGATAGATAGTGAGGTACTAATATATCGTTTAGTGGGAACAGTGGCAAACTGCAGCCTGCGCCAAATTATTATGCCCAGTGACCTATGTCCATACGGATATGTCGTTTTGGGCTTACAAATTATTGATATTAAGTGCCAAACGTCCTAAGCTCTAAATAAATACCTGATCTCACAACAATTACATGTGATTTTAATGTTAATTCGCCATATATTTTTGTTGTTAGCATTTAATGCAATTGATGTACCTTACTCTTTAATATAAATTATTATAATTTTTAATAATAAAAAACTATAACCCTCCAATGGTGAGGCATAGGATCCAAGTCACTAGTGGTTAGGAGCCCAGAGTGAGAAAACCCCTTCACAATGCATGGCGTGTCTAATAACACCACCTTCTGAATCTGTCTTTTGACCCAACGACCAATGTACAATTGATTATTATTATATTCTTTGTAATTGTTTAATTGATTAAGAAATAAACAAAAATAGCTATTAAAGCGAGCATTTTGATAATGCATATTTGACCTTTTTATTAAAGCATATTTCATATATATTTTGCCATTTTGTTAATGCATATAATCCGATGTAGTTTTAATATCTATTCATGAACTATATAACATGTACTTACTTACTTCTTTCTTACCTGTCATATCTCTTATTTTTTTAAACGGCTAGCGTTTTCAAATTTCAGAAATTATCATTTGACTATAAATAAATGTTTTGTGATCTATGTAACAAAAGTAAAAAAATGGCATAGTTAGAACGGTGGTATTTAATTAAAATGAAACAATTTATGCAACATTAACATTTCTTTATTAATAAATAAATAATACATTATTTGCATAATAACATATTTAGTAATCAGTTCACACTTATATAACAGCTGCACTGGCTTTATTAGTCCCTATAGCCGCCTAATGGAAGCAACTTTAGAAGCTAAAATATCTACCAGACTTAACAAAGGCTTTAACAATAATAACATACATCTAGGCTTTGGAGAAATTCAATAAAATGATCTCGTCTACTCATTTAGGTCGCAGCAGATTTGGCCAAAGGTGTTGAGGCGTAAGCGGATTGAATCAAAGGGGAATGGTCTGAGCGGTTATGGTCATACTCGTGTTGACTAAACCCAATTCAGCCTAAACGGTTTCAATCTAAACGGCTTTGGATAAACTTCTCGACGGCAAATAAAGTAATTTGTAAAGTTGATACGAAATACAGGATCGTTATTTATTAAATAATGTTCTTTATCATTCTGCGTACTTAGCAAATGGTGATTGTGGACTACTGAATACCTGAGTCATGAAACGCAGAAATGCGCTGCCAAGTTTTATCGCCAATTTGGATCCACTCCTTACACCTCCCTGGGGCAGAAGCGACGACAATAAAGAAGGAGGCTCACTTTCTTTTACGGGTGGAACAACAGGCGCAACGGGTTTCTCTACGAAATTCAAATATTCATTGATTACTGGTGCCCGAGAAATGTCTGTATTAAGATTGTTGGGAAGAGGTGTGGGGACTAAAGGTCCTATAGGAGGAGCCTTAATAGGAATAGGAGGAACGGGTGTTATAAGCACAGGTGGCACTTCAGCAGGAGTAACTGCCACCGGTTCATTAACAACAATTGGCACTTGTTCTTCAACTGCAGCTGGGACGGGAGGTGTTTCGGGAACTTCATTTTCTATCACTGGTGCTACAGGGGGAGTTATAAGAGGTATTTCAGGCGGAACATGTTCAATATTTTCATTTGGAATATCTGGTTCATCGTGATGCTCTACTACTGGTGCTAATGGCGGATGTTCAGGCCGAGGTACTTCGGGCACAAAATGAGCTGGTGGTATAACTGGCACTGGTGTCACAATGCCTTCAGGCTCTATAATATCTATCACTTGCCTCCTGGCTATCTCGTGTTTTATTCCAAAACTGCCAAACGGTGACCATTTCTCCTTTATAAAGAGTATGGGTTTGATAGGGAACGGGATAAGTGAAATATCTATCCCCTTTTTTACACTAAGCCCTGAAAATATCGTCACTGTATTCACTTCACTCAGTAGAATTGTTGTTAGTAATATGGATATCTGTTGACAAAAATAATCATAATTTTTAGAATGCTTCTGAGTTAATCACAATTTATTAATTAAATATAAGAGTTAAGAAAATTAAATATTTATATTTTATTACCAATATTATTGTAATTGAATTAGATTTTATTACTGCTTTTTTATTTTAATAATGAAAATACCTGGACTAGCTTCATCATGCTGCAGTGGATGGTAAAACAATAATAAGATGAAAATCAAATGGACGGCTTTAAGTATTCTTAATTTTTTCCATTCAATTTCATGTAGAATGAAGGCAACTTCAGTGTCCTTTTGTAAGAAGCACGCTATTTTTATGAGTCACGGCATTGTTTCAAAAGAATAATTACTAAGAAAATCTCAGTAATGAACTTGATTCAGGGTTACTGTGTCAGGATTTTTCTTGACCTCATTAATACTTATCTTCCGTTAACCTACTTTCCTGATGAACCGGTAATTAATACCTAGATCGTATATATATTTAGATTGTGTATTATACCGCAACTTATTACGATGACGATTTACTTGGTAAAGCCACATTTAAAACAATTTGTATTTCCGTAAATTGGGCAGCTTGACTGGGTTATTACCACTGTCTGGCAGAAAACTGACGTGAACGTGCAACTAGTTCTTGTAGTTCGTACAATGAGTGAGATATCCCTTAATTATCCCTTCCCTTTAAGAGCTTAAGACAACATATCTCATTCGTCTGCTATTGTGGGCGTTCATAGGTGGAAGATCGTTTACCAGCAGGTGATCCACTTGCTCATTTGCCGGTCCATGCTATAAAAAAGACACGTACACTCCGATCCGCAATGCTTACAATCATAATATAATTAGATGTACCTAGATACATACGATAGGGTACAGACGATAAAACTAGACAAATAGCGAACTATATTATTGATTATAAATTATAAAATGTCATTCCAATAAAACAGAAGTCTGTGAATGCATCCCACAAAAACGACTGAACACTGTTCCAATAATGTTAGGTAAAACTCTATTATGCATATAGACTATAAAACACTTTTATCACAGAAAAAATAATTACGGGGTTTTTGTTCAAGGGTCTGGCCCTTGAACAAAAGCCATTCAATAAATAAAACGTTTGTCTTACTAAATAATATTTCGCTTCTACACTTTCACAGAGAAATTGTCAAGAGTAACAAGAAAATATATGAAGCTCACATACAAAACAGTCGAGTATGTGGACTGCAAATAATGTGGCGCATATCCAAATAGTAGTATTTTAAGAAAGTAAATGAATCGGATACAAAATTATGAACTGAATACTGATTTACTTGTAGTTCTACAATGCAGCGTACGTATTTTTTTAACCTTACACGTGACTATACTTTTAAGAGACATTGCGTCCATCGATGATTGGCATAATTATAATTGCCTGAAGTTACTGGATGTACACTGACTGACCCCGGAATGCAACTAGTCTGATTAAATCACCGTGGCGACTGATAAATCAATGTGTACTATATATCGATATATGGTTGTCGCTATCTAGTCGCAAAAGCGTAGTTGTAGTAGTTGTTCGACCTCGTATAAAAAGAGCCGACTCGGGGTAGAGACGCCGGTGATCCACAGTGATCTCCGTATGTCATACTCTGAATTCAAGCTTTCAGGCTTTATATGTAAATGGTATACAATTACACCCCTTACCCATGGCTCATACCCGCTATGGGTAAGGAGTGGCAAATTCTTATCTCGCTTCATCTTAATTTCGGTGTAGAACAAGTACAAGGGACAATGTTTATGTAAAATAATCGCCGTTAATGCGGTGTCAGAAAATATGATCAAGGTAATTTGCATACATAATTTTTCTACAGTAACACATTATATAATTTATGCACATAATTTGCATAAATGGTGGAGTCACGTTGTAGCCAAAACTGACTACAGTATTAACGGGCCAGCTCGACCGAATTGTTACCACTGTCTCATTAATAGATGTGAAGTAGTAGCATGCTGTAGCGTTACGCACGATGAGTGAGATGTCCGGTGGCCCAAATCCCCCCTCCCAATTCCAATCCCCTAATTATCTCTTCTCTTTAAAGTCGGCGGCGCGTACATGTTTTTTCTGACATTGTATCTACATGGGCGGTAAAGATCACTTACCATAAAGTGACCTAGTTGCTCCTATGCCATTCAAATATATACTTTACTCTAAAATCATCACGAAAAAGTACAACATTTTTAACAATACTTTGAACAGTATAGAAAGTCTATTTACTTTAAATACACGTAACATTTGAATTTACAATGCCGAACTAATACATTTAAGTCACGACGTACCTGAGTACCTCATAATATTCGCATAAAAGAAAGTTCTACCGTGTGGGGATGATTGGTATTCCGATGAGGCAAACAAACACACAGCTGGTGTCAGAGTGTTAAGTCAGCTGTCATTTCTGTCAACATACTAGCCACAACACAAAAAATATTATAAAATAACATTTGAGGTAAAAAAAAACAATCAACGACAATGTGCTGAAATTAAAGCCAAGTGGACGTTATACAAACTGTGGTTTTTTTAATTGTATTGATAGTTTCATAGACAATCGTAGATGAATGCGGAACAAATTGAAAGTGAACTTTGTTTGTAAAGGATTATCATTACAATAGATTAAAGGTAAGCATTGGACGTACTGAACAGTACTTGTTATGTAGCACAAACGCATGTTTTGCTCTATATATACGAAAAAAGAACACAATACGTACTCATTTAAGATAATAATTTTATTTCTAAAAGTTTTATATTTCGAACATTTTAGAAGAAATCAGGTACTGGTCAATCACTTTAGATAAGCTAACTTGAGTCATAAAATGTCAAACTACGATAAGAGTACTTAAAATGATAATTTTGTGATATAAACGTTAGGTATTTTGCATAAATACGACATTTCTGACTTTATTGACTGGTTGACTATTATTTTTTTCTTAATATTTCGCTGACCTACAGTAACGAGCTAGTTTACAACGAGGAAAAGTAGTCATTTGTTTCAATTAAAAACATATTATACTAAAATAAAAATTTATACATAGATTTGAGTGTAAGTGGGCCACCAACATCATAGGCTCAAAGCCAACCTCACCTACACGTGGTACACTTTGACGACAAACGGATGAGGCAATGGCGAAACTTCCTCTTGCGGGTTGTGGGGTCAAACGGCAGTTGCCCCACATAATATCAATTACCGCCAAATCATGATGGTGAGACGAACCCTGGCATTGGGTTTGGATGGTGCTAGGCAGAAAGATAACATAAAAACATGGTATTTAGTGTCGACCCACTCCTGTGCCTATGCCCAAGCTTATGCCTGTCTTTGTTTGTGCCATTCACCCTATCTTATATCACCCGTGTGTATCTGTTAAACTAAATAGCCGACGGCCTTTTTAATGACTTCGATATAAAATATATCGATATTATTGTTTTACATAGATGAGTTACGTCGAACAATACTCGTAGAACAAGCAGTAGCGGTGCGAAAGCCGCAAGTCGCTCAAGCGTTCGCGAACGCAAGTGTGTGGACGTCATTTACCGCTAAACAAATTAGAAATTATAATTTTATTTGTAATTAAATTTAGTTAATTATAATTTTACATTTTAAATTATTTTCTAATTTACCACACCTCGTACACTCCATACATTTCACGTTATGAATATATTATATAAAATCTCAACATACATAAGTTTATATCTGTATATGATGCACACACATGATGAAGAATTGCTTAATCTATGGCAAGCATATCGACTGCATACCAAGCGGTTCTTAATAGTGCTAAGAGATGGCGTTAGGTGGTACTGATAGCAATGGTGTATAAGTAACAGTTAACTATAATACACAAAATACATTAGAAATACAAAATTATTTCCTTTATAGCTGATACCAACATACTGCGATTGTACGCATTTGGCTTTCGCGATACAAAACTATAGCGACCTCTTAACGATATTGAGAACTGATTTGTATACAATTAAAACAGATTGGAACAAAGCGACAGAAAGGGATATAGGCGATAAGTGGATATTAATGAATTCCATTCAAATGAGCTCCATATTCTAATTCAATATAATAATCTAAGTATTATTATTTTACAAAGTATTAAATATTCCGTTTATAAACTATTTTATGCGGTTTTTTTCATAAACATATCACTAACCTAACGTAACGAGATTTTTTTTTTATTTCTTAGAAAACAGAAGGATAAATAAGCCGCTACTTTACATTTGTTTTCTGTGAGATAGTGGTAATCACCCGGTTGAGCCGGCCCATTGATGCTATAGACATAAGTGTACAGCCCGGATGAGCCAGCGGGGCCTATTCATGTTGTAGACATAAGTGTCACAAAGTGGCTCTACCACTCAAAACCTGTCACAATTCTCAATTATTTTATACGATAACCCGCCTAATGTGGACCTATTTTGATGATTCTAAGTATCTTTGCTCGATAATGTGTACTACCAACGTATAAATATAATATATTATAACTAGCTGTGCCGCGCGGTTTCACTCGCTTGCATATTACTGCTCCACTCTCATGGGTTGTAGTCTGATGATATATAGTTATGAACCGTCGCGACGTCTCCACAAATAAAATAAAATAAAATGGAAAATAGATGGAATCAAAATATTTATTAAATCCATAAATGTTTATATTATTCGTTTAGAATAGAATAGATTCAGTCAAATTTAACTCTAGCACCAGTTTGTAAGGCTGTGATAGTGTGAATATGCGCTCCCCGATTAAGTTATTCAAAACTGACATGACACAGCCACACACAGCCAACCAGCCGCTTCTTTAAGTTTGTTTTCTATAAAACTGTGGTAACGAACCGGTCGAGCCAGCCCATTCATGCTGTAGACAAAACTGTCTAAGCATGACACTAACACTCATAAAATTTTCAGTAACTGATAATAAAAATTCTATACTCAGCAGTGGAGTATAATTTATTATCTGCCTTTGTAATTCTAAGCAACACCTTCATGATAATTAAAGATTTGCTGACGTCACAACTTTATTATTCAAAGTGATTCATAAGGATGAAGATCTAGTTACACACAACAACATTCTGAATTTAATATCAAACTGGTTCTCTACGAATAACCTTTTATTAAATGCAGGAAAAACAAAATGTAAATCATTTTTCATTACCAAATGTTATAAAGGTGAAGACGCGCATACAATTAAACGAAGAAACATTATATCTAGTCTCTTCAACAATTTACTCAGAAACGACTCTAGATAGTAAATTGAAATAGGATCCTCAAATAGAGATTATCCGGTAAATTAAGTGCTGCAGCTTTTGCAGTTCGGGAAATGTTACAATTACATTATACACTTGACTCGATATTCAGTTTTATACATATTGTATCTTTTATTTTTGTACTGACTTGTCATAGTTTTCTTTAGGCGCTCTCAACCCTTACATTTAAGTGACCACGCTGAGGGCACCCCCTTCGGGGTACGAACCTCGGCCACTGGGGGAGGGCAGAGACATCTACGATTAATGGTTTCGGGGAGTATTAAAACTACTTAGTCATTATCGGCACGCGGGCCGGTACTAGGGTCGGGGGGGTTACGGGGAACGCGGCGCGGTCCTCGGCGGCGAGGGCGATAAGTCGGTCTTGTAGAGTGTATTTTGTTGTATTCTTCTCTCCTTCGGATGGCCAGAGTGGTCGCATCGTCCGGATCAGTGAGGATTTGTCATAGGCGCTATTTTAGTGGCCTACACGATTAATAAACTATTTCATTTCTTATAATCTAAAACTCATAATAATATAAAGAAAAATGTCATCCACTACGTAACGTGAGCTAAACCACCAATAGGTTAAAGGTGACGTCGTTAATACAATTAAAAGTAATTATTACCAATTTGCAGCATTACGTACTCTTTAGTAGCGCGATACTACTATACCGACTACGGTATGTTATAGTGCTCACTATATCATCCAGCTCTCTATAGAGTTTCTTCTCTATGCGTAGATTTTTGAACACGAAATTGGTCGTTTTTTGTTCAGTAACAAAAAAGTAATAGTTAGTCAAATAAATTATCTGATATAATTGTGCCCAATTAGAACGTTTTCGGCAACTTGACGAGACATATTCCTTCCTATTTTGGTTTAATATTGTTATTCTGTTTGATATTTTTTTTGTTAGTATGTTTTTCAAAATATACTTATTTAGCCTCCGTGGCGCAGCGGGCGAGTAGCCGGCTGTGAAACGAGAGGCCGCGTTTTCGATCCCCGCACCGAGACAAACATTTGTGTGATCCACAGATATTTGTCTCGGGGTCTGGGTGTTGTGAGACCAAAAAGTCTCTCGTAGTTCCTGATACCCACGACACAAGACTCGTATCTTAGTGTGGGGTCAGGACTATGTATGTGACTGTTGGGTGTTTTATAAAAAAAAAAATATTTATACAGTTCTTTGATGATAAACAATATTTTTATATCCTAGACCGATTTATATAAACCCATATTGTTTTATTGGAAATCTATCAATGTTCCGTACAGTGGCAATAAGCATGGATTGACCCGAATTCACACGCCATTTGGTATCACGGTCAGTTGACCATGACACCATGATATTTTTATAACAATGGCCGGTAAGCGAGAAAGTGAGTTCCCTGATGGTAAATGATCTACACCGCTCATGAACACCCACAATGCCACAAGGATCATAGATCAATTGAAGGAACGGGGATAGAGAATGGGAGGAGAGTGATTCGATCCTACGGAACGAAATAACAATCATTGGCAGTACGAAACCTAATGGCAAACTGCCACTTCACGTCGGTTTTTTGTGATACACTGGTCCCACCCCCGTTGAAGCCGCCAATTCACAACAAAAGTGTCCGTCATTTTTCAATTTAATAGATATGTACATAAAATATACCTGAAGGAGTAATTTCCAATTTTTTTAATCCGCAACCTGGTAGCCATTGTAAGTGGTAGTGGAAGTATAAATGGTAGAGCCGCGTTGTACCCAGTGTTGTTTATACAATATTTACGTTTAAATTGGCCGACCGGTTTGACTCATCTGTCTTACAAAAAACTAACATAAAACTTTGTCGTTGTGTTACGAGGGCCCAACAAATGCTTTCTTCGGATTAATTAAATTCCTCTCTAAATTTCGGTAACGCACCCACATTTCCTCTGGCATTATGAACGTTCAGGCAATTGCTCATTTACCATCAATTTTATTTGCTCGTTACCTTGCCTTTTAGCTATAGATCAGACACGTGACTTCAGTAGTTTGGAATAGGTGTCAAATGTTTGCGAGTGTCCTTCAGTATCAACGACAAACGCCTGTCCTATCAGTAACACGGTCCTATTTCTACGCAGCTGAATTCCCAGAAATAGTTGAACCATGATAGTAGGTAAATCCTTTGTTTTTTCGATCATTGGTAAATCTGCATTTCAAAATAAAATAAATATTAATATATTTCTACGAAAAAAACCGCCATACACGGTAATACCTCCATGGAGGTTAAAGCAAGTCACTTCATGCGATTATTTTCGCTGCCACCATCATTATAGTATGTCAACATTTGAATAACAGCTTTCCTTGAAATTAACTGGTTCTAACATAACGCCAATGATGATTCACATCGACAACATATTATACAACTACATCTGTAGATCGTATACAAAAAATGTATTAGCATCTAAATTATAAAAATCTAGTTTTATAAATGCAATTGGATTCCTTTGCGGTTTTAGCAAAAGAATTATACTTAATGTCCATTAAATCGGCACTACGAAGTTAATGGAATACAGCTATTCTCAGCATATTTACCTAGCCTTTAGGGCCTAGGATGAACTTTAATAATAATATTAATTTGGGATAAATGCTAGGCATCAGCGCTGTACGGCATTATTTGATAGTTCTTTTGATTACTGTAGCCGTCACACGCGGTCTCTAGCTTTCCGTTCAAATCCGGCTCGAAATTCGGATGGCCGCAAGATATTTACTTATCATTGTCCTCAATATCTTTTGCCTTTCTTCCGCGTTCATTCCTTCCATCCCCTTCGACTTAGACGTGACTTTGACGTAGCAAATACAATAGAAAAAAGAGTGGACACTGAAGTCCTCTAATAAGCCTACTTGGATTATAAATATAATGTCTGTACAAAAACTAACAGCAAAGTTAACGACGTACAATTTTTGTTAAAATAATATTTCTTTTTAAATTACTTTGTCCCAAACCGTTTTACTTTTCAGGAAAATGGCGGGGATACGACTTCTATTTGCAATAATAATCGTCACAATGCTTGTGTCAAGTTGCAAAGGCGGTATAATAGAAAACATATTTCAATACATCTTCCAGAAAGCAACGGGGAAACGAAGTGTATCAGAAGCCATAACAGATTACCTCGACGAAGTGTTTCCTAAAGACGACAAAGAAACCACAATGATGAAACATGTATTTATGATGCTGACCGACGAGGATGATCAGGAAAGTCAGGCAGCGGGGATGGAATATCTTATGGACTGATAACTTACATATTATTGATAAGACAATCGATCTGTACATATTTCACTGCTCGATTCAAACGGTTAAACCTTCCTTATCTAGTATGATATGGTACTGAAAGCATTTAAAACCCATATTTTGAAATAATGATAAAACACTACTGCAACATGTTTACAAAAATTCACATAGGTATATAATGTACCCTACCTTACCTACGGGCACTACCGTATATTGAAATTGTGATAATTTACAGGGAGCAGGAGCAGACTAATTTATATCTTTAATTTTTAAATTATTTTATTATTTATTAAATTATTATCAGCCAGCCAGATACTAATTATATTATGTGTTAGGTATATTTTTAAGTGCAATAAAGCAATAATTATAGCAAATTTTGTTTTCTTTTCCTACAATTCATTTAACCAAATAAAAAAAAATTAACATTTCAATTGAATTCTGCCATAAAAGAACAAATGATCTTTTCGGAGATCAATCAAGCTTAACATAAACGCTGCTATTCTTCCTTTTAGAAGCGCCAAAAGTAATAATCTTGTAGCAAGTGATTACAGATTGCCCCATTAAAATCTGTATGAGCAAAAAAAATACAAACAGGATATTAGGTAGTCGGTACCTATTTATTATGAATTAAAGATGAGCTATCAAATCACGTATTGATCTCAAAGTTAATTGAGAAAACGTGTTGACGAGTGTTTCACCTATTAATTTATATGGCCAATAAATTCGGAACAGGAAAACAAATTTAATAGTATTTAATAGGCCTGTATAAGTTCTGTATTCTGTATTAAGTTATATATCGCTTGCTGTAACGGTGAAAGAAACATCGTAATCAAATCTGTATACGTACTTGAGAATTCTCAGAAAGTGTGAAGTCTGCCAACCGCCATTAGGCCTGGGTAGTGGACTAACGCCTTACGTCTCTCATTCGTAAAATAAGCCCGTGCCCAGCAGTGGACCAGTACAATACAGATCTGATCCGATTATATAATTCATCCCTGTTGTACGAACGGGCAATAGCCATCACCTTTAATGACAAATTAACATGTATCGGAGCTATGAACATTCTGTTATTTTTTTATTTGTCTGTATCTGAAGACAGGTCGCTCACCTGATGGTAAACGCCACACATAACCTTAAATAGTACAACACAGGTTATAAAAAAAAGTTGTATTGAATAATAATTAAAAAAATACACCCATCAGTCACCTACATAGTCCTGACCCTACACCAGGGTAAACTGTATCGCGGGTATCAACAGCTACGAGAAACGTATGGTCCCAGAACACCCAGATCCGAAACAAATATTTTTGGATCACACAAACATTTGTTCTGGTGGGGAAATCGAACACAGGATTCTCGTTTCACAGCCAGATACTGACAACTCAGCTACAAAGGCGGCAAGATATCATATAACGATTCTTAGGGAAATCCTTGATTATTCTGAGCTTTGATGCTATGATTATATCTAATAAATTATAAAATTGGTCTATTATAATTCCGCTGCCCCTTTTTTTGTTGTTATGTTTGAAATATCAAAACAAAATGTATTTGAGATATATTTTAATTGAAATAAAGTTGCAAACTCAAATTGAGACTTTTGTACGTAAATGCTGATACGAGACTTAAAATATCTTCAATAATCTCCTTCTGTGAGTTATTCAGTGCAAAGTTATTTATAGTGACGTCATGTATGAGTACACACAATACGCTCACGTATCTCGACACATCTCGTTACCGCTTCTAGATACTTCTTTGTGGTTAATTTCACTAGGAATTTTAACTTCTCCTGCACGCCTAGTCCATCACTCTCGTCGTATTTATCCTTCATTGGTTCATTCACATAACCTTCTTGAGTATCATTCGGTTGTTCATTCCAAACTGGAGGCCTTCTTGGATTAGTAAACGGTGCATGTTCGTATCCACACTCAAGTCTCCCACCACGCAGCTTGCATCCTCCGCTTAGATCAATAGGTTTATTTTTGCTCCTGGGATTGCCCACATTTAAATTGTATCCACAGAGCACTCTATCATTGACAACTCGGCATAACGAGCTATCAAATTCGTAGGGACAGCAGCGATTACGAGGCCTTGGTAACTGAGCATTTTGATCCGGGACATTCAGTTTTAAATTCTTATGTGTAACAGCTTGAGAGTTTTCTACTTGGTTCTCAAAATTCTGACAGTGTCTAGCTATGACCAATTGTAACGAGGTCATTAGTATCTGCTAAATAAACAATAGAGGATGGAAAAATGACAAATAATATTATTAAACTACCACTGGTATGGCGATAAACTCGCCTCCTATCAGATCATAGGACGTAAATAAGTTTGGCGAAATGTGGGGGGTAGTGGTTACCTGTCCCTTTTCCTGTCCCTTTCGGGGATTATAGCTGTGAGTGCGTATGTAATTATGGTAGGTATATTGTAAAATAATTATATACAAATAAACCAATTAAACGAAATTAAATGGCTGATACAATATTAGTCACAAAAGATATTATATTCAAATAAGCGATTAGCATTAGAATAAACGATTTTCATGATGTAGTAATATAATTTGTTTCAACTATTAAAAACAATTATTGGATATGTCATTCTACTCGTCTATTGTAAAAAATAAATAAAAATAAGTAGATACTAACCGTATATAACTCGACGTATCTCATCACGTACCTTATCGAAAGCTAAAATAACTCTATTTTAATTAACAATTGACGTATGTATAGTCAGAACAAAAACTGTTTTAAAATATTATAACTATCTACCGTAAATGTTAATTTCGTCAAAATGTTAATTCAAACCTAATTATTGTATCGTTTAATACATCCTGCACTTCGTCACGTTACATCGGTTTGGTCGAGAGATGGATGTTTGACATTTCAAGAGATCTCGGTGACTCCATTAATTTACCACAAAATTACGTAACATTTTATTTACTTACTTCATCTTATTTTTCAATAATATAATGTTTATTTCAACAACCATATAATAGTACGTTTCATAAGTTTATTTTGGATGCCCAATTCGTCTACATTTATTAAGGTAAGATCAACTTCATCTATATTTATATTTTCTATTTCAATGACATTATCGTCTAAAATATCTAACCATTCTTTGTTAGCTTTAATAATATTTTTTGCCCATTCCCAAAGTTGACGTCTTATTTTCCGCTTAAATGTATTATTACTTTGGCCAGCTATGTTACTAGATCGTTCCGAACCACTATAACCAGCTTTACTGGTCTTGGACGAGTGCGGTGAATCCCCAAGCATTGCTTTAAATACATATTTTTTTATATCGGTTTCTTCAAACCCAATTTTTTTGCGACATTCTTCTTATTTACACATTCCGGAAAATATGTGGCACTCCGAAGATTAGAGATTTTTTCACTAATACTCATTTTCAAATCTATTTCGCCATGTGACAAGGGTTTGGCGATCACAGTGGGCTTACTTGCCTTACCCTTTACTTTCTTAACTTGTAAATTGTTTTTTTCTCGTGATGCAACAACTGCACTTTTGATCGCATCATATTCATACTCCTTCGTTTCTTTCTTCAAGGAGAAAGAATGCGAAGAATAACTTGCGCTACCTGCCAACAAAGTTTTATTAACTGGTAACCATAATTAGTATGAAACTAGACCTTTTAGATAGATATGTATAACATTTTATTTAACAACCACGCATATCTGATAACATTATTAACTTGCTTAAATGTATAGGATATATAACACAGACAAAAACAACGATTCATTAAATTGTCTCTCCAAAATAACTGCTAATTTTACTTTTAAACTCTTCAAATTTAGACCGTCTTGTAAATGTAGCTCTTCTATTTCTCTTTTCTTGTTCCTGGAACTTTTTTATTATGATACTTAGTTCTTTCTTACTTAGCTTTTTTGCATCCAGTTTAAGAATTTTGGATGTAGTTGACCTAGATAAATCTCCCTTTTTAAAACTTTCGAGTACTTTATCAAACATGCCTTTCTTATAAGAAGTTAAAGACATGTTGTTCTTTAAATTATTAGAAATGAGCCTTGCAATAGATAGCCTATTATTTTTACTCTTTTCCGCGTAGGTTTCCAACATTTTAAGTAATTGTACCTTATCCAACTTCTTCAAATCATATTTCGATTTGTTTGACAGCAAACCGGAAGCCGAAAGATTACCTTTTTTGTAATCAAAAACAAATTTTTCCAACAATTTTTCTTTAGATCCCTTTATAGAAAACTTCTTTTTTAAATCTTCAAATTCTAGACCCTGTATTAAATCTAGGTTTCTTACAGACATATTTATTTTTGAAAACTTCTTTTTGTTCTTAAACAACGTTATTAAAGACGCCAATTTCTGTAGAGAAAACCGATTTAAATTAGCAGCAAACTTTTCTTTAATGTCGTTCACATCTAGGTGATCTAATTGAGTATTAAATGTATCCTTAAAGTCATCAACATCTATTTGATCAAAATTGGGTGACAGTTTTTGTTTCAAAATATTTAGGTCTACTCCAGAAAATTACACGTCTTTTTATTCTTTTACAAAAAAATAAACATATCTTTCGTATACATCGCACGCAACAGCTTGGCCTCTTTTTTTTCTTACATGTCTGAGTTTTTTTATTTTTTAGAGCAGTGGTCGGGGATCCTGAATTAAAGGAATATAATTTTATTGCGTACAACTTTCACTCGGCGTTACATTGGCATAATATATGCAAACTTAAAGCATATTTTTATTTATATACTAGCATAGATGTACTCGTCATGCGTTGCAATGCCACGTAAAGAAAAATGTGTTTGGCAAAATATCATCACTATCGGTTCATCCGAGGTTTAGAAAATCAGGATTAACTTACAAAGATTTTTTTGGCCTGGAAGCTTCGCCGGCGTACGCAAATCAACTCACCAAAATTTCATCACACTCGGATGAAATATTTAGAAATGCATAGAGGACAAAGATACAAAGAAACTTTCCTACTATTTATAGAGATAATTACTCTTAACTATGGGACCAGATAGATTTCCTGTCAAGGTTTGGAAATGCCTCGACAATAAGGGCATACTCATAGTTAGTAACTTGTTCAATATGTCTTAAAAAACGCCTCATGCATGGCAGTTGAGCCGAATAGTCCCGATATAAAAGGGTAGTAAATTCTATCTATCAGAACTGTCGTGGTATAAAGTAAATGTGTTATACGATGAAACTCTATAAACGAGTCATCGACAGTATGACAGAGATCCGAGTGCTCACTTTCAAAGAACCATTACGACTTTTTCAGATGTATCAACTATCGACTCTATGTTTGCTCTAAACATGATTGCTATAAAACATTGGGCTAACAAACGATCGTTGTATAATTATTGTGTTTTTAGACATGGTAAAAGCTTATAATCATGTATGAAGGGACACGATCCAGTGGAGTGTACGAACGAAAAATGCCTACAAGCACGACTTACTTACTTACTTACTTGTCTCTTTGTACATCATAGCCGACATGTACAAAGAGACAAAATTACTGCCAAAGGCTGTTGTGGTAACACAAAACAAGATCCATTCTGTTCACTGTAGGTATACATCAAAGCTAAGTCCTAAACCCGTTTTCATTCAGCTTGGTCTTAGATCCGCTCATAATTATTTTAATAACAATACAGTTGTTACAGTTGTTGTGCCGCTCAATATTATAAATGGCATATTACATTAAAATTAAATTAAAAGAATAAGTACCTACTCACTTTTCTTCCGACGAATGCACATCACATTCTAATAATGATTTGTGTTGGATTTGTGTATAATTTTCATTTCTATTCACGTCATTATTGCGAGGTACCACGTTCGAATCCACATCGACTTATAAATTTATTGTAGTTATCGCATTTCCTCTTTATTTTACATTTTGATTTTACGTATATTTGGATATTAGATTGCCGTCAACAGCTGTCAAATTTTACAATCATTATTGAAAACGTTGAATAGACATTTCTTAACCGTCTATAATAATTATCTAGCAATTATTACATAAAAAAAGAATTATCAATAACAAGAAGATTTTATAACTTTTATGACATCGTAAGACCTCAGTTGTTGTTGAGTTTTCTTGAATACTTTGCGAACTGTACCTAAAATTAACTTTCATAATAACAGCATGAGCGTGAACAACATAACAACATTCAATGAATAAAGTATAAATTCACTGTTGCGATGTGCGTACAATGTTTTTATCCTTATCGGTAAGAAATTATTTTTCTACAGTGTCTCATTGCATCACAAATTACAATGTACTAAGAATTTTATTTTTTTATTTTTGTTTCTAACAAATAAAATGGATTCTTATTACATATTTATTTTGATAATGTTATAAATATATGCCTATGATATTAAGTCCCACTTTACACGTAGCGTGAATTTAAGTGTATATATAATTAATTTTACAAGGTGGTAAGTCCCTTGTATGCCGCTTGGGTTGTTACCACCGCTATGTCTATTTCTCCCGTCAAGTAGCAATATGTACGCATTGTTGTGTTTCGGTTTGGAGGACATTGAAGTCGGTGAAATTACTGGGCATTATGATTATTGTAATTCAAAGTTCTGAGTGGTATGGCTTCTGTTTATGGGCAGGCTTGGCGCTTACTATCAGGCGATGGTAAGCATCTGCTCATCTCGTCATTCAATTAATTAAAAAAAAAAAAAATGTTATTATACTGGATAATGCCGCTCTTTGACCAATAAAATATAAATTTCAATTAAATGATAATTCTCATATAAGTCGTAATTACTACGTATTTGTCACTATCTATCTATGTAGCAGGTGTACTTGTTACAGACGATATAGTGAAAATTAGAGATACAAAAAAATCAACAGTATATAGTATTACGGAATTAAGTTAATAATGTAATCTTTTGTATTAATTATTATCTATATAAATTACAATTAAATGCTATTCGTTGGTAACGGCATCAATTGAGAATGGCTAGGCCGATACCGTGATATGACAATGTTAATGCAACATGTTATTAATTGAGTTTTATTATTATTACAGACTTGCTTCGTAATGTCTAGAATGTTTATCTTCAGCGTATGTGCCCCGAAATTAGGACACCTACTCACCAATTCTATAAGTTCAGAAAATAATTATCTTGAAAATGACTCATCACGACATTTCAATCACGACAATTTACGCATAATGGGAACAGAAGAGAATTCTAAAGAGAAATCCAAAAAAAAATGCCCTGGATACGATTACGATGCAACAAAATGCAAAGGTGTCAACGACAGAATTGTCTGCGGATACAACAAAAACTTTGGTGATCTTAATAATTATGAGCACGTCATATCCATGGGTAATGGATGTCGAATTCGTGGAGATAGAATAGAATGTGGATATCTAGTTGGACCTTTCACAAACTCCAGACGTCCGCCAGCACACGACGATAGCAAATTTAAAGAACAATCGGCTCAAAAAACATCTATAAAGAATAATAAAATTATGCATTTAAAATTAACAGAAATCAATAATGCATTTGAAAACACTATGCCTACTCCAAAAAAAAATACATTAAATTAATCATCCACAGAGACATTAAAACCGAAGCTTGAAACTTTTGCAACAAAGGCAATAACAAGACCTAACCTACCGAAACACACAAACACAAGACTCATAACGCTCTTAACGACTACAGATAAAATCCATCTTACTCATAAGCCAAGCACCTTTAGTCATGCTAGCGCATCCGTCGAAATAACTACAGAAACAATGAAAAACACCAATGCGGAAATACCGAGTTCGAAAAAACCAAAATTTAGATGCGTAGAAAAGGTAGACCGTATTGTATGCTACGACTTTTTTTAGCCTTCACGTGTTTCTTTTTCTCATTTTATTCAAAAAATCAAAATCTCTAGAACTTCTGTTCTACCCTAACTAATCACATAAAAAAAAACACAAATAATTATAATCTCTTATTGATCCATTAAATAAAACATTTTGATTAGCTACTTATCTTAAAGTCACTGAATGATGTCATGATATAAAGATAGATAATTTACATGTTTCTTTTAAATATTATTACATTATACGGTACATAAAACGACTTGAGTGACCTAACACCTGGCAATGTGTATTTTTGTAATGAAAAGTAATGTGTTTTAACTAAACAATACAATAATAAAATATACCAGTACAATATTGACCATGGAAAGATGTTACAGCTCTTAACTTTCATGATTATGTCGACGGGCAACCCGTTAAACAGCGGCGACAACCCGTTTCATAGATTATAGCATTATCTGTTTATTAAACACAAAATGTAGGAAATAGCTATTTTATTCGAGCAATAAATAACTGTGTCTGTAATTATTTAATACATCAACTTATTCATACCTCTACATATATTATGATAATGATTTATTAATGTTTAAATGTCAATGGGGTTGGATCAATCACGACTATTTTATTAATTTTATTCTATGGTTGCCGAGATCAATCATGTATAGGTGCGTAAAAAATGCCCTTTTAACCGACTTCAAAAAAGGGAGAGGTTCACAACTCGACGAGGTTTTTTCATAATGAGCGTGATATCAGAATCCTCGAATCACATCTCTTAATTATACTGTTTAGGTCGTCAATTCGCCTATGATTATTTTCTGATGTAGATGTGAAGATTCTATCGAAAGTTCAAGATTATCGTACGTTGTTCTGGATTTTCGGAGAACCGGTTTGCTCCGACGATATTAATACATTTATACATCTTTGTAATGTTTCTAAAACATTTTTTTTTCAAAGTAGTTTCACCACAAAATACACACTTTATATTAATATAATTCATAGTAAATATTTATAAACTTAGATTCACATAACTTATACTAAAATAACAAAATAAGCCAAAACGTTGGAAATATGTTCATTGTAAATAATATCATGCCACGAACGAGTCTTGTGTGATCAGCTGTGATGGCGTCATGGCAACAGAAACCAGAGTGGGGACGGTGTGAGAGAGTAATAGATAGAGAAAGAGTGAAAGTGTGAGTACTTCGGCTTGTGGAAATCGTCAGATTATATATTTTTCGTTATCCTTGAATTATTAACTTCAAAATAAAAAAAAAATCTGATGATCAATTTTTTTTACTAATCTGATCCTTTATCCTCGACGGGCGGCCATATATATGGGGCTCATATTTGGTGGAGGTACCTAACCGGGTACAAGATATTTTATTGGTAAATTGAAGGCATATTAAGGTATATTATAATACAAGGTATATTGTAAGGTACATATAAGTATATTAATCTGCCGCGCTTTAGTTAATCCCGAAATCCCCGCTTGGGCTATATATACTATTTATTTATTTATTTTTATTTATTTATAATTCTTTATTGTACACTGAAATATATACATGCTAGTAATACAGTTAACGACACAAAAGTACAATTGGTGGCCTTATCGCTCAAGGCAATCTCTTCCAGGCAACCATGGGATGGAGATATAGTAGGAGCTAGAAATGGTAGGATGCATAAAAGAAAAACTACATATAATAAATAAATACACCCAACAATCACACACATAGTCCTGACCCCACAGTAAGATACGAGTCTTGTCTTGTGGGTATCAGGAACTACGAGAGACTTTCGGTCTCACAACACCCAGACCCCGCGACAAATATTTGTGGATCACACAAATGTTTGTCTTGGTGCGGGCATCGAACCCGCGGCCTCTCGCTTCACAGCCGGCTACTCGCCCGCTGCGCCACGGAGGCTATCAATATATACATATACATTTATTTTCACTAATATACTATAACGCTCGGCAGAATTATGTCGGCCTGAAGTTATTGAATATACACTGGCTGATCCCGGAACTCTAGTCGTCGGAACAAGCTACTACGGCGAGTTTTTCACAATGTGAACGGTATTCGCTACCCAGCCGGGTACAAAAATATCAGGTACCCTCCAACAACCAAAAACATACTTCAATCCCGTAATACTAAAACACAATAAAAATATATTGCTAAGGAATTGTACATTAGTTGTACTGTATTATTTATTTGGTTCTGTATATTTACAATATACATAACTACAAACAAAAATAATATTTTCATTTAAGTGAGTCATGTTGTAAGCACACAGTTTTGCTGCCAAGCAACAGTATGTAAGCATTGTTGTGTCTCGGTTTGAAGGACATTGAAGCCAGTGAAATTACGGGGCATTGTGAGACTTAACATCTTATGTCTCGGGATGACGAGCGCAGTTCAGTGCCATACAGTTCTTTTTAATTCAAAGTTCTGTGTGGTGTTTCTTCTGTTTATGGGCAGGCGAGCGCCTTGCTCGTCTCGTCATTCAATCAAATAAAAAAAAGCACTTTTGACTACAATATGAATGTGCTGGCTCGACCGGGTTGTTACTACTGTGTTGTTACCCCAAGTGTAGCATTAATACGCTTTACATTGCTGGCTTACGATTCCAAAATGACAAGTAAACAATGAAGGAATAGCATTTTCCGTTTATGTTAACGTAGTATTATATTTTTAGCTTGGAAGCGGTCCCGTCACACAACGTATATCCCATACTTATTTCTTATCTTTTTAAAATTATATTAGACCAATTGTAAATTACACAAAGCGTACGTACAAGGTGGACAGACGACCTGGTAAAGGTCGCAGGATGTCGCTGGATGCAGACCGCTTCCAACAGGTCGGTCTGGAAATCTTTGGGGGAGGCCTTTGTTCAGCAGTGGAGCTTTGTGCAGTCTTGTGGCTGATGATGATGATGATAATGATGATGTACGTACAAGGTTAGGATAACCTGCGCGGCACGGCGTCGGCTGAGTAATAGAGCACCATTCGAGTACAGAACCCTAATAAAAAGAAGAAGCAAAATATAAAATATTTCACAAAGAACTTGATTAAAACGACTATTGCCATGGTTATTAGGTAGTTTGCCTTGACAGTGCTCTCCTTACAAGAGCTCTCCTACAGTAAAGCATAAAACCAATTCATTTAATTTTTAACACGCTTTTATTAGCTTCATACGTATGTATCGGAAACTTTTAACATGATTTTGACCTCCTTCAAAATGTCGGATTAAATCGAAATTTGGCATACTTATCAAGGACCGATGACAATACAATATTTAAATATATATACGTATATTAATAATAATAATAGTTTAAAAAAACCAAAAAACACGCTTTTATAGAAAAACCAAATAAAAAATAGAAAATAAATTTGAAGAAAAAAATGTATTTTATTGTAAAAATTGTGTATGTAACCTGCATCGTATATTATGCAATACCTATGCAATAGGTACTACTTCGGTGGCATAGTTGTATTGCGTAAGCGGTACAACTGCTGCGCTGAGGTCTCGGGTTCGATCCTCGGGTCGGGTAAAATAATATTAGGATTTTCTATCACAAAATGCTCAATATCAGCTAGGAGTCTGAAATTTCCTTCCCTATAGCGATAGGTTCGCCTCCTATTACAACATGGGATGGAGATACACACGCCGAAATGAGAATATTTATTACTTTATTTAACGATACTTACTATAAATATGCAAATAACATTTGGAGCTGTATACTATATGGATCTTGTGTGGAGACTAGAAAGAATTTCCATGCTTTCCGGCGTTTTTGCATACCTATTATTGGAATCCAGTGTAACAGCTCGCGTGATAGGACCTACTTAATGACATCCGTGGTGCTTTACATCTGGTTTCTCCAGTTGTAAATGTCCTTACACTTGAGGTTAATACCTCCTCAATTCATTATTTTGTCTCCCGCTTTCCTATGGAGGGAAGTGGGCAATTACTATTTTCAACACCTCTCTAACCTTCTATCAGATTAATTTCGTTGCGGGACAAAGACATTTACATTTGCCACTGTTGATCCTCGTGCACAGGAGTTACAGTGGCGGGTGCGTGGGCGGGATAGTCTCTGTTACTATAAATATTATAAATGCGAAAGTGTGTTGATTTCGATGTGTCCTATTTTACGCAACTACGGATCAACATGGTGGCTAGCTGGTGGGAGGGTAAATTCAGGCCGAAATAATTCTGCCGACCGTCCAGGGGCTCAGTGTCTCTTGACGATCGTTATTATATTTGACTGCATTGTAGTTAACATTAGCGACGTCACTATGCCGTGCCAGGATAAAAAGCATATTTTGCATATAATTTATGGTACAAAAAGTGACGTAGTCAACTTTTAATCCCAAAAATATGACGGGAAGTACTTCTGCGCAGGCAGAGCTGTGATCATACAAGTCTTACTAAAAACGAACATATAGCATATCAGGGAGAAAAACTGACTACCGAGACAGAAGTGTACGTTTGTTTCTGACGAATTTATCATTGTCTAATAAACATGTACTTTTGTGTGACTGTACACAAATCAATTCTAGAGCCACAGATTCTACCACACACTGTATAAATTATATAGATTCTGTCTAGGCAAAGCGATTTGCTACAAATTATGTCTTTACGGATTTTTTGTAGGACGTATAGTTTCCGAGATATCGCGAAAAAGGTGTTTTCTAAGATGGCGGCCGGGGGACAAGGGCGGCAACCCCACAAACTTGGGGTTAAGCTTCTATTAACCTCCCACACATGTCCCACAAAAAAAATTGCGGCCTCTAATAAATGCAATATTAGGTCCTTAAATTGTACAATTTCAATGGACTAGTAAGACCACACCAATTAATAAGACCACAGCTTTCTATAACAACCTGTATAATATGGTATTTTACTATAATAAGTGTCCGTCTATTATAATTAGGAAATTAATCATAATAGATGAAAATCCCACGTAATTTTTTGTAAAAGGTTATCGAGAATTCAAATATGACCTTTTAATCGATACAAGCAATAATATATAGATATAGACTGTTTATGCATCAGAATTATTTTACAATTGGGTCTATATTTAGAAATCGTTATAAGTTTTTGAATAGTTCAGGCTTATTGGAATTCTCAAAAGAAAATTAAGACATTGTAGAAACAAAATCTTTTGATAATATGTAATTTTGCAATAATAATAATACAAATCCGGGATTATGGATTCACGTGTCATCTGGGGAAGTGCCTCATTTACTGAATGAGAGAGGTTAGGCCTTATTCCTTATTATTTAATTTTGTATACAGAAGGGAACTTAGGGCGACCTACACGACGATCCTTAATCGTATTTAACCGCTAAACATGTTTTAGTAGTTTATGTGATTCCGTGTTTAACCAGTTAGTAACTAAGTTGTATTTCGTTTACATTACTGCTCCACTTCCGTTGGTCGTAGCATCTTCATTATATACAAAAATTACGTGTCACGTTGTTTGTCCTGGATGAACTACTACGCTAAGCTAAACTCAGCTACTGAACCGATTTTAAGCAAATTTTGCAAACTGTGTGCTTGATCCAACTTGATTGATAGGATAGTTTATATCTCAATTTATAGTCACAATATTTTTTATTGCAAATTATTAGTTATAATTATCTGTGAGTTCCATAGATTGTAACAGATGGTGGTGTAAGGTAATTTATCGGCTGGATTGAGTAAGTTCGCAATATTTTTGAAGTGAAAACTTCTTTAGCCACGTTGAGCACTTTTTGGTAGAGGGTAAACTGGTGGTTTCGCGTCAGCGACATGCTAATGTTAATTCATGTCTATATGTCGCAGGTTTTTCATAAAATTAGGTTTATGATCAAAAATCTGGATTGTTACAGGTTTATGATGAAATGTAGAATAAAATGTGTCATCTTCCGGCTTTTCATCAAAAACCTAGGTTTCACTTCTATCAGCAGTCCCTATGTCAGCCAATATTTAAAATAAATAGTTTCATACGATGTTCAACCCCCCTCCCCCTTTGTAGCTAAATATTTTAACAATTTTAGACATATTTTTCTCTCGAGATACTCACCCTTTGCGCTTTTATATACAGAGATTTGAAACTGTTCATGGCTAGGCGTGACGCTATCCCTCTCATTATAAAAAAATCCAATACTAAGCAAATCATAATAATAACTTTTTGATTGAAAAACTATACTTCTCAAAACCAGAATCTCAGGGCCAAAGCCACCGCACGGTCTCACCAAGTTTTGAAACTATCTTTAATTCACTTTTAGCAAAGAGAAACATCATTAATATCAATGGGAAGTTTGGATGTTTGAGTATTGGGATGTATCTGAATAAATTATTTGACCATATCTAATTGTATACATTGTTTTATATACAACGGACAATCATGGTAAAAATAAAGTAAAAAACTTTTGTAAAACTTTTGGGAAGGGGAGGGGATTTGGGCTTCCGGCTATCTCACTCACCGTACGAAACGCAGCAGCAAGCCGCTACTTTACGTCTGTTTTCTGTGAGACAGTGGTAACGATCCGGTCGAGCCAGCCCATTCATGCTATAGACAATTGGCTCTACCACTCATCTTAATGTCGTGACCTGCCTTGTGATGTCACACCATATGTCGTGCATCCTTTTTCCGTTATTTGCAATTACCCCTTCCAGCAGATTTAAATGGCATCTGACTTATGTATTTGTGACTAGATTTATATAATTCTTTTGATAATATATTTTTGATTTAAATACTACAAACAATCAGACAGTCAAATACCCTATCTATCACGCCTTAACGGTTGAACGGATTTGGACGAATTTTATCACAAAGATCATGACCGGATAAAGGATACTTTTCGCCACGATCAAAATGTAATTGAGAAAAATAATGTTTGAGACGATATAATATTTTTGTGCTCCGATAAATATTAAATCGTCATACCGGACACAAGTGATACACCCAAATATAGTTTTTTCTTGTCGAATTATAATAATTATACATAAATGAGAAGGTTAAGTAAATCAGTATAAAAGCAGCTTTACATCTTCTAATCTACGCACTGTACAACAGAAGCTTACATAATGAAGAACGTAAGTTTTTATTTTTTTTAATTATTATAAGTTTAAACGGGAAAGGGGCACACAGTGGGTGGAAAGCCGACTGTGAAAAGAAAGGCCATGGATTCGATTCCCGCACCGAGACAAAAAATATTTGTGTGATCCACAAATATTTGTTTCGGGTCTGGGTGTCTCTCCCCGGAGTGGTTAACATCGAGGAGCAGGTTTTTTTTGAGTGGTAGAGCCACGCTGTAGACAGGTTTGTCTATGGCATGAATGGGCTGTCTCGACCGGGTCGTTACCACTGTCTCACAGAAAACCGACGTAAAATAGCGGCTTGCTGCTGCGTTTCGTACGGTGAGTGAGATATCCGGAAGCCCAAAATCCCCTCCCCTTCCCAATCCCTAATTATCCCTTTCCTTTAAGGTCGGCAACGCGCCCATGATTCTTTTGGTGGTGGGCGTACATGGGCGGTGGAGATCACTTACCATCAAGTTACCCACTTGCTCGTTTGCCGGCCTATGCTATAAAAAAAGGAAGGAATCATAAGTATAAAACTTCAAACCATTGCGATGCTTTTACTATTGTTTTTCTTCGTACTCCGTCGCCAGATCTTAATACAATTTACTTTGGACCTCCCCTTGGTAAATATTTAATAGAAACGAAACGGGAACTTCTTCCTTGTTGAAGTCGGTTACAAATATTTAATGCCATAACCGGGCAAATAACCAGTCGTGTAACTAGAGACCGAAGTTTTCGTTCTCGTATGGTGACTGTGTGCCCCATTTTGCAACTATCTTGTGCCAAAGACTTAGTCGTAATTCTAGATTTTGAAAACAATAAATTCTACGAGATGATGTGAGAGAATATCTGACTTGATAGCAACCACTGTACACGTGATGAAAATCCCACCATAGTCGCTCGTTAGGCTAGTCGCATTCCGGGATCAATCAGTGTATACCAACGTATCAGTGTATTCAGGCATAGTTCAACCAATTGTCTATTGACTATACTTACTATCAGGCCCACTATAGTCACTTTGTCGTATCAGAATAAAAAAAATGGCATCTGAAGCATTTTATAGACAAAAAAATTATCTACAACTTTTGTTCTCAAATGTGTATTGTAGATCTAATAAATCTTTATTTTTTAGTTTGTCGCCTTTGGAATAATGGTCTGCCTGGCGTACGCGGCTGCATCGCCATGGGATGGATACACCTCTAGTCTTGGCTACACCGGAGCTTACCCTGCGTACTCTGGAGCTTACCCCGCGTACTCCGGCACTTACCCCGCGTACTCCGGCACTTACCCCGCGTACTCCAAAACTTACCCCGCGTACACCGGAACTTACCCCGCGTACTCCGGAGCTTACCCCGCTTACTCCGGTGCTTACCCCGCTTACTCCGGTGACTACTCCGCGTATTCCGGAGTTTATGGAGACAATGGCGCATACAGGAAGGGACCACATGGCTGGAAATGAGTTAGATAAAAAATAAACACAATTTTATCACCTAACATTGTTTTTTTATGATTTCACTTATTATACCTTTATGGGTCTATTTGTGATTTGATGATAATCATATCTTACAAAGCTAATCAAACGGTCACACCAAGTTTAAACCATTTTTCATTCACTTTTAGTAAAGAGAAACATGATTAATATTAATGGAAAGTTTGGATGTTTGAGTAATGGGATGTATCTGAATACGGTATTTGACTATATCTAATTTTATACATTATTTTATATACAACGGACAATGATGGTAAAAAGAAACTAAAAAAACATTTGTGAAAACAAAATTGAAATTGGGTAAAAACAAAGCCTCAGTTCATTTTTTAAATTTGGCATAAGAGCAAAGGTGTGCGCATAGTGGGAAAATATCACTATCTCCCACGCACGCGTGCATCTTAATGTCGTGACCTGCCTTGTGATGTCACACCATATGTCGTGCATCCTTTTTCTGTCATTAGACTCCTTCCAGCAGATTTAAAAGGCGTCTAACTTATTTATTTTTGGCTTCATTTATATAATTCTTTTGATAATATATTTTTGATAAATAATAATATAAAATACAAAAAATCAAATCAAGTACCCTATTAATCACGCCTTAACGGTTGAACGTATTTGGACGAAATTTATCACAAAGACCACGTATATGACCGGATATAGGATACTTTCCGCCGGAAAAAATATTCACGCAGGTGAAGTCGCGATCAAAATCTAGTTGAGAAAATAATGTTTGAGACGACATAATATTTTTGCGCTCCGATAAACATTAAATCGTCAAACCGGACACAAGTGATACACCCAAGTATAGTTTTTTTGTAAAAAAATAATATTTATTCATAAATGAAAGGTTAAGTAAATCAGTATAAAAGCAGCTTTACATCTTCTAATCCGCACTGTACAACAGAAGCTTACATAATGAAGAGCGTAAGTTTTAAATTTTTTAATAATTATAAGTTTAAACGACTCGTCAGCCTCCGTGGCACAGTAGGCGGAAAGCCGGCTGTGAAACGAAAGGCTATGGGTTCGATTCCCGCACCGACGCAAAAAATATTTGATTTGTGTGACCCACAAATATTTGTTTCGGGACTGACTGTTTCTCCACGGAGTGGTTGACATCAGGTAGACGGCCGGTCGTAAAAACTACAAGCCAAATCTTTCTGTAACATATGTTAAAAAAAGCATGTTGGGCCCACCCCACTGCGAGTGGGATAAGGGCAGGTGGAAAAAAGGAATTATAAGTTTAAAATTTCAAACCATTGCGATACTTTTACTGTTATTGATTAAGGATCTTGCCCATTTTTCTTCGTACTCCGTCGCCAGATCTTAATCCAATTTACTTTGGACCTCCCCTTGGTAAATATTTAATACAGACGAAACGGGAACCTCTTCCTTTTTGAAGTCGGTTACAAATATTTAATGCCATAACCTGGCAAATAACCAGTCGTGTAACGAGAGACCGAAGTTTGTGTTCTCGTATGGTGACTGTGTGACCCATTTTGCCCCTATCTTGATCCAAAGACTTAGTCGTTATTTTATATTTTGATAACAATTAATAAATAATTAAATAATAAATTCTACGAGATGATGTCAGAGGATATCTGATTGGATAGCAACCACTGTACACGTGGTGAAAATCCCACTATAGTCGCTCGTTAAGCTAGTCGCATTCCGGGGTCAATCAGTGTATACCTGTGTATATATCAGTGTCTTCAGGCGTATATATATCAGTGTATTCAGGCATAGTTTATAGTAGCATATCAAGTCCATTGTAGTCACTTTGTCGTGCCAGAATAAAAGAATGGCATCTGAACCATTTAAAAGACAAAAAATTATCTACAACTTTTGTTATCAAATGTGTATTGTATGTAGATCTAATAAATCTTTATTTTTCAGTTTGTCGCCTTTGGAATAATGGTCTGCGTAGCGTACGCGGCTGCGTCGAATGCAAAAGAAACGCTTGTAACAGCGGAATCAAATTGGGGTGGATACACCTCTAGTCTTGGGAACACCGGAGCTTACCCCGCATACACCGGAGCTTACCCTGCGTACTCAAAAACTTACCCTGCGTACACAGGAACTTACCCCGCGTACTCCGGAACTTACCCCGCGTACTCTAAAACTTACCCTGCGTACACAGGAACTTACCCCGCGTACTCCGGAACTTACCCCGCGTACTCTAAAACTTACCCTGCGTACACAGGAACTTACCCCGCGTACTCCGGAACTTACCCCGCGCACTCCGGCACTTACTCCGCATACTCCAAAACTTACCCCGCGTACACCGGAACTTACCCCGCGTACTCCGGAGCTTACCCCGCGTACTCCGGAGTTTACGGAGGAAATAGCGCATACAGCAAGGGACCACATGGCTGGAAATGAGTTAGATAAAAAATAAACGCAATTTTGTCACCCAACATTGTCTTTTTATAATTTCACTTATTATATTTATTTTTATTACCGTCATGTGTCTACATTTGTGATTTGGTGATAATCATATCTTTCAAAGCTAATCAAAGGTACATTATTTATACAATTATGATGCATACAACAACAACAGATAATATAATTACAATTTACCGAGGAAAAAACGGGGGAGGTTTCACAATTCGACACGTACCTAACTATTACTTTTCAAGATTTTACACTTTCTTTAAATATGCTTAAATCTTCTGTTTAATTGGTATGAATCTATTTTATGGAAGTTATCGCCATAGGATTCGAAAATAATATTTCAATATTACCTAAAGCCAAAACACAGCAGATATATTCTGACTCATTATAAGCGACTATATATCTGACTCATTATCTGTTATGACACAATTACTTAAGGACCTCCTCTTTTAGCCTACAAGCTTTTACGCGGAGCTCTACCCACGTGTACTTTGCCGGGATAATAATTTAATTTTCCGGGACAATAAATAAATTCCGTACACATGGTGTTAAAATCTTGAGTGGATCGCGGTCCAGGATCGGCTAGTTTATATCCGGTTCTTCCAAGGGACTTGCGACTTAACCTGATGGTTGGATGGGGCGCGTATAGTTGTATATCATTTTATCCTATGTGCCTATAACGGCCATTCGCCTGTCCTGTCGCAGGCTCTTCGATTAGCTTCTTCCCTCTTCGGAGTGTGATGAAGCATTTATACAGGCCGGCATGATTCTGGTGACCACCGATAAACATTGTTTATCGGTGGTCGCTGGTTATTTAGACTGCATTGCGCTTACCATCAAGTAAAATGCAATTATGCCGTGCTCGGATAAAAAATACTTACACCGGCCCAATGGCGGAATAGATATGGAATAAAAAACATTAAAAAAGTATATATAGACCGGCAAACGAGCAAGTGGGTCACCTGACGGTAAATGATCTCCACCGCCCATGCACACCCATAACACTAGAAGAATAATAGGCGTGTTGCCGACCTCAAAGGGAGGGGATAATTAATGGATTGTGGGAAGGGCAGAGGAACTTCGGACCAGTATACGGTGGTCGCTATCCGGTCGGATACAAGTATCCTCCCACCAGCAGCGGTTTTCAGTGAGACAGTGGTATCGACCCGGGTAATCCGATCCATTCATGCTATAGACAAAACTGCAGCTCTACCACTCAAAAAAGCTACCTATCTACCTAAGCTTCTACGAAGATCACGACTTGTCAACATAGCTTTTTTATAATATTCTAGAAAAGACATTTCACATTCGCAAAGAGGTTTGAAGGCACACACATTACCGAGTCGAATAGAAATATCAATAGATGGCACTACGTAATAATAAATCAAAAACCAAAACTGCAATGAAACTGTATAAAATACAAAATTAAATGTGTCGCATAAACAATCTAAACTTTAAAAAACTGAGCTCAACAACACAAAATGGCGGATCGGGTAAGAGCAAACTGGACACAAAAAAAAAGTTTTATTACCACTCTAAAAATTGTGTGATGTTATCTAATAAATGGGATTACATGGTTCAGATAATATCTTCGAATGAAACGACTCATATTATAATGGTGGATGTTCACATCTGGGAAGTTCGTTTCATCATAAATATTGTATTACTTTACTTCTACTATTTAATTAATTTTATATTTCGGCACGACAGTGAATACATTGGATATGATGTTAGCTACAGTGCAAATTAAATATAATGTCAAGTCAAGACATATTGCAATCCTCGACGATCAGCAAAATTAAGCCGGCCTGAAGCTGGATATACCGGCTGAATATCCTTTCCTGTACAATGTACAGGAAAGGATATTCCTATTATTCCTATATTTCCTGTAAGAATTATGCGAGTATAATGTACCTACCTACGGTGTAGGTACATTATACTCGCATAATTCTAGAAAATTAATGTCTGGACATTAAAAGAGGCCATAACCCATGAGTTTGTTTCGGCATTTCTTCTCATGGCTATGCCGATAAAAGATAAATATATAAATAAATGTAATCTAGTATAAAATTATTGACATGTAAAAGTGATGTTATGATCCAATTTACAGAATAAATTATTTAATTTGAATTTGAACGTGACTCGGCTGGACGAGCCACAGTCACGGCTGGTCGTTATACAGTGAGTACAAATATGAGGTACCCTGCCACAAATACACAATACAGATACAATACATATTAGGCACACCCACATTAATATTAATTTGCCTTAAAATTCTCATTAAGAAGCTTTACGTATAGTTCCCACGTCCAACCAATAATCAAACAACATAATAATATTTACGATTTATATACATACGTATACCGGAATATAATAAAAAAAAGTAACTGAACGTAGCATATATTCCGCCATGCCGCTCCCGAAAGCGTAGGAAGAAATGCTACTAAAACGTGGACACGGGCAATAAGCCGGGCTATCGCAAGCCAAAAATATAGTAAAATAATTTTGTCACCAATCACCACGTCTGACGTACAAAAACAAATCCACAACATTCACTACCGCCCCATCATACAACAAAAACACTGAATTAGTTTTTTTTCGCCAAATTAATTGAAGATATTGTGTAAACTTATATGAATTGTTTCTCACTGATAATCTTGATATCGTCACATCAGTCAAACAGTACAATAGTAAAACCGCATAGTTTTTTACATTAAATGAGTTTAGATATACATAATTTGAATATTTGCGGTTATTTACCTGCTATTAGTCAGGGAGACTTGAGTACATCAGTATAAAAGCTGTTGCGCAACTTCGCATCCTCACTGTACAATAAAACCTCAAACCATGAAGATCGTAAGTTTATTTTTTAAATCGCTATCTATAAAGTATTTTATTGTAAGTCTGACCTTTATGGTACAGCGTCGAGTTGCCGGCTTTGTAACGTGAGCCCAAAAGTGATATTCCCGGAGAGGCATCACAAAGTCCCTCATTGTTTTGTATTAAGTGGTAAAAATATGCCGGCATTTGTTGGCTATGATATATATTAATTAGTTTTATTTGAATTGGTAATTAAAAAAAAACAAAATATTAGATAAAAATTAATATGGTAAAATATTAATATGATATGTAATGAATTATCATATTATGTCTTCATAATCGCAATTTATCGAACATTAGTTTTTTACCGTACAGACCCCACACATATTACGTTGAACGTGTAACCGCATTAAATCTTAATACATAATTAATATTCACGGGCAAGGATAATATAAAAAAAAATAAAAAAATGGGTGCGTGTACTTATGTACGCGCGTGAGAAGTTATACTTCTTTGGCATCATTAAATATTTAGTGTTAATTATATTAAATAAAAGTATTTTAATTTATATCAATAAATAATACATACGGATAGTTAACCTCAATTATATTGGAGCACTTGAAAAAGTATATAAGCACAATTTTTTTCACTAATATTCACAAATAGTAAGTAATATCAATCAAAATATTCAATTTAAATCACTACTGAATATAATTTATTAGCACATATATAATTCGCACTTGTATGAAACTCAAACACGTGTTGTGAATGTATAAACTAGAGACATGTTGATAAATATTATAAATATGAAAACAGTGATCAGAGGTGACGAGCGTACCAACATGCGCGACTAATATCGAGGTTCAATTCCTATTTTGTTGGTAGCTTTTTTTTCGAGACTTAATGAGCGGTTAAGCAGACGGCTTCATACTGTTAATTTTGTGTCACAGGTGCGCGCGCATCTTAAAATTTCACTCTCATCATTTTTTCATAACGCGCCTAAAGAAGTATAACTTCAAAAAAATTGCTTGCATGACGTAACGAGCAGACGGCTCGCCTGATGGTTAGTGTCGCGCCTGCCTATAAATAAGCAACACTACAAAAACTATAGATTACAAAGCATTACAAGGAATTGGACTGCGCTCACCACTTTAAAATCATTTAAAATCATGTCAAACATGTCTTATATATTATGTCACAATTGTATGAAACTAAGCAGCCGTTTGACAGGCGTTTGTTGAGTAGCGTTGTAGTATCGGGCGTTAAATCTTAAATCCCAGTAATTCACTGGCTTCAATGTCCTTTAAACCGAAACACACCCTTACACCGAACTTTACACACTGCTTGGCAGCCGAAATAAACAAAGTGGGATTATGTGAAAATATTATTTTGTAGATTGTCGCCTATGGACTAATGATGTGCGTCTGCTTGGCGTACGCGGCTGCTTTGCCAGCGGCACTACCCGGCAGTACTACTTTTACTAAAGAAGAAGTTCTGCAACCCGAGGAATCGCACTGGGGAGGTTACGGCCATGGCCATCATCACGGTCATCACGGAGGTCACCACGGCGGTTACCATGGCGGATACGGCCGCGGCTTCGGCGGAGGATACGGTGGAGGATATGGTGGGGGCTACGGTGAAGGCTACGGTGGAGGCTACGGTGGCGGTTTCGGTGGCGGTTTCGGCGTAGGCTACGGTGGCGGATACGGCAGCGGATACGGCTGGTGATATAATTAACTTACAATTAATGAGCTTTGATCACCTAACATCGGTATTACAATCTGTGATGTAAGTTAATACATTTAACGATTTGTAAGAAAATTTGTTTTATTTCTTGAAAGTGCTACATTGGTGGTACATTTTGGGCCATACCTCTTCATATTACAAAAAATAAATAGGTACAGAATATACGGTTTTTACTGTAGTATAGGGATTTAGGTTATTTTACTAGGATATAAGATGTTTACGACTTGATAAATCTATCAATTCTATAATAATACCGAATCTCGGAGTCGGAATCGTTTTATTACTCTTTTCTTAATTAGCTAAACAAAAAACTTGAATGTTATTTGTCCGAATAATGGGTATCAAGTTTAAAAACAATCAGGAATGTACCCATTCATTTTTTTTTTTTTTTCTATTTCAGTAGTAAAGTGAAAGCACAGAAAAATATTTATGATAAATGCAAAAGTTTGTATGTAAGTGAGTTTGTTAGTAGGGATGTTTGTGAGCTTAGATGTTTGTTATTCAAGGCACACAGGTAGACCATGGGGTGGGCGGAGCCACGAGCAAAAGCAAGTGATATAATAAGAGACTCACGCGTATTATATTTGCCAAAATACCAAACGTTGTAACTAAACTAAACTTAAAAACAGTTCTATAGGTACCTATGTGATTTGTACCTGTTCTAAAACTACACATAATATCAAAACCAGATTATCTTTTGTATCACATTTTATTATATTAATTAAAACCAAGACAGATTACAATTATTGCAAAGATATAAGATGAATTTATACAATTTTAATGTAGATTGTAGTTCAAAAATATGTGTACATAGAAAAGTGATATATGAGTAAGACGTTACAATTATGTATAAAAATACATCGAAATAGAAAACAAAATTTGCTAGATGAATCAGTTTGTATTTAAAGCAACGAGACTCAGTACCTACTGGAGTTGGGTCTGGCCTATCAGGTTTGGGATAGAGGACATCCTTTAGTTTTCTAATGTATGATGCAAATGTAGGAGTGAAAATATCAAATTCTAAGTTATTTTTTGCCAATTCATTAAACTGACGAGCCATCCTAACCAAAGGATTTATTTTTATAAGTTTCAAAGCAAAAAGGTTTGTTTGTCAAACAATAACAGTATGCCGAGGTCAGGCGCAAACAAGATTTTTAGCAGAATCCGGCAATGATTCATTCTGATGCTAAGTGGTCGCCACCACCCATGAACATTCACAATACAGAAGAATCATGGATTAATTTATATCATTTAACTAAGACGCAAAACAGTACAAGACTACTTGATTCTAGATTGTATTCCAAAACATACATCATCATCATCATCATCAGCCACAAGACGTCCACTGCTGAACATAGGCCTCTCCCAAAGATTTCCAGACCGACCTGTTGGAAGCGGCCTGCATCCAGCGACTTCCTGCGATCTTTATCAGGTCGTCTGTCCACCTTGTAGGTGGACGTCCAACGCTGCGCTTGCCAGTACGTGGCCTCCATTCCAGAACCTTTCTGTCCCATCGGTTATCGGTTCTGCGAGATATGTGGCCTGCCCACTGCCACTTGAGCTTGCTAATTCGCTGAGCTATGTCGGTGACTTTCGTTCTTCTACGGATCTCCTCATTTCTGATTTGATCACGTAGAGAAACACCGAGCATAGCTCTCTCCATAGCTCGCTGAGTGACTGTGAGCCGTCTTATACGGCCCATATTTAGAGGCCACGTCTCAGTGCCGTATGTCATCACTGGTAACACACATTGATCGAAGACTTTAGTCTTCAGGCACTGAGGTATTTTGGACGAGAAGACCTTGCCAAGTTTCCCGAACGCTGCCCAGCCGAGCTGGATTCGACGATTGACCTCTCTCTCGAAGTTGGACCTGCCTAGTTGGACTACTTGTCCTAGATAGACATATTCGTCGACAACTTCGAGAGATGAGCTTCCAACAGCAATCGGGGTGGGCACAACATGGACGTTCGACATCACCTTCGTCTTGTCCATGTTCATCCTGAGGCCCACCCGTTGAGAAACTCTGTTGAGGTCTTCGAGCATTGTACTCAGGTCTTCCAGCGATTCCGCAAGGACCACGATATCGTCGGCAAAGCGGAGGTGAGTCATGTACTCGCCATTTATGTTGATGCCGAATCCTTTCCAGTTCAAGAGCTTGAAGGCATCTTCCAGCGCGGCAGTGAACAGTTTCGGAGAAATAACATCTCCCTGTCTCACGCCTCTCTGTAGTGGAATAGCCTTCGTACTCTGTTCTTGTACTCGGACCGACATGGTGGCGTTGTTGTACAAGCACCTCAACACTTCGATATACCAATTGTCGATGTGGCACCGCTGGAGAGCCTGAAGCACTGCCCAGGTCTCGATCGAATCGAAGGCTTTCTCATAGTCCACAAACGCTAAGCAAAGTGGCAAGTTATACTCCTCGGTTTTTTGTATAACCTGCCGCAGCGTATGAATGTGGTCTATGGTACTATAACCTTTTCGGAAACCGGCTTGTTCGGGAGGCTGGAAGTCATCTAACTTGCGCTCGAGACGATTCGTGATAACCCTCGAAAACAACTTATACACATGGCTCAGGAGTGAGATGGGCCTGTAATTCTTTAACAAGGTATTGTCACCTTTCTTGAAGAACAGTACCACCGCACTCCTGTTCCATGCCTCAGGCGTTACGCCCTCGAGCAGAACGGAATTAAAGAGCTTCTGAAGGACTTTCAGTACCGGCGCTCCACCCGCTTTCAGAAGCTCTGCAGTAATTCCGTCCTCGCCCGGCGCCTTGTTGTTTTTGAGCTGTCCGAGGGCCATCCGAATCTCGCACAAGCTGATGTCCGGGATGTCATCGCTGTAGTGCCGGACCAGCTCGGCTCTTGGGTCTTTAGCCGAGCAGGTAACGGGTTTGGCAACCGAGGTATAAAGCTGTCCGTAGAAGCTCTCGATCTCTCTCAACACCTCTGCCTTGGTCGATGCTACACTGCCATCTTCCGTCTTCAGCTTTGTCATTCGGCTTTGCCCAATAGACAGGTCCTTTGCAAACACTTTGGAGCCTTTGTTTTGCTCGATCGTCTCCTTTATGCTCGCGGTATTGTGAGCGCGGACGTCGTGTCGCAAGGATTTCCATATTCGTCTATTGAGCTGCCGATATGCCTCAGCGTCATCGGAAGACTGCAGCGCCATAGATCGACGTTCGGCCATGAGCTCGAGCGTCGAGACCGAGAGTTTCTGAGGTCGATTTTTACGACGGGGTCTAAAGAATTTAGAACCCACCGTGCGGACAGCTTCTACCAACCCGTCATTGAATTCGTCCACAGTTACGCAGCTATCTAGGCAAGAGAAGCGGTTTGCCAGTTCAAGCTGAAAGCTCTCGGGGTTTTGAATATGGGCGCGAGTAGGGCGGAGCATAGACCTCATCAAGCGACGTCTTTCTACCTTGACGTCGATACTCAATGTGCCCCTTACCATTCGGTGATCGCTTCCGGTTTTCACCCTGTTGATCACAGAGACATCATTGAGTATCCGTCTCTTGGTCGTCAAGATGAAGTCTATCTCGTTCCTTGCAGAACCATCCGGGCTCATCCAGGTCCATTTCCTGTGAGGCGGCTTCTGAAAGAAAGAGCTAAACAAACCAAAACATACGCTCTTACATATTATATTATATTATACCTACTCGTATAATGTTTATTTTGCGTTGATTTTTTGTGAGATAGTGTTAACGACCTGGTCGAACCGGCTTATCCTACTACTACTCAAAGCTCACACCTTCACCCCGAAAAGGTAAGCAGAGGTGCAACTAGTGCTGCACCCATGTTGCGCTAAGATTATTTCTGATGATGATGTTATAGGGAACGAGCCTATCACTATGCTGGGCACAGATTCCAAGACTGGGCAAGTCATGAATGAATTTTTAAATGGCAACTCAATCACAAATAAATGTATTTGCCCGGCCTGGGAATTAAAACCACTACCTCACGGTTCTCAGTCTTAGTACATGCATATGTACTAGATTTATGAAACGATACAGTGATATAGCGATACGCTACCACTTACAAAATCTGTAGTAAATAATAATAGGACCGCATAGTCGAATCCATCTCTCAGTCTCCATCGAATAGACTGGCTGCAGAGTCTACAGTATACAATACTGGTTATGACTCTGGCACATAATAGTCACGTGGTCAAATGATAGTAAGGTATTAAAAATTAAACGAACCTCCTCGTTTGATATCAGAAAACTATTTTATTTAAACATGAACGAATGAAAAACAGTGGGATTAACAGTCATTTCAACCCCAGCGTCCGCCGCCATAGCCACCATAGCCGCCATAGCCGCCGCGACCATAGTATCCTCCACCACGCCGGTTCCACCGCGACTCCTGCGGCTCGAGGGTCTCCTCGTCTGCAGTGTATTCAGGTTTGTCGATAGCCGACGCTGCTGAGTATCCCAACAGGGCACACAACACCAACATAAACAAATTTACCTGAAATGTAAACATTTACAAGAATTTCTCAATTGTTCTCAATAGTGTATGAGTTTGCGAGTAATAAAATATTTTTTTTTTATCCGATCACGGCAAAGTGACTGCATTACAACTGATGTTAAGCGCAACACAGTCTAAAAAAAACCAGCTACCACAAACAAACAATAAGATTATCGCTGGACACCAGAATCATGCCGGCCTGTATAAATGCTTCATCACACTCCGAAGAGTGAAGAAGCAAATTGAGGAGCCTGCGACAGGAAAGGCGAAAGACCGATATAGGCACAGAGGATAAAAGAATGTACACCTATATCCAACCATCAAGTCAAATCGCAAGTCCCTCAGAATAACCGGATATACACGAGCTGGTCCTGGAACGCGATCCACACAAGGTATGCTGGTCACAATGGCAGGTTTTAATACCATGTGTAAGGTGGTCGGACTATCCAGACGTATAAGAATATCCTACCACCAGCAAAAGTGACATAAATGATCGTATTTTTTCGCGATTCGCGATGACTTACAGCCGCACAAAGAAACATCATTTAAATTTAATTTTATTATCATTCATCACTGGTCATTTCTTAGAACTGGATTATACAAATTTCCACATTTAGAGTCTGCGAATAATTTATTCTCTGTTACCTACTGTGTACAGAAAATGGCGTCTCTGAAAAACGGCTAATGAATACTTAAACTTAAATGACGTCATTGAATACGACGGCTATTAGCTAGAATTTTTTACATCCCCAAGAGACCGTTGACCTAAGTTTGTTATTTGATACTAATTTTAACTTGATAACTCTAAGTGTTGCTGAGAAAGGGCCTTAATAGACGGACTGATAGGCGGCAGGGCGTTTATCAAAATGATACTATAAGGGTTCCGTAACCACCCTTTTGACGTAAAAAAATAACTTATTTTATATATTTACTTAAACTTTATGTACATAACATGTATAAAGGCGGACTTAATGCCAAAGGCATTCTCTATCAGTCTACCCTAAAAAAAATAACTTACATCCTGGAAATCGAAACCAGAGCGTTAGTTTTCACAGATGACGTACGTTGCTATACTGGATTTGCAAATCAATAATCTGGTGTCAACATCTAATTACATTGCCTAAGAAATAAGTTCAACAATACAGAATTCGTTACATTGTGGGTTTTTCTTTATAGCCAAGGCACTCCAACAAGTACGTGCATCACCTGGTGGTAAATCTCCACCGCCAATAAACAAATATAATACCTGAGGAATGATGGAAGTGTTGCCGACATTTAGTGAAAGGGTTAATTCAATTTCTGTCAATTTTCTGTGAGACAATGGTAGCATTCGGTCATGCCAGCCATTCTGGCTGTAGACAAAAGTGTCTACAGCGTGGAAAAGCGTGGAAAAGTGTCTACAGTACTACCTCTTCTGAAAGTGTTATTTTTTTTTATTTTTTTTATAGCTTAGGCCGGCAAACGAGCAAGTGGGTCACCTGATGGTAAGTGATCTCCACCGCCCATGTACGCCCACCACCAGAAGAGTCATGGGCGCGTTGCCGACCTTAAAGGAAAGGGATAATTAGGGATTGGGAAGGGGAGGGGATTTGGGCTTCCGGTTACCTCACTCACCGTACGCAGCAGCAAGCCGCTACTTTACGTCGGTTTTCTGTGAGACAGTGGTAACGATCCGGACGAGCCAGCCCATTCATGCTGTAGACAAAACTGTCTACAGCGTGGCTCTACCACTCAAAATGATAATCTGCTCCTATTTTTAAAGTCTGGCTAGTTTAACGTACCTGATCCATTTTTGTACCCATAAGCACCAAAGCAATAGCAACTATGATGAACCGTATACTTGATGAAAACCCACCGTAGTGGCTTATTCAGGTAAGTAGTATTCAGGTCAGCCAGGGATATCTAGTTACTTCAGGCCAGCATGATTCTACCGTCAGTTTTGTCTACAGCGTGAATGGGTTCAACAGGGTTGTAACAGCTGTCTCACACAAAATCGGCGTGAAGCTACTTCACTTCTACTTGCTATTGCGTTTCGTACGGTGTGTGAGAAATCTGGAGGACCAAATCGCCTTCTCGTTTCTCAATTCCCAAATAATGCCTTTCCTTTAAGGTCGGCAATGCATCCGTGATTCCACAGGTACTGTGAATGTTCATGGGCGGTGGATAACACTTATAATCAGGTGAGCCAGTTTGCTGGCCTCTGCCATAAAAAAACAACGGGTTGCCATCCGGGAGTGCCGGCAGAAGTGAAAACTTGAACATTAACGTTGTGCATTTTAGAATGGTTAGGGAATAATTTCGCACGAGTCGCTTTATTTATCAGTATAAAAGTACTATCATTTATGTGGTTAAACACAATATTCATTTGTTGCGCTATCGTTCACAAAAATGATAATTTATAGGTAATTAATAATTTTCGATCAGGTCACGTATCCTGACGCGAGTTTAAGATTTTATACCCATCCCAAGAAAAGTGCTCAACACAGCTAAAGAAGTTTTCACTTAAAAAATTACATTTACTTGGAGACTGACAAATTGACACTTAAACTGAATACCAAAGTAGTCTACTTACAATATTCATGGTGGAAGGGCAGCAAGTCACTGAGTATAGTGCACCCATCCGAGACTTATATAGGTAGCTTGAGCACTAGTAAATTTACAACCTTTTTTTACTTATGAATAGCGTCAAAGACGAGTACATCAATCTATTTTTTACCACACAAACAACAGAATCATAATTATAACGCCACACGTGATATGTTTTAGGCAGAGGATATTAGTCGTGTAAAGCAAGTTACGGAAAAGTCATAATCAGTTGTTTATAAATTATTTTTCTTTACTTCTATTACCGGCTTCATTTATACTGTAATCACCAGAAAGAGTTCCCCAGGTAAACCTTGGAACCTAACATAATTTTTACCATATCTCCCAAGACAATGCTAACATTAAGGGTGTAAAACCCTCAACATTTATACCTACTTGAAATAGCAAAACTTTGGCGCCTGACATTATGTATCGCAAAAGTTGCTTTGTTCGAAATCTAAATATATAAAACTCAAAAGTGACTGACTGACATAGTGATCTATCAAAGCACAGCCCAAACCACTGGAGGGATCGGGCTGAAATGTGCAATGCAGGTAGATGTTATGACGTAGGCATCCGCTAAGAAAGGATTTTGATAAATTCTACCCCCAAGGGGATAAAATAGGGGATGAAAGTTTGTATGAAACTTTGTCAATTTTAAACGTTCACGCGAGTGGACCCGCGAGCAAAAGCTAGTATGTCTATAAATAGCTAAAGAGTAATCGGTATCTTAATTTTATACTCAAAGCCGAACCTATAAATTTAATTAAAAAAGTAGTGTCTGCTGTCTGTTATTTTGTTTAGCCGACACATAAAACTGCTGAACGGATTCGATATATGTAGGTTATAACTGAGTTACGCTTACTTTAATGTCTATAGTCTAGACCAGAGGATCCCGGACTTTTTTCTCATAGACCACTTTCAAAATTTAGCTGGTCGCTACAAAACAAAACACAAAAATGTGAAGATTGGATCTAACGATATTGTCTGCCTACATTTGTACATTGATAGGTGAAGTCAAGCCAACATTTTAGTTCTTCACTATCGAAATAAAATATATAATATCAGATAAATTTTCGTGATCGAAAATGCTTACGAATTGTGAACCCTCATTTTTTTGTCACGCCAACATAGAGTCCCCCGTCGAGTCTCCCGTGGACCCTTGGGGGTCCACCTGGACCACTTTGGGAACTAAGGGCCTAGACTAGATACTTTTTATCACATAAAAAAAATTAAGAGGGTGGAGCCAAGAACAAAAGCCAATAAACAAACTTTTTTTAAGTATTCATTTAAAATATACAAATTTTCATACAGAACGATCATAGATTTTACAAAAACTGACTTTACAACCTTTGACTGAATTTGTCAAATAAATAATGATTGTGGTGACTCAACACAGTCTAAGAAAGTAAATCAAATAGCAAACAAGTGCACTCGAATAGCTACATAACTAATGGTTTGAAAGAAACTTCAATAACACAATGGTATATTATTAAAAACACCGGAATTAATTTAAACAAAATTGATTTATTGTCCACTAGTCGACCTCCTGTAGTATTCAACGTACATTTCCGACATTTTCCTGTTATTGATCTAACATAATACTGTTATAATGTATGTAAAAGATAACTATTTTGCGACTAGTCAAATAATAAATTATTCTTTCTTTCTTTTTTTATTTGTATCCCTTGAAATCGCCTTATTTTCCAATAGTACTTAAGTATTTAGTACGAGAAATAACTATAAACTAGACATTTCTATTTTAGAGTAAACACTCCATTGTAAGGGTAAACACCCACCTTGTAAAAACCGTTTTAAGAGCGCGGGGTAAAAAAAACTATCGCTTACATAATTATGTAAAAACCTATTTAGATGGAGAGAGTTTATCATCATCATCATCAGCCACAAGACGTCCACTGCTGAACATAGGCCTCTCCCAAAGATTTCCAGACCGACCTGTTGGAAGCGGCCTGCATCCAGCGACTTCCTGCGATCTTTATCAGGTCGTCCGTCCACCTTGCAGGTGGACGTCCAACGCTGCGCTTGCCAGTACGTGGCCTCCATTCCAGAACCTTTCTGTCCCATCGGTTATCGGTTCTGCGAGCTATGTGGCCTGCCCACTGCCACTTGAGCTTGCTAATCCGCTGAGCTATGTCGGTGACTTTCGTTCTTCTACGGATCTCCTCATTTCTGATTTGATCACGTAGAGAAACACCGAGCATAGCTCTCTCCATAGCTCGCTGAGTGACTGTGAGCCGTCTTATACGGCCCATATTTAGAGGCCACGTCTCAGTGCCGTATGTCATAACTGGTAACACACATTGATCGAAGACTTTAGTCTTCAGGCACTGAGGTATTTTGGACGAGAAGACCCTGCCAAGTTTCCCGAACGCTGCCCAGCCGAGCTGGATTCGACGATTGACCTCTCTCTCGAAGTTGGACCTGCCTAATTGGACTACTTGTCCTAGATAGACATATTCGTCGACAACTTCGAGAGATGAGCTTCCAACAGTAATCGGGGTGGGCACATCATGGACGTTCGACATGACCTTCGTCTTGTCTATGTTCATCCTGAGGCCCACCCGTTGAGAAACTCTGTTGAGGTCTTCGAGCATTGTACTCATATTATTACATATTAAAGTAAGTAACAGAATGTCCAGTGCAGATACTTTGCCGTGACAGGTCAAAAAAATAAGAAAAGAAAACTCTTGTTTACGAGGCCACGTTATACAGTTCGAAAAAAATCGTATGATGAGGCCAAATCAATGACTTTGGTTTTGTGTTATATTGTTGCTTATGTCGCAAAATAAACTCTCTACATCTAAATAGGTCCTTTACTGTCAATGCAAACCATGTACTTAAGAAAACTAGACATTCATACGATGGTAAAGCACGATGAAAAACTACATTTCTACTCGCGAAGATCATGTAATTTGTTTTGTTATTATTTTTATGATCAATTACAAAGTATTAAACATAATAAAGCTGCTATATTCAAAGATAGATTAGATGTCTAGTACAACTCTAAATACGTCTCGAATGTGAACGAACGACACATGGCCCAAAAAATAAGAACTCATTGTACCTACATACAGGTGCTTTTATTTCAAACTAGATGTTGACCGCGGCTCTGCCCGTGTGAATGTTTTTTCTGGGTTTAAAAAGTAGCCTATGTTCTAATTCATATTATAATTCATATCATGGTCTACCTATGTCCCAAGTTTTATCCAAATCCGTTCAAAGTAAAGACAAGACAAATCTACAAAAAGACGGTCTACACTCTACAGCGTGTCTCTACCACTTATAATATTATTAGAAGTAATTGTAGGAACTAGATAATACGATGCGACATGGCCTTAATTATATTTCAATAAAACTAATGGAGTGTATGGAATTAAAATCCACACCATTAAAAGGCATAATTGATGTCCTATGAAAACACATACTACTTAAAATAATAGAATTTTAGTGAATGTTTGTATGTTTGTTAATCAATCACGTTTTGATAGCCGGGTTCGATTATCGAACTAAAGAAAATAGTTTTAAGGCCAAGCCACATCAGTTGCCGTTCTATTAATGCAAGAGGAGCTGCAGTCAAAAACTTCTGGTGACATTTGCACTGAACAGATTGATGTATAATCGATAATTGCCGCATTTGGAATTAAGCCGACTCGCGTCAGGCTAACAGCATAAAGTCAATCACAAAAAAAAACCATTTGGAATACGACTACAAATACAATAAATGTGTTTTATAAGGAAGTGGCTGAAATTAAAATCATTAAAAAACGTATTATGAACGTTAGTCAACATCACGAATTTCTGAATAAGTATCAATCGATCGGCGTAGTAGAAGTTCGCGACCTCCGCATACTCAAAACGCTTTATATAGTCCTCGCAGAGGATACACAGCACAGTTTTCTATTGAACCTCCACTATGAAGATTGTGAGTATCTAAACATAAATTATTTTTTTTTACACAATATATTCTATTAGCTATATACAAAACTCTGCTGATCAATACAATTTATTATAATTCTTTGAAAAATATTATAAAAATTAAATTGAATAAAGTAAGTATGAAAATTAAAACCAGTGAAGTATAGTAGTGTAGTAGTTGTATAAGTGAAGTTATTATTCAAAGTTTTGTTAAATAAACTTAGCAAGTACTCTTTGATCATACCATACATTTTGTAGGACAAATATTTTTTCGAATAATTTAAATAATTATCATCAGATTTAACAAAAAAAAACCAGTTAGTAATAAATTTTTGGGACTCATCAAATCGACATATTCTATCCTTGCTACCTCTGTTAGCTACCACAATAGAGAATTTTCGCATAGGGAATTGTTGGGCGTCTCATCGAAACGAAGCTACTCACGGAAAATCAAGTGGAAAAATGGCTCAGGGATCCCTGACCGTAATTATTTAATGTCAAATTATTTCTCGCATTAACGGCGAAGGAAACATCGTGAGAAAACCTGCGTACCTGAAAGTTCTTCATAAGAATTTGGAAGGTATGTGAAGTCTACCAACCCGCATTAGTTCAGCATTGTGGTGTGAAGCCTTACTTCTCTCATTAGTAAAGGAGGCCCGGGACGAACACTGAGACAAGATAATACTGAGCTGGTTAATGCTACTAATATAATAAACGCGAAAATTTGTAATTATGGATGGATGGATGTATGTTTGTTACTCTTTCATGTAAAAACTACTGAATGGATTTTAATGAAACTTTACAATAATATAGTTTATACATCAGAATAAGACATAGGCTACTTTTTATCCCGCGAAAAGCAGATCACGCGGGCGGAGCCGCGAGCAAAAGCTAGTGTTAAATATTTTTTTGTTAAATAATTAATTTATACTTATTTTTTCCTTCCAGTTTGGTTTGTTTATGTTGGTGTTGTGCGCCCTGATGGGATTCGCGGCGGCCGGCGTCCTTAAAAATCCTTTGGACGAAGGGCTAGAGGCATCGGAGTCGCGGTGGGGCCACAGCGGTCACCACCACGGAGGTGGCAGTCACCATCACGGAGGTAGCGGTCACCATCATGGAGGTGGCGGTTACCATCACGGAGGATACTATCGCGGTTAAAAGTTTCAACTACTGCGTGCGCAATTTGTTTACTAGATGAAGATAGAATATATTATGTATTTTAATATAATAAACGTAACCTAATTTTTTTAAATGAAATGTTTTATTTTACCTATAAATACTAGGTGACCCATGCGAATACTTCACATGTATAGTGACCACTATACATGTGAAGTTTATTATAGTAACCGACCGGTTACTATAATAAATATAATAAAGTAGCCCTAAATCAACAATACAACAAATTAGTTGATTATGCTATCAACAGATAGCGCAGTCAATTTTTTATCTTGTTTTTTATTTTAAAATATTTGTCTCTTTTTCGTCAATAGCCGCAAACATAAGCTTTAAACTGGTGTTTGAATCATTAAATTTGATGAAGAATTATGGAAGTTATGGCGTTCCGACAATAAAACACATTTGAGAAATAATATACAGTGGTTAAAAAATGACTGTTTCTCTTTAATAGCCGCAAACATAAGCTTTAAAATGGTGATATCCTATTTATCTGGTCGGGAACGAAGAGTATCTATTGATGACGTCACTTCAGTGAGATCCACAGTTAAATAGGGTCTCCAAAGAGTTCCATTCTGGCCCTTTTCTGTTCTTAGTTTATATTAATGATTTTCCGTACATGGTAGAAAAGATGACAGACATAGGTTTATTTGCTAACAATACATCTTTAATATTCAAAGTGAATCGCAAGGATGAAAATCTAGTTACACCCAACAACATTCTAAATTTATTATCAAACTGGTTATCTGCGACTAATCTTTTATTAAATGCAGGTAAAACAAATAACGTAATTAATATGCCAGATAGAATGTTCAAGGCACACATATGACTTGGGACTACTATAATGTTAATCAATATTTAGACCTAGAGGATAGAGATGTTTGACGTTCGGTTCCTTCTTGCATCCTGTGACATCCTTGAGGCCCTGTAGCTTAGGCTATGTAGGGAATAAACTAATCAATTCACCCTAAATAAAATGTATGTTCATGAAACCTAAGTATGTTCATTTACTAATGAATGGAATGTAGCACGAGCAAATTAAAATTGCTTAATAATATTAAAAACTTATACAAAAATTATAATAAACCAATTTAAATAAAAATTAGTTGATCATAAATCCTAAAGACATACACAAACATTATAATAAATAAAATAAAAGACGACCGATCGTGTAGGAAATAAAATACGGTAAAATGACAATTTTTACACGCTTTTTATTAACTTCACCTGTATGTTTGTTTGTATGTTTGTTTGTATGTTTGTTTGTATGTTTGTTTGTATGTTTGTTTGTATGTTTGTTTGTATGTTTGTTTGTATGTTTGTAACCGACTCCTTTAGGCGCGATTTTGACCCACTTTAAACGGCCAGATTTCGTTCAAACTTGGTAGATTTATCGAGGACCGATGACAATACACTAATTTGATAAAAAAAATAATAATAATTTATTAATAATAATATAATAATTTAATTTAATTAATTATTGATATTCGGTTTAGGAATTAAAATTGTACTCTCTGGATCTTCGTTAATTATAGGGAATATCGTAGTATCTAATAGTATCAATAGATGGCGCTTTTTTGATATTCAGGTTTAAAATTAAAATTATACTCTCTGCTACAATATTAAGATACTATCTAAATGATAATCCTTCTACTCATATGTGTCAATATAATATTGATTACTATTGACACCATGCACCCCACGCTTTTTTACAATAAAATACATTGTTTTCTTCAAATTTATTTTCAATTTTTTAGTTAGACTTTCTATAAAAGCGTGTTTTTTAGTTTTTTTAAAACTATTATTTATTAATCAACAAGTCATTCCTTTCGAGAATAGTATAAACGAATCAAAAACAAGCCCAATGAGTTTGTTTCGCTAGGTCTTCTGAGGCAGGGTCGCGTTTGGATCCAGTGGTAGTTTTAAATCAACAATTTGGAGATACACATGATCCGTATCAATCTGCCGTATAACTAATTAGGTATATAAATGGCTTTGTATATCCCCAAATAATTTGGATTGAAAGACCGGATCAAAAACAAGCCCACTGAGTTTGTCTAGCTGGATCTTCTCAGGGCTGGGTCGCGCCGCGTAAAATCCAGCGGTAAAGGAAGCCCACTCTACATTTGACAACCATTACAGTAGAAATTTGACAAGTTGTAAGACTTATTTAGTCAATGTCATAATATGATCAAAACATACTTTACTCTTTACAGAAAGACGCAATCTATACTAATAATAAAGCTGTAGAGTTTGATTGTTTGTTTGTTTGTTTGAACGCGCTAATCTCAGGAATTACTGGTTCGAATTGAAAAATTCTTTTTGTGTTGGATAGTCCATTTATCGAGGAAGGCTATAGGATATATAACATTACGCTGCGACCATTAGAAGCGAAGCATCAGTGAAAAATGTTGCAAAAACGGGGAAAATTATTCATATTTGAAGGCTTCCGTTGCTAAGCTACCAAAATAATATTATTTGAAGGCTTCCGTTGTCAAATCAAAATCAAATCTATACTAATATTATAAAGCTGTAGAGTTTGATTGTTTGTTTGTTTATTTGATCACGTGGGCGGAGCCGCGAGCAAAAGCTAGTATAATATATTCAACGTTTTGTAGAAATTTGTGCAATTTTTACCACAAGGTGGTAGGTCCCTCGTATGCGAGAAGCCGTCTGGGTTGGTACCACCGCTTTGTCTATTTCTGCCGCCAAGCAACAGTGTGTAAGCACTGTTGTGTTTCGGTTTGAAGGACATTGAAGGCAGTGAAATTATTATGAGACTTAACATCTTATGTCTCGGGGTGACGAGCGCAGTTCAGTGTCAAGTAGTGCTTTGTAATTCAAAGTTCTGTGTGGAGTTGCTTCTGTTTATGGGCAGGCGTAGCGCTTACCATCAGGCGAGCGCCTTGCCCGTCTCATCATTCAATCAAATAAAAAAAAAAGAGTATAAATCCCAGTCTTCGGAATGGTAGCCGCCTGATTTCGGCCTCAGCTTTGGCCCCAAGATTTGGCTCCCTTCATTTGAGCCAACATCTTCTTCATTTTATTAAACGCCTCGTCGGATATTTTTGTAGACAAGACTATCTGTCCCCTACTTATTATCAAAATTAAATGTAAGTACTAAATTATGAAACATAGAGTGAATAAAAATATAAACAAACATCTCTACTATATATCTTATTAAACAAAAATCAATCGTCGTTCGTTAGTCTCGCAAAAAATCCGAAACGGTTGGACCCATTTTGATGTTTATTTTTTGTAAGTTTTTTAATGGGTCCCGGGATGGTTTAGATTCACAATTGGTTTCGGTAGGTGGCGCTTTAACCATAATATGTTGCGTGTAAAACCAATATTTTTTGCATAGTCAGTGTTGTTAACTTATACCCTAAGCCCAAGCCGTTACTGAGTAATAAAGCCTAGATACATTAACAGACAGACAACAGAAACTGTTCTCTATAGAGTGATAATGGTTCACTTACCCTTTAAGAATTACAAAACCGATATAGGTCAATGACACACAATTTAAGTCAAACTTTCACATCTTTAGAAGTCGACCTTGAAAAAGATTATAAAATTTAATGGGTCAAGCCCTAGTAGTGGGAGAAAAGCTTTCTAGCCACAGTCTCATAGAACTATCCCGTGTGTTACACAACTGCACTGAGACATATTTAATTTAATATGTTTTAAAATACGTGCGGGAGTCATAAAATTTTGCTGAAGTCTGTTATAACTTTATTAGTGCTCAAAATTACGCAGTCCAGCTACAAAATGCTTGTAAGTATTTTTTTATTTGACACCATACTCTATTAATCTTAATTGGCTATAAAACACGTTTAACCGACGTCCAATCGTATGGAAATTTGACATTAGTATACATATTTATGGGCTAAATACAACTAAGGATCGTTGAGAAAGCCAGCCTTAAGCCGACTTGCACGTATATAACCACTAAACATGTTCACGTGTTAAATTTTCATAATACGATTTGAAGTTTTTTTATACATTAGTAGCTGTATAGTATTATGTTTGTATTGTTGTGCAAGTGGGCCTTAATGATTAAGTATTAGGTATATATTTTGCTATTCCATCACGGCATTTACTGTGACAAGGAGACTTATTCACAATCCACAAATGTTTGTTTGGGGGTCTGGGTGTTGTGAGACCGTAAGTCTCTCGAAGACCCACGTCACAAGACTCGTATCTTACTGTGGGGTCAGGACTATGTGTGTGACTGTTGGCTGTATTCATTTCATCATCATCAGCCATAGGACGTCCACTGCTGAACATAGGCCTCTCCCAAAGATTTCCAGACCGACCTGTTGGAAGCGGCCTGCATCCAGCGACTTACTTACTTACTAACTTCATGTAGGTATTTATTCCTAATTTCACATGTAACCTGGCGTGGGGATATACGGCTGCGCGGATGGTTGTACTTAGATGTGACGTCGACATACATATTGCGTTTTACGTTAAATCATCGCCAAAATTTGAATGAACCGGAAAACACGAATTTGTAAACTGGTTATTGCTGTTTCAAAAATTAAGGACCAGTTTTATTTTAATGTAATTATCCTGTCGTATTATTGTGATCTACGTGGTTTTTTCAAAAACCCACTTTTTGTGCTAACAACAAAAATGTTATAAATGACATAAATTAAAACCAGTTGGCGTGGCGACCTCTAGAAATTGATATATGTGACTTTTCTTTGTAGTTTTTAAAAATCTGTTTTTTTAGTTTTATCAATACTTACCATAATTTAAAATTTTGACAACCAGCATTTTTTATAATTGTCACTGTTGGAAGAAGCCAACTACGAAGCGAGACACTGTGGGTTTGATTCCCGCGCTGAGACGATGATGATGTGTGAGGGACACATTGCATCTAAACTCTATCGAATATTTCTTTCAATAACATCGGTCCACAAGTGATGGAGAAATCGATGTCATCATCATCATCATCATCAGCCACAAGACGTCCACTGCTGAACATAGGCCTCTCCCAAAGATTTCCAGACCGACCTGTTGGAATATTATGTTTTTAATCGATGTACTTACACCGAATTAAAAACCTATTACTTTTTTGAAGTCTGTTACATAATTGTGATTTTTTTTTAATTATTAATTGTAGGTACTAAATACGTAGGAAATAAAATTTATACCATTTGAAAGGTACCGTAATTATGCACAAAAAACTAATAGCATCAAAAAACAATTGAAGGATTGATTTTTCATACAAAGCGCTATGAAATGAACTTGGCTACGTTTATGTTGGTAATAGCCGGTTCACACGGTTCGATTTTTCGTGATCAACTGGCTCAAAATCAACAAAAGTTGAATTTTGCATACTAATTCGATTGAAAGTCTGTGTAGACGGTTCAAATCGCATGAGATTTAGTAGTTAGTCAAAAGTCTTGTACTTTTGCAGCTGTTGTCATCGTTTTTGTCATTGTCAATTAACGTTTTATATATAATGGTTTCATGTTCCATAAAAATAAATTTAAAAAAAAACTTAAATGGACCCGTGGCAACAGGTTGCCACGGGTCCATTAAGTTTTTTCTTAGGATAAGATTTCTAGGATAAGATTTTTGCAAATAATTATATAGCGTGTTTTCACTTTTTTTAAAGATGTTATATTTATACCTACATAATAACTTTAAAATTACAATTATTAACCCTAGACCGATGTCGTGGAAAATAACATAAAAAAAATCAGAATGATTTCCTGCGTAAAAATATTACATTTTATGTTTTGTAACTTTTTACAATATTTAGATTTTTTTAATATATTACTTGTAATGGTTAGTCCATTTTCGGCTTTACCTTTAAACATGTTAAATTTAATAACAGTTTTAAAAAAGGAGAGCCTCTTCTCGACCCGTAGTTTATATTTGAGTGATTTCACGTACCTAAAGTTTTGCGATATTCTGTTTATTAAAATAGTAGAAACCTTAATATCGCTGTATTCTCGAGGTTTCGTGATACCGCTCGACCCTAGTCTAGGGTTACCAACACCAAATTTCAAATAATTGTTGATGTTGGACAAACCAGGACAATTCATTTTCATAACAGGACGCAGTAATAGAGTAGCTATAATTGAATAAATATGCTGTAGAAATAAATATTAAAAATAAATATTAAGTAATAATAACCATATTTTTAATAAAAGTATATGACTTGAAAAATATAAAACTAACACTTTAGTTTTGAAACGTAAGGATTGCAAAAAAGGGGCGTGAATTTCAAAACACAGGAATTATCTGGGTGCTTTTAAAAACCCATGACGCCGCAATACTAAAAACTAGGAGACTCTAGGACACTATAAACCAAGTCAGGACATGACCTGGTGAAAACAAGACGGTTGGCAACTCTACTTTAGTCTTGTCAGTGACTATTACAGTTCTTGAGCTCATCCATTTTTTTTTTATAGCATAGATCGGCAAACGAGCAAGTGTATCACCTGATGGTAAGTGATCTCCACCGCCCATGTATGCCCACAATACGAGAGGAATTATGGACGCGTTGCCGACCTTAAAGGAAAGGGATAATTAGGGATTGGGAAGGGGAGGGGTATTAGGGCCTCCGGATATCTCACTCACCGTACGAAACGCAGCAGCAAGCCGCTACTTTACATCGGTTTTCTGTGAGACAGTGGTAATGACCCGGTTGAGCCGGCCCAATCATGCTGTAGACAAAACTGTCTACAGAGTGGCTCTACCACTCATATTAGTTTTTTGTAGAACAAAAAGCATATAAAGTGTTTCCCCTGTGTTTTATTTCATTATTTAGGTAGCACCTACATCTTACATTTCATACATATGGATACAGTTTTTATAAGTAACTTAGTCTTTATCTTGATTGATCTCTGCAGGTAACATATTGAAGATAATATACGTATTAAAGTCTTTCAAACGGCTCTAATTAAAACACCTGGTTAATGGCTATGCTATAAAAATTGTGGAATCAACATTAATTTTAACAAAATTGCAACATTTATTACTAACACAATGTAATAAGCTCACGCTGATTAGTGCATTTAGATAGATAGATACAATATTCTTTATTGCACACCAAATATATATAACTATACAGTAAAGGTGATACAATGGGCGGTCTTATCGCAATAGGTGATTTTGAATTTCTACGTTGTAACATGCCGTTTTTATTTGATAAATCTTCATGTTTTTTTTTGTGTTGTCACTTGCTGTAAGCCTGACACTAGTCGGCTGTATACACCTTCACCGGACTTTCGGGTGAGTGCTTTAGGCGCTCTCAACCCTTAAAAAATGTTATTATAGTAATGAAAAAATTAGAAACAAAAAATATATACACATATTACATATGTATATATTTATATACTGTGCTTACGCCTGTATACCAGAAGGGGTAGGCAGCGGTGCACCCACAACATTTCGCCAAACTTATTTCCGTCGCATGTGTTAGGAATATATCCGACCATACCCGGCACGAATTCCAATCCCGGGCTACATCGAATCGAAAACAAGAATACAAATAAATTAAGATTACCCGAACTGGGATTTAAAAGCAGGAAGCCCGTAGACCAATGAGCCGAATAAAATCCACTAACCATTTACACGTCCAGAGATACTTTGATATCCAAAAAAATAAGGGCGTTGTACGTCCAAGGATATTTTTATATCCATAGCAACATATTTTATAATGTAAAAAACGGTTGGTTGATAAACTCAACATATAACTGTTGATCGTTGCGCAGTGGGCAAGCAGCCGACTGTGAAGCGAGAGGGTGGGTTCGATTCTAGCACCGAAGCAAATGCCACTCAGACCAAACATGCAAAACATTATTTCGTATTTTCTAAGACTTTATTTTTTCCGGTATTAAACTGAACTGTATTGAAAAAAAATAACAGTAAATAAAATAAGATGTAAACACTCGTAAATAATTAACAAGTACATAAAAATACAACCTGATTCATGACATATTAAATACCTAAGCGCGTAATAGGTAAAGCCGTATATACAAAATTAAATTATTCGTTAACAGGAAAATCTTATGATTTGTTTCTTAAGAAAAACAATTTATAAGACGCGTAGAAGTAACTTGTACATATTAACAAACTGTGAAAAACAACTTTGGTTGAACATGGAAAAAATACGCACGGTGGTAGGTCCCTTGTATGCGAGAGGCCGTCTGAGTTGGTACCACCGCTTTGTCTATTTCTGCCGCCAAGCAACAGTGTATAAGCACTTTTGTGTTTCGGTTTAAAGGACATTGAAGTCAGTGAAATTACTGGGCGTTATGAGACTTAACATCTTATGTCTCGGGGTGATGAGCGCAGTTTAGTGCTTTGTAATTCAAAGTTCTGTGTGGTGTTGCTTCTGTTTATGGGCAGGGGTGGCGCTTACCATCAGGCGAGCGCATTGCTCGTCTCGCCATCATCGTCATCGCCAATAATATAATATTAGGTAAATGAAAAACAAAACGATGGAATTTAATTAATAAGAATTTTGAATGATTGTATATTTTTATAGCCAAATCAAAAAAACTAAGCTCCTTACCTACTTAATATTCATCAAAACAACTCAATGAAATAGGTAATTACAAGGTCTTTTAAAATTTGTGGTTTACAAATTAAAATGGTAATTTGATGTTTTTATTAGTAAACATAACCGCCGCGTAAGCATAACATAAGCCAATAAAAGATAAAATAAAAAAAAATGTGGTACAAAAATATTGACATGTAAAAGCGATATTTATGATCCAATTTACAGAACAAATGATTTGAATTTGAATTTAACTTAATATTTAGTATGAAAATTATTACCAGTCTCGACATTCAATAAAAGTTTGAGTGGTAGAGCCACGCTGTAGACAGTTTTGTCTATAGCATGAATGGGCTGGCTCGTCCGGGTCGTTACCACTGTCTCACAGAAAACCGACGTAAAGTAGCGGCTTGCTGCTGCGTTTCGTACGGTGAGTGAGATATCCGGAAGCCCAAATCCCCTCCCCTTCCCAATCCCTAATTATCCCTTTCCTTTAAGGTCGGCAACGCGCGCATGATTCTTCTGGTGGCGGGCGTACATGGGCGGTGGAGATCACTTACCATCAGGTGACCCACTTGCTCGTATGCCCGCCTATGCTATAAAAAAAAAGGTCATTATAAAGATGGGAGATGAAAGGCAACCCTATTATGAGGGGTTCCTGAATCCCCTAGGCAACGTTCCTAAAGGACCGAAACGAAATATATTATGCTTAGATATGCTCTAGCTGACCCAGGAACGTGACTCGCCTGAATGAGTCACTATCGTAGGTTTTTTGTTTTTTCTACATGTGTAGGGTATTGGCTATGCAGTCAAGTACAAAATATGAGGTACCCACCATTTCCCACCGGCAGATTTTGATGTTGCCATAATAAGGGCATCATCATTTTCTTTTTCTTTTTTCAGACGATATATTTGTATTTGCTATACATGAGCGCAGTAGAGACTGCTGTTTTGGACCCAGCGCTGTATTTATCCCCTAGCCCTCCATTAAGAGACACCACCAGAGACGTACTACCAGCTGAATTGTGGTCGCGGACTCAAGAGAAAAGAGTTGAGTGTACTACTACTACTCATAATCCACCTGTGTCGACAACTGAAGATAGTAAGAATATTTTAGTATTATACAATTTGTATAAACACGAATGGGTTTAAAGTTAGTTATATATTCAATAAGGAAATAAATATTAAATGGGTAATTTTATTTTATAACTAAACTAGCGACCAGCGCCGGCTTCGCACGGGTAAAAATATGTTTGTTACGACACCACATTACAAATCTATGAATTTTTCGGCTTTTCTGTACTATGATTTTTTATGTATTATACACATAAACCTTTCTCATGAACCACTCTATCTATTGCTGAAAACTGCATTAAAATCCGTTGAATAGTTTTAAAGATCTAAGCGAACAGACAGAGAAAGCGACTTCATTTTATACTATATAAAGACTTATCGTATCTATTCGTAAAGATTACTGGCTTGTATAACAATTACATAATGGCTAATTACGCATTATATGAAATATCCCCTTAATTCATGGTTGTATCCGAAGGAAAACAAGTTTTTCTGTTAATTGTTGTTAGTCATTCTAAAATCTCTAAAAAAAACAATTTATATTTTTTTGGAACGAAGTTCCTTACGGCAGGCTTGGAGGGGATAGGGATTTCGCTGCGTGACCGAACTGAAAAAAATGTGATAGTAAAACCGTAAGAAAAATGCGTGGAAAAAATGCGTGGAATAAAAGCGTTAAATGAGAAGTGCGCAGGCGCGAGAGTCGCATAACCAGCCAGCGTTAGTTCCTTTTTTAAAATGAAATTCATTCAGCCATTATAGTTGAAGTATTTTTATATCTCCTTCGATTTTTAAAAGATTATTACATAAGTTGATAAAAAATGCTATACAATAGCTTTACCGCGGCAGTCTCCGAGTGCCACACGTCTTTTTTTATTTCTATTTTTCTATTCTATTTTCTATCTATTCTGGTGTCCCACGACACACACCAATTTTTTTATTATATTAAATTATCATTTTCAGAGACAAAAGAGGATTCGGAAACAATGGTGCAATCAGAAACATTTTGGCCTTTTGTTCGGTCTCCGGAGATCAGTGTGGGCGATGTCCATATTCCTCTTACATTTAGCGTCTCCGGCACCTACGACAAGCTACACTCAGCGTCAGGAGTACTAAGCACTGGTTATTTAAAAATACCAGGGTCTTCCAGCGTTTTTGGAAGTTACGGGAAATCTGGATTAGCTGGTAGTGGCTACGGCAAGTATCCCATAGGATATCCGAATGTGAAGATATATGCTGGTAACAGTCAACCCGCTTGGGGCGGGTGGGGTAATGGCAAATGGGGGCATTATGGTAAAGGTTAATGTTAGTTTAATAACGACTTTAATTAAATTATTATTCACTGAAATACAATGTGTTTTCTTTTTCAAAATCACATATGTAGTTACATAAACACCCCAATGAGCATAATACGTAATCGTTTTTGATTAGGTCTTATACAAGTATATTCAAGTCTAATTTATCATAAAGATATCTTAATCTATGTTACTGTCACATAATCAGAAAATCGGACTACGCTTTAATTATTTTAATCATATACGTATACAATTTGTAAACTAAAACTATACAATATAGAGACTTCCCTAGAAAGTTTACCTGAGATAATATTCTCGACTTCAAAACTAAAAAACAGATCTAGTGCACAAGTCGCATCCCCTAACACAAAATACTACAGCTACTTGAGACCGACCTTTAGATTCGGATCGAATTCTGATCAAATGCAATGTGTTTAATTAAACACGTTTAATGAATCACAAGTGTTAATATTGTAGCGTGTTTACGTAGGCATCTAAACATTATATATTTACCATAAAATGACCTAAGTGTGTACCTAATAAATTATTTTCTTAGAACCGATACGTCAGTCAGATCTTTTACGACATGCACATAACTCAGAACACAAGACAACCATTTGTATTGGAAAATCCTATAATTTACAACATAATTTCTTGACAACTTTTTATCGACTAAACGATAACTTTAATTATATACGCATGAATCATCTTGAAACTGCATGACTAATTTAAATGTTGGTACTTTTTCACTTTTGTACTCTGACTTTTCTAAGTTAGATATATATTGTGTATTCAATGTTAATTATCGCTTGCTATAACGGTGAAAGAAACCTTGTGAACATACATACCTAGGTCTAGTACGAGTATGAAATACGTTCACAGTAATTATCAAATTTACTTTTGTCGAAGTGTCACACTAGACATTCATACTGTAAAACGGAACGAATCGCTGGAAACTAGTTTCGAATTCGACTGATATTATATTAAATGTGGCGCAGTAGGCGAGAAGCCGGCTACGAAGCGAAAGGCCGTGGGTTCGATTCCCGCACCGAGACAAATGTTTGTGTGATCCACAAATGTTTGTTTCGGGTCTGGGTGTTGTGGGAGCGTAAACCCCTCGTAGTTCCTGATACCCACGATACAGGTTAACCTAGTGTGGGGGTCAGGACTATGTGTGAACAACAAAGACATAGACGCCAATACCTAGGTACTAATTTTACCACCATGTGCCGATTTTTAATCAATTTATAACTGCTATGCATAGACATGCGACCTACCTACTAAATACACTTAAACGTTAATACGTAAATTGTATCATATTAAAATTTAACGTTGATTCAAATCCCAAATCTGGCATCACAATCTGTGTTTGAGTTTTCAATTCACCTAATTTGTCTGGAATAGGAATTTGTGGCCGACATAGCGATAGGCTCACCCGCTACCACATCATCTCTGCTTTCCGCTTCGGGGATAAAGGCGAGAGCTTATGTAATGTTGATATTGCATTAGCTATAGACTTTATACGTATCGTAGATACCTAACAATGATAAAATGCATTCAAAGTCATGTCACAAGTTTTCAATGAATACAAGAGTCCATGTGCATCACATCAGGTCATTATTCTGTCATATAGAATCACTCAGCTTCCTGTAAAAATGCAATTTAAATGCAGGAAACTGGTACAATCAGTCACATTCGTTGCAATGGTTGGTGCCGTATGTTTATTAATGTTATTGCCAATTTTGGTGTCGTGTTCCGGGGAAGGTAACATTGGTTTGTTAAAAGACGAGGTTGCAGTCGCTCTAAAAGCTTGTTCCAATAGCAACGCCAATAACAATGCCAAAGACCAACGTGGTAATCGTCAACATAGATCTAGTAGCTTCAATAGCACATCTATTGATTTTAGCCCAAGACAGGAACTCAACGAATATGCCCATGAAAGACGCAATGCAAATGATCTGCGCGAAGAAATAGAGGCTCCGAATAGTACCAGTTTTGATTACGAAGGCTTCACTGCAGGAAATTTTGTCGATACAGCACTAGATTCAGCAAAAACACAGATCGTTGGTAATTACGATACCAACACAAACTCCACAAGGAAGAAACGAAGTGAACCACTTTTCGATAAGCCAGACTCAAATCAGGTATTATGAAAAAATAATTATCAAGTGCTCTTTTTTAATTTTAATCAAGTTTAATACCTACTGAAAAATTAAGCTAACATAATGTACTAGGTACGTACTTACATACGGTAACTGTTTTTACTATTAAGTAAGAAACACCCAATGGCAAAGTTTATTCACCACATTTTTTGCAATTTTCAGTGTCTTAGTCAGTGTGTGTTCGCTAATTTACAAGTGGTACGTATACAAAAAATTACATAAAGAACCTTAACATGCTAATGCGTGCAAATAACAATATGAATACTATTCGTTAATGATTATTAGGTAGACTCCAGAGGAATTCCCCGAGAAACTGAACTTTGGAACCTCGTGCAATCCTCGGTGACATCGCAACAATCTCGATCTGCTTTACGTGATCAGATTAGAGCGTGTTTCCAGGAATTACAATCAGGTAATAAGCATGTACTGTCATTATGCCTGAAGTAGATGCCTCACTAGTTCATTATTTTGCCTCTCGCTTTGCTATGAAGAGGTTTCCAAAATTACTGCTGGTGGTAGGATATTCAAATCCGCCCGTATACATGGAGTTAAAACCTGCCATAGTGACCCACACACCTTGTGTGATTCGCGTTTCAAAATCAGCCAGTGTATATCCGGTTATCCCGAGGGGCTTGCGACATGATTTGATGGTTGTTTGGGGCGAATACTACTCAGTGTCATCAAAAATGCGTGCCATTGTCGTTCCTGGTTTACAAGAGTTACAGTGACACACACCCGTCACCATGCACCCGCCGGGCAAGTCTCTACGACCTAGATACTAAGCACCTAGTGCTAGTGGTGTGTCCCTCGTATGCGAGAAGCCGTCTGGGTTGTTACCGCCGCTTTGTCGACTTCTGCCCCCAAGCAGCAGTGTGTAGGCACTGCTTTGCTGTTTTTGATCTAGTGGTTTGAAGGACGTTAAATTAAGTGAAATTATTAAGCGTTATAAGACTCGATAACTTATGTCCCGGGATGCCAATGCAGTCGTGCCATGCAGTAGTTTGTAATTTTATTCAAAGGTTTGCGCGTAGGTATTTGCTTCTATTTATAGGAAGGCGTGGCGGTTATCGAGGCGAGCGAAGTGATTGTTTCGTCAGTTATAATTCAAGTTCCTATCTATCCATTGTGAAATACTGGCGTGAACCTATAATTTTTATCGCGTTATTTTCGATAAATTAAATTTAATATGTCGAACAAAACGGTAGCAATACGTCCTCCAATTCTACAAGGCTTTCACAATCACATGTCTAGTTCACTAGGCAAAGGATAAATCCTAGATGTCGTATAAAATAAGGACCATAAGAAATATTTTTTGTTTATGGGCTCCTTTTTCCGTAAAATGTCGGGCTATTACGCTTACGAAATTGTAGAAGGCGTGGGGAAAGATGCAATTAAGTGCAATGTCTTCCTTCTTCTTTGAGTGCCATCTCCTATCGGAGGTCGGCGATCATACCTGAGGCTATTTTAACTTTGGAAGCTGCTGCTCGGAACAATGATTTTGTGCTCATGTTGAACCATTGGCGAAGATTTTTAAGCCATGATATCCTCCTACGACCAGGCCTCCTCCTCCCCTTTTATTTCCCTTGAATGATTAGTTGGAGGAGTTCATATTTGTTGTTTCTCATTATGTTGCCAAAATATTCCAATGTCTTGTATTTATTTCCATCCCACATTGTGATAGCAATCCTGTCGCCATATCGGGCACAAATTCCACTCAACTGTTCTAATTTTTCGGATTGCACACTCCACAAATATTAATAAAATAGACGAATGCTTACCAAATAGACCAGAGGCCATAGATGTTTTAAAATACCCAAAAAATTAGGGCCGCTGTTATCAGCTAAACCAGCTGTGCCGTCCATAATATACCTGATACTATAATACTGATCCTACTGTACTTAACATGTATTCAATTGTAAATTGTCATCTACAGAGGCGGAAGACAACGGCTGCTCTTACTCCAACAAGCTGGAAAGATGTTTGATGTTTAGATTCGCTGATAGAATAATCAACGGTGGCACTAACGATAAAAAGGCGGAACAATAGATTTACTTTGACCACACAAAGCGAAACCCTAAGAAACGTTTAAACTTATCACGAGTGCGTTCTTATTTTCGTTTCGTGTATCGATTTCTGATATGCTTAAGAAATCCCCATTTAGATATTATTTATCGGTTTATATAGGCGAGCATAATATACCTAAATAATAGAAACTTTCATGTCTGAAGTCATGTCATATGATTTTGTTTTGAAATTGTATGACGCGACCACATGTTCAGTTTTTTTTGGATAAATACTCGTCTGATAAACTTTCTCCATCTAAATGGGGCTTTATAATAGACAATAATGAAGTCCATAAAGACCACGGCGCGCACTCGGCTACAGCTACCATAGGGAATATAGGATTGTATTATCAATTTATTGAAATAAACTCTGCATACATTATTGTTTTTTATTAATTCTTTATCAAACAACATTACAAATATAATATAACAGGATATCCGGGGAATGCAAAAGGTTGAGGATGATATACTACTGGTTTATCCAAGGTAACATTATTCAGTTCATGCGGTAACAATTGCTTAGGCAGCGGTAAACGAATATTAGCTGGCGAATTTAACGACTGAAAATTTAAAATTGTATCAATTACATATCTAAATATTTCCAAATTTCACTAACTTCACAATGAGCGATTAAATTTTAACTGCTTAATAACGCATCCGACAGCCAATTTAGGAAGAAACAATTTCACATAAACTCCTTTATGTATACAGCATCTTATATTTTCTTTAATAAATAACGTTATTTTCGGATTAAAATAAGTGTCTGATTAAAGTATTGCCGAACAAATACTAAGGTTCGTAATAACAATCAACACTGAGTAATATTAACAGGTTCCCTGTCCCATGAATCATATATGATTCATTGGATATATTTTGAACCAAGAACTGTACGTTCATGAATCATATATGATTCGAATTTAGAGTCAAATTCATGCCTTTCTTTGAAATGGACGTAGCAGGTTAATTCCCATTTTTAGTATCGGGACGTGTGGGTTACATCCTTTAGAGTGAGAAAACAAACCAAACTGATTTATAAAAAAAAAATGGGAAATAAACAAATGAAAAAAAGAGTGGGACATATATGATGAAAAAAAGTGGTTTGTATGGGGACAGGGAACCTGTTAATGATAAAAACTAAATAATGACAATTAGAGAAATGGTGTCACTATGCATTCGCGCTTACTATGAGGTCCTTATTATAACGTTTATGAATATTGGTGTAAAGACCTATTTTTCAGTCTCCAAGTAGGCATTATCAGATAATTAAGACAGAAAAACACAAAATAGTACACTGTAAATATACTTATATAAAGAATATGTCAAATTGGTATGTACTTTTTTTTTAATTGGCTGTCCAATGCAGATAAAACTAATAAAAAATAGTTTATTACACCAGTCAATAAATACGTCATTGTTAAACACAGGCATTTCAAATTACACATTGAGCAATAATATAATATTCAATTCCAAAATCATTTTACAATAGTTTGAAATATAAATATTTTTATTTGCATAATACTGATAAGCCTGTAATTGTTTTATACATAAAACTGCGTTTGGTTATATTGTTCTCATGTTTTACTTTAAGGTCAAATGTCTTTATTGCCTTATATAACATATTTTAACGAACATTTTATGCTATGTTTTCATTGCCACATAAATAAGTCAATGAACAGCCGGTGCAAGAACTGTGAGGGCAATGGTGTTCAAAGGTAGAGGGGGTTTGGTTTTACACACTTTTGGTTGAGCCTGTATGTGTTTTAACCACCTGCATACATGAATAAATGGTTCTCGCTCACTTACAGTGAGGCGTTCCTGTAAGCAAAAATATTAAGTATATGTACATATTTTTTTAAATTTATTGGAGAATCTAGTGGACCTACGGAATTATACTAGCGTGCATCTTACTGCCCCATTGTCGTGATAATAGCTATGATCCATTTTCTCCACATAATAAATATATTTATGAGTGGTAGAGCCACGCTGTAGACAGTAATGTCTACAGCATGAATGGGCTGGCTTGACCGGGTCGTAACCACTGTCTGGCAGAAAACCGACGTAAAGTAGCGGCTTGCTGCTGCGTTTCGTACGGTGAGTGAGATATCTGGAAGCCCAAATCCCTCTCCCATTCCCAATCCCTAATTATCCCTTTCCTTTAAGGTCGGCAACGCACCCATGATTCTTCTGGTATTGTGGGTGTACATGGGCAGTGGAGATCACTTACCATCAGGTGACCCACTTGCTCGATTGCCGGTCTATTCTATAAAAAAAAAATATAGTGTGAATATGATCTCCATTGCTTATGTTATTCAAAATATATTTAAAAAATATTTTATGTATAATTATTATTAATTACACAGGTCTGCGATGAAAAAGTTTTTTAAATAAATTCATCACAAACATGTAGATGTTGGTCTGTATATAGCAAATATAAACTTTGTTTTAACGTATCACGTCACATTATTTTTGTTTGACCAATGTAACAGAATATAATTCTAAAACCGCGCCAAAATTGTGTATCCGGATGTTTCGTCTGTAACAAAGCCAGTTCCACATGGGCCCGAATTACCCATACCAGTTATAGTAGGAACACTAACAGCTTCGAAACGCCTTTATCACAAAATTAAGAAAATAAGAATACAGTGATCATCTGCAAAGCAGTGGTGAAATTTTTCACCCTATAAATTACCCTCGACCTTTAAAAGAGCAAGAACTGAATAATTTGGTACGGGATCTTGGATTACCTAATGACGCTGCAGAACTTGTCGGTTCTCAACTAAAAGAAAACAATTTATTAGATGCTACAACCACATTTTACTGGTATCAAACCAAAGAACAAGAATTTGTGGAGTATTTTAAGAAAGAGGATAATTTAGTATTTTGTTGTGATATTGGCGGTTTAATATAAAAATTGAATATCGAATACAACACACAAGAATGGCGACCCTTTAGAGATTCTTCAAAAAGAAGCTTAAAGGCTGTCCTTTTGCATATCGGCAATACATTTGCATCGATACCTGTAAGCTCATTCAGTTTATATTCAAAAAAACTTACGAAAACTCGAAAAATGTTTTGGAGAAAATAAAGTACACCGAACACAAGTGGTTAGTTTGTGGTGACTTAAAAGACATATGCATGCTTCTTGGTCAACAGCAAGGCTACACAAAACTCACCTGTTATATTTGTGAATGGGATAGTAGAATAAGAATTAAAAGTCTTAGAATGGAATTGAAAGTCGGAGTAAAAAATGTCACCAATTCAGTTTGACAGATCCCGAAAACATATCGTCGGGGATAGTGCAAATCCGCGTATCTAGCATTGGATAATTCCGCGTATCTGCATTAGATCAAATTTTACAGGGGAAGGTTAAAACTTTATAATTTTCTTATTTTAAGGGCAATTGGACTCATTTTTACATAGAGAGTAATAATTGATGGGTTCTATGTATTCTTAATGTAGATTATCCGTTAAATTAATTAATTTAATCGCTACGACACTTACGCGGATTTGATTTAACCACTATCTTGTCAAAATGGAACATAATAGTAAGTTGCGCGGTTTTGAAATAAAACAAGTAATAATATTACAAATTATTATTTACTAATCAACGCATGACATACAAAATCAAAAGGTTAATCTTGACAAGCACTATTCCTACAAGAAAACTTTTTAGATCAAAGTTAAAAATCTCTTTGATAAACATTGAAAATACTGTAATATCAACAGCAGTTTTTTTTATCAATCTTACGCTCTATATCAGCCTTTTCATTTATTTATTTATTATGCATAGGCAGTACGTATGACAAGTTTGAAACTTATTAAGTTAATAAACAAAACAACAGGTTCTTCAGCTATCTAACAAAAATAAACTGTATGACTTAGTCATTTAAAACAAATTAAGTAATGATTTCTTACGTTTACGCGAATGTTACTCATTGAAATAAAACTAATTTAAACGGATTTTATTGCGGTTTTTTATTTTAATTATGGTCCCGACGTTTCGAAAGCTTTTCAGCCTTCGTGGAATGAATTTTATGAATCAATTTTATGTACAAGTGGATGGAGTAGCTATGGGTTCACCTGTGTCTCCAGTAGTCGCCGATATTTTCATGGAGGACTTCGAGGAGACAGCCCTAAGCACAGCCCCCGTCACTCCCAGGTTTTACAAACGGTACGTAGATGATACATTTACCATCTGACAAAGTAACTGCATTTTTAGATCATCTTAACTCCATCAACAATAAAATACGATTCACTGTGGAGTTAGAACAAAATAAATCTCTTCCTTTCTTAGATGTTTTAGTTATTCGTAATCCTGATCAGTCTATAGGCCATACTGTATACAGGAAAATGACCCATACAGATAAATACCTGAATGGTGAATCTCACCACCATCCAAAACAGTTAGCTACCGTGGGTAAATCTTTGTTTCAGAGAGCACAAGGAATCTGTGACGAGGAACATCTGGCTGCCGAGCTGCAACATGTCAAGCGAGTACTGCGAGACAACAAGCTCCAAATTCCACACCGTCGTCACAGAAACCGAGTGAAACCAGCCACAGTTGAACGTGTATCTGTTGTGTTACCTTTTGTAAGAGGAGTCACAGACAAGATTGGCTACATACTGAAGCGTGCTTCAATTAAAACTTACTTCAAGCCGCCCAAGAAGATTAGTCAATTTTTACCACCTGTCAAGTGCCATATACTTCTACAGGAACAGGGAGTATACAAAATCGACTGTGACTGTGGCCTCTCCTATATCGGTCAAACCAAAAGAAACATAGGGACCCGCATAAAAGAACACATAGCTGATGTTAAACACCGACGCTCTACGACGTACTTACTGAACATTCTGAGGAAGGCTCCAAACATTACCTTAGATTTGACAAGCCACAAATCCTTGCTAAAGAACACCGATTCCTACCTAGGATGATTGAATTAAAAAACATCCAAATTTCAATAGAGAAGATGGTTGGAAGCTAGCACAAGCCTGGGATCCGATTATACATTTAATTAAATCGGAACCCAAAAGACCAATTGCCAGACCTCAAGACACTGTGAGCTCTTTCTGCGTAGATCGGACCAAACATTATACCATATTAATAATTGTAAACTGAAGGTAGACACTGTAACATTAACTTTTCTGGACAACCTACACCTCAGTCCACCCCGTGACCACGAAGGCTGAAAAGCTTTCGAAACGTCGGGACCATAATTAAAATAAAAAACCGCGATAAAATCCGTTTAAATTAGTTTTATTTCAACAAATTAAGTACTCTTATACATTTCAGTTATTTATTTAAAAAAAATAGTAGCATAGTTCTTCAGCTATCTAGCTATTTAACAGAAAAAATACTTAATTAACATTGAATTAATACTTACCTGATGTCGTAATGATTATTTTTAACATAAAAACGTTATGTTAAAAATAATCATTACGACATCTATCTTTAATAATCTGACTTTAATAACAAAATTAACAATAAATACGCTCCCGATGACAGGTGATGACATACGCGGTATTGAATCGCCGACTGTAGATACGCAGTATTGTTTTTAGGCAATTTCTTGCTCTTTATTGGTCGAATGAGTAATATTGTCAAAGAGGTGGGTGCCAATCGGGATTTTACGTGAATTGCCCGCAAAATTCAAAATTGGCTACATTTGTCAGATACGCGGAATTATCCAATGCTAGATACGCGGATTTGCACTATCCCCGACGATATTGCTTCCACCACTTCACATCTAACTTGGTTTGATCAAACAGTTCGTAAAGGCATTACCGCAAGGCAGAAATACTTTCAAGTATCTTTGTTCATGTTTCCCTAGCTTATCTGATGCGAAGTTGAAAGAGGGAATATTCAAGGGACCTGAAATCCGGAAACTGATTAGGGGTCCAGAATTGGAAAAAGTGATGACAACCTTGGAACGAAATGCCTGGCATGGCTTTAAAAATTTCGTATCTAAGTTTCTAGGCAACACAAAAGATCCTGATTATAAAAATATTGTCCAGGAAATGTTAAACGCCTATAAAAATTAAGGCTGTAATGAGTCTGAAAATTAATTTGAAGTCTCACATTGATTGTTTCCCAAAAAAACTAGGCAACAACAGTAAAGAAATAGGTGAATGGTGGCATCAGGACATAATAAAAGAGATAGAAAGAAGATATAAAGGCTGTTGGGACGTAAATATGATGGCGGACTATTGCTGGATGATACACAGAGATGAAATAAAAAACTATAAACGCAACAAAATAAAACCAACAAAACATAGCCTTTTTTTTCAAAAAGAAAACGTTATTATTAATTGTTTTCTTTATGTATACCTTAACGTTGTATTTAATTAGCTATAAAATCAATAAAACTTTACAAAATATTCTCAAATGATTCTCATTCATTTTATTACATTTTTGATTTGTCCTTTTCATATTGAAATACTATATCATCTAAATCTGATAAATGTGACGTGGTGTATATCATATGAATACCGTTTTCTATTACTTTTAAGACAATTAAAACAAATATTAACAATTAAACAAAAAAACTTTTCATAAAAAAAAATTCGCAGGCCTGTGTTATTTATTAATGACGAAACGAACCAGTCGCTAAGCTGATAGAGCGTTATCTGACTAAGCTGTTATCTGACGAGGTAAGCTCTGTGCAGTCCGAAAACAAGTGGCAATCGACTTAGTGAGTGCAACTGGCTATGGCGCCACAGAGGCCTTAAGGGCTGGGGATTGAATCTACAACGGCCATGTTAGCATTCTGTTCCATTTTCTATTCCCCATGAGGCTATTACCACATTGATGCATTGCAATGGGATACATAATGTTCATGCTACATTCATATTAATCCATAGTATACTTACTACAATTGTATATAGCACATAATATGCAGCTATATCCGTGACTGTCAAAAACTGCCCAGTCAAGTATGTCATTTTTTCTAAGGCTGTGTTGATGTCCTGCAAAAAGAATAAGAAATGAAAATAATATGTAACTTCAATCTCTTAGTAAAATAATTAGGGCATAATGTATTTATAATATTAGAAATGTATAAAGGAAAGGTGTATTCCAATATGACATAGTTTAACTGAAAGAATCCAATCCACACCATGCCAATTTTTAGTCATGGGAGTTATATTTTAAAAAAGATTTATTTACTTATTTTATTTATATTGGTTTATAACTAGCTTTGAATTTTACATTACTTTGATAATAACATATAATATTATTTAAGTTAAATGAGGTATAATTGAGAATGGTAAACAATAATACTATTAGTTTTTTCATAGATAAACTATGAAGTTTAAATGTGAAATGAAATATCAGATAGCATTTTGACATTGTTTTACCATAATATGCTCAGCAGTGAACTCTAGGTCAAATGACTACACATATGAAATACAAGTTTGTTAAGAATATACTTAGCAAAGTTTGGAGTAGGACAAAACAAAATATAAGTGTGTTCTATAGATCTTAACCTAAGTTTTTTACTAGACTCAATCATATTAATATTATTGAAATAAAATAATAGGATACCTTTAAGAAATTTCTGGCGAAAACGGGATTGCTTGCAGCTTGATTAGCGTACATAGCGATATGTTCGAGCCACTGGTAGCTCAGCAGCCTCTGTTCCTGGCTCATATTCGCTCCACTTTTTTCAGCTAACCGTAAAATTATAGTTGCAAAGCCTTCTACATTTTGCTTGTCCAAAACAGTCGTTAGAACCTGTATATAGTAATTATTTAAATAATTAATTTGAATCAAGATTATGTATTAGGTACATAGGTTTTGAACACAATACGCAAAAATTAATTAATTTTTAATTACTAGTATTAGCACATACTATTTGGTTTTATTTCATACAACAACAAAAAAGCCAACGTATTCAGTTTACCTTGTCGGTATTGTAACAGACCGTCCCCACAGGAACACCGAAATATTTACCAACCAATTTTACTACATCCACATTACACGCGCTCATTTTGCCTGTTATAATTGTTTCTACGTTTTGAATGCTGTTAAAACAATTTTCATTTAATTTTATGTTGGCATTCCTTAACCTACAAAAGTCAATATCATAAATTAAATTAAATGTAAGTAACTTTTTTTGGATAGTTCTCTCCTTGTTTTTTTAAGGAGAAGGCTAAGGCCTCAGGCAGCCATCCAGCCTTACGAATTTTACGTTAACGTCATTTTCTTTTTATAAATTACTAGCTTTTGCTAGCGGCTCCGCCCACGTGAACAGCATTTTCCGGGATAAAAGTAGCCTGTAACGGTCTCCAGGGTCCCATCTGTCACTGTAGATAAATTCATCAAAATCGGTTCAGTGATTTAGACGTGAAAGCGTAACAAACGAACTCATTTTCGCATTTACTTTCACCCCCTTTTTCATCCCTTATTAAAAATAAAAATTACGGGTTGCACTCCGGGAGTGCCGACAGAAGTGAAAACTTATCAAACAAGATGCGAGAATACAAAATTACGGCAACATATAAAAAATGATAAAAGTACATTCTGCTCTCTTCGCGTTCATGCGAGCCTGGTACTTTTTTACGGCACCATGTTCCAAATTAAAAAATAAGTAAAATATCGTCATTTTATTTATTATCAATATCAAAAACTAAATTACGGTAACATGTCTATTCACCATTAAAAAAAAACGAACACAGTCCGGTCAAAGTCCTGTGAAAGTCTGGTCAAAGTCCGGTCCAAGCCGACTGGTCACTGTGTGGCGCCACCTGGGACTTCGAAATGGTCGATGTTCCAGGGAGGTCGGCTAACGCTGGCTGGTCGACGGAGCGCTCGCGTTACGGAACGTTTCGGTTCACCCTCCCATAAGAAGTTATCACTTCAAAAATCCAAAATTCCTGAAACACGTATTTATTTATTTTACGTCAATAAACGAAATACAAAATTTTATCTAACTTTCATACATATTATCATCCCCTATTTTGACCCCTTTGGGGTGGAATTTTCTAAAATCCTTTCTTAGTGGGTACCTACATAACAAAATGAATATACAGTCCGAATTTCATGCTTGTAGCCTTGATAGTTTGCGCTCGGCGATGATGAATCAGTCAGTCAGTAAGGACATGTTATTTTATTCGCAAGATTTTTCTACTCAGTAATAATTTTAAATGGAGAATAATTAATAAAATTACCTTTTAATGTTTACAGGATACTTTTTCTTTTTTAGCTTTTGCAGTTACAATTTAAACGTCGCAAGGTATGACATTAGTTATAGCTGTTGTAGATATTGAACATTGGAAAAATAGAAACTTCGTTTTGTTGGTTTAACATATGTCGCGTTTTCAAGAGTAATACAATTTGTAGGATTAGGTATAGATAGAAGATATCCTAATGATAGAATAAATAATAATAAAACTCTTAAATTATGTTCAAGTGTAGAAAACAAAAAAAAACAATATGAGGAATATGATGTTTTATTAAAACAAATAAATGTCTGGAAATTCTTTGTCCAAAGAAATACAATAAAAAGTAATTTTATTAAATAATGGAGTAGCTTGAACCACAGCCTTATTGCCTACCGTAAGGATGCACACACACCTAATGTGTTTCGAGCCAATTCGAGCCAAAGAAAATGCAATTTAAGAGTTTTGCGAGAATTCTGACAATGTGATTAATTTCTTAATTTAATTTAATTCTAAACTTTTTATAGCTTAGACCATCTTTAATGGAGTGTATAATAATGTACTCTGTGATGTAGTGTTTTCTATTTAAGTGGTGTGAATTTATGCAATACACATTAATTGTGATAAACTGTGAATGGAAACATTGAAAGAAGTATTTTTTGACCAAGGTTACCTATTGATCGATCTTGTGCATTGGATTCACTTGAAGAAAGTCGCCTGAGAAGCCTCATAAATGAAAGGAAGGTAAATGGAAGGAATTAACACAAAAACTCGAGGAAGACATTGTGACACCCTTGTTCCATCGTTCTTATGAATTAAAAAATATTTAGGACGGCAGCATGGTGTCTTATCTTTTGCCTATTCTATAAGGAACAAAAATTAACTATGTAGTTTGACATTGACATTTGTTTGACAAAATTGTTGTCAAACGAGTAGGTACTTAGCGTTGTACTCAAGTTTATTTTGTCGAAAAAATTGGAATATTTCTAAGATTACTTTACATTTATAAACCGCTATTACGTCGTAGTTACCAACCAATCGTGGAAAACATGACAATAATCAAATAAAGTTACATACTTCGACAATTGATTCGTTATTAGAAATTATGAACTGAAGCAATACATAAACATTTAAATTCCATTATCTGTATTTAATACATCAGTCTTCATGTTGATTCTTTGTCACAATTATTTTCGTGTATATCCTAATAACCAAAATAATAAAGATGATGTGCAACACTTTAATAAACGGAAATATGCTTTTGGTGTCTTCATTTTATTACTGGCTGTTGTCTTATGGGTGGTGTCATCTGAGATGACAAAAGTAAGTAATTATTCACTATTAAAATGTGTTAAAACTCTGTCTGTATATGTTGTTATAATTATGTAAATTACTTGAAATTGCATGTTAACCAAGGTGAACAGGGTGCATGCAATATCTGCAATATTTATCTTATTGAAAATAATAAATTCTTTGCATACCACATTATAGGAGTTGCTTTCCTTGTTATTTATATGTTGCAAGTATAAATGTGTGATTTTCATTTAGCTCTATTGGTATAATATATTTACATATATGTAATAATATGATAAGTGAATTTTCAAAGACTTATTTCCACTATTAAATTATTTACAAATTGCTTGCTTGCATACATTTTGTTGGAAATCGTATATTTCAAATTAATTTATGATTGGAAAAAAATTGTTGTTGACTCAAAAAATTAATAAATATAGATATAAAAATTCATAATATAGATAGAAATATAAATAGTTGAGGATTTTCATCGCAAAAGTGCATTCCTATAATAATAAAATAAATCTTTTCGAAAAGTCACTCTTTATACAGGGTTATTTTTAAAACACTAACAACCTCGCAGGACTAGATTCCTAAGGTCATTTGCTACTACTTTTGTTCTACGACTTTTCATAATTTGTTAGATTTTATTCTCATACAAAAATAATTATGAATTTAATTTCCGTCTTGAATTTTACCTACGCGTAGATTACGTAATACACGCGGGCGCGCGCGTTAGTTCAATGACCGGCCGCGCCGTCTCGATAGATAATACCTACACGTAGACGTACGAACAAAAACACTGCATAACAAAAACTTGTAAAATCATTTTTTTTCTTATGTATTGAGTTATGTCCGAACTCGTAGAACAAAAGTTGTTCCTTATGAGGTCAGCTATATGGCCCTGCGAGGTTGTCAGTGTTTTAAAAATAACCCTGTATATAAGTTTTATAAAAATGAAATGGTATATTATCTACATCATTCATGCTAATTATTTGAATATTATGGTATTAATGTTATTTTAATTACCTTACTTCTTATTACAGTAACTGCTATTCATCAATCAAAATTGCTTATTGCATTGAGAATGCCATTGGACAAATTATTATGATAGTTAGATAAGCATGTCCTCATTCTAAAGTATATTTTTAATGCTCCAATTTCATTTATTTATTTATTAATCAGGCAGGGAGTTGTCTTGCATCTGATAGTGCCTGTATCCTGCATTTTACTATATTAGTTGTAATTATTCAGTCAGTCTCAGAATCAGAAAAATAAAATAAAAACAAATGTAGCAAGAAATTAACCTAGAAGTGTACAATGGGCAGTCTTATCGCTTTAAGTGATTTCTGCCAGACAACCATACTCCTCCTTACTCCTCTTTGTAAACAACTATATGTATATAAATTTCAATATGGATCTTATTATCACTAAATCTTTTTATTTTCAGTATTTATACATAGAAAAAAATCTGGAGCGACCTTTTCTCATGACATACGTGAGAAGTTCATTGCTGTTTGTTTATCTGATAGTTTTATGTTTTTCTCCACCAACTCGGGATCCTTGTCGGCCAGCTGATTACACTGTAAGTATGTTTACTAATAAACATATCAGTTGGTATTATACACTCTCCCACTGCTGGGAACAGCCCTCCTCTAGATATTATAGATCTTAGTCCACCATGCTGGGCTAATGCATGTTGGCAGTTAGTAATCCTACTATACTAGCTGTAGTAGTTGGTATTCATCACATTTTTTTATATTATAACTAACACACAATACGTTACTTTAAAGTGAGATGTGTTTCCGACATGTTAGGTTTGAACCCACAACCTTTGTAGTTCGTTACACTTCCTACTCGGCTATGTTCGCTTTTTGTTGGTCTTTATAGATATCAATTAATATTCGGATATGGTTTACAGTAAAATGCTGTATTTCAAATTTTGACTTTCATATGGAACCATTATATTTGTAAGATAGACATATATGGAAGCACAATACCTTGGAATGTTCAGATAAAGGATCATTATTATATGGTTCTGTATAATATACACAATTTTGTCTCAGCACTGGAGTGTTTTCTCTAAAATTATCTCCAAAATTATGGATAACACTCACATGTTATGTCATTTCAATAAAACAAAAACAACATTGTTCACTCGATGTAATAAACCTTTATACAGCCATGTATATTATTTTCAGCAACTATTAGAACCTACCGCAGAAACAGATGATGAGAATTACTTCAACGATTCAAGCAATACCAGTCTGGTGAGTCATTATTTTGTTAGATCGTAAAATTATGTAATCTGTTAAATGACCAGAGTGATCTCAGATTTGTTGGACTATAGCTTAAGTCTATACAGGGTTATTTTTAAAACACTGACAACCTCGCAGGACTAGATTCCTAAGGTCATTTGCTACTACTTTTGTTCTACGACTTTTCATAATTTGTTAGATTTTATTCTCATACAAAAATAAGTATGAATTTAATTTCCGTCTTGAATGTTACCTACGCTCTGCGCGCATCGCAGATTACGTAATACATGCGGGCGCGCGCGTCAGTTCAATGACCCTTATGTCGTGACCGCGCCGTATCGATCGAAAATACCTACACCCAGCCGTCAGCTGATTTCACTATTGCACTCTGATTCCAATATTTAAATACGCCTCCATTAAACAATAAAAAGTAAAGAAACCAAACTACCAATATTAAATTGGTTTAATTAAACTTTAGTAAACGACAAAAAAATATTTTGTTACATAATCGTAACATATTTTAGATGTTTAAATACTGTATTTGTTTTTAAACGTTTAATGTAGCTAGTCCTAAGCCTGGTAAAGTATGAAGGGATTGTGGACTCAGTGTAGGTATGTACATACTGGCTACAAACCCCGCGAGCAATAGAAATTAACTAGATTATTATTATTAGCAGCGCAAGCGGGCGCGAGCGTCGGGTTGTTCGTTTATGACTGAAACGTAGACGTACGAACAAAAACACTACATAACAAAAACTTGTAAAATCATTTTTTTCTTATGTTTTGAGTTATGTCCAAACTCGTAGAACAAAAGTTGTTCCTTATGGGGTCAGCTATATGGCCCTGCGAGGTTGTCAGTGTTTTAAAAATAACCCTGTATATCCCTTATAATCTACTTTTATATGCACGCATCTGCCAAAAGGTAAATATGACAAGGTCTTTAATATTGTACAGTTACACGATTAAATATAGGATTCGGCAATCTTCGTGTATTTCGAAAATACGAATGTATGATGATATTGATGATTCAATATAAAATAAATATATTGTAATATTAAATTACGTGTTTACTTTTCTTTTGTGTAACTGACGAGACCTGTATTGGCATTCGTTGTATATTCGTACTTATTAGTAAAAAAAATGAACGAACAGGCGCATATTATCTATTATTTATATCGTAGTACTGTAGTAGTAATAAAATAAACCTCAAGTTCGCCGACATTGAAATATCACATTACAGGAGGCGCTTGATTAGACAGACGGCGATTTACAGAGCGCGTAGTCTACACCAATATTATCATAGCCTAACCATTAAAATCCCCCAACATCAATCAGAAAAACATCTGTAACTTACAAGGCTGAACTAATTTTCTACAAAACTACTTTTCTTAAAAACTATCATTATTAAACCAGTTTTCCATCATAAATAATTTATTAATTAAGGCCAATATTTCTTAAAGTGGACGATAGCACTCCCTTTTGGGCGCTGGAGGCTTTCAGGGGGCGGTAAAAAGGATGATTCATATGACACACTAGGTATATTTAAAATATTTTCTAGGGGCACTAGAAAACAATTGATTATAATCAATGTGGGCAGTTAAAGAAATAATATTTGAAAATCTGATTGATTATTCAAGCATTACGGTGCCACAGACTGATACACTCACTCATATACATGCACGCATGCACGCACGGATGCACGCATACACACACACACACACACACACACACACAAACACACACACCACACACACATACACACAATTCAAATTCTTAACTTTCGACGTACGGTTTGAGATAATGGAGTAAACACCCCACAAAGTTTGGTAAAAATACCGACTAGCATACCCTTAAACGATGCTTATATTTTAGGGTGACTCCACATTTGTGCCAGTCCGAGCAGGAGAGACCACAGATAGTGACGATGCGGCACCCAGAGCAGTTCGATTTAATAAAGTGGCAGAGGTAAGCAATTCCATTGGTATACATCATTTTTATAATCTTAGCTTAAAATCTAAATAAGAAACAGAAATCTAAATAACACTGACAATAAGGACATTGTGCAATTGTTTATTTTATTTTTATATGTTTTTATACACAAAAGTAAATAAAGAGAAACCTTCCCGTAAAAGTAGAATCAAAATTGGATGTAAAATAGGCAGCAATTAATATTTTATGTATTGGCATGTCGAAGATTAGACGTACAGTTCTAGCATCTCGCTATCTCCCTCGGTCGCCCGCATTATAATAGTGATGTGTCGTTAGGGCTTGTCTTCATGCAACGTTTTTCTATGTTTTACACATATTATGTATTATATATCTATATATTTGCATATATTTATTCTTGAGCTACGCTGTAGATAGTTTTGTCAAGAGCATGAATAGGCCGACTCGACAGGACCGTTATCACTGTATTGTAGAAAACCGACTTAAAGTAGCGGCTTGCTGATGCCACGTTTCATGATGTGAGTGAAATATCCGGAGGCCTAAATCTCCCTCCCCTTCCCAATCCCTTAATTATCCCTTTCCTTTGCAGTCATCAACGCGCCCATGATTATATCACCAGGTGATCCAATTGCGCCTATGCTATAAAAAACATTACTACATTCAAAAGGCTTAAAAGATACTAATCTGGATTAGAACATAGGCTACTTTATATCGCGTAAAAGGCCAATCACGCGGGCGGTGCCACGGGATAAAGCTAAAATTTCCTAAAAAAAACTTTTTTCTTTAATATATTTGTAACGTAACGTATCGATAAAAATATATATATATATATTTATTAATCTATTATTTATTTTAATTATATTGTGATATAATAGCTATTTATATTTGTACTGTCGACCTAAACACTTGTGGTGAAGACTATGCTACAAACATAGAAAAATACAATTACCCTTTTCAAGCAGATTGACATTTACTTCTAAAGGTCAGCTCTCTACTTCTAAATAGCTACTTGTATGATGGCTTGAAATTATAGGTATTTTGAAGTGTAAGTTTTGATCAATCCGAGTGTCATTTAGCATAATATTTAAAATCCTATAATATTTTTGCGGACTAGATTTGCGTTTAGTTATAACTTCTATTATGAACTTTACTTTTACTTACTTACTTTACTTTCTATTGTTAACTTTAAACTATTATGTTAAATTATCACAAAAGACATTTACAAAATCACTCATGGTTTGATATACATTGTAGGACACGTAATTGCATGTTATATACTAATTATATTGAAACATTATTGAATTTATGTTACATTGTTTCGTTTATTAATAATCTACTCGAGTTAAATCGTAATGTAGAATTACATGAAGAAGCCCACACAAGATAAACTAACAAAACAATTATTTGTCTTTTATTTGTATCATGTTGTGCATAGAAACCATCGCACTGAAATAAATGCTCTTATCATATAAATCAAATAAGCTTTTGCTGATATCAATTTCGCGTTATTTCAAGGTTGTATACCAATGCATTCGCGTTCTGAATATATTAGCTATTTGATTAATTGTTGATTATTGTAATATCATAAAATTCATTCCAGTTGCGTACTGAGTACATATATTTTGCCGCCATAGGCCAATGGATATTGGGCGTATAAAATACGGCACCTATTAGATAGCGAATTTTAAGTTTTTTACAGATTATTCTATACATTTTCCATAAGTTCCAAATCTTGCCACTGCCGATTTATAATAGGATCCCAAGTAGCACAAAAAAACTGATTAACAGAGTTCTTGAAGTCTCTAAACTGCTGAGGAAAGCTGTATTAACGCTATAGATGCGCTTACACAGGCCTTTATTACTTTAATTTGGACCCCAATACGTACAGCATACGGCTGCGGTTAGACGACGCGAAAAATTTCGTGCGGCCGCCGCGAAAATTTTCAGTCATAGCAAATGTATGTCTTATTAACTAGGACTTAACGTTGAAATTCTTTGTGAGTAACTAACGGCCGCGCGGTCGCGTTTACACGATCGCGCAGTCGCCGCGTGGTTGGAGCGTTGCGAAGAATTAAACATTATGGCTTAGTCAATAGAGTTTACATTAGTTTTTCGAGTGATTCGAGCGAGGCGCCCGCGCGGCCGCAACGGGGTGGGATTCCTTGTCATATAAACGCGCCCTACAGCTATAGTACCTATCGCTGGCATATAGCTGTGCAAGCCAAGGAGCAAGCTGATTAAACGCTGCCTTGGGACCTATAACAACTCCTATTTAGTAAGATTTGTGTTTTGTACTTATCATACTCAGCATTAATAGTATAAATGACTGTACGGGTATATTTTTCAAAATAAATTTGGTTCCAAGTGTGATCGCTGTTGTGTGGTATAAATTGAGTGAAATAATGGTGGCCATTATTTGATGCGATAAGTAATCTAAAGTAATTACTTACTTTGTATCCTTATGTGCCAAATACAATTACGAGCATCAGTTTACCTTAAAAGTATATGTTATGTAAAACAAGTCAGAATAAAAAAAAAATAGAAGCCATTTAAGTCTACTGGAATGGGTAACTATGAAATGACTGAAAAAGGAAACACGACATGTCCTGTAACGTCACAAGACAGTCACGGCATTACGGTGCATGAAGGAGATAGTCAGATTTTTCCTATTATGTGTCAACCTTTGCCCATACCAATATTTAAAACGTAAACGTCTGTCCATCGTAGGTGGGCAAGATCATGCCGGCCTGCCAAGGGGTCAAGGGGGGCGGGAAGGAAAAGGGATAGGATCAGGAGGCAAGCCCCCTGGGGAGAACCGGATATACACTGGCTGACCCTGGAACGTGACCCACACAAGGTGGGCCCCTATGGCAGGTTTTAGGCACGGTGGTCGTTATCCGGTCGGATACAAGTATCCTCCCACCAGCCAGTATTGTCGGTTGCAAATAAAATAATGTATAACATTAGAAATAGTCAAATACCCTATGGTCGCACTCTACGTCATTCCGTTGATGACCGTTAGGTGCGGGTAATGTCGGCTGCGATGGCCAGTGAGGCCCTTCTAGCGCGTTTGTCGTGGGCGGCTTCAGTGCGCGCGTCGGAGCACGCGCAGCGCCGCGCCGCCGCCGCCGCCACTCGACGGCACCTCCGCCTCGCGGTACTCTTCTCTGTTCCTGTGAGTACACGTCTAATAATCCTACTAATACTATAAACGCGAAAGTTTGTGAGTATCGATGGATGTATGTTTGTTACTCTTTCACGTAAAAACTACTGGATGGATTTTAATGAAACTTTACAATAATATAGCTTATACATCAGAATAGGACATAGGCTACTTTTTATCCCGGAAAAAGCAAATCACGCGGGCGGAGCCGCGAGCAAAAGCTAGTAATATTATAAACGCGAAAGTTTGTAAGTATGGATGTATGTTTGTTACTCTTTCACGTAAAAACTACTGAATGGATTTCAATGAAACTATAAAATAATATAGCTTATACATCAGAATAAGACATAGGCTACTATGTTTTTCAAAAATCAACCCCTGAAGGGTTTAAAAAGGGGATGAAAGTTTGTATGAAAAATCTAAACCGCTGAATCGATTTTAATGAATTTTGGCTCTAATATAGTTGATGACCCAGGGTTAAACATATGGTATTTTTTCTTTAAATTTAAACCCCTAAAAGGCCCAAATAGGGGATGAAAGCTTTTTGATGGCGAAATTTAGTTGGCGGGCACAGCTAGTATAATATATATCAAAGTCGTTATATGTATGTATGTGACTGTTGGGTGTATGTATTATAATTTAATTACAGTGGTTCGTATCAAACTACCTCTACCGGCTGAGTTTACTGTACACGAGCACTAGCTCCGCTACGATCTACACGTCGACGGCGAGCGCATTCGCGTTGTCGCTCGGCGCTATATTCGCGCAGGTGCCGAACGATCGGTTCACATTCTCCAAATGTGTGGCCGTGCTGCTCACTGCCGCCAGCCTGGTGAGTGTTTATCTTTACTATTACTTATTTACCGAGTTTTGGCGGGAATTCTGACAGTGCAGTTCATCGCTTATTTTAATTTATTTCATAAACTAGTTTAGAGTTGTGTTTGTTGTATAAAAGTGGTATGGATTTGTTCAATAAACATTGACGGTGATGAACAGTGTATGGAAACATTGAAATAAGTGAATTAAGAATCGTACTGAAAGGAGTTAACAACAAAACTCCGACAAGACTTTGAAATCGACCGCACCCGTGTTTCATCGTTCTTGTGAAAATAACTTGAGAATGAATTGTACTTGACACTGGCAAAATGCATAGTACTGCAAGAACCATAATTAAAAAATTAAAAAATAAAAAATACTTATTTACCAGTTGTATTAGATAGGGAGCCGTAGAGTAACCGATCCACTTGACTACTATCAAGCTCATTTTCCGTGAGTAGCTTCGTTTCGATGAGACGCCCAACAATTCCCTATGCGAAAATTCTCTACTGTGGTAGCTAACAGAGGTAGCAAGGATTAAATATGTCGATTTGATGAGTCCCAAAAATTTATTACTAACAGGTTATTTTTTTGTTAAATCTGATGATAATTATCTAAATTATTCGAAAAGATATTTGTCCTACAAAATGTATGGTTTGATCAAAGAGTCCCCCCCTTCCAACATGTATCGATAACGAGGTCATCAAAAATGATTACTAACCAGCTGCTTTTTTTTTTGTTACTTACTTAATATGTATATAATTCAACAGTCATATTGTCCTACAAATTGCGTGGTACGTTATCCCGGTCCTACGCTCAAAAGTAGTAGTACAGATCCTTGATGTAAAAATAATTACTATCAAGCTGAATCTTCGTAAATAGCTTCGTTTTGATGAGACGCCCAACAATTTCCTATGCGAAAATTCTCTACTGTGGTAGCTAACAGAGGTAGCAAGGATTAAATATGTCGATTTGATGAGTCCCAAAAATTTATTACTAACAGGTTATTTTTTTGTTAAATCTTAAGATAATTATCTAAATTATTGGAAAAAATATTTGTCCTACAAAATTTATGGTTTGATCATAGAGTCCCCCCCTTCCAACATGTATGTAATTATTTCGGATGGGCAATAATTGATGATAAATATGAATATTACTGGTTTGATGGTCCCCAAAGTCCATCTTTTGAAGAATTATCTTCTGGCATACAAGGTACTGGTCCGGAGTCCCTGGGCCAGCTGATCCACTTGATTACTATCAAGCAAATTTTCCGTGAGTAGCTTCGTTTCGATGAGACGCCGAATAATTCCCTATGCGAAAATTCTCTATTGTGGTAGCTAACAGAGGTAGCAAGGATAGAATATTTCGATTTGATGATACTCAAAAATTTATTATTTTATTTGTAGGACAATATTCAAATCATTTTTTATGACCTCGTTATCGATACCTATTGGAAGCCCCTCCTTCCAATAGGTATGATTACTAACCAGCGGATTTTTTTGTTTTTACTTAGTTAATATTCATATAATTTAACAGTCATATTGTCCTGTATATGTATATATATATACATATTCTATATATATATATATATATATATATATATATATATATATATATATATATATATATATAATTGGAATCTCGGAATCGGCTCTAACGATTTTCATGAAATTTAGTATATAGAGGGTTTCGGGGGCGATAAATCGATCTAGCTAGGCATCATTTTTAGAAAATGTCATTTTGTTCGTGTTTTATAAACTTAAACATAAACTTGGAAGAAAAATATGACTCTTCCTGACATCTATTGGCAAATAATAATACTACTTTTTTGTGAGCACAACAGCAGATGGCGTTGTTAAGTAACACGAAGTCAATGAGTGTTTGCTTTGAGGTTAGACTTAATTCCTGACATCTATTGGCGAATAATAATACTACTTTTTTTTTCACCCGAGCAGAGCTCAGTCGCCCAGGTACTGTAATTTAAATTGTCATTTTTTTCTACGATAGTGTGTACTTTGACCGGACTTTGATTGGACTTTGACCGGACTATGACCGGACTTTAACCGGACTTTGACAGGACTTTGACCGGACTTTGTTATGTAATATAAATTGATATTTTTGTGTACGATAGCGCAATAAATGAATATTGTGTTTAATCACATATGTAAATGATAGTACTTTTATGCTGATAAATAAAGCAATTCGTGTTAAATTATTCCCTCTTCATTCCAAAATATTCAAAAATGCACAACGTTAATGTTTAAGTTTTCACTTCTACCGGCACTCCCGGGGTTGCAAGCCATTGTTTTTTTTATATGTAAATACATAATAAATTTTAAATAAATAATACATTTTTGTAGCTACTGTATTTATTTACTTAATTGTTGTACTAGTTTACAAAAAAAATAAGTTATTTAAAAAAAGGTGTTTTCACTGTCTCTTATGTTACAAATAGGAAAATGAAAAAATTACAATTCTTGTCGGACTAGTGATACATACCTGTTTTCTTGTAGGACATTGTTTGATTTGGATAGAGAACACACTAACCTATTATGTAATACTTTTGTCCTACAGTTAGTAATGAGAAAAATGGTCTTGTGGTATTAACAATTTCTGAGCGTAGGACCGGGATAACGTACCACGCAATTTGTAGGACAATATGACTGTTGAATTATATACATATTAAGTAAGTAACAAAAAAAAAGCAGCTGGTTAGTAATCATTTTTGATGACCTCGTTATCGATACATGTTGGAAGGGGGGGACTCTTTGATCATACCATACATTTTGTAGGACAAATATCTTTTCGAATAATTTAGATAATTATCATCAGATTTAACAAAAAAATAACCTGTTAGTAATAAATTTTTGGGACTCATCAAATTGACATATTTAATCCTTGCTACCTCTGTTAGCTACCACAGTAGAGAATTTTCGCATAGGGAATTGTTGGGCGTCTCATCGAAACGAAGCTACTCACGGAAAATGAGCTTGATAGTAGTCAAGTGGATCGGTTACTCTACGGCTCCCTGTCTATATTTATTTAATGGAAATCTATATACGGACGATGAAATTCTCCCCTGCCCTTCTCAATGTCTTAATAATTATCCCTTTCTTCTAAGGTCGGCAACGCATCCTTGATAATTCTAGTATTTTGGGTGTTTAAGGTGCGGAGATAACTTACCGCCACGTGCCCACTTAATTGTTTGCCGGTCTCTGCTATAAAAAACATAATAATAAAAAAAAACCGAGTGCTAATAAGTTCCCACTTAAAAAACTTATACTCAGTTGCTGTGTATATTAAGCAAACGTAGCTAAATGTAAATATCAAGAACTCTATGATACTTCATATGAGTATATAACTCCATCGTACCTGTTACAATTTGTACAAAACTTATATAAATGCACTCTTAAAATATTAAATTATTAAACAAAATTTGTCAAAAATACAAATGCTGCTACTAGATATAACTTATTACCTGACATAATTTTTTGGCAACTTTTGATAAAATAGTTAGAATCTCCGAACATACTAAGCTCCCCTTAACTGCAAATTGTATTAATGTTTAGTGCTTGTTATCTTACTTAAAACCTAATATTTGCTTGTTTATCCAGGTTGTACTTGGTGTGTCAGAAAGTCACCAGAGCAATTGGACGGCGGTTTTGGCGGCGCTCGGATCGGCATTGTTTTATGCCGTACATCTGCTTTTATTCCGCAGGGAGTTGAGGAAGGGAGATGGAATAAATTCACCTTTACTAGTCGGTGAGTGTAAACACCAACAGTTATTTATACAAACTGGCCTATACTTCCGGATTTGATTGGATTGTAACTTATTTATTTTTGAGGGGATTTATATTTTTTTGTTAACAAAATTTGGTTAACTCAACGTATTGTTTAAATTAATTAATAAAATTGAATCCATTATCTTATTAGACTGAATCTCATATTCCTGGGCCCTGATAAGAGAACGAGGTAAACGAGGCTCTTTTCCCGCATTAAGTAATTTTTTGACAGCCTCCGTGGCGCAGCGGGCGAGAGGCCGCGGGTTCGATCCCCGCACCGAGACAAAATGTTTGTGTGATCCACAAATATTTGTTTCGGGGTCTGGGTGTTGTGAGACCGAAAGTCTCTCGTAGTTCCTGATACCCACGACACAAGACTCGTATCTTAATGTGGGGTCAGGACTATGTATGTGACTGTGGGTGTATTTGATATTTGATTTGATGAGTGGTAGAGCCACGCTGTAGACAATATTGGCTACAGCATGAATGGACCGGGTCGTAACCACTGTCTCGCAGAAAACCGACGTAAAGTAGCTGCTTGCTGCTGCGTTTCGTATGGTGAGTGAGATATCCGGAAGCCCAAATCCCTCACCCCTTCCCAATCCCTAATTATACCTTTCCTTTAAGGTCGGCAACGCGCCCATGATTCTTTTGGTATTGTAGGCGTACATGGGCGGTGGAGATCACTTACCATCAGGTGACCCACTTGCTCGTTTGCCGGTCTATGCTATAAAAAAAAAAAAATTTTTTTAGGTTTGGTGGGGTGCGTGTGCGGGTGCCTGTGGTGGGCGGGGGGCGCGGTGCTGGCGGGGGCGGGCGTGGAGCGCGCCGCCCTGCCGCCGCAGCGTCTGTGGCCGTGGCTGTTGCTCGACGCCACGCTCGGACCGCTGCTCTTCGACTCGCTCTGGCTATGGTATGTACCCTGTACTCACATGTGCCTGTGATGAGGTGGAGCGCGCCGCCCTGCCGCCGCAGCGTCTGTGGCCGTGGCTGTTGCTCGACGCAGCACTCGGACCGCTGCTCTTCGACTCGCTCTGGCTATGGTATGTATACTGTATAGGCAGGGATCCCTGAGCCATTTTTCCACTTGATTACTATCAAGCTAATTTTCCGTGAGTAGCTTCGTTTCGATGAGACGCCCAACAATTCCCTATGCGAAAATTCTCTATTACCGTAGCTAACAGGGGTAGCAAGGGTAGAATAATTGTTGAGCGTCTCATGCTTGATAGTAATCAAGTGGAAAAATGGCTCAGGGATTCCTGACCAGTACTCACATGTGTCTCTGATTAGGTGGAGCGCAGTCGCCGCAATGTGTGCGGTGTGTGGTGGTCGTGGATGCTGCTCTAGTGTACTTTATTTTTCTTATTTGATTGAATCGCGAGACGAGCATGACGCCCGCCTGATGTTAAGCGCCCCGCCTGCTTATAAACAGATGCAACACCACACAGAACTTACAAAGCACTGAACTGCGCTCGTCACGCCGAGACATAATATGTTAAGTCTCATAATGCCCAGTAATTTCACAATGTCCTTCCAATCGAAACACAACAGTGCTTACACGCTGTTGTTTGGCGGCAGAAATAGACGTCGCGGTGGTACCAACTCAGACAGCCTCTCGCATACAAGGGATCTATCACCTTGTAAAAGCACTCAATACCCGCATACTACCCACGCGATGCCCTTTATCATGTCATATACGAGGCTCGAGTTAAATGTGCCATAAGTTATGTGCGATACGATCGCGTGTGCAGGGGTCGTTCGCTGACGTCGTGGCGCACGGCGACGGGCGTGATGTGCGCGGCGGCGCCACTCGCGGCTGCGGCCGACGTGTGGCGGGGCGCGTGTGGCGCGGCGGGTGTGGCGGGCGCGGCGGACACGTGGCGGTGCGCGGGCATATTGACGGCGGCGGCGCTGGCCGCGGCGGGCGGGGCGGCCGCGTGTCTGCGCCTGCCCACACATCTCACGCCACTCGCCGCTCTCACCGACCGACTGCGAGCCGCTGACGGGTTCTCGTGAGTACATACCGTAGTGCGACTAATCGCGCCATCTAGTAAGTAAGTTGCGTAACGTCCTTGCGCTCCTCGAAAACGTTAACCACACCGTCGCCGGGTCGCGCGGGTGTGGGTGAGGGGAGCGCAGGGGTGGGACGGTGCGCGCGGTACATGAAAACGGCCATTTTTTCGTAGGTCGTGGTGCTCATGGTTTTTCTGGTTTAAGTTCTTGCCTGTAAAACAAGAAAGTAAAGTGTCTATTTATAGCACCACGTGTGGCTTCATTTACCCTACCCTAATTAGTAACAACATACACAATGGTAATTATTGGGCGTGCACAATGAGGCTCCAGCGCCAAGCAAAGTATCAAACCGCTTGCTGGCATACTGAAACGGCCTATAACATGCACACTATCTGGTATAAATGTAGGACGCAGTGTCCTTGTTTGGGAACAACTGACATACGCTTAAACACCACAATAATTACTGTTCAGTATGGCCACTAATGGTGCCACATGCATTCATTGTCATGTCATTCAACCGTCAATCAATAAACGTCAACATAAACAACATAAAATCATAAACGTCAACATCACCCAAAGACATAAGACCGCCCTGCCCCTCATCTAAAATCTCTACCCATATCCACAGAGCGTTAAGAAACATTCCCGACCTGGACGAGCAATCGGAGGCGCTGATGTCGTCCGACGAGCCGACGTAGCATAGCTTGCAGCGCTTTTTCTGACAGAGAAACCACTTCGAGTCTGACCTCTACTCGTCTTACACCCAAATTGTTCTGGCTGTTAGTGTAGACTAAGTAGGTTATGGCACAACAGGGCCGTAGCCAGGGTATATTTATGGGGGAAATTTGATATGGGAATAATGGCAATTATAAATCTAAATAAAGTCGCTTCGCTAATGTATGCATGAATAATTAATAAAATTCAGGAGACATAAAAATTTATTGTCTAGGTTGTTATGTTGCCGTACACAAATGTTGCTAACGAAACCCTATTACCAAGCCAACGCTGAAATTATAGATTACAGATTTGACCTATAACTGTGTATATTATTCTATGTGATATGCTTTAGGTTGAGATTCGCGCGGTTTTATGCTTACGTCATTTAATTCGCAATTTGTACCAAACATTTTAACAAATTGGGTCGTGTCAGGAGAAATAGGTTAAAGATTTTAATGCAAATTAAAAATATATATCTAAATATTCTTTGTTATTTATAACTTTATTGTACATCACACAAAAGGTATTGAAAATACACAATAGACAATTTAAGATAACAAATAAATATAGATATAGATAGGCGGCCTTATCGCTAACGGCAATTTCTTCCAAGCAAATCAAATTCAAATTCAAGCAACCTTTAAACTCTTTGTTTTTGTCTGTTCTAGTTACGAATACGTAACATCTAGTTACGAATTATTAGTTACGCTAAATCATTAGCTAAGCGACGAATGACTGGGGAATATAGTCCCATTATTTATCCCCCCCTCCCCCGTCCTAACTACGGCCCTGGTCACAAATATAATGAAATTTTTACACGGTAGATCTGTGTTATTAATATTTAGAAAATTTACTTTGTTAATCTCATATCAAATGTCTCCAATTCGTATGTGACCTCTTATTGGTATTATTAACGTAATTGGGGTATTGTATGTCGGTAAACAATTGAATGTGCATATAATATATATACCTTTACTTTGTGTGACTAAGTTATAATGTGTTACAATTATTATTCTAAAATCACTAGTATCGGTATAATGATGATTACAATAGCGTGTTTGACTTAATTTATTTTTACACATTATTTTGTATGTCACGCAAATTATACGAAAAAGAAAATGTTTTGCGAAATAAATTGGATGGTAATGAAGCGTCCACTTCATATTTTTCATATCAGCATGAACATGATGGGTGCATTATGGTCTCACTATCTCCTTCGTACATAGCGCCGTAATGGCATGACATGTATTGTGACGTCACAAACCATGTGCGTCCCGAGTCCGTCATTTAACAGTTCCACCAGATTCAAATGTATACTAGACTAGCAAAAAACAATAGGTCGGATTTGACGTTACACATTTTGCCAAGCGCGCTGACTGTACGAACGACTACGGAAGAAAACAATAAGGCATAATTCCAAATAATTATTAAGTTTCCCATACACTTCTTATAACAATAAGTATTGTATGTCATAAGCACTAAGTTTGAATTTATATTGTAAAATTATTTTTATAAATACAAAGTTTCGTGCTTTTAAGTGTATACTCAGCAGTAAAAACATATTTTAAATATATTATAAAATCAGAGCCTGGCACAATAACCCTGCATTAGATCGATGTCAATTACATCAAAGTATCTAGTTATTTTCAATGTTGCCATTATTCAAATGCATTCTTAGTCTTCCCAAATCATAGCACTGGTAATACGATAATTACAAATAACTTACATTATTATATAACCTGATTGAAACTAAACGATAACACACTCTTAGTATTAAAATCGATGTGCATTAAGAATCAGTTTTAGTAGCAACTTTTTTTTTGTTCCCATGCCTACATAGAATATTTTAATAACTTTCAAATGCGATCTATTGTATTTTTACCAGTTATAACATATTTTTTTATTGCCTGATTTATATATTTTTTCGTAACTTGATTTATTGATTAAAATAATTTAACAACTCTAAAACATTGGATAACTAATTAATGAGATGTATTTAACCTTGCACCTAGGGATTGCAATCCGGCGTCATTTTCAATCCGGCCGGATCCGACCGGATTTCCACTGATCCGGCCGGATCCGACCGGATCCGGCCGCATTGATCAAGTCAGGGTGATTTTCGGTTTTCGGTTCAAAATGAACTGTTAGTAAGTTAATCAAGTGTTATTGTGCTTAATATAGGTAGTGTATAAAAAATAAAACATATAAAACAATTATTTCCAATCTAATGTTAAGATTAGACAACGAGCAAACAAATAAAATTTAGTAGTGTAGGTAACTAGTAAAATTTTAACGATGAAACAAGTAGCTCAATTTTCATAGATTTCACTTTCACATATAGATCAATTATTTTAGTAAGTAAAATTATAAAATCGAATATAATTAACCTTACGTAATTTATTGAGATGAGGTCACAATAATTAATAAAGTATTTGAGAATGCTAACTATTGCAACAAACAAGTCTTATATTTATGACAGACACCATCATGGTTTGATGAATCTTTGTTATGAATGGCACAATTATCACAATAATGAGTTTGTCTTATAATTTCAACTTTTTAGTTTAATCAACTTACGAAAAATAATTATTTTCAGTAGAATTTTAAGTAATAATTGTCTTAGTACTCATTATACATAGAAAATCAATGTTGATTTTGAAAAAAGGATCGTAGAAAACAAATATTGTTAATTGTGTCATCTGCTAGTCGACTTTTAATAGAGCTGCAAATATAGCCTGCGGCCAAAAGGCCCTTTCAGTTTCTACACTTGTCGGCTTTATTGTCAGCAAATAGTCATAAATAGCAGACAAGTATTCTCTCCGAACTCCGTCACAACTTCGTCCTTTCAAATGTAGTCATTTACTTTTTTAGTACTTTATGAAAATCTTTCTCTTGTTTAGTATGTAAGCTATAACACATGGTTTCTTGCTGGATTTGTAATTGTAATTCTTCCTGTAATGTCAAATATTTATTTAGTGAGGGTGAATCTAAGTTCTCTTCTACTATTTCTTCCAAATTTTTCTTTAGAGTTATCATCTTGAACAACTCTTTCCAAGATTTTTGTCATTTTTGATGGTACGCCTTTTTTCTTTGCCATAGTAAAGTACCTAATAATGCAACAACTCTATTTAAATATCTAAAAATTGTAGCACCGGATCCGGTCGCCGGATCCGGTATATTGGTACCGGATCCGGTGGACGTCTAATGATGCCGGATCCGCCGGATTACCGGATCCGGTTTTCCGGATTGCAATCCCTACTTGCACCCTACTCATATAACATTGAAATGACATGTTTGTAATATCGATAAAAAATACTAGTAATATGACTAAACATAAACCAATGTGTTCTTTAATACCTGTCTTTATAGGTGGAATACGATATTATGAAAGCTGTATTTTATTAACAGTCAAGTGTGGAGTAGCAGTCCATTTTCTGCAATTCTTTAGACAATTTTCTTATTCAATATGCATTTATTAATATATTTTTTCCTCGTGTATAACTATAGTAAATATAATATGTATAATATTTATATTACAACTATGTGGATTCTTTTCCCATACCTACATTTTCCCCGTCCGCGTGGAAGTCTGAGAATATATATTTTATCTATAAACGTTATTAGTTAGGTCTTTACTATCCAAAAAATTGCTATAAAACCGTATTGCTTAAATTTTTATATTTGAACACTGGTTATTAACACTCTACCATCGTTTCTTATAAAAATACTGTTGTTTTCACAATACATCAAATGCAAATCAATGTTCATTCGTTCATTCGTATATAAAATTTATGAAGTTAATTTAAATATGTAATATACATGTGAGATTTCTTATCTACAAAAGGCTATTGGTACGAATGTATTATATTACGTAATGGTGATCTATCATTCAGCGCTTTATAAGTCACCAAAACAAAAAAAGAAGAATTTTCCAAACTTGTCTATTTTCTAAATGTAAAAGTACTTCAGGTGGTTGTTGTACCTACTTTAAATTTGTATATACCTACATTGACCCATAGGTAGTTAAATATCTCCATTCTCCATTATATTATATTATCTATTACTTTCACATTTTGACACAGTAAATAAGTACCTATAGTTATGATTATAGTTATTATACTGTTTTACATAAACCTGTAAATTGTAGTAAAATTGTTAGTACTAGTGACAAATATAAACTAAAACCTATATATGCAGCTTACAAAACGGGACACATATTGGCATTTTCATTCACGCGTTTTTATTCCGTTATTATTAAATATAACCTTTTTTTTCCAACAAAGAATTAAACAATTATTTTTAACCTATCAGAATAAGCTAGTTAGTTTTATAATTGACTGAAATTATGAAAATGTCGCCATTGTCAATCCCGTTGTAGAACTGTACGTGTTATAGTGTTTTGCATTGTGTGTTTTGCACCATTATGCACCTTCAGTTTTATGTATCAACACATTACTACTAGTCTAATATAAATATTGCATTTAATTATAAAAATATTATGCATGTTAACCATTAAGTAACAATCATTCCAGAACCGTTAATTTTATTTATTTACTTGTGTTTGAGTGCAATGTGATTGTTTTGTTTAAAGTGTTATGCAAACGTTTATTAAAACATTATTATTATTATATAACATGTGGATTATTGTATATAAGTTGGTTTTATATTAAAATTATATTCTATGGAGCTGAATTGGGAGAAAATTTATTTTAATTTGCGAAGTTATGCTACAAGTGACTGAAAGGACCTAATTCAGTTTAAACAGAATAAAAGACAATGTGCTACTTGATGTTTTTATTTTAACCATATTTTATCCTGTTACGTTGAAGCAAAAGAAGGCTAAGTAAGTTACCTAGTGTATTTAACAGTCGTAAATTGATGTTCTATATCGTTTAGCCCCATTACATAGGCACAGGGTGATTTTGATTTTGGGCTTTTTTCCCATTACGTTCAATCGTGCCCGCGTACCGTATTTCCGTACTAAACTAATTACATATTCCTTTGTAGTACAAATTAGTCGCTGACGCCTCACAAACTATACGCGAGCGCTATAAATTTAAAGTAAACACAACCTTTTTCCCAATGTTAAAAGACTTGCTACGCTTGGGTGCCTCCCTTTCTGCAAAAAATACGAACTGATTTTAATGCTTTATATGCACACTCCCTCTATATATTAACGTCATGGGTTAACCCCAGATTTGTTGGCGGGAATTCTGAACGGTGCGGTTCATCTCATATTTTAATTTATTTCCTAAACTACCAAGTTAACATTTTGTTTTGTACAAAAGTTGTGTGGATTTATGCAATTTTAGTATTGACGGTAATGAACACTGTATGGAAACCATAGTGGAAACATTGAAATAAGTGAATTGAGCATCGAACTGTAATGAATTGACCCCAAAGTTCCGGCTAGATATTGAAATCGACCGCATCCATGTTCCATCGCTCTTGTTTTACAACGAATATCAAAAAATATTTATGATGGCTTAAAAGACCATAAGACTATGAATATATAAATTTATGTGTACGTCTGAAAGACTTGTATCCATAGACAAAAATAAATTAATAAAAAAAAAGTTAACCTCACTTTTTTCCGAGGCATGTCATTATTTGTAAATATTTTTACATTATTGGATAGTGTTTTTAGCTAGAAATTCACAATAGAGTGATTATCACAAAACAGTTTTACGTAAACAATGTCTGTTGGAACGCGTTTGTTCGTGGGCAATCTCCCAGAAAATACACTTGAAAATGAATTACGGACTGCCTTTTCTAGTTATGGTGAAATAACAGGTGTAGACTTGAAAAATAAATCTGGGTCTACAGACGAACAGAAAAAGTTTGCTTTTGTCACTATTTCCTCTACAAACCTCAATATAGAATCATGTAAGTACGTTATCTTTACCATTGTGTACAATATTTTGATAAATTCAACTAATACCTATGAACATTTATTGTCACAGGTATAAAACATTTCTCAAACGAAGATTTCAAAGGTGTGAAGCTGTACGTAACGCGGGCCCGTGAAAGTTTCTTGGAACGCTTGCAAAGGGAGAGACAAGAAACTCAAAAAAAGGAAGAAGAAAAGGCAAGTCAATAACTTTGGCTGTTGATGCAATTTTGGATAATCTCATAGTGATTTAAGTAATTTAGTTTACTCTGGTTTTAGTTCAAAGTCAACTTTATGACATGACTAAATTATAAGTCCAACATTGGCCTAATGTGGTTTGGCAAGCTTCACATACCATCAAAATTCTTGCAAAGAACATCTCAGGTTTCCTCACTATGTTCCCTTCACTTTTAAAGAAAGCAATAATTTACAATTAATGCACACATAACTTAGAAACTCCACAGATACATTATCTTGGGGTTGGTTTCAAACCTGCGACTTTTGTCTTGACATACTGTGTCTATTTTTTATTATAATTTATGGCCCCATAGATTTTCGATGATTTTGCCAATGTCACATATTAAATAACTATAATAAATATAAAGATCAAAATGTAGGTGACAGTCCCCGCTGAGCTATTGCTATATATACCTAACTTTAATTGGTTATGACTGAATAGACTTCATCAAAGCAGTAAACTGTCTAAATTTAATCTTCGAATTTTTCTACCAAAGGGAAATAATTCTAAGTCTTACAGAAAACTTTATAATTAATTATTAATATATTTGAAAACACAACTGACAATGTAAGTTTTTTGTAAAACAATCAATCATAAAAAAATTACAGGTAAATAAACAAGAAGAATTACCTAAGAAAAATCCCATGATCAAATTAAGTGACAAATTGAATCCTCGAAAACGAAAATCAGAAGACAGTCAACCTGAGACAACCCATAATTCTAAATATAATAAACCATTACGAAAAGCAACACATGTTAACTCAAATCTTCATAATGTTTTTGATAATGAAGAACTACCTGAAGAAGACAAGAAAAAAATAAATTCTGATAAGAAAAGATTGGAGTCAATGAAGAAGAAAAGACAAGAATTTAAGGAGAAGCAAATGATTATCAAAACTGGACTTACTAGTGTTGTAAGTAAGAAAATGCCTACTCAAACAAGTCATTGTTTTAGAATGAATCTAACTTTAGTGTGTTCTGTATTTATTGGTGTTTGTTTATAACATACATTGAAATAATAGAAGTCCAAGTAGTACTACATGCATGGTACATGAGGGTATGGGTGCATGGGTAGTACTACTCAGTAGTCAAATTAGTTAGAAATACAGACATACATAATATAAGCTCGCAACTATATCTAAAAGGGTAGCTTTAGGTGCAACTGGGGTTAAATCGCAGCTTTCCAATCCCTATGGCAACCACTAATTACCATCAGGTGACCCGCTTGATTTGACTTCGAAAAAGAACAGTTTGCTGATTTTATTACGATCCCATTATTGTGAAAGGTGGTGAGCCTATAACCATCAGGCACTAATTCCTTGCCTAAGCAACTCATGTATGAATTTTACAAAGTGAAAAATACAAATTACGATTGCCTTGTCTGGGACTTGGACCCAGGTCCTCATTAATATCTCAATATAACTATACAGTCACTAAACCAATAAGGACAGCTTTTGTTTAAAAAAGTGTTAGATGGAGGCACATCTCTAGTGGACTCTGGTATGCGGTTGTAAGCAGCAAGCACTTGGTTATGTAGCAGTGAAGATTTTAAGTGGGATTGAATGATATTATGATATGATAAGACCTTCTTTTCTTATATACTCCCCATATAGTTTGAAAACTAAAATACGAAAATATCTGTAAGAAAAATATAGTTATTATATTATTATTATACCTATATTTCTTAGTTTTCACTAGAGAGTTCAATGAATTAAAATGACAGGACCTAATAAATTTTCGTTTAACAGAATACACTAGATTATAGCATTACTGCTATAATTGTTACTTTAACCATCATTTGAAACATAATATTATTTTATAACACAGGACAAAACACCAAACAAGAAAGTGATATTCTCAGATTCAGATGGTGAAGATAACATAACACCAGCAATTAATGGTCATGGTCAAAAGCCTCAAAAACAAAATGCTAAAAATACATTATTTGATGATAATGAAGATAGTGGTGATGATGTGAATTTCGAAATTAAGGAACAATTTGAAGGCAAAGAGGGGCAAAAGGTAACAAAGATGTAATGCTTGATTTTTAATACTTAATTCATTATATAATATATGATTTGAATATTAGGTTTTAGATTTGCAATCAAGATATAAGTCTGATAAACGTTTCGTCTTAGATGAAAGATTCATTGATGGCAACCAATCAGAGATTGAAGAGAAAAAGGAAGAAACAAAGAATGAAGAAATTGAATTAGAACAGACAGATGAAAAGACAAAACAGCTCAGTATACTACAAAATGTTCTTGGTGTTCCTATAAAAACGAAAATAAGTGATCAAAACAGCAAAAAATCAAAGTAAGAAACATTGTAGTTGGGCTTGCGATGATTAATTATTTTTAGATGATTAATTATATTACTTAATTTTAGATCTAAACTGGGAATGTTGCGGTTTGATCCCCTGCATCCAGAGCACAGCAAATTTTTAATGCCTGTTGAAGAAAAACAGCAAGAAAGTAAAAAGAGCAAAAAGAAGAATAAAGACAAAAAAGATGAAGTAGAAAAAGAACTGATTCAAAATACAGTGGAAGAAAAAGTTGAAGTATCAAAAGAACAATTTTATAAAGTTAGTGAGACTCTTAAAGAAGCTATAGCACAACCAACATCATTTAGTTTAAGAAGTTTATTCACAAAGGATGATGATGAAGACAATGGTACATACCTTTGGTTTATGTAACTCCTATATTGTTAAAATAACCACTACACTAATTCTTAAATCATTTCATTATCATCTAAATCTCCATCATTAAGGTCAATTTGAGTTTTTAATATTTGTACATATGTTTATATTTACTAAAATAATATGCATTCAAAAAAACTATTTGCTCTTTCAATCTAGTTTATTCTTAACTCATGTTAGATTAAAAAGTCTTTAATACAGATATTTTTACTCTTTTAGGTCAACAAGTACAAGAAATGGAATATATACCTCTGGAAAAATCTAGAAAACCTAAAGTTAAGAATCCTCTAGATCCGGGTGAGAAAAATCCATTCGTATATGATTCATCAGACTCAGAGGCTGAGGAAGAAGAAAAAATCATGAAACCTACAATACCCTCTCAGCCTGAAACTAAAGCCGTATGGAAGGAAAACTTATTTTTCTCTAAGGATGATACTAGATTAAAAGGTTTCGTGATTAATTTTATATGCATTCAATATTTCTATACCCACTAATAACATCATAGAGAGCTTTGTAAAGTAAATAAGCTAAGCCTATCCAGTTAATAGTTTTTATTTATTTCAGAAGCATTAATATTCTTCAATAATCCTATTAAAACAGAAGTACAGAAGGATAGAAGGGAATTGAAATCACTAATGAAAAAACGAATTTACAACAAAGAAAGGAAAAATCAAATGTTTCAAAAGAAAATAGGTGGAAGAAAAAAAACTATGAAAAAGAGTTACATTAAAAATAAGGCTAAACATAGTTAAAAAAGCATATCTTTGATAATTAAAAGATTTCTATCATATCTAGTACATTTATTTTTAATTGTAAGTTACAATCCAAATTATCTCTTCTTCCATGTGGGTTTCTTCCTGGCACCAGGTTGACCAGGCTTCTTTCGTTCACGTCTTCTGTGATCTCTAGTTAGTATACCAGCAACTTGCATTTTTTCCAGCATTTCTTTATCAACAAAACTACGTAAACCCCATGCAATGCCCCATCTTATAGCTCCTGATTGACCAGATGGGCCACCTCCCTCAATATTACATTCTACATCAACTTGCTTATGCATCCCAGTGAAAATTAATGGAAACAGAACTTGTTCCCTTGACTGTACATCTCCAAAGTATGTCAAGTCTTTGCCATTTATTGTTATTTTTCCAGTGCCTGGGGAACGAATAGTGACATCTCCTCTTGCTTTTTTCCTTAGGCATTCATAAGTTGTAATGTAAGCTCGGCCTTCATCATCATAACCAGGTTTAGGAATTTCTAAAGCAAATCTCTGAGATACTAGTGGTTTTCTATACTTCTCTATAAAATCTTTGTATCTGTAAGAATATGGTAATGAAGCTAATCGCTCCATAACCACTTTAAAATTGTCATATTCAAGATCTGAAATACTTTCAACAAGAAGTTGCTCCAGCTGATCTTTTGTAAACCACAGGCTGCTGCCTAATTCCAGTTTGCCATTAGGATCAGGTGTTGCTTTTTTTCTAATTACCTTGTCTTGGAAAGCATACAGCTGTTGTATATATTCAGCAGCATCATGTAGGTGTTTGAAAAAGTTTGGTTTTCCTGTATAGAATAAGAAATGATGGGGCCTGCCAGCTTCATCGAATTCAGCGGCTTTTCGAGCTGGAAACACTTCTTCTGGTGGTTTCATAAGTGGTCGTGCAGCTGGGTCATAAATACCACTAGGAAATAAATATTCTATGGCGCGGTCTACATCTTTTTGGGTAAATGTCTCGGGGTCTTCGCCCATCATGTTCGCAAGGTGCCGCTTACCAATATTATATTCTATTTGTTGGTTCTTCATGAATTCATCATGTTCCCTGGCTCTTTCCAAATAAGCCTTCATTGCTTTACTTATTTTCTTTTTTTCACTCAGCGTTTCCCAGTCCACTAAGTTATTAAGAACATTTTCAGGTGGGTTCACATTTCTTGTACTGTACTGAATACTGGCACGGAGTAAAGGACTTTTATATTGAACACAATATAGTTTTGTAGCGGGCATTAATTGTCTTAGTGAAAAAGACATTTTAATACTACTGTGAAACATAGTATTTGCAATACATAAAAGTCTGACCTTAGACCATAGTCCGACAGATTTGTAGCCTACAAATTAAATGCTGATTATTAATTTATTATTTACAACTTCATACCCAAATCTCGTATTCATTTTATAACCTAAAAATTAGTGTTGTCAGCGTAAATAAATTCCACTATGAATTCTAAAGATAAAGCAATGTTGCTTTATCTTTAGAATTCATAGTGGAATTTTCAGAAAATTAATTTACAGAAAAATGAAAAAAAAAATGGTTCCACATATTTTAGCTATATTTATATGCTTTATACAAACTCTTAACATTTCTAAAACATCTCCTTTGCGTGAAAAATAGATCTTTCTCAAAAAAATTACAAAAAAAATAGTTATTCCTTTATTTTATCTAAGCACCATTTTTATTGCTTTATTTTTTTTAACAGACTTAAGTTATGGTTTTCTTTTTCTAGGATGATATTTGTGCCTATACTTATGTAGCATTTGGTTTTAATTTAGTAATATATTAATAGTTTGTACTGTCTGGGTAGAGGGAGCGGCTTGACGAGTACCTACCAAAGTTGTAATATCATAGATATGTAGGAAAGTAAGTTATGGTTATATTTGTAATTTGTTATATGTTAGCAACACTGATGGCGTCTAATACGCAATGGATTGACATCCGTGATCCGTTGTAGTTTTGAAAAAATAAACAGTTTTTAAACTCGCAAGATTTCATATTATTCAAGACAAATTGTGACGAAAGTACTATACTTTTAAGAATATCAGTACAATGGATAGTGACAGTGACAACGACATACTTCCCAACAACGTTTTTATTGCTCAGAACATAAATACGGTTGGTGTACTAAAATATTATGTTGATTGCAACTTGCAAGATAAAGTACAAGTTATTACGAATACGGAATATTTTTATTGTATATGGTGAATACAAACATTATTATATTTCTCTCGACATCTTGGCTTAATGTTAAAATAAAACGAAGTCACGATGTACAAAAACGCAGATCTAATGTAGTGTACAAAAAATACCCATCACAATAATAATATTTTTAAGTTATTTACTACGACTAATAAACAACGTACAGCAAGTAAGCTGAAGTAAAACCGTGTATAAAAATGCGGCAAAGTGTGATTCGGACTCGCGCAACGAGAATTGTATCAACTCTTAAATTTTTTATTTTAGTTGCAATTTTTTCTCTTTTACACAGACATTCATTGACTTTACTAATAAAAAAAAGTCTTACAAACTGTTATCTATTAAGTAATCGAAATGATTACTTAAAACATTGTATTTAATAGTATAATCGCTACCTGCTATACTCTTTCAATGTTTCCCAACTTTGTTGTGTATTGATTTACAACATATTCACCCAGGCTCAGATGGCTGGCCCTGCCCGGCGTTGAGCAAATTTGCAAAAAATAATATTGCTGAATTACATAACTTTAATAATAATGTACTCAAATTAGAGCTAAAGAAAAATTATTGCTACTGTACCATTACCTAGGAATTAAAAAACAAGGATTGTAATGATGGAGTTAAATGAGTGATAAGTGCATATTAGGTGGTATGTCTCTCATATGTTAGAGGCGGTCTGGGTTGAGACGACCGCATTGTCTATTTCTGCCACCAAGCAGAAATGTGTAAGCACTATTGTATTTCAGTTTGAAGTACATTAAAGCCAGTGAAATTAATGGGCTTTATGAGACAACAACTTATGTCTCAGTCTCAGTAATGTCTACTATGTGTATAAAAAATATTTTCTAAAACCATATTGCTAAATGTTAACCATTTAAAATGAACCTAGATTATTCTAATATTTCAAGTCTACAACTGACAGTAACAGCTGAAATAATTTCAAAATTGTTTGCTTTTCAGACAGTCTGTGCAAAAGGTCCAAATATGACAAGTTTAAGCTTCCGTAACCATAATCCGACGTCAACCATGCATATGCCACGGAATATGATGCAGTCTAGATATGCCAGTTCAGTGTATGACTATAGCACTGTTCGCAGCAGGAGGGATATTTCTCCGATGTCAGTACAGAGTGCTTACAACTTTCAGCCAAGGAATTTTGACATGTCAAGTTTTCCTCGATGCATGAGCTCTCAGAGATCTGTAACAAATGGAAGAAGTCAGAGTCCAATGTCTATGGGTATGGGTAATACTATTAAATAGCTATGTCTGTAATTATATATTGACAAGGAATACTATACCTTGGCTAATATTTAAATTGCCCAAAAATATTCCAAAATAACCGTTTTGTTTTTACTAAATTTTTCAGCTTCCACATCAAGTGTCAGTGCTGTTGACATTGTTCAGACTTTTAAGAATGCCCAATTTAATAGTCATGAATGGAAAATAATATCTGATGCATACAAGAAATATGCAAAGTGTAAGATTAGAAAGAAATTTGAAAAGAGGCGAAAACTCAGAATGTATTTAAAAGGAGCAAGACATAGGTCTGGTGGGGAATCTGGGGACCAAGGAAGTGATTCTTCAATAAGCGATGATGACTGCAGGTCCACCAGAACCTCAATATCTAATGGAATTATGTCGAGTAGATCAACAAGAACAGACCTGACCAATATCAAGAGGACTATGCAAGAAAGTAACATGTACAATGATTGTTCTGCTAATTTTAAACAAAAATCCTTCCAAAATATGTTTTCTATTGACTATGGACGTTTGAATCCTAATATATATAGTAAACCACAAAACATATCATTACAGAAAGATAGGTTTAGATCTGGTTTCCTATTACCATCACAAAGGTTTACCAAATCATTTGCTGCGTCTACAATACCAGACAAACAAAACAGAAATATAAACCAAAAATCTACAAAAGAAATTTTTTGCAGTGAGGGTAAGAAATCAAAAAATTTTATGTCAAAAACAGACAGTGAAAATGATGAAATATTTGACGCACCTGTTACGCAAAAACTTGAACTTGATATTGAACCACAGCGAAAAAGAACTTTAGCAAAAGATGAGGAAACCCAAATGCCTCACAGAAAAAAAAATAAGTTGTCACCAATAAAAAACATTTCAGACGATGATAAAATACAAAATAAAAATAGAAATACTGATCAAAGTGACAACAATAAAGATGATTTTGTTTTTGCTAGGCCTTCATTTCCAATTAAAAAAACAGCTAATTTAAAAATAAAAGAAAAACTAATTGCAAAGTCTCCTCATGTGAATAATATGTTTGAAAAAAGAAATATACAAGTACAAAATCATGTGCCCATTGTACAACATACTATGATGATGGTTCAAGAAAAAGAGCATAATCAAAGCAAAGAAATTCTTGACACAACTAAACATTCAAACACTGATGTCTCTATGAGACCAAGCTTTATTAAAAGAAAGCTATTCACCCAAAAACTGGATGTTGCAGAGAATAAAAACTTATCCTCAGACAATGAAAACAGCCCAAAAACGGTTTATAGTGGAATTCAAAAAGAAAAGAATAAGGCCAGGAAATTAGTTACCAATCAGTCATGTTTAAGCCGAGATGTATGCCAAGATGATAATTATTTGGATTTGATTCACAAGATTTTGCCACCAGATCAAATAAACAGCAACAGCCAACCAAATAAAAAAGATATTCATAGAAAAAGTAAAGATATTGATGATAAGTGGGATGCTACTTCTGTTACATTAATTTGCAATAATGATAATGTAAGTGATACTTACACAGATGAAGATATATTCGAGAACAATGATAATGTTGAAAATATTAGTAAAAATGACAATAAACCTACTACAAACAGTGCCGTCGCCAAAAAAAAGGTCGACTGTAAAATACTACTTGACAGACTACCTCTTAAAAATCTGCAACAAAAAAATAAAATAGAGAATAATCACATACAAATAGCACCTTCAAATGTTGCCAGTAAGTATTTGACTAAGTAGTAATGTATTTGGGTACATTTAACAAAAAGCATAATATCAATTTGTTTCAGGTGTTAATAAAAACGATATGAAGACATGTGCCAAGTCATTTTGGGACACTGATTTAGAAAGTGATTTTGAATGCCAGGAAGCACAAACAAATATAGATACAAATAATGAACCTCAAATAAAAGGTAAAACATTTTATTTATACATTGTTATACACCTCACTCTCATCTATTTTTTTATATCATAATATGAAGTATATGTTCATGTATCAATATTTTTTGTAAACTGTTGCTAGTACCTCCGTAAATCATATTTTTATTTCTCCTTATATTCTTTTGTTACAGGTAACAATTCCAGAACTATTGGCAAGCAAGTACAAAAATCGGAATTAAAGCTAAATGCAGCAGTGACAGCAGACATTTCCTTACTTAAGAATACAACAGCCACAGTACATAAATTTAACAAAACCATCAGATCACACAGAGTTCCCAAGAAAAGGAAATGCTGTGAAAATCTTGACCAATCAAATTATTCCTTATGTCAAATTCAAAATAAAAGCCCAAAATCAAAAAACTTGTCCTGTCTATCAGATACTGCCTTGGTAAACAATGTTAAAATCAATAATGGAGTGAAAGGCATTTCCGAAGATAAGAGCAACAATGGTCGCGCTATACGTTCATGTCGTACTCCAAAACAAAACACTACAAAGACAACAACAAATGCAAACAATAAAACAGAAGCCAATAGAAGCTTAAAACTAAGGAAAGCCGATTTATCAAGTACCTTGGATGATAAATCTTCTACAAAAAGTAAATCTAAGAAACAGAATGCTAAAAACAGCAAACAGTCTAATCCTAGTAATACTAAACAAACAGAAATAACTAAGCCTGCTGTAAAATCAAGAAATGGTGATTTGTCTTCTTTTTTAAAGACAGATTTAAAAGATGTAAAAACTAAAAAAGTTGCTATAAAAAATACCGAACCTGCAAACAAGAGCAGAGAACGTAAGCCAAGAAAAAGTAATGTATCATTTTCTATAACATCAAAATCTCCTTTGACTAGAAGTAGAGCTGCTCTATTAAATAACGACAAACAAAAAGGGAAAAAGAATAATACAGAAGTCAACAATAACGACAATAAACGTGTTCCTGATAAGAGGGGTGGTAAAAATGGCGTAATTAATATTGTACATGATTTAAATAGTAATAAAAGTAAATCGGTACGAAAGAGGTAGCGAATATAACAAAATAAACTAAAATCTGTTAATAAGGGCGTGACCAGAATTTGCTTTAGGTGAGCGGGCGAAAGGAAATAAAAGTATCAGCCAGTTACAGAGCAAAAAAAAAGTTCGATGCACTCTCGCGCCTTTGCGTGGCTATTTTTAATTATTAGGAGCAGAATTATTTTGATAGAAAATTATTATTTGATTACTTATGAAGTATTTCACGCCCCACCGTGGCTTCATTTGTGTAAATATTTAGTTTTAAATTAAGGAAATTGTATAATGTTGAGTATAGTTTTAAAGACCTGTTTTTTCGTATGTAGTGAAAAAGCAGACAAGCCCCTAATGATAGGTGCCATTGCCATTGCCAGCAAGGTCTTGGCCTAGGGTGTCAAAACTTTAAACTATATTTTTACCTGAGTGCCAAGGAAGGGTTATGTTTTTCGCGCGTATCTTGTATGTATGTTTTCAAATTTCTTTATAACCTCGTATGGTCCATACGCCTGAAAGACTGTTCACATGTTTCTATTATATGATGTCAATAAAATATCGAATCATGACATATAATTTATTGCGTAAGTTTGGCATTGTATACCTTGTAAAGTGATCGTAATGCTACAATCGTGGCCAACTTTTTAAAAACACTACTTATGAGGAATCGAAGGGAATTTAGTACTTATCTTTGTTTGAATGTAACGCCATAAATAATCGTAAGCGTAGAAATTAACTGCTTTTTTAATCTTCCAAAAATTATAGCCAAAAATATATTTTATCAATATTTGACGCTCAATTTTAAAAAATACATTTAGGTATCTAGTATGATTACCGCGATTGACACTTAATCACTTGCCATAGGCGCGGCATAGTTGAGATCTAAATTTTCTTTCGCTTATATAGTTAGTTGGAGCTTTTTTCTTTAATTCTTAACACAGGCTTTTTATGGGTTTTGGTTCAAGAAAAAGTTCATTGCGGTACGAATGTCACGTTAATTTCATTTGCATGGGCAAAACCCGCATGACAATGCACTATTAAATTACCTTTTTCAGCAAAAAATTGAGTTTAACAAACAAGTATGTCTGTTTCAAATAGTTCAGTATCTTTTAGTGAGCGCCGCCGAGCGCCAGATGCCCTCTATTGTTGAATTCATATTTTCGATATTTCGAATTATCATTAAGTCGGACTCTTGAGAATAGTAATTATAAACGTTAGGAATATTGCAATTTAGGAATTATAAAAATAGGATGAATGATAAATCGGAGTTGTTATATTAGGAATTTTGAACCATTCGGAATTATGAAAATCGGTATTTTGAATTCCTATTTGTGACGCGAATCAAGTAGTGTTTTTCAACAGATATAATGTAATTGAAAAAAGAATGGAATATTTTTATTTTTATCTGTATGATATTAAAATCATGTATGTTAGCATAGAACGTAGACCAGATATAAATTAGACGTCGCAAGAGCGACGAACGACGACCTGCATGAAACTTAGTGTGCCACATTTTTAGTAGCTGTTGACGAAACAATACATAATATACAACACGATAGTGATGAGATTATACCCTTGGAAACACTACGAAACTTTACCGGTGGTAAAAGGCATTTTTCGTGTATTGGTCTGACGTCTTACTGCAGTGATATAGAGTGAGAACTACTGTAGTTCTATTAAACTAGATCTCGACACGTGAAGTACGTACGCTTACGATGTCTACTAGAATTATAGCTTTGGGCTATGCCACAATAAAAGGCGTCAAATGTCTAGATCTATAATCCATCTTCATCCAATATAAAATCGCCAATTAGTAAAATTATGTGTTAATGATCAATATCTACACAATTTTTTGTACTTTTACATAATTTTATTTTATAATAGTATGCATGTACTTATTGGCATTCGTTAAGTTAATGAATTTTGACAATTTCTTTACGGCATTAGCCAAATATGTTGAAAATGGTTTTAAAAATAACGTCGTAATAAGGAACCTATGTAGATCTTAAAAATACGTGGAGTTATAAGATTTTCCTGGTCAGTCCTTTTGAATTATTATCGTATAAATATACAGGGTTATTTTTAAAACACCAGCAACCTCGCAGGGGTAGATTCCTAAGGTTATAAGCTACTACTTTTGTTCTACGACTTTTGATAATTTGTTAGATTTTATTTTCATACAAAAATAAGTATTCATTTAATTTCCGTCTTGATTGTTACAACGCGATCGCAGATTACGTAAACAAATACGCGAAGCGTGGGGAACCGGGCTAGCTCCTTTGAAGGTCAACGCGCCGCTCAGCTGAGCGGCGCCTTTGAGTCGCGCGCGCACGCCGCGCCGTGCCGCATACTACGAAGAAAAATACGACACAACAAAAACTTGTAAAATCATTTTTTTTTAAATATATTGAGTTATATCCAAACTCGTAGAACAAAAGTTGTTCCGTATGGGGACAGCTATCTACCCCTGCGAGGTTGCTGGTGTTTTAAAAATAACCCTGTATAATACATGCAATTTGATAGCTTTAATACCAGGAAATCTTGTAACCAACGTAGTTTTTTACGATGTAACAATATGATGTGCTATGAATTGTGTATGGTTTTAAAAAGTAATAATTGTAAATATAATATATTGCGAAATAAAAGTCAACAATACTCTTTTTTTATATCCCAATAACGCAGCTTTCTTACCTTTAACCTACCCGGGAACCCGCGTCATGCAATTTAGGATCTTGCTAAATCATTAATTTTCTACGAATACAACGAAAGTACGCGCAGCGCGACATCGCGGTCGCGTCGCTGCGCCCCGTTTTACGATCTGTATGTCGCGTAGTGACGTCTATATCTCTATTTGACTTGTGCCTTAGATTTGTCGAGTAAATAAATAAATAACACCCAACAGTCACACACATAGCCCTGGCCCCACAGTAAGATACGAGTCTTGTATCGTGGGTATCAGGAACTACGAGAAACTTTCGGTCTCACAACACCCAGATCCCGAAACAAATATTTGTGGATCAGACAAATATTTGCTCGGTGCGGGAATCGAACCACGGCCTCACGTTTCACAGTCGGCTCCTCGCCCACTGCGCCACGGAGGCTGTCGAATACACATTATGAGTACTGTCGAGTGTTTATTCAAATTACAAGTTAATTTTAACGACCCATATTTTAAATAGTCTACGTAAAACAGGCAACTACGACGGTTTATCAGGAATAAAAAAAATTACATATTCCCGATTCCACACTAGGTTTAATTTGTATAGTAGGTATCAGGTACTTACGGTCCTACCATGCCCAGACCCGCCCGCTGCGCCACGAAGGCTGTCAAAGATTTATCATAATATCTTATTATTTAAATACTAGAGAATATTTATTTTAAGATCATTCGTGAATCGTGACCATTCGTGGAGATGTGCCGCTACTCCTACGCATACAAAATTTATGTGACTCGAATCTAGTTTAATTTGGAGGTGGAAACAATTTAATGATTGTGCTATTTCCAGTTGCTAACCTATTTGGATTTCCTATCCAAAAAGAGCGACAGGCTGTGCGTAATTATACATTTATTATTCCTCCATCCCTTTACTGCTTACATACCGTAATCCCGGACATGACGAGCATTACTTGCGCGTGGACATAATTAAACACACATTAATAAAGGCATTGTTGAAACAAACACAGTTTTAATAAAGTTATTATTTTATTCGATAAGACATTCACAATCTGAAAACCAGAGGCAATTAATATCTGCTGTTAAGGCAATTTATGAACGCTAAAGTAAATAAATTATCTATATTTATCTTAACCAGCGAATAACATCTTTTCTCGCCAACAAGTCGTTAGTTATCCCCTGCGACGTCTAGGATGTTCTAATTAAAAATATCCAATATAATGTATTAGTACACTTCCTATAGTTAGTTACTCATATAATATAGTGCGGTAAATCATTAAGTCTTGTATTTTGATTAACCTAAATTATGGTCATGTACATTGATCACGGTGCATGATACGTTCATCGACTTTACGACATTACATTCATATAATTTTGAATTAACACTCAGATCTACTTATAATTCGCTCGTTAATACAATTTAGAACCAAAAATCTTATTTTTAGCCAACTGCGAAACATATTTAACAGAATTAAACAAGTAACACTAAATATCTTCCAATCATTTAACAATTAATTATTATTAAATGCATGTAGGCGTCAGTGGCCCAAAAATGTTGTTCAAGACAATAAAATAATGTCCATTGCTGTTACATTGCACAATACACAACCTAACATTCTCCATACATTTATTCAATACTTAAAAAATGGAACATTCCATCCAGAATACACGGAATTAGAAAGAAACTCAGTCAAGAAATCACGCTCCCAGTGATATACAGGAATGTACTTAGATATGACACAGCCATGTACAAAGATGACAATGCTAAGAAAAAATGCTTTTATTTGCAGCAACGATAGCTTAAGGTCAAGTGACTACATATTACCAAGCCTGGTATAGAGCTCAAGAAAAACCAATAACTAACACACGCGGCACGTATTCATCAAGACAAGTTTAATAGTTAGCGATTAACAAAGACTTCAATGTTTACTACATAGAAATTGCGCCTTAAATTACGTTCGATTCGCCGAAACTCAATATTACCATCTCATTTACTCTACAACAATTAGAATTACGTCAGCTCCCCAACCTCAGCAGTCAAACTCCACCGTAATGTGGCACAATTTGGCTTCTAAACAGCCCGTCTAGTAGATAGATACATAAAAGTCTTTGGAGATTAATCTATAAAGTGCGGTCTGATGAAGGTGATAATACGAATTAACAATTATTAGGTAATGGAGCCATTTTAGGGCCACTGTATCCATATTCACTAACCTACGTATACGACTCATTGGCTGTGAAATACTAAGCACTCAATATCGTCAATGATTGTTAAGCGAGATAATTTCGATTTGATATAATATACAAAGAGCACTATGATACGCGTTGTTGTAACAGTATGGTTGTTCAATACTCGTCTTCTTCGGGCGGGTGTGGGTTGTCGCCGTCGATCTCTTCTGGGGGCGCGAATCCATCCTGTAACCAAGTTTTAAAAATACAAGACCACATCGCCTCATATGCCTCGGAGGAACTTTTTTCATTTTTATATTTTCACCTACACGGTGGACAGACGACCTGATAAAGATCGCAGGAAGTCGCTGGATGCAGGCTGCTTCCAACAGGTCGGTCTGGAAATCTTTGGGGGGGCCTATGTTCAGCAGTGGACGTCTTGTGGCTGATGATGATGATAGCATAGGCCGGCAAACGTGCAAGTGGATCACCTGATGGTAAGTGATCTCAACCGGCCATGTACGCCTACAATACTAGAAGAATCATAGGCGCGTTGCCGACCTTAAAGGAAAGGGATAATTATGGATTGTGTAGGGGAGGGGATTTGGGCTTCCGGATATCTAACTGTGTAGTAGGCAGTAGGTTAATCACATAATGATTTATTACGTTTACACGAATGTTACACATTGAATTAAAACAAATTTGAACTGATTTTATCGCGGTTTTTTATTTTAATTTTGATCCCGGCGTTTCAGCCTTAGTGGTCACGGGGAGGACTGAGGTGTAGGTTGTCCCAAAATTCAGTTTAAAATTATTAAGGTTTGATGGTGGTCCGATCTACGCAGAAGGAGTTCACGGTATCTTGAGGTCTGGCAGTTGGTTTTTTGGGTTCCGATTTTATTAAGTGTATAATCGGATTCCAGGCTTGTGCTAGCTTCCAACCATCTTCTCTATTGAAATTCGGATGTTTTTTAATTCCAATAGCCTCGCGAATCATCCTAGGTAGGAATCGGTGTTCTTTGGCAAGGATTTGTGCTTTGTCGAATCTAAGATAATGTTTGGAACCTTCCTCTGAATGTTCAGCAAATGCAGACTTCGTAGAGCGTCGGTGTTTAATAAGAACATATAGCTGATGTTGTTAAATTGTGTAGAGGCTATTTAGAGACAAAACAGACGGAAGGGGTGTTGGTCACCATGAAATGGCCGCCGCAGAGCCCTGATCTAAACCCTATAGAGCAATGTCCTTCTTCGCATCAGGCGAAGTGGAATGCTTTGCAATAAAGCTGGAGGAATATCTATGATCATAGAATTCCATGAAATGTGGACCAACTATATTTTAAGATATCAAAAAATGTCAAGCCGATATATCAATATTTTTTTCACGATAATAATATATCAAAATCGATATTGTCAACCTTTTAAATTATCGATATGATATAAATCAATACTCTTTTACATTTTCGACAATCCGATCGGTGACTTGATACATAAGATCGTTGATCGTCGTGTTGCACCTCCAGTTGCACGTCTGCCTACCCCTTCGGGGATACAAGCATGAGTTATGTTCAATGATTTGTCTAAGAAACTTCGACATGGTTTCTATAATTTTAACAATGGACGAGAAAATGTAACAAGTATTTCTTAGCGAATACCGAGCGTATTTTAAATTTTTGGTCGTAACAACAATTTAGGCGAATCTTTTTAGGTAACCTACATTTTTCATATCAAACTAAATTATTTCAATAATGAACCAACACCAAAACATTCCAAACGTTACAACGTAAGCGCCATTATTTGAATTTATCGAGAGTGCTTTTAGTAAAAATAACTTACGACGTCCATAAACGAGTTTACAAAACTAACAGTCGAATACTGAAACGCGAAACATTTAGAATGAACGTATTTGAGCTTAGAGCGGGAAGAAAAATTCGACATTAATGACATTGCTACAAGCGTGACCAACAGAATAGAAATAATCATTGTTTGATTATTAATACTAAACAAAAAAAATGGCACGGTAACAAAATGCATTTACTAACCAGTTCGCCAGACATAATTTTACACATGATTGACTATAGTAACTACCATTTGTTATTCCAGCTACTGTTTTTATCCTCGTCTTTGTCATTATGTAGGTGTGGAATAGGGAAATAAAGTTGGTTGCCACCATTCGACATTTACTGGAGTAAATATGTGCAAAGGTGTTACCATTGTTAAGGTTTGATTTAGAGTGGGGCGAGATTTGCTTCCAGGAGGACAAAGCCAAGGAAAGTATAAAAAAGATCAATTACAGAGCAGGAACTAAGTTGCTCATGCACTATGCACCGGTATTTGGAGTTGGGCAATGGTTATTCTGAAATACAACCATTGGATAACTCACGATAGCCAGAGAGCGGGAAATGCCCTACCTTAATCTACCATGGCTACACCCATGAATGGGGGCAAAGAACTGTTCATCTAAATAGACTTAAACTAAATAGGACTCCTAAGAAAAATAGCACAAGTCACTTAAAATTACCATCACAGCAAAAATAAATATGTTTCAACAGATATAAATATAATACATACCTCAGTTGCATATAAAATATCAAGGATCTTCTGAACAATAGGACCGTTCTGTTGTTCCTCCATTTCCTGACAGATCACTTCTATGTCCCGGAGTTTTCCGAAATAGAAATCCCTTTCCTTCTCAAGGCCGTCAACTGTTGCTTTTAATTCATTTAACTGAATTGATACAAATTATTTCATTAGATTAAACTTATAACTTTAGTTATTAGTCATTTATATGTTGAATTATATTACAGTCAATCAGGGTAACTTTGACACATCAAAACTATATTTTATAGCTAAATTTTACTCATGGTAAATATAAGACAAAAGAGTTAGCATAATCAGTGCTCTCATGTTGGTTTTCATACTCTCCAATTATTTATGGCCTATAAAAATAGTAAATTATATTAAAAACTTGCAATTTTGTTGTGTGTCAAAGTTACAACCCCTATATGGGTAACTTTGATACAGATGTTAATTATCACAGGAATCATAAATTTTAAACATTTTATGGCTTCAGGGTAGCATTGTTTTATATTTATAACAAATGTCAAATGCAATGGAGTAATAGTAAAGCCAATAAAACCATAAAGTTGTAGTTCTATGATTGTTTAAAGATAGCAGCACGATACACGATTTATCTGAAAGTTTTCCACTAAAAAAATACAACAGTTGAGCGCAGTAACTTGTCGAAAGGTTTTTCCAATAACTTCGTTTAAGAGATTCGTTTTTTTCGAAGAGTTCATTTACGAAGTTTGTTGTGTACACACATTGCATAAATTCAATGTCATTGCACTTAACGTTGTCAACGTAAAAATGAAAAAGTAGTTGGCGATTTGACTGTCAAAGTTACCATTGTTAATCAAAGTTACCCCGATTGACTGTAATATAATAGTGCTATTTACCTGATGATTCAGTTCGTCAATAACTTTAGAGTCTCCTTTCGCACTTTGATTTAATCTTGATAGGTTGACTGGAGGAGATCGGACTGTGCTGTTAGCTTTTCCAACTGGTAATATAAAATGAGATATTATTAAAATGCAAATTATAATAAAAATGTAATTTGATTATGTGTTAGTTAGTAACTTAGTAATATTCCATAATGGTAAGCATGATATACAAATATGTATTTTAAACACTAATATGTTCTACAAAAAATAATATCATGAAAAATAAGTGCAGAAACAGAATACAACTATGAAATAGTGACATGCAGTGCAAATACTATTATGAACAGGTGCAACACAGTGAAATATTTACCTACATAAATTATGTTTAACACCATTTTACTTATATGTACATCATAAATTATATTTTACATACACTTCAGAGATATGCCTAATTACTCAAATTTGATTGAGGATCATATAAAATAGTACAACAAAAAATTAAAGTGCAATGGTTCCAATATAAAATAAATAGGTAGGTACATTGTTATCACTTCATACTAGCTTTATATTAGCTTATGTTTTCCTCATAAGGAAAATAATTATACAAGCAACACATAATACTGTTAAATACAATCAATGTAAAGTAAACAAAATAGTACTGGATTGGGGTCTAGCGGCGACTTTAGCAATGGGTGCTGTCGGTTTCTTAACGGCTGCGGCGGCCCGCGGGGCAGACGCGCCGCCGTGCCCCATGGGCAGACCCTCGCGTTGCGCCATCGCATCATATTCTGTGCCTCCATAGTTGGCGTCAAAGAATTTCTTGAACCATTGCAAAAACTCAAAGTTATCTTGGAAACGACCCTTCACCAGTTTGTCAATGGGTACTATCTACAAAAGAAAAAAGTGAAAAGATAAACAAAAAGTATAAACAATGTCTACTAAAGGTGCTGGCTACCTGCACGGGAGTCTTATGACTAGACTGCTTTTTACCACACTTAGAAATGATGGTATACAAAATGTTATGGGCTTTGATATAACTGTGATGTTAAACAATGGTATATTGACGGGATTTCTGAATGTGGCATGTGAGTTGTGTGCATTACGGTATGTATCAGATGCGTACTGCCAGAGTGCTGGATAGGCGCTGGTCGTCGTGCGCGCGTCGGCACCTGGCCTATACCACTGCCACACAACGGAACACCGGACTCGCAAGCCCCAGACCCAATAGTGATACTGCCACGCGCCTCAAAAGCGTCATACTCCCGCCCATCATAGTTAGCATCAAAAAACTTTTTAAACCATTGTAAAAACTCAAAATTATCTTGAAACCGGCCCTTTATCAGCTTATCCACTGGTATTACCTATAAAATTACATGTTTTTAATATATCAGACTCTATTGTTGTAACGACTCATAGGTTTATCTTTATCATCAAGCTCAATCCATTTATGAACCTATACTTCCTATGAGTAAGTAATAACTTGTCAGAATATATAAATATACTGACAAATATGATTTCAGTGATGACTTATTCTACTATAAAATTTACTCATCTACTTTAGATAATAATGGAAAGTATACCTTATCCACTCCCATTTTTTTAAATCCAGCTTGTAATATTTTAAAATTTTGTATATATTCGTGTTCGAGATTCGTCTTGAACTTGATCCTCTTCATGGGCACACTACCAGGGAATAACATGTCCATGAACTGACAGTATGCGGCTCCTGTGCACAACTCCTCGATCTTAGCGAAATTCGACTGCAGGCAGTCGTTCACCCACGCAAGCATGTCATGCCGAGACAGATTCTCTGACGTTACGTTCGTTGAATACACATTCACTGCCATCTTGTCTGATCAGTATATGTCTAAAACGAAACACCGGCACATAAGTTCGTAAGGAATGGCATTAGACCCGCTAACCATCGACAGTAATGCGCCTCGGAAAAAGAAAGCCGATCTAAAAATAGGTCGTGGTGTACCCGTAGATAGGTACCAGACGCCACGTAAAACGATTAGTAGTAACATTTACTTAGTATAACACTTACTTTTATCACCTGCAAGCATCTCAAATGAAGTTATTGTAAAAAAAATATAACAGTAAACGTTCTGGGTAGCGGATGTGGTGATATGACAGGGGACGAGTCTAGACGACTCATCAAAATTACTCTTACCGCATGACGAATGATTCAAATAAACTTTTATGTAATTAAGTTAAATTAACAATACTCACTTCCGTTTTAAGGCTTATGAGACTAAAGTTTTCTTCAATTCTGCATGTATTTATTTGAGCAATATAATGAAATACGTTACGATTTTTGTCCAAAAACTCGCCTCCCCGTTCTTTCCGAGTTGCCATAGACAAGACAAACAGCTTTTTGACACTTACTTTTTCTACTGCGACACCCACACAATCTATGAAAATGTATTTAATTGATGTGAACATAGGTTCAGTCCGATTTATTGAAATGATTGAACATTTGTGCGTCCCCTTTTTAAGTGTTGCCAATAAGTTAATAAGTTGCCAATAATTATTTAAGGTGGCACTCGCATTAATAGATACACTTTTATACAAGCCAGTATTAAGTAGTCTGTACTCAGTTATACACAGTTGTACACCTGTTTTAGTCCTTGGTACGTACGTACAGTATGGAGTGATTAATAGATATCACTTATCAGCTGTTGATTGTAGAGTGCACATTATTTTCGAAACAAACATTGGACATGTCAACATAACATTACATATTATTATATAACAATAATTCGCGATAAATAAACAATCATTGGTTGTAATTTGACAACCTTAATATAGATTTCTTTGTGTTTTACATATTTCATATATAGCGAAAGCTATGGAATGTGTTTTAATAATGTTGAAGTTCGTTTAACATGCATTTATTTAATTTCAGATATTAAAATGAATGAAAGTGAAGAGCGGCTTACAGAAAATGAGTCAAATATTAATACCATTAATGAATTACCGGGGAAGAAGTTTAATCTTAAAATGGAAATACCGTTATTCTTAACATTGTTGAGTTTGTCTCTTACAGGTAACTATATAAATATATATTTGCATAAACCTTAAACGTAATGCACCATAAAAAAAACAGATATAGTAAGATTTCGAAATTTTCAAACGGGACGTAAAAGATCTATTAAATCTCAAAATAAGATTAAAATCATCAGAGTACTCGGATTTTATCTTTTTATTTATTTATGGATTATCCTAAACAATACATAAAATAGATGGCCATAATATAAAATGAGAAACTGTAATACGTAATATAACTTTAGGTAGGTACATACTTAAGTAACTATGTAATAGTTAAATGAATCAAAAGTTGTTTATTTAAATACGTAGATTATATATGTACATGAAACAATTATCAATATATTTTCATCTAAAGAGACCCTGCTTCCGGTTAAGTGCAGGTGCAATTAGCGTGAAAAAGATTTCCTAATATTCCATTTTTAAGCTGCCGACATAAAGGAAGTGTTATAAACGCCTTTGTCTGTCTCTGGGTGTACCTATATAATATGTATGTAATATCTGTCTGTAGTATCGTAGCGTCTAAATAAATGGACTGATTTGAATGCGAATTAGCTGTTTGAATAAAATCTATTCAGCCATTTCAAAGACGGTTTTTAACGCCTAAGTTATCCGTTTACACATTTGGGATTTTCTTGTAAGCCACGTGTGAGTGCCATATTATTTAATTTTTACGCAATTTTGAGCTCATTGAATTCATTTTAATGCTCGATTTTTGTATACAACTTTTAAACTAGGTACCGTAAACTACTTGTGCTTTTAAATATAACAAACGAGCTCTTTTTGATACATATGTCACATAAATTTTTAATTTTATAATTTGACCAGTAATTTTACTGACTTCATATACTTCAAATCGAAACACAACAGTGCTTAGGGGCACTCCATTAATTACGTGAGGCGATTTTAGTGATTTTCGAATAATACTTAAATATGAATTACAAAATATAAAAGCATATTCATTTAAATTCACTCCACGGTCCATGTGTGGTCCTGAGAATGACTACTGGAACCAACATGTCCATGTGATTTTCAGTATAATTTCACTCGGCGCCATGATTTGATCCCCGTACTGAGACAAAAGTTTGTGTGATCCACAAATATTTGTTTTGGGGTCTGGGTGTTGTGAGACCTAAATTCTCTCGTAGCTCCTGATACCCACGACACAATACTCGTACACTACTGTGGGGTCAAGGCTATGTGTGTGACTGATAGGTGTATTTATTTATCTTCAGTGCGCAACTCCGGCTCGCACTTTACTGGTTTTGATATCATCTTGAAATACCCCAGTCGCTTCTTATGACACATGAGTATTTTAAGAAAGAAGTAATATGGATTTATGATTTTTAGGTGCAGCGGTAAGTAATATTATTTTATACAGGACGTGCCTACATGCACTGAACCATACGAGAGACGAGTGTAAAGTGTTCCTTTCGCTGGACAAAAACAATGAAACCCAACGGTTGGAAAAAGAGGTACAGGCGTACGCGACGTTAGTATCAACTGTCAAAAGTGTTATAGAATCTTTAGCTCCGGCAGTATTGTCTCTCTTCCTTGGTGTCTGGTCCGATACACATGGAAGAAAACCTTTGGTCGTTTGGCCTCTGTTTGGTGAGATTTGATTAATATAAATCTTATTTTCAATGATATATAAAAATAATTTCGCCTGTGTATAAAATTTTCGGCCATCCAATGCTACTACGGGCTTTCTCTGTTTGTAAGAGGGTATAGAGAGATAGGACCTTCTTCCATCACACTGGCCTAGTGCGGGCTGTTAGACTACACATAAGTACCATGAATATAGTTATGGAAACTCTTAGAGATCCAGGTTTCGTGGTAGTGTAGTGTTAAGCAAAACTAGTAAGTCCAAAATAACTATCCATTCATGCTGGAGTGGTAGAGATAAACCCATTTTGCCCGTAAAAACAAAAAAATTTAATGTCGGTTTAGTCAGAATGTTTTGTCTCCATAAATGTAGCGATTGACAATAAATGTACATAAAAAGATAAAGGAACGTGCTCTGGGGACTCGAAAATGGTCTGAGTGTGTTTTTTTATAGGACAGGTTCGGCAAACAAGTAGGGCCACTTGTTGGAAAATTATTTCAACCGCCCATAAACACTTACGATGCCTACTGGCATCTTCACCGGCCTAAAGAGAAGTTTGTTTTTTGCACTTCTGGCAATATCGTTGACCGCACGTAATCCAACCGCAAAGCTGCTAAATTATGGCGGTATTCGTTCGGAGAGTGGTTTTACCACGAGTCTGCCAGTCCTTGCATGGTGTATCTAACACAGGCTACACCGAAGCTTTACTAAATAAAATGTTGTATTTTATATTTTAAAGGAATTTATTGTTTTATTTTTTATTGTTAGGGATGGCAATGACGTCAATGTTGATCGTAGTCTACAGTATGATGGATAACCTGGGACCATGGTGGTATATACTGACATTAATACCATATTCCTTATCTGGGGGCACGGCGATTTTATTCACCGGAGCGTTTTGTTATATTAGTGACGTCTCTTCTACGGAAACACGATCTTTAAGGTAAATATATATGACGCGGCAAGCTCCATGTAGATGTGTCAGAGAGGAGGGTTTTACAACCCTTAGTCTTTACTTGATGTGGTCAAGATGTACGGCGAATGAAAACTCTCAATAATAACGACACAGGGTTATCACTTTATCGTTTATTCACTCTTTTAAGTTACTACCGGCTCGGAGGTACAATTTTAGGTGGGAAAAAGAGCCGGCGACAGAAAAACCACCCGTTACAGTGCTGAAGATACTTTAACACTTTGAACCGAAACACTTCGCGGTTATAAATCACGTTATTTGCGGTCAACTAGTTATTAAGATTGACACTGTACTCAAATGACTCTAGTCTGCCATAATTTTAGCAGTTCCCGACTGTTACGACTCGCGGACGGAACTCAACTGATCTTGAAATGACAAGACGCCACTTTATATAGAGGGATTTTCATTATCCCTACTTCGAAAGTAGAATTACTGGGTAAACAACGCAAACCACCCTCAAATTATCAATATGAGTGGCGGTACCGACAATTGACGTAGAATAACGTTATTTAAATAGTTCAATTCAGTGTCTGTACTCTTTATGCTCCGACACGGCCATTCTGCAGGGCGGCGCGTGCTCTGCGCCTGCCTCGTCTTCTTCATGCCACGACACGGCCATTCTGCAGGGCAGCGCGTGCTCTGCGCCTGCCTCATTGCTTCTCGTAGAGTGTTATAGATTCGCGTAGACTGTTGTGGATTCTCGTAGCTTTTCGTTGGATCTCGTCGATTCTCATTGACTCTTCATGCTCTGATACGGCCATTCTGTAGGGCAGCGCGTGCTCTGCGCCTGCCTCATTGTTTCTCGTAGATTTATAAATTCGCGTAGACTGTTGTGGATTGTCGTAGCTTTTCGTTGGATCTCGTCGATTCTCGTTGACTCTTCTTACTCCGATACGGCCATGCTGTAGGACAGCACGTGCTCTGCATCTGCCTCATTGCTTTTTGTAGATTGTTATAGATTCGCGTAGACTGTCGTGGATTCTCGTAGTTTTTCGTTGGATCTCGTCGATTCTCGTTGACCTAAAAGAAGAGAAATAACTCCTTTTAAGCAGGTATCTGGTATATGGTAGTAAGCAACCCATGTTGCTTATTTTTATAGGGTTATTGTTGTTACAACAGTACACAAAGATATCCTAAGTGCACTGCCTTATTAATTTGGAATCTGTGGTGTTATACATGTCTATCCATAGTTCCACAAGGCTTCCCCACGGTATCTCAGGGTTCACATGTGGATACATCAAGGACCCGTGGTTTGCTCAAGGGTAACTCATGGTATAGCTCAGAGGTATTGTTGTTAGAATCTGTGGTGTATACTTGTCTACCCATAGTTCCATACTAATGGTATAGCTCAGAGGTATCACTCTTCAGACTTGGGTTATTGTTGTTAAGGATCGGAGGTTCTCGTAGATTTCTCGTAGATTTCTCGTAGTTTTCTCGTAGTTTTCTCGTAGTTTTCTCGGAGGTTCTGAAAACAAATAACATTTTAGGTTCTCGGAGGTTCTCGTAGATTTCTCGGAGGTTCTCGTAGATTTCTCGGAGTTCTGAAATCAAATAACATTTTGGCCTGTCACCATAAATGATTTCAACATATTGTTCAGTTATTACATGGTAAACTCATCAGAATTTCTAGTGACCCGGCACAGTAATAAGTAGGAAGGGGCTAATCAGATTATTTCAACATTGAATTGCACGATTGCTCGGCTCGTTCCTGACTATTGGTTTGTTGAAGAGGAATATCGTGAGTTTAGGGCTGATTACCCTGTCCATTGGTCTGTTGGTAATGAAGACAAGTTCGTGTGTGTCTGAAGCCTAACTTCTTAATATTTTTATCTTTTCAAAAAGTTTTGTATGGACGCTTGCTGTAAGCCTGACGCTAGTCGGCTGTATACAGCTTTATCGGACTTTCAGGTGAGCGCTTTAAGCGCTATCAACCCTTAAATTTAAGTGACCACGCTGTGGGCAGAGGCATCTGCGATTATTGGTTTGGAGGGTTTTTTTTTATACTTGTCATCATCATCGGCTCGCGGGCCGGTACTAGAGTCGGAGTTACGGGGAACGCGGTGCGGTCCTCGGCGGCGAGGACGATATGTCGGTCTTGTATAGTGTTGTTGTTGTCTGAATTCCTCCCTCCTTCGGATGGCTTAGACTGGTTGCATTGTCCGGATCGGTGAGGACGCTAAGCGGCTTTTCTCCACTTTGCACGGTCAAAGGGAGTATATATTGACGCTTTACGGATAAACGTATTCGGATGGTGAGCGGTGCGATCGAAATAGGGCTTGCTGTTCATTTTCATGAACTGCCGGATGTGTGTCCACATGGAGATTGTGATTTCTCACAAACCACGGGACCCCAGAAATCTTACGCGGAAAACGATTTTACAGAGTTTGCAAGCGTCTATATCGGACTTTGGGGACATGAGCGGACGCGGGCGACGCAGGCGACGCGTACGTTATGATCGGCCTAATGCACGTGGTGTATGTCCTAATCTTGTTGCGGATCAAGAGTTCGTTTTTATTATTAAGCAGCCAGTAAAGCTAGCTGCACGCGAGTGTAGTTCGCGCACGTACTGCATTTATATGTGGAGCGAAGGCAAGCCTCCGGTCGAGGTTCACTCCTAGATATTTAGCCATTTTGGTCCAGGGAATGCCCATGTTAAACATGTACTGAATCTGCAATACGAACTGGACATCGGTCAAAGTGGGTCGCGGCGCTTTTAGTTGGGTTGATGGTGATTCGCTATTTGTGGCACCACTTGCTGAGATTGTCGGTAGCGGCTTGCAAAACGTGAACCACATAAACCGGTTGTTTGCGCGATGCATAGATCGCGGTATCGTCGGCAAAGAGCGCCAGATGGGTATCCCTTGGTTTGGGAATGTCGCTAGTATATAGCGTGAAAAGAAGGGGAGATAGGACGGAGCCTTGTGGTACTCCGGCCGTAATAGTGTGTCGGGCAAAGAGGCTTCCCTCCACGCGATATCTGAAGCCGCGAAGCTTTCTTTCTTTCTTTCTTTCACGAGATGACTGGGCACGTTTATAGTGTATAGCTTGTGAAGCAAGCCATTGTGACACACCTTGTCAAACGCCTTTTCGACGTCGAAAAATATGGCTCCGGTGGGGGTCTTAGTAAAGAACTTTGCGTGGATGTGCTCCGTGATGCGGAGCACCTGATGTACGCTACTATGGCGGGCTCTGAATCCAAACTGTTCCTCGGGGAGCAGGTTGAGATTCCTAACAACTGCTTGTACCATCCCATTAGCCTCCTTAGCTCTTTGGGTAAGATGTCGGTTCGCCAGCGGGTTTACCCGGTTTGGGGATTCCTATGATAATTGTCTCCTTTCACTTTTGTGGAAAGAGGCAGTTGCGGAAGACTGCACCAAAAGTCACAGTCAGGATTGCAGATGGCTGGGGAGTATCTTAAGGACGCGGATAGGAATACAGTCGCCGCCGGGGGCTTTACGTCTTTTGAGTAACCTGACCAGTTGGCTTACTTCTTTGTATGTCACCGATGAGAGTGGGTTTAATGGCTCATCGACATCCGGGTCGACGGCGGTGGGAACGCGTTCCTACTCTCGACGAACTAAAGGAACTGTAGGGAAGATCTACATAAAAATGGAACGATCTCACCAAATCCTTGTTAGTTTCAATACTCGTAAATCCGTTCGATCACCGTCGTCCCGTAAAGCTGCTTTGTAAGTGGTACCGCCACACCGTGAGTACCGCGTTACGGTTCAATGATCGGGAACTCCAGCGCCGGTGGTACATCAGTAGAACTCGTCCATTATCTAGATAAACTCTCACAACAATTGGTACACGATTAATAACTTTGTAGGTGTGGACACAATCATCCCCACCATATGTAAGACTTTTCGTATCCATGGGCAGTAAACTTAACATCTGTAACTTTCAAGATATTGGAATTATGAATAAATATGGGGTAGATAATTATTCATTTACATTTCTGAACACCATCAAATCCAGGAATGCAATGATTTTACACTGAATCAATTTTTGTATGGCACCGGACTGCCGGACCATGGATCAACGTGATAATCCAACTCATCACATTGTAATATCACTTTCTTGTATGGCACTGGACTGCCGGACTATGGTTCACCGTGATGATCCAACTCATCACATTGTAAATTGGAATGGACTCACCAAATCACTCGTAGACAGTTGCAATTCCTCGGGCGTGTTCAATGGATAGGCTGTGGACTTATCCCACTTCTGATGACGCGGCAAGCTCCATGTAGATGTGTCAGAGAGGAGGGTTTTACAACCCTTAGTCTTTACTTGATGTGGTCAAGATGTACGGCGAATGAAAACTCTCAATAATAACGACACAGGGTTATCACTTTATCGTTTATTCACTCTTTTAAGTTACTACCGGCTCGGAGGTACAATTTTAGGTGGGAAAAAGAGCCGGCGACAGAAAAACCACCCGTTACAGTGCTGAAGATACTTTAACACTTTGAACCGAAACACTTCGCGGTTATAAATCACGTTATTTGCGGTCAACTAGTTATTAAGATTGACACTGTACTCAAATGACTCTAGTCTGCCATAATTTTAGCAGTTCCCGACTGTTACGACTCGCGGACGGAACTCAACTGATCTTGAAATGACAAGACGCCACTTTATATAGAGGGATTTTCATTATCCCTACTTCGAAAGTAGAATTACTGGGTAAACAACGCAAACCACCCTCAAATTATCAATATGAGTGGCGGTACCGACAATTGACGTAGAATAACGTTATTTAAATAGTTCAATTCAGTGTCTGTACTCTTTATGCTCCGACATATATTTATCATCTCACTGATTAAAAAATATTTGCTGGTATCACTGTAAGTCGTCGAACTTATGACCTTGAGACGGTGTATTGCGGATTTATGTGGTTTAATTTTAATTGATCAACTAATAAATCGCATGCGGCTTGAACAGTCTGAACTTTTAATAGAATTGTTAAAAAGCCATAGAGCATTCGTTGATTCAAGTCAGTTGACCAACACTATCGGAACCGTGTGAACACGAAATAAATCGAAGTTTGCTGTACAGATAGATTTTAGACTTAGGGCGACCTGTACGACGATCCGTATTCGCATTTAACCGCTACATAAATGTATTATAAACATCAAATCGTATGAAAAGTCGACATTATCAAACCTTGAAATGTTAACCGGTTCATTACGATTAAGGATCGCGGTGCCAGTTGGCCTAAATCTCTGAATACAATGGTGTAACTTCAGGGCGGCCAATTGAAATTGTGCTAATCGTAAAAATAATTTCAAGTACATACTAATAAGTGCTTTCTAATTAGCTTGAATGACAAAATAAGCAGTCATAAACAGTAGCAACACCACACTGAACTTGGAATTAAAAAGCACTGGACTCCGTTGGTCACTCCGAAACATAAGTGGTTAATCTTTTAAACCAGGTTTAAATAAAAAAAGTATAGGTTACTACAGCAACTGCTACATTAAAACCTAGTTTAAAGTTATACATCGTTTTGTAATAAAACCGAGGTTGTATTATAATGCTCAGAAATTTCACTGGCTTCAATATTCTTCAACGTGGTACCAACCCAGACGGCCTCTCATATGAGGGACTTACCGCCTAGTCTAATCATCTGATCGGTTGTTGTATTGCCTACGCGGTTCGACAGCTATGCTGTCTCGGGTTCGATCCCCGTGTCGAGTCAAATGATTTTGGGTTGCTCAGTATCAGCTCGGAGTCTGTAATACGCTCGGTGAAATTATATAAATGGAATGTCGAGACGAAGACGATCGTGTTTTTTTTTTATCCTGGCTCGGCAAAGTGACTACGTTACACCTGATGGTAAGTGTAGCGCAATCCAAGAATAGTGTCGACCAAAGATAAACAATGTGTCCATCGTAGGTCGGCAAGATCATGCCGGCCTGTCAAAGGGCCAAGGGGGAGGGGAAGGAAAAAGGGTTAGGATCAGGGGGCAAGCCCCCTGGGGAGAACCGGATATACACTGGCTGACCCTGGAACGCGACCCACACAAGGTGGGCCACTATGGCAGGTTTTAGCACCAGTGTACGGTGGTCGCTATCCGGTCGGATACAAGTATCCTCCCACCAGCAAATTATGTGTATATAAATTCCACTACGACCGATCTTGGTTCAAACATTGCGCAATATATTCTTTCATTTATCATTCTTCAGCATTCTTCCTTTATAGAATGACAATTTTCGAAGCGGCAGTATCTGCTGGTGCCGTTATTGGATCTTTATTAAGCTCGTACGTCATCAGAGCAGTTGGAAATGTATATCTTCTGTTTATAGCGTCTGCTCTAAATGTATTGGCATATGCATTTACAAACATATTCGTGGAAGAGTCCTTAACGGGAGCCGTCCAGGTACGTTTATATCATCATAATCATCATCATCAGCCACAAGACGTCCACTGCTGAACATAGGCCTCTCCCAAAGATTTCCAGACCGACCTGTTGGAAGCTGCCTGCATCCAGCGACTTCCTGCGATCTTTATCAGGTCGTCTGTCTACCTTGTAGGTGGACGTCCAACGCTGCGCTTGCCAGTACGTGGCCTCCATTCCAGAACCTTTCTGTCCCATCGGTTATCGGTTCTGCGAGCTATGTGGCCTGCCCTCTGCCACTTGAGCTTGTTAATCCGCTGAGCTATGTCGGTGGCTTTCGTTCTTCTACGGATCTCCTCAAATCTGATTTTTTGATCTAATTTTTTTCGTATTCAAGGCGTAGCTAAATACAACAGGCTGATGATGGGCAGCAGCATCTTCAGCGCAAGAAGCTACGCCTCTGCGCTCGCCAACCCGCCTGCCAAGCGTGGCGAGTAATGGCAAAACCTCCCAAATGATAGGACAGAAAACGTTTATATGTTTTTGTAATTTTTTTTGTTACCTTATCCATAATAATTGCGACTGCCAATTGCCGTGAATTAATAGGAAAGGTAGATTTAGAGGTACTATAATAACTAGATGAATTAGATATCGTTTTGTAACAATTACCTTATACTGTGATTAGTAACGTTTTGCCAACCCTGGATAATAGGAGGGGTGTTATTATTTTCACTCCATTTCCACTGTGTGTCTGTGGTCGTCACACTAGTCTAGTTAAGGGCAATAGGTACCTCTGTGTGTTAAGGTATTTTTTAGGTTACCGTTATTAAAATGGTAACATGTTTATTTATCTTGGTTACCCAGATAGCGGTAACCTAAATCTTAAAAATAACCCAACTTCTTCGATACCGCTACCATAATTTATAGGGATTTTCGACCCCTGGACGTAAGTACATACTTGAAACACCCCTCTTTTTGTTGGGAGTTAAAATAATAATGTTTGCATGATAAGTATTTTAAACGGCTTTTTCTTTTTCAGGGTGGCTTGGGCTCAGTGCTAGACTTGTTGCTAGTAAAAGAAATGATAAGAGAATGCTTTAAAAGACGACCTAATCATGGCAGAGCGCAAATTCTTCTGCTGACATTTGCCAATAGTTTCACAATATTCATAATGTATGGCTTAATGAGCTTGGAATATTTGTACGTAAGAGAAAAACTTCATTGGGCTTTAAAAGATTACACAATATACTCGAGTGTTAATACAACAATATCATTTTTCGGGGGTTTTTTGGGTGTCATTGTAGTACAAAAGATATTTCGTTTGAGTGATTTAATGTTTGCGAATATAGCCTTTTTGTCGGCGCTAGCAGAGTATATTATTAGAGCCCTGGCAGTAACCTCATGGCACATGTATTTTGGTGAGTAATGTTATTATCGTATACCTATTTGGTGATGACTGAAGTTATTAATATATTATCTTTTGTATGGCGTTGTTTAAACTGAAATGCAGTAGCCGAATAAAATGTAAACAAATAACTCATTTTTAACAGATAATTACATAGGCATAATTTGTAATAGCTTATATTTTTTCTACACCGGTGGATAATGTACGAGGTAGCTTGTAAAAATATAATTTAGAAAACTTACCAAATTATGTTTTTGTTTTGTTAAATTTGAATAATTGTTTTTGTACTGCTTCGATAGCGCACTTGTATTGCGTACGCGGTACAACTGCTGAGCTGAGGTCTAGGGTTCGATCCCGGGGTCGGGTAAAGTGATAATGGGGTTTCCTATCACGTAATGCTCAGTAGTATTATTATGTAATTATTTATTGTCCTTAACACAATAAATTATATAATCAATGCGTCGCCCACAAATTGCGTAGCTCTAATTTATGCCGAACACATGACGTACTTATCGCAAATGTAATCATCAGCTGTATCAGAAGTTAGATGAATTTAGCACAAGCTCATGAATACGCATGCAATCACGTTCGATATTATTTATTTTACATTCAAATTAGTTGCGTACTAATGTTTCGAAGATTCGACTAATGTAAAATTTTGATGCTCTTTTATAATTTGATTCCACATAAGTAAGAATTCCCTTATAAATTGTGCGTGGTTGTAAAAATAATAAGTAGATTTATTTAGCGTTTTATTAGTGGTATCGTGCCTGTCATCACCCAGCACTACCACCAGTTTATCGAAGCGTATTGCAGTACGCTTAGGTAATCGTCGTACTTTTAAGAATTATTACGAATACGCACTTAATGTTCTGTATTCCGGGGCTCGGATGGCACTCAAGAGAAAAAATAAGTATTTATCTACTTAGATTACGTACTGTTATGACGGCTTTGTATTGGATCATTATCATCCTGCGTGGCTTTCATGATAAACGATTGCCAAAGCGTATTAATAAAATTGTTGCTATGTAGGAAACTCATCTAATATAAACTTTTTTTTTTTTTTTTTATCCTGGGTCGGCAAAGTGACTACGCTACACCTGATGGTAAGTGTAGCGCAATCCAAGAATAGTGTCGACCCACGATAAACAATTTGTCCATCGTAGGTTTCATCGACAAGATTATGCCGGCCTGCCAAAGGGCCAAGGGGGAGGGGAAGGAAACAGGGATGGGAAAAGGGTTAGGATCAGAGGGCAAGCCCCCTGGGGAGAACCGGATATACACTGGCTGACCCTGGAACGCGGCCCACACAAGGTGGGCCACTATGGCAGGTTTTAGCACCAGTGTACGGTGGTCGCTATCCGGTCGGATACAAGTATCCTCCCACCAGCGATAACTCTAATATAGTCTAAGTCTCGTCTTCTAATATAGTCCTGACTCCATACTGTATCGTGGGTATCAGGAACTATGAGACTTGTGGTCCCACAACACTCGGACCCGAAACCAACGCGACGTTTGTGGATCCCACAAACAATTATCTCGGTGCGCTACTCGCCCTCTGTGGAGATGTCGAGCATGTTCGGCAACGTTGCGCAACAAGGTAGTATTCCATTGCTGACCGGACAAACTGCAGACAGGACTAATTGAATTTAAAACAAGTTGTAGATTCATTTAATAAAAAAAAAAAACTAAAACCCGACGACGGAAATTAGCCTTGAAAAGTAGCATACCGACAAACTCACGTTCGTATTTATAATATCAATATGGATTACCCGTTCTGTTCTAATTTTAGAAAATGGCTTCCTTTCGACCATATCGATTTTCGATGATTTCGCCAATGTATAACTAAAAATAGAGATCAATTTTGATCCGAACACGACAAAGTGACTGGTGGAAAACGCAGTGCGGTCCAAAATACCAGCGACCACCGACAAACAATGAGTTTATCGGTGGTCACCAGAGTCATGCCGGCCTGTATATAAATGCTTTTTCCCTCTTCGGAGAGGTCAAAAGTCCGTATGTAGGAAGTAGGAATAGCTAAAGTAACATTCTCTTTAATAATTAATTGAATTTAATTTAATTATAATTCTTGACATGATATTATTATAGATTTTTCTTTCTATTGGATTATTAACAATACTAAATTTTTCACAAACTTTTCCATACATATAATAAAATAAAACAAACCACATCACGAATAATTCATAGATTTTTGTGTAGAATGACCGTGCCAATTTTTGCTAAGTAGACGGTCATTGTGGTCGCGTTGTGTATTATTTTGTAATACCCGATGACGCGTTCCGTATACAGGGTTAATTTTAAAACACCAGCAACCTCGCAGGACCAGATAGCTGACCCCATACGGAACAACTTTTGTTCTACGAGTTTGTATATAACTCAATATATTTAAAAAAAAATGATTTTACAAGTTTTTGTTGTGTCGTATTTTTCTTCGTAGCGTTCGGCGTGCGCGCGCGACTTAAAGGCGCCGCTCAGCTGGCTCGGGCGATGACCTTCAACGCTAGCCCGGTTCCCCACGCTTCGCGTGTTTGCTTACGTAATCTGCGATGCGTGTAGGTAACATTCAAGACGGAAATTAAATGAATACTTATTTTTGTATGAAAATAAAATCTAACAAATTATCAAAAGTCGTAGAACAAAAGTAGTAGCTTATAACCTTAGGTATCTACCCCTGCGAGGTTGCTGGTGTTTTAAAAATAACCCTGTATATTGTGGAAGGCGAGGGGACGAAGAAGTACATAAACGAGGTCTATATGATAACTGTGGTCTATGGGTTACCAAAATACAACAAGACTTCGCAAAACAAGTAGAGATAGATCCACAAACATTGAGATAGCGATAAAAAGTGACCTTCAAGCGAGTACCAATTAGAAGTTTTTTCTCTATCTGTACTCTAACTTAGTGGTCTAATCTCTAGGAGAATGTAGAGTTATAAGTTTTATTTTGACTAGTCGCTAAAAGATGGCGCCACTTACACTCATTTCGTCATATTTATTTTTAGACTAAGTTCCTTTAAAATAAATTCAAATATACATACAACTGTATGCAGTAAGTATGTTGCTTTTATCAATGTAATTTGTGGGGATTTAACTGTGTATTTCTGCATCGCGACATGGTTTCGTGTCTGTTAAATATAATTACTTTGCGATATTCGTTTGTAATTATACTGACGGACGGCGATCACATAATATAAGGGAAATCCGTATATATTTTTGAGCTATAATGCCAAGTAAATCCGAAATCCGAATTACGGCGTTATACCGGAGACTAAGCTTCCGCCTCATGGGGACTTTTTTTGGTTTGCGTCAACTTTTTTATAGCACAGGCCGGCTAACGATGCCATACATCAACTGATGGTAACTGATTTCCACCCATCAAGATCTTTATGAGTATCCGAAGAATCTCACTGAGCTCTGCATGCTGCGGTCAGTTATGGGATAGCACCTTTTTACTCTATGAGCCTTCACACCGGCTCGTGAACATAGACAACTCCACACAGCACACTTGGAATTATTGTGCTCGCAACCCGAGACATTTTTTTTTTTTTTATGGCATAGGCCGGCAAACGAGCAAGTGGGTCACCTGATGGTAAGTGATCTCCACCGCCCATGTACGCCCATCACCAGAAGAATCATGGGCGCGTTGCGTACCTTAAAGGAAAGGGATAATTAGGGATAGGGAAGGGGAGGGGATTTGGGCTTCCGGATATCTCACTCACCATACGAAACGCAGCAGCAAGCCGCTACTTTACGTCGGTGTTCTGTGAGACAGTGGTAATGACCCGGTCGAGCCAGCCCATTCATGCTGTAGACAAAACTGTCTACAGCGTGGCTCTACCACTCATAAGATGTTGTCTCGTAATACCCAGTAATTCATTGGCTTCAGTGTCATTCAAACTGGAACATAACAATGTTTGTCGTACTGTGCTCAGCTGTAGTAATAGACACAATAATACATTATTGTGTAGGTGTACTTACCTAGGTGTCCATATTCTCTCGTATATGTAGGACCTATCCAGAAAGACAGCCTCCGTGGCGCAGCGGGCGAGTAGCCGGCTGTGAAATGAGAGGCCGCGGGTTCGATTCCCGCACCGAGACAAATGTTTGTGTGATTCACAAGTATTTGTTTCAGGGTCTGGGTGTTGTGAGACCGAAAGTCTCTCGTAGTTCCTGATACCCACGACACAAGACTCGTATCTGACTGTGGTGTCAGGACTATGTATGTGACTGTTGGGTGTATTTATTTATTTATAAAGAAAGACAAAAACAAACTAAATAAAAATAACAGTTTTATACTCGTACCATTATCCTCCGACCCTTTCCTGAGTTTTATGGATTGTAAAGACCAAAGACAGACAGCGAGCACAGCGGGGGTCTAACCGGCTATGAAATGAGAGGCCACAGGATCGATCCCACACCGAGATAACTATTTAAGTGATCCACAAGCAGTTGTTTCATGTCTGGGTGTTGCGAGACCGAAAGCTCGTAGTTCCTTGACACAAGATGCGTATCTTATAGTTGGGACAGATTTTTTTGTTTGTTACGTGTAACCACATGTGTATTTACTTAAACCCGTATAATATAATAATTAAAAACAAATTGGTTTCAGGTGCCGGCGTATCTTTATTCAAAGGTCTATCATCACCTTTATTAAGATCTCTGTTAACAAAAATACTACCTCTTGAAGATATAGCGAAGGTTTTTGCATTGATGTCCGCCATAGAGGGTATTTTCCCTTTAATATCGCCTCTTCTATACAATGGTTTATATGAATACACAATTTCAACATTTCCTGCAGCGATATACATTTTAAGTAGCGGCATAGCATTCCTCTGTATGGTTCTAGTGGGGTGAGTATGTTTTCGTCTATTAAGAATTCTAAGTGTAGAAGTTGTAAACTAAGATAATTAAAGGAAGGCGCTGCGATGGTATGGCCACGTTGAAAGGATGGATGAAAGGAGAGTAACTAAAGGAAATATGTCGAAGGCGAGTAGTAGTGTCGGTTGAGATGTACTTGTGCGTTGTCGGCCCTGTCCTTACACGTCAGTTCCGACACGTGCCGTTCAGTGCTATGAAGGGCTATTCGCTGTCAGTACCAGTGCCGAAGCGTTCCATGTTTTCTTGTTAGTCTAAATAGATGCTTATAGTACCTATCACAGTCATGTGTTTCACAAATGCATCAATTCAAGTTTTGATATCCGTTTCCGACAAAATATACTTAGAAATCTACCTCGGAGCACTAGCAGCATATCCGTCACTGGCACGAACAAGCACGAATGGCGTCGTAAGAAATGTATGAAACAATACAAATTTTCATTGACACCACGTTACGGAACTTATCGGCATGTGTCGTAACTGCATGTGCTGATAGGCCTAAGGAATTCCTGTAACCGACTAACGACTCTAGGCACTAGCGTATAAGTGACGGATAATAGTGGAAGAGAAAAATATGGAGTGGTTTGTGTTTGGAGTGAATCGTAGCACTTAGCGGTCCATAGTCTGTCTATCCTTATGAGAGACAGGCGTCGGTGTTTGTATTATGAATGTTTTTAAAATTATTACAAGAATACAAGTTTTAAATGTAGAATATCTTTTTTGTTGCCTATTTTTTCTATTTTATTTTTTGGTGTCAGTATATTTTGTGTTCTAATTCTAATAATAAACATGCTCAGTTGAATTGTGAATAATACCGGGGCTCGGTGGTGACAAGTGACATATTCAGACAGGGAGACTGCGACACGTTTACATGTCCGTTCTGTATGAAATTGTATGGAAATTGTCGTGCATCTGTCTTCTGTCGCGGTCTCATACGTCAAAACGAACGTAGGTATCTATACAATGAAATTACGAAAGAAAACTATTACAATGGTATAAAAAGCGGACATGTGGCTGTTGCATGTCATATGTGGCGGTCTCTTATCTCATATGCAGATTATGCTGCCATTACATTAAGTGTGTAGATTCAAAGATAATTAACTCGTTAATTCGGCTAATAAAATATTTTTATATACAATGAAACGTATAAGTGTCTTTGTAGGTATTTATTTATACCATTTATAGTATTGACACTTAAATATTATGCTTTTTTTTAAGGGAGAATTAAATAGACTGTAATCCAAACAAGAAACAGAACTGGGGCTGCTTTCAATAGGTGGGCCATAGACAAGTTTTGATAGTTTTCGAAAATTATGAAAAAAAACTGTTGTCTCTACATACATTGCAACCACTAGTGGAAACTATGATAAACTAAAATTGGTACATAGTATCAGTAATTCTATATTAGGCCAGATTTTACTCGCGGCTCTGTCCGCGTTAATGACCTTTTCCGGGATGTAAATTAGCCTATTTCCTAGTCCAGGTCATGGTCTACGTGTGCCAAAACGTGGTTGATTATCAAACATCTAAATTCATGAACTCACAAACACACAAACTTTCAATAACAATAGTAGTAAGTAGGATTACTTTGTCGATTATGTATGTATATATTATGTATGTAATTTCGAATGTTTTTTTTTAATGCTTTTTATGAGTTATAAGATCTTATGATAGAGTACACAGTAAAAAAACTACACTCCTCAACTGCCAACAGCTCACACGTCGCGATTTTGTTATTGTGTTGGAATTTACATACCATAGCTGTATCTTACATTGAAAATTAAAAAATAAATTAAATAATTATAATAAAATAAATAAACAAAACTTGAAAACCGACTACAAAAAAAAATACTGAAAATAAAAAAATAACAATTTATATATGGGTCTCTTTGGAGTCGGTGCAATTTCAGTGGAATGCCAGCGACACAGGCACTGACTCCAAAGAGACTTTTCAGTGCTTTTGAATTCGGTTTTTAAGTTTTGTTAAAACTTATATTTACTCTATTTGGTACCTACGTTTAGTCTGCCTCATCACATAACAGCAGAGTCGCATCATGATTATTATTTATATTTCATTAGGTACCCAGTACTTTGGTCAGGCTAACATAATCATATTGTAGACGAATTGTGGTAGACCGCGACATTAGTCATTAACTAATATTGTACAATAAATAGGTATAAACAAAACACAAATTTAGTATAAATGTATTTGATATTATATTTTCTGTTTCAAGTACGAAGTGATTGTGACGAAAGTACGAAATTATTGTTTACTAGCTGTTCCTCGCGATTTGAGCTGCATGTTACTGCCCTGCTCCCATGCGTCACAGCGTGATATATATGGGTGATTATACAAAAGTTGGGTAACTTTTGAGGATATTTTGTTTACTATAGTTATCAAATCAAATTATTACAAATTCGGGTCTATATGATGGCTAATCTAATGATTATATTGTTCCAAATCGGGCCAGTCACTTTTCGGCTTCTCTCTTTTTTTTTTTTTTTTTAATATTTCTTCCCTAGTCAAATTGTTTTTAGCGTGCCGCATGATGTTTTTAACTGAAATATAAAATAGAAATGCTTACACACGGTAGCAATTACGATAAAAGTGCTCTAAAACAAAAAAAAAAACATCAGTACCTGACAACGGACTGACGCCAACGGACTGACGAAATAGACATAATTTGAGGTTATAATCAAAACTAATGTTTTTTTTTGGTAATTTCGAATATCAACAAACTACATTTTAACAAATCATAGTTAACTATGTATAAATGAAAATAAACCTCAGATTAACAAGAAAATAACGACTCACCATGGGACTGACATTTTGACTGGCTTCGCACGTGTATAGACGACAAACACAACCCAAACACTGGTACTATTATGGCGGCCGTCAAATTGTGCGGTCCGCAACTAACTTCATTACCAACATTAAAACTTAAACAGGGATTTGACCTTGACTCGGTGATATTCTCCGCGAATTTTAAATTTAAAGAACACACAACGGACTGACGAAAGAAACTAAACACAAAGTTTCTTATTTTTTATTAAATAAAATAGAGAACATTGCATTATGAAAGTTGTAGTATATAATACTATGTACATCACAGATTGTAGTAAATTAGTAAGTTTTCCTAAATCAATGATAATGTTTAATGGATAGTCACTTGATTGTTGGTTTTCGGGATTGTGACATGCCAACGGACTGACGTTTTGAGTATTAATTTTGTTTTTTTATTAACTTGTATTTAAAATGAAGAAGTGAAATTGGGTGACCAAATAAAGGACTTTTCATTGTTTTAAAATAAATTGTTATTTCAATACAATATAATAAGACTTTGTATATATTGGCTGGTGACATTGAGTTACCCAATTTTTGTAGAATCACCCATATATATAAACCTTCCTCATTAATCACTCTGTCTATTGCTGAAAACTGCATTAAAATCCGTTGAATAGTTCAAAAGATTCTAGAAAGTTCTTGAGTGGTAGAGCCACGCTGTAGACAGTTTTGTCTACAGCATGAATGGGCTGGCTCGACCGGATCGTGACCACTGTCTCACAGAAAACCGACGTAAAGTAGTGGCTTGCTACTGCGTTTCGTACGGTGAGTGAGATGAGATAACCGGAAGCCCAATCCCCTTCCCAATCCCTAATCATCCCTTTCCTTTAAGGTCGGCAACGCGCCCATGACTCTTCTGGTGGTGGGCGTACATGGGCGGTGGTGATCACTTACCATCAGGTGACCCACTTGCTCGTTTGCCGGCCAATGCAATAAAAAAAAAATAGGTATAAGCGAACAGACAGCGGAAGCGACTTCATTTTATTCGATGTAATTGTAAAGATCACTGACGTCTGACTGTGTCGGTGACCAGAACTTGCGTGACAAGTTTGTAAAACTGCGATTCGCGTGATTTTATTGCATTATTGGTTTGGAAATAAGAAACATTGACCTTATTGCAAACGTTTTATTATTAATTTATATTCTATACTCACTGTTTTCGCGGTTTTACCCGCTTGCATGCTACTGCTTCGCTCCCGTGGGTTATAGCATGATGTTATATAGCATTCTCATGGTCATGGTCCATGGGTTCAAAACTGTACTAGATTTTTTTTATGGCATAGGCCGGCAAACCAGCAAGTGGGTCACCTGATGGTAAGTGATCTCCACTGCCCATGTACGCCCACCACCAGAAGAATCATGGGCGCGTTGCCGACCTTAAAGGAAAGGGATTAGGGATTGGGAAGGGGAGGGGATTTGGGCTTCCGGATATCTCACTCACCGTACGAAACGCAACAGCAAGCCGCTACTTTACGTCGGTTGTCTGTGAGACAGTGGTAACGACCCGGTCGAGCCAGCCCATTCATGCTGTAGACAAAACTGTCTACAGCGTGGCTCTACCACTCAACTAGTTTTCTCCCATGACTTCAAGGTGGACTTTTACAAGGTGGTATTGGGTCCCTTGTATGCGATAGGCCGTTTTCGTTGGTACCACCGCTTTGACTATTTCTTTTTAATACCTGGGCACGGTAAAGTGACAGCACTACACCTGATGGTACGCGTAGTACAGTCCAAAGTAACCACCAACAAACAATGAGTTTATCGATGATCACCTTAATCATGTCGGCCTATATAAATGTTTCTTCACAGTCCGACGAGGTAAGAAACAAATTGAGGGACCTGCGACAGGTACCTTCCCAATCCCCATCCTTTTCCTAAAAACGTATCTATATAATTTTTATGGGCTGATGTTTTCATAGGTGTTGGAACTTGGAGATCATTTACCAACACCTTATAGGGTCACTCTATTGCTCGAGGCCGGCCTTTGTTTTAAATATTATTAAATCTTTCGAGTGTCTTATTATTGCCAAGATGCTAATTAACGTAATTTGTATATAAATTGTTGGGATGTTATTATAATAAGGCTTAAAAAAGATTGAAATAAACCTTAATAAAATCAGATATCTGACAAAAAACACCAACATCATAAATAATATTAAGCGTTTATTAGCTTAGGTATCAATAATTATAAGCTTTATTCATTTCTGAGTCAATACATTTTGTTTATTTATAAAAATGTTACGTGATATCTCCGCCAAACGTTGACCGTTTAAAAAAAAAGGTTCTTAACTCGTGAAGTTGTTTATTTTATCGTAGTTTTTGTGAGTTTTCAAATGGGATTAATATCCCGAGTTGGGTCCCTTATAATTTGGTTAATATCTGATGACGAGGAAAAATTGCAAATACATTAACGGTTCGCCTCATTGGTTAGTAGCAGCGTACTACGGCTGAGAAATGTGAAGTCCTGGGTTCAATTTCCAGGTCGGGCACTTAGATAGTGGTTTTTTTTTAAATCAGACGTCGGCAAACGAGCAAGTGGGTCTGATGATAAGTGATATCCACCACCCATGAGCATCCACAATACACTAAGAATCATGGATGCGTTGCCGGCCTTAAAGAAAAAAGGGTAATTTAAGGATTTGGAAAGGGAGGGGATTTGGGCCTCTGGATATCTTACCTAGCGTACGAAAACCAACAATAAACTGCCACTTAAAGTCGTTTTTTTTTAAAGCTGAGGCCAGCTAACGAGCAATTAGTGGGTCACCTGATGGTAAGCAACCTCCACCGCTCATGAACACCCACAAACTGGAAGAATTATGAACGCGTTGCAGTCCTTAAAGGAAAGAGATGATTATGGAAAAGGGAAGGGGATTTGGGCCCTCGGATATCTCGGCATTTTCTGTAAGGCAGTAGTAACAACCCGGTCGAGCCGGCCCATTCATGTCGTAGATAAAACTGTCTTCAGCGTGGCTCTACCACAATTAAGTTTTGGAAAAATCACACATATCAATCAATTGCCCGAGTTTGGATTGTGCTCGGTATGGCGGTAGGCTCGCCTTCTCACACCATGGGACGGAAGTAAACTCGGTGAAACTACGCATTCGTGGATAAAGTTGTGAGATTATGTATTTAAGTATCTTCGGATAAGAGCAATGCACCGAGATACGGATTTGTAAATTGTTTTGGAGCCCGAGGCGTATTTGGCCTTGCAAATCTTTTACGAACCTTCATCGAAAACATTTTATATCCAATTGGTTTCAATTATGAACATAATTATTGAATTCGTTGAATTTATAAAGCTTTCCAGATAAATTGCTTGTTGTTATGCTATCAACAATTTATTAAACATTTGAATTTACAAACTGTGCCCTCATTATGATAATGGCATGTATCTATTGAGCCGAGCACTCTATTAGCATTGGCACAGATAAGACTAAATTGCTATCAGGATCTAATATGTATAAACTTTAAATTATTATTTTGCAACACTTCTCACTTCCTATATCGTATTCACTATTTATCTGTTAAAATTGTAAATCGCCTTCATCTTCTTTACATACTTTAAAATGAAGTCGCTTCCGCTGTTTGTTCGCTTAGATCTTTTAAACTTTTCAACGGATTTTAATGCAGTTTTCAGCAATAGATAAAGTGACTCATGAGGAAGGTTTATACGTATAAAACATACAGAACAAAAACAGAAAAGCCGAAAAATTCAAAGATATGTAATGTGATGTCGTAACAAACATATTTTTACCCGTGTGAAGCCGGCGTGGTACGCTAGTACCTATATTTATATTTCTGTAAAATTGTATTTATGCGAGCTGTAAATTTTTCGAATACACTAAAATAAAATGGTTAAAATCACGTATTTATATTTTCTAGTATTGTTACTGACGTAAAATGCAAATGTGTGAGTTTTGTTTTATTACAATATAGGTATAGAACAAATTACCGGTGTATTACGTTTTTTATACCTGTCCTCGATCTTTTCAATTTAAAAATATTACAGATACAATAATTATAGGTGATTACTTAGCTATTTTCGGATGTTTATGTTTAAAACAGGCTTTAGGGGTTTTCCTTTACGTGGCCTTACCTGGCCTTGACATATTCCCGAGATTCAGGATTTATTAGGATAGTTTATCCAAGGTTTATCCAGGATAAATTCATCACCCCACTAAGTACCGGCGACCGGAAATATTAAAGCTAGCTACAATATATATTTTATTCACGTAGATAGCTTATTGTTCGAATTTATTAAATCAGTAGCTATAACATTGTTTTATTTTTGTTTCAGAACTGTGCAATACTTCCGATGGAACTGTACGCAATATCAACGTTTGGAAAGCGGAGATACAACATAAAAGTGGTTTTAATAATATAAAAAATATACCTATCGTATCGGAAGGTGTCTTCAATGTCTTCCGTTGATTATGTGATATTTTAGGTCTAATTTTGTTTTAATAAGTACATAGTACATAGTTGTAGCTTGTAAGATATACTATGTACTTAATGAAGTAAAAAATAATATAATGTTAGTCTGTGTGATGAGGTGAGTGGGCGAGAAGCCCTCTGTCGTCATCGTAAGACCTCTCAACGACAAAATATCTATTTCAAACCAGCTATTGCTCACGGCGTCGCCCGTACGAGTCTTTTCTGGAATAGGAATTTCACATAGAAATCGCCCCACCTCTGCACTGTCTCTCCTTGATTGAATTTGAAACATCCTGAATATTTGTTTCATTAAATTGGATGAAGACCGTGAATATCATGTTTTGACCAGAAAAATACTGAACATTCCGTGCTGAGCGCGTTCGCAGGTGGTAGTATCGGTGTGTACAAACACTAAACCATAAAAAATCGTTTTTACCAATAAATACAATGGCGTTATAATCAATTAATAATTAAAATTTTATTTTGACGCTCGGAGTCAGCTGTGCGCGGCGCGCTCCGCGTTACTACCTACTCAGTATTGACGCGGGGTCATAGATCTCGTACTTAGTATTTGTACGCTTTACATTGCGGGCTTTGCTAAAGTCAAAAGCCATTTATGCGTACCTAGTGATTGAGAGTTGGCGTTTTTTTACCTCTCGTTTTTGTCAAAGTTTTTGAAGGAAGAACAAAGTACGTTACAGTTGGCACAAGACATGGAGTAGTCAATAAATAATCAGAGTTAATGCGATTAAAATAAAATATAAAATCTACATAATGTAAGACATTTAAATTGTGATATTAGCAAAAAAATATGGGTGGAATACTTAAGTAGGAATACAATTACATTTAAAGTGGTTTATATATTGGTCTTGTTAATCAAGGTAGTGCAGTTTTTGATTTAACATTTAATTTTATGTGAATAGATAACACTAATTGATTATTATACTCTTAAATAGCTCCGTGAATCCATAGTACCTATTAAATATTGTGAGCGATACGAATGGCTGCAGCTCGCTCAGAAGTATGCCAGAAACCAGTAAGAGACCAGCAAATCCGACGTGCCAGCTACTAGGATTTGTAACGAGGTTCTGCTAGTACCAGTTACCATGACGACTTTTACTGTAGGAACCAATTTATTTTTGCTTCTGCGGGTAGCGTGGAGGGATAGTCCACTGCCGTTACTAGAAAAATGCATTGCTGCGCCAGTATGTGGGATGCCCTTTTGTTAGTGCATAGCTGGCCATCTGCAGGGTTGTGTATTACGATTCACTGACTCATCATTAAGTGCCTATAACTAATTAGTCGCTTTAAAAGCAATCATCGAATAATGTTATCAAAAGATGATAAACTTTTATATTATGTTTTTATTGAATTATGATGTATAAATAAAATACCTATTAGATAGGTAAGTACATTATGCAGCCTTGGTGCACATGTTCGGTTTATATTTTAGAAATATATGTACAACTTTACCACAGTTTAAATATCACTGTTTTTAACTGTAGATCATAATTAAAATTAAATAGTATTTTTATTGAGGTAGAATTTATATGGACTCGACACGAAGTCAATGTTGATGAGACTTAGTCATTTGATAGATTTTGGCTTCTACTTGGGAATTGGGTTTCAATCGAGCGCGAAATGGGTGCTACATTTATGAAAAGCCCTCTGTACAAGCACGTTTGTATAGTCTACCAATAAACCAAAAGTGATAAAACGTATGCTATACTAAAGCATATAGTGTGTATTTTATTCTTTTTCTAGGTTTGAATAGAACGCGAAAAAATATTGTTATCTTTATAAGACACTATCAATCGTCCAAAGGTAAAGAAACCATATCTTCCGAAAGCTTTTGTCGTGTAGTCTGTATTCGGGAATCAAACCCACGGCCTCTCGCTTCGAGAATATTTTTTTATGTACCAAAACACCCTTTCGCCATGTATTTGGACAAAGGTCTAATAAATTATACAATATTAAAACATCAAAAGCTTTCATATGACAGGTTTCATCACCGTTGAAGACTTGATGCAAAATTCTCGTGTCCTTTGTGCAATGTTACAATAATTTTATATAAGGTAGTGATAAATGTGGTGTTCATTGTTACAGGTAAGTTAATGCTTAAATAATATCAGTCGTTATCGAACAGTGTCATATTTGTAAAGTACTTATTATACGCTTTACTTTTTTTAATAGTTAGGTAGGTTTACATCATCGATGACAAAAAATACGATCAGGGTAAAAAAGGGTCGACCTTATATTATAACGAACGAAGCGACCTCTCCAGACCCAAACAAAAAGTCGAACGGGCCAAGCACATTTATATGTATAACTAAGAAGGTATAGGCACCACCCTGTGTTAGAGGCGCCTTTAAATGTGCATTCTCTGAGTTCAGAAATTACATGTATGTTAATACCTAACCATGCGGGCAATTTTTGATCTCGTTCCTTGGCCCCTATGCTATAATAAATCTGCTACGAAGCAATGAAGTTCGGACCATACGTAGAGTAAAGGGGTACACTACAATAATACGACAAACTTTATTCCGACAGTCACAAATACGAATTTCAAATTACCGATTTTCATAATTCCGAATGGTTTAAAATTCCGAATATAACAACTCCGATGTATCATTTATCCTATTTTTATAATTCCGAAATTTCAATATTCCTAACGTATATAATTACGATTCTCAAAATACCGAGTTTCAATAGGTCGAATATCAAAAAGTCCGTATTAATGATAATTCGAAACATCAAAAATACGAATTCCGATTATTAAAATTCCGAAATAAAAACGCCTTGTAAAACTGAATAGAAAAAAGGTAGAAATTAATGTCAAATGCGTTTTCTTTCCTATAAATATATTCTTTTCGCTGGTCACAATTCTAACCTACCCCAAATGATTCACCAAAAATAGAGAGGATCTGGCGCTCGGCGGCCGCTGCCGCGGCACGCTCGCTGCGCTCGCTCGCCTTCGCGCTTCAATGGTCACAGTTCTAACCTAACCTAACCCAAATGTATGTAATGATTATACCGTAGAGGGAGTAACTATAGAGGAGCTATCAGCGTATACTGAATAAGGACAGATATACTTTGCATACAATTTGTGGGGCTGCTACATTCGTAAAATTTTCCCCAATTTTGAAAAAATCCTGATACATTTTTTATATTTCTTGTTATGTTAAAATGCGGCCTAACAAAAATATACCTGGTTAAACCCCTTGAAGGCTTCGACTGATTTAATTAGTACCGGGTGACAATATTACATATAAATAAAGTACGAAAATCTCAATCATCTCATTGGTCTAGGAGGCAGTGTTCATAGACCGATTGTACCGCGGATTACTAATATTGCCATTTGGCATTCCTTTTCTTAGTACTTTACTTTTTAGTTCTATGCGATCCGTCTATACTTATTCCTTTGTTTAAACTTTACTTATATCATTTTTAGATTTGACAACTGAGACATTACATAATAAATTGTATCCATACATTTTTCTTAATTCCAAAGAAATAGACTAATATTTTAATTCATGCAGTCGGGTAAAAATAACGACCTTTTTTACACAGTTATGTTATGTTTCAGCAGAAAAATAAAAGAGGTTCGTTTAGGTATTACAAAACAATTTTATTGTCCTTCAGATTGTTTTTGTATTTTATCAGCTAATTTTCACTTTTGTTGCAATTTTAAAAGTTTCCTTTTCCGAGACGTGTATTCTAATGGTAGTTTTCTCACCGGGCACTGCAAACATTGAAATACAAAAACGCCAAAATAAAAACGTGTTTATTGTATGAACACCCCCCCCCCCCTAAATGCTGATATTTTATGATTTTTATTCATCAATAAATCCACCATAATATTTATTCTATTACTAATTATATAAAAGGCGCTTATTATCCACGATTGTAGGCAAAATTAACTATACACAAGCTGGTATCCCTAAAATGTGTATAATCCTCCTTTATGACATATTGTTAAAGAGATTGGCTATCTCATTTTTTCCCGGTGAAACGATTGCACGTAGGAGCAGGACATAAAATATAAGGTCATTACAACATTTGTACGTATTGTAGTATCAAAATAAATATCTTGATTTATGGAAAACATTGCAAAAATAAGTGAACAGAATAAAATTAATGAGTTTTATGATATAACCAAACAGTGTGCGTCTTATTACCACTTTATTTTACCGCTCAACATACGAAAAATGGAACTTACCTGAGAAAGGTTATGTTTTCCGTGGAACGTTCGGTTTGGCTTTTACACGCTAAATTACTGCAATTCACCATATTAAATTGTTTCTACGTACGTCTTTTTACACTTACGATCGAGTACGACACCGACCCACTCGTTATAGAACACAAAAGCAAGCAATAAAGAAAACTGTGAAAGTTTGTCTGCCTCAATTGTGAATTGAGTCAGACAAATAAAAGTGATACACAGAGTGAAATAAAAAATGCTTAGTGCGTCTCTTTCTGACTCTTATAAATACGCATACATGCATCCCGCTTTCGCAATTATTATTATTCTGATGACCATTCTATAGATAATCATTCTACGGATTATACTAACTGAATCAAAATCCTAATTTTAGCAATTAATTCGGAATACATATTGAAAATCGGAATGTCGTTTTTCGGACCGTGAACCCTTCCAGCATTTGACTCTTCGAACATATAAAAATCGGAAAACAAACAGATCGTATTTACAACTTTCGGTAAAATAATTTTCGTAAATTTGAATAATAGACTTTATAATTTTTAGGTATTATGAAATTCGGACTTTTGAACATCGGAACATCGAAATTCGGAATAAAATATTTCGGAGTATTTGGGTGTTCCCAGAGTAAAGTAATGACAATCATATTTTTGATATAATTTTTGACCGGAAATGGTTACGCTTTTACAACGAATAAATAGGTACAGATACATACATAATATAAACATTATTAATATTTTACACTTTAGGTAATATGCCGATGGTTTATTGTAATTTAATGATTTCTTACGTTTACGCGAATGTTACTCATTGAAATAAAACTAATTTAAACGGGTTTTATCGCGGTTTTTTATTAATTTTGATCCCGACGTTTCGAAGACTTTTCAGCCTTCGGGGTGGACTCCCCCCTCCCCCCGGGTGGGGTGGAAGTAATATTACTTATTTTACGTCATTCTAAAATAAACAAATCATGAACATAATTATTATTTGACATAAATAATTACTTGTAACCCAGTGAATTGTCTTTTATTTAAAATTATCTTGGCTAAGGTCGCACGATACATTTTGGGCACGAGCAATTTTGCGACTGCGACGTATTTTGGTCTGTATTGAAATTGAGTGTTCATAGCGATTAAGTACTTCGATGATGCTTGGCGTTATCGTATCTAGTAATCCTATATATTATCTTCGATGATTTTCACTTTTGGATCTGGATGATAATACTAATAATATCGACTGTCTACTAGTAATCTCGGTGCTGTGCCTAATTTGTACATTTCACGAAAACGCGCGAACTTCTGAAAATCCTTTGGTTGCTATTGTTCCAATTGCTTTATTGGCGTATGTAAAGATGGAGGGCAAGCGTGAATCGAAAAACGAATGATATCAAGATTTAGTTAAAGTTTTAAAAAATTATATAACTAAAATAGTAAAATTGTAAAAAATATTCAGAGTCCCCTCAATCTTTACTCATACGTACCTATATCTCGGTTAATCGAGGCAAGTGATGCTGTACTACAATATAAACATAATAGCTATATGAGCTTTTTAGAGTGGTAAAGCCACGCTCTAGACTATTTTGTGTACAACATGAATGGGCCGGCTCCAACGGATCGGTACCACTCTCACAGAAAACTGACGTAAAGTAGCGGCTTGCTGTTGCATTTTGTACGGTGAGTGAGATATCCGGAAGCCCAATCTCTTTCCTTAAGAGAGTAAGTTCCACAAAATAGATTGGAAAACAAAGGAAGAATGGCTGAAGCCTGTACTATGTATATGTATGTGGGGGAGATCGAGTAAGATTGGTTGAAGAACGAAGGTTTCTGTCATGGTTACTGTGTACAGTGTACCAAGGTACAGAATGTAAGAAAGAAAGAATATAGTAAGGAGGTGGAGTATATGACACAAAAAGCGATGTGTGGTAAGAGAACGCAAAGAGCGGCGCTAAAGAATAAACCATTTTAGTTGCAGACTGAGATGACACATGGTCATAATTAAAAATGAATTGAATACAGTTAAGACGGTTAGTTTGTCGAGTTGTCAGAATAGCACGCCTCACCGTAGCCGATTAGAGCGAGGCATCGGCTTAGTCTTAGATGGAAGAAAATACTTCACGCTATATACGGCGCGAAGAGAACCGGTGACTAGCATACAGAGGTTACCTGGGCCCTTCAGGTCAGGGTGGAGTCAATGTCGATTCTTAACGGAGCACCAAGGAATAACGGTGCCGACGGTAGTAATATCCAATCGATTTATAATACTTGAGCTACTTGAATAATGGCCTGACATTTGGTGGGATTTACAGTCAAACCATAACTGTTAGGCCACTACTTCAAGTATAATAGATCCCTATTCACACTGGCAATTACACTATCGACGTCAGCATGGCTATATAGCTCCAAGTCATCGGATGATATGCATATATTATGTCAAACTAATACAGGGTTATTTTTAAAACACCAGCACCCTCGCAGGGGTAGATTCCTAAGGTTATAAGCTACTACTTTTGTTCTACGACTTTTGATAATTTGTTAGATTTTATTTTCATACAAAAATAAGTATTCATTTAATTTCCGTCTTGATTGTTACAACGCGCATCGCACTTTACGTAAACAAATACGCGAAGCGTGGGGAACCCGACTAGCTCCTTTGAAGGTCAACGCGCCGCTCAGCTGAGCTGTGGCTGAGCGGCGCCTTTGAGTCGCGCGCGCACGCCGCATACTACGAAGAAAAATACGACACAACAAAAACTTGTAAAATCATTTTTTTTGACGTGATAACGTCTTATAATTCGATAGAGCCGGCTGCACGCACGAAAAAACATGACTCATGCGTCGTTACCTCGCTAGATGTCACGTTCCATTTAAGGCTTGAAGTGCAAGCGAGAGCGCGGAACGAGCGACAAAGAAGCACAATCGACCTTTGCGTTCGGCAGCGTTCGAGATTTAAAAAAATTAAAACATAAATATTAAATCTTCCACATATCACAACAACGTGTCTGAAATGACAGGTTAGACCAGCCATCCGTCAAAGGGAACATTTTCTCCTATATCAAACACATTGAGGCGGGCTTTTTAAAACTAGATTTACGAAAAGGACATTGTTCGTCGTCCATACATAGTTGGCCTAAGAACCAAAAGGTAGATGAATTTACTTTTTGGGTTTTAGATAATGTATATATTTGATTGAAACTATATTAAAACTACGGACACTTGAGAATTCCGAAAAATGAATAAAATACTTTCGGATTTTGAGGTTATAATTAGGCCAATAAATACTATCAAACATTAAACAAATGAAATTAAAATTTTCTTTTGAAAAATGCTACCATTCCATCAGTATTTTCTTAAGACGTTATCACGTTCAACTATCGTCAGTAAACCGACTTTACAGACAACCGATTTTTTTTTTAATATATTGAGTTATATCCAAACTCGTAGAACAAAAGTTGTTCCGTATGGGGACAGCTATCTACCCCTGCGAGGTTGCTGGTGTTTTAAAAATAACCCTGTATAGGTGGTATCTAATGAAAACCATATTTCCAACAATAAGATTAGTTGAGAAAATAAAACTACATGTATATTTTAAAGTTCTTATTTCAAAAGTAACATCTTACAAAATTATTATTTAATGAGTACAACAACCGTATTCTAGAGGTCACAAAAATAGGATTTGAAAATATACAGTTTGTACGGATAATATAAATTCGTGCTCTCTTGCAATGCTGTCTTTTAGATCAACTAAATCATAGACATTTGAACTACATTTTATCTATGGCATAATGTTGACGAAGTTATAACTACTTACAATAATCATCACAGATTATAAACTATAATAATTATCTTATGCTCTCAATTTTTGTACAGAAAATAAACGATTGCGCAGTTGCCTTGCTTGCCGCTTTGTATAATGAAATTAGCTCGCAGACATTTATTAATAGAAGACGTAGAGATTCCAAATATTTGTAGTCATAACATGACACGAAGGTATAGTATTAATATCAAAAAAATATGAAGGAAAAATAATATTAACCTCGCCACACACAGGTCACTCGATACAGTTACATCACCACCTGAATCAAAGCTGGTACATACCCTCCGTAAAGATAATTTTCGCACCTATTGTAAAAACCCCAAGGATCGTTCAGGTGAGTGGCGTTCGGAAGTCAGCCAGTGTATATCCATTATTGTAGGCCGGCATTATTCTGCCGACCGTCGAGAGACGCAATGGCTCTCGAGACGGTTGACATTATATTAGTACTGCACGTACTTAAGATCAGGTCCAGTGTAATCAAGTTGCCAGGATAAAAAAACTAAGTAGCGGAAATGTCACCCATTCGAGTTCAGCGATCGACTCAAATGGACAGTGGTCAGTAATTTATTTTCCGAACTAGTTGTTGGAATAACATGCTAGTATCGACGTTTTGTTGTAGTTAGTACGAGTGATTCAGGGCACACCATGTGCGGAACTTCATACAAGATGTACATTATACAAACTGGAACTTCTTTTACGGCTGTCACGAGTGACCCGAGTGCGGCGGCCTTATGGTATAGAATAGTTTAATACATATAAAACTAACCATATGCAACTATGTTAAAATTTGAAGTGAGCAACTTTTTTTTAATTAACATCACAGATTTTATAACTCTTCAAGGGTTATCTGTTAGATGAACAATATTAAGCATTCATGTATGTAGCTAGACATAAACACGAGAAAAGAAAATATAACGAGAAATAACTAAAAAAAATATAAAAAAAAACACCTTTCAGGGGCTACTTCTAAAAAAAAAACAATAACATAAGTACACCAGAACGATGTTAATATGCGTTAAAATCAATGGTTCTTATGCATCCGGTAATGAATATTCATGTACAGGCATCTGAATCTTAAAATTAACACTTAAATTATTCTAAAATACTTGTCGAACTAAACGCAGTCTTGTAGTGAAGTGGTCTAAAAATAAGTGTGAGACGTTATTCCTAATTAGGAACAAATTCGGTTCAATACGTTGGAACAACCAGAGTCGGTTTAGAACGACTCGCGGCATAAGCACCAATGATACACATAAACATGCACTCCAGTTGCATAATCATGGCTGATGGCTGAGCATCCAGGCAATAGTACAACCTAACACTAATCTCAAGCTGCGACTGACTCAAAGGAAAATAACAAAAACATATTTCAGTTCGCACAAGTCACATTGCAGGTTGGACATTTGTATGGATGCATACGTAAACTATTCACTGTTAGCAGTCCTTTCGTTGTCAAGTAATGCTTGGTGTTTACCACTCCTCTTCAGGTTCCTGCCCTTGTTCCACGGTCGTCGTAGTTGCTGTGTTAAAGTTCTGAAATGGATAAGTGTTAATTTTATATTATTTTGCTGGTGGGAGGATACTTGTATCCGACCGGATAGCGACCACCGTACACTGGTGCTAAAACCTGCCATAGTGGCCCACCTTGTGTGGGTCGCGTTCCAGGGTCAGCCAGTGTATATCCGGTTCTCCCCAGAGGGCTTGCCCCCTGATCCTAACCCTTTTCCCATCCCTTTTTCTACCCCTCCCCTATTGGAATATATAAGCTGATTTTTGTTGATAGACAAATACAATGAAAAAGAAACCTTTCTGTGAATACAGCACAAAATATTTTTGAAAAATAAAACAACAATAGTAATTAGGGTCCTTGTGACAACTAACATTTCATTTAATGTATTTGGCTCTATTTTTTATTGTAATCAATAAATAACATTACCTGACACCTATAAGCAACATAATTAGGAAAGAATGAGGTCAAAAAGCTAAAATTTAATTTAGCCATTTAAAGCTGGTGAAAGAGGTAGTTGTCAAATGGTGGAAAGAGGATACATGACGTATATTGTGATCATAATATTTTAAATCCTCCTACCAAAATATTGGTTTATAACTTTGGTGTTGAGTATAATCTTAGTTGTCCGAATCGAGGCTTTTATTGTGATAAATATTAATCCATGCAAAAACTATAATCTTTCTAAATGATTGTTACCTCATACTCCGATCTCTTCGTGTTGCATGTGAAAATACAATATTCAGTGTACGATCATTAATAAGACTGGCCTATCTGCGCTTTCAGTCCCAACCCATGCCAATCAGTTCCATAATGTGATGTCAGTGAAAATTAGTATTGTTTCATACATTTCTCACGATGCCATTCCTACTCGTTAGTGTCAGTGACGCTCCGATACTGTAAGTGCTCCGATGTAGGTTTCTAAAGAATATTTTACGACGCGCAAAACCTCAATTCAAAAAATTGTCTGGATGCATTCAAACATATGACTATGATAGTACAAGTGTATATCCAAACTACCTTGGCACTGGCACTGACGAGTGCAAATAGCACTTTACAGCATTTCATGGCACGTGTCGGAACTGACGTCTGCGGACAGGGCCAAACGGTGCTAAACAGTATTTTGTGCCATTGTTTGTTCATTCAAATACATCCGTCCACACAGGTAAAGTTTTATCAGCTGTGGACATTTTGAGGCTGAGACTAATACTGAAAATATAAAATGTATTCTTACTCTTATATCACTGCCACCGTATTTGTTGCCCTTGTATGTGGCGGTGCCGCCTCCATGCAAGAAGTCTGGTACGGATTGATCAGCTTGTTTTAGGATCTTGGCTAAGTCCGCTACTAATGCCGCATCCTGTGACGAAAACATCACATGCATAATTTTTTTACACATAAATTTTAATTATTGAAATATACAGTTGAAAATGTATTTGGCCCGCACAAAGTGACTACATTGAACTTGATCATTCAGTGTAGTCACTTTGTCCTGTCAAAAAAATACAGAGATAAATAGTATCACATGCCAAATTATCTATAATAAAAAACTGCCTTGTTGTTTGTGAATATAATATAGTAATGAGAGGGAATATCTATGTTAGTAACTATACACCTAGGAATATACATCCAATTTTACTATCAACTGTCGGATTAGACTATCATACGGTTCATCCTGTACAGACCACATTTTATTGACCCGCCCCCCGACCGCCTATTCAAAGCGATAGCAATGCGCGATAGCGATGACAATGTATTGTCTTAATTACTTAAAAATTACTGTCTGTTTACTGTCAAATGTATGGATAAATCATTCGGTCAATTTTTAAGTAATTAAGATCGTTAATTTTTAAGTAATTAAGACAATACATTGTCATCGCTATCGCGCATTGCTATCGCTTTAAATAGGCGGTCGGGGGGCTGTTATGCAGAATTGACCTTCAGAAGTTCGGACATAGTTTTCGACTTGTGACTTGGATCCGATGTGTATTGCTAGTCAAACAAATGTATGCGCAAGTGCTTCCCTATGTTCTGATCATGCTATCAGGTAAAAAACAGGCATCTATTATCTATTATGGTCTCAGTAATTTAATAATTAGTTACTCACTTTGTCAGTATCATAGAAGGAGACAGCCTTTCCTCTATTTCCTACACGACCAGTCCTGCCGATTCTGTGTACGTATTCGTCAATACTTTTTGGAAGATCATAGTTAACTACAATATCTACATTCTTTATATCTGAAATAAAAAATAAGTATTAGTATAATATGCATCAGAGTTCAACTGAAATATAAATATTATTTTACTGCCAAATAATAAACTGCTACTCAACGGCTAAATGTCTAATGGCTACTTATTTTCATAAATTTGAAAGATAAGAGAGAACATTTTTAACACGATCTTAAATTTTTCATTTGAGTTTCAGTATTCAGACAGTCACGACTTCAGTATAGTAGAATGAAGTTTAATTAAGTCCGAGTCCAAGGCAGTAAAAGAAATGAACCTAAAATTGAGAATTTTTTATCTATAATCAACTCGAAAAATAATTCTACTAATTCGTAACGAAAATAAAGCTTATGAATTCCATTAACTATGTGTCAGTTTGTGATATTTTGAATCTAAGGTTTTTTATTGCTCAATAAAATATAATAATAGCAAAAAAAGTTGTTTCTTTTCACTCTTCAAATTCTCCCACTTTATATCACATTGGATTACTGTAAAAAATTTGTAATTTAACAAATTACATAAATTGAAATAAAACTAACTTAAACGGATTTTACCGCCCTAGTTTTATTTCAATGAATAACATTCGCGTAAACATAACAAATCATTAAATTACCTAATCCCCTAGCAGCGACGGCGGTTGCGACCAATATGTAATGTTTGCCGCTCTTGAAATTATCCAACGCCTCCTCTCTCTCCCGCTGCATCCTGTCTCCATGTATGGATGAAGTAAGCATTTGTTGTTCAGACAACATGGCTGCTATGAAGTCAGCGTTACGCTTCGTCTCAACGAACACTAGTATACGTTTGCCATCTGCAATAAAGTATTGCGTTAAGTACCTCTTTGGTCAAAAAATGCAACTTCAGAAGCTTAAGGTATTAGAGAAAAAAATGAGAGTCCATGGTATTTTTACTAGAGACAATGCTCAAGATGAGCGAAATTAAAGCGTTTAAGAAGGCAGACTCTGGCACTAAGCCAGTATAATGTGAGGCCCTTTTGGACATCATTGTGATGATATAATAAATAAATCATTTTTACCATTTTCTTCAATAAGTTTCTTGAGTGACGTCTGTTTCTCATACTTGGTAACTTCATAGAATATTTGTTCCACGTCGGTACTAGCACCACCGACGATACCGACCGCGACGAATAAGTAGTTGTTCAAAAACCTGCCCGCCAAGTGCTGAATGTCCTCAGGGAATGTGGCAGAGAACATGAGGGTTTGACGTTGGCCCTGGGGAAATTTATAACCGACGCTAAACTCTGATAGTTTTTCTATAAATAAAATTAGAGCATCAAGGGTTCGCTGAGCTATTTCCATCCCCAAACATATGATAGGGAGCGAGCCTATCGCCATAGCGGGCATAAATTGAGGCTGCTAGAACCAGAGTGGCCTAACTGCATTTTGATGACTTTTGACCTATTTGTATATTCGTCAATTTAAACCACGGCTGAAATGGACTTGTACTGCCATCTATGTCGAGATGATGATAGCAATTTTCGGCCGGCCTGGTCTTGTAGATTAACATTTTTAAATTACGAAAATACAAATAGGTCAAAAGTCATCAAAATGCAGTTACGCCACTCTGCTTTTAGCAGCTTCAATTACAATGCCACGCACGCAACTCATGTGTGATTTTCCGTATACAAAACATATGGATTGCGCAACCTGGGATTTGAACCTAGAAGCTCACTCAGTTTCTCAGACTAATTATACTGCCAGTAGACCAATGAAACAATGTAATTATGCTCATAATGTAGTTTTTTGACCTTGGGACTTATTATCATTTTATTTATATATTTATGACTTAGAGATTACGTCATCTCGAGTGGTTAAATACTAGTTAGTTACCACTAATGATTTAACAATTTAAATAAAATATGCAAATTGTTAAATTCATGAAACACAGTATATATGTAAATAAGCTAAACTCGTCCGAACCAAGACATATTTGCATAGGTGTATTGTAATGATGTCCTAGTTATAACTAGGACATATTGTATTATATTTTTTCTCAATAAATACCATAGAAACTAAAACCCAATAAAATCATAGGTCTCAAAATAACGAGGCTTTTTTATTAATTGAATGAGACAAGCAAGGCGCCCGCCTGATAGTAAGCGCCACGACTGCCCGTAAACAGCATCAACACAACACAGAACTTTGAATTACAAAGCACTGCCTGGCACTGAACTGTACTTGTCAGTCCGAGACACAAGATGTTGTCTCATAATGCCGAGTAATTTCACATCAATGTCCTTCAAACCAAAACACAACCGTATTTACACATTGTTGCTTGAGGCGAAATTACGTCACTACATCAGCTCTATACAACTTGCACTGTTTTGTCTCCAAAAGCAACAACTGCGTCGCCACTCGTGACTAACTTCAGACAAGAGTACTAATGCAGTACAAGCCTTTCAGCATTCGACAGCCTCCGTGGCGCAGCGGGCGAGTAGCCGGCTGTGAAACGAGAGGCCGCGGGTTCGATTCCCGCACCGAGACAAATGTTTGTGTGATTCACAAATATTTGTTACAGGGTCTGGGTGTTGTGAGACCGAAAGTCTCTCATAGTTCCTGATACCCACGACACAAGACTCGTATCTTACTGTGGGGTCAGTACTATGTATGTGACTGTTGCGTGTATTTATTTATTTATTTTTATTTACTTACACTGGGCACCATGGTGGGATGTTCCATCATTTTCTCGACACTGGGCATGAAGCCCATGTCGAGCATGCGGTCCGCCTCGTCCAGCACGACGAACCGAATGCTGTCGAACGACACGCGGTTCCGTTCCACGAAGTCGTGCAGACGTCCCGGAGTCGCCACTAGTATGTGACATCCTCTCTGTAAACATACTTTGAGATTAACGCCATGATTGACAACGAAAAATATTTCCAACCACAGGAAGGGACTAATGAGCCACGACCTCTCGTAGCTGTTCGACGTATGTCAGGTGTTGCAAACTATAGCCGAGGGTTTGATATTTTTACTAGACAGTCCGATTCTGAGATGGGAGGTGTTAAATATTAGAGATGGTGTACACGAAATAAGTAAAAACAAAGAACAATATGATTTTTTAATTTGTATGAAGAATTGGGGTTGTACCCTAAAAATTACTAATTAATTAAATCAGTATTCACCGCCATTTTACAATAAACAATATGCAGCCGCGCAAACGCCGAGCGTCAAGACCAAACTGGTTTGTTATCCCCGCCACCCGCGCGCTAGGTCGCTTGCTGACTAGGCTCGTAGTGTGGCCATAACGCGCGGATAGGAACGTTTGAAACCTCCGCACGCTAACTCGCTCGAGCCCGTCGCGCTAGGCTTCCGCCTTAGTCACTTCAGTATGGACGCAAAGGCGCGTTTCATATGTTTAATATTTCGCGCCCGTCGTCGCATCCGCGCTAGGCTCGCAGTATGGACGCACACTAAGGGTTATGCCGAGCTAACCAAGCCTACGTCCCAGTTGTCTATGCGTGCGATCACTCGTTCGGCTCCCTAACGAAAATCTCTATTTTTTTATCCTGGCTCGGCAAAGTGACTACGCTACACCTGGTAGTGTAGCGCAATCCAGAAATAGTATCGACCAACGACAAACAATGTGTCCATCGTAGGCAATACATTGTTACCATATTCATAGTAAATCACCCACTTAATTGTAGTATCTACAGCATCTAGATCAGTGTTTCCCAACCTTTTTTAGGCCATGCCCCACCTTAAATTTTTTTTGTTAAATTTGTCACCGATATCTAGCATTGCATTTAAATAACCCAAAGCGAAAGGGTTAAAGTCGTGTCGAGTCCATTTTTAAATTGCCCCCCTGTGGGGCGTGGGCCCCACGTTAGGAAACACTGATCTAGATGTTCATTTATAGGTGCCATGTTTTGGCTAATTTGATATTAAGTTACTATAAAAGTATGTTACCATGTTATGTTCAATTACTCACAGCAATATTGTCACCCTGGTGGCGTACCGCCGTGCCACCGTACGCTACTGCGATTTTCAAAACGGATCCATAAGAGAACTTTCTTGCCTCGTTGAATATTTGCAATGTAAGCTCACGAGTAGGTGAAACTATTACAACCTGAAATTATCATTTTTTTTTAAATCCGAGCTCAGCAAAGTGACTGCACTACACCTGATGTAGCATAGTGCAGTCCAAAAACCAGTGACCACCGACAAAAAATGAGTTTATCGTGGTCACTAGAGTCATGCCGGCCTGTATTTACATAGGGAGAAGCAGTTATTTATCTCTCTTCGGAGAGGGAAGAAGCAAACCGAGGGGCCTGCAGGACAGGCGGGTGACTGATGCAGGCACAGTAATACAGTGATATACCCAGATACCCGCCCATCTAACCATCAAGTCATGTCGAAAGCCCCTCGGGAGAACCGGATATACACTGGCTGACCTTGGAACGCGATATACACAAGGCGGGTGGATTACTATAGCAGATTTTAACACCATGTGTACGGTGGTCGCTATCCGGGCGGATATGAATATCCTACCACCAGCAGTATCATATATAGAAGATAACTCAATTGTTGATAATTCAAATTAAATTAATGCCTTTACGGAAACTAACTAGAGCAAATGTAAAATGTTCGTATTACATAAATCATTATTAATTGAGAAGGGTCATACATTTAAAATTCAATTTTAGCTAATATGCAAAGAACCATGAGAAAATAAATTTATGCGTATTGTAAATTATTCCATATTAAAAAAAAGCACTTACCTGTGGCTGAGCACAACCATTATTAACGATTAGCTCTCTCAAATCTTGTAAGAGCATATTTATTATTGGTAGTAGGAAAGCCGCCTGAAGAATAACAGAATATAGTTAATTAAGTTGTACATACTATTATCACCTTTTTATAAATATCTCATAGCGTTTACAAATTCATTTGAGTTTCAAATACGAAGTAATAACACATCATGCCCACATACTGAACATTGGTGATTCATCAAAACAGATTGAGCCATAATATAATAAAACAATATCATAGTTCAGCACGAAATGTTCTATAACCAATTAGAAAGGATTTATTATTGAAATAAAACTAATTTAAACGGATTTTATCGCGGTTTTTTTTATTTTAATTTTGGTCCCGATGTTTCGAAAGCTTTTCAGCCTTCGTGGTCACGGGGTGGACTGACACACTTCACGAAGGTTGAAAAGCTTTCGAAACCAATATAAAAATAAAAAAACGTGATAAATTCCGTTTAAATTAGTTTTATTTCAGTGACTAACATTCGCGTAAACGTAAGAAATCATTATGTATTTATGATTACAATAGAAAATAATTATCCTTACAGTTTTTCCTGAACCAGTTTGTGCGCATCCCATCAAGTCGCGTCCCGCCATTATAACAGGAATCGCGTACTTTTGTATAGGCGTTGGTTTCTTATAGCCAGACTTAAGTATGTTATCAAGCACATACTTTCGCAGGTTGGCTGATTCAAAACTATCTATTGGTGCAGGTGGATTCTCTCCGCTTACCTAAAAATAATTATACAACTTTTATTCAGCATATATGTGAAGAGTAAATATGGTCGCATTCGAACATCTACTGCCATTACTGGATTTTATTCTAAAATACTTTTCATTAGGAGTGGGGACCCTGTAATGTATGTGTTATGGTAGCATGTTATTGCAACAGTTTTCCTCATATAGAATTTTACAAGTAGAAGCATTATTTTCAACAACTGCCAGAAACCCGGACACCTAATTATTAATAGAACCAGCATCCATCGATAGTACAGTAAGTAAATTTCCGAACGCGACTAAAATAAAAATCCAAGACATTTTATATCTCCTTACTTTAACAGCAATATGATCGAACTTGTCAAAGTTGATTCCTGAACTGATGGAGCTGCTGAATATCTCCTGTTCGTTTTCAGTGGGCTCTGGCGGCACGTATGTGACGGGTGGTTTCTTCTCCCCGTCTTCCCCTGTATTTTCGTGATCCCCGTCTCCTCCCCCGCCTCCCGCGCCGCCGCCGCCTCCCCTCCCCCCGCCCCTGCCGCCGCGTCCTCTGCCGCGACCCCTCTCATTCCTGTCGCGGTCACCGCGGTCGCCACGATCTCGGTCGTCGTGGTAATCACCTTCGGAAATATGGGGATAATGTTGTATAACATAAATGTAAAGTAACATATTTTACAAAAGAGAACAATGCATTTCGTATGGTGAAGGAGATATTCAGAGGCCAACATCCCCCTCCACTTCCCAATTCCTAATTATCTCTTTCCTTTAAGGTCGGCAACGCACCTATGATTCTTCTGGTATTGTGGGCGTACATGGGCGGAGATCACTTACCATCAGGTGATCCACTTGCGCGTTCGCCGGCGTATGCTATAAAAAAAAACCATCGAAGGGTAATTTGGTAAGGTTTTCACTACTTTTGTAAGTTTTACTTGCTTAACCATTCTTTATTTTTTTTATTCTGGTATACTTTATTTTTTGCGTTAGAAAAGGGCATTCGTTGCGCCACATTCGGCGTTCAAGTGGACACTTAAACACGTATTATAAGTGGTTATTCGAGACAGAATGTGAATGTTTCCATAATATGTGTATAAATTAAAGACTTTTAATGAACTCAAGTTCACTTGAGTTGTAATAAGTGGCTTAGTTTCATGTGTGCCATTCATACAAGAATAAAACACTTTTATAACTTGACATTATACTCTGTGGGTTTTAAATTTCGTTTTCTTTCCTTTTATTTTATTGGTATACAATAAATGTTAGTTTAATAATTCACCTTTCATGTTATTTTGTTGTCCATAAGCTACATAGCTGCATGGTTTCCTCTTTAAAACCCCACCCACACCCTACCTCCATATGTTATTGCTTGACACCTCTCTCTTCAATTTTCGATTGGAACTTAGTTTCTTTCCATTTCAGGGTGCAAACGCGGCCCAATTAGTAAGCCTATCTGTATGTTTTAGCTTTAAAGTACTCTGATATTAGACCTGTAATCGATATCTGGCTGATTTTTTTACAATGGAGTATGCAGCAGCTTGGCTGTACTGTTAGTATTGCCAGGGTCCATGGAAACTGGTTACTGCTTACCATCAGGGGCGCCGCTTGCTCGGCGGCGTATCCAAGCGATAAAAAAGCGTATACTAGTAATAAATAAATACAACCAACAGTCACACACATAGTCCTGACCCCACAGTAAGATACGAGTCTTGTGTCGTGGGTATCAGGAACTACGAGAGACTTGTTGGTCTCACAACACCCAGACCCCGAAACAAATATTTGTGGACCACACAAACATTTGTCTCGGTGAGGTGATCGAACCCGCGGCCTCTCGCTTCACAGCCGGCTACTCGCCCGCTGCGCCACGGAGGCTGTCATTACATTTAGTAATATTTAAATAGTCACCATTAGCTTCGTAATCCCCGCGAGGTTCTCTCGAGCCGCCCCGTCCCCCGCGGCCCCCTCGCCCGCCGCGCCCGCCGCCGCGACCGCCCCGGCCTCTCCTATCACCGAAACCGTTGCTTCCTTTGTCCATATCTAAAAAAAATATATTATCTATTGTATGGAGATTATATTTAAAAAAAACCGTGGGCTAGATGTGGTTTAGAACGATGCAATACAGTGACGAATGGCAACAACAACGAGAGGCCTGTGCCCAGCAGTGGGTCGACACGGGCTTACGATGATGATGATGTATTATACGTCATTATAATCGTTAGGTATTCTCTCAATAGCAGTCTTATAAACTCCTTTGCAAAAAAAACGGGCACCTTACACACACACTTTACCTTAGCTTTTCTATGGGTAAATATTATTATATTTTTAGTATGTCATTAGCTTGGATGACTAGAAATTTCTTATTATCAATGAGAATCTAGTTTTTTAACACTTTTATCCTGGTATCGGTGTTTTAGTCAATGTAAACAGAGAGCCGTGTTAAAATGGACATTTTTATGGGTATAATGAAATTAAGACTACGAGTATTTTTATGGTATTTTAATAAAAGAGACATTAAAAAATAAAAATTAATAACGAGTATGACCTCCTCTTGCAGCGATTACGGCATGTAATCGTCTTGGCATGCTTCCCACCAGGCTTTTGATGGTGTCCTGTGGAATGTGTTCCCACTCAGTCGAGATTACACGTTTAAGCTCTCTGATGTTTTGTGGAGGTGGTTGGACAGATCGTACTCGCCTTTTTAGGAGGTCCCAAACGTGCTCAATGGGGTTAAGGTCGGGGCTCCGCGCTGGCCAATCCAAACGACGAATACCGACCTCTTGCATATAAGCATCTACGTCGCCAGAACGGTGGGCCCGAGCATTATCGTCCATGTAAATGGCATCTTCACCAATTACAGTCAGTGCGGGTTGTGCATTTTGAGAAAGGATTTCTGTTATGTACCTATGCGCATTTAGTGAGCCATTTTCTATGAATACTATCTCGGTACGATAGTTGGAAGTTACGCCCGCCCAAAACATAACGGACCCTCCACCATAAGGGGTGATTTCTTCAAAACACACATCGGCATAGCGTTCCCCTGGTCTTCGTAACACTCGCCGACGTCGGTCCTCACCATGCAGACAAATTCGAGCCTCATCGGAGAAGAGTACGCTACTCCAGTTACCTGGTGTCCAAGATAGGCAATTTCTAGCGAACCTCAACCGCGCAATCCGGTGCTCACGGAGTAACTTGGGGGCCCGCGCTGGTCGTCGACTACGTATATCAGCAGCTAAAAGTCTTCTCCTCACAGTCCATAGGCTAACTTGTGCTCCTCGTACCTCTTCAAGGTTTCTTTTGAGGTCTATGTAACTGCATTTGCGGTTCCTCAGCGCCTGAGTCACTAAAAAGCGATCGTCTCGCGGCTGTGTGCAACGTTTTCTCCCAGAACCTTGCCTTCTCTGAACGGAACCTGTCTCTTGGTATCGAGTCCAGGTTCTTTGTACGGTTGAACGACTCACGTTTAACCGCTGTGAGACGTAACATTGGCTACACCCCTCTTCCAGCAGCGCTATAATTTTACTAGCTCTCATTGCTTTTTCTGCCATTACGATAGACACAAAGATATCTGTTTTAAGTCACAATAAGGCAGAATTATGCGATAAACATAAATTGTTGTACTAAAAATAACGAAAAGTTACTTTTAGTTGCTTGATAACCTTTTAACCGCAAACCCGCGAAAAGTGTCACAAAATGAAAAAGGGATTAATAATTTAAAAAACAAAAGTTTTGAATTTGGAATGAACTTTTTTTCATACCCAGACTCTTTATTAAGTGCCAGTAACATAGTTTGGCTATTAAAACCTCTGAAGAACTAAATTATTACCAATAATGTTAAAAAATCAAACCCGCCCGTTTTTTTTGCAAAGGAGTGTATAAGGCAAGTACTTGAGTTTAAGATTATTTTGTATTTTTTTGGTAAATAGACTGCACCCATATTAGAGTAAATAACGAGTTTGTCCACTACTCAGTTTGCCTATAATGCACACAAACTACCCACACATTACATTTGTTTATATTTTTTATTGCAGTTAAACATATCATATTGTAACCTCTGATCATGGTCTTCGTATAATTTTTGCAATGAAACGAGATAAAACAAACATTTCGAATGGTAACGTGAGACCTTGAACTAAATTGTCACTCATTGTGATTCATTAATAATGACAAATTAAAAACTGCTGTTTGATGATTGCAATGATAAAATAACGCTATTAATTGTCAATCTAATAATCATGGGCCTTACTTGGATTCAAATATGCAATAACATTCCAACCCACATCAAATAAAAATTGAGAAATTAATTTTACTTTGCTTAATTCATTAATTTAAAGATCTATTTTGCATAATCGTACATGGGGAATGGTTTTATTTATAATTTATAGGAAAATTACAGAATTTAACCTACTTACTTAAATCTAATGACTTTAGCAAAATAAAATCAATATCTCAATTTTCACTTGATGAGGGTTGAAATGTTATTGCGTATTTGCATCCACTTATGCATAGATTAGTTAAAGTCAACGTAATTTATACACTTGCTAGAAAGAGACAAAACAGTGTTTAACTAATAAGTAGTGCTTATTTAATGTTTATAAGTAAGCCCCATGAGTTTGGTACTTTATGAAAGATGAGAGTGATAAAATATACAAGGTAAAACTGTTTGGTCACAATTGTTTTGTCTACGAGCTACGATGTTTTGTCTCGTATTATTATTTACTAACGACCCGCGCCGGCTTCGCACGGGTAAAAATATGTTTTGTTTACGACATCACATTTCAAATCCTAGAATTTTTGGGCTTTTCTGTACTACAATATGTATGTATTATACATATAAACCTTCCTCATGAATCACTCTATCTATTGCTGAAAACTGCATTAAAATCTGTTGAATAGTTTAAAAGATCTAAGTGAACAAACAGCGGAAGCGATTTCATTTCATATGAAAGTTGTTATCAAGGGGTTTTTTATGGGGTTTAAATCAACAATATTATTATTTGATTATTATTTATATCTGCAGTCTCTTATCATAAACATTGTTATTAAATACACAATCATTCTATGTAAATGAATAAAGGAAGTTGTATTATTATTCAATTTAAATATAGAAGTAATGTAATTTCGATCATAATTAAGTCCATTAATAAAAACTATGCCTATTTAATATTTCGAAATGTATCTACAAAATACTAGCAAATATTTACATGTAAAGCGAAAACGACCCTTCCTTACCCCAGTTGAAACTTAGATCGTTTTTGCGAAGTAAATCAATGAGGGTCGAACTTATTTCGCATAAGGGTTTTTACTTACCGTCATCATTGAAAGAGGGAAATCCTCTGCCCCTGGATAAACTGTGTCCTTCGTCCACATCGTCGTATTTGTTGTTAATTGATGGTGGAGGCGGTACTACCACCTATGATGAAAAGAACACATGAATAGTCATGAATACAATATTTCCTATGATAGTGTTATTGGACAAAGATCAATAATACCCTAAGGGCCTACTACACAATGATCACGTAGGATTAAACAATACAGCTACATCCCTGACAAATAAAGCTTGACTAGGCTATTCGACTCTCTTTCTCTCTCTCTGTCTGAGCATGTGTAAGTATAAGTCACTGTATTTATCTGTCGGTGGCATCGTTGGGTCTAAATAAATGATCTATTTGAATGTGGATTATTTTAAAGCTGGTTTAAGCAGGATGGATCTTAGGTATTTGAATAAAATCTGTTAAGCCATTTAAATGTTTCATGTGCTTCCAATTTCTGTAGGAGGCTTTTGACAGCCAGGTTATTGAACATACCTAGGCCTTCAAAGAGTGTAACTTGTATTTAAACATATCATCACATCCACGGCAAACTTAAGAATCTGTCATTTTAGTAAAATAGGTATTTAAATGTTCATATTGCAAAATATATGAAGAATATGTTGACTGTATCATAAAAAGCTAACATTTTGAAAACCAACCATACCACAGTATGAACTGACAACTATATTACAAAAATAAATATTTTAAATTAAAATTATTCTATGCATTCAAAGTGCTCCCTTGTAAAATGGATACTTTGCAAATTCGTAAGTTTGCTGTGGATGTGACGTTATCTAAGTAGCATTTACTCAGTGGTGGTGAAACAGGTGCTAAAACACATAGTATTATAATATGTATGGAAACGTGGCGTGCCAATTATGCTACATAGACTGACATTTTCCTCACAGATAGTACTATAGTGTGCGATTGTATTTATATAGGGAACATCAGTAAGTTAGCCAGTGGTGACTGGTTCACGTTATTGGAACCATTTCATCCTGAATCGCAGCTCATGAATTTCACAAAAAATTGCGCTAAATATCGACACGCTATATTATAGCATCTGTTATAATATCCATTATCTGTGGTTTTAAATGCATAAGGTATACTTACAACATCAGGAGAATCATCCCAATCGTCATCCATTATCTGTAATCAGAAATAATTATGTCAATAGATATGTCAAATCACACCGAGTGAAGGATTCCGTAGTCAGGATGAATTTATAGTTTAAACAAGCGCAAGGTACTTAAAATAAGGAGACTACAAAAAGTTACTAGCTCAGACACTGTGAAAAGTTATTTTTGCATTTGCTAAACTATTGATTAACCAAAAATTTCCCATATCTCAAATAATATACAACCTTATTGAAAAACCTCTTTTCGTTGAAAGGTATCTTTTAAGTTTGCATTATCCTAATTTTTCTATACTGTAGTTTAAAAGATATAGGAGGGAGGACAAAGTTTTGATGACTGATCATACATATCTCACAACCTAATTATTTATACAATATACTTATATGAAAGGGAAAAAAACAGATTCCGTTTTAGCTATTTGGTTACAGAACCCAAAAAAGAATTGTCAAAGTCTGTTAAGAAATTCCAGAGATATGGTGTTAAATATCTAAAATATTGACTACATAAATAAACATTTATACATATAACTATCTACTTATGACACAATATTATACAGTAATACCTTCCTGAAAGTATGTTAAGGAAACAACCGTAATAATTGATACATGAGTGTTGAGAAAATCGTGAACTAGCCTACATAAATACATAAAAGTTTGAATAACAGGACCTCTTTTTGGTGAAGTTGCTTAGAAATCAGTAATATTTTAAAACTATCATTGTAGTCGACCTCACTAGACTTGAGTCCCAATATAGGTCCCAACTTAGTACAAAGAACCTTAATATGTAGACAATAAAGCACATTTGGTAAGTAAGCAATAATTTATTTCTGCAAATGGAGTTAGGGCCTAGTTGCAGCAATAGACAAATTTATAGTTCCTATTACGCCAGCCATACTTATAAAATTTAGCCAACCTTGTCAAAAAAACAAAAGTACCTTCTTGAAAATTGATTTAACCGAGTGCTTGCAAACTCATAGAACACAAGTGCAGATGTAATTTGCATAGTCATTTATTCATGAACAATAAAAGATTACCTACCCTCGAAAAAAAATATTCTATGATTTTGCAGATATATAGGCTATAAACTATACTTCGGCAACGTACTTAGATATTCAACTGGGTAGATAACAGTTATTTATCTTAAAATCTATTTATACACAATGAAATATCTTTTTTTGTAAGTAGGTACTTATTTCGTTTAAATCAAAAAAAGTTGTTCACCAAGCCTGTTCATTGTACGTGGACGAATTACAATTCGCATCGAAATAGCTATTGAAGTAATACGATGTATACTGTTATAGCGTCTACAATATAAATATCATGAGTAATAATTAGACACAAAAAATAATGAAAACAAAGTTATGCCGGCTTTTGGCAACGGTTACTTTTTGCACGTGCAGCAAAATAGCTTATTCCTAATTTATTGTTGACAATAATGCATTTGTTAACAGCATAAAACTTACCAGTGTATTATACTAAATTGGGCTTCTATTAATTTCTTGATTGAGCAAACAATATGCTCTAAATTTGAACAAAGACAACGAATCTGAACAATGGCGGACGGCAGCTGCGCTGCGCGATGCGCCACTTGCGCCTCGGCAGTGTTGCCAAATATCAAATATACTCTAAAAAAATCAACTGATCAGATAAAAAACTATTTAGTTTGACGTTTGGCATTATTTTAGCTTTTAGCGATATATTTTAGACTAATAATAAAAATTTCGATGTGTGTCCAAACCAGCTGATTTTTTGTTTTTACTTAGTTAATATTTATATAATTTAACAGTCATATTGTCCTACAAATAAAATAATAATCTTTTGAGTATCATCAAATCGAAATATTTTATCCTTGCTACCTCTGTTAGCTACCACAATAGAGAATTTTCGCATAGGGAATTGTTGGGCGTCTCATCGAAACGAAGCTACTCACGAAAAATTAGCTTGATAGTAGGGGCATTTCACGTCAAGCGGACAACGAAAAATTGTTGTAGTATAGGTTCACTAAATTTAACCTATTCTTAAAATGTTGGGGAGCCCAACTACACCAGACACCTATAAGATTATATGAATGGGCCAAGTCATCATTAACTGAGACTTCTATTTACTACTGCTCGAAGGAAGGTATTGAACAAGAGTGAGATTTTCTACGAGTCTGTTTTGCTTACGCTATCACTGTTCCAGGAACTAAAAAACTGCATGCTTTTCTTCCAACCAACGAGGGTTTATGTGTAAAGAGAATTAATGCTAGAGCAAATAGTAAAATTGTAAAAATTACAATACAAATCTCTCTATTTTAATTAATACTGTTTCAATCTCAATAAATGAAATCGTTCTTAGTCTTATTTTTTTTTTGTGATCACGGTTTTAATTTTTTTTATGAAGAATTAAAGAAATCGTTTATTTTTATATTTTTGCATGTTAGAATAAAGGAATAAAATATTAATAGCGCAGTATTTGAGCATAAACGCGATTGCTTAGAAAGAGCTCATAGCTATGTGTATGTACTCTATATGCTCTAAGTCTTAAACTATTGGCTGTCCCACTATAATTTTTTTGGTGAAGAATTAGTACATTTAAGGCTTTAATTCAAGGTTAAAATATTAAAAAAAAAAAACCGGTCGAAGTTACTCAAATATCGATTTGAAATTTTCACTTCCGGTTTACTATACGTAAAACAATTTAAATTTAAAATTCGACAAAAAAATTAAAAACTTTAACTTTTGAACTATAAGAAACAATACTTTGTAGTTTTTTTTACTAATTAATTGGTACAGATAATAAGCATCCAAAAATTCATGACTTCATACTTAGTAAATTTTTAAAAGCTCATAACTCAGCAATAAAGCTTCCTACGAAAAAAAAATTGTGTGTACACATCCATGTCTACTAGAAGTATAACTGACCAGAGTATAAACAAAATTCACGACCTCACTTTTTTTTCGTTGTCCGCTTGACGTGAAATGCCCCAGTAATCAAGTGGAGAAATGGCCCAGGGAACCCTGGGTACAAGTGTTGTGAACTATCTATCCATGTTACATTTGATAGGTTTGACAAGCGTATTCGACAAGCGCGTTGATGCAGCATGTGAATAAATACTTAGATCTTATTTTCCCGTAGATGTACTCTATGGTATAAACTTCTTGATGTGACAAGCCGTGGTATAGGTAGACGTGAAAATAATAAAAGCGTAGGCATGTGATAGTGAAAAAAAATATCGATTTATATCGTATCATTGATTTTAAATGTATTAATATCGAATTCGATATATTGAGAAAAAAAAAGATAGACATATCGGCTTGACATTTGGATAGCCTGTTTTGCTCCACATTTCATGGTACCCTATTAAAAAAACGAAATTATTTATGATTTTGATACTTAATAATAAATATCAATACATAATAAGGCTGGTATAAGGTTTAAACCCAGTTTATTTTGCATAATTTTACTTTGCAAGTTATCATCGGCGGGTACATTTTTGTTATCCTTTAGAGCTAAACGCATAATTTCGTCATTACTATCATTTTGACTCTAGAATCATAATTATGTTCACAGCAATTATTTCCAGAATACATATAATTTATTATAAAGATAGGTCATAAATCGGAATATTCAAACAAATCTTATACATTTTACGTCAAATAGTGTTACGACGTAAAAAGTAACTCTGTGTTGCTATTTTTACAGTATGAGATTAATATAATCTCAAATACTGGTATAATACTAAAAAAAACATTTTGTAACACAATTTAACTCAAAGCAACGACCCGAAATATCCATTTATTTATTCGTCACAAATTACACATAATAATAGATATTACTTACTACCTAGTTATGACACAAGTTCCACTTAGCTATAAAATCGCGGACAGGTCGTTTTAGCGTCGTACGCCGGCTTTTTTTTCTAAACTGTAATAATACGACTTGTAACTATTAATTACACAAATTATGAAAACAAAAAATGTGTGTATGTGCAATTCACACACGGCAGAAGTGAAACTTCAGAATTATTAAAATAAATAAATTAACCAACGAATTTTAAAATGTAAATGAAAAAAAATAAAACACGAATAATACACCACGATGTTTATGACACATTTTCCGAAAGCTTCGTTGTACACAGGCGCAAAGACACGTGATAGCATACTTGTAATCTATCTTTTTTTAAATCCTGGCTCGGCAAAGTGACTACGCTACACCTGATGGTAAGTGTAGCGCAATCCAAGAATAGTGTCAACCAACGATAAACAATGTGTCCGTCGTAGGTCGGCAAGATCATGCCGGCCTGCCAAAGGGCCAAGGGGGAGGGGAAGGAAAAGGGATGGGAAAAGGGTTAGGATCAGGGGGCAAGCCCCCTGGGGAGAACCGGATATATACTGGCTGACCCTGGAACGCGACCCACACAAGGTGGGCCAATATGGCAGGTTTTAGCACCAGTGTACGGTGGTCGCTATCCGGTCGGATACAAGTATCCTCCCACCAGCATCATTCTCTTGCAGGCTAAATCCTATTTATGAAAATGTTTGCCTCTGTCATGACATATTTTCGTTTCACCGAGTTTCAAATTATAACGATTCTAAAGATGTTTCACTTCAAAAACATCTTACCTATATAAAACACTGTTATTATTTTGATTTGTAACACTATTGTCTCAACAAATGTATATCTATTTGTCACACTACTAAATTTAATATTATTTGAGATCACTCTAAAGTCAAAATACCTTAGTCGTGCAGCATTACAACTCAAACTAGCGATGAGTTTTGAGATACAGATGTAACAATTTTAGAAAAGATAGTAAAAAAAGTAAGTATCTCTGTATATTTAACTCAAAATTAAATGTTTGCAAGTTATAACGCTATTTTATTAAGGCTGCGATATTTCAATGAAAGAAATAGAAAGAAATCGATACATCGATTTATTTTATTTTCGACATCCCTAATCTCCGTCAAAGCGGTCAGGTCAAAAATATTCCGAATAAATACTACGACGCACGTAGAATTTGGTTCAATGATAAAAATAAACATAATTTGGTTTTCGTGTTTGATGTTAGGGAGACATTGAAGAAACTGCTAGTGATCGAAGATGTTTAATATGTTTAGGATCAGTGTTGCTCTATCTTTACATTTATCAAAGTGAGCTTGAGTCCTTATCTCTGTTGGCGTCCTCTTGTTTTTTATGGTTCAAGTTCACGATGGCAACAGTTGAAGAGACAGTTAAAGTGTCGGTGGTGATTGATCGAACGCCGAATATAATACGATGTTCTAGTACATTTACAGCTGAAGCGTTGTGTACAATTTTATGTAAGAAGTATAGTATACCTCCCCTTACGCGGACATTGTTTGCGTTACGAGTTAGAGGCACAGATTACTTCCTCAAAGATAACGCTAAAGTCCTCAACAGCTCAAGGGATTACGAACTGAGGATTCGCTTCAAGGTTTGATCATGTTAATATATAATGGGCCACAATGAATAAATTAAAACTAATTTTTATTTTCAATACTCAATATCAAATAAGAAAAAAATATATTAATGAATTATTTTTTGTTTTAAATATAATTATCGTTAATAATTTACAGGTACCACGATTGGGGTTGCTAATAACTTTAGACGAAACAACATATGATTACTATTTCCAACAAGCCAGGAATGATGTTAATGAAAACAAAATACCAGAAATCAAATATCCTGAACACAAGCAGGAACTTTTAGGACTTGGGATCACTGATATGTAAGTTCAATATATATTTCTTAATTTTAGTCGAATAATTGAGTTGAATAGAAATAATAATAATTAAATGAGCATTTATGATATTTTATCAGGACTATGTTAAAGTCAGTGGTTATCAAATTTAGAAGTCAAAGATTTTTTATCATACCTACAAACTATTTGTGTAATCAAGCATGCCATTAGCACTATTGCTACTATTATATTTTACAATACTTAGAATTTCAGAAAGTAAAAGAAGTTGATTAATAATTGTTTAAATACAATTTATGCACTCACATGTGGTAATCTATTGTCTCTGCCTACCCCTATAGAAACCGGCATGAGAGTCTATGTATGTAATCTAGGCACTCCACAATTGTTACAAGATGTTATATTTGTGATTTATAATCTATTTTTTATTTAATTTATTTAAATTATCTAAAAATCATTATTTAATTGATTGCACTTTTTTGTCCTGGCATGGCAGTGTGTACACTGGAACTGATGTTATGTACAGTGCAGTCCAAATATAATGTCAACCGTTAAGAGATATTGTGTCCGTTGTCGGTCTGAAGAATTATGCTGGCCTCACATTTACATATACATATAATTTATTTTAACTGATACAAGTAGAGGTTTTTAAGCTTTAATACTTTGACCCCAGAGACACATTTCAATACATAATCTCAGTTTAATTCTTAGTATAGATCTTAAAATTAGGGCATCAAAATACAGTTTGAAGGCGACACATATAAATTACTTGATTGGTTAATTTCTGGAGTCCATCTGGGTAATCAACAGAATGTTAACAATTTATTATTGTGAAATAAAAATGTATGACATATTTACATTATTTATAGCTCTCAGAAACTGATTAAAAACAATAATTTAATAGTTATAATGGTATGTCTGTCATTAGTGATCAGCATTTTCTGGGATTATGAAATACCAGGATATTTAAAAGGTATTAATCCTTGATGTGCGGGTTTGAAATGATAATAGGGTTTGCAATTAATTGTTTTATGACTTTCACAATTTGTATACATACTATAATATTTTTGAAAGATGGGGAAAGGTAAGGAATTATACCAGACTTACCAGCCTTCAGGTTCAGTTAACATTACCCTAACTGCTAGACAATCAATTTCCTGCAAAACCGACTAAACACTTTTCGGTGGCCTTCTTCGGTGCAGTCATGTTATGGTCCCAGAACCTGGTAAACCTGGATTGTTCCCGGTACCGCTTTTGCCTGCTACCTTTCTGACTTAGAAGCCCCCTCATAATTATGACGCCCTCGACGTTTACTGTACGAGATATTTGCATTTGCACTTAAATTTTGGGGTTGCGCGCGCAACGCCTCCTTGCGTGCCGCGAGGAAAAAGCTTGCGGGCGGGTGACCGCCGACCATGGCTACAAAGGATGGTCAATATCGGGCGAAGTGGAGGCGTCTTAGTAGGAAGGCAGGCTCTGGTATTAAAGGGGATAATGCCACGTAGAATGGATTAAAGTGACCTATGAAATATAGCTAAGTGATTATTTTAAGTAAAACTACTACGTTCAGATTCCAGCAGAACTATATTCTTCTATTTTGAATCTCTTTATCCCACTTCCAGTGGGGTCGGCGCAACATGCTTTGTAATACTTGTTACATAAGATTTGGCTCGTAGTTTTAACGACCGGCCGGCTGCCTGACTTTTCATCCCCTCGGGGGATATATCACCCAGACCCGAAAAAATATTTGTGGATGATACAAAAATTTTGTTGCGTAGCGGGAAATGAATCCGCGGACTCTCGCTTCACAGGCGGCTACTCGCCCGCAGCGCCCCGGAGTTTGCCAATTATTCTATATTGATAACCTATATGAATAAAAATGAATGTTATTTTGTAGTTTTGTCCTCTATGCGTTCTTGAGCAATTCGATTATAATGATAAGGAAATTTTACCAAACAATTTTTTCCTTACTCGGTATTGCAACACATGCGGTGTGCAGTTAGCTAGCTATCTATAAAAATTGCATTTCGTAGGCGTAGCAATCATGCAATGGAATCTTAGTACTTAGTACCAACTTATAAATATCGGACTCAACTCGCTCCAGAATGAGTGATCCAATACACGGGTATGCAGTATGATTAAGTACGCCATGGTTAGACGCCGCCAGAGGCGCCAGAGGCGGAGGTGGCAGTTGTACCGGTTCTTCTGCCTAGCCTCAGGACTTAGTCGGCGGGTAAATACGCTACGCTTCCGCCTTTGTGGCCTACTACACCGTTGCACGGTATTAGTATTCCGGAATGTTACTTTTGAAGGCTCTAGAACTTTTCCATAGTATTGATGAAACAACTATGGGGTTTTTAACTGGTAAAGCGGTTTGATAAAAGGTTTGATAGCGGGCGGGGATCAAATCAAATCATATTATTTAGGCACTTAAATTGACAATAACAATACAATCAAATAAAATAATATTACAAATGTCGAAACTTATCTTAATATAATTAATTACATATAATATGTACAATCATTAATTAATTTTTGTTTTGAGTTAGTAAAAATATTGTCAATTTTTTATTAAAACATTTGAACAAGGAAACATAAATATACAATGTGACGAATCCTGAATGGGGCAAGTAAGTTCAGTTCCAAGGCTCTTTGCCATTTAAATATTCATTGCTTGTAAAATATACTCCCGGTGCAACATGACTTTATATACAATATTTGAATTTGTGGAGAGGCAACCCCGAAACATCAATGGGATTTTTATTATACAACGTACACCGAGCTCTGCAAAGGAATTGTTTTCCACTATCGCCTTGTGTAGGCGATAGTATTGGCCTAAGTAACTCAACTACTAACTTGTGCTTATTTCTGGTATTCACATTATGGTTATCACTATATTTCGAAAAACAATGTAAAATATTTCTTATACACATAACATTGGCAAAAATATCTTGTGATTATACCGTCATGGTACCGATCTCCTTAAAAAGTTCCTTAAGAGAAACACAGTTGACTCTACAAGATCGATGTTTTTATTATCAATTAGCTTTTGCTCGCGGGTCCGCCCGCGTGAACAGCATTTTTCAGGATAAAAGTAGCCTGTAACCGTCTCCAGGGTCCCATCTGTCTCTGTAGATAAATTCATCAAAATCGCTTCAGTGATTTAGGCGTGAAAGCGTAACAAACAAACTCACTTTCACATTTACTTTCATCCCATTTTTCATCCCTTATTAAATATAATTTCCAAAATTCCTGAAACACGTATTTATTTGTTTTACGTCAATAACCGAAATACAAAATTTTGTTTATGTAACTTTCAAAATGACGTACTTTCATACATATTATCATCCCCTGTTTTGACCCCTTAGGGGTGGAATTTTCTAAAATCCTTTCTTAGTGGGTGCCTACATAACAAAATGAATATACAGTCCGAATTTCATGCTTATAGCCTTGATAGTTTGCGCTCGGCGCTGATGAATTAGTCAGTCAGTCAGGACATGTTATTTTATAAGTATAGATGATAATATCAAAATTTGGGTTTTTTACATTAGGTCGGGAACATTTTAGGCATTTAATCTTATCTGAATTCAGTAACAAGTTATTTGCTAAAATCCAGTTCTACGCAAGTGTGTTATTCAAGTCGTCAAAATTATTTTTCTTCTGGTCAACTTTAAAATTTAATGAAGTGTCTTCTGTAAACGGTACAGCTAATCATTTATGTAAATCAAGAACAGGAAAGACCAAAAATAGACCCTTGCGGCACACCCATGGTGACTGATGTGCCAGAGGACCTCATTCCGTTAATATCCACCTGTTGTACCCTGTCACTTAGATAGGAAGCAAGTAGACCAAGAGCACTGACCAAGAGTAATGTTTAAGTTATCCAAGAAGCGTACTAAGGTCAACACAGTCAAAAGCTTTAGACAGGTCACAGAAAATACCTATGGCATGTTGGGAGTTCTCCCAGGCATTGTAAATGCTTTATGAGTGAACCTGCATCAATTGTGGAGCGGCCTTTTGTGAATCCATATTGTTGTATGTGTAGCAAATTATTGAGATCAAAGTGGCTTCGTGATCGTTTTTTTGGGTCTTTATGTATGTACATCGATCCTGCGCCAACTGTGGACCGACTATGTTGGAAAAATATCATTTGATAGAATTTATTTGCGATGTGGTCCCGTATAAATTTAGTTAAGTCCTACTGACGGAGTGCCGAGTAAAAAAAATGAAACTTCATCGGACACAAGGCGTGTGGATCACTATAGCAGGTTTTGACACCACGTGTGCGGTGGTCGCTATCCGGGCGGATATGAATATCCTATCACCAGCAAAATCCTACGAATATTATAAACGCGAAAGTTTGTAAGTATGGATGGATGGATGGATGTATGTATGTTTGTTACTCTTTCACGTAAAAACTACTGAATGGATTTTAAGGAAATTTTACAATAATATAGCTTATACATCAGAATAAGACATAGGCTACTCTTTATCCCGAGAAAAGCAGATCACGCGGGCGGAGCCGCGAGCAAAAGCTAGTGTGTAATATTCGCGTAAACATAAGAAATCATTAGGTAACTCAAATAGCTTGTTTATTTGATATTTTAATAGAGTCGTGGACCGGGGCGTACTTTATTTTCATTAAATTATTTATTGCGCGCTTGTCCGTTATTGTCTGGAAGAGTTTTTTCAATTCCTAATTTAAATTATGTTTCATAAAAAATACGAGCAGATGCAGATTATGAAACGGAATGATAAAAAAGCAATAAACAAGTTTGTATTTATAATATGCGTAACATATTTTTTGTCTCCGATTCGTTACACAAAACTACTGTTAGATTTTAATTGTATTATGCACAGTGTTAGTTTACGTTTAAACGTGTTAACATTTTTACTTCAATTTGTTACGTTGATGGCAAGTCACTCTATAAGTTAACCCTCCAGCGACTGCTGTTCGTTGTGGCTTTCCAGAAATCATAAATATTAATAAAATGCATAGGTCAAGAAGGATATGTCAAGTGTGGGTAACGATAAATCATTAAGTGCCACGTTTATAGTTTATACCACCTTTGGTACGTAACAATGGATCATAAAAAACTAATTGCGTTGTAACAGGAAAACAATAATCATCAAACAGATCAATTAACATATTACGATGTTTCGTTAATGACGATAATATAGTACGCTTTGACACTTCTTCTACACTAATATTATAAAGAGGAAAGATTTGTATTTTTGTATGTAACGAATAAACCTAAAAACTACTAGACCGACTTCAAAAAACTTCGATTGAAAAAAGCAGATCACGGATCCGCGAGGAATAGCTAGTTATGGTCAGGGATCCCTGAGCCATTTTTCAACTTGATTACTCATATCATCATCGACGATATACGACTCATCAAATCGACATATTTTATCCTTGCTACCTCTGTTAGCTACCACAATAAAGAATTTTCGCATAGGGAATTGTTGGGTGTCTCATCGAAACGAAGCTACTCACGGAAAATTAACTTGATAGTAATCAAGTGGAAAAATGGCTCAGGGATTCCTGACTATTATTTATAAAGTTGGTTCTTTCAAAATGTCTCGCTACTTTTATTACATTTTAACCGACTTTGAAAGTTGAGGGTCTTCATTTTTATGTATAGTTAGCACAACTTTGACAAATGTGCACAGATTGACGTTATTATTATTTTTTTGTTCGAAATCGATATTTTTTCTTGATTTTCACATACCTTACACAAAAATATCAGGGCCCATAAATTAAATTGTGGTTTGAACTATAAAATATGAATGTCAATATAATACCTCTACTAATGCCTTATAGGTCATATGCCTTATGGGTTTCGTCCAGTTTAAACCGTATTACATTTACAAGTTTTTCTGCCACCAAGCAACAGTGTGTAAGGACTGTTGTGTTTCGGTTTGAAGGAGATTGAAGCCAGTGAAACTACTGGGCATTATGAGACTTAACATCTTATGTCTCGGGGTGACGAGTGCAGTTCAGAGACATGCAGTGCTTTGTAATTCAAAGTTCTGTGTGGTGTTGCTTCTGTTTATGGGCAGGCGTGGCGCTTACCATCAGGCCATGCTCCATGCTCGTCTCGTCATTCAACAAAAATAAAAAAAGTTTCATAAATGACAGTACAGGAAGATCAGTAGATAGTACGAATTAGTTTTTTGGAGTTGCGTCGCGTCGCGACATTATGGAGACGCAATGTCCCTATAACAGTCGACTTAGACATTATATTTGTATTACATTAGTTAACATCAGGTGCAGGCCAGTTACACAGAAAAAAAACTATTTTTTAAAGTAGAAAACCCTCTCGAAGCAATAGCTCACTAGCAATTGTTTCAATGAGACACATAAAATAATATTATTATTGTAGTGACTAACAAAATTAAGCAGGATAATATGTAAAGATTATCTAATTCTTATTCTAATCCAGTTCTACGTATCGAATACCAGGATAAAGGCGGTTTTACGAAAAACACAATTTTATATTTTTTGGCAACAAATTTAAATGTTAATTAGGTGATTTGGTAGGTAGGTTCAAATACAAAAAGTCACATCGTGAGATGCATACCGAATGAAAGATGTATAGTACTTGGTAGTTTCCAAAGTAGCTGGTGGTAAAGTTGAAATCGTAGTGGAATATTCCGAAATAATTGGTAGGATATTCATATCCGCCCGGATAGCAACCACCGTACACATGGTGTTAAAACCTGCTATAGTGATCCACATTCCTTGTGTGGATCGCGTTCCAGGATCATTCAGTGTATATCCGGTTCTCCCGAGGGGCTTGCAACATGACTTGATGGTTAGTTGGGGCGGGTATAGGGGTACATCCTTGCATTACTGTGCCTGCATCAGTCATCTGCCTGTCCTGTCACAGGCCTCAGCTTTCAACACTATGTGTACGGTGTTTACTATCCGGGCGGATATGAATATCCTATCACCAGCGGAAATGAGTATGTTCACAACTTACATAAGTCTTCATAAGACGTACAAATGTAATTCCAGCGTAAGAGTTTGCTGCCGTTATTTTGAAATAATGGATTAACAAAACAAATACTGATCACTTCGTTATTACTATACAAAGATTAATTAAGTTATTTCACATTTTGTTTTTGTCCAGGACACGTGCAATAGCTGAAGAAAGATTGCCCCTCAATGACGTCGTAAGAAATTATAAGAAATATGTTCCCAAAGTGATTGTACGAAGGCATGGTCCGTTTCCGAAGAAGCACGCCCACGATTCTTTGCCGCGACTATGTGCTGTTGAACACAATGTCAAGTAAGTGTGAATAAAATCACCAAATCATTAACATTATCATAATTTACGACTAAGAGCAACATTCAATCTTCGATCACGCTAGTCATGCGCAAAACAGTACTCTGTGAAGTACCATACGGCATGACATTTCGTACCGCGTAATATGTCATTATAGCATTACTCTAGGCATGACCTGAGATGACACGCTAGGTGAACGGCCCACTATTACTCGTACTGAATGTTCAGTCAGGACTCATGTGTAATGGTAATAGCAATAGATAGATAGACCTTTTAGACCCCGATCGTACAATTTATCGAACTTTTACGATTGCACGCCCCGCTTCACAGAGCCGCCCGTGTGTATACAACGGCCGTGTGCATGTCATGTTTAATGTCATGTGTCATGCAACATTTTGACAGGTAACAGTTACTGTTACAGTACGCGGTCGTGTTATATTACGCGTCATGCATTACTCACAGTACTTACACATCTCTAGATCAGGGAAAAGACAATTTCACTGCAACGTGCCAATCTGCCCAATGCACAATATAAAATCTGCGCGTGGCACGCTTGGTTTCTATACAGATCGATCGTTATGTATGTCATATCTACTATATTATCTGTAATCTCTAGGGGCGCTATAATAACACAAGGTAATAGGTCCCTCGTATGCGTGAGGCCGTCTGGGTTGGTGCCACCGCTTTGTATATTTCTGCCGCCCAGCAACAGTGCGTAAGCACTAGTGTGTTTCGGTTTGAAGGACATTGAAGCCAGGGAAATTACTGGGCATTATGGGATTTAACAAACTTATGTCTCGGGATGACGAGCGCAGTTCAGTGCCATGCAGTGCTTTGTCATTCAAAGCTCTGTGTGGTGTTCCATCTGTTTAAGGGCAGGTGTTGCGCTTACCATCAGGCGAGCGTCTTGCTCGTCTCGTCATTCAGCCAAAATAAATACGATATTTTGTGAAAAAAAAAAATAGCTTGTTGGATTTGGGATTGACCGTCCAGTCAATTTTCCATAAGAATAAAATTTAAATAGTGTAAAAATATCGACATTAATTAATTAGCATATTATACAAACAAAATAACTACATACACATTTGTGTATTACATATTTAATACAAAGTGTTTTTAATTGAAATTGTGAGACTTCCCAAGAATCATTAATCTGTGGGGTCAGGACATTTGCGAATAACATACCGATAATGTTATACCTACGCTATACTACTAATATTCTTAAATAATAACAGAAATAAACTTTAACACTAATAGATAAAACAAAACAGTTTGTATATAGTTCAAACTCTGGGAATTGCGTGTGAGATAAATTTCTCGCTAAATTATAATATTTTTACTATCGGAGAAAAAGATTTATGTATTTTTGTAGCCTTCAAATATCTACAATCAAGTACCTACACATGAGAACTAATGAATTGAATTGTGGAATTCCCTGCCTACGTCTGTCTTTCCGAGTGCATGAAACCCGAAGCTCTTTAAGACTAGAGACTATCCCGCCCACACACCCGCCACCGTCCACTCCTGTGCACCAGGATCAACAGTGGCACGCATTTTTGTTGACACTGAGCAGTGAGGCTCGGCGAGTCTCTAGAAATGCCTAAATGTTTTTGTTGGAGGATTTGGAAATATTAATTGTCCACTTCCCTCCATAGCAAAGCAGGAGACAAAATAATGAATTGAGGAGGTATTAACCTCAAGTGTAAGGACCGTTACAACTGGACAAGCCAAATGTAAAGCACCACAAATGTTATTAAGTGGGTCCTATCACGCGAGCTGTTACACTTGGTTCCAATAATAGGTATGGCGAAAACGCTCGAAAGCACTGAAATTCTTTCTAGTCTCCACAAGATCCATATAGTATACAACTCCAGATGTTATTTGCATACTGTCTAACATAATGTTGCGCTCACGTTGCCAGAGACTACACTCCCAAAGAATATAATGTGCGGATTGTTCGTACCGGCTGTTAAGTGTAGAGCATGGATCTTTAAGACTAATGTGAATCGGCACCTTCTGGGTAAGCTCGCTCCATCGTCGACCTCATTTTTGTCCACGCAGCTAGATTGAAGTCAAGAGCAAACCCATTTTTAATAATAAAAGAAGAATTATTTATTTTGGGTAATTAAAAATCATACGGAAATGTTTTCAGCTATGTGAAGAATTTATATCTGCAGCAACTGTACGCTTTGGCGCCAAATTACTTGGCTGAAGAGTACGAGAATGTTCTATGGCAAAATGGCGCCGATGAGACACCCGTAAGAGTAATGGTAGCACCTTTCCATCCAAATCAACCTGGCATAAGACTGTATAACACATTAAAAAGAGAGGTGAGAAATTCATGACTTGTACTTACTTTTACAGTGCCTCCAGATTGAGGGATACTTTCGCAGTTTTGGGGAAAAATATTTTTCTTGCGGAACTATTGGGAAAACGAAATCCTTGGGGAAAGTTTTGGGGAAGAAATTTTCACACACATCATCTTGTGACGTTAGATAATAATGATATTTGTCTATCCACCCACTCTTTAAGTTTTATTTCATTATCTTCTTATTCTTCTTCTCTTATATATAAAAATCAATTTCCGTTCGTTAGTCTCGCAAACACTGCTAAACGGTTGGACCGATTTCGATGATTTTTTGTGTGTGTGTTTGAGTGGGTCCCGGGATAGTTGAGATTCGAAATTGGACCCGGTAGGTGGCGCTAAGGCGTAAATCTTTTAATTATGCGTTGCGGGTGAAACCGCGAATAGCTAACAAAGCTGATTTGTATTTAACTCGTAATGTATTAAAGAAGTGAAGATTAAATTTAAATAAAAATGCATTGATATACAAAAAAACGGGATTTTTTCTATATCAATGTAAAAATGTATAAATTCACTAAATGTGTTGTTCATTTCAGTGGTTTCAGGCGTGTACAATAGAAGAATTAATTTATTTAACAAGGAACGGCGACAACTCTTTAGAGTTGTCCAGAAGAGGTACACCGATATTTCTTACGTTTAAAACAGAGGAGCAGATATCATCGTTTATATCTGTTTGTGACGGATATTATAGGTAATATATTTGTTATAGACTCTTATTTATTATTGTAAAAATGTGTAACCATATAATTTGAGAAATTGAAATTATAGGTTAATGGTGAAATGGACTTTCAATCTTTCAAAAGACGACGAAACCCCATCACTGAAAGATTTGCAACGGATAAAATGCCACGGTCCTGTTGGGTGAGTGATGCAATTTTTATGTGTTCGACCTAAATATCATGACGGGCTTATTAAATATTTATTGGTGTTGTTCGCAGCGGTGCATTTTCGTATAGAAAACTTGAGGAAAAACGTGGAAAAAAACACGGTTGCTACATATTGAGGCAGTGTCAGGACGAATATAATGTTTATTATTTGGATGTTTGCACCAAAAATAGGTTGGTACTTTTTGCATAGCTAAAATATAGCTCATTATCAATAACTGGATCATTAATAGAATGAAATTAGTTTCGAATTCAAATTACACATCGGAATGATAGTTTTCGTTTACTCTCCGTACATCAAGTAGTAAAAGCTACCAGTAGGAACTATGATGAATTAAATTTGCTAGTATGATTAATTTTATGTCATGTTAGTCGAATACGATATTAGTATTCGAGCGATTCTTTCCTTTTTTACAGTATGAATTATATATTAAGAGTTTTCTGCTTCGTCAATTATCATTTTATAGGAATTCGAAAACTGTGAACATACTCGTAACTCGTGCTAGACCCACAGGTCGAGCCCACTGATTGTTAGACCAAATTGTATACAGAATGGCTCTACTACCTAAAAATAAATCCTCGGTTAGTCTCGCCTAACGTGTACAGCAATAATATCATATGTTTTTGAGCGTATTACACACAAGCCTGTGTATATCGTATACAATATATATTGTTTTTTTTTACAGTATAACAGAAACATACAGGGTAGAATTTAAAGGTCACTGTTACATATTCAATTCGGAAGAGTATTCAAGTATTGGAAGGTTAATAGAGTGTCATCTTAATCCCGAAGGCAGAATATTTCTCAACGAGTGCATACCTCCGTCCGAATATGGTAAGTATGGTTTGTTTAAAATCCAACTTATATTATAAACGTGATAGTTTGTAAGTATGGATGGATGTATGTTTGTTACTCTTTCACGTAAAAACTACTGAATGGATTTGAATGAAACTCTACAATAATATAGCTTATACATCAGAATAAGACATAGGCTACTATGTTTTTTAAAAATCAACTCTTGAAGGGTTTAAAAAGGGGATGAATGTTTGTATGAAGATGGCGAAACGAAGTTCGCGGGCACAGCTATATGTTATAATAGTCGCTCCGTCCGTGTCTGATCGTATAACTTTTGGACATATTCATAGCTATATAACAGCACGCTACGAGCTACGGGAGGGGAGCATTAACATGTGTGTGAGGGACTGCCAGTATTGTATATAGTGTCAGTTTTATTATAACGTACTAAATATAGGAAACAAAAATATAGTTTATGTATCAAATTTTTGATAACTAACTTAAATGGTAGGACTTCTTATTTTACTTGACATGACAAATAAAATATATATTAGTTCGTGCACGTGATAAATAAAAAAAAAAGTATACGTAAAATGATGCCTTCCATCACTCGTTCTTTATCCTTGTTATTATCTTGTTCTGCTATAATACGTTTTTTTTACAGACAAATCTCAGCTACTATTGTGCGGCGAGCCGGTGAAAAAGGGTGTCCGCATCGATCAGGCGGATTTGCAAGATATACTCAAGGACAATAAGAGTCCTAGGTGTTTACCGAACAAAGATATATTGCTGTATACAGGTATTGTTTTTATATTTTCTTCCATCTGTCCTTATCCCACTCGCAGTGGGGTCGGCGCACCTTGTGTGGGTCGCGTTCCAGGCTCAGCCAGTGTAAATATCCGGTCTCCGGAAGGGTTTACCCCTTGATCCTATCCTTTTCCCTTTCCTGATTCCTTCCCCTCCCAATAGTTGAAGGTCCCTTCTGGTTGTAGGGTATACGAACCGCCCGGATAGCGACCACCATACACAGTGTTCAGACCCGCCATAGTGGCCCACCTTGTGTGGGTCGCGTTCCGGAGTCAGGTCGTGTATATCCGGTTCTCCCCAGGGTGTGTGCCCCATGATCCTAACCCTTTTCCCATCCCTTTCTCCTTCCCCTCCCCCTTGGCCCTGGGATGAGATACTGCCAGTATTCCATTAGCAGGGACCCCTAGTTCATCCCAGGAACCAACAAAAAAAAACCCCTCTGGGCAGGAGACATTATAATAAAAGAAAAGAAAATAAAACATTTGCATTTATTTATGGTTGTCTCTGTCTTCTAAGGTTCTGAGAAAGTTGGTTCAGCAAATATATCGGCAACATACAAAGCGCTTTGGAGGCTTGACGAAACCAAGAAGTTGTTGGTTGCATTCAAAACCTTGCAGCGAGATAAAGCAAACGACTATTTGAAGGTAATGTTTGCAAAAAGTTTGTATTGTATTTACACTCTAGATTTAAATATTTTTAGATATTCACGGATATTGTTGTCGAGTTTTTTTCAGCTTAGTCAAGTATCTAATTACATTTCTTTGTATGGTGCTTCCGCAATCTAATTTGTCTTCAGAAATACTACTAACCACTACTATATCATTTAGTGTCGCCCAAAGTCGTACGATAAAAAAAATGCTTTATTTTTGTCCTTTTTTTTTTTTATTGCCTTGATAGGCAGACGAGCAAGCGGCCCGCCTGATGGTTAGCGGTCACCGCCGCTCATGGACATCGGCAATGCCAGGGGCACAGCCAAGCCGCTGCCTAAAGTTGTCCTAAAGCCGTTGTCCTAGCAATGTATTCAGATTTCATATATAACGGGGGTGAAATACTTATATCACACACTATACTTTGATTAAATTTGACCGCGCCTTTCTGTAATAGTACAAGATCCCGGGGAACATTGACCTTCACCCATCTGTTTACCGGATCAAAATAACATTTTAGGGTATAAAATGTGTTGCTGAACACATACCAATAGGGTTGCCTAAAAAAATATGGTCAAGGATATGATTAATTAACATTTAAAAAAATATATATTTATAATTTCCCTGACTTGCTTACCAAAAAAATTTAACCTTCAATGAAAAGTGTACAATGTATACTATCTGTAAAAAATAGGTTGCCTACCTTTTTCTGGCCACTACTACCTGGTTGCCGTGTGCAAACAACTAAACTAAAAAGGGGTAATTGCGCTCATCTAGCTCCTAGCTTTTGTAGGTAGTATACATTGTAAGTTTTCATTGAAGGTTCATTTATTTGGTGAGCAAGTCAGTGAAATAATATATTCTTTTTTTTTTTTATTCGCAAAACCTATCCTTGACCATATTTTTTTAGGCAACCCTATTTGTATGTGTTCAGCAACACCTTTTATACCCTAAAATATTATTTTCATCCGGTAAACAGGTGGGTGAAGGTCAATGTTCCGCGGGATCTTAGACCATAACATGTTGTATATATCCCAACTCTTGTATCAAGTCAGACAAAAAAGTAATAACAAAAATAATGATTTATTTCAGAATTACTGTACTTAATATGAGCTTTTTTATTTAATTGAATGACGAGACGAGCAAGGCGCTCGCCTGATGGTAAGCGCCACGCCTGCCCATAAACAAAAGAAATACCACACAGAACTGATTTATAAAGTACTGCATGACACTACTGCGCTCGTTACGCCGAGACGTAAGATGTGAAGTCTCATAATGCCCAGTAATTTCACTGGCTTCAATGTCCTTCACACCGAAATACAACAGTGCTTAAACACAGTTGCTTGGCGGCAGAAATAGTCGAAGCGGTGGTACCAACCCAGACGGCCTCGCATTCGAGGTACCTACCACCTTGTAAATGAGTGGCGTGTTAACAGTTTTTCCATTGGGTTGTATTATTTTTACAGGACTTTGTCGACTTGGCAAGCAAGTGGGCGTGTATACAGTCCAGTTCAATAGTTCGACTGTACGGCGTGACGCTCAGCTCGCCCACAGCAATGGTTTTAGAATACTTGCCATATGGACCTTTCGATGACTACCTCAGGTGAATATAATACTACTAATATAATAAATTTATTATCTACTAGCGGACCCGGCCACGCGTTGCTGTGCCTAAGGTATATGTTAAATTATATTGTAGTAAACCATTCAATACAGTATGCGCCATCTATTAAATACTTACTCAATTCAGCCTATAAATTACCTTACACCGCCATCTTTTAGAATCTTATGGAACTCACAGATAATTATAACTCTTTTTTCATATAACAAATAATATGCAATATAAAAAAATTACTGTCTTAGAGACTGCCGATAGAAGTGAAAACTTAAGTATATTTATTGAGTACTCACTCTCAACTCAACTCTACTACATTGCACTGCAGTCCAGTCCAGTCCAGTCCCCCGTCCCATCGGGTCCCTAGTCCAGTCCGGTCCCCGGTTCAGTCTGGTTCCCCAGTCCAGTCCGATCCCCATTCCAGTCCGATCCCCATTCCAGTCCGATCCCCAGTGCAGTCCGGTCCCCAGTCCAGTCCGGTCCCCAGTCCAATCCGGTCCCCAGTCCAGTCCGGTCCCCAGTCCAGTTCGGTCCCCAAGCCAGTTCGGTCCCCAGTCGGGTCTGGTCCACAGTACAGTCCAGTCTGGTTCCCAATCCAGTCCGTTCCCCAGTCCAGTCCGGTCGTCAGTCGGGTCCGGTCCCCAGTCCAGTCAAGTCCCCAGTCCTGTCCGGTCCCCAGTGCAGTCCGGTCCCCAGTCCGGTTAGGTCCCCAGTCCAGTCCGATCCCCAGTCCAGTCTGGTCCCCAGTCCAGTCCGGTCCCCAGTCCAGTCTGGTCTCCAATCCAGTCTGGTCCCCAGTCCAGTCACCAGTCCAGTCCCCAGTCCAGTCCGGTCCCCAGTCCAGTCCGGTCCCCAGTCTAGTCCTTAGTCCTGTGCGATCCCCAGTCCGGTCCCCAGTCCAGTCCGGTCACCATTTCAGTTCGGGTCCCCAGTCCAAACCGGTCCCCAGTTCAGTCCGGGACCCCATACTAATCCGGTCCCCAGTCCTCTCCAGTCTTCAGTCCAGTCCTGTCCGGTCTCCAGTCCTGTCCGGTCCCCAGTCCTATCGGGTCCCCAGTCCGGTACCCAGTCATGTCCGGTCCCCAGTCCAGTCAAGTCCCCAGTCCAGTCCGGTCCCCAGTCCAGTCAAGTCCCCAGTCCAGTCCGGCTCCAGTCCGGACCCCAGTCCAGTCCAATCCAGCCCAGTCCAGTCCACTCCAGTCCAATCCACTCCAGTCCAGTCTAGTCCAGTCCAGTCCAGCCCAGTCAGACGCGAAATCACAAGTTTAGCCTCTACCAAAAAGTGCTCAACGCGGCTAAAGAAGTATTCACTTCAAAAATATTTAAATAAATTACCTTATACCGCCATTTGTTAGAATAACTAATAATTTGCAAAAAAAAATATCGCACCTATAAATTGAGATATAAACTATCCATTAACCCAAGTTGGACCAAACTGCACACAGATTGCAAAATTTGATTAAAATCGGTTCAGTAGTTTAGGAGCCTATCGCAGACAAACAACGTGACACGTAATTTTTATATATAAAGATTATTGGAATCAAGTGTAACAGCTCGCGTGATAGGACCCACTTAATGACATCCGTGGTGCTTTACATCTGGCTTCTCCAGTTGTAACTGTCCTTAAACTTGAGGTTAATACCTCCTCAATTCATTATTTTCTCTCGCGCTTTGCTATAGAGGGAAGTGCACAATTAATATTTCCAACTCCTCTCCAACCTTCTGATTAATTTCGTTGCGGGACAAAGACATTTAGGCAATCCCAGAGACTCGCCGAGCTTCACTGCTCGGTGTCTATAAAAATGCGTGCCACTGTTGATCCTGATGCACAGGAGTTACAGTGGCGGGTGTGTGGGCGGGATAGTCTCTAATATAATAAATTTGGTAAAGTTTGGTAATTTGGTAATTCTAGGTTGTCTGGTAGACATCGCTTTTAGCGATAAGTCCGCCTTTTGTAACTTGATTTAGTTGTAAGGTTCTTAATGTATAATTTTAATTATTGATGTGCAATAAAGAGTTATCTATCTCTCTATCTAAATGTTATAGTTTGGATGTTTGATAATTAATCACGCCTTAACGGCTCAATGCATTTGGATTAAACTTGGCACTCTGGTAGATCATGACCTGGATTAGGACATAAGCTACTTTTTATGTCAGCTTCTGTGGCGCAGTGGGTCGGTAGCCCACTGCGAAGCGAGAGGCCGTGGGTTCGATTCCTGCACTGAGACAAATATTTGTGTGATCCAAAAATATAAACAAGCTGTCAGATGTACATTTTGAGTGGTAGAGCCACACTGTAGATAGTTTTGTCTATAGAATGAATGGGTCGGCCCGACAGGGTCTTTACCACTGTCTCAAAGGAAACCGACAAAGTAGCGGCTTTGCTGGGAACGGTGAATGAGATATCCGGAGGTCCAAATCCCAACTTCCTCTCATTGGTAGTCCCTTAATTATCCCTTTCCTTTAAGGTTGCCAACGCACCCATAATTCTTCTGGTATTGTGGGTGTATAGATGCTGTGAAGATCGCTTGAGATCAGATGACTCACTTGTTCGTTTACCGGCAAATGTTATAAAATAATGTTATTCTGCTATGAACACATTGATGACGTGCGTCAAAGGCGCCTTTAAAGAACGTCATGTGCTTAGGCGCTTATATCTGCGCATGTACCCGCACCTGTAACCGCAGCCGTGCGTGTGTCTAACAGAGTAATGTTTTATAGTATAAATGTATTGTACTACAGAGAGAACGGCGAAAGAATAAAGCCCTTACACCTGAAGAAGGTAGCGGCGGGTCTGGCGCGTGCGTTGTGGGACCTGTCGGAGGCGGGCGTCGTGCACGGGTACATCCGCTGCCGACGCCTGCTGCTCGCCTCCATCGACGCGGACCGCATACAGGTGAAGCTGTCCGGACCCACGCTGCGACAGTACACGCACACCGAGTGAGTATTGTACCCACTGACACTACATTATAGTTATATTGGTCGCGTCGTGCACGGGTACATCCGCTGCCGACGCCTGCTGCTCGCCTCCATCGACGCGGACCGCATACAGGTGAAGCTGTCCGGACCCACGCTGCGACAGTACACGCACACCGAGTGAGTATTGTACCCACTGACACTACATTATAGTTATATTGGTCGCGTCGTGCACGGGTACATCCGCTGCCGACGCCTGCTGCTCGCCTCCATCGACGCGGACCGCATACAGGTGAAGCTGTCCGGACCCACGCTGCGACAGTACACGCACACCGAGTGAGTATTGTACCCACTGACACTACATTATAGTTATATTGGTCGCGTCGTGCACGGGTACATCCGCTGCCGACGCCTGCTGCTCGCCTCCATCGACGCGGACCGCATACAGGTGAAGCTGTCCGGACCCACGCTGCGACAGTACACGCACACCGAGTGAGTATTGTACCCACTGACACTACATTATAGTTATATTGGTCGCGTCGTGCACGGGTACATCCGCTGCCGACGCCTGCTGCTCGCCTCCATCGACGCGGACCGCATACAGGTGAAGCTGTCCGGACCCACGCTGCGACAGTACACGCACACCGAGTGAGTATTGTACCCACTGACACTACATTATAGTTATATTGGTCGTGTCGTGCACGGGTACATCCGCTGCCGACGCCTGCTGCTCGCCTCCATCGACGCGGACCGCATACAGGTGAAGCTGTCCGGACCCACGCTGCGACAGTACACGCACACCGAGTGAGTATTGTACCCACTGACACTACATTATAGTTATATTGGTCGCGTCGTGCACGGGTACATCCGCTGCCGACGCCTGCTGCTCGCCTCCATCGACGCGGACCGCATACAGGTGAAGCTGTCCGGACCCACGCTGCGACAGTACACGCACACCGAGTGAGTATTGTACCCACTGACACTACATTATAGTTATATTGGTCGCGTCGTGCACGGGTACATCCGCTGCCGACGCCTGCTGCTCGCCTCCATCGACGCGGACCGCATACAGGTGAAGCTGTCCGGACCCACGCTGCGACAGTACACGCACACCGAGTGAGTATTGTACCCACTGACACTACATTATAGTTATATTGGTCGCGTCGTGCACGGGTACATCCGCTGCCGACGCCTGCTGCTCGCCTCCATCGACGCGGACCGCATACAGGTGAAGCTGTCCGGACCCACGCTGCGACAGTACACGCACACCGAGTGAGTATTGTACCCACTGACACTACATTATAGTTATATTGGTCGCGTCGTGCACGGGTACATCCGCTGCCGACGCCTGCTGCTCGCCTCCATCGACGCGGACCGCATACAGGTGAAGCTGTCCGGACCCACGCTGCGACAGTACACGCACACCGAGTGAGTATTGTACCCACTGACACTACATTATAGTTATATTGGTCGCGTCGTGCACGGGTACATCCGCTGCCGACGCCTGCTGCTCGCCTCCATCGACGCGGACCGCATACAGGTGAAGCTGTCCGGACCCACGCTGCGACAGTACACGCACACCGAGTGAGTATTGTACCCACTGACACTACATTATAGTTGTATTGGTCGCGTCGTGCACGGGTACATCCGCTGCCGACGCCTGCTGCTCGCCTCCATCGACGCGGACCGCATACAGGTGAAGCTGTCCGGACCCACGCTGCGACAGTACACGCACACCGAGTGAGTATTGTACCCACTGACACTACATTATAGTTATATTGGTCGCGTCGTGCACGGGTACATCCGCTGCCGACGCCTGCTGCTCGCCTCCATCGACGCGGACCGCATACAGGTGAAGCTGTCCGGACCCACGCTGCGACAGTACACGCACACCGAGTGAGTATTGTACCCACTGACACTACATTATAGTTGTATTGGTCGCGTCGTGCACGGGTACATCCGCTGCCGACGCCTGCTGCTCGCCTCCATCGACGCGGACCGCATACAGGTGAAGCTGTCCGGACCCACGCTGCGACAGTACACGCACACCGAGTGAGTATTGTACCCACTGACACTACATTATAGTTATATTGGTCGCGTCGTGCACGGGTACATCCGCTGCCGACGCCTGCTGCTCGCCTCCATCGACGCGGACCGCATACAGGTGAAGCTGTCCGGACCCACGCTGCGACAGTACACGCACACCGAGTGAGTATTGTACCCACTGACACTACATTATAGTTGTATTGGTCGCGTCGTGCACGGGTACATCCGCTGCCGACGCCTGCTGCTCGCCTCCATCGACGCGGACCGCATACAGGTGAAGCTGTCCGGACCCACGCTGCGACAGTACACGCACACCGAGTGAGTATTGTACCCACTGACACTACATTATAGTTATATTGGTCGCGTCGTGCACGGGTAAATCCGCTGCTGGCGGCCAGACTGTACACGTATCACAGATAATATAGTATAGACTGCAAGTTTGTTGGAGAGTGTGCGTATCCTTTCCACGTGCGGAGATTAAGCGCAACGTGCTAAAGCGCCCTATAACATTTCTGTCTACGTAGTGAAAGATAGCACGCTTGATTTCTATACATATCGGCGTAGGTATATCTGTGTTATATCTGCTATATTATCCTTGGTCTGTGGTAATATACCTACAGACTAACCTATTTATGGACTGTTATGTTTCCAGTCAGTTTTAGTCAGATAAAGGTTCCGGTGGCCCAATTAAACCCCGCCCCTCCCGATACCTTAATTATACGTTTACAGGGCGGCAACGCACCCTTGATTCTGCTATCATGGGCATCCCGGTGGGGTTGAGATCACTTATTATTTATTAGGTGACCCACTTGTCCTTTTATGTAAGAAAAATAAATCTGTTCTGAGTCACACATAGCTACTATTTTAGTCTTTAGATGCATAAGTATCGATTGTTGTTATTTCTTTTCGTATTGCAAAGGTATTCGGTCACAGTAATACCTCGGACTTACGCGATAGGTGGGACCGAGCGATAACCGTGTAAGTCGAATTCGCGTAAGTCGGGGTACAACTTATTGGGACCAGAGTCTAAAGAAAATAATAATTTAGACAAACGAATGATGCTTGGATTCAACAATTGAGAGTCTTTCGCAGCTTCTATATTTTTTCTTTACCATTTATAACCGTTCGGACTGTCGATTCCGGTAGGTCAATTTTGTTTGCCATATCACAAATTTTTATTTTTGCTTAGAAGTATTTGGTAATATTCAGTTTACGCTCAAAAGACAGTGTTTTTCTGTTCCTTGTTAGGTTCAAATGACACATTTTTTTTGGATGACATAATTTAAGCTTATCAATAAAATGCAACGTACGTAAAAAAAATCCACACGGAACACGTTCAAACCTGTCGTTAACAGAACACTAACAGGGCAGAGTGGGAGAGTTGATACACGCGGCCATCAAAAATAACGACCGCGTATCTCCGAATTCGCGTAAAACGGGGTAGCGTAAGTCGGGGTATTACTGTATTTCATACTCTCAAGATATTTTCTTTTTATAAACGTAAACTAATGAAAGAAGTAGACACATTAGACTATGCTATGCTTACCAAATTAATTTATTAGGTCCACGATCCATCCACTGTAAGCGCTATTTAATTGAGATATATATATACATAATGTATGTATAATAATTAAATGCTTTGTTACAGTGTACATTGGATGCCTGTAGAGTTTTTCTCCGATATGAATCTGGCAAAAAGGTCCGTGTTGGGTGACATCTGGGCATTCGCGACTACGCTTTGGGAAGTTTTCTCCTATGGACAGTCACCTACTGAGACGAATCCAGTTCTAACAGCCAGGGTAAGATTTATTCCTAACTCATTTTTAATCGACTTAAAAACGGAGGTTCTGTACTCAAGCCGTATTTAAAGAATTAATTTTGATGGTTTTTTTACATTTTTTTTTTATTGATTGAATGACAATGGTCAGCGTCACGCCTGCCCATAAACAGAAGCAACACCACACAAAACTTTGAATTACAAAGCACTGTTGATTGACAAAAGATGTTAAATCTCATAATGTCTATTAATTTCGTTGGCTTCAATGGCCTTAAAGCTAAATACGACATTACTTACACACATCTGCTTAGCGGCAGAAATGGAAAAAGCGGTGGTACCCAGCCAGACGGCCTCGCATACGAGGGACCTACCTAGTTTGTGAAAAAGTCTCCAGGCTAGAATCCCCGCTGCCCGTTGGCAGGGAGGTGCAAGTACACCCCCTTGCACCGTGCTGCCGACGCCCATGGTTTAGGTTATGAGTTGTGTGAACTGGTTGGTATGGTAATTTTTTTTTTTTTTTTTTCCTGGCTCGGTAAAATGACTACACTACACCTGATGGTAAGTGTAGCGCAATCCATGAATAGTGTCGACCAACGATAAACAATGTGTCCATCGTAGGTCGGCAAGATCATGCCGGCCTTCCAAAGTTCCTGGGATGAACTACAGGGTCCCCGGTAACGGAACACTGGCGACCCCGGAGTATCTCATCCCAGGGCCAAGGGGAAGGAAAAAGGGATGGGAAAAGGGATAGGATCAGGGGGAAAGCCCCCTGGGGAGAACCGGATATACACTGGCTGACCCTGGAACGCGACCCACACAAGGTGGGCCACTATGGCAGGTTTTAGCATCAGTGTACGGTGGTCGCTATCCGGTCGGATACAAGTATCCTCCCACCAGCTAATGTATGGTATGGTATGGTATGGTATGGTGTGTGTACAGAGCTACGAGATGGGCGCGCGGCTGCTGTCGCCGGCGCGATGCCCGGGCGAGGTGTGGGCGCTGCTGACGCAGTGCTGGCAGCCCGACCCGCTGCGCCCGCAGGAGATCATGCGGGACATGAACCACATGCTGCACAGAGGTACACGCACACACCCACACACACACCCCCCCCAACACACACACACACACACACACACACACACACACACACACACACACGCACACACGCACACACACGCACACACGCACACACACGCACACACGCACACACACACCACACACATACACACACACGCACGCACGCACGCACGCACGCACGCACACCACATCATATTATAACTTCACGCATTCGCTCACCCAGATCACTACATAATTTTGTATTTTAAAATTGAATAATTTTCAAACTTTTTCTTCACTCATGCCACGAAAAAAAAAATTTAAGATTGTTTATCACCGAGAAATACTCTATAGTTTTTATGAAAATTCAGTCAGTTAGTAGTCAGATAAAAAGTAGCCTTTGTTACTTCTAATACCTCCAAGAATATGTGTACAAAGTTTCATGATCGATTAAGTAGTTTTCGCGTGAAAATGTAACAAGCAAACTTACATTCACATTTATAATAGTATATGATATTGTGTAGTCTAGATTACACCACCTGTTCTTTAGATTTGAAATCTTAAAAGTCTGAGTTGATAAAAATAATTATCACATTATTAAGACAGTGTTATATTTCAGAATACGTGCCTATTCACCATCATTATGAAGAGCTAAATATAGCGCTCGATTATGTTGGAAACCCAGACACTGTGTCGAGTAAGTAATGTATATTCCTTTTATAACTAAAATTTAAACTAATATTTCCATATGAATGTAAATTTTCACCAACCATGATACATTTTAAACAACAATTTGAGTAAGTGTTGGCAGTTGATTAATTATAGCTTTTCAATGTCGATTAATAAGACATTCCGTTATAACCCGATTACTAAACTAAAACATAGTATTTTTTTTTTTACGTTTAGTTAAGTTTTAGTTCAAAGTTAGTATTATCAAATAAAAATTAAGTCCTGTCAATTTAGTTAGTTACCACGTATCTTAGACAGGAGTAAACCTCACCTCAGTTATGTTTAGTTCATGACAAGAGAATTGACTAATATCGATATTTTTTAGGTGACAGATTCATACCAAGCGAACTTAGCGAAACAGGAAGCCACCAATCTCTTATTTCGGACAACAGTGGGTTGTCTATGAACGGCACAATGTCGGACCAATATGATAATCCTGTAAGTATTTAGTAGATTTTTTTTAGTTTGATTGTAATAATTGTTTTTTGTTTCTGAATTTACGGACAAAAGCATTGCATTATTTTTGTGTTTTATATCTATGTCAGTTGCATTTGGAGAGGTTATTTCAGTCGACTTATAACACTTGTTTGTTTGTCGGCAAATTATATAAAATAATCGGTGTTTATGTACTGCATTGCATCCAAATCGGATAAATGCCGGTCCGATGTAGTGATTCTATTTGGGGTTTCGCACCAGAGCCGTATTCCGAAGTCGATAAATTCCAGTTTGGAACATAACCTCAAAATTGCAGCGGATGCAGTGCGTAATCACTAAGGGAGATATATTTATTAAATCACCAGTTCTCGGACAACAAAAGCTCGAACTCGCTGGACAACATGAACGCCTTGGCGTACGCGCTGCAGAACGAGATGTCGTCCGGTCGCAGCAGCAGCCTGGCGGGGGCGGGGGGTCCGGGGGGTCCGGGGGGTCCGGGGTGTCCGGGGGGTCCGGGGGGTCCGGGGGGCGCGTTCGACGAGCACGACGGGTGGAGCGCGCCGCGGCTCATGGAGTCCATCGTCTCGCAGGGCAAGACCTACCTCGTCACCATCACCAAGAAGATCGGCAGCGTCAGTATCACATTATTCTTTTATCTAAATATATAAAACTCAAAGGTGACTGACTGACATAGTGATCTATCAACGCACAGCCCAAACCACTGGAGGGATCGGGCTGAAATTTGGCATGCAGGTAGATGTTATGACGAAGACATCCGCTAAGAAAGGATTTTGGTAAATTCTACCCCAAAGGGGTCAAAATAGGGGATGATAATATTTAAATGCTGTTCACGCGGGCGGAGCCGCAAGCAAAAGCTAGTCATTCATAATTTCACAATTGTATTTTGTATATTGATTGCTGGTGATAGGATATTCATATCCGCCCGTATAGCGATTACCGTACACATGGTGGTGATGGTTTTGAAGAAGTATTTCAACAGGCCGGCATAACTCTGGTGACCATCGATAAACTCATTGTTTGTCAGTGGTCGCTGGTTTTTTGGATTGCATCATACTTACCATCAGGTGAAGTGTGGTCAGGTGATGTAATTTTAACATAGCTATTCAGGATTTTGTATAGCCAGTATTGTTTCCATTGAATTACTCAGTAAAACTATTGTGTGAATGATTTTTGCAGGGTAACTATGGACACGTGTTTAAAGGGTGGATGGAACGTGATAATCAAGAATCTCAGAGGAAAGAAGTAGCTGTTAAAAAGTTAACGAGACAAGCTGCCGAAAAGAATGGCACATTGTTTGAAGACTTTAAAAACGAATTAGAGATAATGAAGGTAAAATTTAATACATTATGTATTACCAATGATCACTAAAATAGTCCTGTGTCAATCGCTAATTCTCCGTGATCCGTAGGTTCAAGTGTCGTTTTCTGCTTTAACCCGGCTCATATCGATTGTTCGATCATCGAATCATTTTATTTAGTACTCTGGTCAGTCAGCCTCACTGAGTTCCGCTCCTGTTCACTCGTTATCGATCGTCAGTCCACGATCTTTCATCCGTGGACCCAATCGAGATTGACCGAACCGAATAATTTTAAACAAATGATTGCAATTAATAAGTCAATGTGATCCGGGTCAAATGACGGAATCATTCATAAACTTTTTTTTTGATGATACAACATTCATTTTAATTAAAATATATTGGCCTAAATAAATACGGCATCAGTGTTACTTTATTGATATGATTTTGTCTGTCTACAGTCGCTACAACATATAAACATAGTGGAAATCCTCGGTTATTCGTGGGACCATGGATCCGACGTGCTTATTGTGATGGAGTATTTAGAGGAAGGCTCGCTCAACTATTACCTCAAGTTTCAAGGAGACAAGCTGAGAATCTCACACTTGCTCAAATACTGCAGGGATATCGCGACGGTATGTATCTATTTATGATAATTACACTATGTTACTTGTTTTTTTTATTAAAACACGATACTATTTTTGGATCACACCTTGTGCCCAGTATGGCGATAGGCTTGCTCCTAGTCACATTAGGGACAGAAATAATCGTGGCGAAGCGTATGTGCAGCATTACTCGCACCACTGTCTTCTCCGTCGGAGACACATGCTGGGGCTTGTTATGTTAAATATTGAAATCATGTAAAAACTAGATTTATTATAGGATGCCAAAAGATCGTCCAAGTGTCAAGTCGGTTTATCGAAATTTATTCTCGATATATCGACAATATACAATGTGTTACAGAACAGTCTGGTTAAATTTGAGCAACATATAATGTACCGTATAAGTATGTCACCCCATGTAGTACTAAATCCGATTGAATTGCTAGAACATAAAGCATTTTATTTTTTATCGACTATGTAACATGTCAATATTCGACTTGGTACTTTGGGTTGTATTAAATGATAAATACCACATACAAATGAAGGAGCTACTAGGCGCGCAGAGGTAATGCACTAGTTATTTGTAGTGATGTGAAAAATCTTATCGATCGTGATACACTAATGATTAAAAATAACGTGCAATTTTAGGATGTCTAGATTTTGATAAAGTCTTGTATATAAAGACTCACCTGTCTGGTGTATGTAATGACCCTAAAATATAATCACCCGTTTCTGTAACACGTACATTATATCGATACTTTTTTTACACTTTCCACATATATCTACGTCAAAAGACGTCGACGGATGACATTACATTCGTATTTACCGCCAGGTAAGTACAGTGTAGTCTAAATAGTGTAGTCGGTTTGCCATGTGAGAATAATAAAGAATTCGAATAAAAAAAATAACGGAGTCAAAGCTACTGTTTAAATTAAAAGGTGACTGGTGGCCTACATGCGGATGAGTTGTGGATGAAAACTTACAGATATTTGTATACATCGATAATCAAACCATGTTTGGAGTATGCATGTATGATATGGAATCCCTATTATGTAAAATATGTTGATTCAATAGTGTTTGTTCAACGTAAATATCTACGTGGCTATTAATATCGATCAAAGTTATTTATGTGTAATTAGAGTTGTCTGTTTTTAGGGCATGGATCATATGTCCGCGAAGAATATGGTGCATAGAGACCTTGCGACGAGGAACATTCTTGTAGTCAATAAATATCATGTGAAGATATCGGACTTTGGACTCGCCAGAATGATACCCAAAGAGGAGAGCGCTTACAGACTGAAAACTGAGAGACTGCTGCCTATTAACTGGTAAGGATTGTAGATATTTTATAGTTTAAATAAAATCATATTTTTGTACACGAGGTGGTAGATCCGTCATATGGGAGAGGCCGGCTATATTTTATGAGTGATAGAGCCACGCTGTAGATTAGTATGAATATAGTATAAATGGGCTGGCTAACCGGGTCGTTACTACTGTCTCACAGAAAACCAACGTAAAGTAGCGGCTTGCTGCTGCGTTTTGTACGGTTAGTGAGATATTCAGAGATTCTAGATATTATAGGCCCAAATCCCCCTCCCTTCCCAATCCCTTAACTATCCCTTACCTTTAAAGTCGGCAACGCGCCTACGATTTTTCTAGTTTTGTAGGTGTACATGGGCGGTGGAGATCACTTATTATTAGGTGACTCACTTGCTCGTTGGCCGGTCTATGCTACTAAAAAAAAATCGTGTGCCTCTCGGGACACTCGACAGAAGTGACAACTTAAACTAATGTGGGTTAAAGTGAGAGAGGAGGAGCCTGCCTACTGGTGCCGTATGCGTGAGAGAAAGGGAAGTCGGACAGAGTGGCGCCGTAACGCGTTACGTTACGAAGTGGTTTACCCTCCCATAAGAAGTTATCACTTCAAAAAGTAGGTGTTGTGGGATGATAAGTCTTACGTAGTTCCTGACAGCCAGTATGTGTATACATTGTTGTTGTATACTGTATACGAGACTATCCCGCCCCCACACCCGCCACTGTAACTCCTGTGCACCAGGATCAACAGTGGCACGCATTTTATCTTCACCGAGCAGTGAAGCTCGACGAGTCTCTGGGAATGTCTAAATGTTTTTATTGTATACTTTATAGTGTACTAGCTTTTGTTCGCGGCTCCGCCCGCGTGAACGTTTAAAATTGACAAAGTTTCATACAAACTTTCATCCCTTATTTTATCCCCTTGAGGGTAGAATTTATCAAAATCCTTTCTTAGCGGATGCTTACGTCATATCATCTACCGGCATACCAAATTTCAGCCCGATCCCTCCAATGGTTTGGGCTGTGCGTTGATAGATCACTATGTCAGTCAGTTACCTTTGAGTTTTATATACAGTAATACCCCGGACTTACGCGATAGGTGGGACCGAGCTATAACCGTGTAAGTCGAATTCGCGTAAGTCGGGGTACAACTTTGCATGCACTTTTGAGTGACGTAATTTGAAGTTATCAATAAAACACAACGTACGTCAAAAAATTCAACGCGGAACACGTTCGAACCTGTCGTAAACGGACCACTAACATGGCGGAATAGGAGAGCTGACGCACGCGGCCATCAAAAAGAACAACCGCGTATCTCCGAATTCGCGTAAAACGGGGTAGCGTAAGTCGGGGTATTACTGTATTTAGATAGTGTATACTGTACAGGTACGCCCCGGAGTCTGCGGTGGAGCCGTGGCACTTCTCGACGAAGAGTGACGTGTGGTCGTACGGCGTGACGGCGTGGGAGATATTCACGCGCGCCAGGCAGGAGGTGCCCAAGTTCGATGTCGAGAGACCCAGGGAGCGCGCCTCATGGTCAGAATATAATACTTTTTTCTACTTATAAATACGTACATAAATACTCACTGTACACCCAGGTGTACGTAACAACACTAAGGCTGGGTTGTACCATAATAGCAGTTACAGTTAAGGTTTACCTCAAATTTGGCGATAACAGTAACGCTGACTTTAACATTGACTGTGGAATGTGTTGCACCGTCGTATTAAGATACTAATCGAGGAATCTAGTGTTTCCTCGATTATGTCTAGAAGCAGGGACATAATATTATTTTGGACCACAGACGCTTTAAGGCCTTAGGCCACCCTAGAATTTTCGAATTTTTTTTTTTTTTTATGGTTCCAAATGGTCCCTTAGGACCTCAAAAATGATGTCCCAGAAGATTATGGCTGGGAAAAACCTTTAGGTACTCGGTTTTCGAATTTTAGTACAAGGCCATCTGGTCCGCAGCGAGCTCCTTTTGTGAGCGCTAGGGGGAAGGTACGTTATAGCAGGTATACGGCAGATGTTATTGAAAATATTTATTTCCTGACTAGTCTAGACTAATTTATCCTTGTCGAACGTCTCTTTTAGTTAGTTGGGCACAGCCAAGCATTTGAGAAGGACGCTAGTCGACGAACACTTGTTTTCCTCGATATTTCTGTGAACTTCCATTTCTTTTTCCCTGTATAATTATTGAGTTTTTACAATGAGTGATAAAGTAGTGTACAGTGCGAAGAAAGGAATAAAAACGTCGTTTTGCAATAGAAATAGACCAAAAATATCTCGAAGAAGACCATTGAATCGCCATGAGCTAGAAGCACCAGACGACTTGAATGCCAGTACATCGGCAAAAAAAACTAAAACAATCGTAATATTTATATGATATTGAAGTGGATCCAGCGTTTGGATATCGTATAATTAACTTTACTTGACCAGAAGATCTTCTAACTCGGTGCATCGGTGGTTACACACAAAACAATAATGAAAGCTTCAATTCCACTGTGTGGGCATTGGCCCCGAAATCTATTTCAAATGGTAAAACAATCTTGGATGTAGCCACGGATATTGCAGTTTGTGTGTTCAATGACGGGTTTGTTTCAATTTTGCACATAATCAAAGCAATGAACTTGGAAATCGGCCCGAACAGCTACGAAATGTGCCTAGAGATCGCCAAACAGCGCATAAAGCTTGCAGAAAAATCGCTGTCCGACCAGGTAAAAGAGGCAAGAATCGCATCAAGATCAAGCAGAAAAGAAATGCAAGAGCTGGAAGATAATCTGGAAGGCCAACTGTATGGTGTAGGCATCGCAGATTAAAGGTATTGTGAAATTATTCATGATTTTCTACTACTCAAAACTTTAGACGCGTTTATCTCAATACTGTATTTTTCAAGTTGGCCGGACTCGTAACTCAAGCAATTTTCAACCGATTAACTTGAAATTTTGAAAATATCTTGAAATATACATTGTCTATGGAAGTACGTAGGATTTTTTTTTTATATTGCGTAGTTCATTTGTTATTAACAATAATCTGACAATTTTTCAGGCAAGTTTGTCACTTTTCACTTTAGAAGGGTGCCATTTGGCCAAAAATCAATATATCGCAAAAATCCTACGTACTTCTATAGCAATTACTATATATAAATGGGGAAATTCATTTGCTCATTATTATTTTAAAAATTACAGGAGCTGTTAGGCCGGCCGTGGACCCCGAAAAAAAAAAGACGTCGTCGCAAAAACGCTGCACAGCCGCCATTCTGTAATGAATCGCTTCAAAAAAAAAATATTGTAGGCAGACACTGATATACATAATAAAATCACGTTTCTGTTATCTTGATTTATTATGTAGTTTTTCTGAAAAAAAATCCCCAAAAAGCCTATTTTTTTCAGCCTCTAGGGTGGCCTAAGGCCTTAAGAGATATATCGGGATGGAGGTTATAATTGAACTATCTCACATATATTTAACTTTAACAATAGCTTTAACCGGCGAATCTGGGGCGGTTACGGTTAACAGCTAAAGCTATGACGTTTTTGCTTGACCGGTACTTTAACATGTTTGTCATTGCTAAAGTAAGATGGTGCAATCCACCCTTAAAATATATAAATTACAGTACCGGTATCGAAGACTTTAGGTTATTTTTAAGATTTAGGTTACCGCTATCTGGGTAACCAAGATAAACAAACATATTACCACTGTTTTAGGTTACCATTTTAATAACGGTAACCTAGAAATAAACTTAATACATACAGAGATACCTATTGGACGTCCTTTATCTTATACCGATGGCACGTGTAAGATAGGGGTAATCATTATTTCGGTAACCAGTATTAAACCGGTTAAATTAGATTCTAACCTAACCTCTACGTTAGCAGTGAGAAATGTAATGATAATAAATAAATAACTTACCTTTAAAAATACCGGTAAAATTATTATAGGTTGTAACCGAGAAATACAGGTATTTGTCATACCGGTTTCGCTCCCTAGTTGTGTACCAAAGTTAAGTTTCAATGACTAAACTAAACATGACAATTTGGATGTGGTTTAGTTTAGTCAGATGACAACATAATAGCTACCGTTGCAAGGCATGAACAAATGAGCCGAACTCTCCATACAGAATGTTTATATCTGTTGCAGCTTTCAAATACCGGACGGCTGCCCGTCGGAAATATTCAGAAACTTAATGAAAGACTGTTGGAATCTGGACCCGAACCTGCGACCCAAGTTTCTAGACCTTATCCTAAGTTGCAAGAGATTCATGGCTGAGTATAAGTAACTTTGTATCATGTAATGCACCGATATACTCATTTTACAGAAAAACACTTCAACAGCAGAATGTTGGAACGGAAAAGTGTTGTCCCTAAAAAAGGTGACACAACTTCTAAAATAGAAAAAAATAAGTGTTACAGTTGTCAGAGCTATACAGGTTTTAAATATTAATATAGCTTTATTGATGGCTGTTTGTCTCTTTTTTATATATTTACACATTTAAAACAATGTGGCACTATCTATACATCGAAATTATTCAACCAATCTGTTGTCAGGATTTTGTCAATTAATAATAATAATTTATCGAAGACCAAAGTAAGTATATGAGACAATCGTTAAAAAATAATGTTTATATGTCAAAAAATGGTTCATATAAGGCGTGTTCGGGCGCACAAATTCTGAGTAAGCTAACTTAGGCACTTAGACTATGGAACTTAGTGCAGCCACTTTGCCGTGCTCGGATAAAAAAAACATTTATACTGTGTATTTAATTTTCAATGTGGTCGGATATTTTCTGAATCCGATTAGACGTTTGCCGCAATTCATAATTGAATTTATAACTTCATATATAATTTTTCTAAAAGTAATTCGGGAAACCCTAATGATTTTTCCACGGAACCCACTTTAGGAATCGCTGGCTCAGACCTTACTTTATACTGTCTAAGTTAGCTTACTCAGCCTTTTGTCCGCCTAAATCATGCCCATTGCTGTATTAAAATTTAAACTCGGTACTGGTAATTTTGATAAAGCTACTTTTGTTTTAATGTATCTATGTAAATAAATTGTAACAGGGAAGTTTAATAGTATAGCTTTTGCAATGTGAATCGATGTTGAAGTTTTAAATTTTTTAGTATCGGCACTTTATGGCGACCGTAGTATATGGAATAAAAACAGCTGTGGCGTTGTCTCGAATGTATCAAAGTTGTCAGAATTTCTTTTAAATTGGAGATGAACACAGTCTGATGCAAAAAAAAAGGTTTTATTCACAGAGTGGTAGGTCCCTCGTATGCAAGAGGCCGTCTGGGTTGGTACCACCGCTGTGTCTATTTCCGCTAAGCAATAATGTGTAAGCATTGTTGTATTTCGGGTTAAAGGACATTGAAGCCAGGGAAATTACTGGGCATTGTAAGACTTAACATTTTGTCTCGGGTTGACGAGCGCAGTTCAGTGCCATGCAGTGCTTTGTAAAGTTCTGTGCGGTGTTGCTTCTGTTTATGGGCAGGCGTGGCGCTCACCACCATGCGAGCGATTTGCTCGTCTCGTCATTCAGCTAATTAAACAAAAGACCACCAATAATTATAATAGGTGACGTAAGCACTACAATCTATATGGAAAATAAGCCAATGCCATCACAGTATGCATTGATTACAGGGTGCGATGCCCATATGACATACATTTATTATACGGGATGTGTGGTTTTAAAATTAAATACACGCAGTAAATATTTTATGTTAACTATATTTTATGATTAGGTTCATAAAAAATCATGCGATCAAATTCGTTACTGTACAATCCGAATCTATATATTAAGTTAAGATTTTATTTTGTATATTTAGAAGCGACGTTTTGACAAATGACATTTTAATAATGCACAAATGATTATTTGAAATTGTAGGTACAATATGTAATAATTGTATTCGTGGTTCCTCGAAGCATTTGCCGTAGTTGTCTATTCTAAGTTTTTGTTTTGTAAATATATTTTACTATAGTCTTTATGTCAAGCAACAATCATGCATCTGAATCGTGTAGAATCTGATTATTTCTAACATATTATGTGCAATGGACGTGTAGCGTTTATGTGGATTTTTATCGATATTTTTTTAAATTTTAAGCTATGCTTTTTAAAATGACGATAAATACTTGCCGAGTATGTTTTAAATGCGACTAGTTTGAGAGTCAATTTTTAGATGTGTTTTATATATTGTGAGTGTGTAAATTATGCTAGTCTAACCATTCTGGGCAGATACAATACTAAATACCGTTTTAAACTACACTGTGGTTTCGTTGGGTTTCACGTTAAGTCTACGAGTATGATATGTAACTTTAGTACAAATATGTAGGTGGTCATTGCCTTTAAATGAAAAAAAAAACAGTTCTATAACACAGTTGAGAGTAAGATTTTGATTTCGTTTTTTTATTCATGTAGTGCATTTACTGCAGACGATGAACATATTTAAATGTCTTAAACACCAGCTATTTCAAGTGGACTAGGTAGCACAGTAAATGTTCTCTTCATTCAGTTCCTTCGTATATTTTAGGGTGTGTCTTCGCACGTAATTGCAAACTAGGGTCAAAATGCTTTTTAACACATGTAACAGAACGTTTTGGCATGTAGTTTTTACGATCGGTCTGACGTCACCTCCTCCGGGGACAATAGGTGTGTACAAATTAAATTTTGAAATTATTGTTGTAAGTTGTAAAGTCGTGCTTCACACGTTTCCATCAGCTATATTGTTAATTGAGGCTGCTACAACCAGAGTGGCCTAACTGCATTTTGATGACTTCTGACCTATTTGTATTTTCGTCAATTTAAACCACGGCCGAAATGGACTTGTACTGCCATCTATGTCATGATGATGTTACAAATTTTCTGGTCTTGTCTTGTAGATTAACATTTTTAAATTACGAAAATACAAATAGGTCAAAAGTCGTCAAAATGCAGTTAGGCCACTCTGGTTCTAGCAGCCTCAATTATAGTTAGTGTGCCCTCCGAATGGTTACTCGCATTGTTTGGCAAAACCAAAGATGATATTAAATGTTATTGTAACATCAGAAAAACATGTTTATTTTTAAGAATTTTATTATTTTATGTACATTTTATTAATTTACTTAGTTTATAAGATTTCATTTGCAATTTACTGTTGTGACAAATAATTTAGATATATAATTATGTTTTAATGCTAAATAATGGATCAATTTAATACGTATAGTTAATTGTTTATTTAGATGATATTTTTAAAAATATTTTATAAAATTTGTTTTGTAGAAATGAATGTTTATGATTAGCGACATTTCATTTATTGGTATAGCAGGTAAGTTATTGCAATGTGATCACATAGACTGAGTTATCGAGATTCGAGATGTACCGGTGCTAGGGAAGTATGGGCCTTATGAGAATATTTTCAGTGGATGAGAGAACATCGTGGCGACTTGATATTTGACCGTTTTACTTCCTCACAATATATTATGTACGTTTGTACGATTTAGACGATTCCATAATGACTTAAGCTCGGGTCAGATTGTAATGTACCAGACGCCGAAGCTGTATTAATTTTTTTTTGCCATAAAAAAAATTGAATGGCGTTTAATAAATGGGTATTTCATGATTCTTAGAGTTCCGCTATAATACTACCTTAGATACTACCAACAGAACGTAACAGACACCTCCGATGGTCGATTTCCAATAAAAGATCCTATACAATTATTTGAAAATTAAGAACTATGACAGGTGTTCAGTTTTGTTCTGTCGTAGTATAAATAAATAAATACACCCAACAATCACATACATAGTCCTGACTCTACAGTAAGATACGAGTCTTGTGTCGCGGGTATCAGGAACTACGAGAGACTTACGGTCTCAACACCCAGACTCCGAAACAAATATTTGTGGATCACACAAGCATTTGTCTTGGTGCGGGGATCGAACCCGCGGCCTCTCGCTTCACAGCCGGCTACTTGCCCGCTGCGCCACGGAGGCCATCAGCTGTCGGTATGGCGAGGTCCTTAGCTGTTTGAGGTAGTAGGTCAGACGCTTGCATTTCTATTAATCCTTTTAACTATGCAATATGTTCATTTATACAATTACGTACATATCTATACGGTTTTAGAGTTATATAAGTTGACTGAATTATTTTTTTTACTCATTGTTATGGTTATTTAATTTTGTTTTTCCACCTACGTCACTCAACACTAATATAAAGTCGACTGATATTTTTTCGGTTGAATTTAAATTTTTAACCCTTTCTTAAGCACCTATAGTCCGTGTCTTAAGGAAATCATCTTTATTTTATTGAAGAAATACCTTTCTATTTATGTTTCAATTTTTTTTTTAAGTAAGTAGCGCCCAACGATGGCTTGATATAATAGTAAGTTATATATAAATCGGTTAATTTTTGCACCTCTTGCTGTGTGTGCAAGTGATTGTAAACATGTATATCATCACATCGCTTAATACATATAACGGCGCGTTCAATAATTGACTGACAGTACTGTCAGTAGTGGATTTTTGGATTAAAATACTTTCCAGTACCGCTGGAATTTCTGAAAATTATTATAATTATGCTGGCCATTAGTGCTACAGAGTTACTCACTTCGGTTTTTATAAGTAGAGGCAATACTGTAGATGTCAGTAACCGAGTCATCCATTTTCTAGTAAAATCAGCATCAGTATTGCTATTATTTCCGAACATGAACTGAATCAATATTGATAGTTACACAGTTATTGTCCCTATACAAACACAACACGCACACATTGCAAGGTGTGCAAGCATGGGTTGATTTATCTATAACTCCAACAAAATAGTCTTTAAGAATTGTAACCAATGCAACGAAATATTACATAATAGGGGGGTCATAAACGACAATAACCATTGGAACTGATGATGGGACGAAATGATGCAACAACGAATTTAATATTTTAGTGTAGTGCAGTGTTTCCCAACATTTTTTAGGCCATGCCTCACCTTAACATTTTTTTTGTTAAATTTGTCACCTATATCTAGCATTGCATTTAAATAACCCAAAGCGAAGGGGGTTAAAGTCGTGTCGAGTCCATTTTTAAATTGCCCCCCGTAACTATCAAATTGCCCTCCCTGTGGGGTGTGGGCCCTACGTTGGGAAACACTGGTGTAGTGTGTCTATGTAAATGAGAACATCACGGACTAGACGATTGTTTGAAAATATACAAAACACTTATCACTTACTTGCCTACGTTTAAATATTTTTTATCGGATTTATAAGTATATTTCGTAGTTTAGATATCGCGGGTGTAGTTGAGGCGCATAGTTAGGCCTCCAGTTCCCCCATAAATAATGTGTTAATTCTAATTTTGATTTGTTATATAGAATATATAGAATTACACATGTTTCATGGCCGTAAAGTTTCTATCTAGAACCTCTATTTATTCCAGAGTATACTTTTATATACTTGTTAATTATTAAACATTGTCTCAATGATATATAATGGCGCCTAAAAAACAAATGTTATGCAGTTGATTACATTTTCAAGAATGCCACGTTTTATAACATCTTCGCCCGAAAGTAATATATCTGATAGTATTTAAAATTAATTTGGTATATTTTAAAGACATTTAGTAAGTCTCTTTGAGATATTCTTTGTTTAATGATTGCACAATTTTAAATTCATTACCTTCATATTGTATATTCGCTTAGGATCAATCAAAAATCTCGACGGCTTTCCCAATCGATATTTTATGAGTACCTAATATTTCTTTTTAATTAATTGTAAAGTCAATTCAATGTTTTTATGTAATCGATTTGTATCGATTCGAATCGAATGCTTTAAATATTTTCTGTCTAAATTTTAATAAATCCATAGTCTAACAGCCGTGTAGTCAGATGAATGTCTCAATCAATTTTGGTAAGTTCCTGCGATAATTAGGTCGATATGAATGTTAAAATAAATTCGATTTACTTCAAGATCGTAAAGTATAGTCTGTCGTATAAGATTATTGCGCCTGAAACCAGGTCGTTTGCTTGAAATGTTGCTGTAAGTATAAGTTACATTGTAAGATGTAAGTGAATTTTAAATATATATATTTTAAGACTGGTCTTATCGTTTTCGAACAATGTAAATTATGATGCAATGAAATAATTCTCGCCATAACAAAAATGTATGTAAGCAGGCCGTTTGGGTATTTGTGTAATTACCTTATTGACTGATGGCCTATAAAGCAATGCTGGGTCCGTGAAAATAAAAGATTTATAGGCAGTTATTGTGATAAATATTCAAAAGGATATTTTCGTCCTGTGTGCGAGATTGTTGGAATGTTTGTAGAATATTTTATATCGACGTAGAATTATTGATGTACAACGAACATTATAAGATGCGTAAATGTTATTTCTTAAGCTGTAGAACGTTATGTTTTGCATTGTTCGAAATAACGCCATGTCGATGTTATTTGCCATGAAATTTAAAATAAATTATTGTCGGTACGTGATGTGGTATTTTTATTATTATCCTTTGGGGGTCTTGTGTAATAGGTCTTTAGTTCTTTACGTGTGTTACATTTTAAACTCTGTTGAATTACATGAAACAACGTAATACAAATCTATATATCGACACTTTGATAACACAGGGGAGTAAAAATGAGTTAGGCGCATGCGCGCCAGTGGAATCTAACCGGGAGAGAATGAGGCACTTCTTTTTATTTTATTTATTTGGAGCAAAAACCAGTTACACGTTAAAAATACACAAAAACAGACTGTCTCTCACGTAGGAGGGACCATACTAACATACCGCCTTGTGATTTTATCATGTTTTACTTTAAAACGATGATATTAGAATGTGTAATGTATTGCACCGATAATGAATATTGTTACATCATCTGAACTCACGGTTAGAATCAAAAAGGGAGGAAAGGCTGAGGTAGTAGGTAAATAATAATTACTATTGGACGTAACAAAAATTAAACAGTTTGGGTCACTTATGCACCACAAACCCAGCTGGTGTCACGCAAGGAGCTGTATTGAGTTGGCAGAAACTTTGAGCAGGCAGGAATATTATCTATGATGAGTAGCTTCATTCGGTAACAACCATAATACCTACAATCAACATTCTGCCTTCAGTTTTGGACATGCTTCCTGTTTGATAATTTTTCTGTGATGAGATAACATACAAGCATCACAGGATCAACATTTTTAAATATGCACACTGCCATTTGTCGCTCTCTATGCATTTTTTAATCAAATAAAATTAAAAATACTCAGGATCTTTCATGGGCGTCGAAGAACACTAACCATCAGGTAACCCAGTTGCTTTTTTGCCACCCCCTGCTATGGAAAAACTAATACTTACAAAATTGGTTTATTTCAGGAATCAAATAATAAATAATTCTAATGGTGTATTTTCCTTTACGAGTATCCTTATATTATTAAACGAGAAAGTGAGTTTGTTGTTACACTTTAGTAGCAAGAGCAAAGTTATTTTAATATGTTATGTCGTATTTGAGATTGGTGGTTATTTCGGTCTTAATCGATAATGCTGCCTATCCCTAAAAACGCCCTCGGGAGTCGGGACATTGTAGAACTTAAATAATTTTTATTTTGCTGAAGCTCTCATATGAATAAGAAGTAGGTAGTGTTACATAAATTCTGAGGGCTATGCTTAATAAATGCATCCTGCAAATCGTTTTTGCTTATAACTAAATAACAAAGAAACGTTTTGCAATTTGCAGAACTCTTGGCATATAAAAATGGTCAGAGTTCTTTAAAAACTTCAAGTGTGAAAATGGGTTCCTCAGTTTAAGTGTTTATCGTATCTTGAGCCAAATTAAAAGCTGTGCAAAGTCGCGATACGGGTGATATATTGTACTGTGCTTGTTACACGACATGTGATGTACGACGAAAACGGTCTAGATATCTTTTTTTGACCCTTGGAGTGAATTAAAGGGGTCCCCGCTAATGAGATACTGGCGACCCCCGCAGTATCTCATCCCCGGGCCAAAGTGGAGGGGGAAGATAAAGGGAAGGCAAGGTATAGGATCAGAGGGCAAGCCCTCTGGGCGAGAACCGGATATACACTGGATGACCCTGAAACGCGCCCCACACAAGGTGGGTCACTATGGCAGGTTTTAGCACCAATGTACGGTGGTCGCTATCTGGTCGGATACAAGTATCCTACCAGCCGGTCTAGATATCAGGTCAGGCTAACAGACCCGGGGTTACTGGGGCCGCAGCATTTGCCGCCTGGGGCACGTGCCCCGTCCCGTATGGATCCGGGCTTGCATACAAGCAGCAATAGTTCAGCGGGGAGTAGTACTGCTGTGAGGAATACAGGTTCGAAACCAGGTACCCAAGAGCATACGCCTCTTACTTTTCTAAGTTTGTTAATTATCGCTTGCTATTACGGTGAAGGAAATATCGCGAGGAAACCTGTATAAGGCTCAGAACCGCAACTTCTCGAAACATGTTAGTGTATAAATACTACACAAAATTTTATGTATGTAGTCAAGTTTATTTAAGCGTAAAATGTGATCCAAGAGGCAACACTTCACTGTTATACATAAAGTTAGGTTCCTGTTACCTGGTGATATTATAAACTGAATTTACCGTAGCCTTAGCGAAACTTTTGCATGCGAGCCCAGTTTGGTACGCAAATAAGTAGATAAGTATTTATAATGGTGCTAATCTAAATATATTTTATTTGATGAGTTGTAAATGGCAATTTTATACAATTATTTATTAGGATATTTATTTTATTTTGACGCCACGCTATGTGATACCTCTCGTGGAGGTGACTAGGCGGTTATGTAGGCACAGTAAGTAGACTACAATAAAAAAGTATGCGCTTCGAAAGTCTTAATTTTTACTGATTAGTATGAATATGCAATAAACGCCTGGCCATTCGGACCCTGAAGAGAAAAAATAATAAATAATCTACTGTTTTAACGGGTCTATAGTACCCAACTATTTATTAGTCAACATCACACGTAGAGGTGAAACCAATATATTAGTGTCCATTAAGTTTATATTTCATGTATTAATGTTCATGTTTAGTTTATTTATATTTCATGTATTAATGTATCGGTAATCCGATGATTCGTAATAAATAATTCTGCTAGTGTTCGCATACTTTTGAAATTCTTATAAAAAAAATCAGTTCAGCGAGTTACATGACGATGTTTTCCTTCACTGTTAAAGCGATAGATAATTAACAATGAATTTACATGTAACTTCAAAAAGTCAGAAGTATGTCTTCTAATATCTTGGATCAAATTGGATGTATGTCGGTTCTCTCTTCTAGGCTATCCTACCTTTTTTAATTACAAAAGTAGACGAAAGAATTATTTTAATTTACTCGTACAACATATCGAGTAAATTTAAAAGTATCGTACCAAAAATTCTACCCAAATATTAACAAGGTTATAAGTTTGTGTCAAAGGAGTATTTATGGTCGTCAGCCGTCCATGTAGTGACGTGACGCATTGGCGGACCCAGCTCGTGTCACGTTGCATCGTAATCAAAGTCGACACGACTTCTCGCTCTACTGAGACCAATTGATCGATGGTCGCCGATGCCAATGTGGGAACGCGGCAAGGAAATTATGTTTTATTCACTCAGCTTCTCGTTTAGTAATCGTTGAGGGAGTTTTTTTATCCGAGCATGGCTAAGTGACTGCACTACATCTGATGGTAAGCGTAGTGCAGTCCAAAAAAATCAGCGACCAACGACAAACAATGAGTCGGTCGGTCGGTAGCGGTGGTCACCAAAATCATGCCGGCCTGTATAAATTCTTCTTCACACTCTGAAGTGGAAAGAAGCAAATTGAGGGGCCTGCGACAAGTCAGGCGGATGACCGATGCAGCCACAGATGTACAAGGGTACTCTATTAGGATAGGAGGTATAGGTACCCGCCTCCAATCAACCATGAAGTCTTGTCGCAAGCAAGTTATGAAAATTCGACGTTTAAGTATTATAAAAAAATAAAAGTGTACGAGAATTTTCTATAAACAAGCATTTCATTTGGATATAGATAGTTCTAGGTAATTTTATAGGGAACTAATAACAGTACATTAAAAATTTCCAGTATACATATCGAGTTATGGTCAATTCGTTAAAATGTTTCCCATTATCGCAACTCCGCGAATATGTAACTCTATTTGCGAAAATACTGCACAACAATTTGTTGTTGGAAACTGGCTACTGAATCAGGATGTTTATTTCTACATACTTATACGCCTCTATGGCGGGTGAGTAGCCGGTTGTGAAACGAGAGGCCGCAGGTTCCGTGATCCACGATAGGGCTCACCTACTGACAGTACATAATTACTTTAGAAACGCACGATATTCATAAACGCAATTTTTTTGAGAAATTTAAAAGTGAACTTTATACCCCTTTTCAGCATATTCCGCCTATGAAGCAGTATGAGATTTGGCATATTTACATTTTTTTGGGAGAAGGAAGTGCAGAAATCTAAAATTTAAAAATAAGATATGGGAACAAATATGTACATCAAATAAAATAAAACATTCAAGGCCTATTATAAAACTTTACTCTTATTTTAAACCAGGTTTATATTGGTCAGTTTGTAAGTGTTACTCTAGTTCTTAGATGGCTCGTTTTGTAATACAGGTCTTATTGATTACGCTCACACTGCCAATGTCATTAGCTATACATGTATTAGTACACGCCCGCAGCTGACTGCTGACGTAATATAACAAAATTAAAAAAGTTGATTATAGAGATAGAAGTTCGGCTTGAACAACGATCCTTAGGCTTAGACGCTACTTACATCCACTTGCACAATAATACTTTAACATATTTCGCCGCTAAACATGTTTAAAAAACGTTAAATCGTATGCAAATTTAACATTAGTATTAAACATGTTTAGTAGTTAAATTATACGATTATGGATCGTAGTACAAATCGCCCTAAAATGAATCACTGTCGAGTTTCGACCACTACGTGACCACTGGTTATAATATTGTTTTTAGACATTATAATAAATTTTTAAGATTGAACTACTTATATTATCGTTAATAACAAATAATGATACCGTTTTTTTTGTGCTAATTATTTAACAGCGAATAAGATTAAGTTATAATTTAAGTGCGAATGTTTTGGATGAAATTGTTCAATGACCACGTTAAGGCTTGACATCCGAATTTGGCATTTTCAGAGAATTTACAGTTTTTAATATATCATAGTTTAGCACACGGTTCTTTTCATCAGTGTATAAAACATAGGTAAATCAACTTTGTTCATGTTCATTGCCCGTCTGGGATTTAATCCATTACGTAGAAATAAATGCTGTAGGTGTTACTTACTGAATAGCGAATGGTTAACGCCTTTCAGTACATCAATCTTGGTATGTATCTATGTATGGAATATTACTTTTTAACACTTATTTTTATTCACGTGACCGTTGCAGCAACGCAAATATGGACTATGTTTAAACCTATAAACTTGATTTTCTCTGTGCCGCAGAGTATTATTATTATTATTAAGCTTTTTTTTTTAATGGACTTGTGCTGTTAGCCTTTATTGCTTTTACAGCTTCACCTGATACTAAAGCCGGCGCTTGTGGCGCTCAAGCCAGAACTATATATTATCTATTTAGTGGCGGTTAAGCAGAGACGCACCGTCATTTAGAAGGCTCAGGTCTCAATTTGGACAATCGGTAGGGACGGCCGTTTCTACACATAAGTATCCTGATGGCTGACACATAAGTATCATTGTGCGAGCTCTTCGGCCTCGCAGGCGAATCCGATGTCGGGTTCGCGTGTTTGAAGATGTAGTATTATTGTGATAAATATATATTTGGATTGAGTTAAGAAAGTACTGCTTCGAAGGCGTCTGTGATGGGGTCGTTGAGGTTTGCCAAAACATGTTTGGGGCGACGACGAAGGGAAGTGACTTTTTGGCTGTGGGATAATAAATGGCCTGTTAAGCCTATAGCCTTAGAGTAACTAGACGAGCTAATCTTATGAAGTGAATGAAAAATATATTGCAAATGAACACAATCATTCAGTGTCACAATGAGCTGACGAATATCTAAGTCACGCCAGCGAGAGCGTCTTGATTGAAAAAATGTTGTATGGCATTTAAGTCACGTTCGGAAAACGCCACGGGGGCGCAATCGGGAAAATCGGTCTCGCTTGTAGACAGTTTAATTTAGATTCAGCTAAATTAAGGAATTTTATTGAAAAAATTGAAAGTGGGATTTTATCAAGGTCTCTGCTCACTTTTGGGTCCATTTTTGCTTCGGTCTTACTAAATTAAACTACAACTAGTTTAATATCATAGTTTGAGTTAAGATGCTTGTTAATATTAAGTCCGTGATTATCCATAATTAAGTCCATTACTTGATTCGCTAGTTTATTCATAACTTGCATTAGAGTTGGCAAAATCCTAAGCTGTACATGAAATTGGTCTGGAAATATTATACTTCATAAATCGATGTTCTTAGTCCATCGTAGAGCTGGGGGATAGAATATTTTTTTGCGTGGATATAAGAGATGGTCCTGTATTTCAGGAAAAGAGCACTTTAGGAATAATAAATCGCCTAGTTTTTATTTAACTGCCTTTAAGAAATTGACCCACTAAAACTATGGAAGAAAAGTGATTTTATTAAGTCGGTTAAAAATGGTTGAAAGTAATTTTGGAAAGTAACAAGAATGGTATGTGCGAAAACTTTGTTTCATTTGGATATGATGAAATTCTTCAGTCATTTTATGACTTAAAATAATTTGGGGATTCTGGTCACAGATCAGGAATGAAACACTTATTGACACCGTTTGTAGCGTTAGCTGATACATTTAGTGACATGGCATTGCCGAAAAAGGGTCATTACCATATGGATATAGAAATGTAATATTTAATAGTCTAATTTGAAGGAAAATGAATTAATCGACCTTATAACTACGAAAAACAAATTGGGAGCCACTTTTTCAATTCAAATTTGGATCTATCATTTGTAACTACGGAGTGCCCCAGATATCTATTTTTATTAAAAAAAAATATCTGAGGAACAAGTCCTACATTGTAATATTTTTTAAGCAGTGTCGATAAGGACCCAGTGTTTTAAAACTATCACTGGATCCATGACGACCTCGCCTGAGAATAACCGGCGAAACAAACTCAGTGAGCTTACTTAACCTTAGTGGCGTACTTAAGGCTGCCTAGTTCCACTTAGCTATACAAGGGATTTAGATGCCGCTTTCAGCGTAATTAAAAAAAAAAATCTGATATATATTACGCTACGACTCATGGGAACTGGTCAGTAACATGTCTATATTAAAACCGCGATCTAAGTAAGGGGTATGAAAATCGACCAATATCCATATATTTGATCAACATTTGAAGAAAATTTGGGTAAAAGATTTATAATCCCGTCAAATAAATTTGATGAAAGGACAAAGAAGTGAACAATTATATTTAATTTTGATGGATGGCATACCATCCTTAAATGCTTAATAGTGTACACCAGACTTCAGAAATCAAATTAAGTTGCTGTATTAACATTGTTTAATGAACTAAAAAAAATTTAAAAATAGAAAGAGAATTTATCATTAAGTTTCTATAAATTAAGCTCTCATTAAACATTAAGATAATTCATTAAGAATTTACATCAATCATTAAGATTTCTTAAAATTGCTTACGAATTTGTTAATTTTTAGAGCATAGAGCACTGTAAGGAATATTGTGTGAATGAAACACACCTATATCTAAAATGTTAACTTTTAACCTTATCCCACTTGCTGTGGGGTCGATGCAACATGCTTTTTAACACATTTAATATAAAGATTTGGCTTATAGTTCTTAGGAATGGTGCCTGCTTGATGTCTTCCGCTCTGGGGAAATACACCCCACCCGAAACCATTATTTGTGAATTTGTGGGTCACACAAACATTTGTGTCGGTGCAGGAATCGAAGCCGCAGCCTCTCACTTGACAGTCGCATACTCTTCCACAGAAATATATAATTTATAAAAACATCAGCAATACAACCTTCGTTAACATTAGATATTGTTCGAAGTCTGAAGTGAGATCATTTCCAAGATGTAGAGATTTTTTGAGTGGTAGAGCCACGTTGTAGACAGTTTTGTCTACGGCATGGATGGGCTGGCTCGACTGGGTCGTTACCACTGTCTCACAGAAAACCGACGTAAAGTAGCGGCTTGCTGCTGCGTTTCGTAAGGTGAGTGAGATATCCGGAAGCCCAAATCCCCTCCCCTTCCCTATCCCTAATTATCCCTTACCTTTAAGGGCGGCAACGCGCCCATGATTCTTCTGGTGGTGGGCGTACATGGGCGGTGGAGATCACTTACCATCAGGTGACACATTTGCTCGTTTGCCGCCTATGCTATAAAAAAAACTGTTTTAGTAAGTAATAAAACCAAATAACACTGAAATCATTATTTTGGGAGATGGCGACGGAAAATTTTAATTATACTTGGTTCGACGTTACCACTGAAATTTGCAGTCGTTTTATGTAATTTAACAACACCGGAGCAAATTATTTTGTGTCTCGAGTAAATAAAGCTGAGTGTGTTTAATGGATCTCTTGATTTTACAATACGTGACGCAGTATTCGTATGTGATGTGTCGAAACAGATTCACAAGGGAGATTGTTACTCAACAAACTTCAACAGATACTCCAATATTTTGATAAAGATCGTGATATTTAATGTTTTTGGTATAACAAATGATTGAATTAACATTGCTATAGATTATAGCCATAATGTTAAGCACACAATTATAATGTTAACAAACAATACAAGTTACAAGTTTATCTATTATTATTATTTCGTTGTCTTATCTATTATAAGAATGTGATCTAAATATATAAAACTCAAAGGTGACTGACTGACATAGTGATCTATCAACGCACAGCCCAAACCACTGGAGGGATCGGGCTGAAATTTGACATGCAGGTAGATGTTATGACGTAGGCATCCGCTAAGAAAGGATTTTGATAAATTCTACCCTCAAGGGGATACAATAGGGGATGAAAGTTTGTATGAAAATCACGCGGGCGGAGCCGCGAGCAAAAGCTAGTCAATAATAAATTTATGCACAATGCGGTAATCCAGGCTCTAGCCTCTGGGGACAGCTGAAGAAGGTCTTTGAGTTCTCTCAAGAAAAATCTCTTCAGGCATTCCCCCACGATGTGCTGAGTAGTTTTAGAGGGGGTTGCTTAAAAGCAGCCAGGCGTGTCACTAGGCAGTAAGATGCATGTCATTCGTAAACATATAATAAGAGAGCCAGCAATAATCTCCATGGTAACTATTTTTTTAGTAAGAAAGAAGTTTCAAGCTGATTTTTTTTATTCTCGTTCATTAGGGCTTTATCGCTGATACAATTATGTCGCCCGATAAATTTAATAATAACTAGATGACCCGGTGAACTTCGTATCACCTACATATTATATTTGTGTATAATATGGTAAAAACTTAATACAAATGTTTCATTTACATTAAACGCAATTAAGTGAGGTACTGCACCATTGCACGTAAGGTAGCCCGTCGCACATTTAATCCCCGTCCCCGTCCCCGTCCCCGTCCCCGTCCCCGTCCCCGTCCCCGTCCCCGTCCCCGTCCCCGTCCCCGTCCCCGTCCCCGTCCCCGTCCCCGTCCCCGTCCCCGTCCCCGTCCCCGTCCCCGTCCCCGTCCCCGTCCCCGTCCCCGTCCCCGTCCCCGTCCCCGTCCCCGTCCCCGTCCCCGTCCCCGTCCCCGTCCCCGTCCCCGTCCCCGTCCCCGTCCCCGTCCCCGTCCCCGTCCCCGTCCCCGTCCCCGTCCCCGTCCCCGTCCCCGTCCCCGTCCCCGTCCCCGTCCCCGTCCCCGTCCCCGTCCCCGTCCCCGTCCCCGTCCCCGTCCCCGTCCCCGTCCCCGTCCCCGTCCCTGTCCTGTCTTGTCCTGTCCTGTCCTGTCCTGTCCTGTCATCAAAAAGACATCAAGTGTTTCATACCCAGGAACAGTTTGTACTGGAAAATTAAGTTGTCGTTTTCCTTTACTTATTATTTATGTTACCAGTTTGTACTGGAAAATTAAGTTGTCGTTTTCCTTTACTTATTATTTATGTTACCAGTTTGTACTGGAAAATTAAGTTGTCTTTTTCCTTTACTTATTATTTATGTTACTCATTTTTTCTCACCGGGTAAACCTTCCCTGATCTTCCACAAATATTTCAAGATCAGAATTAGCCAAATCGGTACAGCCAGTCTCGAGTTTTGGCGAGACACACGCACAGCGATTCATTTTTATATATATAGATAATAAATAATTTGGATGAGTTGAATTTTCTTGAAAATCAATTTTAAAATAATATACGTGTTGAAATAGTTTATATTAAAAACAAAGTTAAACAATTTTATTATTAGCCAATAATACTGGTCCGGAGTCCCTCGGCCAGCTGATCCACTTGACTACTATCAAGCTCATTTTCCGTGAGTAGCTTCAGATCAAAAAAATCAGACAAAAAAATCAGTTGGTTAGTAATCATACCTATTGGAAGGAGGGGCTTCCAATAGTTATCGATAACGAGGTCATAAAAAATGATTTGAATGAGCTGATTTTTTTGTTTTTACTTAGTTAATATTCATATAATTTAACAGGCATATTGTCCTACAAATAAAATAATAAATTTTTGAGTATCATCAAATCGAAATATTCTATCCTTGCTACCTCTGTTAGCTACCACAATAGAGAATTTTCGCAAAGGAAATTGTTGGGCGTCTCATCGAAACGAAGCTACTCACGGAAAATGAGCTTGATAGTAGTCAAGTGGATCAGCTGGCCGAGGGACTCCGGACCATACGTGTTTTTTGTAACGACATACTTTCCATTTTTTACTTTTTCCTACAGTCCCTGGCTACGTTAACTTTGTTTCATAAATATTTTAGCATTTGTTTTACATAAGTTCACGCGAAAACGCGAACACTTCTATTTATTAAATACCCTTTAAATCTCCATTTAATATATTTACCTAAAATGTACGAGTGCTGAATAAATCTAAAAAGCGCTTATTGGATTCTAAATAAGTTGAAAATGTTATTATAAATTTTATATCCTTTATTTATTACTGCTTTTACTTGCGACTCCACCTTCGGAAAAGTGTTTTATAAAATGATGTCTTTTTAATTTATTTGTTTATTGGAGTTTCGCTTAGCTTAATAATTAATAATAAAAAAAACACCATCCAGTCACGCACACATCCCATCCCTGATCCCACACTAGGTTAACCTGTATCACGGGTACCTATCAGGAACTACTAGGGACTTCTGGTTAAATAACACTCGGAACCGTAACAAATATTTGTGGATGACCCAAACGTTTGTTTTTTTTACGGGAACCCAACCCACGGCCTCTCGATTCAAAATCAGCTACTCACACCTGCGTACAGTATGTCTGCAACTTTTAGGTAACTTCACTTAATAGGACGTCAGATTTTATGCTATTCGGTGCATCAAATCAGAAACTTACGAAAACAACAACAAGGTGGTAGGTCCTCGTATGCGAGAGGCCGCCTGGGTTGGTACCACCGCGCCGTCTATTTCTGCCGCCAAGCAACAGTGTGCAAGCACTGTTGTGTTTCGGTTTGAAGGACATTAAAGCCAGTGAAATTACCGGGCATTATTAGACTTAACATCTTATGTCTCGGGGTGGCGAGCGCAGTTCAGTGCCATGCTGTGCTTTGTAATTCAAAGCTCTGTGTGGTATTGCTTCTGTATATGGGCATGCGTGGCGCTTACCATCAGGCGAGCGCCTTGCTGGTCTCGTCATTCAATCAAATAAAAAAAAACTCTGTTGTCGACCGATTCGGTTTGATATTATATTCTCGTTGCTAGATTTTTTTATTTAATTTAATGATGATACGAGCAAGTCGTTCTCCTGATGTCAACAATAGCCTCGCGAATCATCCTAGACAGAAACCGATGTTCTTTAGCAAGGATTTGTGCTTTGTCAAATCGAAGATAATGTTTGGAGCCTTCCTCTGAATGTTCAGCAACCGCAGACTTCGTAGAGCATCAGACACAATGAGACGTCACTGTCACAAAACCAAAACTAAATTTAGCTATTATTATTTTACAAGTTCTCGGAGACACATAGTAAACAAAATGAATCGTCAACTATATTCTATAATATTTCTATCTATAATTTCGATTTCCATATCTTTCAAATTCTACTAAAAGATTGCAGAAAAATAATATAATATTATATACTCGTATTTAAGACATGAATTATTTGAATAACAAAACTTACTAATTAGAGAACATGATAATATTTGGTTAAAGTCTACAAAGTAATAATTTAGGTGAGCTACGAGTATGTATATTTTTTATGTTTTATAACATGTACCAAACGAAAATATATTTTATTTATCATATAAACAATAAGTTTATCGGTGGTCACCACAGTCATGCCGGCCTGTTAAATGCTTCTGCCTCTCTGAAGAGGGAAGAAGCATTTAGACAGGGCCTGCGACAGGACAGTCGGATGACCGCAGGCATAGTAATACAAGGATGTACCCCTATACCCGCCCCAACCAAACATCAAGTCATGTCGCAAGCCTCTAGGGAGAACCGAATATACATTAGCTTATCCTGGAACGTGATCTACACAAGGCTTGTGGATCAGGCAGGTTTTAACACCATGTGTACGGTGTCCGATATCCGGGCGGATATAAATATCTTACCAGCAGCAAATATCCTACCACCAGCAATGTGCTGCGGCACTAAGTGTAGCTTCCGTTTATGGACAGGCGAGGCACTTACTATCAGACGTGGGATCTGAAAATATGCGAGATTGTTGAGAGCGTTTTTACTTAGTTTACACAAACCTTAGATTTATACTTTGGTTTATCTTAATTAAATTACGACATTCATGTTTGATTTGACGTAATTATATAATAAGTAATAAGAGCAGACGGGGTTTTTCCTGTATATCACATAACGTATTTTCATAGTTACGTTATGTGTAAACATATACGATAGTCACAATCAATCAAAATAATGTCTACTTTATAAACACAATGACGTATTACTTAACTAATAAATACTTTTTTTGAGAATGTATTATTTTTTATAAACTGTAATTTATTAACTCTTAGTAATAATGTATTCAAGTTTATAAAGTTTATGTTTTTCTTTTAGTTGAGTACGGTACTATTAACAGTACGACATTATTAAGGATTATGCCAAAATGTTTTCTTAAATAACCTAATTTATCCGATGTTAGAATATAAATTTATTGTGACTGTTTCTAATTATTTATATTATATTTTCTTATTTATTTATTTAGCCATCTATCAAACAGGAGGCCGCGGGTTCAATTCCCGCACCAAGAATAATATTGATGTGATCAACAAATATTCGTTTTGAGTCTGGGTGTGGGGCCGTAATTGCCTCGTAGTTCGTGATCTACACGATACGATATATTGATATATTATGAGCAAGTAGATCACTTGATGTCGTCCATGGACATCGTCCATGAAAGCCTACAATTCCAAAATAATCATGGAAGAGTTGCCGGCCTTAAAGGAAAGGTATAATTAAAGGATTGGGAAGTCGAGGAGGGATTTAGGTCTTCTGATACCTCTCTCACCATACGAAACTCAACAGCAAGCTGATGATACTTATACTATCTTATATATCTTCTGTGAGACAGTGGTAACAACCCGATCGAGTTGATAAAACTGTCTACATCGTTGCTTTACAAATAACAATTTCTAAGTGAAATCCCTACCTACATGAAATCTAATACGACGCGGCGAGTTCTACTGTTAACTTTACACTACTAACTATAAACTGTTGCTCGTAAGCTTAAAAATAAAAATAAAGCGTTCCTTTGAGGTATTGTAGTACTGAAATTAAATAAAACAACCTTTATTTTTTTTATTTGATTTAATGACGAGACGAGCAAGGCGCTCGCCTGGTAAGCGCCGCGCCTGCCCATAAATAGAAGCAACACCACATAGAACTTTTAATTACAAAGCATTGCATGGCACCGAACTGCGCTCGTCACTCCGAGACATAAGATGTTAAGTCTCATAATGCTCAGTAATTGCACTGGCTTCAATTTCCTTCAAGCCGAAACGCAATAGTGCTTACACATTGTTGCTTGGCAACAGAAATAGACAAAGCGTTGGAACCAACCCAGACGGCCTCTCGCATACGAGGGACCTACCAACTCATAAATAAATAATAAGTAAAATAACGTGACAATTTGCATGTTACGAATGCTTAAACCGGTACTGGCAGTCTGAAACAACCAATATAAAAAAGTTAAAATCATATTTTTTTATAGCATAGACCGGCAAACGAGCAAGTGGGTCACCTGATAGTAAGTGATCTCCACCGCGCATGTACCTACACCTACAATGCTAGTAGAATCAAAGGCGCGTTACCGACCTTAAAGGGAAGGGATAATAAGGGATTGGGAAGAGGATGGGAATATGTGTTTATTTAGGAAATATATAAACCAGAGAGTAATCTATGTGTCTAAACTATTATTGTGATACAGTGTATTGTATTACGGTATTATTATCATACGAGCAAAAGTTAAAGCTTAAAAAACCGTTGTCCATAGAACAATTTCATTTTAATTAAGGTTGTATAAAAATGTATTAAAGAAATTGTATATTTACTGAGCTAGAAACATGATTGAAATTAATGAATGAATCGTAATTCCTTAGACCAAAAGTTAAGCACACCGTTCCAAAGCATTTCTTTAGAAGTAGCTTTATCGTCAAAGTTTTAGAAAGTAACTTTTAATGGCTTTTAGTATTACGAAAGAAAGCGTTTGGAAACAAACAAAGATAATAATGAGTGCTGGGATGGATACCACAAAATTTATTTGTGTCAACACGAATTCGATATGCTTAACATCGTCTCATTTACTTAGTTTTAACAATACGTCACAGACGTTTGAATAAAACGACACTCAACATCATTCTTCAACACAGTTTTTGACAGAAATTAAGTTGGTTTATCTATACATAATATAATAAAAATGTAACGGATAGCTGTCTATACATGGAAGATATATGAGAAAAAATATTATTGCGACCTTTATCAACGTAATAGCACACCATACAATGATTGTATGCCGATTTAGATGTAATACAGGGTTAATTTTAAAACACCAGCAACCTCGCAGGACCAGATAGCTGACCTCATACGGAACAACTTTTGTTCTACGAGTTTGGATATAACTCAATATATTTAAAAAAAAATGATTTTACAAGTTTTTGTTGTGTCGTGTTTTTCTTCGTAGACTGTGGCGCGGCGGGGCGTGCGCGCACGACATCAAAGCCGGCCGTCAGCTGCTCGAGCGTTGACCTTCAAAGCCGCTAGCCCGGTTCCCCACGCTTCGCGTATTTGTTTACGTAATCTGCGATGCGCGTTGTTAATATTCAAGACGGAAATTAAATGAATACTTATTTTTGTATGAAAATAAAATCTAACAAGTCGTAGAACAAAAGTAGTAGCTTATAACCTTAGGAATCTACCCCTGCGAGGTTGCTGGTGTTTTAAAAATAACCCTGCATATTGTGGTAATATTCACTTAACATTTAGTATTTGTTTCATGTCAATCGGTTCACAAATAAAAAGGTTATGCCAAGTTAAATATGAAATATATAATGATAAAATGAACTACAAGCGGGCGGAGCCGCGAGCGAATGCTAGTGATAACTAAGACTATTACCTTTGCTTTGTAATACGACTGCCTCGGTGGTGAAGATGTAATACGTACGCTGTAAGACTGCTATGCTGGGGTCTCGGGTTTGATTTTTGGATCGGGTAAAAGTGATATTGGGTTTTTCTATCACGAAATGCTCAGTATTAGCCAGGAGTCTGGAATTGTGCTAGAAATGGCGATATGCTCGACCACTATCGCATCATGAGATGGAAATAAGCTTAGCGAATTCTCGAATATTCTGTCTACCCCATCGAGGATTACAGGCGTGGGTGTGTCTGTATGTAGCTTAGTAATATTTTTTGTTATTTTAAATCTTGTGGGAGTACAAAGGAATATTGTAACTCGTATCTACATCAAACGACCAATGGAAAACGTGGCAAAAATAAGTAAATGTTCGACAGAAGCGTAGGTTTATTCCTTGGGAGAGTTATTTGAACAAACTGTAATTTTATCAACGTTTGTAAGAATTACAAAGGTTGAAGTTAAGGTTTTTCTTATCCTGGTCGGACATAGTACACTGAACACAAGTAGTACATTCGACCTCATGGTAACATTGCAGTCCAAATATAAAGGCGAAATCTAAAGATATTCCATCTGTCTGACTATAATGATGATGACCCCGCAGCCGACTCGCTAGAACAAGCCCCTATGGCGGATACATCACCATGTGTACGGTACCATCATTATCCAGTCGGGAACAAAAGTATTAGGTACCTTCCCACCATTAGGTTCACGAAATGTATTGATTTTTAACCGACTTCAAAAAAGAAGGCGGTTCTCAATTCGGAGAGGTTTCCTTGATTTTTTATAACATGTTTTTATTAAAAACAAAGTATGAAACAAACTCAGTTACTTCTGAGTTGAATGGTGATTGTTCTGAATGGTGTTACGATTACTGGCGGTTAAAAGAAAGTACGCCTATAATACTACAGAAATAAACCACAGCATGATACAAAAAAAGTATAAGCGCGTTGTAGGTTTCCTTCAAAGAACTGAGGAAATACGCAGTAAACAAATCAAATCAAATCAAATCATTTATTGAATCAGTAAAATGTCAAACATCATTTAGATTCAGTCTAATTTTAACTCTACCGCCAGTTCGGAATGCTGATTCGTTAAAGAAGAACGGGCAAGAAACTCTAACGTTGCTCTTTTCTAAACTTATTACAATATATATTAGCACTACATACATTGAAGTATTATTTATTTGAGTTAGAGTAGCTCAATTTATGCCAATGAGGAACGTCATAAAGTAAAATGAGTATCTAAAAACAGTTACTCCCGCAGCGTGCCGCTTAATCCAGAACAAATGTAATTTTGTTAATGTAACATTTATTTCCTTTTGAAACAAAGCCTGGACTGAAGCAATCAGTGTTACAGTACAAAGATTAATCAGTCGATAGAGATCAAACGATCTCGGGATTCGACAAGATGTTGTCTGAGTCTTTTGGTACTGTGACGTCATCAGTTAACCCGTGGAACTAAGCCTTAAGAGCTCAAGATTATCCAAAGGATATGTGCAACAACCCTTCATTAGGGAAATTGCGTTCGAAAGCGATTTGTAAGAGACCATTACCCGACGGATGGAAAGGTTTTTTTTTATAGCATAGGCCGGCAAACGACCAAGTGGGTCACCTGATGGTAAGTGATCTCCACCACCCATGTACGCCCACCACCAGAAGGATCATGGGCGCGTTGCCGACCTTAAAGGAAAGGGATAATTAGGGATTGGGAAGGGGAGGGGATTTGGGCTTCCGGATATCTCACTCACCGTACGAAACGCAGCAGCAAGCCGCTACTTTACGTCGGTTTTCTGTGAGACAGTAGTAACAACCCGGTCCAGCCAGCTCATTCATGCTATAGACAAAACTGTCTACAGCGTGGCTCTACCACTCAGACAATTTGGTTATTATTCAAGGTTTGCATTGTTGCCAAAGTTTTAACTAAAGCCGTAATTTCTTATCTTCCGCCAGCATTTATTAAATTTATAAATTTCGCGACAAATCTTTGTTAAGTTTACCTTTGAAGTTTCTTATTATGAGGTCTCTCATAAATTAAAACGCTTCTTTATTTAGAGAATTATTTGAAATAAAACGTTGTTTTCTCCGACATTTGATAATAAATTTAAAGCTCAAAGGGATTTTTTTGCCAAAAGATCATATTTTTGTTGGGAATAGACTAAAATGTTTCTTTAACAAAGAGTAACGTTAATGAATTGCCACCATAATTAATATTTGGAAGACATCCTGTCGTCAAAAAAAATTGAGTCATTTTTTCCGCAACGTGTAAGGCTCTCGACACACTATCGTGTATTTTTTTTTATATTTAATTGAATGACGAGACGAGCAAGGGCCACGCCTGCCCATAAACAGAATCAACACCACATAGAACTTTGAAATACAAAGCACTGCGTGGCACTGAACTGCGCTCGTTACCCCGAGACATAAGATGTTAAGTCTCATAATGCCTAGTAATTTCAATGGCTTCAATGTCCATCAAACCGAAACACAACAGTGCTTACACACTGTTGCTTAGAGGCAAGCGTATTAGACGCTATGTTCAAGTTATTTTTTTTTATATTTCCCCTACGAAACTATACAACAAGTCTAAAAGCATGTTTATAGTATAAAATGTAAGTACCAAGATTATTTCAATGAAAATTTCCAAATCCTTTCATTCCAATTCCATAAGATTCTAAGAGATGGCAGTGTAAGGTAATTTATCGGCTGGCTGAAGTTCACAATTTTTTTAATTACTTTAATACTATAAAAGTTAGTTAGTAATCCTATAAAAACAAAGCCCTTAGTACAGACGCAGACTGATTTTCTGTTTCATCGCTTACACGTAAATGAAAATAGACAAGGAATATCACAGTTTCATATAAAGTAATATCACATAAATCCACACGCTTGTTTCCCTGAAGAGGTAAGCGTGGGCAGTGGGCACCCACTGTTTGCCGAACTTATTTCTGTCCTATTAAGCCTCGCTATTTCGGGAATTCATAATTTTATGCTTGTAAAGCCGTTGAAATTTTGTCTTTTACTCATGTTAAATATAGCGTATCAATTCATAGTATTAAACAAAGTCACTATTTGGGTCTGTCTGTTTAAAATTAAATGAAGTCGTTTATTGATCATGTAGGCAATTTAAGTAGCGTTTATGACAAGTTAGTCCAAAAATAATATAAATTATTTATTAGAAATAATATCAACATATGTAAGCATAGCATCATCGACAATACATTAGACAGTTATCTACATTAAATAGGTTTATTTTTATAAAATTAAATTTTTCAACAGCCATTTTGTAATAACGAATTGTCGGATAGTGTCACTGTTCTATTCAATGTGCTGCCGTGTGCAAAGAAGGAGCCAAACACCACAGAAAAGTGCTTCGAGACAACATTCAAGGAATTACAAAGCCCGCGATCCGAAAATTGGCACGAAGAGGAGGAGTCAAACGAATTTCTGGGTTAATATACGAAGAAACCAGAGGTGTGCTCAAAGTTTTCTTAGAAAATGTCATTCGAGACGCAGTCACTTACACCGAACAGGCGAAGAGAAAAACAGCCATATAAACAAGAACTGAACTGAGAAAAACAGTGACAGCTATGGATGTTGTCTATGCCCTCAACAGGCAAGGAAGAACGTTGTACGGTTTTGGAGGTTAATTAAGGGATCAAAATTAATAAAAAAACGCGATAAAATCCGTTTAAATTAGTTTTATTTCAGTGAATTATAGCAGAGTTTAGATGTTTTCCTTCATATCACGGGGTGTAATAAATATTTTAATAAAAGGCATTGCATTATTAACGCTAAAATAGGTTTTACGCGTTACATATCTAATAAGTTTGTCAATATCCATTCACCTAGGTGCTTTACCGCGTGGAAAAATACTATGAAATGGTAAGTTGAAAATACCTGCGTGGTTCTGTACATGAATAGGTACTAGGTGGTAATTACCTCGTATGCGAGAGGCCATCTGGGTTGGTACTTTGTCTATTTCTGCTGTCAGATAGCAGTGTGCTAGCACTGTTATATTTCGGTATAAAGGCCATTGAAGCTAGTGGAATTACTCTGGGCGTTATGAGACTTAACACCTTATCTCAGGGTGACGAACGCATTTCAGCGCCGTGTAGCCGTTCCAGGGCTTTGTAATTCAGATTACTGTATGCCACACCTGCCCATAAACAGAAGCAACACCATGACTTTGTTTATGGGTAGGCGGTGGCACTTACCATGAGGTAAGCGACCTGCTAGTCTCGGCATAAAAGAAAGTACAAAAATATAATTTTGTTTAGGAATTGCACGTCTAATTAAAATAGTTATAGCTTGTCTGTCTCGTAAAACATTCACTGTCTAGAGACTTATAAGAATTCAATGATAGCAGTGTCAAGAAGCAAAGCATTAGGCATAGTCCGGCAACGCATTTACAGATGTTCATGGGCGGCGGTGATCACTTTCCATCAGGTGAGCCTCCTGCTCGTTTGCCCCTTTTCCCATAAAAAAAAAGTTGCTATTCCAATTTTCCAATAATTACTGTAGATATTGTAATATTTATAAACATGTTAGCCAATGGTTGAAAATTGCAATTACCGAATCAATATCATGATTAACCATTCGAAATATCATATCAATTAGTATTATATCTTAAGAGATGTTTTTGTGTCTTATAAAATAAAAAAAATAAAAGCAGAAATGCATAGAATTGTTTCACGGAACTCTAAAAACACTTAACAAAATTTATGACTTGATAAGTTTGACATTGTTATTTGCATCATATTTTGTGATGGTGAAAGGAATTTTATTGGCTTTATGTATAACCATACGGTGTACGAAAAAAACTGTATAGTTTAGTAGTTACCTTGGCGTTTGGGCGCTATAGCGATGGTAGTTATCGAAACAAGTAATAAGAGATTACCAAAAACTTAGAATGGAATAATATATTACGTCTCTACTTACAAAAATACACTAATGTCAAAAAGTATTTTTGTTTTGAATATAATTTTGTACTTTCTCCTCTTGTTTGCAGTATTATTATTAATATTTACTTATTTTTGATATTAAAAGCTTTTAAGGAAACAGCCAGTTTCATATTTTGCCTTACAATATTATACGTATATAAATGTAGATTTGTAACCCCCAAGAAAAAGGCGGTTATTATTTGACGGTTAAATTATATAAAGAGTGATAAAACAATATGATTAAGAACAAAAGGTGGTAGGTACCGAGGTAAGCGAGAGGCCGTCTAGGTTTGTACCACCGCTTTGTCTTTTTCTGCCGTCAAGCAACAGTGTGTAAGCACTGTTGTGTTTCGGTTTGAAGGACATTTAAGCCAGTGAAATCACTAGGCATTATGGGACTTAACATCTTATGTCTCAGGGTGACGAGCGCAGTTCAGTGCCACGCAGTGCTTTGTAATTGAAAGTTCTGTGTGGTGTTACTTCTGTTTATGGGCAGGCGTGGCGCTTACCATCAGGCGAGCACCTTGCCCTTCTCGTCAATCAATCATATAAAAAAACCTTGGATGGAGTTTCAGCGTTTGTTATTCTTCTGTGATCTTCCCAAAGTTGACTCTATAAAAATATTGGTACAATAGATATGAAATCCGCCCACATCTACTTTCTAACTTTTTACGTGACACTGGTTGTAATCAATGTTGGTAATTACTAGCAGCACGTTTGTACAGCGAACACAGTTCGCTAAATAGTTTAAGGAACAAATAAACTAAACAACTGACCTCATGGCGAGAACTACCGCTGAACCTCTTAGATACTGTTTTAATTAAACTAAATTCAGCCATAAAAATGGTAAATAACTGAGGAATAAGTATTCTCTGTATAGTATTACGATAAATAATGTACTTGGAAACTTTTTTTAAATTGCAGTTCAATCACCGGCAATTCCCCTGGTATTTATAGTGTGTATGGGTGGCGGTGATCACTTACCATCAGGTTACCCGCTTGCTCTGTTGCCCCCACTCTTACAAGAAAATCCTTGAACATATATTAAGGACGATAAATTTTCCGCAAATTGTTTATTTATTGAATTCCAAAGTTCCCTTAATTTTTAATTTAGTCCTATTAATGACAAATGTTCTGTACTTGACCTGTAATAAGCGCTTTCTTAGCCTACATGATTAATAAAGATTTTGATTTGATTTTTTGATTTGAATAATAATAATTTTAATTACCAAAAAAACTTTTATAAATTACTATTGCCAAAAAGATTATGTAATTATTTCTCAAATTATTCATTTTGGACGTTAAATAACTCGAAAAGCAATATTTAAATTAATAAGTTTTCATTGTTATTTATATGTGCATTGCGCAAAATAATTTATAACGATATCATGCCGAAAGATTGAGCTGCAATGTTCAAGAACTCATAATAAAGGATTTCGCGGGCTAGTGCTAACGTTCGACTATAAAGAACGTTATCTTTTGAACCATATCAGGCACCTGAAATTTTCGCAGATTATGTGTTTGTTATATGGCGGATATCCGAACAAATATAAAAAAACACAAGATTTAAGTGGGGTGGTATTGAACCCTCGTCCTACTCGCACTTGGCTGGTTGTTTTTACGATATTAAATGATTATATAAATAACTAGTTTTTCCTCGCGAATCCGCCCGCGTGATCTGCTTTTTCCGGGATAAAAAGTAGTCTGTGTTACTCAGTGACAATGTAGCTTTCTAAGCGCAAAAGAATTTTTGAAATCAGTCCAGCTGTTTTTAAGTATTTTTGTATGCGTTACATACAAAAGTACAAATCTTTCCTCTTTATAATATTAGTATTAATTACACACCTATCTTAGAAAAGTTACGTGTGTAACAACACAAAACCTTTTTATTATGTACCTATAATCAGAGATATTTCTTTATAACGGAGACCAGCAAAAGGATAAAAAATGGTTACTGTGGGTTAAGAGATAGGACATATATCATCGCGGATTTTTTGTAAACCTTTTTAAGATGTACTATATGTACTGTAGTACATTATTTTTATCTATCTCGTAGGGTTTAGCCAGCGTTTGCAACGTAAGCGCAAAAAAATGTGTTTGCTTACGCCATCACTAAAATTATCAGTGTTTCTCTACTATACTATGCATTTATTATACATATAAACCTTCCTCTTGAATCAAACTATCTATTAAAAAAAACCGCATCAAAATCTGTTGCGTAGTTTCAAAGATCTAAGCATACGTAGGGACAGACAGACAGCGGGAAGCGGCTTTGTTTTATACTATACTAGCTTTTGCTCGCGGCTCCGCCCGCGTGATCTGCTTTTTCCGGGATAAAAAGTAGCCTATGTCTTATTCTGATGTATAAGCTATATTATTGTAAAGTTTCATTAAAATCCATTCAGTACTTTTTACGTGAAAGAGTAACAAACATACATCCATCCATCCATACTTACAAACTTTCGCGTTTATAATATTAGTAGGATAGGATAGTGATGTCTGCGTCATTAGTCACTCAGAAAATATACATCTTATGTTTTAACTGCTCTATATTAGATCGTCAACCATGTTTCCCAAAATAAACGTACATTGTTAGAGCATAATTTAAATCATGATACTGTACTTAAGATATCAAATAAATTACAAGCTAAGAACCTAATTATCACACAGGGCTTTGAAGTTCACTAACATATTGTACGCAGTATACTAATTTCACCTGCGTTTGATAACAGACTACCGAGCCCACACTCCGCGTCTCTATTTTTCAGTCGTGCCCGTAAACGCAGGCGAGACGCACTGCTTGCGTACTCGACGGTCGCAGATGTAACGAAACATACAATAAAAACATAGTTTTACGAGTGTAGTGAATAATGCTTTTGTGCTCACTTCGTAATGCTTATCGTAAGTATGTTTTTAGTAATTTAGAAACTTCTAGAGTTTTTGTTATAAGTACATGCATGATAAAGATAAATGTCTAAATTAAAAAAGTTGTAACATTATCAGTAACAGGAATAAATAAAGTTTTCTTGCTTTTATTTTTATTTGATTTATGGCCACTTTTACAATGTTTGATTAAATTTTATCTGCCAGATAACGTATTAAACAACTAATTTAGGATGTACCAAGTTCACATAGATACGCTTCTTCGTATATTTATGCCGCTTAATAATTTTGTATTTTATAATCTGATAAAAAACGTGGATATTGAATATCTAATGTCTATTAATATATAATCTCTCACGAGAAGAAAAAAACAACTGTTATACGAAATTGTCTTATGGCAAAATAGAAAATAAAAAGTTTGAATAAAAAATAAGTTTTTCATAAATCGAACAACTAAATATTTTAGCGTGAGCAATTAGCTCTCAGAGTTTTGGCGGGAACTCTGACAGTGCAGTTCATCGCTTATTTTAATTTATTTCATAAACTAGTTTAGAGTTGTGTTTGTTGTATAAAAGTGATGTGGATTTGTTCAATAAACATTGACGGTGATGAACAGTATATGGAAACATTGAAATAAGTGAATTAAGAATCGTACTGAAAGGAGTTAACACCATAACTCCGACAAGACCTTGAAATCGTCCGCACCCGTGTTTCATCGTTCTTGTAAAAATAATTGAGAATAAATTATACTTGACACTGGCTAAATGCATAATACTGCGAAAGCCATTAATAAAAAAGAAAGAATTAGCTCTCATAATATGTTACTGTATATTTATGTGTCCTATGAACATTTTGGCACTGGCTACGCTAATATTTCGTTCGGGGGCGCACTATATCAAATTAATAGCTGTAATACGCGATTGATAGCCGTTTTCATTATATTTGGACGGTCGTAAAAAATGATTTTTTATTTGGCAGCATGATCATTAGTCATTAGAGAGGTTGGTGGTCTCCGTAGAAAAATCATTTATTAACCGAATTCAAAAGGAAGGAGGTTTTCAATACGGGATTTTGTTTTTTTTTTTCGCAATGTTTCCGATAATTTAATAAGGGGATAGGGGGAAAGAGAGGAGAATTTGGGCCTCCGGGTATAACACTCACTGTACGAGACGCAAGCAGCAAGCTGCTTCTTTACGTTCCTGCTGGTGGGAGGATACTTGTATCCGACCGGATAGCGACCACCGTACACTGGTGCTAAAACCTGCCATAGTGGCCCACCTTGTGTGGGTCGCGTTCCAGGGTCAGCCAGTGTATATCCGGTTCTCCCCAGGGGGCGTGCCGCCTGATCCTAACCCTTTTCCGATCCCTGTTTCCTTCCCCTCCCCCTTGGCCCTTTTGGTAGGCTGGCATAATCTTGCCGACCTACGATAGACACATTGTTTATCGTTGGTCGACACTATTCTTGGATTGCGCTACACTTACCATCAGGTGTAGCGTAGTCACTTTGCCGAGCCAGGATAAAAAAAAAAAAAACGTCGGTTTTGTTCAGTAGTTACAACCCGGGCGAGCCGGTCCATTCATGTTGTCGACTAAACTATCTACGCCGTAGCTGTACAACTTATCATAATAATATTCTGCACAAAACAAATATGCATCATACAAAGACAGTCTTGAAGGCTCTGACTCTTGTGCTAGATATCTCTAGATATGCTAGATCTGTGTTACAGGTGTCAGCGTCCTCTCACAATTGAGTACGACGCAGATTTATTTTGTGTACAATCCAACCATTAATATTAAAGAACAGTACAATATATTATGTAGGAATGTTTGTGTATGTAGGAATGTTTGTGTGTGTGTGTGTGTGTGTGTGTGTGTGTGTGTGTGTGTGTGTGTGTGTGTATGTGTGTGTGCATGCGTGTGTGCGTGCGTGAACAGCATGTGCGCATGTGTGTGCGTGTATGTGTTTGTGTGTGTCCTCGCTTATAACTTTAGGATCTTAAGGACTTATGGATCACTCAAAAGGTGTAAACTCAATGACTAACAACAGCAAATCTAATGCGATGCTGGTTTAGAATCACGAATGATATTTGTAACTAAAGGGATTTATGTAAAGTAACTAGATGTATTATATCCCTATATTATAAGGTAGTGTATATAAATATTTATAATTGTATGCGTCACGCATGTTGGTAAACAGAAGCAAGGCCAATTAGAACTTAGAATTATGAACTACTGCATGAAACTGGATAGTGCTCGTTACCCAGTAATTACATTGGGTTCTATGCTCTTCAAACTAGAACATAACAATGCTTACACACTGGTGCTTGGCGGCTGAAAAGGGCAAAGCGTTGGCACCAACTCAGGCATCTTCTAGCATACAAGGAACTACTATAAGTATCATCATCATCATCTCAGTTTATTGCTGTCTACTGTTGGGCGTAAGCCTCCCCAAGTAAGTATTATAAGTATAATGAATTTAAAAAAAAATATCTAAGCCGATAAATAGTTCACCAAACAATGTTAAAAATCTCTTTTTACGTCACATTTGTCATTTATAAAAATAGCATGGTTATGATAATTTGCAACACGGTTCAAATTGAATCTACTATGACTCGTGTCTTTATATCAGCGTTTAAACATGACAGTACGATATATTTTTATACGATTTCGGCTACATCTTACCATGCTACACCAGCGGGCCAATTCTCGTATTTAACATTAACTGAGATTGAACTTTAACCAAACTGAGATTAGACTACGAATTGAATAAAATGTGGCATTCTGCTCCGCTTATAGTTCCAATATCATTTCAGTAGCATTATGATATCAATTCGATATCATTTTAATTCCGAACTAATGTCAGCCACCACAGACTAAATTATAAAAAATGTAAAGCGAATGTTATAATAAAGTTGCCAGCGGACAAAATATATTGGCATTGTGAGTAATTTTGGCGATTTGAATTGGATGGAAAAGTTATTACTTTAGCACGTAGTTATTAATTTAAAATTTGATTAATAGATTTTATAATTTATTAATTGATTAGGTAATTTCTCATGTTTCCCCTAAATTGAAAACCCGTTTTTTTTTCGGATTTCTGTAAATTGTGAGTGAAAACATATGCGTTAATTTATTGTCGTGGTGGGTCACCCAGTGATTACATCTTTGTTATTGCAGGCTCAAAGTACTAAGATCGAGAGCCGTAAAATTTGTATCAAAAAAGAATGTCTATTGTTATTGTTCCGTGATTTAATTTTGTTGTGTATGTTATTTAAGTACGTATCTTTCAATTTCTATAATAAGTTAATTATGATTAAAGTTGAAACAATATCGTGAGTTAATTATTAGTGGACTGTTAGTAAAGTGTTAGTGAAACAATGACTAAACAATTAGAACTGTTTCTGGATTTCACTGAAGCAATTCGGATCACCAATTCTAGGCCTTGAGCCGACTCTGAAGGAGGAAGGACAGTGTATTATCCAAAAGGTTATGTTCACACAGTGCAAAAAACATGGATTCAGCTGCAATGTGTAATATGTGTGTGTATGTAATAGTGTATTGTATTTTTATTGTTAATATATAATGATTCCTTACGACTTTGTGATTTGATTGTTACGTATTTACATAGAATATTACCCATGCATATATACAAATATCCATATGATTGACTATATTTCAGTTAATTCATAATATCATTTCAGTTACATTTCGATGTCAATTTAGTCAACTTTCAATATACTTTTGATTGCATTACAGTTTTAATGGTTTACGGAATGCCACTTGCAACTTTCTTGGCACTGAAACTAGATCGGAATGATATTTTGAACATTTTTAATTACCAGAATTGGCCCGCAGGTGTAATATGGTAGATCCCTCGTATGCGAAAAGCCACCTGGGTTGGTACCACCGCTTTGTCTTTTTCTGACAAGAAGCAGTATATAAGCACTGTTGTGTTTAGGTTTGAGGGTTATTGAATTTACTGGCCATTATGAAACTCCACAATTTATGTCTCGTGGTGACAAACATAGTCCAGTGGCATGCAGTGCTTTGTAATTTAGAGTTGTGTGGTGTTGCTTATGTTTATGAATATGCGTGGCGTCTATTAGGCGACTAAATAAAACATTAACTCTAAGTTAAGGGAGAATCACGGTTTAGACACTTTTTTCTGTAGCGGGAATGTAGCTGGAATACTATAGTAAACTTCATTTACGTGGCCGCGTGACACGGTTGTTTATTCAAATTGTATAAGTAGTCGGTGTGTTATCATTGTTTCATAGAAACTCGACGTTAAGTGGCGGCTTGCTGCTGCGTTTCGTATGGTGAGTGAGATAACTGGAGGCACAAATCGCACTCCCCTTCCCAATCCCTTTTCTTTAAGGTGGGCAACTGGTTCTGATATTGTGGGCGTTCATGAATTGTGGTGATCACTTACCATCAGCGGACCCATTAGCTTGTTGGCCTTGTTTGTGTCATGCCATTTTCTACATCTCCATGGGGCTTAAATATTGCCATACCAGTTGTTTTGATTCCGCTCAGGTTATGATTATGCAATCCAATAAAGTATCTTGTGTCAATTTCTCCGCCCGTATGTAATATGGGTGACATGTTTGATGTGGAGTTCATAAAGTCGTATTGCGTTGGACAAACACACAACTGACATAACCGTTTGGGAAACACAGCGGCCGCTGCAGACGCCGATCGGGGGAAGTTTTAGCACACTGGTGCTAAAACCTGCCATAGTGGCCCACCTTGTGTGGGTCGCGTTCCAGGGTCAGCCAGTGTATATCCGGTTCACCCCAGGGGGCTTGCCCCCTGATCCTAACCCTTTTTCCTTCCCCACCCCCTTGGCCCTTTGGTAGGCCGGCATGATCTTGCCGACCTACGATGGACACATTGTTTATCGTTGGTCGACACTATTCTTGGATTGCACTACACTTACCATCAGGTGTAGCGTAGTCACTTTGCCGAGCCAGGATAAAAAAAAAAGTTTACAAGGTGTGTAGGTCTTCGTATGCGAGAGGCCGTCTTGGTTGGGTTGTTTATTTTTGCCGCCAATCAGTTGTAAGCACTGTTGTGTTTCGGTTTGAAAGTCATTGAAGCCAGATAAATTATTGGGCATTATGAGATTTAGCAATTCAATTCATGTCAGTGTCATGAAGTGCTGTGTAAAATTCTGTGTGGTGTTGTTTCTGTATGTGGTCATTGCCATTAACCGTATGACCTGCTCCGTTTGTCATTCAAGCTCTTGGGGTTGGATTCAAACCTGCAATGGTTTGAAACCAAATTCACCTGGTTTTAGTCTCGGCAATTTGCAACATTCCTTGCTGAGCTATCGCTGCTTTTTTGGTAATTATGTGTTCACGAAGGGTTCGGCTATGGTCCAACTATTCCATACACGGTTGCAGAGTTTATTTGCGTCCCATGATGACATAGATGATGAGCCTATCGTCATACCAGGCATATCAAAATCCGAGCTATGCGTGTCATTTTTAACCGACTTTAAGAAAGGAGGCAGTTCTCATTACGATGAGTTTTTGGATTATAAAAACTTCAACTAATTGTGATTGCCTGAGCAAGCATTCAAACCTAGGACTTCACCGCTTCTCAGTTTTAGTACGAAACCATTAGAACAGTGAGGTGGGCGGTTTTTATTTAATATTATAGGTTTACGTGAATATTACTTGTAATATCTGTTGGAGATGGAATAAATGAACACTGACAGGCTTAAGGAATTGTGGGTGTGGTGCCGACATCAAAGAAAAGTGTGGGTATTTGGGATTTGTTGGGCGTTTAGTAATCTCACTGAACACACGAAACGGATCAAATGAAATTCAGTGTTATCGCCTTGGTCTAGGCAGCCCATTCATGCTGCAAAACTGATTACAACGCTGGTTTATCCCTTACAAAATTGGTAATCTACAAAATAGGTAACAGGCAGTTCATGTATGTACAGTTGCTATCCACGTATGTCCACTTCAGTATTATTAATATAATGCGTCTTGCTAATAGTTTATTTACTAAATACGATCGAATGATGATGTTTTAATGCAGACTAAATACCAGTTACAACATTTGAATCTGCAAGTACATTTCATGTTTGTTATGTGTCTCTGTCAGATGGCTGTATGTTGATTGCATATTCGTACTAATTGGTAAAAAACGAAGACTGCCTGACCGTGTAACTTTGACCGTAGTACTGTATTGTACCTTCATAAGTTTAGTTAAGTTTATTTTGGCCGCTTCCAACAGGTCGGTCTGGAAATCTTTGGGGGAGGCCTATGTTCAGCAGTGGACGTCTTGTGGCTGATGATGATGATAATGATGAAGTTTAATGTTGAAGTTCGAAATAAATGTGGCTCAGTCATATCTAACTGACACTGTTTTTCTACTCACTTGACACAATAAAATATAATAATATTAAATTACATTGTGTATGTACTCGCGTTTGATTGATTACGGGCGGGAGGTGTGCGAGATAAGGCAAACGCCGTATTGCAACATGTCACAAAAATACGTCACAAGATATTAAATATTTGCAAAATTGTTGCATGATTTATGTATTTTATTCGAGGTTGGAAATCTGGAATATTGTTGAAATCTGAATGCTGGAAATCAACAGAGCATAATGTAGAGAATATTATCCATTCAGTAACTAGAAGGTTAAGATCTTCTTGATAATTATTTCTATGGCACGATAATTCTATATCATTATAGTCGTTATCGTAGTTTTGAGAAATTTCAAGACCATGAATGAATTTCATCTAATAAATTATTACGCGTAGGCCATGTTAGCTTGCGGAAAGTATACACGGAATATGTTTTATTTCAACAAGTATTTTACCCCACTGAAAATAGACATTCCGCTATTTATTTTTCTCATCCTGAATATGCTGTCTGTAAACTAAAAGGCCGTTAAGTATACGTAGTAGACCGTATTTTTTTAGGCAACCCTATTGGTATGTGTTCAGCAACACATTTTATACCCTAAAATATATTTTTCATTCGGTAAACAGATGGGTGAAGGTCGATGTTACCCGAGATCTTAGACCATATGCAAAATGATATGTCACTCATACGCATAACAAACACGCAATTGTAGGCAAATGTCACGAAACGCCTTTCAGAGACCTTGCAAACATTTCATTTCATTACCATGTCATGTTAAAATTCCATTCAACGTTCACATTATGCGTACGTGAGACACCCACATACACTCGGTCCGACAAAATGTCGCGAATGTGGAAGCACTTAATGATAGCAAATCTCACATTTGTTTATTTACGAATTCAAAAGTTTTGTAATCTTTGGGAATTTCATAGAAAACCAGGACAAACTAATTTAAATTGAGAAATAAATTCGCGTCAGATGTTTTTTTGTAAAGTTGGTTCTATTCCTTGGGTCAATGTTTAACATATGTATTTAGCTCAGAAGGTTAATTGAGATTATAAATTAACAAATATAAGTTAATGATGTGTTAATATAAATATAAGATAAAACCGACGTAAAGTAGCGGCTTGCTGCTGCGTTTCGTACGGTGAGTGAGATAACCGGAAGCCCAAATCCCCTCCCCTTCCCAATCACTAATTATCCCTTTCCTTTAAGGTCGGCAACGCGCCCATGACTCTTTTGGTGGTGGGCGTACATGGGCGGTGGAGATCACTTACCATCAGGTGACCCACTTGCTCGTTTGCCGGCCGATGCTATAAAAAAAAAAATATAATAAAATATTATTGTATCTATATTAAAACCTCATTAACTCAAATATATAGTAAGGGTCATATAGCCTTATTTTATATATTTTTTCGTTTATTTGCTTGCTATTGCATTTCATGTTTGAGTGAGATATCCGGAGGCCCAAATCCCGTCCCTTCGCAATTCCTCAATTATCATGTTATTCCTGATTTTTCAGATATTTTGGATGTTTATTGACGGCGGAGATCACTTACCATCAGGTGACTGCTATAAAAATATACTTAAATATATAAATGAATGTTTGTTTGTTCTTTTTTATGAATGGCTATACCGTTCATCCGATTGCGATGAAACTTTGGTAAGTTATGCTCATGCCCAGGAAGGTTTGTGTATGAGAAAAAAATACACCAAAAATGTATAAGTGTAACTAACTAAAGAGAAAAAGAGACATTGCAGAGCATGCCGGGCACCGAAAATATTATTTGTATAGGTAGGTAAATGAAGAATCACAATAAACAATCTTTTTAATGTAAATTTGATGAGTCAAGAATATAAGCTCGGGATAGAAATGCTGTGAACGTTCAAGTTTTTTTATAATTTACTGTTTTCAAATATTGTTTCGGTTATCGTGATGCAATTCGCTCAACTTGAACCTGTCGAAAGAATTGGTTAAAGACTTTAAAAGAATTATAGAATTTGTCAGCATTCGGGACATACGTGTAGTGAAATATAAATAATTGTAGGTAGACAAAAGTTACGCGGGAGCGCCACGAGGTTTTTAAATCAAAAATGTAGAGTCCAACTCTCCATGATGAAGATTTATTTGAGACTGAATTAAAATTAACAATAATCCTTATTTATACTCTTAACTTATTTACAAGGCGTATTCAGTTCTAGGAATTTTGATCATAACAAGGCCACCTTCCAGACAGTGGTCAGCACAATTATAGTCAACATGTTTTCATTTAGTTCCAAGAACTTTAATCTAACCAAAAACACCTGCAAAATTTATGGGGCAGCGAAAAATTATCATGTTTTCAACGGATAGAGTTATATAAAGGCCTTACGTTCGCAAAAAGCTTATTTGAATGGTCAACAAATTTTTATCATGTCATGAACAGGTGCCGGATGCATAACTAGGTATTAGTCCTGTATTACACACGTCCCACTAGTGAACACGGGTCAAGGTTGGAAAGCCTTCGAAACGTCCAAAATTTAAATAAAAAACCGCGATAAAATCCGTTTAAATTAGTTTTATTTCAACGTGTAACATTCGCGTAAACATAAGAAATCATTATTAACACGGGTCTACTCTACCTAAAGAGAAAGGTAAGGCCTTAGTCCACCACGCTAGCGTAATGCGGCTTGGCAGACTTCACATAGCTTCGAAATTCTTGTTGAATATAGTAATATGAAAGATAAATAAAAACAGTTTCAGACTACGAGGGCGAATGGTTCTTTATAAACAAATCTTACACAGACGATTGCCCAATTTATAAAATAGAGTTTATATTCATTATTCGAGTCATGGTTCACAATCGATGTACAATGCTTAGACAATATTTTCCGTGAAGTAAACATAATACGAACATGATAAGCGTATAAATTAAAAATTGTTTATAAACCTACATATAAGACGAGAGCAACTGGTCGCTAGTTTGATGATAGTACCGCCCATGTCTACCCATTAACAGAAGCTATACCAATCGGAAGTTTGAACTGTGCTTAACACCCCAAGATATTAAATGTTAAGTCTCATAGTGCTCCGTTACAATACCCTTACACTACCCAAAAGTACCGTACTACAGTACCCAAACATACAACAGTGCTCCATACTTGGTGGCAGAAATAAACAAAGCGGTGTTACCTACACAGGCAATAGTAAAAGTATCTAGTTATAAACCCACACTGCGGTACTATTTTAAGATAAAATAATTACTTACAGACAACAGATTAGTTGAAATGGTGGTCCATTAAAAATATCGTATTTAACAATTTAACAGAAAGTTGGAAAAACCTTTATAAAACTTTCTTAATTGAGTTAGAAAACAAGTTGTTTGTCAAGAGAATAACTAAGAGTTTAGTTTTAATCTAGAATAGTGAGTTGGCATTTTGCTTTTTGTTCATTACAGGTGATTAATTCTTTGCACGTGTGATTGCATTTTCTTCTCCTTTAAATGACAATATTATTGACTAGGTTCATGGAATACGAATGCGAGCAAGGCGCTCGCCTGATGGTAAGCGCCACGCCTGCCCATAAACAAAAGCAACACCACACAGAACTTTGAATTACAAAGCACTGTATGGCACTAAACGTCGCTCGTCACCCTGACACATAAGATGTGAAGTCTCATAATACCCGGTAATTTCATTGGCTTCAGTGTCCTTCAAACCGAAACACAACAGTGCTTACACATTGTTGCTTGGCGGCAAAAATAGATAAAGCGGTGGTACCAACCCCGACAGCCTCGAGGAACCTAACACCTTGTGATTTTAATAGAAAGGTTTTCTATTCTTCAGAATGCCATTGAATCTTAATTCAATATCCCAGCGGATTGATTGTTGTACTCCTTTTATTTGTACTCAATGTTTTTTTAAATCAGATGTGTTAAAAGTTACTTTTTTTAAATTGATGTGTTTATAACAGTAACATTTATGTTATACATTGTAACTATTATTTTACTTTTGTTAAAAAGTTCTTGTTTAAGCAACTTTTAGAGAAAATCATCAAAATTGGTGCCTAAATGCTGAAGTTGTAGTCTTCTAATCTGATTTTACCCCGCTAGGGTAAGCATATTAATATAATCTTCAAATCTAATTGGGACCAATTTTGAGCCAATCCCCATCGAATAAAAAATTATCATTAAATTCGCATCACAAATAACAAAAATTAGAACTAATATACCTGTACTTCAACTCCTTATTTTTCTTCCGATAATATTTTTATACAACATTTTTACAGATACATGAAAACTCTACGAATTGTTATGCGTCCTTGAAATTGCGGACACCACGAATAAAAATAGCCAAATGCTTTTTATCGCGTCATTATAGCAACATTAATGTGAAAATATCAATATAAGTTTCAATACCTTGTCTACTGGTGGGAGGATACTTGTATCCGACCGGATAGCGACCACCGTACACTGGTGCTAAAACCTGCCATAGTGGCCCACCTTGTGTGGGTCGCGTTCCAGGGTCAGCCAGCGTATATCCGGTTCTCCCCAGGGGGCTTGCCCCCTGATCCTAACCCTTTTCCCATCCCTTTTTCCTTCCCCTCCCCCTTGGCCTTTTGGCAGGCCGGCATGATCTTGCCGACCTACGATGGACACATTGTTTATCGTTTGTCGACACTATTCTTGGATTGCGCTACACTTACTATCAGGTGTAGCGTAGTCACTTTGCCGAGCCAGGATAAAAAAAAAAAAAAAAAAAAACTTCATCATCATGGTTGGGATGTATTTCGAGTTAATGTGAAATGGTCCCTTGGATAACGTGATAGTAGCGGAGGACTCGGCTTAAAAGCAATTTGAATATAACTAGATAAAACGTCTGGACTAATACACTTGCTCATTAGCGCGGGGTGATAAAGCCTTTAGTGTATATTAGAATTTTTTGTTTAAGTACCTCATTAATGGTAATTTATTTAACGATTGTTTAAATAGATTATTTTGCTATGGAAAATGTATAATGCCGAAGGGATTGACATGTGCGAGCGCGATGCGTCCGATTTGTATGCAATTGCAAAGATTTCGATCCCTGCACCGACACAAATATTTGTCTGATCCACAAATATTTGTTTCGGGTCTGGGTGTTGTGAGATCAAAAGTCTCTCGTAGTTCCTGATACCCACGACACAAGACTCGTACCTTACTGTGGGGCCAGGGCTATGTGTGTGACTGTTGGGTGTATTTATTTAATTATCTGACCGAGACAGCTCTCTCTCAGACTTACACCTCAATTTTATGTACTGCCAATATTCTGAAAGATTCAATTTATGTAAACCCTATTTAATATTGTTATAACCTGTTGCTAGTGGTAGAATTCATATCCGCTCGAATAGTGATCACCGTACACATGTTAAAATCTGCCATAGTGATACACACATTGTGTGGATCGCGTTCCAGGATCAGCCAGTACAATATCCGTAGCCAGCCATACGGTTCTCCCGAAAGGCTCGCGACAGGTCTTGATGATTGTTTGGGACGAGTATAGGGGTACATCCTTGTATCCATGTGCCTGCATTAGTCATACGCCTGTCCTGTCGCAGGCTCCTCGATTTGCTTCTTCCCTCTTCGGAGTGTGAAGAAGCATTTATACAGGCCCGCTTGATTCTGGTGACCATTGATAAACTTTTTAGAACATAGCTACGAAACATCTCGATTAAATTAGCATTAAACAAAAAACCGCATTCAAATCTTTCCATTCGTTTAAGCGTCACACACACGGATAGATACACATACACAACCATAGATAAAAGAGCCAACTCATAGCATCCTTCTTTTTGGTCGGGGGTTAAAAAGATAAAACTAATTTGAGAGGGCCGAGTCCCTTGAGATATCTTTTACGGATCTAAACTTATGTATGCAGTAGTCGTATGTATGGTTTGGGCTTGCGAACCCAACTATAAGGTATATTATATAGATTATTTATATTTACTTTCCAAGTAATAAAATCACTTAGAATATTTGTGTTCTGACATTAATAAAAGTATTAAAGGAAAATAATTGAGAACTTGTTGTAAGAAATTGTCAGGGTAAAGTTGTTTTTGTATTTTTAATCTATTTACATTTAAGAATAAGGCATTCAGAACAGTTTAGTTTTACTAGAAAACAAGTGTCCGACTTTACTGACACTTGTTGCAAGTTCTGTCAGTGCTTGTAAGAAACGAAGTCATTAAGTCTGTAGTACTAAAGGCATGCTTTAAGGTATGCGACCAAGGCAGGGTACCGCGACGCGCGACTTTTTCGATATACTAGTATACGAAATGGACTTGTCGCTATCGCCGACTCATTCATCTCGGTCTCCTTATCTCGGTCGTATACCTTAATAGTCAACGAAAAGGTGATACTTTTTTTTATTTGATTGATAGGCTAGCAAGGCGCTCGCCTGATGGTAAGCGCCTGCCCATAAACAGAAGCAACACCACACAGAACTTTGAATACAAAGCACTGCATGGCATTGAACTGTGCTCGTCACCCCGAAACATAAGATGTTAAATCTCATAATGCCCAGTAATTTCACTGGCTTCAATGTCACTTTTCAGAACCTCAGTTCTACTGGAAAGTATTTTAGAACGAAAATCCAATACTGAAAGTTCTGTTAGTAAATATCCAAACACTGAAATCTAGTATATACCTACTTTTCGCAATGTTTTGTGAGGCTTTTTAATTGGGGTATCCATTGTCGACAAATGGGTGGTCATTAAAGCTATTTAGGCTTAGTGGCGTTTATATTATGTTGTGGTTTGTTTAAACTTTAATGCGATTATTTAGGATAAGCGTTATTTTCAAAAATGTTTCACGTGTTTTGTGCAAATGTGTTCTGGTCTACTCGGTTTGTTATTTATTGTTTGTTTATAATTTTTTTATTTATGATCTTAAATTATTCGTCATGCTTGTAGAGATCACGCATGCTAGTCCAATACGTTGATATCACATCTATGATAGCTTTTTAATATAAATTGAGCTGCTCTAGTTCCAATTAAATTTACACCTTAACGCTTTCAATGATAATTGTAAACTAGACTGAAAGGAGCAATGCTAGAGTTTCTTGCCCGTTCTTCTGTTTTGAAACAGCCTTCCTAAGTGACGGTAGAGTAAAAATTTTACGGAATTTAGTTAATGTTAACTATAAAATAATATTTTATGGAAATAGCAAATATTTTAAATTTGAATTGAAATTATTTAAATTTCAATTATAGGCTTCAATAAAGGGAATACTAAGATGAAGGTCCCGGTATGTCTGTGTAGGTATTACGGTTTTGTTCAGTTGTGCCAAGAAGCAGTACACTGTATGTACTATTACGTCCTCTTTTGACGGACATTGATTCTAGCGATTAGTGAAATTAGTGACCAATATGAGACTTAATATCTAATATCTTGGGGCGACGAGTGCAGTACAACGTCATGCAATACTTTGTAATGCAAAGGTCTAGGTGGTGTATCAACATCACCTAGACAAAAAGTATCAACTTTTTATGGGCTGGCGCTTGGTTAGCATGACGTGACCTGCTGCCTCATTCCACTAGATAAAAACCGTATTAGGCACAAATATAATTATTTTAACATCTGTATCTTGTTTATCTTTGTAATAAAAGATAACGATGACCTAAAATCTTGACATGGATTCACGATAATAATTAAGATTTTAATTTACGTGTGATGACAAACTCTTTTTCGATTCGATTCGGTTTCCGCCCGAAACAAATTACAGAAATATGTAGCAGAAAGCCCAGAATCTCTCAACACTTTCCCCTTGATTATCCTTTCCCTTAAAATGAAACAACGCGTCCAATTTTCTGATATTGTGGATGTAAATGGGCAGTGAACGACACTTACCACCAGGTGACCCACTTGCATGTTTGTCATCATTTGGTATAAAAAAGAAACTTTTGCCTACTCCGGCACCCGAAACCAAATCCCACCGTTAGGGTGAGTACACATTGGTAAACGCCCCGCAAATTAAGGATATTTGTACAGCGCCTCATAATTCTGAAATTCCCTCGGGCACCTCAACCGCAATACATTCGCGATCTAATGTGATTCGTGTAGATAGTTTATAGAGTTATATGTAATATAGTCAGGATTTAGAGCATATTTAATACTTCAATTACCATAATATCCATCAGGATAGTCTAAACTAATATTATAAAGGGGAAATATTTGATTGTTTGTTTGCATTGAATAGGCTCTGAAACTACTGGACCGATTTGAAAAGTTCTTTCACCATTAGAATCCTACATTATCCCTGATGAACATAGGCGATATCGATAATATAACGGTGCAGATATACACGCGGGCAAAGCCGCGAGCGAATGCTAGTCTTTAGTAAATATCTCTAATTTACTACATTTTAACTTCTTTGAGTAAGTAAATAACTAGCTAAAACAGGCAATAAAACACAAAAGAAAGTGATGTTATTTTAATAAACGACTACCACTTCAGAGTATGTAACTCCGGGGAGGATGTGGCGTAAGACAGTCCATCAGTATATACCCATGATACATAATTTATGTATGCGCATACCTAGTGATATACCAAAACAAAACATTCACAAATAATATTTAGCTTTGGGTAATATTTCAGTAATTTAAATATCTCGTTGTCACAATAATGTGATTAATCCCATCAGACTATTATACCCATTTATTACATTTTATATAAAAAACATCAAGCTATCAGAGCAGCTTTGCCCTGTCTATTACTAACATAGAAACTAAATCAGACTGCTTCTTTAAATTTTTCTTTCTAAGTGACGTCATGCTTATACCCTGACGCACGTCGGCTGTTTTCAGCGTGTGCCTTTTGTGTCCTTGAATTGTACGGTGTTTTTTAATAAAGCCCATTCGACTATGTAAACCAACCCTAATATTATCCTGTAAAGTGTAAAGGATCCTACAGTTTTAATAATGTTTTCGTACGGGCGCCCGACAAAACGTTCCACTTTTATGGCTTGCTTTTGTTTCAATTTTGAAACTTTGTTCATTTTAAATAACTTCTTTATTTTGTTTACAATACGAGAATTTAACCTTTTTTTAAAAATGGAAAGCAGTACAAGTCGGCAAATGGCATTTGGTGAATTTAAATAAAGAATATTTTTAGCGTAGGCTTCACTGTTGGACAGTACACAAAAAAGTAGACAGTATACAAAAAAATCAGCTGGTTAGCAATCATTCTTATGACCTCGTTATCGATACCTATTGGAAGCCCCTCCTTCCAATAGGTATGATTACTAACTAGCTGATTTTTTTGTTTTTACTTAGTTAATATTTATATAATTTAACTGTCATATTGTCCTACAAATAAAATAATATTTTTTTGAGTATCATCAAATCGAAATATTCTATCCTTGCTACCTCTGTTAGCTACCACAATAGAGAATTTTCGCATAGGGAATAGTTGGTCGTCTCATCGAAACGGAGCTACTCACGGAAAATGAGCTTGATAGTAGTCAAGTGGATCAGCTACCCGAGGGCTCCCTGTCTATGTGTGCTGGCATTGTCGAAGTCCAGCTTGCCATCAGGCGCTCGGCTATTTAGGCAAGAAAAAAATTATTTCTGCATATATTTTAAATTCTGAAGTAGGCTTTTTTTTTTTTTTTATCCTGGCTCGGCAAAGTGACTACGCTACACCTGATGGTAAATGTAGCGCAATCCAAGAATAGTGTCGACCAACGATGAACAATTGTCCATCGTAGGTCGGCAAGATCATGCCGGCCTGCCAAAGGGCCAAGGGGGAGGGGAAGGAAAAAAGGGATTGGAAAAGGGTTAGGATCAGGGGGCAAGCCCCCGGGGAGAACCGGATATACACTGGCTGATCCTGGAACACGACCCACACAAGGTGGGCCACTATGGCAGGTTTTAGCACCAGTGTACGGTGGTCGCTATCCGGTCGGATACAAGTATCCTCCCACCAGCAAGGCTTTATATTTTATAGCGTTTTATGTAACAAAATTAGATGCAATTAAGATGTGGTAAATGGTTTTGAAACTCAAAACAAATAAACTATGGATATTTAATTCAATTTGTTCAAATAATACTGTAATCAATTAGAATAAAATATTGTTCTCTGAAGATCGTGCTATGTCAAACACTTACCTTTGGAAAGGTAATTAATAAGTAATCACAATAGACCTAAACAAACTCCTACAGAACAAGTCCTTCCATTCTATTAAATAATTAAATATTTACACCACCTTCACCTGCGAGATATTTTGCAAAGACAAGGCAAAACCCTAATTGGATTTCAAGTTGTCACCCATTTACTTGTAACAAGAAATACGTATTGCTGTGTTCTGTGAAATAACTCCTGCGGTGACTTTATAGTGCAAGTGCTACCAAAGGTCTATTGAGAGTTGTAACATTAGAATATTGAATCTCAGGTCGGACTATGGCTTATACAAGTAAATATGAGATCTTTTTGTTCGTAAAACCTATTTCATTATATTATAACAAACTAGCTTTTGCTCGCGGCTCCACCCGCGTGATCTGCTTTTCCCGGGATAAAAAGTAGCCTATGTCTTATTCTAATGTAGGTATAAGCTATATTATTGTAAATATTCATTAAAATCCATTCAGTAGTTTTTACGTGAAAGAGTAACAAACATACATCCATCCATCCATACTTACAAACTTTCGGGTTTATAATATTAGTAGGATTATGAGACTTAGCCCCATTAGATAGAGAGAGGTATCCCTATGTCATAGACGGAAAAAATAGAATACCGTGTTTTGACCCCCATTTAGATAAAGAGAGTTTATCGCACGACCGAGGGATATTTTTTTTTATTAGGCTTAGATGACCAAACCAGTAGTCCCTAGTCTGAGTGTGAGCATCATATCTGTCCATAAACAGAAGCAACACCAATTAGAAGTTCGAATTATGAAGTACTGTATGGAACTGGACAGGCCTCGTCACCCCGAGATAAAGGATTTTCAGTCTCATAATACCCGCTAATGGCTTCAATGTCGATCAAACCAAAACACAACAATTCTTACACATTGCTGCTTGGCGGTAGAAATAGGCAAAGCGGTGGTACCTACGTGGACGGCCTATCACATACGAAAGACTACATAATAAAACCGCTTTCGAGGATATAGATAATAAAAGTAATAGTAGATACACCCAGCAGTCCCATGTATAGTCCTGACTCCTGACCCCACACGGTAAGATACGAGTCTTATATCGTGGGTATCAGGAACTAAGAGAGACTTTCGATCTCACAACACCCAGACCTGAAACAAATATTTGAGAATCACATAAAGATCGAATCCGTGGCCTCTCGTTTCATAGCCGGCTACTCACCCACTGTTCCACGAAGGATGTCATAGGCATATCGTTACATTTAACAGAGTTTGTTTCTCTTAAAGAATATAATAAATTGTCTCGCCTCTGCATCACCTGGAGGTTGGCTGTTAAAGAATACCACTGGCATGAAGTGAGTGAATGAAGTCCGCCTTTATACATGTTTTGTATATAAAGTTCAAAATAATATTAACATATTTTTCTTAAAATTCTATCTTCCCTCAAATACCACCCTACTCGTACGTCCAATAAGTCGAAACTAAAGTGATATTTTATTTACCCTTTCTGTTTCTATCTATCCTTATTTTGTTAAAGTAGGCTTCCCTGTTTTGTCCCTTTTTATGAGCTGTGCGGGGCATCACGTGCTGATGAAATTTTTCCTGCTCGGTGGAGTAAGGCTACCTACTGTTGTGTCCGGAAAAAAATAGGTAATTTAATAATTGTTAGGCTATGTGAATGGTGTCGTTTAGAAATTAGGTAAACACTGTCACCGTGAGATATAGTGGGTAAGGAGCTTGATGTAATTCGGTTTCAGTTAGGAACACTTGAATAGCCTCTAATCGATAAGTCGCACTATTTTTTCGTTTATGATTTGTGTATCAATTTGTACCTAAGTACATAATAAAAACAATACTTGTTTATAATTACTTATTTACTGTTGAATTCAGTAAATGGACTGGTATTTTTAACCCTTGCCTTGCTGGGGAGCTATAAGTTTAAAAGAGATAGAGTGGGGATATCTCCCACCTGCTCTCTCTCTCTCTTTGTGTGTGTGTGTGTGTGTGTGATATCGGAGCACCTAAATGAAAGGAGCATTTAAATGAGGATTTGTTTGTATGCTGGTTTTATCGAGATGGCTATTTACTCGTTATGTCTGAAGAAAACCGCCGCATAAAACTTACATGTTTTTTTTATTAGTTAGTCTAATTTATAACCAAATCTAAACATCATAAGACTATAAAGTCTTGTGTAAGTATATACCTACTATAATATGCTATTTAATGCTACTAATTATGTGTTACTTATCTCTGTATACCATAATATCACCAGTGAATAGCGTGAATGAAACCATATGGTAATTTATGGCTTTTGTTGTAAGTCTCTCGTATGCGCAGGTATCACCGGTTTTGTCTATATCGGCCGCCAAGTGTAAGCATTGTTTTCTTTTGGTTTGAAGAACATTGAAGCCAGTGAAATTTATGGGCATAATGAGATTTAACAACTTATGTCTCGGGGTGAGAAACGCAGTCCAGTGTTTTGTAATTCAAAGTTCTGTGGTGTTGTGTCTGTTTATGGGCAGGAGTGGAGCTTACCATCAGGCGAGCGACCAGCTCATTTTGTCATTCAGGCTAATAAATAAAAAGATATAAAATACGAAAAGCTTTCTCTCTTAAACATTATGTATATAAAAATCTATTTCTATACATGGCGCGGGCGGTGGGCTACGGTCTAGCCGAATTGGTTCTACAGAGCATTTATTTTTGGTTTTCTCTTGTGTCCATTGTTATATCTTGTTCTATTTGATTCGCCCAACTGAATTTGGGTAATACTATAAGTTGTTTATTTTTTTCTGTAATTGTTTCGGGTTCTACAGACGTCCCTTTGTTCTACTCAAGATTTCTATTTCAGACGATGTGTTTCTATATTCTTATATGTGGTATTTCGAATAAATTTTGTGTTCTTTTGTTACGTTTATACTGATTTTTTTTTTTTTTTTGTCCTGGCTCGGCAAAGTGACTACGCTACACCTGATGGTAAGTGTAGCGCAATCCAAGAATATTGTCGTCCAATGATAAACAATGTGTCCATCATTGGTCGGCAAGATCATGCTGGCCTGCCAAAGGGCCAAGGGGGAGGGGAAGGAAAAAGGGATGGAAAAGGGTGAGGATCAGGGGGCAAGCCCCCTGGGGAGAACCGGATATACACTGGCTGACCCTGGAACGCGACCCACACAAGGTGGGCCACTATGGCATTACTTACTACTATACTTGTATCCGGTCGAATACAAGTATCCTCCCACCAGCAGTAGGTATTACAGGGCTTATACACTCCTTTGCAAAAAAAACGGGCGGGTTTGATTTTTTAACATTATTGGTAATAATTTAGTTCTTCAGAGGTTTTAATAGCCAAACTATGTTACTGGCACTTAATAAAGAGTCTGGGTATGAAAAAAAGTTCATTCCAAATTCAAAACTTTTGTTTTTTAAATTATTAATCCCTTTTTCATTTATGACACTTTTCGCGGGTTTGCGGTTAAAAGGTTATCAAGCAACTAAAAGTAACTTTTCGTTATTTTTAGTACAACAATTTATGTTTATCGCATAATTCTGCCTTATTGTGACTTAAAACAGATATCTTTGTGTCTATCGTAATGGCAGAAAAAGCAATGAGAGCTAGTAAAATTATAGCGCTGCTGGAAGAGGGGTGTAGCCAATGTTACGTCTCACAGCGGTTAAACGTGAGTCGTTCAACCGTACAAAGAACCTGGACTCGATACCAAGAGACAGGTTCCGTTCAGAGAAGGCAAGGTTCTGGGAGAAAACGTTGCACACAGCCGCGAGACGATCGCTTTTTAGTGACTCAGGCGCTGAGGAACCGCAAATGCAGTTACATAGACCTCAAAAGAAACCTTGAAGAGGTACGAGGAGCACAAGTTAGCCTATGGACTGTGAGGAGAAGACTTTTAGCTGCTGATATACGTAGTCGACGACCAGCGCGGGCCCCCAAGTTACTCCGTGAGCACCGGATTGCGCGGTTGAGGTTCGCTAGAAATTGCCTATCTTGGACACCAGGTAACTGGAGTAGCGTACTCTTCTCCGATGAGGCTCGAATTTGTCTGCATGGTGAGGACCGACGTCGGCGAGTGTTACGAAGACCAGGGGAACGCTATGCCGATGTGTGTTTTGAAGAAATCACCCCTTATGGTGGAGGGTCCGTTATGTTTTGGGCGGGCGTAACTTCCAACTATCGTACCGAGATAGTATTCATAGAAAATGGCTCACTAAATGCGCATAGGTACATAACAGAAATCCTTTCTCAAAATGCACAACCCGCACTGACTGTAATTGGTGAAGATGCCATTTACATGGACGATAATGCTCGGGCCCACCGTTCTGGCGACGTAGATGCTTATATGCAAGAGGTCGGTATTCGTCGTTTGGATTGGCCAGCGCGGAGCCCCGACCTTAACCCCATTGAGCACGTTTGGGACCTCCTAAAAAGGCGAGTACGATCTGTCCAACCACCTCCACAAAACATCAGAGAGCTTAAACGTGTAATCTCGACTGAGTGGGAACACATTCCACAGGACACCATCAAAAGCCTGGTGGGAAGCATGCCAAGACGATTACATGCCGTAATCGCTGCAAGAGGAGGTCATACTCGTTATTAATTTTTATTTTTTAATGTCTCTTTTATTAAAATACCATAAAAATACTCGTAGTCTTAATTTCATTATACCCATAAAAATGTCCATTTTAACACGGCTCTCTGTTTACATTGACTAAAACACCGATACCAGGATAAAAGTGTTAAAAAACTAGATTCTCATTGATAATAAGAAATTTCTAGTCATCCAAGCTAATGACATACTAAAAATATAATAATATTTACCCATAGAAAAGCTAAGGTAAAGTGTGTGTGTAAGGTGCCCGTTTTTTTTGCAAAGGAGTTTATTATTATACATTAGTATTGTACTAATTTAAGGTAACCCTGTTTTAATACATACAACATTTTCGAAAATTTTACAAGTCCCTATTGACATATACACATAGTGTTTGGTATCGATCTGTTCGTTTCGACGGCGCGCGTGCGGCTGTGCCGAAATTTTATATACGTTATATACAAAATTATATACATAGGACAATTTTTACATAAAATTGTCATTTTTGACCAAATTTTTCCAAAATTATCCAAGGTTTTGTTGATATTTCTGCGTTGATACATCCCCCCCATCAGTCCGGTGCGTTCGGTGTGGTTTTTACCGCATCTGAAACATAAAAATTACATATTATTTATAAAAATATCCATTTTTTCACACATTTTCCTAAATATTTTCCAAATTATCCGACCGATTTTTCCAAAAATCATTTCATTCGGACCCCCCGTGGGCCCTCGAGCCGACCCTTGCGAAAATTTTGGCTCCCCACCCACCCATATTTTCTCAGCTATATTATTTGGGAAAAATATTTCTATAGCGCGATGTAGGATTTTTTAACGAATTCTGCAAAAATAAAAATTTCGGTGGGAACAGAGAAGTACCATATACTAGCACATAAGAGAGTACAAAATAGTAGTATTAAGAATAGTTAAGACGATTTTAACCTATGAATGAATATTATTTATTTTCGAATAATTTTAACAATTTTAAATAATTTTAATTTCTTTTTTGTTAATTGACTACTTGAGGACCCTATACACCCTCAAGTAAAATATTGTTTTAATTTATTATACTATACAATTTGACGCGTACCCCAGTAAATAATGTTCCGCACACCATCAAAGCGAGGTGCAGCGAGACCGCTGTCACCGGAGTCCAGCCCGGAAGAGCCAGCCAGGGCATCAGTCGCGCAGGCTCGGCTTAGCATTGAGTCAAAGCTCAACAGCCCAGACCCAAAGCCAGTCGAGCAGGCGCGGGTGATGCCCAAGGCGAGACCAAAAGGCTCCTTCAAGGATCGAACAACGGAGGCCGCCAGCCGATTGAACAGGATACGGATGTCGATCAACATGACTCGCAACACAAAAACCGAGCTAAAAAACGAGATCATAGAATCGGCGTTGCGACTCATGCAGCTGGTGAAGGACGCAGAAGAGGGCCGTAAGTACAAAGGGCAAGGAGATACCAAAGAAACACAAGCAGAGAGGGAAGAGATGACTTTAATGACAACAGAGGGAAGCAGAGAGACGGAAGTAATTAGCAAGGAACTGAAGGGAAGGTTGGAAGAACACCTGAGGGCACTACAAGAAACAAAGGAGGCCATGGAAAGAGTGAGTGAGGAATTGTGCAGGCACCGCGAAGAGACAAGATGTCAAATGACATATGCGAGTGCTGTCGCCGGTCCCCCAAAAGCCAAAGTGGCTGAGGTGGCTACGGCGCTACACTCGATCGCGGTGACCTCTAATGACGATCAAGAAAAACGGGAGGAAATAATGGAAAGGGTAAGGAAGGCTGTCAAAGCAAAGGAGGACGGAATAAAAATAGACAGAATAAGAAAGGCTAAAGATGGGAAAGTCATCGTAGGATGTCAGGATAAAAAGGAGCTCGCTAAAATAAAGAAAAACATACAGGAAAATGAGAAAAATTTAAATATCGAGGACATCCAGAACAAGGACCCTCTAGTGATCTTGAAATTTGTTTTGAACAGCCACTCCGATGAGGACATAATTAACGCCATAAATCAGCAAAATAGGAACGTACTGGACAAGGTAGAGAGTGGGAAGCAGAGGATGGAGATGACCCACAGGAGAAGAGCACGGAACCCACTGTTGGCCCACGTTGTCCTGCGTGTTTCGCCCCAAATCTGGCGAGCTTTTACGGATACCGGCGCGCTGTTTGTGGACGTCCAGAGAGTCAGGGTAGAAGACCAGTCCCCGCTTGTCCAATGCTCAAAGTGTTTGGGCTATGGACACGGGAGGCGCTTCTACCACGACTCTCTGGAGGCCTGCAGCCACTGCGGCGGTCCGCACAAAAGACCGGAGTGTGCGGAATGGCTCGCAGCCAAGCAACCAACCTGCTGCAACTGCCAAAGGGCGAAACAAGCGGACGTGGGTCACAATGCTTTCAGTGAGGAGTGTCCAGTGCGTAGGAAATGGGACATGCTAGCACGATCCAGCATAGGATATTGCTGAGGGCGGAAACGGAATACCAGATGGCAAGCGAAAAACAACGGTCGTTACAACATCGACACAAACAAAAGGGAACGGCAAGGTTGCGTTGGCGCTGCCTTTTGAAGGTAAGACCAAAAAATGGAAAGATGAGGACAAGTGTATATGCTGGAATAAAAAAGGGGGAATGGTACTTGAATGTATAACATAATGCTATATAATGACAGTACATAGCAGAATGGCGGAGTGAATAAAAAGAAGGAATAAACGATAAAGAAGTTGTAAGACCTAGAAACTACGCAAAGCCAAAAGAACACCAGATGGAGTGGCAAGTACAGGGTGGAAGTAAAATAGGAATAGGAAGACAAGATAGATAGGAACAAGAAATGTATATAAAGGAGGAACATTAGATATAGGATATACCCAGAATTTGTATTTAACAAATTGGACATAGGACATCAGATAGAAGAAGTAGGACATATCGAGAAAATAGAAGATACAAGAACAGGAAAAGAAAATCGGAACATTGAACTCAACCACAGGGAAATAAAAAAGCACGATGTATAAGGGCCCTGAAATTTACATCAGGGGTACGAGAGTGGGGCATAAAGCCCCACAACAAGAAAAAAAAAAAACCCTGTTTTAATTGTAATTAGCATGATCCTGTGAATTTATTGATGTATCTATAATGTGATATATGATTTCTTGTGTTTACGCGAATATTACACATTGAAATAAAACTAATTTAAACGGATTTTATCGCGGTTTTTTATTAATTTTGATTCCGACGTTCCGAAAGCCTTTCAGCCTTCGTGGATACGGGGTGGCGATAAAATTCGTTTAAATTATTTTTATTTCACAATGTTATTGATGTATCGTATTGTACACGTAACTTGGCGAAACTTAATCGTCTAGTGTCTAGACGATATTGAAAACAATTTCACGGTACCTTCACGTGAATGAATTACTCGTAATTGGGAGTGTTTATTTCCAAATTGGTTGTTTTTGTTAGCTAAATTGTGATATAAACGTGTTATTAATAATTCAAATGTTGTGTAAGCAATATATTGTTGTATTTTATTTTTTATCATAAACAAACATCCACTCTTAATTAAGAAGTAAGTCTGAGTCATCCTTGAAAAATTATGATAGGTGTATACTCGTATTGTTTTATTATTATTTTTTATTGGAAACAAACATCTACTCTCAATTAAGAATTAAGTCGAAGTCAATTGGTTGAAAAATTAGGAAAGTATATTCATTTTTTTTTAATAGTTTTACTTATATATCTGTTGGCATACAGGTGCATATTTTTTTTAAATTGTATGATGAGATGAGCAGTTTGTTTGCCTGATGCATGATGGTAAGCGTTATAACAAGCCTGTTCATAAACATTAGTTACACCACTCAGAATTTTGAATTACTATGTAGGTAATTTATGGTACTGAAATACACTCGCCACACCGGGAGTTAAGTCTCAAAGAACCCAGGAAATAATACAAGTATCTTGTTATTCAATTTATTTGTATCAAGCGGAATACATTGTTGCTCGGAATCCGTCGGTTGAGTCAGTGAGTCAGTTGCCTATAAGAGTTTATTTAGAGCCTCTTTATAGTAACTTGTCGATGAAACATAAATGAGCGCTTTGCCACTCTTCTATTTGCCTTTTTCCCGCTCGCAGTGGGGTCAGCGAAACATACTTTATAAGACGTGTTACAGAATGATTTAGCTTATAGTACCGACCGCCTGACGTCAAACCCTCTGGGGAGCTGATGGTAGGTTATTCGTATCCACCCGGATAGCGACCACCGTACATATGGTGTTAAGACCTGCCATAGTGACCCACACATCTTGTATTTGTCGCGTTTCAGGATCAGCCAGTATATATCGGGTTCCCCCGAGGGGCTTGTACCCTTTTCCTATACATTCTCCTTCCCTAAATCCCTTCCTACCCAAATCCCTTAATCCTGCTGGTGGTAGGATATTAATCAAACCAGACCCAGACATATTGGTCTCGATGCGGAAATTGAATCCGCGTCACAGCCGGCTACTTGCCCACAGCGCCATGGAGGCTGTCAATGGGCGCTTTGACCACTATATCATAGAAAACCAAGGTGGCGGTGCCAGCGTTATTGTTGCGTCGATTCTATTCCGTACACGTTTGTAGAATGGAATTAAAGTGTAATATAAAAAATATCTTCCAATGAACATTACCGTCCATCCCACTAGTCCCATCGTTTTTCCCATGATGGCACAATTGACACTATTTCGTCCCAGTAGTACCATAGGATAAGTGACACCAATATTATGGTTCCAGAAGTCCCATTACCATCATCGCCACATAGGATTCATGGGAAATACGTCCGATTCAGTAAGAATAACATCTGTAAATTCTAAACGGTTGAAGCGAGCAAAACACTCGCCTGATGGTAAGCGTAGCCAAGCCTGCCCATCAACAGAAGCAACACAACACAGAACTTTGAATAACAAAGCACTGCATGGGACTGAACTCCGCTCGTCACCCCGAGACATTTAAGATGTTACGTCTCATAATGCCCAGTAATTTCACTGGATTCAATGTCCTTCAAACTGAAACACAACAGTGTTTACACACTGTTGCTTGCCGGCAGAAATAGACAAAGCGGTGGTACCGACCTAGACGGCTTCTCGCATACAAGAGAAATCTTGTAAATATAGAATATAATATATAGAATATTCTTTATTGCACATCAAATAAAGTAACTTAAAAGCAAAGATCAGACAGTAAGGGCGATACAATGGACGGTCTACGTGTAGGTTGCGCTTTGTCCATGGCTTAACTTCTACCCACCGTCGCCCATCACGCGTAGTTCAATTGCACCTCTACTCTTTGAAATTGCCAATATCCACCTGGCAGAAATGATAATGACGTCACAACAAAATCAAATAAAAAATGCGTTGAAATTTTTAAGCTTTTGGGTACTGTAGGCTATTGGATGGGAGCCAAAATGGCAAGTTTTCGATTCTGTCTGCTTGCTCTTTCACTTGAAAATAGCTGGATTAAATTCGTCGACACTTCCCCGGCATACTGATCCCAGCTGGAGTTTCCTACGCTGTATATTTTTAAGGAAATTCGGCAGCTGAATTTGTATTTTCGCATACAAACATTTGTGGAATAGAAAAGAGCAAATATTTTTATGGAATCTTGATGAGATAGATAGAATATTCTTTATTGCACACCAATTAAAGCAACTGAAAAGTAAGGATAATACAGAAAGGGTGATACGATGAGCGGTCTTATCTCAACGGGCGATTTCTTCCAGACAACCTTAACAATTTTTAATCTGTGAGATATGGTAATAACCCGATCGAGCTGATCCATTCTAGAACCATTCATTGAACACAGCAGTGATTAAACACTAGCTTGGCTGTGTTACCCAGCGGACTCTCGCATAGCAGATACACTGATTAGAAAAGCAATCTATTTCCGTAACAAAAATATTTACAAAGGTAAATCGCAGAAAGGTTTATTAAAAGGTAAAGCAATCAATTTGAAAGGTTTTGGATAAAGCACTTCCTGAATTGTGGGAGGGTTAGAAATATAATCATAATTAATTTACTTCGGACAGGTTGTGTGTTATGTAATTAAGCGTTTTCAGAGACCTTTAAAATACATTAAACGTGATCGGAATTTTAAATTTCGTAAAATACGCGTACATTTTATACGAAGTCAAGCCAATGTTTTATGAAAAAATATTTTAATTCTATATTCTTGAACGTAAAAGTCACGTTTAGATAAATAATAACTATTGCTCATTTTATATAGTATTTGTTTGATTTATTTTATTATTCTAAATATTTGCTGGTGGGAGGATACTTGTATCCGACCGGATAGCGACCACCGTACACTGGTGCTAAAACCTGCCATAGTGGCCCACCTTGTGTGGGTCGCGTTCCAGGGTCAGCCAGTGTATATCCGGTTCTCCCCAGGGGGCTTGCCCCCTGATCCTCACCCTTTTCCCATACCTTTTTCCTTCCCTTCCCTCTTGGCCCTTTGGTAGGCCGGCATGATCTTGCCGACCAACGATGGACACATTGTTTATCGTTGGTCGACAATATTCTTGGATTGCGCTACACTTACCATCAGGTGTAGCGTAGTCACTTTGCCGAGCCAGGATAAAAAAAAAAAAAAAAAAACATTTTTATTTCAAATATCATATATTTTAAATGTGTATTTTTTGGTAGTAGTAGCAGTAATATTTCGATATTATATTTTATTTTACTTGTTTATTTTTGGTCACGTTTTAAAATTAGAAACGAAGGAGAGAAAACATAAACGGCAATAGCCAACATCGTAATTAATTTTAATTGCAAATTGTAATAGTACCTATATGCGCTGTGTTAATTATTGTAACAATTAAATAAAAAATTTCAAATACAATTATTTGTTTTGTAGCGCCATATATTGATTGAGTTTTCCTTACTAAGGTTAGTTTTTTTTACGATTCTATTGAAATTTTCAATGAAAATCGTTTTCGCGGTGTATTAGAGTTTATATGTTGGGGAGTTGCTCATTTTCTCTTATAAACCATTATGACATCATTAAATTTATATAGATCCACACTCGGGGACAACCCTAATATAGAAGTGATATCGCCTAACATGCATAGATACCGACGTACCTATTGAAAATATTTGAAATCCTCCTCCATTTTCGAGTCAGTTAAAAACCGTGCAAAAGAGGAAGCGTAGTTCTAGTATCCATCTAAAACAACAACCACTTCCCTTAATTCACTCAATGTACATTAACAGAGTGTTGGGGATATTCCAGCGATGGAATATAATTCCAAGCTCAGCGGGCCGTGTAAGCTCAGGCCCCGCTTGCAATTTGTCAGTAGCTGAGTTAATCCGTCTCAGGTGTTCAGTTCACCACCTACTTATTGCGAAATAGACTACAGTAAGGATATTAAACAACCGTGGAGATAGCATTTGATTAAATCATTGATTTACTACAACAGTTTTAGGGTTAGAAATACGGTAAGTGGTAGATAATTTCACAATTATGGTGTTTGCAGCATCATTATTAGCCCTGTATTACATACTGTCCCACCGCTGGGCACAGGCGTTTTCCACTAATGAAAGTTACTTGACCTAGTCGTGCTTGTTTTTTTTCACATATCTTAGATTTTATTTTAGTATAATTCTAGGTTATCCGCGTTTCCTTAGAATATTTAACAACGAAGGCGTTCTTAAAATAAGCGATATTCGAAAGTATGAAAAGTAAATATGTTTTTGGGCCCGAATCTACATCTTTTTTTTTATTATTCTGGCTCGGCAAAGTGACTACGCTACAACTGACGGTAAGTGTAGCGCAATTCAAGAATAGTGCCGACCCACGACAAACAATGTGTCCATCGTGGGTCGGAAAGATCATGCCGGCCTGCCAAACTGCTTCTTCACACTCCGTTTAAAGGACCCTATATTATATGAAGGAGGGAACACATCTGTCTTGGCAGATCCTTCTGATCCCCGCTACGTTATCACCATGTCATGGTGTGTTAGTATCGTGTTATACCGTGGTAGCGTTTCGCCGATAAAAAAAATAGCGCATCAATGAAATATCTGTCTGCAGAAATAAGCGCCCATTGCGCGACCTTTATGATACGTTTAGATCCATAAACATATAAGATGCGAGATCATTTAAGATGTGAGATATGTTTTATTAGGATACCGTAACTGCCTTTAGATATTTTTTATCGGCAGATAACTGGTAAAGAGCCATTTATCAATATTCTTTTCTAATATCCATATCTTTAAATATAATCCGATAGGTAATACATATTTACCTACTTGCCATTATTATTTACTGTGTGCTAAAATCTGTGTAAAATATTGTATCTGAACAGTTAGTGGAATATGTTTATTTTTATAGCATAGGCCAGAGAACGAGCAAGTGGGTTACCTGATGGTAAGTGATCTTTACCGCCCATGTACACCCACAATACCAGAAGAATCATGGGCGCGTTGACAACCTTAAAGGAAAGGGATAATTGGGGATTGGGAATGGGAGGGGGATATGACCTCCGGATATCTCACTTAAGTTCTCATTAAATTCACTTCAAGTTCATTAAGTCACTTCTCATTAAGTTTAATAAAATCTACTTTTTTATTATTTCATGGCAAGATTGAATACTAATCAAACATTCCACCTGAAATATGTTTAACTCGGCTGCTGGTACCGTTATATCTGCCCATAAACAGATACACCAATCAGAACTATTAATTTTAAAATTAAAGACATGGCAGTTACCCCGAAACAATGGATGTAAAGTCTAATAATGCCCAATAATTTCGCTGACTTCAATGTATTTCAGATCGGAACACGACATTGCTTATACTGCTACTTGGAGCCAAAAATAAATGAGCGGTGGTACCCACCCAGACAGCCTTCCGCTCACGACTCACGAGGGATCTACCACCTATTATTGTATTTAATGTAGAACTAAAACGATGTATATACCTATATATACTGATTTTACTCGCAAATCTTTATAAAACTCCTTCTACACGGAGAGTTTCTCGTACGACAAAGGTGAAAATATACAAGGACGCATTCGATTCTTATAAGATTCTTATTATTACGATTCTTGCTGTCAAATTTCCAAAAATTTGACAAATTGCTTCTTAAATAACAGTTTTCTATTTTCTCGCGACTGCCAAATGCTAGTTTAAGCCCAAAGAATCTTTCCTTCCTGCCTTTATGCCATTCGCAGTGAAATCGGCGTAACATGTTTTTAACACTGTTACAGAAAGATTTGGCTTGTAGTTTTTACGACCGGCCGCCTGCCTGACTATAACCCCACTGGGAAGAAACACCCAGACCCGAAACAAATATTTAAGTCAAACAATAAAAAAAAAGATATTATAATAATAATAAATAAATAACACCCAACAGTCACACACATAGCCCTGACTCCACAATAAGAATCGAGTCTTGTGTCGTGGGTATCAGGAACTACGAGAGACTTTTTGTCTTACAACACCCAGACCCCGAAACAAATATATGTGGATCACACAAACATTTGTCTCGGTGCGGGGATCGAACCCGCGGCGTCTCGCTTCACAGCCGGCTACTCGCCCGTTGCGCCACGGAGGCTGTCAATTATCAACTATATAATATTATCTATGAATAAAAAACAACAACAACCTCTTACCGTAACATTTTCTAGCAACAAATTTTTATTTCCGAGCATTTTTGCGACATTCAGTACATATTCATTATCATACAGTTTCATATGAAACTTTTAAATGTCGCTTTCATTCCCTTTATGAATTTCAGTTTTTACTGTCGTCGTTGAAGATATTAAAAATATCATTATTACATGCCAAGTTCTACTTTAAGACTAGCATTTTAATAAATAGACATGAGTCAAAGGGATGTTTAGCGTGTGCGTCCTGAGTAACCATCGAGTATTAAGAATATTCAGAACTATATTTGCCATATCTTGCTAGAGACATTCAGTAAGTCTCATTTAACGTGTGTGAAATTATAATCATTTTAGTGCATAATCTTCAAAAGTAATATGAACAAATAAACTAAACAAGCAATAACAGATTGAAATAAAACTATTTGAAACGGATTTTATCGCGGTTTTTTATAAATTTTGATCCCGACGTTTCAACGATCGTAAGAAATTATTAAGCAATAACAAGCTGAGTAGACCAGTCTACATAAGCAAAGTTATTATATTCCTTTATTTTTACTATGAACATGACAACGGTCATAACTCATATAATAAGTTAGAAAAAAATGTTTGTACCCGTATGTATCCGACACATTATATGAGTGATCGATGGTGCTGACTTTTTGTTGTATGAATGAATAAATTTCATAAACAAAGTCGAACGTTCAAAACAAAAAGCTTTAATTTGCCACCAGTTTCGGAGAAGTTAAGTAGAAAATTAATTGTTTCATCCATCACGCGGATTAAATAATGACATATCTTGCTGGTGGGAGGATACTTGTATCCGACCGGATAGCGACCACCGTACACTGGTGCTAAAACCTGCCACAGTGGGCCCACCTTGTGTGGGTCGCATTCCAGGGTCAGCCAGTGTATATCCGGTTCTCCCCAGGGGTCTTGCCCCCTGATCCTAACCCTTTTCCCATCCCTTTTTCCTTCCCCTCGCCCTTGGCCCTTTGGCAGGCCGGCATGATATTGCCGACCTACGATGGACACATTGTTTATCGTTGGTCGACATTATTCTTGGATTGCGCTACACTTACCATCAGGTGTAGCGTAGTCACTTTGCCGAGCCAGGATAAAAAAAAATATATATCACAAAAAGGGCGTTAGATATAAAAGTAGGATGATACGTCTTAACAAGGATAAAGAAAAAATTTAATGAAATGATAACCATTTCACAGCCACATTATCATAGCTTGCTATCGGATACGTCATTCTATCACCTCCGTGTTCATCTTCTCCAGCATAATGATACTTTGATCGTTTATTTATGATCCAATTTACAGAATAAATGATTTGATTTGTATGATTTTTATTGTGAGATAAAGATCGCTTTGCATTCCCAGAGACTCGCCAAACTTCATTGGTCGGTATTGAAATATTCATGTCGTTGTCAATTTTGGCTTATCTTGAGTTACGGTGGCAGGTTTATGGCCCATCCACCTATTATTTGAATTTAATAAAACAAGCGACAAGCCCGGCGAACGAGTAAAGTTGTAAGATAACAATAATGTGGAAAATTGTCTTCTTAAAGATAATTGTCAGCCATTACTCGTTAGCCCAGCGTTAGTGGCCATAAATAAGATTGCCTTACTTAAGACTCCTGTTACAGGCAAACTAAATTAACATTCTAGCCTGCCGGAGCAAAATGTGTAATCAAATTTTCACCTCATAGCGCTGGAATAATCTTATTTTGTTACGTCTGCCGTAAAGATATCGCGGCGGTGATTTTCATAACGCTGAGTTTCATGGCCAGGGTAGTTTAGTACATTCAGCTAAGAAGCGTATGAAAAATTATAAAAGGGTAGTGCTGGGATTAGATAATTAAAGATATGTCTCATAAATTACTGGTAGAACTAGGCGGTAGATACTTTTTGCCACAGCATGAACGGGCCGGCTTAACCGGCTACCGCTATTTCACAGAAAACCGATGTAAAGAGGCAGCTTGAAGTTGCATTTCGTAGTGAGTGAGATTTGGAAGTGAAAGTACCACACTTTTCAAATCCCCATTCTTTTCCTTATAAATCAACACTTCTATGACTTTTCTGGTAGTGTGAGTGTCTATGTATCGTAGACATCACATACCATTTTCTCGATTGGCAGTATGTGCTTTAAAAATATACATAATTTTATTAAAAATATAATATTACCCATTGCGGTATTAATTTAACAGGTGAAGTTCCGATATCGTGTTATCATTTCATAGTATATTTTTTATTCTTTAAAATCATTTTTATATGGGTAATTTGTTTTTAAGACAATATTAAATTGTATTTTTTAGCAACGATTATTCAATAGGATACATAAAACGTTATTCAAACTACCTTTATATGTAAAGGGATATCTTAATTTGTCCATACTGATTTTTTTTAAACTAAGTAATATTTTTTTATCTTAATGTAGGTTAAAAGAAAACATTCCACAGACAATTTTAACTTTAAAAAAGTAAAAGGAGATTAGTAAGCACGACCGATTAAGTCGGATAATATCTTTTCAGCAGTTTCAGGTAGATAAGAATTTCTGGCTAAAATCTGAGGTAATAACAAGAAACTGTAATGGGTTGGCCATCTGCCACATCGACCCTTGTCTTTTGTCGCATATTGCATTCGCTTTGTGGCTATTGTAACTGATAATTATTTTTCGGGTTTGGAACTAATAACGTGAGAAACAACAGTTAATAACAACAGATGGCGAAGTATAGGACCAAAGAGATTAGATTATTTAGTTGTACATATATATGTATCTGTATAACGTGATGTGTATTGCCACTGTCAAAGCGAAGAAATAAAAAGGGAAGCCTTTTTATACATATATTGTATAGTATACATATATGACACATGAATTTTTATTTATGTATCAGTGTTCCAGTGTGGTTTCCAGTGCGTGTTTGACTACTTACTTCCAGACGCACAAATCTCATAGATATTAACTTCGCGCCTATATCTCTAGAGTGTAAGCATGAAATTATAAATACCGCGTCTATTTTGAGCGAAGTTTCTTTAGGATCGTCTAGTAGCACCTCGATAATCGCTAGTTATTATATGTATATCGATTGTAAGCATTTTTATATGAAAGATATCTTCGATGTTTAGAAGTCGTTAACTACGTGAAGTGGTAAAGCACGGAAAAACTCAGAAGTAGCGATTGTAAATATTCTTTATGGATGAAGTGATACCATATTTATTTTATACTATTATGCTGGTGTGAAACTGCTATTACGCTAGTGTGAAAACTTGTGAAATAATTAAAGTATAAATGCTTACTTTAATTATTTCATATGTTTCTTAAATGCTTTAATTTGTGGTAGGATATTCAAAACCGGATAGCGACCACCGTACACACGGTGTTAAAATCTGCCTTAGTGATCCACACACAAATTCAAATTCAAATTCAAATCATTTATTCTGTAAATTGGATCATAAATATCACTTTTACATGTCAATAATTTTATACTAAAATTAGATTACATTTATTTATCTTTTTTCGGCATTTCGTGGCTAGCCATGAGAAGAAATGCCGAAACAAACTCATGGGTTATGGCCTCTTTTAATGTCCAGACATTGATTTTCCAGAACTGTGCGAGTACAATGTACAGGAATTCCTGGATTGACTATTAAGAAATAGTCCTGAGTATAACCAACATATATGGCACTCGCACTCACAAATTAAAAAATGAAAATTAACAAATATAAATTTAATATTTTTCTTAAAAAATATTAAAAATGTCAACTTTACATATGTATCTTAAATACTAAAAATGCGCCAATAGAGCAGTCAAGTATAATAATTTAACAGAGGACCATGGACAGCCATATTTTGTATGGAGTGAGCGGCTCAATTCCAAGCCGTTTTGTCTTCCAAATAATCTTTAACATTATAGTAACCTTTTCGGCAAAGGTTCTGTTTAATAAATAATTTAAAGTTATTTAGACTTAATTGTTGAATATGGCTAGGAATTTTGTTGTAGAAACGTATACTTTGACATTTGAATGAATTACTAATTTTTTGAAGTCTGGTCTTGGGCAATATCAGTTTATTCTTATTTCTAGTATTTAACATATGAATGTCGCTGGTTTTTGTAAAAACATTAATATTTTTTTTTACATACATTAGGTTTTCATATATGTATTCAGAAGCGACAGTCAAAATATTTATGTCTTTGAATAAATCCTTAAGAGATTGCCCACGTTTAAGATTGTAAATAGATCGAATAGCTCTTTTCTGCAGCACAAAAATAGTTTGAATGTCGGCAGCATTTCCCCATAATAAAATGCCGTACGACATTACACTATGAAAATAACTAAAATAAACTAATCGCGCTGTTTCTACATCAGTTAGCTGGCGAATCTTGTAGACTGCGTAAGCTGCAGAGGTGAGCTTTTTCGACACAGTTCTCTCAAGGGACTTGCAACATGACTTTATGATTGGTTGGGGCGTGTACGTACGTCCTTGTATCCCTGTGCCTGCATCGATCATCCGCCTGTTCTGTCGCAGGTCCCTAGATTTGCTTCTTCCCTCTTCGGAGTGTCAAGAAGCTTTTATACAGACCGACATGATTCCGATGGCCATCGATAAACTCATTGTTTGTCTGTGGTTTGACTGCGCCCCGCTTACCACCAGGTATAGTGTAGTCAATTTGGCGTACTTGGTTATAAAAAACTTCTATTACTTTATAGTTTGCGTTTTTAAATATACGTACGTCACTTTGTTTTTTTTAATTCCGTCTTTGAGAAAATCGATAAAACGAATGCCAAAAATTATCACTGAAAATCACATTGATCTCTGTAGTTAATATTAGATATGTATTTTTTTGTAACATTTAGGTTTAGGTACAATATTGCATATAAATTATTCCATTCTAACAAAAACAAAATACACTCACTCAATATTCATTTGTTTGTGTAATGCAGGAGCTCGCTTTGAAAGGGGTTAAACTTTGTATGAAACTTTTTAGAACACGGCTGTGAAATTAAATAAAGTATTGGTTAAATTGATGTGACATGTGTTTCATATTTTTGTAAAATTGTACTAGCATAAGGCATTGGGTGTGTTTTCTGGTCTACATTATCAACGTTTTTGAACAACTTAACCGATTGAAGTATATTATATTATTAATAAATCATATTCATACCATATATGTATACAAGGTGGTAGGTCCCTTGTATGCGAGAGGCCGTCTGGTTTGGTATCACCGCTTTGTCTATGTTTGCCGCCAAGCAACAATTTGTAAGCACTGTTGTGTTTCGGTTTGAAGGACATTGCAGCCAGTGAAACTACTGGTCATTATGAGACTTAACATTTTATGTCTCGGAGTGACGAGCGCAGTTATGTCATGCAGTTCTTTGTTATTGAAAGTTCTGTGTGATGATGCTTCTGTTTGTGTGCAGACGTGGCGCTTACCATCAGGCGAGCGCCTTGCTCGTCTCGTCATTTAATCAAATACAAAATAAGTGAATACATCTGAATGAAGTGACCCGGTGAATAGTGTGCAGTTGTTGAATATCTGCCTAACATTTGGTTTACCTCCGACAAAGAAGAAGGGTGTTGTGAGTTAGACCCCTTTGTCTGTATATGGCTGTGTGCGTGTATCTGTCTGGCATAGTAGAGCCTCAATGAATAGACAGATTTAAAAGCGGTTTTTATGTTTGAATATTGGTAGGGATCTTAGCTGTTTGAATAAAATTTGTTAAAACATTTAAATTAATATAATAAATAAATAAATAATAATAATAAAAAAAATAAATTAATTTTAGATTAAAAAACGGCTATTACAGTAGAGGTCGGCAAACGAGCTAACAAAGAACTTATGCGTGAATCAAGGAGACAAAGTTTATTACTCTGTAAACAGTATCGTATTGTATATGTATGATTCATACAGTATGAGTACAATAGTTTCGTTGCGTATATTTCTGTTCGACATTGTTGTGGCTTTTACAAATAATAAAAAACCAATTCACATATAAGTAAATTATTATAATAAACAAACAACAATTATGCAGGGTTTATCAACTTTACTTTTAAATCATTTCATTAATACCTATATGTCGTCAAATTAATAATAATAATAATACACCCAACAGTCACATTTACCAGGTGACCCATTTGCACATTTACCAGCCTTTGCTAAATAAGGAAGAATTTACACGAAACGAACAAGGTGCACGCCTGATGGTAAGCGCCACGTCTGCCATAAACAGGCACTGAGTGATGTCACTTAGAGAATTACAAAGCGCTCTATGGCACTGGCCTGCATTCGTGACCCCGAGACATAAGATGTTAAGTCTCATAATGCCCGAAACCCAAAAACAGTGCTTACACACTGCTGCTTGGCGGCAGAAATAGAAAAAGCGGTGATACCTATTCTGACGGCCTCTCGTATAAATACGAACCTACCACCCAGTAGAATATTTGATCTCTGTATGAAGTCAATTAAAAAAACCATTTTGTTGATTTACTTTTATGATTTTTTTATTATTGTTTACTAAAATACAAATTAATGCGTAGCAATAATAAGTTCGTAATGCTTTTCAGACAATAAATTTTAATATTACGCTATAAAGCCATGATTTACTATATCTTATTAAGACACATAAAACTGGCAAATGTCAACGTTATTCATGTGGAAAATAAGGAACTGTTTTGCAGAGTTAACTCCTATTTAGATCGAAAGAGTTTATCGTATGACACAGACTAGAATATAATAAAAAAACCGTTATATATTATGATAAACAGTTTGAATAAAAACTGCATGACTCGTAAATAACTATTTGTAACTGACTTCAACAAGGAGGAGGTTTTCATTTTAGCGCGTTTTTTTTTGTTCCTTTTTTATGTATATACATCAATTTCTCCGCTAGTTATAGATCGATTTTATAAAATAAAATATTTCGATATATTATGAACCTACAAGGTGGACAGACGACCTGATAAAGGTTGCAGGAAGTCGTTGGATGCAGGCCGCTCCCAACAGTTGGGTCTGGAAATCCTTGGGAGAGGCCTATGTTCAGCAGTGGACGTCCTATGGCTGATGATGATGATGATATAATGAACCAAAGTAAGTAGCAGTAGCAGAAATATTTATAAAAATTGTATAGTATATATATAGTATTTATGTATACTAACAAATAAGATAAAATTGCGTGCGCGGTACGCAAATACGAATGGCATTGGGTGCGGTTTATAAATATTCTTCAATGATTAAAAAAACTAGTTTTTTATTTTTTATTAAAAAGAACACGGGCATTTTATTTGCAAACACGCAAATGAAGCTCTTTTCCATAGACTCCCATGAGTGTAAAAATAATTAATTCGATCACCCGTTTCAAATATTATTAATTACAAAAATATTTCTAACGTTGGTTACGTTATGGATAAAAAAAACTTGCTGACATTAATTAGAAAAAACGCGTCTGATTGAATACCTCCTCCGTTTTTTTGTTGATTAAAAATTACTGTAACTTTTAAATGGCTACACAGATTGTTTTAAAACATAGCTATTAACCATTTCGATAAGATTACCAGATTTCAACAAAAAAACGGTATTCTAATTGGTCCATTCGCTAAGGCGCTACGATACTGCAGACACGCACACATACCACACAAAAACACACATAAATAAAAAAACACCACCCCTTTTTTGTAGGAGGTTAAAATATATTTAGGTACATATGCGGTAAAGTAAGGAAAGATACCTGTTATATTCAGACAGCGTGGCGCCAAGTCTCACCCAATAGTTTTATCTTTTACTAGCGACCCGCGCCGGCTTTGTGTACAGTACTGTTTATTTTAAAAGGCTTTATACATTATTAAATATTACATTTATAAAAAAAGAAATCCTTTAAGGTGTACAGTAAAAAATATAAAAAAAATCTTTATTTTAAAAGTATTTTTTTACATTTTTAAATATGACATTTGTAAAAAATAAAACATTTAAAATATAAAAAATATCATCCTCCAATGGTGAGGCCTAGACCCCAAGCTACCGGTGGTTATGACCACAATGTGAGGAACCTCCTCGCAATACGTGCTGTGTCCAATAAATAATAAATAAATAAATACATATATATGTCTGTCTCGGTGCGGGGATCGAGACAAATGTTATAACATTATAAATAATACCGCTTTCTGAATCTGGCTCTTCACCCAATGACCAATCGAGAGCCTTTGAAGGTGTTGGTCGAGGTTCTTTGGTATCAATCCATTAGCAGTAACGACTATCGGAAAAATAATTGTCGAGTCCACATCCCACGTCAGTAACCTCGTGTGCCAGGTCTAAATATTTGGACAACTTTTCTTTTATAAAAACTAAATAATGAACAGAAATAATTAAATAACTTTTAAAAAAAATTATAATAACAATTATTATTGTAATTATCCTTAAAACCCGTAAGTGTTATCAGAAAATTTACTAAATGGAAATAAAATTTAAAGATGCGCTAACTAAAAAAAGTTTATTAATAAAATGCGGAGTTTGAGATCGTTATCTTAGCTTTTGCAAAGCTCTGGAACACTGCCAGAGAGGAAGCAATCTTGAAAATAATATTTACTTTTGTTATTGCTATTAAGAGATGTCCTTTATGAGCTTTAATAACTATTCTATGTGCTTACTATTGTTGTGGCTTATTTATTAGCTTTTACTATGCGTTAATAGCTGTAACTAATGTTAAATAGTAAAAGTGATGGTTGTGTTACAAGAAAATTATGAGCAACCAGCTGGTTGCAAATATTAAGTTCAGCTGAACTTAATATTTGTATAAAAAATATTTTCGTAATATAGTTTCGTTACAGACATTTCTATCGTAAGAAAAGTGTAACAAAGCATAATTGCGCTCAACTTATGTAAAAGAAACTTTTAATTACTTTATTATTAGGAACTTTTGTAATTTACACTAGTTTTAAATTATCAAAATGGTGACTTGACAAATTGTATAATTAGGCGTCTTTGTGCGAACAAAGTTTTGACTAATCTAAGTTAGACTCTATTAGACAATAGTTAGACGATACCCAACTTAGTTATTATTCAGGACGTCTTGTCTTGCTCAGTATCAAATGTGTTTGTAATTATATACAACAAATAAACAATTAATAATGTCAACAACTAACTGTACTGTAAAAGTCGGTTAGACCTTCAAGTTGAGTTTTTTTTTTAAGTTGAGTGTCTCACTTAGGCTATTCAGAACTCTTTTTTATAGCATATAAAAGCAAATGAGAAACTGAAGCACCTGATGGTAAGTGATCCATCTATTGCCCATGGACACACCCATAATACAGAAGAATCATGGGTACGTCGCTGACTATAAAGTAAGGGATTAGGGAGAGATTTGGGATATGTGTATTGGATATGTCACGCACCAAACGTAATACAAAGTAAGCTGTTACTTCACGCCGGTTTTTTTGTGAGACAGTGGTATCAACCTGGCCGAGCAGGTCCATTCATGCTATAGACGAAATTATCTACATGGTGGTTCATTCCGAACACGCTCGTTTTGTATATTTTTATTTACAATCTTTATCACCCTCATTTCTTTAGGAGTTCTTAGTATATACGTGCTGTGTACGATACTTAAAGAAACATTTAGAAATTTTGTCACGTATTGTTCCAGGTGCTGTGAACTTGTACGAGCAATGATCGAATAACATAGACCAATAAAAAACAACAACAAAATGTCTAACAGAACGCAAACTTTATTAAACATATTCCAAGAGATATTAGCTGCGTCAGGAAATTCATCAGATAGCATCAATGAGACGCAAATTGTGTCAGTTTTGCGGGAGCAGGCAACGAAGACTGGGGCTGGCGAAGACTTTGAATCTCTTATTGTTAAAATGATGAAGGACGCGCGGAGCAAACTGAATTTGTCGCTAAAACCTGATACATGTGGCTATTGTGAGGGGGACTTCAGAGATATTATTCAGGCGTACAATGGCATTCACGGGTACGTCAGCTTATTGGTAAGTATTTGCATAAGTTAATAAGAATATAAATAGGGGTAAAAAAGGTACTTCATAATGCTCGTAGCGTGTTGTATGGGGAAATATTTTTTATGATATTATGATGTTTTTATAGACAATATATAAGGCTCCTGGTCAACAGTAATGAGAAAGGTTCAGCATTCTATGGAGCTGTTTCACAATATTTGATGGTTTAAGATTTTTTGGAACGAAGTTCCTTACGGCAGGCTTGGAGGGGATAGGGATTTCGCTGCGTGACCGAACTGAAAAAAATGTGATAGTAAAACCGTAAGAAAAATGCGTGGAAAAAATGCGTGGAATAAAAGCGTTAAATGAGACGTGCGCAGGCGCGACAGTCAATGTGTCAATTTTAATGTCAGTCATTTCTATGTAATTTTATGTTGTCAAACAAAAATAAAGAGACATATTTAAAATGAAATTCATTCAGCCAGTTATAATTGAAGTATATAAAAATACTCCTTCGATTTTTAAAAGATTACGCTAGCTCGTTATTATTTATAATTACATACGTTGATAAAAAATGCTATACAATAGCTTTACCGCGGCAGTCTCCGAGCGCCACACGTCTTTTTTTTATTTCTATTTTTCTATTCTATTTCTATGTAATTTTATGTTGTCAAACAAAAATAAAGAGACATATTTTGTTATTTTAGTTGATAATTTGAATTTTTTGCAATTTGTGTCGATTGTACGTTAGCCGAAGGAACTTCGTTCCTACCTGGTGTCCCACGACACACACCAATTTTTGTTTTTTCTATTTACGACAATGTCGCTTCCGTGAGAACAATATTAATATTGCGGTAAAGATTGTAGTGAGTTATAACCCATTTACATGGATATAGAAGATTGCTAAGATTTTACTACCAATTATTAACATACAAGACAGTTTTTACATAGCATATGCCGGTAAACGATTTATGTGGAACTTAATTATATGGCCTATGTTATAAAGAAAAGTTAAAAAGAGGCTCTGAAGTTTATTAAAATTTTAGCCGTAACACGTCTGTCGGTTCCGAATATTAATTATTTTATGCAGTATTTTCTCACGAGAATACTGGGGAAGTAAAAGTACAAAAGAAAATGACATTATGGTTTCGCAACACCAATTCTTTACGGAATATTTTAGCGGGCTTTTTCCCTTCAGTTCTTTTGGGACCATAACTAGTTAAATTTTAACGAAAGCAATTTGTTTCGGGCTGTTTATTACTTCTTTTTTAAAAATATGCTCCTTCAGAAATGAAATCCGGAGACACCTCAGTGGATCTTATGGTACTGACACACTGCTGTTTAAAAATGTTTACAAACATTTTCAAACACTAATACATTGTTACATTCTGTTAGGAATTGTTAGATGTTTTAAGTGCTCCTACACTGATGGAAAATGTTTACAAACATTTATAAACATGACATCGGCTCGCAATTTGGTTTTACTTTTCGATGCGTCTACACGAAACACGAAAATTATAAAAAATGTTTTATTTTTTACAATTTATTAACTAAACATTTTGTTTAGGAATGTCTAATAACATTACCTAACACCAAAACGTTTTCTAACATTGTGATCAAATGTTTGCTAGAAAATGGTTACCAATGTTTGTAAACATTTTTAAACAGCAGTGTAGCAGCACCATTACTGTGTCACATCCAGTCTACTGGGACAGTGGACTCTTCATATGATATTTTAACGTGTCGTTGAACTTGATCGAAATAGTTGGCATGACGTCACGTGTCAGCTCCATCATTTCTCAGTTGTGCAGCCAACCAGCAAGGTTGTTTCCATCACGTTTAACAAATACGTGATAAATGCTAATTAGAAACGCTCACGTATTTTTACATTTTATCCAATATTTTATTATTAATTTACAAAATGCCTATTTTTAAAGTAGATGTGGGTGTCGTCATATGTCATTTGAAAGCGGGAATCGTATGATGGGGCCGTAACGTGTAAACCAGATTTCCTGAGGCCCCCCTCCCGTTCCCTAACCAGTAATTATCCCTTTCCTTTAAGTTCGGCAAAGCGTCCATGATTATGTATTTTGGATGTTCATGAGTGGTGGAGATCACTTACCATCACGTGACACACTTGCTCGTTTGCCGGCCTTCCAGATTACCGGGTTAAAAATACAGAATTTTTGACGTGATAACGTTTTATAATTCGATAGAGCCGGCTGCACGCACGAAAAAACATGACTCATGCGTCGTTACCTCGCTCTGTCACGTTTAAGGCTTGAAGTGCAAGCGAGAGCGCGGAACGAGCGACAAAGAAGCACAATCGGCCTTAGCGTTCGGCAGCGTTCGAGATTTTAAAAAATTAAAACATAATTGTATTAAATCTTCCACATATCACAACAACGTGTCTGAAATGACAGGTTAGACCAGCCATCCGTACAAAGGGAACATTTTCTCCTATATCAAACACATTGAGGCGGGCTTTTTAAAAACTAGATTTACGAAAAGGACATTGTTCGTCGTCCATACATAGTTGGCCTAAGAACCAAAAGGTAGGTGAATTTACTTTTTGGGTTTTATAATGTATATATTTGATTGAAACTATATTAAAACTACGGACACTTGAGAATTCCGAAAAATAAATAAAATACTTTCGGATTTTGAGATTATAATTAGGCCAATAAATACTATCAAATATTAAACAAATCAAATTAAAATTTTCTTTTGAAAAATGCTACCATTCCATCAGTATTTTCTTAAGACGTTATCACGTTCAACTATCGTCAGTAAACCGACTTTACAGACAACCGATTTTTTTGTTATACCCGTGCCTTTGTTGTTCTATAGACTGTCTCCGCGGTAAAGGAAGCCCACTTAAGTTTGTTTCACCAGGTCTTCTCAAGATGGGTCGTTTTGGATCCGGTAGTAGTTTTAAAACTCGTGCCGTTTCGGTAATGCCTATGGTCCATATCGAACATTTACTTTCAAGTAGCTGAGTAGAATTACTGAAACGGTTTTGTGATCAACGATAAGGAAGTGCAAATTGGAGAGTCTCATCATTATAGTATTGGCTAAACGTTAGCTGTTGCAGGCACTTATAGATAAATTCAAGGCTGAAGGTGGAATATTACAAATTGGGTAATCATATCGAACTTGTAATTTTCCACATTGTATCTCAGTAGAACACATTTTACTGCCACAGCAAATTCGGATTTGATAGCGTATCTATTAAAATTGCATCCATCGTCAGGAGTCGGGAGATGAACAACGTGTTTGCGTAATCTATTCGTAAACTGTTACTTAATGTATTTTATCCCCATTTAATTTTGTACATTACATTTTAAATTTGTGTTTTTAATTCTACTAGCTTTTGAACGTTTAAAATTGACAAAGTTTCATACAAACCTTCATCCCCTATTTTATCCCCTTGGGGGTAGAATTTATCAAAATCCTTTCTTAGCGGATGCCTACGTCATAACATCTACCTGCATGCCAAATTTCAGCCCGATCCCTCCAGTGGTTTGGGCTGTGCGTTGATAGATCACTATGTCAGTCAGTCACCTTTGAGTTTTATATATTTAGATTGGTGCTGAAAGGATAATAGGTATCTAATTAATTTTTAAAAACGTTAATTGAAATACTGACGAAAGACGACTTTTTGACTTAAAAGTTGTGTTCCGGAATATATAAAGAACAAAGTAGGAAATTACATTACAATTTGAGCCGCCACCAAAGTTAAAAGTGGGACTACTCTCCGACCTCGAAGAGCTTCATAAATCCATGTTCTATAAACGAATTAATAAAACCTCGGGGCGTCGGCGCCTAAATCTCAATTAGTTAACAAAGTCCACTGTTTAAAATTAAGGTCGACCTTTTACGTTTCCACTTTCGACCTACATTCGTTGCGGTAAAATTGTCTTTTGCTTTTTAACTGTCCTACATAAAACGGAAGAGATTTTCAAGTCGACGCGTATATTTGTTGTTTTTATATGTATAAACGCATAACTCCGTCAAATATTAATCGATTTGGGTGATTTTAGTCTGAATTCGAAAGAGTAACTATATTCTAGAGTTTAGACTATCATCTAATGCTTACTTAGCTTAAATTTGGTTCCTTTTAAATTTCAAGAAGTAATTCTACTCCCAAGGGGTGGAAATCGGGAATGAAACACTTAAACTTCATCATTTATGAAGGTACTAATTTTTATGACCTTTCTCTAAAAATTTTAGAATGTATAATAAAAGCGTGTTAAAAACAAAAATAAACCTAAGTAAAGAACGCTTTTTTTTATATGGCATAGACCGGCAAACGAGCAAGTGGGTCACCTGATGGTAAATGATCTCCACCGCCCATGTACGCCCACCACCAAAAGAGTTATGGGCGCGTTGCCGACCTTGAAGGAAAGGAATAATTAGGGATTGGGAAGGGGAGGGGATTTGGGTTTCCGGTTATCTCACTCACCGTACGAAACGCAGCAGCAAGCCACTACTTTACGTCGGAGACAAAATAACGTCGGCTTGAAATTTGTATTTTTTTTAGTATTGACATTTTTGGTTGTTGTCAGTTGTATTTTTGTTATAAATACTAACAAAATGCCCGTATTAAGGTGTTTTTCCTTACTTTTTCCAGGTTTTCACTATGTATTTTGTACGTAGGTACCTAATAATAAGTTTAGACGGGCCGTATTTTATGCTCCTGTTTTATACATCATTTAAGGGATAGACAGACGCGCTAAAAGTACATATGGTCCGCTAAGCTTCTTTCCGTCCCATGATGTGATAGGTCACGAGTATGTCGCCATACCAGGCACAAATTCTAATCTCTATCGATTGGATTTTTCGTAATGAAAAACCTAAACTCAAATTCTGATGACCCGACTTAGGATGTGAACCCAAGACTAGTAACTGGTCGTTACATATTTTTTATTAGCCTGAACGACAAAACGAGCCGGTCACTCGCCTATGGGTAAGCGACACGCCTGCACCATATGAACCAACACCATATAACATTTTTAATTACAAAGCATTGCATGGCTTTGGAATGCGCTCGTCAATACGGGATATGTCCCATAACAAAAGTAATTACACTGGCTTCAATGTCCTTCAAACTAAAACATAACCGTGCTTACACACTGCTGTTTGGCAGGAGGAATGAAGTATTATCATTTTTTATGGTATTAGGTAATTTTGAGTAAATAGGACATTATCATATAATGACCTTGACGTGAAAAATTCCCGCAATCATTTACAAAAAGGCCTAAAATTTGTAAATATCTGGACAGCATTTCTCCAAACTATACTTATTAAAACAAGTTTTGAAACAAAAATAACTGAATTCAAATAGATCCATTATCTTAGTAGTCAGACTTTTAACACCCCTCTTTTTATCGTGGTTAAAAAAGGTTTAACCGTAGTTAGTACCTACAATATTCAATAATAAAGTTGACTGCTTCTGCTTACGCAATAGGACTGTTCGGTCTCGGGTTCGATGCCATAGTGGAGTAAAAGCGTTACTGAGTTTTTCTATCATGAAATGCTCAGTATCAGTACGGAGTTTGTTGTGCCCAGCAAATCTCACTCACCGTACGAAATGCAGCAGCAAGCCGCTACTTTACGTCGGTTTTCCTGTGAGACAGTGGTAACGACTCGGTCAAGCTAGCCCATTCATGCTGAAGACAAAACTATCTACAGCGTGGCTCTACTACTCAAGCATCATCATCAGCCACAGGAAATCCACTGCTGAACATAGGCCTGCCCCAAAGATTTCCAGACCGACCTGTTGGAAGAGGCCTGCATCCAGCGACTTCCTGCGACCTTTATCAGGTCTTCTCTCCACCTTGTAGGCGGACGTCCAACGCAACCTCCCAAATGATAGTACAATTCCATATATAATAAAGAAATTCGTATTTATACCTTCAAATAGGTACGCGTTAAGGATTCGTGTTAAATATTATAGAATGTGGAATATGATTTTAATTTCAAAAATAAATCAAATCATACACAATTTTAAATAGGCTTCTACAATGAGTGGTTACACTGTTCACATATTAACAAACCAAATCTAATAATTTATTTTTAAATTAAATTACGAACCAATTTGATCAATCGTAATCAAATTGAAACGCGTGTAGTCGTCGTGCTAGCAAATGTTCAAAGCTTTTTGTTCAATCTATTGAATTGGTTACAAAGGAAATTCACACAATCGTACTTCGATTGATCTTAGGCAATGTGGGTGACGGTTTTTGGGTACAATTATTTATAATCGTATTAATTCGACAGCCTCCGTGGCTCTGCGGGCGAGTAGCCGGCTGTGAAGCAAGAGGCCGCGGGTTCGATCCCCGCACCGAGCAAATGTTTGTGTGATCCACATTGATTTGTTTCGGGGTCTGGGTGTTATAGGACCGAAAGTCTCTCGTAGTTCCTGATACCCACGACACAAGACTCGTATCTTACTGTGGGATCAGGACTATGTATGTGACTGTTGGGTGTATTTATTTATTTATTTTTTAATTACTGGAGGCCTAAATCCCCTCCCCTTCCAATCTCTATTACTTTTCATCAATGTCGACGACGCATCGGTGATTCTTCTGGTATTAGCATCATCATCATCATCATCATCAACAGGACGTCCACTGCTGAACATAGGCCTCCCCCAATGATTTCCAGACCGACCTGTTGGTAGCGGCCTACATACAGCGACTTCCTGCTATCTTTATCAGGTCGCCTGTCCACCTTTTAGGCGGACATTCAACTAACTAACTGGTATTATGGCTGTAGATAATTTACCATCCGCTCAAGTAGCTCATTTGCCCTTGTATGTTATGAAAAACCAGTCAAGTGCGAATCGAGGATTCCATTCCACTCCACTAAAATTATTACTGTTTATGTTTTTTATTGTTTCTTGGATCCCTGATATAACAATGCATACTACTGGTCGTAGTGGTCGAAATTATTGGGCATTATGAGACTTAACATCGTATGTCTCGGGGTGACGAGCGCAGTTCAGTACCTACTTTGCAGTGCTTTGTAGTTCAAAGTGTTGTGTGGTATTGCGTTTGTTTATGGGTAAGCGTGGCGCGTACCGCCATATTTCCGGCATACTTTCACATAACCGTTCATCCCTTAATTTACCTCCTTAGGAGTGAAATTTCTAAAAATCCTTCCTTAGTGGATGTTTTAACATAAAAGGCATAATTTCCAGTTTGTAGCCCCAACGGTTTAATGATGATGAATCAGTCAGTCGGGATAAGTAATTTTATATATTTTACTAGCTGTCCCTCGCGGCTCCGCCCGCGTGATATGCTTTTTCCGGGATAAAAGATTACTAAAATGGCTATTAAAAAATAGGGGTTGATCGTAGAGGGTTGAAAATTTAGGGTTGTATGTATTTTTAATGCTGTATCATAAAAAAATAAAATTTATCTAAAAATTAAAAAAGAAGGAATTTAGGGGTGAACTACCCTTAACATTTAGGGGGATGAAAAATAGATGTTGTCCGATTCTCAGACATACCCAATATGCACACAAAATTTCATAAGAATCGGTCAAGCCGTTTCGGAGGAGTTAAACCACAAACACCGCGACACGAGAATTTTATATATTAGAAGATATAGATTTGTATTCCCAAATCTATACAAGTACTCCCCTATTACGAAACCGTAGTAGTCTATCTTACTAATATTATAAATGTGAAAGTTTGTTTGTTTGGATGTTTGGATGTTTGTCCGTCAATCACGCTGACACTACTGAACGGATTTTCATGAAATTTGGTATACAGGCAGGGTATGAGCTGACTTGGGTGATAGGATACTTTTTATCCCGATAAATGCTGTTCACGCGGGCGGAGCCGCGAGCAAAAGCTAGTTTATTATAATTTTGAATGATTAGAAACGCAGCTCGCTCGCTTGATTGTAAGAGCCATGCTTTTATTCAGAAACATAAGCATGACGACCTAGAACTTTAATTACAATGCACTGAATGGCACTGCACTGCACCCCGAGACGTGAGATGAATGATGAATCTAGTACCTAGTATTTTCTTATTCTCTATTTGCTTCAAGATTCTCGAAACTGAAATACAACAATGCTTACAAGCTGCCGATTAGCAACAAAAATAAACGATCCTACCCATCCAGACGGAGTCTCGCATAGTTGAGACTTACCAACAAAAAATGACGTTATCCATCCTACTAATTATTAATATACATGTAAAAGGTTGGATGTTTGTGAGTATGTGAATTTGGATGTTAATTAACCAACCAACCTGTGAACAATTTAGATGTTTGACATATAAGGAAACACCATAAGGAAATCTGCATACCATTAGATCAGCGTGGTGGACTAAAGCCTATACTCTCTTATTCGTAGAGGAGACTCATGCTCCGCAGTAGTATAATATAGAGCTGATATTGATTATTATTATTTTATTTGTTAACGGATAGACTACGATCTAGATATAGAAACAAAAACACAGGTACATAATTCATATCCTCAGACCATGGACAGTATAAAAGACCATATTATGAAACTTTATATACCAATACATCAATAAGAAACACATTTGTAAATTATAAATAGCTGATGTGATTTTTTTCACATACATACAACATAACCTTTTTAAAATTCAAATTAGTCGATTATTCTAAGCGCTACGGTGCCACAGATACACTAAGAAACGGATAATTGACTCAAAATTATAACAGCCTTCTTTTTGTCAGGATTAAAAAGACATTCACGCGGGCGGAGTCGCAAGTAAAAGATAGTAATTTCTGTAATCTTATGTTCGTGTTAAAACAACAAACTAAACACCTATATTTTTGGTATAAATCTGCCAATTTTTATTCTCCAGAACTAATCCGAAGAGATCTACGAATTTATATTTCACACCTGGCGTGTTCCTGTTACGTCACGTTGTTTCCTACCACGTGAAATGCGAAATGTAAACTATATTATGACTCATGAAATATTTTTTGGGATACCGTACCCAAATATCATCTTGCACAAAAAACTATTATAATCTAATTATTTTCCTTTATGACGTTCCTCATTGGCATAAATTGAGCTGCTCTAACTCAAATAAATAATACTTCAATGTATGTAGTGCTAATATGTATTGTAATAAGTTTAGAAAAGAGCAACGTTAGAGTTTCTTGCCCGTTCTTCTTTAACGAATCAGCATTCTGAACTGGCGGTAGAGTTAAAATTTGACTGAATCTAAATGATGTTTGACATTTTATTGATTCAATAAATGATTTGATTTGATTTGATTTGAATAGTGCTAACGAAACCTTATTACTCTCTAAACCTATGCCGCCGTCTGCCTATCCGTCCTATATTTAAAGAGGTACGCCTTGTAAACATAAGTAGCTAGCTAAAATATTCACATAATATATATATTCACTAGCTTTTCCTCCGCCCGCGTGATCTGCTTTTTCCGGGATAAAAGTAGCCTATCTTACTTCTAATACCTCCAAGAATATGTGTACAAAGTTTCATGATGATCGGTTCAGTAGTTTTCGCGTGAAAGCGTAACAAACAAACTTACATTCACACTTATAATATTAATATAGTAGGGATAGTTGAAGAGGAAAATTTTTACTCTTTTTAAACAATATGCACCTACAAAGGAGTGTATGATTTGAAATTAAGGTTTATATGGAGGGGTTCAGAATGCTATTTATATTTTTACACGCTTTTTATTAACTTCACCTGTATGTTTGTTTGTTTGTATATTTGTTTGTATGTTTGTAACCGACTCCTTTGGGCGCGATTTTGACCCACTTTAAACGGCCAGATTTCGTTCAAACTTTGAAGATTTATCGAGGACCGATGACAATACACTAATTTGATAAAAAAATAATATTAATAATAATTTAATTATAATAAAATTATAATAATAATTTAATTTAATGAATTATTGATATTCGGGTTAGGAATTAAAATTGTACGCTCTGGATCTTCGTTAATTATAGGGAATATCGTAGTATCTAAGAGCGTCAATAGATGGCGCTTTTTTGATATTCGGGTTTAAAATTACAATTATACTCTCTACTACAATATGTTTTTATTTTAACTAAAAAATAAATAATAGTTTAAAAAAAACTAAAAAACACGCTTTTATAAAAGTCTAACTAAAAAATGGAAAATAAATTTGAAGAAAACAATGTATTTTATTGTAAAAAAAACGTGGGGTGCATGGTGCCTATAGTAATAAATATTGTATTGACAGATATGAGTAGAAGGATTATCATTTAGATGGTATCTTAAAAAGCCCCCCACGCTTATTTTACAATAAAATACATTGTTTTCTTCAAATTTATTTTCCATTTTTTAGTTAGACTTTTATAAAAGCGTGTTTTTTAGTTTTTTTTAAACTATTTTTTTGTATTTGATTGAATGACGAGACGAGCAAGGCACTCGCCTGATGGTAAGCGCCACGCCTGCCCATAAACAGAAGCAACAGCACACAGAACTTTGAACTACAAAGCATTGCATGGTAGGTACCGAACTGTGCTCGTCACCCTGAGACATAAGATGTTAAGTCTTATAATGCCCAGTAATTTCACTGGCTTGAACGTCCTTCAAAACGAAACACAACAGTGTATACTGTTGCTTGGCGGCAGAAATAGAGAAAGCGGTGTTACTAACCCAGACGGCCTCTCGCATACGAGGGACCTACCACCTAGTACTGAATACAGCTTATACGAAAACACAACTAGTACACAAATTAGTACCAACATAATAAGTGTAAACATTAATTTAGGTAATGTGGTTTGGTGGAACTACATCAACTGTTTTCCAATTATACTAATTAATATTTTATGTTGTTGATAATAATCACTGCGTCAGCCTAACATTAATAATACGACATAATTTTCAAATAAATTATTCATTCCAAAACCTAATGAATACTCTATATATTAGTGAATAATATTGTCATTGAATAAATAATGCGTTCGTGTATTCAATATATATTCATTAACCTCTAACAAAGTTAATTAAATCTGTGCTGGAGTACTTTTTATCCGACGAAAAACGGGTACAGGTTCTCAATTCGAAGTGTATATTTGTTTTTTATACTCCTATGTTTACATAAAATACGTATACTTTTTAACAGCGTGATCTGATTTTGACGATTCCTATATCCCCAAAGAGTTGAAATAGCAGATTAAAGAATTATGCACGACGATTTCAAATTGGGTTAACTTGTGTACTACTTAAACTTTTCATACTATTATGTTTTTCAAAAATCAATCCCTGAAGGGCCCAAATAGGGGATGAAAGTTTGTATGAAAGCTTTTTGATAGCGAAACGAAGTTCGCGGGCACAGCTAGTATTCTATAAATGTTTTAAATGCATTTGTGATTATTGAAGAGGCTGTTTTCCATTTAGCCACTGTTTACGTACGAAGATTGCTTGTTTGTTTTCAATTAGCGCTGGAGTTTTTAATGATTGTAAACTATTTCATACATGTGCTGATTGACTGATGGATGCCACGAATCATGAAATGATGATTTATGTTTGTGTAAAATAAAATCATCGGCCCAGTTTAGTATAAGGTACTTTATAGTGCGTCTTACATTTTAACTCACTGACGTTTCATGACCGTGTCAGACTATTACAAGTATCGATGGTTGTCAAAAGTTACGAATAGTAGGAGATCCCACCTAACATCGACCTTCACCCATCTGTTTACCGGATGAAACATATATTTTCGGGTATAAAATGTGTTGCTGATCACATACCAACAGGGTTGCCTAAAAGAATATGGTCAAGGATATATGATTAATTAAAATTTGAAAAAAAATTTTTTTTATAATTTCACTGATCTGTTTACCAAAAAAATGAACCTTCAATGAAAAGTGTACAATGTATACTACCTGAAAAAGCTAGGTTGCCTACCTTTTTCTGGGCACTACTACCGGGTTGCCGTGTGCAAAGAGGTAACAAAAAAGTGGTAATTGCGCTCATCTGCTTTCCGCTTCAAAAGTATATTAAAATGAAGGAAATTTCATTGCGAATTCAGTAATATAGGGTTGCCTATGAAAATCTGTTCATGGATAAGGGTTGCCTGGCTTTGAAATTCGAAAATCGGAGCAAGTTAGAAATGAGTTTGTTTCGCCAGGTCTTCTCAGGAAGGGTCGCCTTTGGATCTGGTGGTAGTTTTAAAACAACAATCTGGAGATACACATGATACGTATTAATTTGCCTTATAACTAACTAGCTTTTGCTCGCGGCTCCGCCCGCGTGAACAGCATTTTGCGGGATAAAAGTAGCCTGTAACCGTCTCCAGGGTCCCATCTGTCTCTGTAGATAAATTCATCAAAATCGGTTCAGTGATTTAGGCCTGAAATCGTAACAAACAAACTCACTTTCGCATTTACTTTCATCCCTTATTAAATAAAATTTCCAAAATTCCTGAAACACGTATTTATTTGTTTTACGTCAATGACCGAAATAAAAAATTTTGTTTATGTAACTTTCAAAATGACGGACTTTCATACATATTATCATCCCCTATTTAGACCCCTTCGGGGTGGAATTTTCTAGAATCCTTTCTTAGTGGGTGCCTACATAACAAAATGAATATATAGTCCGAATTTCATGCTTGTAGCCTTGATGGTTTGCGCTCGGCGATGATGAATCAGTCAGTCAGTCAGGACATGTTATTTTATAAGTATAGATTATATATATAAAAGGCTTTGTATTTCGGCAAATAATTTGGATTGAAAGACCGGACCAAAAACAAGCCCACTGAATTTGTCTAGCTGGATCATCTCAAGGATGGGTCGCGCCGCGTTGCATCCAGGGGTAAAGGAAGCCCACTTGAGTTTGTTTCGCCGGGTCTGCTCAAGAGGGGTCTTTTTTGAATCCGGTGGTAGTTTTAAAACACGTGCCGTTTCGATAATGCCTATGGTCCATATCGACGACCCTCCACAATATATAACGATTCTGGACTATTCCATAGTAAAAATAATAATAATAAATAGATTTAGTGTAATTGCCGAGTGTATTTTGAAGATGCTATGTATGTATGTATACATTAGTTGATACTGATTTCTATATATAAGTTTCTTTTACTTTTGTGCTGTCTTGTCATAAGCGCTATTTCAATTGCCTACATGATTAATAAACGATTTCATTTCATTTCATGAACGAGAGAGAAGCATTGCGCGTACTATGTGATGCAATAGAGGAGGACGCAGTTCATCAGATGCGTGCTATGAATCTGTACAATGGAAGAGAGTGCGCATGCATAGTCTACACTCTACAGTAATGAGAAGGATTAAACTAGTACACTAACTGTAGTGAAGTTTAGTGTTAAAAACTTAAAGTAAAAACCTTACTTTAAGTTTTTAACACTAAACTTAAATTTTTAACACTAAAACTTAATTTTTCCATATTTTTACTATGGAATAGTCCAGAATCGTTATATATTGTGGAGGGTCGTCGATGTGGACCATAGGCATTATCGAAACGGCACGTGTTTTAAAACTACCACCGGATTCAAAAAAGACCCCTCTTGAGCAGACCCGGCGAAACAAACTCAAGTGGGCTTCCTTTACCCCTGGATGCAACGCGGCGCGACCCAGCCTTGAGATGATCCAGCTAGACAAATTCAGTGGGCTTGTTTTTGGTCCGGTCTTTCAATCCAAATTATTTGCCGAAGTACAAAGCCTTTTATATATATATGATCTATACTTATAAAATAACATGTCCTGACTGACTGACTGATTCATCATCGCCGAGCGCAAACCATCAAGGCTACAAGCATGAAATTCGGACTATATATTCATTTTGTTATGTAGGCACCCACTAAGAAAGGATTCTAGAAAATTCCACCCCGAAGGGGTCTAAATAGGGGATGATAATATGTATGAAAGTCCGTCATTTTGAAAGTTACATAAACAAAATTTTTTATTTCGGTCATTGACGTAAAACAAATAAATACGTGTTTCAGGAATTTTGGAAATTTTATTTAATAAGGGATGAAAGTAAATGCGAAAGTGAGTTTGTTTGTTACGATTTCAGGCCTAAATCACTGAACCGATTTTGATGAATTTATCTACAGAGACAGATGGGACCCTGGAGACGGTTACAGGCTACTTTTATCCCGCAAAATGCTGTTCACGCGGGCGGAGCCGCGAGCAAAAGCTAGTTAGTTATAAGGCAAATTAATACGTATCATGTGTATCTCCAGATTGTTGTTTTAAAACTACCACCAGATCCAAAGGCGACCCTTCCTGAGAAGACCTGGCGAAACAAACTCATTTCTAACTTGCTCCGATTTTCGAATTTCAAAGCCAGGCAACCCTTATCCATGAACAGATTTTCATAGGCAACCCTATATTACTGAATTCGCAATGAAATTTCCTTCATTTTAATATACTTTTGAAGCGGAAAGCAGATGAGCGCAATTACCACTTTTTTGTTACCTCTTTGCACACGGCAACCCGGTAGTAGTGCCCAGAAAAAGGTAGGCAACCTAGCTTTTTCAGGTAGTATACATTGTACACTTTTCATTGAAGGTTCATTTTTTTGGTAAACAGATCAGTGAAATTATAAAAAAAAAAATTGGTGTGTGTCGTGGGACACCAGGTAGGAACGAAGTTCCTTCGGCTAATGTAGAATCGACACAAATTGTAAAAAATACAAATTATCAACTAAAATAACAAAATATGTCTCTTTATTTTTGTTTGACAACATAAAATTACATAGAAATAGAATAGAAAAATAGAAATAAAAAAAAGAGGTGTAGCACTCGGAGACTGCCGCGGTAAAGCTATTGTATAGCATTTTTTATCAACTTATGTAATTATAAATAAAAACTTATTAATTTAGACTTAGACTGGCTACTAAACGGTGGACGGCCGTGTTCTATAATCAAAAATTCAAATTCAAATTTCAAACCGCGTCTACATTTCCAAATGTCATAAGTTATCTATCTGTTTTATTAACGGAATTTCGACTTTAACTTTGTGTGCTAGATATCAAATTAAGTTTAAAAAAAGTCTAATTTAACGGTTTTATTCCACGCATTTTTTCCACGCATTTTTTCCACGCATATTTCTTACGGTTTTACTATCACATTTTTTTCAGTTCGGTCACGCAGCGAAATCCCTATCCCCTCCAAGCCTGCCGTAAGGAACTTCGTTCCAAAAATATTTTTTTCAAATTTTAATTAATCATATCCTTGACCATATTCTTTTAGGCAACCCTGTTGGTATGTGATCAGCAACACATTTTATACCCGAAAATATATGTTTCATCCGGTAAACAGATGGGTGAAGGTCGTTGTTAGGTGGGATCTTAGACCAGAACTAATATCAACATTAACATGTCATGTTAGTGTCATTGTCAACACAAGACATGTTATTTTTGTCCACTAACATTTCAGTGTTGTTAATGTGGATTGTGAACTATTTTATGGCGTTCTCTCAGCTCAGTATCAGAGACCTCGTTCCTCCTTAAAGTCTTCTACTTTGGCAGATATTGAGCATCCTCCGCAGTGAGACCATTGGCTCTCATGTCTCCCTCTAAAACTTCAAGCCAGCACTTTCTGGGCTGTCCACGGAAACATACCCTGGGTCCGATCTATCACAGACTTTTGCGACTGACGTACTCCTGCGGTTGTCCTTTAACGGGACTAAATCACTATTAACAACATATGTATTATCATAATGAAGTCTAAAAAGTCTATTTTACGTTTATTTTAACCATGTAATTATAAATACTGCTTTATTATATAGTATGATATGGTATATTTATAGGTGCAAAACATTTTTTTGACAAAAATATACTCGCTGTGTGCGTGAGCTTGTAAATATGTAGTTCTGATTTTATTGTGACAGAAACACACAGCCAGTGTCTCTATACAAACTAAAAACACATCATTTACATATTCTATATAGCAAGACGTGCAAAAAAATTATGAATTATCTATACAGCATTAGAGATATAATATTATGATTTATTAATCTGGTGTATTTCATTAATATGAAATACATAAGCTTTGTTTTATCCAATAGATACACTGAGTATTTCCATAACTTATATAATAATACTCTTAGTACTGCGTGATGCGCGTATGGCATAACCCTTAGCAATGCAAATTTTGAACAATATAGCGGAATGAAAATATATAGAGCCGCGTACATGGCCGCGTATGGCACGTGGGTGTTTCGCGGAAAAATGTTATTTTTGACAGGTTTTATGATTTTTTGTAAAACCCCTGAAAATTCTTTTTATTTGCGGCTAGGTAAATTGTACACACTATTGTCAACAAAATAATATAAAGGGCACATAAAACTTTCTTTTATTTTACGAGATAATCTAATCGAAAGAAATTGACATGTTGAGGATAATGACGTACACCTCCGATGAATGATAATTGTGGTGATGATAATGACTTTATGTTACACAGAATGAGAAAAAGATCAAAATCGACCCAAAAAAATTAACATTAATTAAAAACTTAAATTTTTGGCATTATCATAATTATATATAATCACAATACAATTACAGAAAATAACAAAATAAGTATTTTGTCTCCCGAATTTAGGTTAATTATTATTATTAGTGTAACGCGACGCCCGCGCGCCGGGCCGAAAGGGTCGTGTCCAGCTCCGTATTCCCGGGTCCCGCCAACCCTCCCTCCCCAGTACCGCGCCGGGAGGATCACGCCACCTTTCGCCAGCCGCGCGAGAGCATTAGAAAGTGCGTCCACGCACATCAATCCGCCGATCTCGCGACTCGCGCTCTTTTGCCTACTACGGTCGTCAAATATATAAGTTGAGCATTAATATCAATGTATTTTTATAATAAAAACATTTTGTACGTGACGTGAGTTTTGTTTAGTAACCGCCCCGTAGTGGACAGTTATAGTGGCGCCCAACGTGGGGCGCGGGTCGCGGTCGCGGAATCGGCGAATTGATGTGCGTGGACACACTTTCTAATGCTTTCGCTCGACCGGCGAGCGGTGGCGTGATCCTCCCGGCGCGGCCTTGCGGCGGAAGGGTTGGCGGGACGCGGAAATTAACTTAGGATCTGGACACGAGCCTTTCGGCCCGGTGCGCGTACGTCGCGTTACATTAGCAAGTTTCTTTACTATACATTTTCATTTCGAAATCAACTACAAAATACTAACAGTACACTTTGCCACAACTTTGCCTATATGCCCAATATTGTCCATTCCGTTTTTTCTTTAATTAAACAATTAATATGCTGACCTAATCAGACCGAGCAGCTCCATACAGTGATGATATACATTGTTATTGAATTTTCAGAAAACTGAAATAATCAAACGCACCATGCAAAACGATTACGACTCAAAATTACATCGTATCTGTTACAATTTTAAAAATTAAAACTATCTTTCGTCATCAGAAACGTCAATTAAGCTTAAGTATTTATTAGTAATATTTTAAAATTCAGTTATTTCTCAGAGACGTCAATTATGATTATTTGTATACTCAGTGGCTGGTAAAGCAGTAACTGTCTCTGAGTGTAGAAATAATCGTAATCTAAGAAATTACTTGACAATCAACGTTAATTCACGTTTGTGAGTGTGGTAGTTGCTCTTATAAAAGATTGTGTGTTTTTAAGAAGGGGTGTTCGGTATAAAACAAGGTATTACGCCTAACGCCATTTTTGAAGTGTTGATGAAGTAATCAGATAGGTGACATTGATATCAGGTAGAATTTTGACCTTTGGATTAACCTGACTAGTAAGAAGCACTATTTCTGGATATTTTTTTTCTTTTTTTGAATCTGGTATGTTAATTATCGACCCAAGATGCTTTCCATGTACACATATTTCAAAAAAGTCACACAGAAAGCTACTCATACTTCTCAAAATCGTCCTGTTCACAAATTTATCCTATAAAACCTGATAAACAGACAAGGTGCCTTTGAATGGTTTTAAATTAAACGGGATCAGTTTTTCTTTGTTTAAAATATCCTTTTCTTCAACATTTTTTACTATTATGTTTACTTAGTTTTCAATCTATTCATAAAATTGTTTGAACGACCCGACATCCCAACCAAAGTTAACCATTTGATCGGCTGTCCTTTTGACAGTCGCACCTACACCACCAGGGGCACCTTTGCCGTGGCCTGCTTCTGAATAGTTCCACGTGATTCTGCTAAGCTCGTGGTTAAACCCTAATTGGCTAATTACGTAAAACATACTTTTGTTCCTATATTGTAACAAAGGTGAATCTGATAAACAATGCATTGTATCTATGGAAGGATTGAATGCCTTAACTTCTTCTATGAGTGGATCTAAATGTGCCCAAATAGCAGGAACATCATAGCGAAGACATTTACTAACTGTAAAAAACGACGTTGGAGACACGCTTCCAGTTGAAAAATATGAGTATAAATAACAATGATGGCACCAAAATGCATCGATTGCACTTTTGAAAATTTCAGAGAGTAATTTTCTGAAAAATCTACATGAATCAGTGCTTCAATTACATTTAATTCTCTTTGAGTTTTTGGATTACCTGGTATTGGTGCACAATCTTATAAATCAAACATATACAAAACAAATACAAAATCGTCTAGAAAGAAAAAGAAAAAATACAATAATAATTTCTATTTACCATAATTATGGCTCAATCGTTAACCATTATACTAAGAACGGATAAAAGAGGGCATGCCAGCATGCAATAAATACGAGTCCTGTACCATTTTTAAATTGTGAATAAATAATCTTTCAAATTCTTCAAATCTTTCAAAACGTAATTTTTTTTAAATTATAATGGTACAAATTTGTAATAAAAATCATTTAAATGATTATTTTTGTTGTTTACTTCACCTCAATAAGGATCTCACAAACGGTTATTAGAATATGTGTCTATGAAAATAATTATTTCTTTACGTACAGTCATTTTGTTCAACATGGGTCATTAGGAGCAACAACAATTTTGCCACAAATGACGTAGCAAATAATGACGGATTTTACTTAGAATTGTTGAGACATGTTTATAAAACGAGATTGCAAGTAAAGATTTTCGCGTAAAGACTTAATCATGATAGTATAATAAAATAATTTCTTATTGAACAACAGTGCATTACACATTATCTAGATAAGTTTGATGAAACAAATGACAAATTTTGTGACAAATTCCGGAGAACTGAAAATGTTGGCTAAATTTTGGCAAAAATAACGCGTGTATCTCCTTCGGCGTATCGGTCACGGGTACCGTATGCATCACGGGAGGGGTGGGTTGCGTCACATATAAATTTCATGTTTAACTTTGATAAATACCCTATTGGACAACTTGGATGCGATTAATGAAGTTTTGCTTGTGACAAAATTTTAGGCAAGAAAAAAACATAGTTTTATTTAATAAATTTCACATTATTATTTTATTTTAAGAAGATATGTTATTCAATGGTTTAAAAATATCGTTATATATTTTTTATTCAGTCGCTTGTATAAATCACGACACTGAAACTGTTACTGATATATGTTTGGAAACGGAGGTGAATGACGATTTACGTGCTATTTTGATAAAAATCTTTGTTTATGATTTGTTTAAGCACTAAATTAAATGTTGCGACTTCAAGTTCGGTTCATGAGTATTAATTAGCAACACGCTTTTAGTGTGTAAGTGTTTTTAGCAAAATGCAATACCGCCGGAAAAAGGTTTTTCGCCAAAACGGAGAATCACCCACGTGCATTCACGACTGTGTGACAGATTGTAGGACAAAATGACATTTGACATAATATGTGTTTATGTGTTATAAAACGACTGTACGCAGTTGCAAACAAAAGAATAATTACTTTATTTTGTTTATACCATAGATGTTAGACACAATCAATTACACACATCAAAAATATATTTTGATATAGGAACAATAATTTGCGATCTTTGCCTTACGTTACGGCATGTTCCCATTAATATCCATTAGTTATTAACCAAGCGTTAAAGACGGATAGATGATCGCATATATAAATCAATCCGTGATTAAATACGAGCCCGAGGCGCCTTCTGGACGAATTCATATTTTGGAAGGTATTCGTAGTTCTTCACGATTCGAAATCGTATGAATTTTACTGTAAAAGTTTATTTAAGGAGCTAAAATAAGTATGCGTGGATGTGTGAACGGGCTCTCAGTATATTCAATCCAATACCATTTGTAATCCCCATTCCATTTCTTTAAATTCGGTAACGCATTATTCTTCTGGTGTAGTGGATGTTCACGTGCGGTGCAGTTCACTAACTTTTTTTTTTTTTTGTTTAATTGAACGACGAGACGTGCATGTCACTCGTCTGATGGTAAGCGCAACGCCTACCCATAAACAGAAGCAACACCACACAGAACTTTGAGGTATAAAGCTCTGCATGGCACTGAACTGCGCTCGTCACCCCTAGAACATAAGATGTTAAGTCTCACAATGCCCAGTAATTAACCTTCATTGCTGATCTTAATTCTAATAAAATACGCCCAGCGTTGCAATAGGTCAGCAGCAAATGCAACAGGATATCTCCATTGGGTATAACAACGTTTGTCGGTAGCAACTGCAACCAACCATAGATAAATACATAAATAGGAAACTGCCTAACTTTATCGGAGATCCAATTTATAGTAGTTGAGCACGGGCTCGCATATTTCAAGCCTCGCCGATAGTTGGTAATTATAATATTATTTAAAACGGGCTTTTCGCCAGAGCCAAGTCCTATAATGGTATATCCTATTAATGTTGCCAATGTGAAGTTTATATGTTTGTCAGTTTGTGAATTTGGATGTTTGTTAATCAATCCACCTTAACTGTTGTACTAATTAGGATGAAATTTAGCAGACACATAGACCATGACTTTTTGGCGTAGGGAAATTCGTCTTATAGATACTTTCCCAACATGGGTTGGTTATGTCGAACTCACCGGTCTTCCGACTTTGTTCACCTGCGAGGGGACTGCTAGATCCGGACCCTAATCAATTCCTCGGGTGCTTTTGTTCGGCAAGGGCTGCGGCTGCGGCGTCGGCCCTTGTCGTCGGAGCACAAGCGAGGCAGAACATGGTCTGGATTAAGTATAAGCATTTTCAAATAAAGAAATAATCGTTAGTATCTTAAGATAAACAATAAGCCTGATTTATATTTCGTTTCTAAAAATATGATATTATTTCACGAAAGAATAATTTGTAATTATTGACAGAAAATTGAGTGGGCAGATGAATTTAATAACGTAAAAATATATTGTACTTCGTTATTGAGAGATTTCTTTAATATAAAAGTAAAGGTCATATCAACATATGGTAACGTTATTATGCCGCATGTATAATTAAAATCTGGGTGCACCCACATTTCACCAATTTTACACACAAGCAGCAAGTACAAGGTGGTAACGTCCATCGTATACGAGAGGCCGTCTGGGTTGGTACCATCGCTTTGCTTATTTCTGCTGCCAAGCAACAGTGTGTAAGCACTGATGTGTTTCGGTTTGTAAGACATTGAAGCCAGTGAAATTACTGAACGCTATGAGACTTAACATCTTATATCTCGGGGTGACGAGCGCAGTTCAATGTCATGCAGTGCTTTGTAATTCAAAGTTCTGTGTGGTGTTGCTTCTGTTTATGGGCAGGCGTGGCGCTTACCATCAGGCGAGCGCTTTGCTCGTCTCGTCAGTCAATCAAATAAAAAAAAGCATTATCTGAATTCGTCCCTGACATGATTAAGCAGGGGTTTCCACCATTTCTAACAGCGCGTTCACACGATTCGATTTTAGTGGATCACCCGCTAAGTCACATGCAATTTGAACCGCCTGAATAAACGAATTTATGAACAATAACCGTACAGCTTCAACAGATGAAAAAAGGAGGATGTTCTTAATTCGACGCATTGTTTTTGGATGTATAATTATGAGTGGTAAAGCCACGCTGTAGATACTTTTGTCTACAGCATGAATGCCGGCTTGAGTGACATTACTGGAGGCCCAAATACACCCAACCCATTTTCAGTCCCGATTTCTTTCTTTTAAGGTCGACAATGTATCCATGATTCTCCTGTTATTGTGGAAGTTCAAGGGCGGTGGCGATGACTTACCATCAGGAGAATCAAAAATTAACGATATTGATAAATGAGATTGTATAATATCCAATGGTTCGTACCACCAACTCAAAATTATTCAGTTTTATTTTTAGCTATTTAGTTTTTTAACGTCGGCTTTTTTTTGTCTAAAAGTGTTTTTAATTTAGATTTTTAATGAAAGAAGCATCGAAATTTTGGGCTGGCTCGACCGGATCGTTACCACTGTCTCACAGAAAACCGACGTAAAGTAGTGGCTTGCTGCTGCGTTTCGTACGGTGAGTAAGATAACCGGAAGCCCAAATCCCCTCCCCTTCCCAATCCCTAATTATCCCTTTCCTTTAAGGTCGGCAACGTGCCCATGATTCTTCTGGTGTGGGTGTACATGGGTGGTGGAGATCACTTACCATCAGGTGACCAACTTGCTCGTTTGCCGGCCTAAGCGATAAAAAAAAAATTGCGACATAAATGACGATGTGTCAGTTTTTCATCACCGATTTCATCTCCTTAGTGTTGGAATTTCTTCTAAATGAGAAGAGAAATTTAAATGAGAAAAAAAAATGCTATATTTGATCAAATTGAAGTGAATCATCTAAATCTGTTCACATTTGGCGGAGTTGTGCGTACGCATATAAAAAACAAAAAAACGCGTTGCATTGACAACCTCCTCCGTTTTTTTATCGGTAAAAATACACACAACATCACACATTTCCCAGAGCACATAACCACTTGCCGAATGATACGGCAAAATTTCGTCATTATTGCAAATGGTATGTGTTCCATAACACTTCATTTAATAGATTTCGATAAGTAATCGAATGCTATGGTAACGAAAACAAAGGAAAAGAAAAATAAACGCTGGCGTGTAAGAAGAAAGTATGTTACGAAACTTGAGTGGATTAGTGTTATAATCACGAGATGTTAATAATCGTCCTGTATAGTGTAAGTAAGCAGGGAGTTTGAGTGGGTTATCAACATCTTAGGCCTAAAACCAATCTCACCAGCACGTGATAATTAAAAGACGAAGCAATAAATAAATACACTCAACGGTCACATACATAGTCCAGTCACAGTAAGATACGAGACTTGTGTCGTGGGTATCAGGATCTACGAGGGACTTTCGGTCTCACAACACCCAGACCCCAAAACAAATATATGTGGATCAAACAAACATTTGTCTCGGTGCAGGAATCGAACCCGCGGCCTCTCGCTTCAAAGTCGGCTACTCGTCCGCAGCGTCACGGAGATTGTGAAAATGGTGAAACTTGGGTCCCGTTGCGAGTTGTGGGGGTCAAACGGAGGGTCGCCCTATGTAATACTAAATCCAGTGTCAAATCATGATTGAAAGGCGAACTCTGGCATTAAGCCAGGATAATGCCAGGCAGAAATAAGTGTTTCCGTATTGCAACCTATCTGAATCCGAAATTCTGATAGAAACTGGGATTATTCTTGACTCTCCATCGCCTATAAACATCCACTGTATTTTAAATAAAATCACGGGTGTGTTACTAATGTTAAAGGAAAGTAATAGGGATTGTAAAGTTGATAGGTTTGAGCCTCCGAAAATCTCACTCCCCGTATGAAATGCAACAACAATTTACAAATACACGCCGATTTTCTGAGATAGTGGCACAGCCCAGGTCGAGCTAGCCTATTTATGATGTATACAGAGTTATCTACAGCGTGGCTCTTCCAATTAAGAGTGTTACTGGAGCAGTAAGTATATTAGACGCGCTAACTTTGCATTAACGGTAGCTTATCTTGAGTTATTGCTTCTAATATGAATTTTGACAGTTAAGATCGAGGGGTTTAAATTTGGTGACATACACTTACTAGCTTGAAGCCGAGTACTTCCCAACCAACAACATTTGAACTGTATAAAATGAAATAATTATGCATCGTGCATTCTAGTAGTTCTAGAATGTACATAGTTACATAGATACGCACTCACGGTTGTAATCCCCAGAGGTAGGCAGAGGTGTAACCAGTAAACCTACAAATCGCCAGCGCATCTCTGTGCCATGATGTGATAGCGGGCGAGTCTATCGCTATACAATTCCAGACTCCGAGCTGACACTGAGCATTTCGTGATAGCTTTTTGTGATTCTTGAACCCCAATATCACTTTTACCCGACCCGGGGATCGAACACGAAACATCAGAATAGCAGTCGTACCGCGTGCACAATACAACTGCGTCTGATCAACTGACGCAATCAACAAAAAATGTATGGCTCTTGACTTGTTCTGACGATTCAAATTGCATGTGATTTAGTTAATCAATTAAATTCTAAGCCTGTTATTATTGATTAAATAACTTGAAAATCCTTTACAAACAGAATTAATTTGAACAATTTACATACCTAGCCTCATTGAATGTTACTTTTAGAGCATAATTCCACCAGTCTTAGTAAATTGATAAAATTTTCGGTGGTCTTAACAAACTTGGTAACTATACTGAAAGTGATTTAATACTTTTCAATGGCGTTTTTTTTTTTATGGCATAGGCCGGCAAACGAGCAAGTGGGTCACCTGATGGTAAGTGATCTCCACTGCCCATGTACGTCCATCCCCAGAAGAATCATGGGCGCGTTGCCGACCATAAAGGAAAGGGATAATTAGGGATAGGGAAGGGGAGGGGATTTGGGCTTCCGGATATCTCACTCACCGTACGAAACGCAGCAGCAAGCCGCTACTTTACGTCGGTTTTCTGTGAGACAGTGGTAATGACCCGGGCGAGCCAGCCCATTCATGCTGTAGACAAAACTGTCTACAGCGTGGCTCTACCACTCAAAAATACTGTTGTAAATACTGCGTCTAATTCGAAGATTTTATGCTCTAAAGCCTAGGCCTAGGCCTGTTTTATAATTTTTAGTTTTAATGACATTATCTATCTAATATAGACAAGAATTTTGCAAGTTATATCAATATTTTTATCGTTGTCCGCGTGAACTCCAATTTCGCAATCGCGAATTGGTAAATCGTCGCACCATTCTATACAGTTTTATTGAAGTCAAGCTTGTCTCGGGAAGAATTCAGTCAGTGATAATATTTTCTATTCTATGGCTATAAGTAACTGCGACTACTTTTAATCATCTGTACCCTTAGTCCCCAAAGTGGTCCCGGTGGACCGCCAGGAGTCCACAGGAGATTTAACGGAGGTCTACGTTGGCGTGAAAAAAAATTGGGATCACAATTCGTAAGACCACGAAAATTTATCTGCTTTCGATAGTGAAGAAATAAAATGTTGGCTTGACTTCACCTATCAATGTCGGCAGATAATATTTTAAGAAACTCAGCGACTGTTACTTGTAAAAACTTGCATATTCCATATTCAGTACAACGCGGGGGTCCACCGGAACCAGCAAAATTTTGAAAATGGTCTATGAGAAAAAAGTGTGACAAACTCTGATCTATACTATTTATTTAGATTTTATTAACATGAATCTTTGGATTTTTATTAACATAAATCTTTAGATTTTTATTAACATATTACTAAAGAAATTTTCTCATATCTGCCAGTTTCAGTAATTCAAAGATACGACGAAGTTATTCCACAAAAAAAGATCAAAACAATTTTATATTAATATTTGTGGTTATTACGACGTACCTATCTATAATTGTGTCAAAACAAATTATCTCCATCGAAAAGCTTGATTATATTTTCCTGAAATATATTTATCCTCTCAATATTTTAGGCAGCTGTAAATAGATAATTTCGTGGGCGTAATGATTATTTTATAGATAGGTTTATAAACATCGTACATAACTTCGCCTTCTAAAAGCCTCCGTGGCGCAGTGGGTGAGTAGCCGACTGTGAAACTGTGACTGTGTGAGATTACGGGTTCGATCCCAGCACCGATACAGATATTTGTCCGATTCACAAATATTTGTTTCGGGTCTGGGTGTTTCTTGGGCTGCACTACGCTTACCATCAGGTGTAGTGCAGTCATTTTGCCGTGCTCGGATAAAAAAGTAAAGACTACAGTAAAAAAGTAAGCTCTTAAACTATTTTGTGTTTCGTATAAAATGGTTTCAAAATATATATTAGACAGTGCCTATTACAGAAACGAATTACAAAATCTCATTTCATATGACGAGAATTGGACTCTGCATTTGATGTTTTAAATATATGATTTTCTTTAGGGTGACAAATTGGGTACAAAAATAAAACAACTCAATGTTTGTATTTTTAGTCATATTTTTGTAGCTAAAACATAGGAATGTACATGGCGATATAAATTTCTTACTCCAGCAATCGTTGTTTATTTTGAGTCGTAGAGGCACGCTGTAGTTATAGTTTTATCTGTAACATGAATGGGCCGGTTCGACCGGGTTGTTACCAATGTCTCACAGAAAATTGACGTAAAGTAGCGGATTGCAGTTGCGTTTCGTAGAGTGAGTGATATATTCGGACGCTCATATCCTCTTCTCAACCTTTTAATTATGTCCTTCCTTTAAGGTCGGCAACGGGTCCATTATTTTTATAGTATTATGGGCGTTCATGGTCGGTAGAAATCACTTATCATTAGGTGATCCCACTATCTCATTTGCCGGCTTAAACTATATAAAATAGTATAAATATGCATTGAATGTTTTGGCCATCCGGGTCCAGTCTGTCACTCAGAAAGAAAATTCAGAGTATAGTCTAAAGCTACAGTGATACATTGGCAGAGTGCAAACTATTTAAATATGTCTCCACTTGTGACATGTCGTCGCACCGAGAGGAATGACGGTGACAAATTCTTAAATGTGATCTTTGTGAATGTCAAATGTTACGATCTTATTAGACCGATGCGCTCTGCCATGTAAAAATTACTGAACCTTAAGTTCAGTAATTTTTTGTTTTTAATCACGGCAAAATGACTTAGTCACACCCGTCCATATTAGAGTAACAAGTACAGTAGCTACGACTCTCGGTGCATGCGACAAGATGTCACGGAAGCGTACACGCTTTAGGTTTACACGACGCCGTACACTGCTTCTTCGTAGTGTAAGTTCAACATGAAAATTTCAATTCGAAGGAACTATCATAACAAAATTGAATGTGAAAGTATGGATGCTTGTTAGTTTGAACTTGGATGTTTGTTATTCCAGAACGGATTTCGAGGATATATGGCACACTATTATACTTATTTATTATATACAAGACTTTGTAACTAATCAATGTTTGCCAAATACAGGGCTATACGTCATTATATTTAATTATTCAAATAGGTATCTTCCACTCGGTATCGTCATAATAGAATATTTATCAGACAGTATGTAGGCGTGCGGACATTTAATATTATGTGAATTAAGACATTTCGTAAAAGATATGGACGAAAAGGATTACATTTGTTTTTTTTTTATCCTGGCTCGGCAAAATAACTACGCCACACCTGATGGTAAGTGTAGCGCAATCCAAGAATAGTATCGGCCATCGATAAACAGTGTGTCTATTGTTGGTCTGCTCGATCATGCCGGCCTGCAAAGGGTCAAAGGGGGGGGGGGGAAGGAAAAAGGGACGGGAAAAGGGTTAGGATCAGGGGGCAAGCCACCTGGGGAGAACCGGATATACACTGGCTGACCCTGGAACGCGACCCACACAAGGTGGGCCACTATGGCAGGTTTTAGCACCAGTGTACGGTGGTCGCTATCCGGTCGGATACAAGTATCCTCCCACCAGCGAAACCACTTTCACGCAACATTTAGGAAATATCTATCTGATATGGCCTTACTTAAGTCAGTTTGTGTGTGCTTGTTACACGCAGTTAATTTTTCACAAACGAGGAGACTTGATCATAAACATTAAAGATTACAACATTTTAAATATTATTTATAGGAGAAGTAGGGGCAGTAAAAACATTACTAAAATACATTCTTTTTCAGTTCATTCTTCTGTACCTTTTGTATGATGTGATAAGAGTTGTAGATTTTATATAATCTGTGTAAAAATAAATGAAATGCTGTTCGTTGGTACCGCCATAACTTGAGAATAGCAGGGCTATTTTTGCTATTTTTTGTTCGTAATAATCCGATTAAGTATGGCGAGAAAAATAATGGAAAAATGCTCGAATTATTTTTAAGTCGTATTAAACTGAAAGTGCTTTTTCTATGGATATCTGTAATTCGTTTTTATCTTGTTGATTGTGGTTTTGGAAAGTTTCTCTTTAAGATGAATTCGGGACAATCACAATTTAACTCTTTGTCACTATAGAACCAATTAAGAACTTTTGAGGTCATTTTCCTACCTAATGTTTGAATTTCAACACGATGGTTCATAGCTATATAACGTTATGCTATATCGCACAGGAGCTGAGCAGTAGCATGCATGCGGATGATATCGTGACGGACAGCTAGTAAATAAAATAAAATCCCAATACAAGATTTATGGTGGAAGGGTACTAGACACATATTTGTATTCAACGGATAGCGACCATCGTACACATGCTGCCCCGGGGTCACCCGGTTTATAACCATTTTTTTTCTTTAGGCTCGTATAAGGGATGGGCTGTCAAGGGATGTAACATCGACTTCCTTACTAACCATCACGTGCATAGTCAATTTGGTGTGTCCGAATAAAAAACCTACTGTATGTACATTACGTGCAAGATAACTTGGCTTTGGCTTTGCTGGTGGTAGGATATTCATATCCGCCCGTATAGCAACTATCTGCCCTCTCCGTAGAGGGAAGAAGCATTTATGCAGACCGGCATGACTGGTGACAACCGATAAACTCGTTGTTATTCGGTGATTGCTGGTTTTTTGGACTGCACTACGCTTACTTTCAGGTGTAGTATAGTTACTTTCCGTGCTCGGATAACAAATAATAACAATAATAAACCAAAAGCTTGAGAAGTCGAGACTATCTTTATACCGGCCAATTTGTTTTGCGCGTATTGTAAAGCAATTCTATTCATTTGCTTCTTGAGAAGTCGAGACTAAAGATAGCCGGTCAATTTATTTGGCGCGTATTGTAAAGCAATTCTATTCATTTGCCTCTTTCCATTGTTTTAAAACCCTGTTAACTTGTTTTAGGTGTGCACAATAGGCGTTTTGGCGAACACAATGAACATAGCAGTACTGACGCGGCGAGACATGGCAGCGGCGCCTATCAACAGACTGCTGAAATGGTTGGCCGTAGCAGATGTATTCGTTATGGTCGAATACGTGCCCTTCGTGATATACAGACACTTGGTAAGACAATCGCAAAATATAACATAGGTTATGCCTGTATCCCCGAATAAGTAGGCAGAGTTGCAACTAGTGTATTTGTGTGTCACCGAGGTAATTACGTTGTCAGATGTAGGTGATGGGCTTATTGATAAAATCATATCCCGGGCAACATGTCTTAGCCCAATGAAGTGATAAACGTTAAACTTGTATTATTATTTTTTTAAAGTTTTTTTATGTTTCGGTGTTTTTAATTGTTTTTATGATGCCTTGGATTCTCAGACAAGAAATTGTTGTAATGAGTAAGTACTTGGATTCGATAACCATGATATTTTTTACCCGATTACTGCCCGATAATCATGGAAAGGAAATTAAATGGCCAAATGCCGATATGCTTCTCTTCCAACTTCTTACAGGGATTTCAGTATGTAATAGTAGCTATAACAAAAGGTAGGATGAGTACGTAAGTATGGTTTTTAGCCAAATTGAGTTATTAGTAAATAAAAAAATTGTGAATATGTAACAAAGATAAAACCTAATATAGAAACTGAAATGAAATAAAATAAAGCAATTTAAAATGGTTGCTATTAACATTAACTCTCTCCCCTTCATATAGTAGAAGAGGTCCGGGCTTGATCAGTGAGACTAGTATAATATAGGGCTAGTATTATTATTTATAATCATGGACTAATAAACTGCAATAGCATAGACACCAAAATTAGATAATTTGGATTTTTTTGTTATAAAAGTTAGATCGTGAAATAATTACGTTTGATATTACTAGGAAATAGCTTCAGCCTATCATCGCTTCGTACTAAAGTTGGAAAAGATTATTTGTCTGTCGGGAATACTCCGAAGTTATAGATACATTTCGTAATCCGATCTTTTTACTGCCATATAGACGTCCTAGGGCAAGGTCGCCGGACTGTTTTATCTGTTCGGGTAATATAGAAAAAACTCTCTGAAAGAAATCTATATTTCAAAGGCGAAAAAGTTTAGTACACATTAGGTATAGACCTAATGCGGATTGGTGTTGTTGAATTTCACAGGATTGAAATTTGTGACCGGTATATGGCCCTCTATCTCATCATGGGAAAAAAATAAGCTAGGCGAAACGTGGGTGCAGCACTAGTTGCACCTCTGCCTACTCCCTTGGGGATAAAGACGTGAGCTAATGATTTTTTTTTCATTTGATTGAATCACGATCGAGCAAGTCGCTTGCCTGATGGTAAGCGCCACGCCTGCTCATAAACAGGTGCAACACCACACAGAACTTTGAATTACAAAGCATTGCATGACACTGAATTGCACTCCTCACCCCGAGACATAAGATGTTAAGTCTCATAATGTCCAGTAATTTCAGTGGCTTCAATGTCCTTCAAACCGAAACGCAACAGTGTGTAAAACACAACAGTGCTTACACACTGTTGCTGTTGCTCGTTGTTGGTTATTTATGTATATAAATATTGTGCATGTTGTGTTCACATATTTTTAGATTGTACACAGAAATATCCATTTTTAATGTATGATTTTACTATTTATAGTGTAACAATCAGTTTTGTGAGCCTTTCAATAAAAAAAAAAAAAAAAAAATAACTTTAATTGTAGTACTTTATCTACGTATTTACAAGGTCACGCAACATAGCATGATATCACACTGGGTCCACCAATTTGTGTAACGCGATTCCATTATCATGTAGATTATTGATCGTTGGTTGTTTAGACGAGATGATAATGGAATAGATATTGCTTATGCGTAATTTGTGTTTTGGAATTATTCAATGTTTTTATTAAAAAATGTGAATAGATGTTTGTTTTTGAATTTGAATGTTTACGCCGTAGCGACTGAACGGTTTTGGATGAGGCACACACGAAGACCGTGATCTGGAATAAGACAAATGTTTCATTTTATCCCGGAAAAGGCCGCTCATGCGGGCGTAGCCGTGATTAGAAGCTAATCTAAACATATTACATTACTGACTAACTAATTCATTAACGTCCAGTCGCAAGTCCAACAGATCGCGGCTCGATCACATTATGGGAAGGAAATAAGCTTGGTTAATGGTGTTTTTACCTCTGCCTACCCCTTCGGATAATAGACGCGGCAGCATACACTATATTGTTGTTTCCAATAGTATAATAGTTTTCGATTTCCTTTGTAATTGAAGTAGACACGTGATTAGTTCATGGAAGGTAAAGGAGTTGTAACAGTAGGTGTGTAGGCGGTATAGTCTCCAGTTACCGAAGAATAGAGGATATTTTTTTTCCTGAAATTATATAATTCGCTAGAGAAATATGCTTATAAATTAAATTTCCTGACTGATTGTTTCACCCACGCCCCGACCAAGCCGTCGTCTCTAGAAAGGTGAAATTTCTCCAGCATATTCTCATTTTTTTTCTTTTTATTATTTTAAAGGGGTTTTGTTACATTTTACAATGTCACCCCGTAAATCAATACAGATTCCCCTGAAGACTAAAGTCTTCGATCAATGTGTGTTACCAGTGATGACATACGGCACTGAGAAGTGGCCTCTAAATATGGGCCGTATAAGACGGCTCACAGTCACTCAGCGAGCTATGGAGAGAGCTATGCTCGGAGTTTCTCTACGTGATCAAATCAGAAATGAGGAGATCCGTAGAAGAACGAAAGTCACCGACATAGCTTAGTGGATTAGCAAGCTGAAGTGGCAGTGGGCAGGCCACATAGCTCGCAGAACCTATAACCGATGGGGCAGAAAGGTTCTGGAATGGAGGCCACGTCCTGGCAAGCGCAGCGTTGGACGTCCACCTACAAGGTGGACAGACGACCTGATAAAGGTCGCAGGAAGTCGCTGGATGCAGGCCGCTTCCAACAGGTCGGTCTGGAAATCGTTGGGGGAGGCCTATGTTCAGCAGTGGACGTCCTGTGGCTGATGATGATGATGAAATAAATACAGCATACTATAATAATGATAGTTTAACATTGCTTCAAACGTAGATTATACAAGTTTTTACTTGATTAATATTAGGAAGAATCCTCCTTTGAAGCAAGATATATTTTAGTCATCTCCATTGCTTTGTCAGAATTTGGTGAAGCTAGGATACTATTGCAGATACACATCGTAGCACTTCACATCGAAGCATATTCTCATAATAATGTTACATATTACTAACTTAGGTTCTTTTGAGATTCCATATGTAAAGGGTTGAAAAGACTTAAAGTTTCTGTATGGAAAATGACATATTTTGTTCAATATTATTTGAAACATGAACACTTTTCGCCTTTGTCTCGGCATCACCACATAAGTTGTTAAATCGCACAATGTCCAGTATTTTAACTGGTTTCAATGTCCTACAAACAGAAACACAACATTGGATACATACTGCTGATTGTTGGGGAAAGTATAGCGTTACGTCCTTGTATCCCTGTGCCTGCATCGATCATCCGCCTGTCCTGTCGCAGGCCCCTCGATTTGCTTCTTCCGTCTTCGGAGTGTGAAGAAGCATTTATACTAACCGACATGAATCTGATGACCACCGATTAACTTTTTTAATAATTGATTAACGATTGTTCGTCGGTGGTTGTTGGTTTTTACACTGCACTGCGCTTACCATCAGGTGTAGTGCAGTCACTTTGTCGTGTTCGGATAATAAAATAAAAAATACTTTCACACAGACGATCCGCGAACTTAAGTCGTATAACCTAAATTTCTTGCCAACTTCATTAATTTGAAATACGAAGTTTATATATCTGTAAAGGCTTCATGTTATAAATATCAGGTTTCATAACTTAGGACTTCATACCAACCTTTTGTTATTACAACCCGAGTGTATTTTCTAGTATATTGTTATAAAGTTTGACGTGGACCTAGTTTCAGGGAATTTTATTTCACAAAGGGTCTTTGTTATTTTCGCAAATGTCAGTCTCAATTTTTCATTTTTATACAGTTCTCTACGTAACTCAATAGAAATGTGAAATTTACGTTTCTTTAAATAAAAGTTCAAATAAAATGCCGACTATGTAAAACGAATACAATTTGATAATAGTAGCCTTGTAATACATATGTACACCCCAATGCTGGCCACGGTTCTCTTCTACTGAATCCGTTTACCACGCTGGCTTAATGTGGATTGGCAGACATCACATACCTTCGAATTCGTGAAAAATTCTCTGGTATGCAGGTTTCTTTACGATGTTTTCTTCTTTGTTATAGCAAGCGATAATTGATATCAATATATATATAGGTATATATAGATATATCTCAGACAAGTCAGAATGCTCTTAAAGCTGGTTCGAACCTGCGACTTTTGTCTGGACAGTCCGATCCATTCTCCGCTGAGCTATCGCTACTTTTTTTTAGGAAATAATCACTTAAAACGAATATAATATTTGTTCTAAATTATCCTGAGGAACTGAAAACCCAGTCATGTAAATTTCAAACCCGCCATAGTGGCTCGTTGGCGTGTTTACTAGATTTTACTATTTTAACAACATATTCCTATACTATTACATAGATAACTACTAAGAAACGTTTTCGATATTCTATCCTTAAGCGGGTGTAAAGGTGTATGAATGTTTGTGTACAGGAAATAATAGTTTACTGAAAAAAAAATACTTGAAACTTTGTAACAATACTCTAATTTTCTTCAACACATTTTATGAAAAACGGCTTTTTTTTAATTCTTAACCATTATATGACGAAAATGATATGAAAAGCTAGTTTTTATTTCAGGAAAAACATTAACGCGGGAGAAGCCGCAAGGGCAAGCTAGTGTTCCATTAAACCAGTCAGAATATGTGTCATCACTATGAATAATAACTGTTACAGCAATATTCATTTAAAAATATAACAAGGTTTTAAAATTTAAGACTACTTTTGGCTTCGGAAAAGGATATCGTTTGGCTACGACTGCTCAGTAAATATTTTATACCATAATATAGTCAAATTAATGTAAATGAAACAATTAAATATGCAGAATATTAAATTATCATACATTCAGAGTATTTAACATACTGGTGCATCAATAATTTAACGAAGCGAAGGGCAGGAAACACTTTTCATAATAAAATTGCATTCGCTTATTGAAAAAATTGTTTACATAATTTTTTATTTTTAAATATTTATTTTTTTAATTTTTTATACGACTTCTTCCGTCCTTACCTTATTTCAATCGCAGTATGATCGGCACAACATGCCTTTGAAAGAAAGATTTGGCTTGTACTTTTTATGACCAGCCATCAACCACACTGGAGAAAACATATCCAGATCCGACGAAACAAATGTTTGTGGATCACCCAAACATTTATCTCAGTGTGCGAATAGAACCCGCGGCCTCACTCTTCACAGTCGGCGACTAATTTATTTAAGTTTTATTATTGTAACATTATAGTTTAATGATTTCAATTACCTCCAAACCCAATAATAAGACGACATTTGAATTCCACTCCCCCCCTTTAAGTGAGTGTTTTTGTTAGTTTAGTGTGTTAGTGTGAGAGTTATTATATATTCTTAACTCCTTTGATATTAGATAAGGATATGGATATTCAAATGTAAGTGATAGAGTGAGTGACGCCCATGGAACTAGTATGTACTGTACATAATTCGTTGGTGGGAGGATACTTGTATCCGACCGGATAGCGACCACCGTACACTGGTGCTAAAACCTGCCATAGTGGCCCACCTTGTGTCGGTCGCGTTCCAGGGTCAGCCAGTGTATATCCGGTTCTCCCCAGGGGGATTGCCCCCTGATCCTAACCTTTTTTCCATCCCTTTTTCCTTCCCCTCCCCCTTGGCCCTTTGGCAGGCCGGCATGATCTTGCCGACCTACGATGGACACATTGTTTATCGTTGGTCGACACTATTCTTGGATTGCGCTACACTTACCATCAGGTGTAGCGTAGTCACTTTGCCGAGCCAGAATAAAAAAAAAAAAATGATAACTCCATGGTGACGCCATACTAAATCAAACGTGGCAGCTGATGAAATATTATTTTTAAAAAGTTTTAATATAAAATAATTAAATTATTAAAAAGATAAATTGTTTTTAATAATCTCAATTTTATTTTTAATATCATATGATCGTATCCCTATGGTTTAGAGATTTCCAGAGATTCCCCTTTATCACGGCATAATAACCGACAGTGATTTACAACGATTGCTTACCCAAGATTGAATAGGCTCCTTTAACTGGGTGAATTGGATAATAAGATCATCATAATAGGTAGTTTCGCTCCTTCGACGTATTGTGTGGCTTTATAGGTATTATTTTTATAATACACTAGCTTTCTCTCGCGGTTTCACCGCAGGGATTTTACCGCCCTGCTCCCATAGGTCATAGCGTAATATAACTGATATGTACATATAAATCTTTCCAAATAGATTCTATAAATGATAGTGAAATCCGTTGCATTGTTTATGGTCCAGTCATTTTAGCTTAAATTAGGTAAGAATCTCGGAATTCGAGATACCCGGCTGTAAGTCTGTAAATACTTGTATATTGACACCCTAAAAGTTGTCTCAAAACCTACATATGGTAGGGTGTGCGCAACTATTAAATTTCAAGGTCAAAGGTCACAAAAATCGGTTTTTGCGCTTTTTTTGTAAATATCTCATTTCCTATGGGTTTTTTGCTATTTGTATCTATTATCAATATTGTAGAATACAAAATTCTCTACAAATTTTGTTTAAAACTTTTTTTCATACGGTGAACCGTTTTCGAGATAGAGGGCGGAGAGCGCGCGGTCAGAGGATCACTTCAGGTCAAACGGTGCCTCCGGTCGAAAACGCGCCATATATAGTTGATGAACTATCGATAAATCAATGATTATAAATATTTGTAAATTTTTATTAACTATTATGTTATACTAGCTTTTGCTCGCGGCTCCGCCCGCGAACAGCATTTTCCGGGGTAAAAGTAGCCTGTAACCGTCTGCAGGGCTCCATCTGTCTCTGTAGATAAATTCATCAAAATCGGTTCAGTGATTTAGGCGTGAAAGCGTAACAAACAAACCCAGTTTCGCATTTACTTTCACCCACTTTTTCATCCCTTATTAAATAAAATTTCCAAAATTCCTGAAACACTAATTTATTTATTTTACGTCAATAACCGAAATATAAAATTTCGTTCATGTAACTTTCAAAATGACGGACTTGTGACCGCGCGCTCTCCGCCCTCTATCTCGGAAACGGTTCACCGTATGAAAAAAAGTTTTAAACAAAATTTGTAGAGAATTTTGTATTCTACAATATTGATAATGGATACAAATAGCAAAAAACCCATAGGAAATGAGATATTTACAAAAAAAGCGATTTTTGTGACCTTTGACCTTGAAATTTAATAGTTGCGCACACCCTACCATATGTAGGTTTTGAGACAACTTTTAGGGTGTCAATATACAAGTATTTACAGACTTAACAGCTGGGTATCTCGGATTCCGAGGTGAACTTACTAAAATAACTGGACCATTAAAATAAATAAGCACACAGACAGACGTCATTAGCTACTTTGTTATCTTAATATATAAACATTTCGTGTCACGTTGTTTGTCCGCGTTGAACTCCTAAACTACTAAACGGATTTCAATGAAATTTTGCAAACTGTGTGCGTTTCCAAATAAATAAGTTCGGTGACCCGTGGATGCACCACTAGTTGCATTTATGCCTATCCTGTTGTGGATAACGTCCGTACAGTATAATTGAAATGGGAATATTTTTTGGCTCCAACATGTATTGCTTATTATTTTCTTCTAATATAATTTCTTTAATTATACTGCGTAGTGCCTTAAATAAATAAAACTTTCCGATTGGAGATTGCACTGAATCGATTCGAAATGAATAATATATCGGCTTGCAAAAGATTTTTCCGCAAGTTCCTTCAATTCTAAATTGAAAACTATCTCTGGGGAATCATAATCGATTCCGGAAAAAGTGTTGTATTTACATACGATATTTCCGGAGAAAAAGTTATAATACTTTTTTGTTAGTAAATCAGTACACACGGCTACGATGTGATATATATGATATCTGTAAGATTAAAAGACTTTTATTTATTTCATCATCATCATCATCTCAGCTTATTGCCGTCCACTGTTGGACGTAAGCCTTCCCAAGTGAGCGCCAACCATCCCGGTCTTGGGCAGCCCGCATCCATCCGCTACCCGCCATCTTTTTCAAGTCGTCGGTCCACCTTTATTTATTTATTGTGCTCGTATTTGTCTACGTGTGGCCGAGACAGGGAGACCTCGACGCATCTGCCCTGTGTTCAAGGGGCCTTTGTAGAATTCTACCACGGTATCCCCAATGCCTGTCGTAAGAGGCGACTAAAAAAAGACCACAGTGCGTGACGCAAGTCAGGCGACAGCGACAAGTCCGCTTTGTAGTAAATTGTATGGAATCGGTCCTGCGTCATGTTTCGTCTGTATTCAATACTACAATATAAAACATAAACTGGTTTTTAGTGAGGAGATAGATGAAAATGTGATTTTTAAGTCTCTGAGTGCGGCAGTCAGCCATTTAAATGTATATGCCATAATATATGTATATACCTATCCATAAATTTCTTAGAAGTTCCCTCGCTGTAGAGGGAAGAAGCATTTATACAGGCCATCATGACTCTGGTGACCACCAATAAACTCATTGTTTGTAGGTGGTCGCTTGATTTTTGGACTGCACTATGCTTACCATCAGGATAAGTGCAGTTACTTGCTGTGCTCGGATAAAAAACAAGTTCTGAGCTATCTTTATTTTGTTCCAGGTTTTGCCTGAAAAATTGGACTTTCCCTACTCATGGGCGATGTACCTACTGTTTCATATGCACTTCGCACAAATATTACACACTGCATCAATATGCTTGACACTTTCATTGGCTATTTGGAGATATATTGCGATAAAGTAAGTATTAGAGATTACGAAGATAAGTGAAATTGTAATAAAGGACGTTGTTCGTCAAGAGGAGGCGGGGGAAGGTTAACATAAATAAAGTAAAATTGATAGATAGATTTGAGTGGTAGAGCCACGCTGTAGACAGTTTTGTCTACAGCATGAATGGGCTGGCTCAACCGTGTCGTTACTACTGTCTCACAGAAAACCGACGTAAAGTAGCTGCTTGCTGCTGCGTTTCATACGGTGAGTGAGATATCCGGAAGCCCAAATCTCCTCCCTTTCCCAATCCCTAATTATCCCTTTCTTTTAAGGTCGGCAACGCGCCCATGATTCTTCTGGTGGTGGGCGTACATGGGCGGTGGAGATCACTTACCATCACTTGCTCGTTTGCCGGCCTATGCTATAAAAAAAAAGAATATTATATTAAAAAAAGACGTGTGGCACACGGAGACTGCCGCGGTAAAGCTATTGTATAGCATTTTTTATCAACTTATCTATACTAATCTATACTAATAATAAAGCTGTAGAGTTTGATTGTTTGTTTGTTTGAACGTGCTAATCTCAGGAACTACTGGTTCGAATTGAAAAATTCTTTTTGTGTTGGATAGTCCATTTATCGAGGAAGGCTTTAGGATATATAACATTACGCTGCGACCATTAGAAGCGAAGCATCAGCATCATTCATATTTGAAGGCTTCCGTTGCTAAGCTACCCAAATAATATTATTTGAAGGCTTCCGTTGCTAAGCTACCCAAATCTATACTAATATTATAAAGCTGTAGAGTTTGATTGTTTGTTTGTTTGTTTGATCACGTGGGCGGAGCCGCGAGCAAAAGCTAGTGTAATTATAATTATTTATTTATTTTATTTATGCAGTATTTTGATCTTGTTTTTAATTTTAATTTTGAGAGTCAAGGTCAAGGTCGGGTAAAGGTTAAGGTCGGGGTCAAGGTCAAGGTCGGGAACAAGGTAAAAATCGGGATCAGGGTCAAGGTCGGAATCTAGGTAAAAATCGGGGTCAAGGTCAAACTCAGTGTCAAGGTCAAATTGGAGTCAAGGTAAAAATCGGGGTCAAGTTCAAGGTCGGGGTCAAGGTCAAGGTCAGAATATAGGTAAAAATCGGGTCAAGGTCGGGGTCAAGGTCAAGGTCGGAATCTAGGTAAAAATCGTGGTCAAGGTCATGGTCGGGGTCAAGGTCAAATTGGAGTCAAGGTAAAAATCGGGGCCAAGGTCAAGGTCGGGGTCAAGGTCAAGGTCAAGGTCGGAATCTAGGTAAAAGTCGGTGTCTAGGTAAAAATCGGGGTCAAGGTCAAGGTCGGGGTCAAGGTCAAGATCGGCGTCAAGGTAAAAATCGGGGTCAAGGGCAAGGTCGGGGTCAAGGTCAAGGTCACGGTCGGGGTTCAAGGTCAAAGTCTTGTGAAAGTCAGGTCCAAGTTGACTGGTCACTGACGTGACGACGTGTGACGCCACCTGGGACTTCGAAATTATCGATGTTCCAGGGAGGTCAGCTAACGCTGGCTGGTCGGAGGGGGGGTGTTAGGTTTTTTCGTTACGAAATTTCTGGATTCGGTCTCGCCGCAAGGCCCGCGATAAAATCTATACAATAGCTTAAAAAAGATATTATAGTTGGAACTTCAATACATACGGATAATAATTATTATAATGTGACATCAAATACAATAGCACCGATACAAAATACTTAATTTTATATATACTTTTGAGTTTTTTGAATCGGTATTTTTTGTTATGTCGAACTTTCTCATGATCGTTTCGTGTAATGAGTGGGATTTTCCTGAAACCAAATTCCATACCACCCCAATACTTATTTATATCCTTTATTGTCTGCGACATGATTCCTCTAGTGCTGTTGTGTTTAAGGATGATGGAGATCACATATCGTTAGATAACACATTTGCTCGCGTGCCAGCGTTTATAAAAAAAGGAAGATAAATCGGCCATTGTTCGATTGACCGAGGAGCGCTTTTATCTATATTAATGACTAGCTTTTCCTTGCGGCTCCGCCCGCGTGATTTGCTTTTTCAGGGATAAAAGTAGCCAATGTTACTCAGTAATAATGTAGCTTTCTAACAACAAAAGAATTTTTGAAATCGGTCCAGTAGTTTTTAAGTTTATTCGTTACATACGAAAATACAAATCTTTCCTCTTTATAATATTAGTGTAGATTTAAGAATATCTTGGATATTAATGTTTGGCGGCCGATTCTACTGATGTCTGCTACGTGTCTATAGACAGACAATATCCTGTTATCAAAGGGTTCTATACCCAAAGGGTATCAACATAACCCTATTACACAGCCTACACAATATGTTTGTATGTTCAATGTTTAAATGGCTCTATCTTCTGAACTATAATAGGTAGCTGCCTGTTTTCACAGAATATATATCTGCTATCGGCGGATATCCGAAGAAATAATAAAAATGCAAAAAGTTAAGGGTGTGACTATGGAATCCTCGCTGTGAGAGTTCGACTAGCATTTGATCGATTTATTTCTCCTACATGATAGGTCTTCATAGTCATCGGAAAGTTATTTCCTACTTCTATAACGTATTTTTCCTGCTGTCTGGTGTTATCCCGACTTAATGCCAGGGTCCACCATCCCATTACAAATTGACACTGGATATGGTATTATATGGGGACTGATACCCACAACCTGCAACGGACACCGAGTTTCGCAATTGCCTTGTCCTTTAATCAATGTTCCACATGCAGGAGGAGTTGGCTTTGGGCCTGAGATGTTGGTGGCCCACTTATACTTCTTTAAGGCAATCCACGAATTCGTTAATGCATGCCAGTATTAAACTTGTCATCTGTGTAATCATCTAGAAGATTGCATAATAATAATTAATTTAACACTAATCCTACTAATATTATAAACGCGAAAGTTTGTAAGTATGGATGGATGGATTTATTACTCTTTCACGTAAAAACTACTGAATGGATTTTAATGAAACTTTACAATAATATAGCTTATACATCAGAATAGGACATAGGCTACTATGTTTTTCAAAAATCAACCCCTGAAGGGTATAAAAAGGGGATGAAAATTTGTATGAAAAATCTAAACCGCTGAACCGATTTCAATGAATTTTGGCACAAATATAGTGGGTTAAACATAGGGTATTTTTTTTCTTTAAATTTCAACCGCTAAAGGGCCATATAGGGGATGAAAGTTTATATGAAAGCTTTTTGATGGCCAAACGAAGTTCGCGGGCACAGCTAGTGTTTATATAAGGTTGTGATCAAGAACCTCGTTATCGTTTATTTTCTTGAAAAGTAAAACTCAACATGAGAAATGGCTTGACGTTTATTAGTCTTAATTAATGCTAGGCTATTCTGGAATGGAATTCCTACTGGTACGCAAAGAAAAGAATGCTGTAATTTATTTTAAGATAATGAGCACTAATTGCCGCGTTAGTTTACAATACGACAATACCTAAATGTCTTTATTTCCCAAAAGCAACATAGTCGTAACATTTAGCAGGTCATGACCCGCATAACCCCGGATTTCAATGAATGACAATTTGCGAGCGCCGATGGTCTTGTAATGTTTGTACATTAAGTACGATAAAATAGTACTAGGTTTATTTTTGTTTGCTGTAAAATATATTTATTTTCAGATATTCTGACAGGAGTCATATTCTGTGTACGGAGCGGCGATGTAGCATTGCGATATTAACAAGTTTTATATTACCGCCAATTCTATGCACGCCCACGTTTATGGTAAGTTGCCAATTTTATTCAATACTTTCTGACTCCTTTATTGTTTTACAAATACACTGCGCACGTAACATGCACCCGTTTTCCATACAATGTTAATTAACATGCGATGTATGCAAATTCGTTTTTGTTCCGCAGGTATTTGACATTCACACAAAGAACGTTACGGATGCATACGGAAATCCTGACATTGCTTACCACGTCGACTCTGACTACCAGGGAAGGTTATACCAGGCGAACTTTTGGGTTCACGCTGTTGTGATCAAACTGCTTCCATGTTCGATCCTTACGGTGATCAGCATATGGTTGATACGAGCCTTGTACAACGCTAATCAGCATCAGAAGAATTTGAGGAACTACAGTGCTTGTCCGGCTGGTGAGAAAATGGTCAAACGACAGAACAAAGCTGACAAAAGAACGGACAGGACAACCAAAATGCTTCTAGCTGTCCTTCTTCTATTCCTAGTCACTGAGTTGCCACAAGGAATTTTGGGACTGATGAGTGGTTTACTGGGCTGGTGTTTCTTCAAGAGGTGTTATGACTTGTTCGGAGAATTGATGGACTTCTTGGCATTATTGAACGGGGCGATAAACTTCATACTGTATTGCACGATGTCGAGGCAGTTTCGGCAGACGTTCCGTCAGATGGTTCTGCAACCGCACCTGGCGAGATTCATGCCACCAACCGTCTCACACTCAGATTCACACAACCTGAACACGTGAGTCACGTTTTAATAACTATGTTTATGCTTTCTCTGTTGTTAATCTTCCTGTTGTGGACCTAAAAGATTGAAACCTAACAATGAATGCATTTGTTACTTGCATGCATAGAGTTATTAAACACGTAATAAAACATAGCTTCCCTGTGATCATGAACCATGAAATTATTTTCCTCCCTGCAGGTGCACGGATAAGATAAAAAGGTAACTACGCCCGAGCTTCAATATAAATATGGATATGTGAGTAACGTAGCTATTTCATTTCTAACATACATTTTAAATAATGTAACCCGTTCATTTTCATAAAGGTATGATTGCGAACACAGAAGCTACAGATTGTAGTAGCAGATTTTTTTATTGCTTTGGTAGGCAGACGAGCATACAGTTCACCTGATGGTAAGCGGTTACTGTCACTAATGAATATGACAAAGCCATGGCGCAGTAAATTTACTGCTTAACGTTAGAGGAAACCTCATTGTACGCCTCGTTCAAAGAAGAAACACACATCTATATAAAATATATTTAATTCTATATATTCTCTAACTACTACGTAATGGTATTTATCTATATAAATATAATCATTGTTTCTGCGTGTGTGACCTTCTGAATGACTTGACCAATTGAAGTCATACTCACACGATATATTTGTTTGTTTTTTTGGGACAATGGGTTATAACTATTGACCACTCTACGACCCACAGGTGCGGAAACCGCGAGGTACATAGTCAATTTATATGAAACAATTTAGCGGTACTGTCACCTGCGGTCGCATATCTCAAAAACGTGCAATTCCGGTCTGCGGTTAAGCGATTCTGTTGTCTTCGGAATCATACCTTAGTGCCTGTTTCATAATTTCTGAATCTAAAAACCCGTGTTCTTGTAAAATAACAGCCTCTGCCTACACATTTGGGATCCACATACAATAGCTTCATATGTTTAAAAATGCTCTTACTTATATCTATTATTTGGCGAAGAAATTACTGTGTTATTATCAATGTATAATAGATATTCACTAACAATAACCTTGTGCGAGAGTATCTTAAATTTTCGGGCCAGTCGCATTGATTGGTCAGCTAGTGTATATTCAGTATCATCAGGCCGGCCTAATTCTGCGACAGTCAAGAAATGCCATGACTTTGGAAGGTCGCCAGTATATTTGGTGTGGACTGTAGATATTATCAGGTTCAGTGTAGCTACTTTGTAGTGCAAGGATAAAAAAACAAGATGCTCGTCTAATTTTAATTGACAGTAAGACTCGTAGAAATAAGCGCTAAGTAATTTATTTCGCACGCTTGTTGGCTTCTTTTATCTACTATATAAAGCATTCCATATTCCACGCGTTCTATCAATACATAATTTAAAAAACAATAAAGAAAACATGTAATTTTACTGTAGAAGTAAAGGCCCAAATCCCCCTTCATTTTCCAATACTTTAATTACCACTTTCCTTTAATGCTGGCAACGAATCCATGATTCCGGGTATTATAGTTGTTCATGGGCTTTGGAAATTACTTACTATTAGGTGAAGGGTCGCGGTTACCACGCATAGCCTAGGAAAGGCTAGTGATACCTCCATCACTAGCCTTTCCTAGGCTCCATCCTAAATGGCGGCTTGCCGCCAGGGATGGCGCTGGGCAGAAGTGGCAAATCTGAATGGTGGAAACCTAGAAGAAAGCCATGATGCCCCAAAGGCCTGTCTGAGCTGCAGTCGAAACCCCAATGGCGAAGACTATGTCTCAGAAGGATGCAGATAAATCAGGCTATTCCGAAGCTAAAAATGAGAGTGCCACCCAAACTGGGATTAAGGGGGTAATGGTTCCACTAATGTGAGCTAATCACCTGTCTGTACAACTCACAGAAAGCCCCAATTTAAGTACAAATACCATCAGGCGACCCACTTGCTCGTTTGCCGGCCACTGCTATAAAAAACACGTCACGTACAGCTTGAGAAATATTTAGCTCATTTTATTGCATTTTCGTAGAATGTCTGCATGTTACTTCCACAAGTTCCACATTTTGTTTATCAATTTATTAGGCTTTGTGTGAACAGTGTGACATTATTAATGTATGCTTGCTTGGATGTACTATCCATTTTAATGACATTATGGCAAATATATTTGTATGCTTTGGTGTTAAAGTACCGCTATTGTTGTTGACTTTTCTAAATAAATAGTTATCTTCATTCATAAGTATTTATTAGAAACGGAAACTGCAAATTATCTGAAAAAAGGAAATTCAGTATAATGTGTTTGTCCCATCGCCAACGAGTAAACGAGGTGTTATTGAGTATTTTCATGCTCAAAAACACAAAAGATGTATGATTTTAAAAGTGTAAATAAAAGATATAAATAATAATATATTAATGATTGATCGATAACTGTTTACACCACCGCTAAGGACTCAGCGAAACTCAGCGAAAAATCTTGCTCGGTGAGTCCCTCGCGGCAAGACAAGCTATGAAAAAGATTACCTCGCCGAGCGACACTGCCTATTAGATCCTCGCTACTCGTCGCCGGTGAGACAAGCGCTTTATACATAGTGATTAAAGCTATCGCATTTATAGCTTCACATGACTCGTTGTACGGGATTGGTAATGGTTCAATGTCCTGTTTAATGTACAATGGTGGCCGAGCCATAAAGATTTTATGGTCCGGACAGACCTTTTGTAGGTCTAAAATTAGCTGAGTGGCCTTTATTGACTATTTCGCAGGACGACTCACAACTACGATCATTTAATTGTCAATATTGTGATACCATGTTATTCCAATAGGCAATTGGTTTTTTTTTACAGAGAAAACCAATTTTTACTACATTGGTATTCAAATCAAATAAATCATACATATTTTAATTCGTTTGAATTTCATTTTGAAATGTGCCGTTACGTTTATTGGCTGCAGGCGCTTTCAAATCGTGAGCAAACGTGTATTAAAACGAATATTTATCAATGGTTTGTTGTATCAATTTGTCAAATAAAGTGTCGAACTGTATAATACAAGCATTTCAGCGCAGCCGTTTTAATGGCTTTAATTGTAGGGTGATTTGTTTTTTAATCCCAATTTCCAGTGCTATGTTCTGACTCCTTTCATCCTCAAAAACGAAGATTTTGGCCATAGTTACCTAACATTCTGGGGTTACTAGATTAATGACAATTTATTACTTAGGAAGTTATTTTAATTAAACTACATCTAAGAAAAAAGAGGTTCTCAATATTTAGTAGCTTGTTTTTTATGTATGACCACCCATAACATCGACAATTAATATGCACCGACTTAGATGATTCTTTTTTGTTTCAAAGAGTTTTTTCATATTGATATATTTTATTAACATCTGATGTCGGAGTTTAACAGAAAATCGGAAAGTCCTTAAAACGGAAAACAGCAAACGCACCGCCATACGGGATTGAAAAGCCGGTTTTTAAAGTTTTTATAACCTACAATTTTAGGACTATGGAGTGCATTAGTGTCGCAGTTTATTTAATCGTCTCTTATTTTAAGAACGTTCAAATTTTAGTAACATTATATGTCATTGGTTCAAACGCAACGATTGTTGGTATGACTAACAACATTTGACTAAGAACTAACAATGACTAAGAACATTTAACTGAACAATACAAAATAACCTTATTACTATATCATGCCAACAGACAGTCTTATCGCTAAAATGATAATGAAGCTAATTATAAAGGGACAGTAGAAAACTGGAGAAATACAAAGAAACGTGTTAAGTAATTAACAATGTTTAACTAAGGCACTATTTCACATTGTATAATCTTAAATTACCAACTTAATGTACAAGACGGCTATTTTTCGTGTCGCGTTTCAAGGTCTGGATGACTTTTTGTGTATCTTTAACTTTAGACCGTCATAATTCTGTCGACCTTTAAGAGAATGGGCGTTTCAATGGTTTGACATTGTTTACCCTTCTTTAAATTTTGCACTGGAGTGAGAAGTTACGTAAGTTGAGCTGCTTCAATAGCCTTTATTGTTAGATGGGCGTCTTCGGCATTATTACTTATATCTACTTGGCTCATAACCGTTTATGAGGAACTCATTTTACTACAATAGTAGCTAGCTGTGCGGAACGTCAGGATTTCGCCTTTAAAAAAAATTATATTACGATTATACCTAACAATATTGGCAATTCAAAAGATTGGCTATTGTACACCTTCTAGGCGCGTTCCGTATTAAATAATAGTTACAACAGTCACACATATAGTTCTGACCCCGGTCTCTGTATCGAGGGTGTCAGGAACTACGAGGCACTTGCGGTCCCGTTACTCAAACCCGAAACACGTACTTGTGGATCACACAAATCTTTATTTTGGTGCGAGAATCGAACTCGTCGTCGTCTTTATGCGTTTTAACCTACTATTCGATTAATATAGAGGCTAATGTTTGACTTTTGATGAAACACAACTCTTAAACTAGTTTAGGAATTGAAAAAAAAATACTTAAAGAAGAAAAAAATCAACTGCACTGTCAGAATTCCTCTCAAATACGTCCCGTCGAAACGAATAACAGAAAGACATAATATTGTGATTGCCTGCTGTAGGATTTAAGACCTCATCGGTTCCTCAGCCTTCCTGGATCAACGAGGCGATTTCATAATATCGTTGTTTTGTTTCAGTGCAAAAACATCTGTACCTTGAGGGCGGATCAAACACGGGAATGCTCCAGTCATTTGCGAACATTTCCTGTAACCAGTTTGAAGTGGCTCGTGACAAGACGTGAGACGTGGTGTACAATTTAATGTGAACTTATTATGGAAGCGTGAATTTGTTATTAAATATATGACAATAGTTTTTATAACATTAATAACAAAAGTAAAACATAACATAGACAAATGCTTAATTTAAACATACCTGATTGTGCTCTGTTCTAAATTATGAACCTCGGCAATAGTCGTCTTCAGAAATACGAACGTGTAATGATGATCAAATATAAACATGTGAAGATATTTTGAATTGTATTTTTTTTTCTTAAGCGTCTGACTGGAATGGATGCCCGTACAATCATTGCATTTTCGTAAAAAATTGTTAAAACCGAACATTGCCGTAGCGTACAATTTACTGGAGGTATGTTTGTGGATATATTTTTGCAACGAACTAATGTTAGGCTGCGATTTTAGTATTTTTTATTACTGTATGTCCCAGGAATTTCATACTGTCCATTGTGAACTACTCTTTTTCATTTTGCATATGCTACAGTTTGTAACAGCAGAAATCATGCCGTGAAATAATATAAAATAATACATTACTATACCCGTACCTGTAACTTCGTTTGGACTTCCTAGATTTTGTAAATATGAATCTACACTACAGTCATTATAGTATAATTTATGTGACACTTTAATTTGTCCCCCTAGACTCTGAGTGACTGATCGAACTTTTAATTCCTGTTTGTCCCCGTGAGGACAAATACGGGAGACCACAGGAATATTCCAACACATCGACGGTTTCTCTGTAGAGCTTAATCTATACACAATAGATCTGAAAAGACACATCAACCTAGAAATAAACTAAAGGCAGACTTCCGATAATTGGGTCAAGTGTAAAATGCGCGCATCAGTGCGGTGATGCGTACAATACACCCGCTTCAGTGGGTTTGTACTATGCTGTGTACACTATGTAAATGTCTATGAGAGATCTTCCGACGGCTGATGCCTTCAATAGGCGTGAATGACGTCACTGACTCTCACTTTACGTTTGACTTGATTATCGCAAGCTTGTCTTAATAATAGTATCTTAGATATAAGCACTGAAAATACATAACTCGATTATTACCACGTAAATATTTATAATGTAAACATAATGTACAGTTTGATTGATCTTACCAGCTAATTGGAATTTTGCTACATCTACATTTACATTACAGGGTATGTGAATATTATCATGTAATAGAGGGTTCAAACGGTACGATTTTATTTAGTCCACTGTGAAACTGCATGCAATTTGAACCATCTGAACAAGTTTTAAAACGAATTGAACAACAATAACTATACAAATTAGTGCATTGAAGTCAGTTTATCAACTAAAATCGAATCGTGTGAACCTGCTACCACTTTACTTGCTTTAGATTCTAGTAATAGTTTAATAATTTTCGAAAACGATGACAAGTATCGTTTTATCACCATACATGGACTAGACGTAACGCCTCTAGCGAATTAATATGACCAACTAAAACTAGTAGTGTATGTAATTTACTATCTTAGTTATCGATTTTAATTAGTATTCGAACAAGATCCCCAGTATATATCATCAATAGTAATTTCACACCAATTCAATTGAGTACATAGTAGTCGGTATCTGCTGTTAGTCGTAGTACTAGTACTAGTACTGTTAGTACGTCTAATACGTATGGATATTAAGATTTATGTTATGATTTTCGGAAATCTTCGTCTTCTTTGGAAATAGACTTGCAGATTATAATCTGTTATAGCCCTGAGTCATTGACCAGGTCCGTGTTGACGGATATTGTATATTCGTCATAATTCGTAAATACTAATATAGATGAAGCGCATAACTTTCATCGTAGTATTTATATATGAGTTGAAAACTCAATAAAGAGGAAATATCATCGAAATATATTTTATTATGCTAAATTCGACATTATCTTATTTACGTCAATGGGATATGTAAAATTCAATTTGTTTTGAGGCCGACTATCGAATAATACAATTTTGTTTTTTTTTTCATTTTATATTCTCTTCCATTCGCTAATGCTTTAATATTTTTTATGATTTACCTTATACCATGATAGTTATTAATAAAGGTAGATAAATATCAGCTTTTTATTGTACTGTCTATATGCTGGGCATGGGGTTTATAAAGTAATGAGGAGGGTGAGGCGTTAGACCATCCTGGCTTATGCAGCTTGATAGACTTCACATACTTTCGAAATCCTTATGGCAATTTCTCAGATATGCAGGTAGTCACATAATGTTTTTCTTCTCTGCTAAAGCGAGTGATAACCACGTATAACTTTCCACGGAGTGATCCGACTTATTCTTTCATTCGAAAGGGTCTAAAATTGGTCTCATTTATATTTCAAGAAGAAATTCCGTCCCTACGGAGGTGAAATCGGAGATGAAAGACCAAAACTTCGTTTTATGCACGTATGATTCTATAACTAAAAATACTATAATTAAAAAATATCAACAAATAATTATCCGCTAAAAAAGCCTAATAAAATTTAACATGAGTTATACAGGGTTAATTTTAAAACACCAGCAACCTCGCAGGACCAGATAGCTGACCCCATACGGAACAACTTTTGTTCTACGAGTTTGTATATAACTCAATATATTTTAAAAAAAATGATTTTACAAGTTTTTGTTGTGTCGTATTTTTCTTCGTAGCGTTCGGCGTGCGCGCGCGACTCAAAGGCACCGCTCAGCTGGCTCGGGCGATGACCTTCAACGCTAGCCCCGTTCCCCACGCTTCGCGTGTTTGCTTACGTAATCTGCGATGCGTGTAGGTAACATTCAAGACGGAAATTAAATGAATACTTATTTTTGTATGAAAATAAAATCTAACAAATTATCAAAAGTCGTAGAACAAAAGTAGTAGCTTATAACCTTAGGTATCTACCCCTGCGAGGTTGCTGGTGTTTTAAAAATAACCCTGTATATTCCATCGACTTATTTTTTTAATGTTTTGTTTACTTTTTATTTTAAGTAGTAATCCACGTCACTCAATTCGCTTCCAAGATCAATCGAACTACGAAGACATGCTCTTAAACAATCTGTAATCACTTCTCAATTATACTTTGTGTTATGTTAGCTAATAGTGTACATAGATTTAATGTCGTATAGTTCCATTTTGCTTATGATCTCACCGATAAGTAAGAATTAGTAAGTAATTTTGTATGCTTGAACGAAACAAGCAAGTTTTTATAACGAAGTGTCAAATATCTAGAGTAAGCATTACAATTCATGGATAAATGACGTAAATACTACAATCTGTATGGAAACCACGTGTGCCAATCTGTACTGCGTAGACAGACTTGCTAATTTTGGTACGCATTTAAATTAGAGTGCGTATTGGCACGTTGATGTCTTGAGTTTCACCAACTGTCAGTTAAAGGTAAAGCTATTGTAAGAAGAAATGGTTGACGATTTAGAGAATTTTTCATACCAATACATAATATAAAAGAACGTTGCGTCTGTCGGTTTGTTTATCCGCTTATTTCTCGTAAACTATGCAATGATGTCATTTTCACTGTCGTTAAGAGAATTTAATTCGAAAGGTTTTTAATTATGTTTACTATATATTCACTTCGACTTTACATACCTTATTAATGAACTTAAATGTGGTTGTCGAAGGTGATTTCACTATCGTTATGTTTACATGTCTAGACCTTTTAATTTATCTGTAAGTTTTACTGTTTGTTACACCCAAATAAATAAAAATGTATATCACGCTATGACTTTGAGAGCAGGGCAGTAGAATGCCTGCGGTGAAACCGCAAATGACAGCGAGTTTATAATATTCAAAACAAATGATAGTCTTAAACGTGAGTTTCTACTTATTACTTTAACTTTAACTGACCGTTAATGCAACCCACACTGTACTGAAACCTTTCACAGGGTTTTTTTGTAAAATTAGCACATTTTTAAGAACAAGGAGGGCATTATAAATTTTATTGTATAACCAAAACTTATAGTCATAAACAATAAAATGTATGTGAATAAATGTTTTTTAAAAGAATTGATAGTTTATTATAAATCCTCTTGTTTACACCAGTACACCTTTAACTCGTAAAAACTCTGGACATTGTACGTGACGTGTATGCCAGCTAGAAGTCTAGCCAGCCTATCTCCACCAAGATGCGTAGGATCCTCCTGTTGTCTTCACAGGCTCCGTGAAGCGACCTCGGTGTGTTGAGGATTTCAGTTCGTTGTGTAGCTAGACCTTCGCATCCCAGCAGTATCGTAGCTAGTACGGGTGGCATCCCGGGCTGATTTCAGTGTCACCCCAAGGATGAAAACTTTAAAATAATATTTTAAATATGTTTTTAACCGATTTCTAAAAAAGGGGAGATTCTGAATTCGGCACATTTTTTATGTGTGTGCATCGAATTCTCCGACATTTGTGGATCGATCTATTAGGAAAAAATATTTTGATGGGAGTTTAGCAGCGATGTGGTGCCGTCGCCGGATAAGTGAAATCGTAGGTATTGATTCCAATACGACCATTAGAAATTGTTATTGCTGACATTTTAGCTGTTTTTTTTAAGTCCGTTTAAGTTTTGTTAAATATTATTTTATTATCGATTATGTTAAAACATTGTTCGATAGAGTTTACTGCAGACATTCCCATTACTCATAAATTTATTTAAGACCTAACAGAGTACTTAGTATAAAATGTAACTCGTCAGCGGATAACTGCACACTCGTTGCGATTGTGTTACTACAATTTACATGCAATTCAATAATGCAATTTTTGGGTCAGATCGTGTATACCGAAACACGAGCAATAGACCTGACATGGGAAGAGTGAGTGTAAATCGTTTATTTTATTCACGCGTGTGCGGGGTGCAATAGCTGTAACTATCATTAAAGATTACAAATATTATTAATATTATTTATTAAGTTTAAAAAAACTTATAACAATCTTCAAGTAATATTTCCAACTCTTCGCTAACCGTCTATCTGATTAATTTGCGGGACAAAGACATTTAGGGATTCCCAGAGACTCGCCGAGCTTCACTGCTCGGTGTCGACAAAAATGCGTGCCACTGTTGATCCTGGTGCACAGGAGTTACAGTGGCGCGTGTGTGGGTGGGATAGTCTCAAGTAAGAAGTCCGAAACCTTTTTCTTGACACTTTTTTTATTTTGCCGTTCTATATTTGTCTATAATAAATAACATTCCTAACCGGCTCTAAAATAATACATTTTTGACGTATACAAACCTGCAGGTCATGTTCCTACATTTCAATCCTCGAAAATGAGTCAAGAAATTCTGAAAGGATTATAAATGGATGGATTGCAGATACGTGTTGTATGCATAGTGAATGATGCTATGCATAGTAAGAAGCTTTTAGGCTCTTAGTATGCACTACAAATGTAACACTATATGCCATTAGAAATCTAGGGGATCATGGCTTAGCGTGTTCTAGTGCCTGCTTAGCGGCCATTTCTGTCGAGAAATTGTTCAACATCCTATCGTTCCCTTTCCACAATGAAACTGCTACTTCATAGTAACTATATATATTTTTTTATTTGATTAAATGACGAGACGAGCAGGTCGCTCGCCTGATGGTGGTCGTATGCCCATAAACAGAAGCAACACCACATAAAACTTTGATTTACAAAACACCGCATGGCAGTCGACTGCGCTCACATGCGCTGAATTTAGAACCTCTTCCTTTTTTTAAGATGGTTAAAAGTTCTACCGCTACTCATGACCTCAGCATCATAGGTTGATCTGAGCGGACAGATCTAAACTTGGTCTACATAACAACCAACTAATGTTCTTATGTACTTCTAACTTGTACGAGTAAGGGGATAAGTGAGTTTACTCGAATCTTGAGAGAGGTCAAGTTGATCAAAGGGCTGTTTGAGTTCTAAATAAGATTTCTTGTAGAGTGTTGTTTGTGTAACGTTCTTCCTACTAAATAAGGCTTGTTGGTAGGCAATATTGTAATACAAGATGATAGGCCCTTTATATGCCAGAGGCCGTCTGTGTTGGTACCACTCCAGTGTCTATTTCTATAGCTAAGCAGCTGTAGCTTAAGCACTCTTGTGTTTCGGTTTGAAGGACATTGAAGCCAGTAATATTAATATGAGACTTAACATATATATTGTGGTGACGAGTGCAGTACAGTATCATATATAAAGTACTTTGTTAAATAAAATACACCCAAATGTCACATACCTTCAGCGTTCTGACCCCACAGTTAGATACCAGCCTGATATCGTGGGTATCAGGAACTACGAGAAATTTTTAGTCCCTGTTTATCTTAAAAAAGTATTTCTGAATGAGCTCAAACATCTGTCTCTGTGCAGGAATCGAACCCACTTCCTCTTGCTTCGCAGCCAGCTATTCGCCCATGACGCGACGGAACGTCGCGTTTCTTTAAAACAGAAAGCTGTTATTTTCTGTAGTATTTGGTACGGTGAGTGAGATACATGGAGGTCAAAATCGCACCTCCCCTTCCTAATCCCTTACCTTTAAGGCCGGCAACACGTCCATAATTCTAGTATTGTAAGCATCTATCGGCGATGGCAGTACCAACCAACTCGTGTACCGACCTATGCTGTAGAAAAAATAGGTACAGTAATTTCTGGATCCTTCAGGCACTTAATTACACAATTCCATTTCTCGTATACCAGACACGTCTGCGATAAACATATTAGAGTCACAGTAATATGTGGTTTGAGTGCAGATAACTTAATCAACATTTAAAACTCGCTGTAGGTTCTTTACATTGAGTATAATTTAGTTTATGAGTGAGCCGGTGCTATAATTCACGGAAGGCGAATACGCGCTTACGTAACTATGTAAATTTTATGGAGTAGTATTTTTGTTTTGTGTTTTTTATTCTCAACCCATCCGTCTTTTCGCAGTATAACGACTCTCGTAAATATTCATGTAGTAAAATCATCCAAATAAATTCGTGAAATGATTATAAACCTACCGTTAAGCTTGGGTGTACTCACGGAGGGGTAAGGGAGGCGCTTGCCCCACCCCGGATACCGTTGTGAGTAAGAGAACACTACTTACTATTCTTTAAAAGTTTATTTATTTAAACTTTATATACATAACACGTGTAAAGGCGGACTTAATGCCAAAGGCATTCTCTACCAGTCTACCCTTGGGTGATGCAGAAACGAGATAATTATAAATAAATATTGTCATGTCTAATTCCAAAAATTGGCGTGTAGTGCGCGAGGCAGTACAACTATATTTGTACTACACAACTGACTGATCCTTCTATTTACTTTCACTGACGTTTTCGCTTCTTCAGCAAATCCGCCCACGCCGAAGCAAATCTTGGTTACGCCCTTGCTCCCAAGTATAAATAATTGCTTTCTGGGAGTTTCATAATTAAGATGTATAATTATTAAAATATATTCCAAAGTTGAAAGGTTTAAGGGATAGATAATAATTGTTTTAGTTGATTAGGACACGAATTATATTTTTGTAATATATTCGTAAAAGTATTTTTTATTATAAACAACCAAATAACGAGTCGAGCCTGCTAGCGTAATGGTAAGCGACACGACTGACCATAAACCATACCATAGACCATATAGAAGTAGAGTATTTTCTAAGGAACAACACAACGAACAGCAAGCGATTTTCCAGAAAGATTTGCAGAATCTATTACTAGATCTTTCTAATAATAAGCAATTATAATTTTCCAATACATTAGAGTCGTAAAAATTTCCTTTTAATGGAACGTGCACACTGCTTTTTACAGCACAATAGCGAACTCACTTGAAAGTGCAATCTCGGCGTTTGGTCCAATTGCTGAATAGAGTGGGAGCAAGGGGAAGGGTGTGTGCCAGAAGATTATTTCACAATTCAACTAGGTACCTTTTGGATTCCAGATGGGGTCGTCATTAAGCTACAGTTCGGGAGCATGATGCATAATTATGTTTTAAACATGTTCTATAGTTTAATTTTGTGAGAACGTTTTACAAACTCAATATTGCATAAATATGAAGATATTTTTTAATCAATCACGCCTTAAAAGCTAATTGCATTGTATTATTGCCTTCATTAATTAGGATATATGCAATTTTTACAAGGTGGTAGATCCCTCGTATGCGAGAACCCGTCTGGGTTGGTACCACCGCTTTGTCTATTTCTGCCGCCAAGCAACAGTGTGTAATAACTGTAGTGTTTCGGTTTGAAGGACATTGAAGCCAGTGAAATCACTGGGTATTGTGAGACTTAACATCTCATGTCTCGGGGTGACAAGCGCAGTTCAGTTCCATGCAGTGCTTTGTAACTCAAAGTTCTGTGTGGTGTTGCTTCTGTTTATGGGTATGCGTGGCGCTTACCATCAGGCGAGCGACTTGCTCGTCTCGTCATTGAATCTACCGTATAGGTTGAGTTATAAAGCACTGCATGGCACTGAACTGCGCTCGTCACTCCGAGACATAAGACATAAAAAAGGCATAAGACTTATGTTTACATAAAAATATTTTTAAATATTTATTTAGTACAGGTTTTACGTTCTATATAAGTTGAATGTTAACGATAGCTTTTATTAGACAATGTAAGCTATTGTAAGTTAAGCTCCTTTGTTGCGAACAAAGCTTAGAACGATGTAGAAAATAAACTCTTTAAATTTAAGTTACCTTTGTAGGTTTTCTGCAAACATAGGGTAATGGACATTGCTAATTTGACAATAATAAAATAACATAAATACACCCAACGGTTACATACATAGTCCTGACCCCACTGTAAGATTATTGTGTATTTTATATACGAGTCTTGTGTCATGGGTATCAGAAACTACAAGAAACTTTCGGTCTCACGTACCCAGACCCCGAAACAAATATTTGTGGATCACACATTTATATCGGAGCGGAATCGAACCCGCGGCCTCTCGCTTCCCAGCCGGCTACTCGCCCGCTGCACCACGGAGGCTGTCTTGTTACAATGTTATTACTATTTCCATAGTTTATAACAGTTCCACGCTTTCCACGCCAGTGTTAGGTAGTAAGGTCACACATGACCTATTCATAGGACACAGCCGCATGGGTAGGTATCACCGCTTTATCTATTTCTAACGCCAAGTAACAGAGTATAAATATTGTTGCGTTCCGGTTTAAAAATAAAATCAATATTTTATTTTAAATTTTAATTACTATTATATTTGACATGATTAAAATATACTTCTACTAACCGCTTTATAATATTTCATTGTTTACTGCGTGCTCACGGACTGCGTTTATGTTGTGTTTGGTTTTTGGTAATGGTTGGATTTGCTGTTTGTTGAACCTTCTATCTTGTAGTATGATTACTTTGATGTATTGTATCGTGTATTGTACTTGGCACATGCTGTGGTTACTAGTTCTAGAGTTGCAATCACATTACTTATTATAAACATGGATACCTTAACAATTAATGTAATTTACCGTCATAAACCCAGTGTGTAACCGATAAATAAATAAAAATCATTGAAGGCAGTGAAAAAGTTTGCTCTAAAAAGTGAGCGAGTAGCCGTCTGTGAAACGAGAGGCCGTGGGTGCAATCCTTCTTGTCTTACTCCTTTATCCTTTATTTTTTATGCCAGTGAAAGATAAAGTCGAGCTCTCTTTAATGACCGAACTTTGTTAAAAATAGTCAATTATTTTCTTTCATCCTACCAATAATAATCAACTTGTATTTTGTCGTTTGGGTGGTGTTGCTACGGTTTATAGACAGGCGTGGCGGTTATCATCAAGCGAGCGACCTGCTCGTCTTGTCGTTAAGGTGAATTAAAAAAATATATAAAATATTTTTAGTGATGTGATCGCCTTTCTATCGATTAATAAACGAGAGATTAAAATGAGCTTGACATTTTAGGTTACTTTTATGATTTTGCTAAGATATGTTACAAAAAAAGAAGTGTGTAAAAACCCCTTTAAACATAACGCCACCTTTCTATAGCACGTTGTTATAAGACAGTGAGACATCTACAAGAACTGTTTTTCCATTCAACTGTTGCAATAAATATTAACTGCAATATCCTAAATTATTCCTTAATGCAATAACATTTAAAATAATTGCAAATGAATCTTTAGATAGCGCAAACAAATCACTTTCTTAACTTTTCCATGCACGTACAAGACAGCATAAAAGCTTGAATGTTGAAATGTTTTCTTTATTCCTAGTTTTTAGAATGGTTTCATTCAATCTCATGTTCATAAATCAGTCTAGGTTTGAACATTTCCTTTCCTTCTTACTTACAATGCGTCTAGTACCTAGTTGTGCTAATATTATCAAAGTAACAAATGCTCATTCTAATATATTTTTTGATTGAATTTATCACAATCCTTCATCAATTTACCGCTAGGGTAGCCACGAGAATGAATTTACTGGATATACATATTTCACTTTAATGTCTGCGTATTAGATTTAGACCTAATTTTCACCTCGGTGGAATTGATACGTATTAAAATTGATGCCTTTTATTTGACAACTAATTTGACTTGTTGAATATTTATTCACACGTCAAGTACAATCTCTGTACGTAATCTAATGTCTGTATGTATTGAATGTCGAGAGAAACGCCTTTGCTTAGGTTAAACATACAAATTGTTAATTAAGAGTCATTCATCCAATAAATTTATAATCACCAAGTTAATATTGGATTCTGGATATGAAACTTCCATGTCATGTCAAATTGCGTGCTTATCGCATTCGTTCGAACGCATGTTGTACGTGCCAATATTGTGCCCTTCGTACTGCGCGATAAAATTTATCTACCATGACCCATCACCGGCTTTGTCATCCAATAAAAGGTATTTGTAAACAAGTAGGTATTATTGCTACAACAATGTAATTCCAATTTTGGAGCATATTTTGATACCATCTAGTAATTTTTGAACGACTACACGGCGGCGCGGCGATTGCTAATATAAGAGTCATTTCTTAAAATTGTGTTCATGATGCGTTCCAGTGGAACCAGGATAACAATTGTCGTTTTTTTATTATTTAGAATGTACTTACGTACAAAATCTTCTTATTAAATGAACACTAGCAAAGATTACAAGTTTACAAGCACAAGTCTTAGGTTGCATATTATTTTTCTTTAAAAACATTTTATTGAATAGAACATTCAAGTTAAAAATATTTTATGAGAATTCTTTTCGGAGATCTGAATCTATTTGTCTTGTTTGCTTTGTCTGTTTCTGCCGCCAAGCAACACTGTGTAAGCACTGTTATGTTTCGGTTTGAAGGACATTGAAGTCAGTGAAATTACTGGGCATTATGAGACTTAACATCTTATGTTTCGGAGTGACGAGCGCAATTCAGGGCCATGCAGTGCTTTGTAATTCAAAGTTCTGTGTGGTGTTGCGTCTGTTTATGAGCAGCCGTGGCGCTTACCATCAGGCGAGCGCTTTGCTCGTCTCGTCATTCAATTAAATAAAAAAAAAAATCCAAACGGCCTTTCGCATACGAGAGACGTATGCATCATTTAGTACAATGTTTATAATACATAAAATCGCTTGTCGAATTCGAAAAATTGAGAGCGGTTACGCTTGAATCAATTTTGTTAGCCTAACCTGGATTGATCTTCACATATCTTCGAAGTACCTATAGAAATTTTTTATTTAATCAGATTTCCTGACGATGTTTTCTTGCATTGTCAAAGCGTGCTAAAATAATTGTTAAATATATTAATTTAATAAATACTTGCGTTTAAGTCGGAAGGCGGACCCTGGCACTTAAGCCGGGATAACGCTAGGCAGAAAGAAAGAAAGATACGGTAGCTAATATAGACGCTAGTGGGAGGGGTAGATAATTATTTTTGTACCCAAATTGATATCGACCACCGTATACATGGTGAAAAGCCCGCCATAGTGCCTACAGGCGAGTCGCCTTTGTGAGTCAGCCTGGTGTATCGCAGTCTTTTTTATCGGTCACGCACATTAAAACAAGCCGCACATACATACATTTTTGTTGCCTTTAGTTAAATTTTGTTGCCTTTTATTGCTTTTGCATTTTAGCGATTTTGAGTCAGTTCATTGAGGCGGAAAATAGATGGTGCTCGACGCAAGCAAGGTCTCGAAACTCTTTTCACTTTCCAAAACGCTGTTGTGGCAAATGCAACATTCAAAATATGTCATTGTTATATGTTGGTCAATATTTTATGCAGTTCTACGATCGTTCAAAAGAGTGCTAAGGTTGAGAGCCGTAAGGTCTTGGGTTCAATTCCCGGGTTGGGCAATCATAATTTACGTTTGAGTTTTCGATTCGAAAAATCACACATCGAAAGCAGTTTCGAATCGATATCGCGATAGGCTAACGGAAATAAGCTCGGAAAATGTGGATGCAGCAATACTTGCACCTCTGCCTACTTATTCGGGGATAAAGGCGTGAAGTATATAGTCAAAACTGAACGTTAAATAAACAAGGAAATAAATATGATTATTTATGAAGCTACATTACGGTTTTACAAAAGTTTGTTGTTGTGCCTGGGATTTTGATACAAGAACTCAATGATTTACTGAGGAGAGCACAACTCCTCTAAATTCTCTTTATATTGATCACACCAGTATAAATACGTCAAAATAAATTATTTGGTAAAACCTTTGTAGGCCAATTACCACAACGCGACTGCAAAATAAAGACGGAAAATTTGATAGGTTAATAATAAATTGAATATTTTGGCCGTAAGGAAACATTGTTAGGGATGAAAGCAAAATCTTTCACCCTTGAAGTTCCCCTTCAAATTGAAATTTCCGTTATAGTAACATATTAATCTCATTTACGGATACCTTCTCAACCTCGTCATCAGCATTTCGACCCAGATGTCACTCGAATGACCGCTGGATCGGGTCCCGAACTAAAATCCCTACGATGCTACAGCGTGTAAAATCCCGCAATGGCATTCGTCGGCGCAATTGAGACTGTCCCGGTGGTCCTAAATGTATTTTATTTATTTAAACTTTTTATACAAAACATGTATAAAGGCGGACTTAATGCCAGAGGCATTCTCTAACAGTCAACCTACGGGTGGTGCAGAGACGAAACAATGTGGATGTATAAAAGTTATAAAAGAAATTAATATAATATCAGATTTTAATACATATATCTACAGATATATACGATAATACTTAAATGTATAAACTAAAAATATAAATAAATATATATGCATGATAATAAATATATATACATATATATATACACGCGATATATATTAAGCGATGAATCTGCTAAACTTCTATACCATCAGCCATGAGCATCCGAACTTTTGTTTTAAAAGTGAACCTATTAGTGCACGTCCTGATTTCGAGGGGGAGCGCATTCCCAAGAAGTGTAGATTGGATAGTGAAGGAGGAGTGGATGAAGTCAGAATTGTGAGGGAGACAATGAAGAAGAAGACTGCCTGTAGAACGAAGGTTTCTGTCATGTTTAGATCCAAGGTATTGAAAGTTGGAAGTTAAATAAGAGGGGGCATTAGGAGAGGTGAGAATAGAAAATAGTGTAGTAAGGGCGCACAAATTATGGCGCTGGCGGATAGGTAACCATTTGAGTTGGGAGCGGTAAGAAGATACATGGTCGTACTTCCTGAGATTGAAAATGAATCGAATGCAGTTATTAAGAAGACGGTCAAGTTTGTTGAGGAGATCTGCATTCAGATCAAAATAGCACACGTCACCATAGTCGAGGATAGGGAAGATTAAGGTCTGTACAAGCATCATCTTGGTTTTACACGGGAGAAAGTTCTTCAGACGATAAAGAGCGCGAAGGGTGCCAGTGACTCGTTGGCTAACAGAGGTTACATGTGCCTGCCAACTCAAGGTTGAGTCTATATATAACCCTAGATCTTTTACTGCGGGACACAGAGTGATTACTGAATCATTGTAAATAATTGGTGGAAGAGTTGCAGTGTCCAGTCTGTTCATCAAACGTGAGCTACCTACAATGATTGCCTGGCATTTATTTGGGTTTACACCTAAACCGAAACGGTCGGACCATTTTTTAATTTCGTCCAGATCCCCATTAACTTTTGCTATGGCAGCCGTCACATCGTCGACGCTCGCCTGAGCATAAATTTGTAAGTCGTCGGCGTACAGATGATACATGCACTGAAGATTTTGGGTTATGGAATTAATGAAAATAGAAAATAATAAAGGAGAAAGTATACCGCCCTGAGGAACACCAGAGTCAAGTTCACGCCAGTTTGACGAGGACTCGCCAAGACGCACCGACTGCTGACGCCCTCGAAGATAGGATGAGAACCAATCTAGCGCTTCGGAAGAGATCATTAGATGGGAGAGGAGAGTCAGTAGGATATCGTGGCTGACGGTATTGAAAGCATTAGAGAAGTCCACCAGAGTCAACACAGTAACTTTGGTGTCCTGCATCCCTGCCCTTATATCATCAGTCACTTTAAGGAGTGCGGAAACGGTGCTGTGACCTGGTCTGAAACCAGACTGCAATGGACTTAACAGACTGTTCAGGTACACGAACCTGGACAGTTGCTTGTGGACACAGGCCTCAAGCACTTTAGATAGGAAAGGGAGAAGGGATATAGGTCGGAAGTGGTTGACAAGGGTTGGACTAGGAATTTTCGGGAGAGGAATAACAAGGGCCTTCCGCCAGGAGGACGGAAAAATCCCAGTGCTAAAGGAAACATTTATGATATGGGAAATTACAGGGAGAACATGTTCGAGGATAGCGACAATCATGCGACGACTAATGTTGTCACAGCCTGTCGCGTTGGACTTTATTGATAGGATTATCTTTTTGACCTCCTGCGTCGCAACTGGAGAAAGATTAAGAGGATTAATGTTGGAATGAGGAAGACCTGCTAAGAAAGCCAGAGTACGGCAATTGGTTTGGTGATCAAACGGGGCGGGAGTTGTGAAATGGTCATTGAGTTCATCCAAACCAACTGTCCCCTGAAAATCTAAGTGTTTCTCCTTGCCAATACCTAAAGTCCCGAGGAACTTCCAGATGTTAGCAGGAGAAGAGGAAGTGATGTTATCGAGAATGTGGCGGCGTTTGGCATTACGTATCATCTGGTTACACCGATTCCTAGCAGCCTTGTACAAGGTCCACTTATCCTCTGAGCGATCCTTCTTAAATTTACGAAACGCCCTGTTTCTGCGCCTCATCGCCATCCGAATCCCGTTTGTCAACCAAGGTGCAGGAGGACGCTTCAGCTTAACTTTTCTGATTGGGGCATGGACATCATAGAGTGCAAGAACTTTATCGTAAAAAATTTGGACTTTTTCGTCCACTGTTGTCGCCGCCATCAGTTGGTCCCACTGTAAGGCTGCAGCATCCTTGCACAATTTTTCAGCATCCATGCGGCCGAAACAACGCATGTGCAGAACCTTGGGTAAGGATTTAGGGGGTTTAAGGGCATAGGATAGGAAAATAAGGTCGTGATGGGAAAAGCCAGGGGCAGGATATTGTCCGTGGCTGAAAACAAGAGAAGGATTAGAGGTGAGGATTAGGTCAAGCCAAGAATCATTTCCATCTATGTTGTGATGGGTTGCTTGCAGAGGTAAAACCTGTAAGCTGACTGATTCCACAATATTGAGGAGTTTGAGGGAACGAGGGGAATGGGGGATAAGGAAATTGGTATTGAAATCGCCCATAATGATATGGTGTGCGTATTCTGATCCTAAAGATTCCAGAACCGATTCGAGACTGGAGAAGTAGTCAATTGAAGGAGGACAGTAGATGACACCAAGAACGGCTTTTGCTCCCTTGACCCAAACCTCGAGCAGAAGATATTCCGCAGAAGCAGAGTAAAGCGAGGAGGAAGACGCTAATATTTTATAGGGAAATTCGCTACGGAGATAGATGGCAACCCCACCCCCTCTCCTATCGACTCGGTCATTCCGAATCAGGATGAAACCAGGGAGGGGATAGGCAGCAGAAAGAAGATGAGGATTGAGCCAACACTCAGAAACCAGGACGGCATGAACATTTGCGTCAGCAAACGTCTCCAATAGGTCACTGTAATGACTGGGTATGCTCTGAGCATTGATATGACACACATTGAAAGAGTGGCACGTTTTCGTGTGGAATGTTTGCCGTATCAAATCTCCGAGCCCATCAGTTGCTGAGCAGAAGCTGTCATCGCTGAACGGAGTGGCAGATTCATTAGCAGAGTGATAAGATTCATCATCAGATATCATACTTAAATATTATAAATATTATTATTTATATAAAAAAATATTATTGAAAAAAAAAAAAAAAAAAATTATAAACGTGTCGGTGAGGCGCAGCTAAATATACTCTGCACCACCCGCCAGCAACTATACACACAGGAAAAGAAATGTTATACATTGCAAACGCAACTTAACTGAGAAAGGAAGAAAAACAAAAGTATATAAATAAGAGAACAAAAACTTACAAAAAATGTACTTGGCTTCGGAACGGACGTGCAAGAAACTGTCACAGTAAACGTCAATATCATACCGATTATAACTTTTGACAAATGATAATTATTTTGTTGTGGGTACTTGGATAGTGCTTGTGTACACACCCGTTAAATGATGTTTTAACAGTTATCAAAAGTTATTAAGGAGAAATAATGTGAATTTACAAGTATAAAAAAAAAAATGGTCACGCTCCGAAGCAATTATATGTAACGCAAATGGTACTCAAAACACGGTCATCACAGTTTGCGAGGTTTTGGTTTTGAACTCGACTTGTCAGAAATCCCTTCGCCGCTACTCGCCGCAGACGAATAAGCTACAGCTGCTTTGGGATATTTCCTGATTATCACATCAAGCTCGTCGGAAGTTGTAACCTTCACGCGATTATCATCTGCAGCTTTAATCAGGATTACGCCGTCCTGGGTCCAACACGCCCGCATACCAAAATGCTGTCGAGCCCTGGCGAAAACCAGCTGCCTGGGTCGCGTCAGGAACTCTTTTACCGAAGTAGATGTACCTTTGAGCTTCGATTTAGCCCGCCAAACCGAAGATCGATGTTCAAGGTCAGCGAACCTAACCAGGATTGGTCGGTGATGTTCATTGCTGGGAGTTCCTATCCTGTGACATGTTTTAAGGTTCACTGCAGTGATGTCTGTCATATGTAGTACATTATTTATAATACCGAGGACTACAGATTTACAATCCTCCTTCTCAATTTCGCGAACACCAAGGAAAAGAAGTGCCTTCCGTCGATGCTTGGTCTCCATAGCATCAATTGTATGGCTACATTGTGCTATTTGTTGCCTTAGAAGGTGAAGCATCTTAAACATCAGCTCCCTGAATGTACGGAATTGCTCTCCTACCCGCGCAACAGTGTCCTTTGTCGAACCTCCAGACTGCAGCTGCGCTTCAAGCTCTGACATCCTTTTGGAGAAACACTCTTCAAGCTTCTTCTGAGTGCTCTGGATATCGGACATTTGGGCCATTGTTCACGGTGTTACGTCTACGGGAAGTGTGAAGTGATGTGCTGGCAGGTGGTGTGTCCAAATTATATAATATGCAGTGCCACAAATGTGAGTGCTGCGTTTTTATGCTGTGACGCACACAAATAATTACTTTCTGTATATCAATATGTGAATTTTGAATTAAATACAAAATATATCTTTACGAAACGTCTAGACTTTCACACACCCACAAAAAAAAAAAAAAAATGTACCTACTCTGGATTGCTGATGGAACCGCCCTTGATCTATATTGCATTGTCTCTCTTAATGGATTAACCCCTTACAATAATGAAGCATTTCGGTATCTCCTGCAGCATGACATTGTCGTCCATCACAGGGTCGTACTGGAAAATGTACATTACTTACGAAGGCTGCATCTCCTAGCTGCCACGTTTAAATAATTTGTTGGAATCCTCGCATTTCCTGACTGCAGGTCTAAGGGACTCATACAGAACTGTCAGCTTACTATTAATACAAAGTTTTTTTTATCCTGGCTCGGCAAAGTGACTACGCTACACCTGATGGTAAGTGTAGCGCTATCCAAGAGTAGTGTCGACCAACGATAAACAATGTGTCCATCGTAGGTCGGCAAGATCATGCCGGCCTGGGCCAAGGGGGAGAGGAAGGAAAAGGGATGAGAAAAAGGTTAGGATCAGGGGGCAAGCCCCCTGGGGAGAACCGGATATACACTGGCTGACCCTGGAACGCGACCCACACAAGGTGGGCCACTATGGCAGGTTTTAACACCAGTGTACGGTGGTCGCTATCCGGTCGGATACAAGTATCCTCCCACCAGTTTCCGGGATAAAAACTAATATGTGTTCTGATTCTACTTTAAAACTAAGAACTTTGTTCGCACGAATACGTCTTATGTTAGAGATAAATAAATAAAGTCATCTATAGTTTATTAAAATAATTTATTTAAAATTCTACAAATAGTTGAAAGTAGGTAATATTTTCCATCTAGTCTAATCTAGCTGTAAGATTGTTTAATACATTGCGTGTTATTCAAACATGTAATTATCAATTAATCTATCGTTTGTTCATTTTTGTGCATAACTGGTTTAATTATTTATTTAGTTTGGTTTCTGGTTTGTGTGTGTTTGAAGAATAAATAAATAATAATAAATAAATAATACGTAACCCAAAGCAATAGTAACCGTCGTTGTAAACTGTCCTACCGATATTTCCATTTTTTAAATTAATTACTTAGGTCCGTATTTTTCAAGGAATTCGCGAAGTGTGTCCTGATACTTCTGCTCAGGGTCAGTTTTGAGGTTCAATCTTCCCCATTCTTCAGGCAATTTTTCCTGCAGACCTATGATGAACTTGGCTGCCAAAGGTTTTTGTTTGTCCGTACATTTTTTGCACGACGTTATTGTAGCTTCAGGAATCCATTCTGGAATATCAAATAAACCAATTATTATATAAATATTTTTGGCCTAATAATAGACCACCTGATGGTAAGTACAGTGCAGTCTGAATGTAATGGAAAACGTCGGCAGACATTGCATCTTTCGAAGGTTCTCAGAATTATGCCGGCCCCAAGTTAGTGACACCAGCTGACACCAGAACGCAACTCGCTGGAACGTGCCTCTATATCGAGTTTCGCACCACGTGCTGCTACTTAGCCAAAGATAAATCGCAATGCTGAATATAAAACTCAATATAACATAATAACTAATATATAACAAAATATGTTCAAACTTCAATCAACGTCTATCATAAACTGAAGTAGATGACTACTTCGGTAATAAATCTCGAAGTCAATAGAAAAATATATGTAGAGTTTATCCGTATGAATTGTTTTTCTTCAAACTTTTTTGAAGATTTTTACCACCGCTTCTTATATTGCGGCCGCGAAGCAGTAGTGTGTAGCGCTATTGTATTCCATGGTGGACATTGAAGTCAGTGAAATTATTGGGTATTATGAAACTTATCACGTCATGTCTCATCATGGTTTGACGAGGGCAGTCTATCACGAGACAAGTACAATGCAGCGCTTTATAATTCAAAGTTCTGTGAGGGAGTTTCTGTTTATGAGCAGGCATAGCGGTTACGATCAGGTGAGCGACCAGCCTGTTTTCATACAGATTATAAAAAAAACATACATACATACAACGGGAGAATAGATAGAGAAAGAGAAAAAAAAAACATAGGAGTTAAACTCCTATGATCCCATTTTTTGGCAGGATGTAAAAATATAGATAAGTAATGAGGGAAAATTAAAGTATTATCGTGATTTGTGGAGAAGATCCTCCATCTAGGAAGAAAATCAGCTTAAGTTCCCTAGCTTAATCAGTATAATCATTTTCATATTATTTTCCTTCATAAAAATAATAAACTAAAAATGGCCAATTAAAACATAATAAGTAGTTAAAAATTCCAAACACTATTTGGATTGATGCCATTATTTATGCATTCATACACTTTTTTCACATTACTTATTCATACACTTTTTTGTGTGTTTAACGAGTTGTAAATAGTATAATGAAGTATTATTGTAGTGGCTTAATATCCGTGGAAATATCCGCATTCTGATTGTGATAATTGTGATAATTTAGACAATGTTTGTTGCCAGATTTCCTGTGGTTTAGGTTACTAATTAATTTGTATTAAAGATGCGACTCGAGTAAGAATCTGTGACTCGAGTAATTTTACAACGTCACTCGAGTTATACTCGAGGTTTCGATTCACTCGAGTAACAGAGAGAACTCGAGAACTCGAGATCACTTGTTGTTATATTAAGGTACAGGATAGTTTTCTATGTTGAATTTTATATATTATTTTATACGCCTTTTTTATATTTATTTTATGTTTTATTATATTTTATTTAACTGCCTCGGTGGCGCAGTTGTATTGTGTACGCGGTACGTTAGCTGACCTGAGGTCCCGGGTTCGAGCCCCGAGATACGAAATGTTCAGTATCAGCCCGAAGTCAGGAATTGTGCTTATCTCCATGATGTGATAAGGGGGGAAACGATCTCCATACAACTCGAGACTGGGCTGATACTGATAATTTTCATGATAGAACACCTAATATGAGTTTTATCCGACCCGGGATCGAGCCCGAGACCCCAGCACAGTAGTCGTACCACGTACTAAAACTACACCATCGAGGCAGTTAAGTTTTATTCTATACACGCTATTGGTCGAGGCTCCACACGCGTGAATGTCTTTTCGGAGCAAAATATTTATTTTTCCGGATCAAAAAATATGTCCTTCGCCAGGATATAAACTATATATTTTTAGCAAATTTCATTTAAATCCGATAAATCGTTTAGTCGTGACACGTACAGACAGATAGGTACTTTCGCGTTTATAAACTAGTATGGTTATAAAAATTTATATCTAACGACATGGTTCACTATTTTTATATAATATTTTTTTTACTATAATTAGCTACACTATAGTGCGCGTATAAAAACATATATTTACATATATAATTACGGAACTTGAGTTGAGGCAATTAGCGCTCCTGGAAATAATTATTTGCAATAAGAAATGATTTTTTTTCTGATTTATTATAATAATATGTGTATCTACACTGTTACATTGCTGTGCACTAATGAAACAGGTTAGGCATTGCCTTTGCAAGCTGGCCTAATGTGTGTTCGCAGAGTACATACAGGGTAAAACAAATTTAAACAGATTTTATCGCAGTATTTTTTTTAAAATTAAAAATGGGTTCGCTCTTGACCTCAATCTAGCCGCATGGACAAAGATGAAGTCGACGATAGAGCGAGCTTACCCAGAAGGTGCCGATTCACACTAGTCTTAAAGAGCTTCGGGTTGTACGCACTCGGAAAGAGACGCAGGCAGGGAATTCCGCTCCTTGGCTATGCGCATTATAAAAGATGATTTAAAGCGCTGGCTTTGATCCCGACGTTTCGAAGGCGTTTTTTTATAGAGACTATACCGCCCACATACCCGCCACTATAACTCCTGTGCACCAGGATCAACAGTGGCACGCATTTTTGTCGACACCGAGTAGTGAAGCTCGGCGAGTCTATGTCGGCGTAAATGTCCTCAAGTGTAAAGACATTTACAACTGGAGAAGCCAGATGTAAAGCACCACGGATGTCATTAAGTGGGTCCTATCACGCGAGCTGTTATACTTGATTCCAATATTGGAATCAAGTTTCGAAGGATTTTCAGCCTTCATGGTCACTGGGTGGACTGAGGTGTAGGTTGTCCCAAATGTTATTGTTACATTATCTACCTCCAATTGGAAATTATTAAGATTTGTGGTTTGTCCGATCTACGCAGAAAGAGCTAACAGTGTCTACTTCAATGAGTAATATTCGCGTAAACATAAGCAATCATTACATACAGGATAACTTTGAAATTGTTATGGACAATTTTGAAGTAAATATACATGTTTCCTCACAACTTTACGATTTTTCTTTCACGTTTAAAGCGAATAAACAATTAAAAGACACGTAACTTCGAAAAGCCAGTAGTGTACGACGAGGGTTATTGATTCAAACTCGGGATTTTTGTCATATCCATGTAAACACTTACTCTTAATGTCCTGTCCCTCCGGTGTGCATTTCCCTTCATCGAGGAAACAAAGCACATATGCCTTTAGGAGCCTGATGTTCTCAATAACCTCATCGACGTTGAAATTGTCATATTTGTCACTATAGTATTCTTCAGGGCGCGCAGCAACCACGGCCAGCAGAGCGAGAGCAATCAGGCACTTCATCTTAGTGAGCTGTTGCAAGAAAATATTTTATTTGGATTAGTAATAAATAAATACACCCAACAGTCACATACATAGTCCTGACCCCACAGTAAGATACGAGTCTTGTGTCGTGGGTATCAGGAACTACGAGAGACTTTCGGTCTCACAACACCCAGACCCCGAAACAAATATTTGTGGATCCCACAAACATTTGTCTCGGTGCGGGGATCGAACCCGCGGCCTCTCGCATCACAGCCGTCTACCCGCCCGCTATGCCACGGAGGCTGTCAATAATAAATCTAATAGGAGATTTAGATCCACTTGCACAATACCTAATGGTCAGGGGGCCCTCGGGTAGCTGATCCACTTGACCAGCCACCAACCAGCTGATTTTTTTGTTTTTACTTAGTTAATATTTATATAATTTAACTGTCATATTGTCCTACAAATAAAATAATAATTTTTTGAGTATCATCAAATTGAAATATTCTATCCTTGCTACCTCTGTTAGCTACCACAATAGAGAATTTTCGCATATGGAATTGTTGGTCGTCTCATCGAAACGAAGCTACTCACGGAAAATGAGCTTGATAGTAGTTAAGTGGATCAGCTACCCGAGGGCCCCCTGACCATAGTCATATTAAGTCGCCAAACAGATTTAAGAAACGTCAAAAGTATATTTTTTTAGTAAACATGTTTAGTGGTTAAATACGATCAAGTATCGACGTGCAAGTCGGTCTTTATTAACTACACTAATATTATAAAGAGTTAAGATTTGTATTTTTGTATGTAATGAATAAACTTAAAAACTGGACCGATTTGAATTTTTTTTTTCACCATTAAAATACTACATTATCCCTGATGAACATAGGGAACTTTTTATCCCGGAAAATGCTGATCACGCGGGCGGATCCGCGAGGAAAAGCTAGTTTTTAATATAACAGACTTTAATTTGTGAATATTTTTATGAAATTGTAATGTATTGATGCTACAATAAAAATAATCTATATCTTGAGATATAAGATGAGATATGTTTCAAATTTAACAGCATCTATAAACCACCAAGGTATAAAATATGCAATTTATGGTTGACATCACAATAATGTACATATGCATTTACACCTTTTTAAAAGAGAGAAATATTAAATATTTTTTATTTATACATATACGATTAAATATGTACTTATAATCAAAACGTATACGATATAATAAATAATTATTAAGCTTTGGTAACAAGAAATATTACCTCATCACACTGGTTTTGCTAAACAATTTAATAAAAAATCCATATACGGGCCAAACATCTTGTAAGTCGAATTCGAAAATAAGTATCCAAAAATTCAGAACAATCGATTCGATGTCCATTGAGAAAATGCAAAAATCTTATTAAAATAAAAATAAAAAATTCACAATATTCCTGCATAGACAACGTTGTACTCACCGAGTGTATTCACTGTTTCTTATGTCCAATTAATGTTGAGCTCCTCTTATATAGCCACGAAAATAATATAATCCTTGATGAGTGCGTTATAAAATATACTAGTTGACGTATGAATATAACAAAAAAATCGTGTTTCATTATTTAAGGTGGTGTTTAATTGAGCTGATTTTTATCTCGACATTTATTATTATTTACGTAATAATTTTATAGGTACGTTCAGGCAAAAAAGTAAATGTTTTGTTTTAATTAAAAAAAGACAAAAGACTTGCGCCTTGCTCGTCTCGTCATTCAACAAATAAAAATAAAAAAAATAATCCTACAAACACAGTCTTGTCTTCACACTAGGTAATAAACTGGATCAGGAACTACCAGGAACTTTTTTTATTGTAGGGCGTTGTGTGTCTGCTCGTTCCCTTGCCATAGATCAGGTCCTATCTCAGGCCAGGAAACAAATATTTATGGATCACACAAATATTTGTCTCCGTGCGGGGATCGAACCTGCGGCCTCTCGTTTCACAGCCGGCTACTCGCCCGCTCCGCCACGTAGGCTATCAACATTATGTTTGGACTGCAATGTACTTTACATCAGCTCCATTATTGCCAGGATAGCAACTAAGATACGTTGGGGCATTAGTTTCTCCACTGCCTACGCCTCGGCGGATACAGGCGTGAGCTTTTATGTAAATCAAATTCAAAACGAAATACATCAAAACAACCAATCGCAAGAAACAGTTACAATTGCAGCAATTATTTAAACGTAATAGGCGGTAATAAAATAACAAGGCAATATTTTTAGGGGCATTCACCTCTAAATTTCGCGATAGAGTAGATATTAATTATTATGCTTTATAACATAACGACATAATACAAGCTTACTCTTATAACCCCCAATAATATTTCTTATAATAATAATAAACACCCAACAGTCACACACATAGTCATGACCCCACAGTAAGTCTTGTGTCGTGGGTATCAGAAACTACGAGAGACTTTCAGTCTCACAACACCCAGACCCCGAAACAAATATTTGTGGATCACACAAACATTTGTCTTGATGCGGGGACCCGCGGCCTCTCGCTTCACAGCCGACTACTCGCCCGCTGCGCCACGGAGGCTGTCATTATACAACATGCTTCAAAAAGGTATGGTCATACTTTAGGAGTCATTACATATCATCATCATCAGCCACAAGACGTCCACCGCTGAACATAGGCCTCCCCCAAATATTTCCAGACCGACCTGTTGGAAGCGGCCTGCATTCAGCGACATCCTGCGACCCTTATCAGGTCGTCTGTCCACCTTGTAGGTGGACGTCCAACGCTGCGCTTGCCAGTACGTGGCCTCCATTCCAGAACCTTTCTGCCCATCGGTTATCGGTTCTGCGAGCTATGTGGCCTGCCCACTGCCTTCAGCTTGCTTATCCGCTGGGCTATGTCGGTGACTTTCGTTCTTCTTCTTCATATACCTGACAGTGATTGTTGTGTACTGGATCTTATCAAGCGATAATGATCAGTCAACTATATCGATACTGGATTGACTTATGCGTGTAAAAGTTGACAGGGTAGTAATGTTTACGCACTGTATCCGATCTGTCCTCTAAGTATACCAAATCTTACACTCGCGCGCGTAATAATTTCGTTAAATCGTCAAAAAACAACTTAAAAATGCTTTACCATAAAGCTCACGTATTGGCGCTAACGCTGGATTGCACCAACTTACTTTAGCAATGGCAAACATGTTAAAGTACCGGTTAAGGAAAACATGAGTTGCACCATTTGACAAATGTTAGATGACGTCATAACTTTAGCTGTTAACCGTAACCGCCCAAGATTCGCTAGTTAAAGCTATTGTCTAAGTTAAATAGCTGTCCGATGGTTCGATTATAACCTCCAAACCGATATATCTTCTAAAGCGTCTGTGCTCTAAAATAATATCATGTCACTGCTTCCACAATTAATCGAGAAATCTAGTAGTATCGCAATACAATGGTGCAACACATTCCGCAGTCAGTGTTAAAGTTATTTTTTTTTATAGCATAGACCGGCAAACGAGCAAGTGGGTCACCTGATGGTAAGTGATCTCCACCGCCCATGTACGCCCACAATACTAGAAGAATCATGGGCGCGTTGCCGACCTTAAAGGAAAGGGATAATTAGGAATTGGGAAGGGGAGAGGGATTTGGGCTTCCGGATAGCTCACTCGCCGTACGAAACACAGCAGCAAGCCGCTACTTTACGTTGGTTTTCTGCGAGACAGTGGTTACGACCCTGTCGGGCCAGCCCATTCATGCTGTAGACATTACTGTCTACAGCGTGGCTCTACCACTCATAAACGTGTTAAAGTTAGCATTACTGTTATCGCCAAATTTGACATAAACTTTAACTATAACTGCTATTATGGTGCAATCCAGCCTTAGTATTTTTTCCTTTCCTGTGTCGATACGGAAATAAAAATTGGAAAAGTTCCATCAACTGAAGTGCTTTTCCTATTGGATTTTTGTATGAACTTCATAAAACCATAAGTCACGATAAAATCGATCGATATGCCTATTTTTTTTGTATTGTTTACTATGTAAAAGTTTCTTAGTATAATACATTCGGGATAATTACAAAAAATAAATAAACAACTGTATCAATCTTTAGTCACCACGGAACTTTTGAACGCCCAGAACGTTTAAGGTCATCATCATCATCATCGGCCATAATTGGTCCACTACTGAACATAGGCCTCCTCCAAAGATTTCCAGACCCACCTGTTGGAAGCGGCCTGCATCCAGCGACTTCCTGCGACCTTTATCAGGTCGTCTGTCCACCTAAAGACAGTACTATGTTTGGGGTCATATTCACACAAAATATTTTTTTTGTCGAGATATTAGTATATGTATAGATATTTGATAACACTATGCTATGACACACAGGAACGGAGCAGCAGCATGCAAGCAGGTGAAACCGAGAGGAAAGTTGGTTAGAACTAGATTCTCCGATTGAATTATTATCTAGGCGTGGACGACCAGACATTGATTTCATATTCGTACTTAAAGGTTAACAAGGTGGTAGGTCCCTCGTATGCGAGTGGCCGTCTGGGTTGGTACCACCGCTTTGTCTATTTCTACCGCCAAGCAACAGTAAGCACTGTTGTGTTTCGGTTTGAAGGACATTGAAGCCAGTGAAATTACTGGGCATTAGGAGACTTAACATCTTATATCTCGGGGTGACGAGCGCAGTTCAGTGCCATGTAGTGCTTTGTGATTCGAAGTTCTGTGCGGTGTTGCTTCTGTTTATGGGCAGGCTTACCATCAGGCGAGCGCCTTACTCGTCTCGTCGTTCAATCAAGTAAAAACAAAAAATGAAGTTTACCAAAATTAATAACTTAAATCGTAGTATTAAATATACCAATCAACCGAAAAGCAGGTCGTCGTATGCATATTTCATGCAATTCCTTTTTCCAAGTACAAAGCCACAACTAGTGCTAATTCACAATTCGCATTTAATCCGTTGAATAGCTTCCCCATTCACGGCATACTCGAATAGCAATTTACGTTACTGCGCCACCCGTACAGATTAAATTGAAATACGCAACACGTTCGCTGTAAAATGGAAAATATTTTCATAAACCATCCAATTTGTGCGTTCTTGAACGATTTACTTCACTTGTTTTCGTTCATGTTTTGTTCGCGTCATATATGGACTTGTCCATGTACAATACTACATTTACAAATATATATGTAAGTGCATCATACGTAACAATTGTGAGTTTCTAATACAACCATACAAACAGTTCCAGAAACAAATCCAACAATAATTAACCTAAGGCAAACACTATTTATATTGGTCGATCGGTCAACTAGTTATGATGTCAAAAAATAAATTTTCCAAATGGCCGACAGATTTGACCACAGCTTTGTCTATTTATGCCAAGCAGCAATTAATTTCGGTACAGCACAGGCTCTTACTGTGCCTACGTCATATCTCGAATCTAATGATATAATTCATTGAAAAGTGGCTTTGTATTCTGATAGTTCTCAAATGTAAACATTATTTTGACGTCATAAAAATAGCGTTACAAATAGGAACAAAAGCTATTGAAATGTTGTTTACCGCTATTTAAAAATAAATTATTTTGTATGTTGTACGAAATGAAATTAACGTCAGGCGGTAAACATCGAATCAAATTAACGTTCTAAATAAGTAAATACATGGCTTGGAGAGTTGTTTAATGAAGTGTCGAATTAGAATGGAGAATTTGAAATGGCTTGTGCTAAAGAGGCCATGTTTAATATTTAATTAAAGTAATTTGTTAACCAACGATAGCTCAGTAGAACTATTCCGGACTGCCGAGACAAAAGTCGTAGGTTCGAAACCGGCCGTACGTAATGTACGTCTGACTTTTCTAAGTTATGTGTGGGTATACTGGCTATACTCTATCTACCTCTTCGGGGATTACATATGAATATATGTTGACATCAATTAGAAAAGGACTGTAATTTCTAATTGGCGAAATGTAACTAAACCATGTCGATTATACTTTCAAATTAAAAATCCGCAGTAAATCGAACCATTTATTTAGGAACTACAGGGTCAGGACACTTTCTGTATATACAATACTTATACATATAGGATCTGAATCTAAATTTCAAACTATGTCTATATACTATATGTATATAGCTCAATATAAACCAATTTTATAATAATAATGCAACAAAGTCTGCACAAAGTCTACCTTTGCCTAATTCTAAATGCGATAGCTGCATATCCGATTTAGCGGAGATTTGCAATGCGGTTCGGCCTAGCAAATTTAATGGACTGGTATGTGGTCGGAATGCTTGCTACTGCATGGTAAACATTCGCTGATATTAGAAATAAACGTATGCATTTTCATAAAATAACAGTAATTTTCTATGTTAAACAAGTATATTTATTATGTGGATTAGTATGAGGTAAGGTTAATATTATGCTACTGTTTTATTTGAAACGAGGATAAAATGTGGGGAATTTTTGTGCTCAGCGAATAAAGAAACATACTGAATATGGTCTTATCTCATACACATGGACTGCCAGCCCTGCTATGTATGTATTAATAAAATGTTTCATGGTGTAATTTATTTTATTTGGAAAACAAATAGTGTTTAAATGTATAAAATAAACAGCTTAGTTTTTTTATAGCCTAGGCAGGTAAGCGAGCAAGTGGGTCACCTGATGGTAAGTGATCTCCACCGCCCATGTACGCCCACCACCAGAAGAATCATGGGCGCGTTACCGACCTTAATGGAAAGGATAATTAGGGATGGGAAGGGGAGGGAATTTGGGCTTCCGGATATCTCACTCACCATACGAAACGCAGCAGCAAGCCGCTATTTTACGTCGGTTTTCTGTGAGACAGTGGTAACGACCCGGTCGAGTCAGCCCATTCATGCTGTAGACAAAACTGTCTACAGCGTGGCTCTACCACTCAAACATAACTCAAAAGTTAACTAATCATCATGTTATAAGTTTTCGCATCTTAATATTTAAAGAAATTAGAATCAGTTTTCCGTCATCCTTCGTCACTGTAGAATATATCCAATTTATATAAATAAATTCCCGTAGAATTATATAATAGCTGAATTTAGCAAAATACTTTTTTTTGCCCGGCTATCCAGGCTTATTGTCAAGGCCAGCCATCCCATCATAATTGACAGTGGATTTGGTATTATGTGGGGCAACTCGCCATCTGAACTACAACCGGAACTGCCTACAATGTAATCTGCGTCAATAGTAGCGTAAATTATAACAGGTTCAGATTAAGTTTGATTGCTGTTTGGTGCCAACTGGAACATGCTCTACACAGATAGGGTCAAACAGATATTTTTGACCCCTTTTTCTTGATTGATTTTCTATGATATTCACTTTATTCTTCTATGATAACCATTGGTATCATGAACTTAAAATCTACAACTACAACTTACTGCTGATGGGAGGATACTTGTATTCAACCGGATAGCGACCACCGTACTATGGTTCTTAAACCTGCCATAGTGGCCCACCTTGTGTGGGTCGCGTTCCAGAGTCGGCCAGTATATCAGGTTCCCCCAAGGAGCTTGTGACTTAATTTGACGGTTGGTTGGGGTGGGTATAGAGATTCAGCCTTGTATCCCTGTGCCTGCATCGGTCATCCACCTGTCCTGTCGTAGGACCCTCGATTTGCTTCTTTCCTCTTCGAAGAGGGAAGAAGCTTTTATACAGGCCGGCATGACTCTGGTGACCGCCGATAAACTCTGTTTGTCGGTGGTTGCTGGTTTTTTAGACTGCACTATGCTTACCATCAGGTGTAGTGCAGTCACTTTGCCGTGCTCGGGTAAAAAAAATGTACTACGACCACTATAAAATATTAAATTAAATACTTTTTAACAAAAAATGTCATTGTCTATTAAGCTACAGTAGGACCGCACACTACTGACTCGAAATGGTTTAGTTTTAGCTTTTTGTCTAATAAATTAAGTGTAAATTTATTTATACGTAGGTATTTCTTAATAACTGCATACTTAACACCCTGAGATTTATATAAAACCTTAAACATTCCTTCCTGATTGTTTTTCTTGTTTCAACGAAAATTAGAGGTCATGTGAAATTTATTCCAAAGTTAAAGAACAATAACGCTATTATTACTTATTTATTCATGTATTATTGTGAGATAGTTTGCGGATGCTGGAAAAATATTATTGTTGATCATGGTTTTTTTCAGTAAGGAAATAAATATTAGGTATATAATTCGACGTAGGTTTTTGAAGTGATAACTTCTTATGGGAGGGTGAACCGAAACGTTCCGTAACGCGAGCGCTCCATCGACCAGCCAGCGTTAGCTGACCTCCCTGGAACATCGATTATTTCGAAGTCCCAGGTGGCGTCACACAGTGACCAGTCCGCTTGGACCGGACTTCAACCGGACTTTGACCGGACTTTGACCGGACTTTAACCGGACTTTGACCGGGCTATGACCGGAGTTTGACCGGACTTTGACAGGTCTTTTGCCGGACTTAGACCGGACTTAGACCGGACTTTGACCGGACTTAGACCGGACTTAGACCGGACTTCGACCGGTATTTGACCGGACTTCGACCGGACTTTGACCGGACTTTGACCGGACTTCGACCGGACTTTGACAGGACTTTGATAGGGCTTTGACCGGATTATGACAAACTTCGACAGGACTTTAACCAGACTTTAACCGGACTTTGACCGGGCTTTGACCGGATTTTTACAAGACTTTGACTGGACTTTAACCGGATTTTGGCAGGACTGACCGGTATTTGACCGGACTTCGACCGGACTTTAACCAGACTTTGACCGGGCTTTGACCGGATTTTTACAAGACTTTGACCGGGCTTTGACCGGATTTTGACAAGACTTTGACTGGGCTTTAACCGGATTTTGGCAGGACTTTGACCGGTATTTGACCGGACTTCGACCGGACTTTAACCGGACTTCGACCGGACTTTGATAGGGCTTTGACCGGATTTTGACTAACTTTGACAGGACTTTGACCGGATTTTGACAGGTTTTTGACCGGTATTTGACCGGATTTTGACTGGACTGTAACCGGACTTCGACCGGACTTTGATAGGACTTTGACCGGGCTTTGACCGGATTTTGACAAGACTGACATTACTTTAACTGGACTTTAACCGGATTTTGGCAGGACTTTGACCGGTATTTGACCGGATTTCGACTGGACTTTAACCGGACTTCGACCGGACTTTGATAGGACTTTGACCGGGCTTTGACCGGATTTTGACAAGACTGACATTACTTTGACAGGACCTTGACAGGACTTTGACAGGACTTTGACAGGACTTTGACAGGACATTGACAAGACTTTGACAGGTCTTTGACTGCACTTTGACCGGACTTTGACCGGACTTCGACCGGACTTTGACCGGATTTTGACCGGACTTTGACAGGACTTCGACCGGACTTTGACAGGACTTTGACCGGACTTTGACAGAAGTTTGACAGGGCTTTGACATGACTTTGACCGGACTTCGTAACGTAACGCGTTACGGCGCCACTCTGGCTTCCCTTTCTCTCACGCATACGGCAGTAGTAGGCAGGCTCCTCCGCTCTCACTTTAACCCACATTAGTTTAAGTTATCACTTCTGTCGAGCGTCCCGAGACGCACACTTTTTTTTTTTATTATTTTATTTTTTGAATGGCGGATTTTTATAAATTCTAAGTATATATATAGAACATTTAACCAAAACATGGCAGTAGGTCCCTCGTATGCGAGAGGCCGTCTGTGTTGGTACCACCGCATGGTCTATTTCTGCCGCCAAGCAATAGTGTGTAAGCACTGTTGTGTTTCGGTTCGAAGGACATTCTAGCCAGTGAAATTAAATTGGTAAGGCATTATAAGACTTAACACCTTATGTCTCGGGGTGACGAGCGCAGTTCAGTGCAATGCAGTGCTTTGTAATTCAAAGTTCTGTGTGGTGTTGCTTCTGTCTATGGGAAGGCGTGGCGCTTACCATCAGGCGAACGCCTTGCTCGTCTCGTCATTCAATAAAATAAAAATAAAAAAAATATTAAATCTGAAACAAGTTTAAAATATAAATTGCTAAGTACATAGTGTTTGTTGCATATTTTAGATTCTTAACTTGTGCAGAAACGTTGGTGTCCCAAGCGCTCATCTTCCTATATCCAAAACAAGCTAGACTCCAAACAAAACAGTCGCATTACAACGTAATCAAAGAGCCTTGACATTAAGTTGTAAAGGCATTAGTCGTGATCTTCCTAAAGACCTTCGTCAGTAATAGGACCCAAGGGTGCTTGAAGGAGGGTTTAATTGTCTATGGAGTTCAAGTTTAAGCGTTTCGCGTGACTGTTCCTATTTGCCAACCAATTGATTAAAGCAGATTAGTGATTATTGTAATTACAGATGCTGAGAAATTTCCGTAGGATTTGTTTTTTTCCTATAAAAAGTTAGTATGCCGATGATGTGCAGTGGGATATATGAGCATTTACATTTACCGTGCATGACGAAATAAAGTGTAAGAGGGATCGAAATCTTTATTATGTACTACTTCAAATATTGTGTCGCATTACTCTTTTACTATTGCTATGACGCGGACTATGTGCGTGAAAGAGTGAGAACGAGGTAGTCTCATGCTTCAGTTCAATAGCAGGCGATGTTTTATGTATTACGTCAATCGCACTTGTAAGATAGGGCTATATAAACTACAGTATACTATGCGTGCCAAATAAGAATAGGACTGCCAAGACGCCATTTTGTTCAGCAATACACGCAAACTTCATTACCAAAGTGTATGGTGTGCAAAAAAATCAGTAAACAAATTATATTCAATTTAAATGTTTAATGTACGCTTTTTTGGTATTTCTAATACATTTTACGCCAAATTAATTATTAATGAGTAGGATTTCAAAGAAAAGCATATTTATAAAAATAACAATAACAAGGAAGTCCAGTAGGCAACAGTTATAAGACACACGCGCGTATATACGAAGCGTAGCTAACGGCACACTGGTAGCTTCTCAATAGCGTCACAAAATTGCGTCATATTAGGGTGATCAGTAGCATTAACTGTGTATTTGTTCATTTTTTAAACTGTTTCCATACAGTTCCATAATTAATTTATCCAAAATTATCCATTAATAAAATTCAAGAATAATATTTATTAAATGAATATAATGATTATACAATAATTAAATCTATATCTATGAACAATAAAAAATATATAAAATTTCATTTTTGCACTATTTTTTGCTAGCCGTATTATTTTGACAGTTATCGTGTGAAGTTGGCAGCAAACGCGATCCTATTCTTAGTTGGAACGCATAGTACCTCAAATGTACCGTCCAGCTTCAAGGAGTCTCATTTTTTTATGGCATTGACCAAAAAACGAGCAAGTGGGTCACCTGATGGTAATAATAATCTCCACCGCCCATGTACGCCTACAATACTAGAAGAAGAATAGGCGCGTTGCCGACATTAAAGGATAGGGAAATTAAGCTATTGGGAAGGGGAGGGGGATTTGAGCCTCTGGATATTTTACTCACCGTACGAAATGCAGCAGCTGCTACTTTACATCGATTTTCTGTCAGACACTGGTAACAACCCGGACGAGCCCGCCCATTCATACTGTATACAAAACTGTCTACAGCGTGGCTCACCGCTCAAAATTTTCATTTTTTTTTCCTGGCTCGGCAAAGTGACTACGCTACACCTGATGGTAAGTGTAGCGCAATCCAAGAATAGTGTCGACCAACGATAAACAATGTGTCCATCGTAGGTCGGCAAGATCATGCCGGCCTGCCAAAGGGCCAAGGGGGAGGGAAAGGAAAAGGGATGGGAAAAGGGTTAGGATCAGGGGGCAAGCCCCCTGTGAAGAACCGGATATACACTGGCTGGCCCTGGAACGCGACCCACACAAGGTGGGCCACTATGGCAGGTTTTAGCACCAGTGTACGGTGGTCGCTATCCGGTCGGATACAAGTATCCTCCCACCAGCAAAAGAAGAAGGACCTTGTACTGGCTTAGTACAAAATAGAACCTACTCTTACAAAATCATTTAAAAATCGTGTCCTACTCAACACTATACGCTGTATCTATGCAAGGAAATACGAGTATTATGTGGAAATAGTAATAGGTGAGACTACAAAAGTTACAGTAGAGTAGTGCAAATATCCGAAAACTTAAAAAAACAACGGATTGCACTCCGGGAGTGCCGGCAGTAGTAAAAACTTAAACATTAACGTTGTGCATTTTTTAATATATTGGAATGGTAAGGGAATAATTTCGCACGAATTGCTTTATTTATCAGTGTAAAAGTACTATCATTTATGTCATTAAATAAAATATCCATTTATTGCGCTATCGTACACAAAAATGACAATTTATATTACATAAAATTTTAACACTCCGTCATACGAATTTTCAACCAGGTCACATGTCCTGACGCGAGTTTAAAATTTTCTACCCATCCCAAGAAAAGTGCTCAACGCCGCTAAAAAGTTTTCACTTGAAAAATTCTTCGAAATCCCTTAGTAGCTGCATAAACTTTGCTCGCAAATATGAAAAATTACACAAAGAATCGAACAAATACATCAATTTTACTGGGTGGAAATGTTATTAATTTCATAAACAGCAAGAACAAAGAAATGAAATTTCTCAAAATTTAATTAAAGGAAAGGTACACGGAATGTAAAACGAGCATTTGTTTTTATACTTAATTACGTTCAGAAGGTAGTTGAAGTACCTCCCTTTTTTAAATAAATATTTCTTTTAAATTTGCGAAAGTTGACACTTGGTTTCACCGACTATTTTCACAATTTATTACGATTTATTTGATTACGAAAAACAATCATTTGATTTTGCAATTATTTTTGAAATCATATCCGGTCTTGTGCCGAAAATTTTAAATTACCTACTAACGATGAATCTTTGGGAAATAATATAAATAATGTTTTTAAAAGATTTTCACGGACTTATGCGCCCGTCGCACTATCAGATTTCGACGAATGATTCGGGTTATTGTGGTAGTATAGCCGCTGTTGTTTCGTTTGCCGAATTATCATATATTTCGCGGTGTACTCCATGGAGTTGTGTCAGAGGAGGGACTTGACACCCCCCTTTACTCTTTAGCCATTGTAGTCAAGCTGCACTGCGTTATAAGTCTCAATAATGACAACACAGGATTATCACATTATTGTTTATTCACTCTTTTAAATTACCACCGGCTCGGAAGTACAATCCCAGGTGGAAAAGAACCGGCGACACAAAAACCACCAGTTACAATGCTTAGAAAATACCAACATTTTAACACACAAACTTCGCGGTTATAAAATCACAACATTGACAATCAATTGTAATAACTAATTAACACTGTACTTAAATGACCTTAATTTGCCATAGTTCCAGCAATTTCCTATTATTACGCGGACGGAACTAGACCTGATTTGGCTTTAACAAACTTTATGAAATGTTTAGTTCTATTATTAATGTTCGTAGGCCTCCTGGCCGCCATTGCGCGCGTGCCGCGCGGGGCGCTAATGTCACGTTGACAAAAACTCTGGCGCCACTGCCGCGCGCGGCGCGAGCGGTGTAGCATGTATCGTCGAGCACGACACACAGGAGTGAGCGTGACGGCAGTACGTTATTCGCGCCAATTATCTATGTTTACAAACATGGCAAAACATTCTAATTTATTAAACGATGGTCAAATCAGTGTCTTATTTTAAAAACTGTAGAATATCTTTATCTTCATGATCCGACACGGCCATTCTGCAGGGCGGCGCGTGCTCTGCGCCAGTAGTGGTTCTGAAAATGCGAGATTTGTCTTTGAGCTAGGTATCCATTCATAGGTACATTAGCTGCTAACTTGTTTGTGGTCGAAGTTGTTGTTGCTTCAAAATGAGACCAAGAAGTTCTGTACCTTAGCATAATGTAGGCTGAACTTATCAATTATTATTGATAACCGATTCCAACAATCAAGTTATCAGCTGTTATTTTTATACCTTGGTCACATTGGTAATCATAGGGACTAACTAAGTTATAGATATCGAAGCAAGTATGTAATAAAAGTAACGTTCATATGAGTAGTAAATAAGATTAGCTGTATTGATAATAAAATGTTCTCGTAGACCGTGTTTGAAGGGAAATAACTCTTTTTAAGTAGGTTTCAGTAAGCAACCCATGTTGCTTATTTTTGTAGAGTTATTGTTGCTACAACAGTACACAAAGATAACTCAAGTGCACTGCCTTATTAATTTAGAATCTGTGGTGTATACATTTCTACCCATAGTTCCACAAGGCGTCCCTACGGTAGCTCAAGGTTTACTTGTGGATGTATCAAGGATCCGTGGTTAGCTCAAGGGTAACTTATGGTTTAGCTCAGAGGTACTACTCTTCAGACAACGAAAACAAGAAAATGTTCTCGTAGATTGTTATTTACTGTCGTGGTTCTGAGCGGTCTTGTACGCCGTGGTCCACGCAGTTTATACGTTTTATATTCTGTTATCAAATGCAAATGTCTCCACGCATCCTTGCATTTTTAATTTTATTTCTCGTAGACAGGGATGATGGTGCGGTGCTAAGCGGTCTTGTACGCCGTGGTCCACACAGGTTCTAAAGGAAAAGGGTACTAGGGTGATGCTGAGGCCTAGGCCTTATATTTATGACCGTGGTCCTCAGAGGCTCTGAAATATATCGTAGTTAAGGATGATGCTGTGGCCTGGGCGGTCCTGTACGCCGTGGTCCACAGAGGCTCTAAAGGAAATGGGAAGGACGATGCTGTGGCCTAGGCCTTTATTTGACCGTGGTCCACAGAGGCTCTGAAAACAAATCCTAATAACATTTTGGCTTATCACCATAAGCATAAAATGATTTCAACATATTGTTCAGTTATTATCGAGTAAACTTTCAGAATTTCTAGTGATTAGGCACAGTAATAAGTAGAAAGGAGCTGATCAGATTATTTCAACATCGACTAGCACGATTGCTCGGCTCGTTCCTGACTATTGGTTTTTATGTTGATACCAGAAATGACCAGAATAGGAAATTCAATTACAATAAAGACGATTTTTTTTTTTTTTTTTTTCTTTCTTGTCTTTTCTTTTTCTCTCTTTCTTTTGGTTAATGATTGATTTGTTTTGTTCCGGCCATTCTGCAAGACCACGCGTGCTCAGTGTGGTACTTTGCATAGGCAACTAAAGAGATAAATAAGGCTGTGTATATGTGTGTGTGCGTGTGTGCGTGTGTGGGTATGTGTGTGTGTGTGTGTGTGTGTGTGTGTGTACGTGTGTGTGTGTGTGACAACAAAATATTGTGGGGTTAGGTACTTCTACAGTACACCTAACCCTAGTATTTATTTAGTACAAACTTTTGTCTTGGGTTCGGGAATCGAACCAGCAGCCTGATGCTTATCCGCATCGACCAATCCTGACTAATTTAAACAATCACTTAACCTTTGTGAAGAAAAGGCTTAATATGAATTAGTTCACATGGATACTCATCTGTTCTTAGATGTCCTTCAGCAGGGCATGCAGACAAAGGACCGGACAATTCCTCTGGACAGACGAATTTCCCAACCTCAGCGCCAGGCTCACCACAGGAATGTCACTCGTTTGAACATGTAAGAAATACAGAAGGAGAACATTAAAAATGGTTATTCTAGGTTCGTGTGTGTCTAAAGCATAACTTTTAAATATTTTTATCTTTTCAAAAATAGAACTGTAGCGAAGATCTAATTCAATTAATCACAGATCGTAGTTAAATAAAAGAATTGTAAAAATAAATTATTGTTCACATCTGTAATGACATCAATATGGATTGATGTAAAATGCAATGAAATAGATTCCCTGCATTAGGTTTTTAGCGAACGGTGATTCCACAGCTTTGCTTAACAGCGAAAACCATTTTAATTTTGGTAGGCAATCGCTATAGCGATGGGTCGCCACATTTTAACAATTCTACAAAACCTATAGAACGTAGGTACTTCAAATAATTTTTTATACGTGATGTACATAAAAATGAAACGATCTCACCAAATCCTCGACGTATAACTCAATACTCAAATGCGTTCGATCATCATCCCGCAAAGCTTAGCGTGGGTACCGCGTTATGGTTCAGCGATCGGGAACTCCAGTGCCGGTGCCACATCATAATAATCCGGTTGAACATGAAACACATAAGAAGACCATGTAAATGATTTAAGATTTAATGTCTTCAGACATTACACGAATAAAAAGTTTTAGAATTTCTCATTGCGATATGCAAGAACAGTTATGAAAATATCATGTGAACAAATAAAACAATTTGTCGGGTAGATAATTATCAATTTATATTTCTGATCACCATCAAATTCAGTAGTGCAATAATTTTATTAACTGTCAGGTAGATAATTATTCATTTATATTTCTGAACACCATCAAATTCAGCAATGCAATGATTTCACACTAGATAAATTTTTGTATGGTACTGGACTGCCACACCATGAACCACCGTGATGATGTCTTACCAACTCATCACACGGCAATATTACTTGCGATTTTTTATTTTTAACAATAATCCAATAAATTGAATAGACTCACCGAATTACTTTTAGACAGTTGCAATTCATCGGGCGTGTTCAATAGACAGGCTGTGGAGCCCATCCCGGCTTCTGATTTCGCGGTGTACTCCATGGAGTTGTGTCAGAGGAGGGACTTGACACCCCCCTTTACTCTTTAGCCATTGTAGTCAAGCTGCACTGCGTTATAAGTCTCAATAATGACAACACAGGATTATCACATTATTGTTTATTCACTCTTTTAAATTACCACCGGCTCGGAAGTACAATCCCAGGTGGAAAAGAACCGGCGACACAAAAACCACCAGTTACAATGCTTAGAAAATACCAACATTTTAACACACAAACTTCGCGGTTATAAAATCACAACATTGACAATCAATTGTAATAACTAATTAACACTGTACTTAAATGACCTTAATTTGCCATAGTTCCAGCAATTTCCTATTATTACGCGGACGGAACTAGACCTGATTTGGCTTTAACAAACTTTATGAAATGTTTAGTTCTATTATTAATGTTCGTAGGCCTCCTGGCCGCCATTGCGCGCGTGCCGCGCGGGGCGCTAATGTCACGTTGACAAAAACTCTGGCGCCACTGCCGCGCGCGGCGCGAGCGGTGTAGCATGTATCGTCGAGCACGACACACAGGAGTGAGCGTGACGGCAGTACGTTATTCGCGCCAATTATCTATGTTTACAAACATGGCAAAACATTCTAATTTATTAAACGATGGTCAAATCAGTGTCTTATTTTAAAAACTGTAGAATATCTTTATCTTCATGATCCGACATATATATTTGCCGATTTCAAATCATTTATCGAATCCCGATAGTGCAGCCGTAGCACAGAAGGCAGTCGATTGAAAAATTACGAGTATACTTTTTGAGGGAAAGGAGAAATAGTAATGAATTTTAACTCAGATAAATATACCATGAATATAGCTTATCTTTCAGACAACCGCCCGCCGTCGCACAGTGAGCGAGAAGCCGGCTGTGACACTAGAGGCCACAGATTCGATCCCCGGAACGACATAAATGTTTGTATGACTCACAAATATTTATTCGGGTGTGGGTGTTGGTTTGGTTTTGGTTGTGGGCTCCTTTTCCCGCACTTGGCCTGTAAAAATTCAGGCCATTGTGCGTGATATCCATGCCGGCTATAGAGCAAGCCAGCCTAACTCCGACCAGAAGCGCAGGATCTTCCTGGTTTCTCCACAGGTTTCTCGGAGTGACCCCGGTGAGTCGAGGATTTCTCATTCCAGGATGACATGGGCAGCTGTTTCATCGACCAACAGACATCCCCTACATAGGGGGCTGTCAGTCATACCTAGAACATATAAATGTTTGTTTAGCGGGCAATGTCCAGTGATGGTACCTACGACTATGCGTAGGGATGCCCTGTCCAAGTATAGGAGGCGATTAGTCAGACGAAGATCCGGGTGTGGCACGGCTTCCCGGGATTGTCTACTTGTACTAGTATTCGCCCATTGATCTGCGTGTTGTTTTTGCGTTCTGTGACGCAGCCATGTCCTCAGCTGGTTAAAGGGCAGTGGCAGTATTGGATTAGGACCTATCAATGCCTGCTCTGACCCTCTTTTAGCCAGCTCATCAGCTGCGTCGTTTCCTAGAGAGCCACTGTGCCCTTTTATCCTCTGTAGGATAACTGAGTTTATTTTCCCTATACCCTCCAGTGCCTGGTGGCACTCTAGTATAAGCCCTGACTGGATAATTTTGCTGTCTAGGGCTCGTAATACCGCAGCGCTATCGGATACAATTCGTATTTTATAGCCTGTAAGGCCCCGTTATTCCACTGCTTTGGCAGCCTGTGTGATGGCGACACATTCACATTGGTAGATGGAACTGTATTCGCCCAAGGCCATTGATATCTTGATGTTCAATTCTGGTGAAAACACTCCTGCTCCCGATCCTGTCCTTGTCTTTGAGCCATCGGTGTATATGCGCAGTTCGTGTATATCCGACCAGTCATGTTGTTCTTTCAGTGTGGGTGTTGTGAGACTGAATGTATCTTGTAGTTCCTGATACCCACGACACAAGACTTGTATCTTACTGTGGGGCTAGGACTATGTGTGTGTTGGTTGTATTTATTTATTTATATTCACACACTACTATAAATTAACTAAGTGATATTAATGAGTATAAACCAAAGTTTAGTCAACTAGGTCTACTCAAGTTTTATTGGCTGTTGCAAATTGCGTGCGTGCGGGCGTGCATGAAGGCGGGCGTGCGGGAGTACGTGGGTGCGTGAATATAAATATAAATAATAATAATAAATACACCCAACAGTCACACATATAGTATACACATATAGTATATTGTGTAGAATACACATATATCACACATATAGTCCTGATGCCATATTAAGCTAACCTGTATCAAGAATTACGGGGGTCTTGCGGTCCCACAACACCCAGACCCGAAATTAATATTCGTGAATCACACGAACTTTTGTCTCGGTGCTGGAATCTTACCCACGGCCTCTCTCTTCACAGTTAGCTACTCGCCCACTGTGCTACTAAATAAACCAATTTGAATGCTTTCTTTTGTTTGAAATCTGGTGTAGTCAAGATTGTTATTAACAATATTTGAAGAAGATTTAATCAGTCAACGATTTAAAAGTTACAGATGGCTTTCTAATTAAGGTTGAGGAAATTAACAGAGTTATTCAGAGTAGATAAAGAAGAATGAATAAGCGAGGATTTCTCATCGTCAGTAATAGTTAACGAACGCCTAAACTATTACTGACGTTCAAATTATTTACTATTGTTTAGTTTGTTTTCGGTACTAACAATACAATACTCTGTAGATTTCTTGTAATTACGGTAATATGTAGGTTTAACAATTACATCCGGTTTGTAACAACTAAGATGGGTTACTAAATGGCAAGTGTCAAGTGATTACCTATTACCGTCCTGAATCATGGGTGAGTTGGAGGGTGGGGAGGGGAAGATGTATCCTTGGGTCCCTGGCAACACGACAATATGTAATACAATATTATAAACCATATTAGCCTCATTCACTCTCCGTAAACAATAGACTGTTTATGTAGGATATTACGATCTATTTGTTGAGTAGGGCTGCCAGTTGCCACTTTCGCGTTTCGATTTATATTATTTAGTAACATAAAGTGTTGCAATAAATATTATTATTTTATGAATATGAGTGTAAGTCGGCCACCAACATCTTAAGCCCAAAGCCAAGCCCACTTGCACGTGGTACACTCTACTGATTAACTGATAAGACAATGGCGAAACTTGGTTTCCATTGCTGGTTGTGGGGGTCAGACGTTTTGGTTCGCCGACGACAGGACTAGATGGATGGCTCTTAGAATCTCAGCCTGCTGCGGTCACGCTCCTTGGCAGTGAGGAAACGTTTGGATGGACTGCTAAAACACCGCGATAGAATCCGTTTAAATTAGTTTTATGTCAAAAAATTATTCATTATCAGGCAACTGTGGCTCATAGATAAATACCTTGTAGTTTGTACTGGACCAAATAACCATTTGCCATTGCCCTATAGATGCATACAAAATAATTCTAGAAAATATTAGTAATGGTCAATATTTTAATATGGCTTGGCAACCCTGTTGGTGGCTACCAAGCGAAATGTCGGAAACCATCAATGTTCCTTTGCATTATGTATCTCTTGTACACGTGTACACTTATTTTTGGTTCACGCCTGACGCCTCCAGGATCCACCGTACTATTGTATACCGTTACATTTCACTCAGATTTTATTTTGACTAACATTTACATCCTCCACCTTTATCATTAAGCGCTTTCGCTTCGGTTTGAAGGACATTGAAGCCAGTGAAGAGAATGGCCATTATGAGATTTAACAACTTATGTTTCGGGGTGACGATCGCTGTCCAGTCATTTAATCTAGACTAATATTATAAAGAGGAAAGTTTTGCATTTTTCTAGGTATCGAATAAACTTAAAAACTACTGGACCGATTTCAAAAATTCTTTTGTCGTTAGAAAGCTACATTATCTCTGATGAAGTTAGGCTACTTTTTGTTCCGGAAAAAGCAGATCACGCTGGCGGAAAGGAAAAGCGAGTGATTTATAATTCAAAGTTTTGTGTGATGTTACTTTAATTTACGGGCGCTATACTACCAGTAGGCGAATAAACATTGTATAAAACCCCATTGTGACTCGTTCCTGTGGGCCGCGTTCCATGATCAGCTACTGAATATTTTTTTTTTATCCTGGTCGGCAAAGTTACTACGCTACACCTGATGGTAAGTGTAGCGCAATCCAAGAATAGTGCCAAAGGGCCAAGGGGGAGGGGAAGGAAAAAGGGATGGGAAAAGGGTTAGGATCAGGGGGCAAGTCCCCTGGGGAGAACCGGATATACACTGGCTGACCCTGGAACGCGACCCACACAAGGTGGGCCACTATGGCAGGTTTTAGTACCAATGTACGGTGGTCGCTATCCGGTCAGATACAAGTATCCTCCCACCAGCCAATGCAGTAACTTCAGGCATAATTCTGGCAACTGTTGAGGGATGCAATGTCCTAATAATAATAGTCACTTTGCCGTGTCAGGATAAAACAAAATCCTGACCATATGAGCAAGGTGCTGATGTTAAGCGCCACGCCTGCCCACAAACAGAAGCATCACCACACAAAACTTTGACTTACAAAGAACTGCATAGCACTGAACTGCGCTCGTCACTCCGAGACATAAGACGTTAATAATGCCCAGTAGTGTTACTGGATTCAATGTCCTTCAAACCGAAACACAACAGTGCTTACACACTGTTGCTTGGCGGCAGAAATATACAAAGCGGTGGTACCGATCCAGACGGCCTCTCGCATACGAGGGCCCTACCATCTTGTATATGGTATGGTATGGTATGGTAGGGTATGGTATGGTATGGTATGGTATGGTATGGTATGGTATGGTATGGTATGGTATGGTATGGTATGGTATGGTATGGTATGGTATGGTATGGTATGGTATGGTATGGTATGGTATGGTATGGTATGGTATGGTATGGTATGGTATGGTATGGTATGGTATGGTATGGTATGGTATGGTATGGTATGGTATGGTATGGTATGGTATGGTATGGTATGGTATGGTATGGTATGGTATGGTATGGTATGGTATGGTATGGTATGGTATGGTATGGTATGGTATGGTATGGTATGGTATGGTATGGTATGGTATGGTATGGTATGGTATGGTATGGTATGGTATGGTATGGTATGGTATGGTATGGTATGGTATGGTATGGTATGGTATGGTATGGTATGGTATGGTATGGTATGGTATGGTATGGTATGGTATGGTATGGTATGGTATGGTATGGTATGGTATGGTATGGTATGGTATGGTATGGTATGGTATGGTATGGTATGGTATGGTATGGTATGGTATGGTATGGTATGGTATGGTATGGTATGGTATGGTATGGTATGGTATATGGTATAGCTCGTCCCTTATCACATTATGGGGCGGATATAAGCACGGTGAATCGTGGATATGCTAGTTGCAACTCTGCTCAATCTTTCATACAGGTTTGGGCATATTAAATTTTATAAATATAATTAAAGATTATAATGTATTTTTATAATTATTCTGAGAATCCTTTGTGACGCACATGATAATCTGCCGCGGTTACTAAGTTGAAAACTGTGTTGATTAATATTAGGCTTATATGGTTCGACTTTAGTTGACCAATTAATAAATCGCATACGATTTGAATAGTTTGAACAGACATTCGAACGACTTGAAAACCATACAGGTTCTTATAATTCAAGCTAGTTGATCAGCTAAAATTGAACCGTATGAACATCGTAATACGGATTCTTAGAACGAAGTTTAAACTATCAGGTTAGTTATATCACAAACTTTTTACCTGAATTAGCTCTCCTACGAATAATGTATATCTAACATTTGTTCGCGGCTTTACCTCCGTGTATGTGTTTCCGGGATAAAAGTAGCCTATATCTATCTATCTCTATCGAATGTTCAGTGGCCAACTTAGTGTAAATTTTTCAAACCGCCCGAAGGCGTCTGACTTGGGTTAACAACTATCAGTGACAACCGAGACCGACTTTTTACATGCCCTTAGACCCTTAGTTCCCAAAGGGGTCCAGGTGGACCCCCAGTGGTTCACGCGAGACTGGTGGCGGTCTACTTAGGCATGACAAAAAATGGGGGTTCACAATTCGTAAGCGGGGGCCACAAAAATTTATCTGCTTTCGATAGTTAAGAACTTAAATGTTGGCTTGACTTCACCTATCCATGTAGGCAGATAATAGTTTAAGAAGCCCAGCGACTATTACTTGTAAAAACTGGCATATTCCATATTCAGTACAACGTCGAGACTTGCAAAGAACCGCAGTGAGTCTAATAACCAGCTAAATTATGAAAGTGGTCTATGAGAAAAAATGTCTGGAAACCTTTGCCTTAGATGGAGACGCACAGTTGCAATACACCCGGTCACCCATCCATAGACTGACCACGCCAAGGGTTGCTCTACCTGCTAATAGTTTACCAATTAGTGGATGAGCGCTTCGAATATATATCCTAATAATCATGGTCTTACTGTATGCTAAATTTAATCCAAAATTATTCAGCCTTCGGTTCTCCTTTAATTAATTCATACGCACTCGGTATTTTGATGTCATGTTGACGCATGTGGGAACGCAAAATTTACAACTTCCGTCGTAAAAAAGTTTCTATTATGTGTAAAGATAAGATGTATTTGTGGAATTGTATTTTTTGCTTACCTCAACTACGGCAGATGTTTACAAACATCATGTTTTTGACAATGTCTTATTTTTTTAATAATAAATTGCTATAAACGAGTATAATATATAAGTATAAGCAGCGATAGCTCAGCGGGGAGTGGTATGGACTGTCGAGACGAAAGTCGCAGGTTCGAAACCAGCCCCAAGAGCATACACCACTGACTTTTCTAAGTTACGTGTATATTAATTGTTAATTATCTCTTGCTTTAACGGTGACGGAAACATCGTGAGGAAACCTGCATACCCGAGAACTCGATAAGATTTTTCGAAGGTATGTGAAGTCTGCCAACCCGCATTAGGCCAGCGTGGTGGACTAAGGCCTAATCCCTCTCATTCAGTAGAGGAGGCCCGTGCCCAGCAGTGGGACGTATATAATACAGGGCTAGTAAAAAAAAAACGAGTAAATTTGTTACAGACTATATCGCCACTGTAAATCCTCTGCACCAAGACCAACAGTGGTATGCAGTGTTGACTTCAAGTAGTAAAGTTCTGCGAGTCTCTGGAAATGCTAAATTATCTTTGGTAATTTTTGGGAGCCAGTTTTCTAACTAGTCTAACTTAAATACTCTATTTTTTTTAGGTAACATGGGAATTGTCTTCCCAAAATCTTCTTCCACCTTTCTTTATCCCACTTGCAGTGGGGATGGCGCAACATGTATTTAGCTGGCAGCCTGGAAACTCTATCCTAAGAGATAATATTGATAATAGTATACAAAAACTCAAGCTCCGTAATTAAGTACCCAGTTTCTAATGAAAACATGTTTTGTCTGTAATATTTGAAAATAGAATAAAATATTTATATAAGACTAGCATTAATATGACTATAAATAGTCACCGAGAATTTCAGTCTTTTGAAATCCTACAACTCGGTAAATTAGATGTGGTCCACCGATCCTGATGTCAGAATGGCTGGTCACTTTTATTGTATTTTTGTAACTCTGTAATGAGGTACGATTTTATAACTATCGCCATGTACAATTATTTTGTGAAAAATTTGCTGACTCTATTTACGTGGTTCCCATATTCGTTATAAGACAATACGTTATTCTTATACGGCACTATATTATTCTTATTTTCCTTGATGTAAATGTATCGTTTTATTTTGACGTATGAATCTAAAGTTCACAGAATTTCATGCTAATTCGTTTTTTAAAAACAAAATAGTTGACAAGTAGAGTAAATTGTCGTTATTAAATGCGGCCAGTAACTAACTCCATTTGGTATAAATGGTTGTAAGTGTAGACAGGAGACAGCCACGCTGTAGACATTTGTACCTACAGCATGAATGGGCTTACCAATTTCTTAGAGAAAATCGACGTGAAGTAAACAGGCGACTACCATATACGATGACAATGACACGCCAACTTTTTGCCGAATTGTGTTGGATGCGACCAATATGGTTTTTTTTTATTTGATGTTCTAGACACAACTGTCTACAGAAGCACATGACTATACATGATGTGATAGGGGCGAGCCTATCGCCATACCGGGCACAATTCCAGACTCCGGGCTGATACTAGGCATTTCGTGATATAAAAACACAGTATCAAATAAACCTGACCCGGGGATGGAATCCTAGACTTCAGTACAGCAGTCGTACGCCGTGCGCAATATAACTGCGCCACCGAGGCAGTTAGCACCAATTAAAACAAGGAAATTGTATATTTAAATTATTATCCGTCCACCGACACAGACATCTCTTTTAATTAATGTTTTTATACTATTACAATATCTTAATATTTATATAAAAATTTCGTATCTCGTTGTTTGTCCACGATGAACTCCTAAACTACTGAACCGATTTTAATCAAACTTTGCAAATTGTGGGCAGTTTGATCCAACTCGAGGGATAGGATAGTTTATATCTCAATTTATAGTCGCAATATTTTTTTATTGCAAATTATTTGTTTTAATTATCTATGTGTTCCATAAGATTCTCACAGATGGCGGTGTAAGGTAATTTATCGGCTGTATTGAGTGAGTTCAAAATATTTTGTGTGTTCCATAAGATTCTAACAGATGGCGGTGTAAGGTAATTTATCGGCTGTATTGAGTGAGTTCAAAATATTTTTAATTATCTGTGTGTTCCATAAGATTCTCACAGATGGCGGTGTAAGGTAATTTATCGGCTGGATTGAGTAAGTATCCATTAGATGGCGCATACTATTGAATAGTTTACTACATAGTATAATTTAACATATGCCTTGGCCACAGCAACGCGTGGCCTGGACTGCTAGTACTTTATATAGAGTTATAATAATTACAAGGCCAAAGACGGATTATTTTTATTGGATAAAAATCTCATTACTTTTTAATGGAGACGTGAATATGATTCATTATTTGTGTTATTTATATATTTATACATTACATTTTCAGTTGTCAGTATATTGTTGGCTTTTTATGATCTGTATCTTTTAATAAAATCGTAAACAAATTTAATTTGTGCGCTCTAATCTTCACAACAACTGCTACCAGTTTGGATTCAGATTTCAATGCTGTATTGAGACCAGCAGTTATTTTCTGCGGGAAAAATCCACTTTATGGATACCTTTTTGAAGTATAATGAAGGATGTTTATGCCGGACTTAAATTCGAGTGACTGTTAGGTCGATACCCTAGCCAATGTTTGACCCACTTGCTCGTTTGCCGGCCTATGCTATAAAAAAAAAAATAACGTACTGATTGTCTCGATGGCCCAATTCCATCCAAGTTATAGGACGGAAGTAAGCTCGGCGAAATGTGGGTGTACGGGTTACACCTCTGCCTACCGCTTCGAGAATTACATGCATGTGCATAGTATCCAATAATATACGTATTTCCACACACCCGAACATAAATATAAACGTACAAAGCCAACCGGTCTATCCGTATCTAATTTTGTAGTAACTTCTTAGATTGCTAACGTCATAAGTTAGTTTATAAAAATTACTTTATGATCGAAATACTAATTATAAGTCTATAAAATATCCGGTATGGGAAGTCAACGACTGGGACTGATTCAAGGCCAATCATTCTTAACTCTTCTTGATGAAGTTATATTTATTGATATGGTAGGAATGTTCTAAGGTATAATTACAGGTAAATTATTGGTAATTTTTGTACCCGTCTGGGTAGCGACTACCGTACACATGGTGGATAGCTCGGTATGTAATGGCGGTTGTTTACGCAAGTTACGTTCCGAGGCCAGCCAAAGATCCAGTAACTTGAGGCCGTATTATTTTGCCGGCTATCGAGGGACGCCATATCTTTTTACGGTTCACATTATATTTTACTTGTCTGATTCATCACATTAATTAGTAGAGCTGGAATAGTAAAATAGTTGTTTAAAACTACAGCTTTCTCTGTTGTAACATAGAAAGCACACGATGTATGTTTTCAAGATGGCAGGTCGCCAGTATGCGAGAGGCCGTCTGAGTTGGTACCACCGCTTTGTCTATTTTTGCCGCCAAGGAGCAGTGTGTAAGCACTGTTGTGTTTCGGTTTGAAGGACATTGATGCCACTGAAATTACTGGGCATTGTGAGACTTAACATCTTATATCTCGGGATGACGAGCACAGTACAATGTCATGCAGTGCTTTGTAATTCAAAGTTCTGTGTGGTGTTGCTTCTGTTTATAGGCAGGCGTGGCGCTTTCTATCAGGCGAGCGTCTTGCTCGTCTCCCGGACCCACAGCTGTTGCCGGGTGGTGACGACTGCAGTCGATATCGACGGTAACTTCAAGAGTCTACATTGATCGGAAGCAGCTAGCAGTCAATACGTCACGTCGTTTGCAATTACCTCCGTTGTTGTCTGCAAGAGCCCTAAATCGTTAAAATGGTGTGAGTTTCAACAAAAATCTGCTGAAATACAACTCGTGTGTATATAGAGTTGTGTTAATAGAGTTGCATTATGGAATTTCCCGTCTAAGCATTTGTATTAAAGTGATCAACTTATGGAAATATACTTAAATATTATTTCTATCATATTTAATATTGCTAATGAATTAATATATAGATTCACGTTTTTTTTTCCTTTTACTAGCCCTGTATTATATACGTCCCACTGCTGGGCACGAGCCTCCTCTACTGAATGAGAGGGGTTAGGCCTTAGTCCACCACGCTGGCCTAATGCGGGTTGGCAGACTTCACATACCTTCGAAAAATCTTATCGAGTTCTCAGGTATGCAGGTTTCCTCACGATGTTTCCTCACATGTACCTTATCTAAATAAAAAAAAGCCTTAAGGACGAATATAAATGACATGTTACGTTTTACTTTAGATTCTAGAAGAGACACGGCATTTCTCGTGAAGGGGAACCCGGAAAAATTCTATTGCACACAACGAAAACTTGATACTTTTTGATAAATTGGATGTAGTACGTGGGACTGAAATAGAAAAACAGGAAAAAGACGTGTATTTTTGCAGTTTTGTCAAATGGATTCCTCTAAATGTACTCGGTTGTGCGGTAAGTGTTAAAAGGGTCACGCTTTGACACTCATAGTGAATATATTACTCAAATTTCTTGATAAATCGTTTATAAACCAAAAGTTTTACACGTGGAGGCAATTACGTACTATACAAACAAAATAAAAGTTGTTCCTTATGAGGTTAGCTATTTAGTCCTGCGAGGTTTTTGGTGTTTTAAAAGTAACCCTGTATATGGTATTTATTAATCGCAATATGTAACAATAAGAACGGTTTAAACGTCATTTGTATACAATCTTTATGATGTAGATTAGTTTTGCATGTCACGTTATAAAGTATTGTACTTATTTCCCTTTGTACTGTTCGTGATAGCATCAAATTGCTGTAATGTGGTTGCCAACAGCTGTGACATAGTTTCTAACTTCTGCAGTTGTCACTAAACGAAGTTTACAATATTGTACACAGTATCACAGTATTGTGTTGTTAAAAATACTTTTGCTTAAATGATTTATTTTTTTAAGTTTTTGATTCACTTCATTGGTCTATACAAGCGTATACAGCTGAGAAACCGTAAGGTTCTAGATTCAAATCCTATGTCAGGCAATAACAATTTGTGTTTTAATTTTCGATCACACTTGAGTTGTGTCAGCATGTGTTGTGTAGCGATAGGCTCGTCCCAATATCGCAACGTGGGATGAAATAAGGTCGACGCACCTTAGGTGCACTAGTTACAACTTATCATCCTCCTTGGGGGCGAAGTTTGAGCTTATGTATGTACGAGTATGTACAAAATATAATATCACAAATTCTTTTTTTAAACGACGAAACAACTGCGGAGGTTCTCAATTAAACTTGTTGTCTGTGTACTCAGAGTATGTTTTGATGTTTATTTATGGTATGCGACGAGATGTTACTTTTAATAAGTTACTATAACTTTTATACATATTTTTTTATAGCATAGGCCGGCAAACGAGCAAGTGGGTCACCTGATGGTAAGTGATCTCCACCGCCCATGTACGCCCACCACCAGAAGAATAGTGGGCGCGTTGCCGACCTTAAGGGAAAGGTATAATTAGGTATTGGGAAGGGGAGGGGATTTGGGCTTCCGGATGTCTCACTCACCGTACGAAACGCAGCAGCAAGCCGCTACTTTACGTCGGTTTTCTGTGAGACAGTGGTAACGACCCGGTCGAGCCAGCTCATTCATGCTGTAGACAAAACAGTCTACAGCGTGGCTCTACCACTCAAAAAAAAAATTTTAAGGACTTATTCCACCAACTTCTGCATTTATGCACCGACCGCGATGGTTCTTTCATAGAAAAGTTGTAAAATACAAACACAAAACCGACTGAAAGAAAACTTAAGAACTTGTTGACCCACTAACTATACTAGTAGTGACACAAAATTGGTGTAATTTTTGTATTAGTTTTTTGAATCGGTTTTATTTGTTAGTTTTAATTAATTCAGACCCTTTTTGATTACATGTTGTTTTTGACACCATATTATTATGTTTAAATAAACACTCCTATTGTTTGTTATTTTGAGCCAAAATGTCACGTTTGTATTTGAATGGTTGACGTGTTTTATCGTTACTTGCAACAGACTGCCAGGTCATAAAAGTAGTTTTATATCAATCAAAAGTGGATATAAATAATAATTTGTAACGTTGCTACAATTTTATACTCGCATTCCTTTTTATTTTTGAGTTTGTAAGCGAAACTCAACAGTAAAATTTGATTTTATGGATGAATTATTATTTATATGATGATGTACGTGAACAAACAGTCTATGACAAATGTTTTTCTTTAAATGCTTGAATGACGAGACAAGTAGGTCGCTCGCAGATATATACAAAGTGGTGGTACCAACCCAGACGACTTCTCGCACACGAGGGGCCTACCACCTTGAAATCCTGAATACAACATATAAAGTTATATAAACAGGAAGTTTGAACAAATATAAGGTTTAATTTGTCGTAAAAAGTAAAGAGGTGATTGATATATTCGTAAGTAGAAAGGACCGACTTGACTAATCGACCAAATGGATAGCGGCAATCAGACAGAAATCGAAGTATTTTAATACAATACTCTGTATAATTATACTAGTGCAATTTAATTTGCGATGAAATCTAACAAAGAGAAATGACACAAACTTAAACAAGACTTTGACAAAAACGTACACGTTTCTGATAATTGATTGAGCGTCGGTTTTGACCTACTTTTATTTCCGGGGATTTGGGCCAAATGCCCGGTTTGGGTTTCGTTCGGGTACGAATATAACAATATGTTACATCAAGGAAATTAATTTAACAAATGTTTCTGTTGTTATTTTTGTTATTCACTAAATGTCGTGTCAGGTTTCACCTGTTTGCATGCTACTGCTCCGAGTCTAAACTCGACGGCATCAAGTTTTATTCCTGTCCAACCTTATGCGTTTGTACTGTTAATTTCCTAAATGCAAAATCTCGCAGCTGACCTTATAGAATACACATGATTATAGAGGTCCAGTTACTTCTACTACGCGACCACTAATTAGTTTGGATAAAAAGGTTATACTAAAATATAGTTCCAGTAGTAGTTGAGAGAATACGGAGTCCAGGATAAATATTTAATATAGTTGCATTGCCAGTTTATTTATTTTAGCTTGGCGGTCGGTGTTTCTTTTTATACGTGCACGGCAAAGTGACTGCACTACACCTGATGACAAGCGTGGTGCAGTCCAAAAACTAGCGACCACGGACAAACAATGACTTCACCAGAATCATGCCGGCCTGTATAAATGCTTCTTTCCTCTTCGGAGAGGGAAGAATATGTATGTACGGTGGTCGCTATCCGGGCGGATATGAATATCGTACAACCAGCACTACCACAGCACACAATGTTGAAAATATTTGCGTATGACATGTGTGTGCAGTTTATACGTGATAATTAGGCCGAGTTACGGATGAGGTGCGTTTTTTTTTTTATATATAGCATAGATCGGCAAACGAGCAAGTGCGTCACCTGATGGTAAGTGATCTCCACCGCCCATGTATGCCCACAATATCAAGAATTATAGGCGCGTTGTCGTCTTTAAAGGAAAGGGATAATTAGGGATTGGAAAGGAGAGGGGTGTTTGGGCCTCCGGATATCTCACTCACTGTACGGAACGCAGCAGCAAGCCGCTACTTTACGTCGGTTTTCTGTGAGACAGTGGTAATGACCCGGTTGAGGCGGCCCACCATGCTGTAGAAAACCTGTCTATAGCGTGGCTCTACCACTCATAAAAAAGTTGTCTACCGCGTTTATAAAAGTACCTGTTGAAGTTTTGACGAGCCGCTTCGAATAAACGTTTCGCGGCGTCGTGTATGCGAGCAGGGTTTGGTATTTCCGTGGGTTTCATGCGACATAATATTAGTATACCATTTTAAGCGATTCCTGAGAATATGTTGTTACCTTTTACTGTCTGGTGCATATAAAATAATGTGGGAAAATGACCGGACTGCGTACTTCAAAACGGGACTTTAGATGTAGTACTTAGTCCTTTTTATTGGGTCAGATCTTATTAAGTGGAAAGGTGACCCTTCATATTGAAAAGGGTAAGTGATGAGTAAAGCAAGACCACGGTAATAAACATAGATATACTTTTTTTTTATTATATCCATGATAATAAATATGGCCCTTGTAACAAGTGTCATAAAACAACTGATAAGGGTTGACAGTTTTTCTTTTATTAGCGTTAATACAAGACGAGTAAATCACTCATCTGATGGTATGCGTCACGCCTGTCCATGAACAGAAGCAGTACTAATCGGAACATTGAATATTAAAGTAGTGCTTGGCACTGGCTGTAATGTCTTTCAAACTGAAACAGAGCAATGCTTACACACTTCTGCGACAGAAGTAGATAAAGACATAGTACGAAGCTAGACCTAGCATGCGAGGGGCCTATCACCTAGTAGAAGACTAGATTTTAATTCTGCCATAATTTTTTATGGAATTATTGATCACTTTTTGTTTTATTTGTCACAAAAAATATGATACAACATACCTTATGTTTTATTTATACTTTATTTCCCACTTTTTGATCAATACTCAAAATAAGGTTTATTCATTGGCCTTTTAGTAATCGACGGCCGAAATAGCTGACACATCTAATGTAAGAAAAATAAAATAATTTTATACTGACGAACACACCGTACCTATTGTTAAAAGAAAATGTAGGTAACAACGGTAGTCAACTGCATTTCGCTGAATAATGGATTAAGTTGTGCCACCTTCAACAATAGGACTTCCTACAGATGACGTAAAATTTGATTTATGGAAAGCCACAAAATGGTAGCACCATTGTGCTTTACATTAGTAGTAAACGGTAGTTTGCGATGAGGCTACGGCGTATATGGATGCAAATATGCAATAATATGTCAACCTACATCAAGTAAAAATTAAGATGTCAATTTTATTTTGCTAAATTTAATAACTCAAATGAATAATTTCAAGTTCTATTTTGCATAATTTTACGTGTGTTTAACTTTTTAATATTTTTTGTAACATACAGAATTTAACCTACTTAAATCTAATAAATTTAGCAAACTAAATCAACATATAAATGTATGCTTGATGTGGGTTTACATATTTTTGTATATTGACATCCATATATTATCCGATGAACTCGACGAATCTGATAGATGGCGAATTTATCGCCATGTCTGTCACAAATTCCAATCCAAGGCACATACCACAAGCCATGTGTGATTTTTCAAATCAAGAAAGATCTGTCACTGCATTTCTATTCTTATTAAATAAGCATTAATGTCATCATTTCCTACAAACAGTTATAGCTGAACTGAAAAGAAAAACAAATGAAAAGCCCATAATTAGCTGATAATACGACTTGCGTATATACATGAGTTGGGAATCTTCTTTTTTAACCGACTTCAAAAAGGAGATTCTCAATTCAATTTTATTTTACTTTTTTATGAATGTACATCGATGTCTCCGCCAAATAGACAAATGTCGGAAAAAAATCATTCATAAGGGTTTAGCTACGATGTGGTCTCATATAAGTTTAGTTAAGGTCTGATCATGTAGCAGGAAGTAAAAAAATTAAACTCCTTAAAGGAAAACAGTCAGTTCAGTCGTCGCGATTGTGCTATTAAGTTCAAATTTACATACCATAGCTGTACCTAACACTAAAAATAGAAAAATAAAATAAGTTTAAACAAAAGTTACTATATTTTCGTCTATATTTTTATACTTATTTATTTATGAAATAAATATAGATACTTAATTTTTTTGGAACGAAGTTCCTTACGGCAGGCTTGGAGGGGATAGGGATTTCGCTGCGTGACCGAACTGAAAAAAATGTGATAGTAAAACCGTAAGAAATATGCGTGGAAAAAATGCGTGGAAAAAATGCGTGGAATAAAACCGTTAAATGAATTTTTTTAAACTTAATTTGATATCTAGCACACAAAGTTAAAGTCGAAATTCCGTTAATAAAACAGATAGATAACTTATGACATTTGGAAATGTAGACGCGGTTTGAAATTTGAATTTGAATTTTTGATTATAGAACACGGCCGTCCACCGTTTAGTAGCCAGTCTAAGTCTAAATTAATAAGTTTTTATTTATAATTACATAAGTTGATAAAAAATGCTATACAATAGCTTTACCGCGGCAGTCTCCGAGTGCTACACGTCTTTTTTTTATTTCTATTTTTCTATTCTATTTCTATGTAATTTTATGTTGTCAAACAAAAATAAAGAGACATATTTTGTTATTTTAGTTGATAATTTGTATTTTTTACAATTTGTGTCGATTCTACATTAGCCGAAGGAACTTCGTTCCTACCTGGTGTCCCACGACACACACCAATTTTTTATAATACTTAGTTAATGAACATATATAATTCATTATTAGAATGTGTTTTATCCCTTACAGATATAGTAGGTATATCTCACAATAAGATAACCAGTTTATAAACAGCACAATGTATTTAATCGGCTGTCACTCGCAGTATTCGAAGATGCTGTCAAGCACACGCGGCTAAACTATAATTAGTTAATAGACACTTTAGTGAGTATTGATATATTTGGGGATGAACGATATAACGTGTTGAACCCACTTAAATTTAATGAATTTAGGAAAATAAAATCAATATCTTAATTTTTAGTTCATGCGGGTTGAAATGCTATTACATTATTGCATCCAGTTATAATGTTAAAAATTAAATCTAATTTTCGTTCAATAATACCATGATGTACACAAAAATCTGCCTTAATAAAATAAAGATATAAAATTAAGGAAGGACCTAGTGCCCGTATAGTGTATATAATTATAGGGGGTTGCTTTAGTATCCATGTGCGGGATTTTGCTGATAATTTTTATAGTAAACGTTAGACACTAGTCCGTATTAACAAATGCTAGCAGTTTATTATGCGGAAATGCATAGTTTTTGTGAAATTAATTTTTAAAGTTTTGTAGGTTATTACAGTTGTAAACACACTAATATTTACTTTTTGGGTGGTTTAAAAAAAAATAAGCACGAAGGGGATGGCAGGGGATGCCATCCCCTTCTAACCTAAATTGTCCGAGTCGGGGTGCTCCAAATCCCGAGCTCGCTTCGCTCGCTCACGCGTGCATAAGCCTCGGTTTGTGCGGTTCCTACTTCTGGATGGTTAAGAAAAAAATAATCACCACCAATATCAATAAAGTAAGCAGGTCGAATGGGAGATAATAAGATTACAATAAAAACACAGCCGGCACTCAACAGCAATGAAAGTAGGTAGTTGTGAATAGGAAAATAATAATTATAGTAGTATTGTAAAGAAAAAAACGTTCCAGTAACGCGAGCACAATATGTTAAGCATTTCGTTTTTATATAACTACTTGTCAGAAAGAGACAGAATTAGTCGCGTTCCACGTTCAATGACATTTGTCTCTTTCTAATTCAATATTAGTGTGTTTACAACTGTAATAACCTACAAAACTTTAAAAATTAATTTCACAAAAACTATGCATTTCCGCATAATAAACTGCTAGCATTTGTTAATACGGACTAGTGTCTAACGTTTACTATAAAAATTATCAGCAAAATCCCTTACATGGATACTAAAGTCAACCCAATTATAATAAAATAAAGTGTGATCAAAGCGCCTTAATATATTATTACCTTATTTTTCACCATACGTACAGTACTACGCCTGTGATCCCAAAGAGGTAGGCAGAGGTGTAATTAGTGCACCTAAATTTCGCCGAGCATATATCCGTCCCATAATGTGATATCACTCGTCCCCGAGTCTATCACCATACCGGGCACAATTCCAGACTCCGGGCTGGTACTGAGTATTTCGTAAAACCCAATATCCCCTTACCTTTACCCGGGGATCGAACTCGAGACCTCAGTATAGCAGTCGTATCGCGTATGCAATACATCTCGCCATCGAGACGGTCTACTTTACTTAAAATACTTATTGCCTATTTGTAAAAAGTTCTATAGATTAGGCATAACTGAATTGTAGAATAAGCGCTATAAGTAAATGCTACTTACTAAATAAAATATGACACCTTCGAATACGCACCTTGTTTGAGTGCAGAAATATTAAGGGCAAAATGTCTTACTGAATTTGTCGCTCCTACAATAAACAGGGAATCGAAAAGCGTGGCGGGCACAGATAGCCGGCAATAAAGGTGCCAATGTAGCCATTTAAGGTTTATCTTACTACGAATTCTCGAAAATATGAGTCGTGTATCATCATTATTATTGGCCTACACATTTTAGGTGAACAAAGCAACGTACACTACAGAAGCTATACAGATTCCGTAATACACAAACTTTCATATGTTTTAACATCTGATTAAAAAGAAGGTTACTTAAAATATGATCCGTTTGTCTGTCATCATAGCGCCTGAAATGGATCGAATTGAATAGGTTTTTTTTATTTGACAGCTGGTATCATCGACATGGTTCTTAGATATATTGGAAGGAAATTAATCTGTTTAGCCAGGTTTGGTTAGGTTATTATTTTTTAAGATCGGCTCAACTCAACTTCGTCTTATTTTACGTAATACAATAAAGGGTGGACGATGACAAAATATAATTGTACGATCTATTAGCTGAACCTTTTTATAAAAATACAAATGGATACAAATGGGCTTGATTAATGTTTTCGATGAAAGATAATTTCTTTACGAAATAGAAAGTATTTTTATATTATATATAAAAAAACCTCATTAAAAGGCATAATTGAGGAAAATGTGTCTATTGTGACTTTAAGTATTAAAGCATCTTTAATATTTTTTTTAATATCGGCAGGACGAGGCGCAGTGGGCGAAAAGAGAGTTATAAAACCAGACGCCGGGGGTTCGTTAACCAAGAAAACAAATATTCAATTGACCGACTTGTACGACGATTCTTATTAGTATTTAACCAATAAACATGTTTACAGGGTGGTAGGTCCCTCGTATGCGAGAGGCCGTCTGGGTCGGTACCACCACGGCGTCTATTTCTGCCGCCATGCAACAGGGTGTAAGCACTCTTTTCTTTCGGTTTGAAGGACATTAAAGCCAGTGAAATTACTAGGCATTATGAGACTTAACATCTTATGTCACGGGGTGACGAGCCTATTTCAGTCCCATGCAGTGCTTTGTAATTTATAGTTCTGTGTGGTGTTGCTTCTGTTTATGTGCAGGCGTAGCGCTTACCATCAAACGAGCGCCTTGCTCGTCTCGTCATTCAATCAAATAAAAAAAAAAACGTGTTTTCTAATGTCAAATTTTCATACGTTTGACGTTTGTTAAACACGTTTAGTAGCTTAATATGGCTAAACATTGTTATGCAAGTGGGCCTTAAAACTTAGGCTGGCTTGCACAATGAACCATATTGGTATTTAGCCACTAAACATGGTTACGAAATGTCAAATCGTGTGAAAATCTGACATTAGCGAATATGTTTAATGGCTAGATACAGTTAATAATTGTCATATTTTAGCCCTAATTTAGAAAACTTAGAGACAGAGGCGTCTCTAGCCCATGTAGCGCCCTTGTGCAATCATTACCCTAGCGCGATCTTTTATACAGAACATATAACACGGGCGCAGGTGCATTTGAAAATGGCCGGCCAGCGTGTTATGGTGCTGCCACACCGCTGTTATAAAATGTTTACAAAACATTATTAAACATTTGTTAACAAAAAATTTATACATTTTATCACAATGTTAGATAATGTTAGTAAATGTTTAATGTTAGAAAATGTTAGTAAACATTTTATAACACCGGTGTGGCAGCTCGGCCGGCGCCTCCTAGATCGCTGCGCCCGTGTGCACCGCACACACACCACACCCGGCAAAGACGCCTCTGCTTAGAGAACTTAACGAGATAGTGTTACATACATCGCACTATACGTGACGCGTCATTTAGTAGACTCACTGTGCTTGATAGTTTGTTGTATTAATTTCACTGCTTTGTTGAAAGCAGAGGAAATCTAAGACAGTGTGAAAGACACTTTGATGTTTTGACCATGGATTTGTTATGAAATTTCCTTATATAATTCTGTGAATAATAACGTAATAATGATTTCTAACGCTTTCGGTCCATTGGTAGCGAGACGGTGGCAACATTCTTATCACGAAACGTGTTTGTAAGCGGGGCACGGTTCAATTTACATTTTCTTCAATTTAGTGCACACGCTCTGGAATTTCTTATTGATCTCTGTTTCAAAGATTCGATGGACACAACATTAGAAGTTGTGAACATTATTAATAACACGTATGAAAAATGTTAATAATCCAGCGTGAAATCTTGTAGGAAGTTAATAATGCGAGTATTTAACCTTTTTGTGTGCATCTTATAATCTATACGTTGAGAATTACACCCAGACACGAAACAAATATTTGTGGAAAACACAAACATTTGTCTTGAACTTGAACCCGCGGCCTCTCGTTTCTCAGTCGGCTACCCGTTCGCTACGCCACGGAGGCTGTCGATATATTAGGTATAAGTGTATATAATTATTATAATGAGGTTTTTAATTTAAATTTAATTAGATCATATCAACAACGGGTAAGGTATAATGCCCTACTGCCATGAGGCACGCGACTGAGACCGGGAGACGGCGACTCGCGACCCGAGTCAGGTGATAGCGAGACATCCGCTTTGTATGAAGTTGTATGGACACTGTCACACTTCGCGCTCTTTTGTGTCAGTTGCATACCTCAACACGTATCTACATACGTCTACTCTTAGCTAGGGGGACCGTGGGTCCAAAATGTACTAGATAATCTAGTTTTCGGCCATGACTTTACACAGAAGACAGCAGAATACTAAACGTCAATCACAGTAAATTAGAAATTATATTATTATTAAAGTGTACGCAAGTAAAGCTTAAGCAGCGAGCAAACAATTCCATAGTTACAAAAGAAATATTTTTTACGCCTATGCTAAACAAGGGGGGTTTGTTTGGACCCCCAGACCATCCCCCCTATATACGCCTATAGTCTACACAATTGCGTAAAAACAGCCGTGTAGCGGCTTTCGCGCGTCGCTGTCTCCTACCTCGATCGCGTACCTATGTGCACACGCACACTCTAAAATGTCCAACGATTTTTAAATTCAATCTACTAGCCTGTAGTGGGTTGCAACGCAGGTGTAAATCCAACAGTCTAGACAGTTCTTATATTATTTTTGGATTTTTATAAAGCATTTTAAGAATGAATGGAAAATAATTCTGTGAAGTTATAAGCGCTTTTGTTGGTTGTTGAATTTTCTATAGAATACATGCGTGGGCTCTTAAAATACTTAAGCATTTTACTGTTTATGATTTGTTGATTATGAACACTAGGTAAACGTAATTCACACACATTAAATTTTGCACCCAAATTTCCCGAGATTGGAATTTGTGTTCACTATCACATCATGGAACGGAAATAAGCTCGACGAAATGTAAGCGTAGCTACCACCTATGTCTCTTCGGGATAAAGGCATGAGCTTATGTTACTTTAATTTAGTATCCCACAACATATGCATTTTGCGGTACTCTTTACGATCGACTATCATCATCATCATCAGCCACAGGACGTCCACTGCTGAACATAGGCCTCCCCCAAAGATTTCCAGACCGACCTGTTGGACAGCATGAATGGGCTGGCTCGCCCGGGTCATTACCACTGTCTCACAGAAAACCGACGTAAAGTAGCGGCTTGCTGCTGCGTTTCGTACGGTGAGTGAGATATCCGGAAGCCCAAATCCCCTCCCCTTCCCTATCCCTAATTATCCCTTTCCTTTATGGTCGGCAACGCGCCCATGTTTTTTCTGGTGGTGGGCGTACATGGGCGGTGGAGATCACTTACCATCAGGTGACACACTTGCCCGTTTGCCGGCCTATGCCATAAAAAAAAAGTAGTTTTTGCGTGAAAGCGTAACAAACAAACTTACATTTACATTTTTTTCATACAATCTTTCATCCCCCTTTGAAACACTTCAGGGGTTAAGTAAACGAAATTTGTAAATGAAATATGAGAAAAATTCCCACCGTTTTCAATATAGCATTATTATTTTGTTAAATGTTTATGTTCTTGTTCTTTGATTCTAATAAAATAATTTATAAATTACTTTCCTTTGACACAGAGATTCGTTCTTTATTTTCTCTTTGGTCCTTGGTCCTAAAATAATACTTTCGTATATTATCCATTAAAATTGGTGTTATATACATTTAATGGGTGTTTATGAATACGATTAATCATTGACTAATTCCAAATATATATCTATACATATTATGTTATAGCTTAATTGTGAGCATACTGCTCAAAACTATGAACAAAACTATGAATTTTTCCAAGTTTACAAATAATCCTAAACTATTTCAGCCTCATTAAAATCTTTGCAAAACCCATTGATTCAAAAATATATGGTGCAGACTGAGGCTTGAGGTATTGCACGTGAAGCGGACAGTGATGACTTATCTATAAAAAACAAATCGAACCGTATATGTTGCAGATTTTTTGGAAACCCATTACCCAATACTATCACAGCCAAAGACTGCCACTGAATCAATATAGCTCAATCTGCACCATACATTTTTGCACCAATTGGTAATAAATCACACGCCCTCAAACATTACGGGGATCTTAACGTCACAAGGATAAAAATAGTCGCAAAGCATCCCCTATTAGCTCATAAATTAACGTCGCCCGTGTTTTGTAAACTTATGTTCACAATTGGTACAAAGCTTATATTGATTCTGTAATAAAATTGCTACGCAGTGTTTTATCATGGTCCATAACTTTTAGGGAATAAATACGCAAGTTAGCCTCATTTATTGCCCGTTTCGAAATATTAGGGTGGCTTTGAGCGAACAACACCCGTCTATAAGCAGTTTATTACATTGGTAGCATGACGGGGTTGTTTGTATGAATTGGTGCAAACCTTTGTCTCCATATTGGTTTCTTTAAACGATGTTATTTTAAAAAAATAATTTTAAAGAAATTGATGGCTTTCAAGTCGACTTTATTTTATATTCATATGGTTTGATATTAGTTCATCATCATCATCATCATCAACCACGGTACGTCCACTGCTAAACATAGGCCTCCCCCAAAGATTTCCAGACCGACCTGTGGGAAGCGGCCTGCATCCAGCGACTTCCTGCCTTCATCAGGTCGTCTCTCCACCTTGTAGGCGGACGTCCAACGCCAGTACGTAGCCTCCATTCCAGAACCTTTCTGCCCCATCGGTTATCGGATATTAGTTCATCAATTGTTAAATCGCTTGCAATTTAATCTATCTGACTTTTAATCGAATTGATCAACAAAAACCTTATAGAATTCTCTGCTCACTACTTTCTACAGAACCGAACATCTCTGGTTCGTATTTATAACCGTTTTATGAAAATTACAATACTAACTTTATTATTTGTCACGATTTTCCTCGACAGAAATCTCGCAAGCAACAAGTGAGAAAAAGAAATCATTGGATAAGTGGAAGAAAATACCCGTAGATAAACTTTTTCCAGCATTCACACATTTATCCTTACTTTAACTTTATAAAATAACGTGATAATAGTAATATATATAAAGAACATCTTATGATTAATAGAAATAATAGTAAAAATTTGATAGATATTAAATTATCATTGATGCATCTTTGTTATCGTACAATAATATCATATTAATACTCGTATATTTCTGTAATAGAGGCGGTAATATGCTAGGAGCAGTAACATGCACAGCGACGGAACCGTGTGGCAAGGATAGCTTGCCTAATATATCATAAATAAAAGTAAATATTTGTTTCTTTTTTCGTCTTATACGCGTTTGTGAATCATTCAACAAATTTGTTGAAATTTTATATAGTTGTTATTGACTCTGTTTTTGACTCCACTGCACCTGATGGTGTGTTCATCAAACATCAATGTTAGCCTGGAGTTATCGGATAACTAACTAATTTAAGAACGCGATTCGCGAAATATGCAACTGTGGCGCGTTCTCCATCATGTGTACGGTGGTTTTTATCCAGTCAGGTACTATAATTAATTGGTTACCGTCCCACCAGCAATCATCATCATCATCATCAGCCACAAGACGTCCACTGCTGAACATAGGCCTCCCCCAAAGATTTCCAGGCCGACCTGTTGGAAGCGGCCTGCATTTAGCGACATCCTGCGATCTTTATCAGGTGGTCTGTCCACCTTGTAGGTGGACGTCCAACACTGCGCTTGCAATACCACCCACCACCACCCACCATACGTAGATAATATTACTAACGTTTAAGCGTCTGGACTCAGACTAATATAAGCAAAGTAACAATTTAATAATACATACATCAGGATATTCAAACACTATAAATAAAAGTAAAGGAACGTAGAAGCAATTATGCTAGATCTTCATTCAATTCCGTTGTCTAGACCATATTTCAACTTGTATTTCATTTGAGTACCTGATCAAAATTCAGCGGTGTCGCTCGAGGCACTCTGTTTTATTTTTTGTGATATGAAAATTGTGTAGACGCTGTGTCTTTGTCCACTTCTTAAATTAGACATAAAGCAGACATCATTCACGTGTTTTTTTTTTGTTTTCTTTTCAATTATTTTGTCCATGTTTTTAATTTGATATTTCACTAATAAATCATTCCTCTTTTTGTCGAGGGTTGAGAAGATCTTCGCTAGTTGTTGTTGTGTTGGTTTACGTGGTCTTACGTAGAAATCTTATGTAGGTCAAGAAGGCTGTGTGGTATGTATAAATACAAAGCTCAATTGCGATTAAGATAATTGTGGTGCTGTCATCCATTAAATTGAGGCTTAGTGTTCAGTCTTGAGTCTCTTTACTTTAGAATTAATCTTAATGATAAAACGTAAGGGACGGGGTCTGTCCAAAACAATTATTGGAAAATTCTCTTAGTCGAAAAGAAGTTAAATGTTTTTGTTATTTTGATTTTTGTCTTGCCTTGAAGAAGTAAAGATCGATCTACTTTCATTTATTTTGAAAATGTGTCTGCTTTGTTTACTTATAGGGGATTCACGCGAGTCGATTTTAATTATTCAACTATCAAACCCCATACAATTTGGACCATTTGAACAGACTTTTAATCAAATTGGCCAAGAAAAACTATGCAGCTTTTGTCGATTCAAGTCAGTTGATCATGAAATATTGAACCATACGAACTTGCTATTAAAAAGAATTTTAACCCATGCCGGGCACCGCTAGTCTTGACATAAAAATTACAAAAACGTTTTCTCCGATTACGGCTGAAGGAGATTACTATCATTTGAGGGTTTATATTAGTCGCTAACCTTTAAAATAATATCAAAAAAAAAAATCTAATTTTTTAATTTGATAAAGAAAATTACTTACAACAGATATCTTGAATCTTATTTTCATATTTGATCAAATCAGATATTAATAAAACAAACCAGTTTAAAAGAATGATAGCTCGTTGAGAGAATTAAAATGATGCTCGAAGTACAAAAAAAAGGGAAGAGCGGTCCCGTGCCTGAAAAGCCCAAGCTGGTTTAAACAGAATAAACACGAACAAAACACGATGAGTTTTTAATTGGCCACCGGCCTTTGGATATTTTTCACGTGCAACATTTCAGTGGTATATTGTAAAGGTAACCATTTTAATGAGATTTTTTTTAATCTAAAATTGTGGTATTGTTGCTTAATTGGTTAAATTTATTGAAATTTCTTCCTAAAATACTCTTTATATAAAGGCCGACAAACGAGCAAGTGGGTCATCTGATGGCAAATGATTTCCACCGCTCATGAACATACATAATACTTGCGGAAACATGGATGAGTTGCCAACCTTACAGAAAAGGAATAATTAAGGAATTGAGAAGGGGAGGGGGCCTCCGGATTTTGGTGTTGATTTGATTGATTTAGGCCTCCGGGTATCTAACTCACCGTACGAAACGCAACAGCAAGTTGCTGTGTCACGTCGATTATATGTGAGACATTAGTAACACTGGTCGAGCCGGCACATTTCTACATCTACACTAATATTATAAAGAGGAAAGATTTTTATTTTTGTGTGTAACGAATAAACTTAAAAACTACTGGACAGATTTCAAAAATCTTCAAAAGTAGTTCAAGACGTTTGTGGATGAGACAACTTTCATTAAATTCGTCTAACTGTAAACAATAGTAAGCTGTCTTGGATCCGAGTGTTGTGAGTCCGAAAGTCTCTCGTGGTTTTTAATATTCATAACAAGAGTCTTGTATCTTAGTGTAGGTTCCGCACTGTTTGATTGTTACACCTATATGTAAGTTGCGTCGAGTAAGGATGATGACGTGATGGATGAAGGAGTAAGGACCGAAAGTCTCTTTTAGTCCCTGCCATAAGATCTGTGACCGTTGGGTGTTATTTATTTATTTAATTTATATAGCAAGCAGCATTACCTCACGTGTAGAGTGGTACGAACTGTCGAGACGGAAGTCGCAGGTTCGAAACTAACTCCAAAAAGCGTGCACCTCTGACTTTTCCTAGTGTGTGTTCCTAGTTTTACGTGTGTATTAAATGTTTTAATTATCGCTTGATTTAGCGGTAAAGGAGACATGAGGAAACCTGCATACCTCAAAAATTCTCCATAGAATTTCGAATATATGTGAAATCGGCCAGCCTGCATTAAGCCGGCGTAGTGGACTTAGGCCTAACCTCTCCCATTCAGTAGTGGAGACCCGTGCCCAGCAATACGAAATGTTTAATATAGGGCTAGTACTATTATACAAACCTTTGTATCGCATTATACTCTGTCATATATATGTTCTGACATGTGCCGAATAACAGAACAGAACCACGTGTGCTGGCTTGCGGAGCCACAGCTTGGTGGTCTCCTCCATCTCGGCTCGAACTAAAAAGTTCGCTAAATCTTAATTCTACCGGACCATTAAGCTGTGGAATAGTTTGCCGGCACACGTGTTCTCTCCTTCCTATAATATACGATCCTTTAAACGAAGCGTGTAGAAGCAGTTAGGCAGGGTGACATGATCTTTCCGTCCTACGATGCACACATTTTTTTTGACGTTGGCCGACACTATTCCTGGATTGCGCTACACTTACCATCAGGTGTAGCGTAGTCACTTTGCCGAACAAGGATAAAAAAAGAATAAAAATACAATGCACAATAAAAACTTTATTTATAAAAAGATATGTACAACTTTACATCAACTTTTGTATATATGAGCATAACTCGATGGCAAATGATTAGAGCATTTAGCAGAAATGACTAGCGTACACCTACAACTTACATTTCGTCGCACAAGAGAAACTTACCTATTTTCATACAATTCTAGAAATCTTAAATATTTTTTCACTACAAAATGTTTTATATGGCACCGTTTAAACACACACGTAGACTTATATATAGCATAGACATAAGATTTAAAAAATATAGATTAATGTGGGCGTGGTAGGAAAGTGTGGAAGAGTCTAGTGTTTTATATCCACTTTTTTGGGATTATTACAGATATAGGCAGACATCGCAAATATTTGAATCTGTATGAAACTAAGTTCTACGTTACCTGCTGCAACTCAAAATAATAACTTTGTGGTGAGGGACACCTTTGACACAAACACAAACACTTTATAGGTGTTTTCACAATAGTTTACAATATCTTATTGCAATAATGTTGAGTATAAACAAAATCAGATTCGAAAGATCATCTAATTTCGACACGTGACAAAGGTACACTTGCGATGTCTATTTATATCTATGTCTGTAGATATTTTAATCACTAAGTGCAATCAGTTTATCTCTCATGAATTGCCGTGATTGATTACAGTCAAAGCCTTGTTCAGTTTTTGGCACAGTATATTAATCCATCTGAGTCAGAATAGGGTACATTAATTATATCTATACTTATAAAATAACATGTCCTGACTGACTGACTGATTCATCATCGCCGAGCGCAATCTATCAAGGCTACAAGCATGCAATTCAGACTGTATATTCATTTTGTTATGTAGGCACCCACTAAGAAAGGATTTTAGAAAATTCCACCCCAAAGGGGTCAAATTAGGGGATGATAATATGTATGAAAGTCCGTCATTTTGAAAGTTACATAAACAAAATTTTGTATTTCGGTTATTGACGTAAAACAAATAAATACGTGTTTCAGGAATTTCGGAAATTTTAGTTAATAAGAGATAAAAAGGGGGGTGAAAGTTAATGCGAAAGTGAATTTGTTTGTTACGCTTTCACGCCTAAATCACTGAATCGATTTTGATGAATTTATCTACAGGGATAGATGGGACCCTGGAGACGGTTACAGGCTACTTTTATCCCGGAAAATGCTGTTCTTTCTTCGCTTGATGGTACCCATAAACAGCAGCATCGTCAGTTCTAATTTCAAAATACTGTACTGCATTACACTGCGCTCGTCGCCTGGATACAATTCCGTGACATTTCACTGCACTGAGAGGCGTGGTTGTCACTTCTATTATTTTGTAACGCTGCACTCCACACGTCATGGTGATATGTTACGGGGTCTCAGAGCAAATCGCTCCGTGACATTAGGTCGTAACATTTAAAAACTGTCTATACTTGAGAGTTTGTCACGCGTTTATTTCACAGTTACGCTTCTCAAGCGGCGAAATGTCACAAGTGGAGACGCACTTTATTTATTATTTGTTACATCAGTCATCACTTTTTCAGTTCAAAAATAAAGCCCAGATGGGAAATACATATTACAGACGGCGTACAATTATAGAAATAATTTTCCGATGTACAAAACCCTAATATTAACTATATTTACTGAGATTATCTTTATACTTAACATAGAACACGGCTTTTTATGAATTTCTATAAAACATACTTTATAGAATTTAAAAATAAGTTGCAGCAAAGAATAATGTATATTTCAATAATTTAATGTTTTTCGAAATCGGTCGATAATAATTAATCACATCAATCATATTTTATAATTACGTCAAATCTCATTGAAATAAAATTAATTTAAACGGATTTTATCGCGGTTTTTCATTAGTTTTGATCCCGACGTTTCGAAAGCTTTTCAGCCTTCGTGGTCACGGGGTGGACTGTCTACCCGCGATAAAAACCGTTTAAATTAGTTTAATTTCAATGAGTAATATTCGCGTAAACGTAAGAAATAATTATGTCAAATCTAATAGTAATAACATAACTTACTGCCGCAGTCAGAGACAATTAACTATAATCCTCAATAAGTAAGTTATTAGAACTAAATCATTTCCCAGACGCGTCAATTAATATTATTTCTGTACTTAATAACCGAATACGAAGAATAGGGGCTTAGAGCATAGAAATAACAGAATTCTAAGAAAGTAATATTTGAAATTCAGCAATAATTAAATAATTGAGTGCAGCAGTATGATAAGAAAACAACATGTTTACAATCTTACGAAACATAAACAGCATTTATACATCTACACTAATATTATAAAGAGGAAAGATTTGTATTTTTGTATGTAACGAATAAACTTAAAAACTACTGGACCGATTTCTTTTGCCGTTAGAAAGCTACATTATCACTGAGTAACATAGGCTACTTTTTATCCCGGAAAAAGCAGATCACGCGGGCGGAGCCGCGAGGAAAAGCTAGTTTTTGATAAATCCAAACTTCCTTAATTGAGTATATATTGATAAAATTCGCTTTTTAATATAAAGCAGAGTTTTCGATTTATTTAGTATTTATTGAGAGTGGAATTTGGGTCTCCGTATATGCAACTCACTGTACGTAACGCAACATCGAGCTGCCAGTTGACAATGGTTTTCTGTTAGACAGTGGTAAGAACCCGGGTGAGCCGGCCCATTTAGGCCGTAGAATAAAATATCTACAGCATGGCCCTACCAATTTATAAGAAAATAAAATAAACTTGAATTTATCAACTGTAACAAATATGTCGTGAAATAATACAACGATATTCGTACATATTTTACATTCAATTATAGATCCTTCCATCTTATTTCCGCTGGGACTAAATAAAACATACGATACTGAGAACAAAAATCGCTAAAAGCAAAGACGTTCCGTAACTTTTTACTTCGAAGTTACAAATATTCTTCCAAAAAACGCCTAGAGATCCATTATCATTACTCTTATCCCTAAGATGGTTGGACGACCTACCACGTATATCTATACTAATAATAAAGCTGTAGAGTTTGATTGTTTGTTTGTTTGTTTGTTTGTTTGAACGCGCTAATCTCAGGAACTACTGGTTCGAATTGAAAAATTCTTTTTGTGTTGGATAGTCCATTTATCGAGGAAGGCTTTAGGATATATAACATTACGCTGCGACCATTAGAAGCGAAGCATCAGTGAAAAATGTTGCAAAAACGGGGAAAATTATTCATATTTGAAGGCTTCCGTTGCTAAGCTACCAAAATAATATTATTTGAAGGCTTCCGTTGTCAAATCAAAATCAAATCTATACTAATATTATAAAGCTGTAGAGTTTGATTGTTTGTTTGTTTATTTGATCACGTGGGCGGAGCCGCGAGCAAAAGCTAGTATATATATATATATATATATATATATATATAACTCGGGATGTCGGGAAACCGAGCAGTCATATCTGGTTGTTGATTTGTGAGCTCGTCGTTACGGAAATCCATAGTGGGCGTTAGACTTCAGGAAAACGTTGAAACTAAATAGACTGTAGTGGAATATGTTAGTTTATACCATTAGATTACTTAATTATTAAGGGATTACAATAATATTTTGCGATTTAGAGCCAATGAGTTTGCGAATAACCACCACGCACGATCGCTGTCCACAAGACAATTCCAATGCCAAGCACTGACGTTCGCCCGTCATGATAAACGCAACCTCATTCGGTGTTACCCGCTCTTACTTGAAAATAGTGTTTAAGCTCATACAAATGTTATCAAAATAACTAAATAATTTACCAACGATTAGGATCATTAAACGAAACCAAATTATAACTCATAATGAACTGATTTTCATTATTTAATAATGTCCCGCGCCGTTATATATATATATATATATATATATATATATATATATATATATATATATATACTACGTAGCGTCAGCACTCTACGCTACAATTAGGGGCTTGTTCCACCACCAACGAGTAACAAAAGGTATTATTTGACTATTTTATAGCTCAAGAAACATATAGTATTATGTATGATTCCGTGTTATAAACTCTGTTTCAAATTACTATAATACCGATAACCAACTTTATTTGCAGTCCAAGAACCCGTCACGATACATAGCAAAAGCAAAACGACAGTAACATGGCTTAGTAATACAAAGTTATTTTTGCGGCCCCAGTAAGCTCACTATGTAGGCACGATATGTGTTATTGTTGTGTGTTTAAAATGAAAACAAATATATTTTGTAATCGGTATTAAATTTTGAAACGGGGTATATGAAAGAAAAAAAGAGACATCAAGGTGGACAGACGACCTGATAAAGATCGCAGGAAGTCGCTGGATGCAGGCCGCTTCCAACAGGTCGGTCTGGAAATCTTTGGGGGAGGCCTATGTTCAGCAGTGGACGTCCTGTGGCTGATGATGATGATGATATGAAAGAAAAACATTCGACGAGCGACATTTGCTACACTGCTCCTCGCTACTCGTCACCAGTGGGACAGCTACCTACCGATATAAATTAGTTTGCACATCCAATTAGCAGCGTAGGTCGTGCGTGTTCATTATTTTACCATTTATGAATTAAATATTTTCTATCAGCTCATATCAAGCGAGGACTGAACGTGTGCCGTAGTAGCCCATAAAATTGTTATTTACAAGAAATGTTGCAAAACTGTGGCGTGTTTCTCTTGTACGTGCCTTCCTCAAGGTAGCGAAGACTTCGCCCTGGAAATAAAAATAAAATATTTCTATAAAAACCGATGAAAAGCATAAGTCGCAAAAGTTGTTGCAAATGTTGCCATTCTCAAATGACAGTTTTATATCTTTGCTCTGTGGTTTTGATTTATATTATGTCATGGGATAGTAAATGAACTCTATGACAAATTGACTCTTGTAGAACAAAAATTTAGTACATATATACTAGGTCACAGAATACCTAATAATACTACACTGGGTTTAAAGAAAACGCTTACGATAACTGAAACATCCTACTTATTTACAATCCCCGCAATAGAAAAAGGTTCACGTTACCCCCGTACATTTTAAGACCGCTATTTAATTTTCCCTTATTCATTAGGCAGTATGTCAAACCAACTGGCCCGTGAAATTACAAAATATATGTTTTGTTTGCGAAACCTAAAAGCTATGAATATTATATTACAGGTAAATTTTAATTCACCTACCGTATTTATCGTAGCGACTATTGTGAAATTAATAATGAATTATTGATATGATTACACACAACCCTAATACGTAAAGCTACAATGGAATATCCTAGAATGGTCAACCATAGTTAGACTATAATTAATTAAGAGCCTATTTCATAATATAATAAATAGTGTAGTGAGCTACTTTATTTGAAAAAAAATGTGGGTTATATTATTGTTAAATCCATTCTTATATATTTCTTAGCCCTTTGCTTAATGGAACTGTTTGCTGCTCAATAAATAAAATAAATTTACAAGTAAAAAATAAGCACCAATTAACGTTTAGTACAGCTATTTTTGAAAGTACAATTATTAGAAATCTTTACTTCGGTATACCCATATACATATGTCAGTGTGACTTTTACATTTGATCGTGTCTTGTGAAAAGTGATAGATGCATACTGTATGTTCTTGGGGTTTATTTCGAAGCTACGATGCTCATTTCGGCAGTCGGTATCACTCCTCACTAAGCTATTGCCGCGTCAATTTATCTGATATCAAATTGGTATTTTCATATTGGCTTTTGGCGGATACAAAAACAGACAATTGTGACCCCTTAAATTTATTGAAATTTGAAATTTCTACAGTGAAGAAAACTGTACACCACGGGCTTATACAATGTATAATTTTATAATCTTAATCTTTATCTCCTACAAACTTTTACCCATGTAGCCTAAGAGATACCAAATGGCAATCTGTTTTAACTACTCTCCGTGTGGTTTCAGGTAAAAAACGTCAGAGAATTCGCTTTGCTAAGACTAACTCTTTAACCGTTCTTTATACACTTGTGGATATATTTTTAAACAAGTAAATGTGTACTCTGGAATTCAATTAACTGTAGGATGCGCGGTAAAACTATCGACTGCGAAAGGTTAATAAAACATTTACATTCATTTTTGAACCGATCTTGACTGTGTTTTAAAGGGTTTCTTTTTCGTATTATGTTATGTTGCGTATAATAATAATGTAGATGAGAGGGAAAATCAGTGGATGTATTGAAAAATCTAGGACCATTTAGAAAATTATAGAATAGCATAGAAGAGGTATATGATCTGAATTGTTCGCCTGTAGAATAGAATCACACATATTTATCTCTTCAATACTGAAATAATCCACACGAAATGAACTCTAAATTAGCTCTCACGTATTTTTTGCACATTCTTGCCGGCTAACCATCTCAAAATAGATACTGTTTACATAACTGTCTAATAAACTTCGTGTATCACTTACGTGTGCTGTCCGTCGGAGTGGGAAGCCTGTGGTGGGGGCCAGCGGTGCAGCTGCGCGCGCCACATCATCTGGCCAAACGTCATGCGGAACTGTCTGGACATCGAGCAGTACAGCACGAAGTTTATAGCCCCGTTCAGCAAGGCCAGCGCATCCATCAACTCCCCAAACAAGTCGTAGCAACGCTTGAAGAAGCAGCGGCCTAGCAAACCGCTTAGCAAGCCAAGTATCCCTTGTGGTAGCTCAGTTACAAGAAACAGAAGTAATACAGCGACTAGCATCTTTGTTGTTCTATTTGTTCTTCTGTCAGCCTTGCACTGTCGCTTGACCGCTTTATTGTTAGTAGGGCAGGCGTTGTACACTCGGATTTTCTTCTGATGTTGATTGGCACTGTACACTTCTCGAATGAGCCACAGACTGATCACTGTCAGAATGCAGCATGGAAGCAGCTTTATGAGAACTGCGTGCACCCAAAAGTTGATTTGGTACAGGTTTCCCTCTTCATCAGAGTCGACGTGGTAGAGGATCATAGGGCCAGTCGCGTCTAGTACTACAGCCGTGTGAATGTCGAACACCTGTAAAAATGTACACCAAGATTTCCTTTTTAATCTAAAGATTGTGTAGTTTGCAAAGTGCAAGTGATTTTTCAGTAGTTTTTTACCTAAAGCATAAATAGACCGATTCGATCGGGTTATTACCACTGTCTTATAAAAAAACACCGTAAAGTTGCAGCTTACTGTTGCATTTCGTATGGTGACTAATATTTCCGGAGGCCCAAATCTTTGCTCCCATTCTCTTCCTCTATGGTCGGCAATTTATCCATGATTCCTTTAGTATTGTGTATATTTATGTATTTAGGATAAAAGCAAGGAAACAAATAACTATTGTTTTATAATATAACTTATGACTGACGATTAAAACTTAAACGAACATCGTAGCTTCTCCGAGTAAAATATATACTAATTGCAAATCTCGATACGCAGCAAAATAACCTCAAAATTGCGGCGCTTCCACCTCCATCGCGCGCGATGTGTCACTGTTTATCGTAATGAATTCTTTGATCCTTTAGCTATGCAGTGGTATAATTTAATTGGATTGGCTGTAGAGGATAGATTCGAAACTACAACGCCAAACTGTATCCTCCGATTTTATCATTAGGTTTTTTGGATTGTCCCCGTATGGTAGCAAATTTAAAGACGTATTCACATGAAAAATCGTAATAAATTCATAGGTGCTGGTGGACATGATGGACCAACATTTTCCCAATAAACAAAACTTAATTAGGGCGTTTGGGTTTTTCGAAAAGTTCAGTAGTTCAATGTAACTTTAACAGTTCAATTCTATCCTAAATACACATTTAAATTTAGACAAACGAATGAAGTATTTTACAAAATGAACGAGTATTTATTTTGTGTAGAAATACTCCTGAAATCTAGAACCGCTATAATTGTATTTGACAGCTAATAAAAAAGACGAATTCCCACATAAAATATTCATTCTGAATTAGGTTAGCCTACAAAACACAAGAAATATTGCTGATCGCAACCTTGAAAATAATAAATCTGCAACTAACGTCGAAACTATAAAGCAAAATGTCAGATTTTTCGCTCATGGGACACATTTTATATTACGCAGGCCATAGAAAATATTGCTCATAGGCGATAACCTTCGTGCGATTGAATCTTAATCAAGTGGAAAAGTTTGTAGAACCCTGAAGGGTGGGCTATAAAAAACGTTAAATCGCCCGTAACTTTCTGTTCGTCTTTGATTATGACTTAAGTTTGCGGCGGTTACCTGATGGTAAGAGATCACCGCCTTGTACGCCCACAATACCAGAAGAATCATAGGCGCAATGTAATACGCGCATAATGAATTAAAAAAAAAGGTAAATCTATGTAAATTTTACCATGTACGTTGGAATGCAGAGAATTGGCGGTAGTATAAAGCTGCTTAATATTGCCGTACTGCATCGCCGTTCCGTGCATAGTATGTGATTTTTGTCCGAATACCTGCAAAAAACATTTCAATATTAAAACCTTTATACAACGTGGTGCGGTCAAATATGGTATAAACAACGTGTAGTGTATTATAGTGTGAAGTCTGCCCACCCGCATTAGGCCAGCGTGGTGGATTAAGGCCTAACCCCTCTCATTCAGTATCCCGTGACCAGTAGTGGAACGTATATAATATAGGGCTGATATTATTATTATAGCGTAGGTATAAGTATTTGACCTCTCTTAGTACCAAAATCAATCGCATTGCTAGGACATAATAATTAAATGATAAACAATTGAGCCTTTATCTCACTTCATCATTTATATTATCAGATATTACACATAATTTATAAGGATATGATCAATTAACATTAGCGTTAAATTTTCATAAGATCCGGAGTATATAAAAGACAGCTTATGGCTCGGGGTGACGAGCGCAGTTCAGTGCCATGTAGTGCTTTGAAATTCAAAGTTCTGTGTTGTGTTCTGTTTATGGGCAGGCGTGGCGTTTACCATCAAGCGAGCGCCTTGCTGGTCTCGCCATTCAATCATATAAAAAAAGGAGGGAAGAAGTAACTATGCTTAAATATGACCACCTCCTTTTGTATCACGTTGTCGAATTTTATCTCGCATAATCAAAAGAATGAACTAAGTTTAGATTGTGACAAAAGAATTGAAGTACACATTGACGTCTAGTAATTGTAATTAATCTATTAGAATTCAATTATATCTATTAGAATTTGATTATTTCCACAATTAAAGTCAGTTAATGCTTCGTGCTACGTTATTGAGTACAGAAAATGTTTAGGGTTCATTATTGAGTACATAATCTTACTTTTCGTCTCGAGAAATAATCAAGATTTAAGAAATTACAAATAAAATCAATTTATGTCTTTCGGTGCGGCAATTACTTAAATGTAAAATATTATGACTAATGATTAGTCCAACAACGTCAATAATCAAAGTCGCTGACTTTATCTATTTCTCATCAGCAACAATACGCTATAATGTCAGAAAAACTGAAATAAAATTAAGCAAAAGTTATTTTCTAACTTCTAACTCATAATATAAAAAAAAATTGAATTTTTCACAAAGAAACAATAATGCTTATTTTCATTAAAAACTAATCTTTTTGTTGGAGCATGTAATTAAAAAGTTTGAAACATGTTACCTGGCGCTCTCCTTGTTTTTATTAAATATTTTCTTCTGCGTGTTTAGTAATACTAAGTATAATGGGTAACTCAAATTTGTAATGGTAATATCATATTGTGATGTTTGGTGAAAATATGGCACATAAATATTACTGGAAAATAATTTATTTTCTTATAGTTTTTCTCCTCGGAGGGGCTGATGTCAGACCGGTCGCAAAAGCTACAAGTCAAATATTTGTGTAACATATGTTTAAAAGCATGTTGTGCTGACCCCACTGCGAGTGGTATAAGAGCAGGTGGAAGAAGGAAGGTTTACCGGCCCACGAAATTTCTTGTTCTACGACCTTACATGCACTCTCTGGACCAATAAGATCATGTCTACTTTCCATACCATTCTGTGTAAATTATCTTGTTACTTGACTTAATAAAGTATTTTAATGTAGTCCAGTTATAGTTCAAAGTCAATTTACAGCGTCATGTGTTGTGTCAATCCTCAGTATATTCTTTTCTATCCTGTTACAGCAAAGTAAACTTAACTACACTAATCTTAACTTGAAGTACAAGTCCAAGTATGATATCCACCGTTAGAAGAAATTGTGACCTCGTCGGTCTAGGAGAATTGTGCCGGCCTGCCATTACTGGTTATACATTAGGTGACCCTAGAGCGCAACTAGCCTGAACAAGCCACGAGCCATTATGGCGAGATCTCTATCATGTACGGTAGTCGCTATCCAGTCGGGTATAAAAATGATAAGGTTTCCTCTCACCAATATAGGTTAATTAGAAAATGTATTTAAAACTAAAATTATTAATAATAAAATTAGTTAAGTCCTTTAATTTTCATTCATAATCATTTATTCAACAGAACTGAGTAATTTAATTAATCTTAGGGCCGATTTGACAATATTAGATTAAAGTTATATCACTAATTCCTTAATTGGTAAATAAAACAGCTATTTTTAATGTTCCTAGTAGACATATTTCTTTATGTAGAGGTTCTAAAATTGACTGAGAATACATGAATTGAAAATCTCCTTTTTAACAGCAGTCTATTCCGATAATTTCATTATGAGCAAATAAAATTAGTCCCAACATTAGCAAAAGTATATTTATTGAATGTATTAAAACATCTCAGTAATGACTGAATCAAATTAAATAATAATAAATACACCCAACAGTCACTTACATAGTCCTGACCCCACAGTAAGATATTAGTCTTGTGTCGTGGGTATCATGAACTACGAGAGACTTTCGGTCTCATAACACCCAGACCCCGAAGCAAATATTTGTGCATCACACAAACATTTGTCTCGGTGCGGGGATCGATCCCGCGGCCTTTCGCTTCACAGCCTACGGCTACTCGCCCATTGCGCCACGGAGGCTGTCAGATGAATTTTAGTGCACCAATATATTCATCGCTGGAAGCTTAATTCGAAATGGCGTGAAAATAAGTAATGTCAAAAATGTTTATAAAAAAAAATCCGGTTAAAAAAAGGGGCGCGCAGTACGTCTCGTGATATAGTGCTGAAAGGCATGTAGTGCAACAAAATACTAGCCAGGTATATCTTAATTATAATCGGTATATACAACAGATAATAAATAGATACCACGACTGGAACTCACTTTTACATTATTGCAATCGCATTGTATCAAATAATCATATCATTCTTTTTTCGATCATCTAATTATAATCTAAGTAGCCTACATGGCCATTGGGCCTATTGGGGCGAGTGGCTGGCTGTGAAGCAAGAGGGAAGAGGCCGTGGGTTCGATTCCCGCACTGAGACAAATGTTTGTGTGATGGCGGTTATCTGATGGTAACGTGATGATCATAAGATGTTAAGTCTCATAATGCCCAGTAGTTTCACTGGCTTCAATGTCTTTCAAACCGAAAAACTTACATTTTCTAAAGTCTATAATTATTATAATACGTATCAATTTGCAGTAATTTTATCTTTTAAGTTTCTTCAGCAGTAGACTCCGAGCTAAGTGCAGTAATTAAATTATTTAGCTTGCGCGGCTTATATTTCTTTGAATTCTGAGTAAAAAAAGTTGCAAACAAATATATATGTTCAGTTATTAAATAAGTTCCAGTGTTTGTCTCTAGTGTTGTTCTTAGAAAGAATAAATATAATTAAATAGTATATTGGCTTGCTACCATTGGGCATGTTTTTTGATGATCGCTTTATGAAATCAATAATGACAAATATACTAAATATATCTTACAAGGTGGTAGGTCCCTCGTATGTCACGGGCCGTTTGGGTTGTACCACCACTTTGTCTATTTCTGCCACCAAGCAGCAGTGTGTACGGATTGTTGCGTTTCAGTTTCCAGGAAATTGAAGTCAGTCCAACTACTGGGCATTATGATGCTTAACATGTTATGTCTCAGAATTATGGGTGCAGTGCAGTGCCATGCGGTGCTTTGTAATTCAAAGTTATGACTGGTAATTTTATTGTTTATGGGCAATGTTTATTTAAAAAGTTGTATAAAGAAATAAACCATTATCCATTAGCGATTTGAACATGTTGTAATAAATAGTCTTTCCACGTGAATCACAGCCTCCGTGGCGCCGCGGGCGATTAGCCGGCTGTGAAGCGAGAGGCCGCGGATTCGATCCCCGTACCGAGACAAATGTCTGGGTGATCCACAAATATTTGTTTCGGGGTCTGGGTGTTGTGAGACCGAAAATCTGTCGTAGTTCTTGATACCCACGACACAAGACTCGTATCTTACTGAGGGGTCAGGACTATGTATGTGACTGTTGGGTGTATTAAAAAAAAATGAATGATCAGGCATAAATTATAAGAAAAATACTTACTTGATAGCAACATATCTCCACACGGCGAGTGAGAGCGTAAGACAGATGGATGCTGTGTGAAATATCTGCGCGAAGTGCATGTGGAACAGAAGGTAGGCCGCCCATTTGTACGGCATTTCGCGCTGGCCCGGCAGAATCTGGCATGGGAAAACAAATTTATCAGAAGCCATTAAAGAAATATTAATACAGACCGGCATGATTATGGTTACCACCGATAAACTCGTTGTTTGTCGGTGGTCGCTGGTTTAACGTTAGAGTTTCTTGCCCGTTCTTCTTTAACGAAACAGCATTCCGAACTGGCGGTAGAGTTAAAACTTAGCTGAATCTAAATTTTGTTTGACATATTAATGATTCAATAAATGATTTGATTTGGTGATTAATGGTTCTTTTAAATACTTATAAATATTAACTGTTTAGTTTATCATAATTTTACTTACATATCAGTTATTTTATAATAATAATTTATAGTTAAACTTTAAAAATATAATTCTAGCCTTTAAGTGTAATTAATTAACTTAAATAGACATGATTCCAATAAGTTTTAGATTTAATTGTGAGCAGAAAAAGTCAAACACTCAACCGTAACGTTAATTGTTTTATTTTATACCGTTAGCGAATATTCTATATTAAACAATATAAGTTTCTACACTGATTAAATGCATTGTCCGTTTTATAGCAAAATTAACTAACTATTCGAAGGAAAAGTAGCAATTATTTCGTTTTAATACCTTTATACTTATTTTTTTCTTCTTCAAGTTAAATTGTACAGCTATTTATTCAAATTTATTTCGAAGAACATATTCTTTCACCGAATAGTCAGAGAATCACAATTAAATAAATTTATAAAAGCTTCAATAAATTGTACAGCTATTTATTCAAATTTATTTCGAAGAACATATTCTTTCACCGAATAGTCAGAGAATCACAATTAAATAAATTTATAAAAGCTTCAATTACATTGGAACTAGAAAATTTTGCTTATTAAAGTATTTGCATTTAAAGTAATTTCGTAATGTAATAAGTACACTTACCTACAGTTTAAGTTAGTAACAGTTTAAATTATATTTGAGGATTAATAAACGATAAACACTGCGAGGCTTATTTCAGGTGTTATTACATCAAAAATTATACACAAGGCAGCTGACATAAGCCTGCCTTATGTCGCCAGTATTAGGTTTAACTTTATTTGATTTATTCAGCATACAAAAACAGGCCTTCGCGGAAATGTAATTATTATTTATTTCACGTTTTATATTAAGCTTACCGACATCTCTTTTATGATACTATACACTACTGGCCAGGAATTCTTGAATAAATCTGATAGATTCTCTATAGCTTAAATTAGAGAAAAATAAATATTCTTTTTTTTATCCGAGCACGGCAAAGTGACTGCACTACACCTGATGCAGGCAAAGTAATACAAGGATGTACCTCTATACCCGCCCCAACCAACCATCAAGTCATGTCGCAAGCCCCTAGAGAGAACCGGATATACACTGGCTGACTGACTGACTGACTTGTCCTGGAACGCGATCCACATAAGGCGTGTGGATCACTATGACAGTTTTTAATGCCATGTGTACGGTGGTGGCTATCCGGGTGGATATGAATATCCTACCACCAGCAAATTCAAATGGTCTCAAATTAAAATACCAATATTGAACAGAGATAAATTCAGCTAACTTGGGCGCACTAGTTGTACTACTGCTTACACCTCTGAGGACAATAAAGGTCGCTCCTAATAATATGAATATTATAAGTTTTGATAATATTTCGGCTGTATTTACAAGAAAAATAAATGCGTCGCGTCACGTCGACCTTATTTCTTATTCAAGACTTTCACTGCCTTAATGAATTAATAAATCGAATCATTTATTACTCAAAAAGGTTGCTTCCATTCATTAATAAAAATAGAAGTTGAAAATAACTAAAAAGTTTTATATAAAAATTGCTTATTTTGAGTCAGTGCTATTGCAATGGTCAATTATTTATTGAAGATAACCGACTCCAAAACTAGATATTATTAAAAAAAGGTTTTATAAACGGTTTTAAATTTACTATTTTTATGCGATAGAGCCACGTTGTAGACAGGTTTGTATTCACTTCTACTGCATGAATGGGGCGGATCGATCGGATTGTTTCGACTGTCTCAAAACCGACGTTAAGCAGCAGCTCGCTGGTGCACTTTGTACACATACTAGTAATTTGTATATTATATCATTATATAAGCTCACGCCTGTATCTTTGGAAGGGTAGGCATAGGTGCAATTAGCGCATCTTCGGTTCGCCTATATTAGGGGTGCTCGATATGTATCGATATGCGATAAAATATCGATACATTTATTTGATATATCGAATCAATGCGATATTATCGAATCATTGAAGTCGATATATAATATCGATATATTTTATCCGATATATCGAAATAAGGATATCGTAGAATATTTAGGAAAAATCATCATTACAGCTCTGTGGCATCTGAAAGACTTTTTTCTATCTCGGATGTAGTTAAAAAAAAACAACATCAAATACCAAAATAAGTATTGGATGTTGTTTTTTTTTTTTTAGCTATTCGATATTATTTTTGTTAATCAAGTCTTTTCCTTCCTACAATTCGATATATCGAAAATATCGATATTTTTGACCGATATATCGCTAAGTATCGATACAATATTTCGATATATTATATCGGAAAAAATATCGATATCTTTTGTACATGAACATCACTAGCCTATATTATATCCGTCCCATAACATGATAGGACGCGATCCTATCGTCATACGGTGCACAAATTCCAATCTCGGATAATTTATGTGTGATTATTGAAATTAAAGACTCAGACAGAACTTGTGATTGCCCAACCTGGGATTTGAATCTAAGACCTATCGACTTATCAACAAAGTTATTTAATCTATATCAACCGAAATTATTTAATTTTATTTTTAGCTTTTTTGAGTTCTTAAAGACAGTTTAATTTTTGCCTAAAAAGTTTTCATTATAGTATTTTTATTAGTGTAAGAAGCATCAAAATCAGTTTATGCGTATGTTACACATTGAAATAAAACTAATTCCACTCCGTGACCACGAAGGCTGAAAAGCTTTCAAAACGTCAGTACCAAAATAGAAATAAAAAACCGCAATAAAATCCGTTTAAATTAGTTTTATTTCAATCAAAATCAGTGCTTAAATAATGATGTTTAAATCCTTCTTCCTCGATTCCACACCCTTATGTATGTAATTTCTTTTTGAAATTAAAATGGGACCCAATGGGCAACATTTATTTACATATAACGAAAATTTATATTATCTAGAGGACCTCGAATAACTTAGTATAATGTTCACATACATTATATTTGAATTCATGAATATAAATAAAATAATTTGATGTTATGTAATCTTCCTGGAAGCTTATTCTCTATGAACTTGTGTATTCGGAATGAGCCCGCGTTACGTTAACGCGACCATATTACGTTAACTTGGTGGAAACCCCGAGACATAAGATGATAAGTCTTATAATACCCATTAGTTTCACTGGCTTCAATGTCCTTCAAACCGAAACACAACTAACACACTGTTGCTTGGCGGCAGAAATAAACAACGCGGTGGTACCAACCCAGACGGCCCCTCGCATACAAGGGACGAGGGGCGTTACGAGATTGCAATGAACTTTTGATATTATCATGAAGAATGCCCTACGGTGCTGATTTCGCCAACTTAGCGTAGGGGCGCGCGGTCGCCTTACGAGATGCGGTCATAATAAGGCCTGTTCTTAAGGTAATAATTGGTTAAAACAAAGACTATAGGATTCATAGCTGTGTGAAAGTGATATATAAAAACCATTTTAACGAGTGCAGTACACCTGCTTAATGATAAGAGGCTTTACTAATAAATGTTGTATACGAGTGTCATACTTATACAGTGTTTTGTCTCGCTTCTTCTTATAATAAATGTCACTCAACATAGCAAGACAAAGTATTGTATAACTATTACCAACATATACAATGTTTATTAGTAAGGGCTAAGATGTTTAAGTACGCGACTGAGACAAAAGACGGCAACGCGCGAGGACGGTGTCACGTCCGCCTTGTATGCAATACTACAGGTTTATTTTAATGCCCACTCCAAAGTCCAAACTCTCGCGAGGCGCCTCCTAGAGGCTCTCGGCACGAGTCTTGGCGATTGGAGGCGGCAGGAGTGCTACCATCCACACTCTCGATTTATTCAGTTGCCCGCTACGTCTACTACAAAATGGACGTGATTCAAGTGCCTGCGTTAGCTACTTTATGTGCCTACCAATATAATAATGTCTTGCGGAGACCGGAGCGATCGCTTCCTTACAATTTTTTACAAGGCAGACTTGTCGCTATCGCCTGACTCACGTCACGCTTCGCAGTCTCCGTTCTCGTCAGTCATTGTGTTCTTTTTCACCAGGTTTAATAGATTCCATAATATGACTTTACATCTTAATACTCTTCCAGTTAAAAGTTATTTTCCAGCCACAAAGTTTTGACTTTAAACATGTCACCTTTAATGCAATATTTTAATATAATCTTCAATGTCGTGAACCAAACAAAGCATTTCTCTGAACTTCGACTCTTGAACTCACAGTCTTTGTCAAAGTATACCCGAAGAAGAGCCGAGAAGGGAATTGCCGCACCGAGACAATTATTCGTGTGATCCACAAACATTTGTTTCGGGTCTGTTGTTATTTGTGTTGTGGACCCCAAGTTTCTCGTAGTTTCTGAAGCCCAAGATACAGGGTAAACTATGTGTATGACTATTAAGTGTATTATTTAATGTACCTGGAATTTTTAACCCAAGACCAGGCAGAGTGGTAAGTCTAGTAAAAGCAAAGGCCTCAATGTACGTATTGTTAAGTCTTGAAATAAATGTTACATGTAAGTAGTTTTTCATGTAAAGTTACTATTAAAGTTTCGAATTAGTAATTCTTTATTTTAATTATAAAAATAAATAAAAGTTATAATGTAAAAAGTAAAGAATCGTTCGAAAACTAATTTTTTATTCGAATAATAAACACGATCTACAATTACAAATTTCATCGATTTTATTTCGTCATAGTTTCCGCTAGTGGCTACTGTTAGTCCATGTACGGAATTGAACGGAAATTGTCATCGTTCATAAAAACTATCAAACCTTTTTCTATACATGCAAGATAAATCAATATTAAGTACTAACCAAATATCGATAGATGGCGAATGGCACGTATTCAAGCATAACAAACACGTCTGCGACGGCGAGCCATTTGAGCAGACGATTGATGGGTGCCGCGGCTAAGTCCCGTCTCGTGAGTACGGCCACGTTCAGGGCATTGGCCAGGCTGCCGAAGAAACATACCTGCAACAACATATCAATTATAATATAATAATAATCATGGTATATAAATATTTAGATCTGGCACACGAGGTTGAGGATGTGGGATGTGGACTCAACAATTATTGCCCCGATAGTCGTCTCTGCCCATGGTTTGATACCGAAGAGCCTCGACCAGCATCTTCAGAGGCTCTCAATTGGTCGTTGGGTCAAAGGCCAGATACAGAGAGCGGTATTATTGGACACGGCACTCATTATGAGGAGGTTTCTCTCTCCTGGGTCCTACCCGCCGGTGGCTTGGGTCCTAGGCCTCGCCATTGAAGGGTAATGTTTTTTTTTAATATATTTTTTAATGTTTTGTTTGAAATAATATTTCAAAATGTAAAAAATATCCTTTTAAAATAAAGAGTACTGTACATCTATGGTATAATACATAATGGCTGTGTCCCAGAGGAATTGACGTCAGGCAAGCGACCGGTTGTAAAAACTGTAAGCCAAACCTTTCTGTAACATATGTTAAAACCATTTTGCGCTTACTCCACTGCGGTTGGGATAAGGGCAGTGGAAAAATAAAAAAGCCTGTATCCTCGAAGTTGTAGGCAGTGATGAAATTAACGTACTTTACGGTAATATTACTAGAAAGATAGAAAATAACGAAAATGCATTTTATTCTGTCTCAACTTGTCTACTAGTGGTAGGTCCCTCGTATGCTGAGAGGCCGTCTGGATTGGTACCACCATGTTGTCTATTTATGCCTCTAAGCAGAGTGTGGACTCTGAAGCGAGTGAAACAACTGGGTATTATGAGATTTAAGATCCTGGCTATTCGCGTTCCGAGATCAGCTGGTGTATATCCAACTATTCGGGCGTCTGTCAAAGTTTTATTTATACTATTTAGCCATGCCAGGATAAAAAATGAACTTCGTAGAAGAATTCAGAGCTCATTGAATGACCATTGCGTCTTAATTGTACTGAAAAAGTAAAAACAAACTCGAGGAGATGTATCCATATGGACGCAAAATGGATATTAAATAGCTCTAGTGCCGTAGATGCCAACAGACTACGTCATACGGTTTACGAACGAAGCAACCAACTACGACTCTAATCAAGACTCATTAAGAAATATTTTCAAAACATCCGATATCGGTTACTACTTCAAATAAATTCCTTCTAATAAATAGCACGGATTACAGAGTAGTAAAATAAAGTGTTCGTTGAGATATAAATGTTACATAACGTAAACAAGGCGCTAAAAATAGCCAATTCACATAAGTTTTATATTTTATCCATCAGAAAACGATTAAGTCCCGTAATTAATTCCCTTAATCGTCTGTTATACGATATTCAAGCCCACAATATTTACACTTGGCCATTAATACTGTAGATATCGAGTGGTAATACGATATAATTAATTAATTGAAGCTAAAATAACAAGTGGATTTTTCGGATCCAATGATTAACCTAATAATTCGAAAGTGACATTGGACGATGTGGATGTTAACTATGCAGTGATTTTAATAGCATATTTAATTAATCGATTTAACATGAAGTTGTAATGGATGTAATCGTCGTTTGGTAGTAAATAGATGATACGTTTCAAATGGGGTTTATTGCACCTTTTGGCGAAGTGTATCAATGTGCCCAAATTCAAATAAAATTATTATACATTAAAATTGGCTCATGATGTATGTAGAATTGCCTTATTGGTACCAGCGTACATAGGCTAAGAAACCGGCAAGGTCCTGGGATCAAATACTGGGACGGGCAAACACAATTTGTACCATTCGAGTTTTCGATGCGAAAAATGACACGAGTTGGTTAGGATAGGAATTAGAGCCCGATGTGACGATAGGCTCGCTCGGAATTCAATTCGGCCATGGAGCCACTACCTTTGCCTAACTCTTCGGGGGTACAGGAGTGGAACTATAATTGTCCATTACTTATCACGTCAGACTATGGTACTAATACCACGACCCCGTTACGTAGGAAGTCTCGTGCGAAGTTTGTTATTGAAAGACAGGCCACAAAAATATACAGTATTAATAAAGCTTTATAAAAAGGATTTAACAAGCCACAAACATAATGATTCTTAGTACAACAAAGGATGTTTTCAGAAAAATATCAAAGTCTTATTGGTTAGTAAAGTTTTTATGTAAGTATTTATTACTTGTGAAATTATATTATTCTTTACTTTTGTAAAAAAACGTGGAATCTGCTACTCATCATGTTACTACTAGAGTGGTTACGTATAAAGGATAATAATTATAATAGCTGAATGTTTTTATTTTAATTTGAGAATATTATACAGATAGTACAAAGACAAAAATGATAACCAAAGAGATGTGTTTTTTGTTATTATTTTACGATAGTCAGTGGCGTGTCTGTGCCCATTGCTGTAGTCCAAAGGTGGCGGTAACCGTTTATCAGGGCGAGCCGCAGGCTCGTCTGTCTACCATATGCATACCATATGCTGCAATGTCCTTCAAACCGAAACACAATAGTGAATATATACTGCTGATTGTCGGCAGAAATAGACAAAGCAGTTCTACCAACCCTGACGGCCTCTCACATACGAGAGACCTACCACCGAGTTAGTTAGTGTATTGTATTAATCATTTATTCATTTGTACGCAATAGTTTGCGTCTAATATTTTATTTTCAAGATTAATATGTCAGCCATGTTTTGCCTAGACTGTCAATAATCTTATGATGGATGATTTATTAATTCAATCTACTTAATACACTCGATAGACTGTAGAAGAAACACATACATCAAATATAAATTAAACCTAAAAGCAACTTAACTAACAACAAAAAAATAACAATAGTAGATAGTGATGAATTAACAGGAATAGTGCGAGTTGCATAATATGTACGGGGTTTTAATGTGAGTATTTAGAAGATATCAGGGTAACAGAAATAAAAACCTAGTTTTACAAGTGGCAACTTTTACGAGTGGTCGAGCCACGCTGTAGACAGTTTTGTCTACAGCATGAATGGGCTGGCTCGACCGGGTCGTTACCACTGTCTCACAGAAAACCGACGTAAAGTAGCGGCTTGCTGCTGCGTTACGTACGGTGAGTGAGATATCCGGAAGCCCAAATCCCCTCCCCTTCCCAATCCCTAATTATCCCTTTCCTTTAAGGTCGGCAACGCGCCCATGATTCTTCTGGTGGTGGGAGTACATGAGCGGTAGAGATCACTTACCATCAGGTGACCCACTTACTCGTTTGCCAGCCTATGCTATAAAAAAAATATGTACGGGATTTTAATGTATTTTAAAAGATATCAGATAACAGAAATAATGTTTATAAATTTTTTACTAGCTTCTAATACCTAACTATGGTGTATTTAATCACAATAATTATTATGGTAAAGACCGCCCATTGTGAAACCATCAAGTAATCCTATGCTACATTATTTTATGTGATTATTGGTCATACAATAAATAGTTTTTCTATTGTATTTTTGTATTTTCAAAGACATTCGCTCTCAGGTAATCTATGTAAAGACTTACTAATGTATTTATTATTTATCAAAATAATTAAAAACAAATTATTTTAATATAGGACTGCCTTGATGGCGCAGTTGATTGCGTACGCGGTACGACTGCTGAACTGAGGTCTCGGGTTCGATCCCCGCGTCGGATAAAGTGATAATTGGTTTTTCTACGGAATGTTCAGTATTAATTCGGAGTCTAGAAATGTGCTCGGTATGGCGAAAGGCTCGCCCTTTATCACATCATGGGACGGAATTACGCTCGGCGAAATATAGGTGTACTGGTTACACCACTGCGAACTAGAAACTAGAAGCCTACTCTTTCTGTAACATATGTTAAAAAGCATGTATCGCCGCACCCACAGCGAGTGGGATAAGGGCAGATGGAAAAAGACTCGTATCCATGAAAATCATGATAATGCGTTTTTTATTTTTTTTATTTGATTGAATGACGAAACGAGCAAGGCGCCTGCCCATAAACAAAAGCAACACCACACAGAACTTTGAATTACAGAGCACTGCATGGCACTGAACTGCGCTCGTCACCCCGAGACATAAGGTGTTAAATCTCATAATGTCTAGTAATTTCACTGGCTTCAATGTACTTTAAACTAAAATACAACAGAGCTTACACACTGTTGCTTGGCGGCAGAAATAGACAAAGCGATGGTACCAACCCAGACGGCCTCTCGCATACGAGGTACCTACCATCTAAAATTTTATGAATACCATTGTAAATTGAGCTAAATATGAGCTTTTATCACATATTACATTTTGCTTTCAGTATCTAATGGTCAATTAATTTAATTTATTTAATTAATTAACCAAACACGAAATGAATGGTATTATTTCTATAGCGCTTTTATTGAATATAACGCCATAAACTGACGAATAGACTTTTATTAATTAAAGTGACCAATTTAGTTAATAGATTTTCCTCTGATTGGATAGCGACTATAACAATACGGTATTAAAACCCTGTAAATAAAATGCCAGTTACTAGCTAGTTGGCTTGTCCCGGAACTGGGAACCGGACATCTGAAAAACCCTGCCAAGTCGTGTTAGACCTCACAGACCGCACAGTGAAACGTGCCTTAGTCCCATATCTCAAAAACTATACCACTTAAGTTTATGGAAACTCATTGAAATTTACGTTGGGAGTACATTTGCACTTTCCACACCATAGTCTAAAAGATAGAAGGGGGGAGGGGCACTTGGCACTTGTCACGACTTTGCGCACGCATGTAGGGTAGGGCGGGTCTAGTTGAGCATAGGGGCAAGTTGGGCAATCGCAATATCTCGAAAACTATTCACCGCAGGCGTAGGCATCAAATAGCGGAAATAAGGGGTCACGGGAGGAGAACGCATCGCGCGACCGCCAGTGGCGGCTCGACGAGTGAGTGAAGCATACGAGTGCATTGTTTTTTTTGTGACCAAAAAGTAAAAAAATCGTTTACCGCAAGTTTTCGTCTGTATTAGTCAAATGTTATCTGTTTTCAATCAGGTAAGTGTTAATCTTCCATAAATTTACTGTACTTTTGATATGTATAAAGGTTCTGGATATAATTCTTACCATTTTTTCATAACCTCACTTTTGTTTTAATTTTCGGGTTGGGGTTAGTTGAGCAACTTTAGCTCAACTAGCCTCACGGCTTAGAACAAAAGAAATGTAACATACATTTTACATGTTTTTATTTTTTTAAGGATGCGGACTTATAAAAGAAAGACTACAGATGTTCTTACATTACTCAAGACTTCAATAATGCTGCAAAGGCTGTCAATAATGAGCAAAAAAGTGTAATTGCCGACGTTACAGTTATAGTAACTGCTATATGTTACAGCTATAAAAATTACTTTAAGTATTGTTGTGTTGTCACTAAAATATTTTAAATAAAGAGTTGACTGTCAAACAAAAAAATTATTTCATCTGTAGTTAACATTAAACCCATGGTTTGGCTTGAAATTCTAAGTGCTCAACTTACCCCATACCCTTGCTCAACTTACCTCACCTATGGGGTACGTTGAGCATGCTTGACTTTCTGCATTTAAACCGCTGTAGCTCTTAAATCCAACTTATAAGAAATAAGTTACTATGACACTTTTTGCAAAAGGATAAATTACTAATCTATCAGGTTGCGTAACAACCCATTGAGACTAATCGTTGAGGAGCTATATCCGCTCAAGTGAAAAATTGCTCAACTAGACCCGCCCTACCCTACCACAAACTAATGAATTTATAAAAATTGAGAATTATATACCACCAAATCATAGGAGGTTCATAAAAACCTTTTATTTTCAAACCACAGATAGACAGTCACATTTTTGAGATTTTTTTATTTCATCATCATCATCATCATCAGCTACAAGACGTCCACTGCTGAACATAGGCCTCCCCTAAAGATTTCTAGACCGACCTGGAAATTATTATTATTATTATTCTTATTTTTATTTAATAAATCTTTATTCTTTTTTATTAAAATATATAAGATGAATAAACCATGAATTATATACTATATTTACAAGCTTAACGGTTCATACATAAATCCAACCGATGGGTTACCCATTCCATTATGTGATAAGGAACGAACCCAACTTCGAGTTAATTGATTATGTGTGCGTCCCCAATCTGTCTTAAGACACAAGGGATTGAAACAACTTGCGCTTCGTAATAACAGGTTCTCACGCTTAGATTTTACTTGACCAACTGCAAAATTCCATGCAATTTGAACCGTCTAATCCGACTTTTTCATCGATAAAAAATTTACAGCTTTCTCAATTCAAGTTTCTTGTTCAAAGCGATTCGACTTGTCTGAACTTGTCACAATCTACACTAAATACTTTATTTATTTTATAGTAGAGGTTTAATATAAAAGTATAAGCAAGTGGTTCACCTGATGCCAAGTGATCTGATAAAGCCCATGACCATCCACAATACATGAAGAATCGTGGATGCGTTACCGAAATTAAAGGAAAGGAATGGGTATTGGTAGGGGAAGGGGATTTGGATCTCCATTAATCACATTCACCGTACGAGATGCAACACACTTCACTATGAGATAGTGGTGATAATCCGGTCGGGCCAGCCCATTCATGTCATAGATAAAAGTGTCTACTGCGTGGTCCTACCATGGTTAATTTTAGTTTTTTCTTTAATAGCCAGTTTTTAATATAGATTAGTGTCATTTTTTATGAGTGTTAATTCTCAGCGTGCTTGCATCAGTAATGTACCACATTTTTAAACAGTATCTCCGCAATCAAATAAATCACCTAACAGTACCGAAGGCTTTAATAGAATTAAATAAAAATATTTTTATTTACTTAAATTTAATGTTATTTTCGCCGATCTAATAGCAGGGTAGCAACCACACAGTAAGAAAACAGAAAACCGACGTGATATAGCAGCTCAATGCTCCCTTTCATATGGTTTTCCGTAGGTCCAATCCCCCTTCTCAATCCCCATTCATCACCCATGGGTCTTGGTTTAATTGGGGGTAAAAATCACTTACTATCAAGTTACCCATTTGCTCGTTTGCCAACCGTATGCAATAAAAATATTAAGCAAGAAGTTCGCTATTTCAATTTCCTCCGAGTAAATATTTGCTTCAGGAAAACATATCACTCTTTGATCTCTTTGGTCATATTGAAGCAAGTACGTGTCGTACATGTATATTATTATTGGTATAATGTTGAAAAACAGGAAAATTGGTTGTATTTTGAACGAAAATACTGTGTCATTAATCACACTTTCTGATTTTATAACTTGACTAGCTTTTGCTCGCGGCTGCGCCCGCGTGAACACAATTTAAATATTATCATCCCTTATTTTGACCCCTTTGGGGTAGAATTTATCAAATCCTTTCTTAACGGATGCCTACGTCATAACATCTACCTGCATGCCAAATTTCAGCCCCATCCCTCCAGTGGTATGGGCTGTGCGTTGATAGATCACTATGTCAGTCAGTCAGTCAGTCACCTTTGAGTTTTATATATTTAGATTTCCGCCCCATGTTTTAAGCATGACTTGAAGCAAATGTAGTTATTAGAAACTAAGAATTATCATATCAAGAATTTCATGTACGATTAAACAAAAAAATACAGTATACGTAAAAAATACAAATCAATCTAAATTAATGAATTTAGCAAAACAAAATCAGTATCTCCATTTGAACTCGCTGTGGGTTGGTTCCTGTTTGCTTAGTCGGTCCAATTGTAGTCTTACTTTTTAACTAAATATTATTTTACTGAGCTGTATGTGTGGTTTGCAAAAAAGGTTTAATTAAATTCATGTATACTTCAACCCAAAATTAACGATAAAAACCAATTATTACGGTCAGTAAAATTATATGGTATATTTTCTTTATGTAAATCGATTACGATCTAAAATAGCCCACAATAGACACTAGATAGATAGAATAGACAATAGACACTCTATAAGCTAAATATTTTGAATTCAAATTCTGGATAATTTTAGGACGGTCTTCTCAATTAACCCTCCTAGTATGCTCTTGACAGTTGGGTCACGTTTTTATGCTTTCAATAGGCATGTAATAAGGCCCTCGTTAACATCTCTAGTATTCAGAAATAGAATATTGTTGGCAGAGGAAATAATTATATTACTGCTAGTTATTATTAATTAGGTTTGTCAATAATCATAATAATCGTTTTGTTTGACAGCCTCCGTGGCTCTGCGGGCGAGTAGCCGGCTGTGAAGCGAGAGGCCGCGGGTTCGATCCCCGCACCGAGATAAATGTTTGTGTGATCCACAAATATTTGTTTCGGGCTCTGGGTTTTGTGAGACCGAAAGTCTCTCGTAGTTCCTGATAGATAGATAGATAGATACCCACGACACAAAACTCGTATCTTACTGTGGTGTCAGGACTATGTATGTGACTGTTGGGTGTATATATTTAAAAAAAAAGTTAACAGTGATGGCCTATTTAAGGTGAAAACTGAGTTTCTGTTTTCAAACCCGTGGTCGAATAATCACCATTAATATTTAAGTTTTCCATCACACATGAGTTGCCAGAGGTTGCATGCACTATATTGCGTTAGGCTCGCCTGTATTACTGGGGTGTAAGCTCAGGGAACCGTGAGTGAATCTTTAGTTTTACCTTTGCCTAAGTCTTTGGGAATACAGATGTGAACATAATTAATTTATAAGGTGGTTGGTCCCTCGTATTCGAGAGGCTGACTGGGTTGGTACCACCGCCTTGTCTATTTCTGCCGCCAAGCTACAGTGAGTAAGCACTGTTGTGTTTCTGTTTGAAGAACATTGAAGCCATTGAAATTACTGGGCATTATGAGACTTAACATCTTATGTCTCGAGGTGACGAGCGCCATGCAGTGCTTTGTAAGTCAAAGTTATGTGTGGTGTTGCTTCTGTTTATGAGCAGGCGTGACCATCAGGCTGCGGTTAGACGACGCGAAAAATTTCGTGCGGCTGCACGAAATTTTTCAGTCATAGCAAATGTATGTCTTATTAACTAGGACTTAACGTTGAAATTCTTTGTGAGTAACCAACCGCGCGGCGGCCGCGCTCGCGTTTACACGATCGCGCAGTCGCCGCGTGGTTGGAGCGTTGCGAAGAATTAAACATTATGGCTTAGTCAATAGAGTTTACATTAGTTTTTCGAGTGATTCGAGCGAGGCGCCCGCGCGGCCGCAACGCGGTGGGATTCCTTGTCATATAAATGCGCCCTCAGGCGAACGACTTACTCGTCTCGTCATTCAATAAAAAAAAATACAAATGTGAACATAATTGATAATACTCACGCCTGTAATCCCGAAGGTGTAGGCAGAGGTGTGAACAATACACCCACATTTTTATACATATACATACATACAACTGAACATTGAACATAATACTCGATTTCAGACAAGCGAAGCCTACTGCCGCTCAAAGGTATGATACTGAACTAAAACTGAACTAAAATGATACTCAACTAAGTCCCCTTCAGTAAGTACCTACAACGCCTTTTACAGATCTAAGATTTTCTTTGTATAATACATTCGGATCTCATAAAAAAATCAAAAGCGACAAATATTATTGAAAATTAAATAATATTCGTGACAAAAACTTCAGACAGTCTGCAGTATATTACAAGGTGGTTGGTCCCTCGTATGCGAGATGCTGTCTGGGTTGGTACCACCGCTTGGTCTATTTCTGCCACCAAGCAACAGTTTGCAACCACTGTTGTGTTTCGGTTTGAAGGACATTGAAGCCAGCGGAATTACTCGGCATCATAAGACTTAACATCTTATGTCTCAGGGTGACGGGCGCAGTTCAGTGCCATGCAGTGTTTTGTAAATCAAAGTTCTGTGTGGTGTTGCACCTGTTTATGGGCAGACGTGGCGCTTACCATCAGGCGAGCGTCTTACTTGTCTCGTCATTCAATCAAATAAAAAAAAGGTCAATTGATACTCAAAAGACTGCAGTATGTCGTTTCGAAAAAAAATGCAGAGCAAAACTAAAATCATCATCATCAGCCACAAGACGTCCACTGCTGAACATAGGCCTCCCCCAAAGATTCCCAGACCGACTTGTTGGAAGCGGCCTGCATCCAGCGACTTCCTGCGACCATTATCAGTTCGTCTGTCCACCTTGTAGGTGGACGTATAACGCTGCGCTTGCCAAAATAAAAAAAATACAAAAAAACCTAAAAATAAAATAAATAGAACTAAAATACAGACTTCTAATATTGGAAAGGTTCTTACAATGAGACTGATGTATCCGTGGATGCTGTTGTAAGCTAGGATGATGTCTCGGAAGTTTCCATCGCAGTAAGTACAAGGAAGCTCCGTCGGTTTGGTCAGGTTCAATCTAGTACGCAATCCGTCAACCAATTTGACAAGAGTTCCGAAATCGAGGGGCTCGTGGGTGCTGTTCTTAGAAGATTGCTGTCGCAGCACGGCCAGAAAATGTGAGAAGTCTACATTGCTCCGGTTCTCGCTCCCCACCTCAGTTTCCAAAAGCATCTCTTCAAACAAATTCGTCAATGTATGCGTGATGTTTGATGCATTGTCTTCCATCATTTCGGTCTGAACGAAGGATTCGTGTCAGGTCTCATAATTCCGGATTAAGTTTCCTGAAACAAACAAGTCTCGTTTGGGTATTCTTTCAGCGGTCAAAGAACTCAGATCATTGACGTCACATAAAATATTATGGAATATTTCTCCCTTGTTATTCTATTGTGTATTTTGCTTAGCTTAGTAAAGCGCGAACATTTTATTATTCTTACTTGGTTTGTTTTTTTAACGTTGTTGGATTCAAATAAAACGTCGTTGATAAAAATAATGGTAGTAATTTATGACTTTTATATATTTATTTGGCAAAGCTATCAATTTTGAGAAGGGCAAAAGATATTTTGCTTTACTTTTTTATACCGGTTTCACCTGTCCTTATTCCACTCGTAATGGGGTCGGCGTAATATGTTTTTATTAATATATGCTGCAGAAAAAATATTTTATGACCCGTTGCTTGTCTGCGCTCTGTGGAGAGAGACAGAGAGAGAGAGAGAGCAGAAGCCATCATATGTCCCCTTAAATATAAATAAATAAATACACCCAACAGTGACATACATAGTCCTGACCCCACAGTAAGATACGACTCTTGTGTCGTGGGTATCTGGAACTACGAGAGACTTTCGGTCTCACAACACCCAGACTTATATATCCCCTTAACACGGATCGCCTCTACTAATACAGGAATATTGCCCATCAACAGCCACAATACTAAAAAAAATATGACGAAAATGTACGAGTATATAAATGTTTAATCTGCCGCTTTATTGTTAGCTTAGGAATATAATAACCGTGATATTGGAAACTGCAGGGATGAAACAACAAAATGTTTAATATTTTACAGTGAACTCGATTTGCAATTATATTGTATTACTATGTCTATAAATTAAACTACAGCGATCAAACAATAAAATGTTCAATATTTTACAGCGAAATTGATTTGCAAATATATTACCATATCTATAAATGAAACTGTAAATGGTTGGTGTGTCTTGTGCAATTATAGAAGCCGATTTTCTTTCCGATCTTATAACATTCTGAAAGCAACTACCGACAAAAAATTCAAGTAGTGTCGACTTAACTCGATAAGTCAATTTTTGATACTGTATAGATATTACACACTCATGGCTCTATAACATAGTTTTTTTAATAGCAGAGGCCTGCAAACGAGCCAGTGTATAACCTGATAGCAAGTGCTCTCCATAACCTGTAAACTTCCACAATACCAGAAGAATTATGGATGCACTGTCGGTCTTACAGGATAGGATGGAACGGGGAAAGGGGATTTGGACCTCCGGTGATCTCACTCAGTGTTCAAAACGCAAACGCAACTGCCACTTTATTTCGATTTTTTGTGAGATAGTGATAATAACCTAGTCGAGCTGGCTTGTTCTTGGTGTAAACTATTGAGTGCCACAAGGTACGTTCTTGTTATATTTAGCCACTTCCATATTTATAAATCTCTTATTTTCTCCGGTTAAGGAAACTCGTGACTTGCTCATGTCGTATAATCCTGGAGATTGTAATATAAACCAGACCGCAAACATGAATGACATAGAACATCCATTCATCTTATATTATTTCATAGTTATAAGCACGTCAAGACAAAAGCTTATGAGACTGAACGCTAGAAATACATTGTTTACACTAAATAATGTGACAAAGATCCTGAAACTTGTTTCTTTATTTTTACGGATGAAATCTCTATTCTCTAGGGATGAGATTGGCGACAAAAAGTAGGAGAAATATATATGATCGGCTCTCTATGACCATATTTATACTATATATTTTATTATTATTCTTGGTACGGCTTACTAGGAATCCGCGGGACTAAAGTGAAAATTGATGTAAGTTCAACATAATCTTTCTGTATTTTAACAGTTTTTCAGACATTTTGAACAGGCATATAAAGTGTAAGGTATCGTTCGTGGCTTGGAAGCCTTGGGTTAGGCGGATGAAATCGGGCAATGTATCTTTATGAAAGGAAAACTATATTTTATACAAACATTTAAGTTGGTGCAGGGGTCGAATCGCGATCTAGCTTTTCAAGTTATATTTAAAAAAAGAGTTTCTATTGCACAATCATTCTTACATCAACAAGTGTAGGTTGTACTCTATATCAGACCAAATCCAATAGAAATTGTGAATAAAGATGGAAACATTTCAGAGGAATTTAATCAAACTTCGTGGAAAATAACGCATAATTTTGTATCCCATCCCATAAATCTACCAGTTTATTACATTTTATATGAATAGCTGTTAAAATGAAACAATATCAGTTATTGCGAGAAAGATGACACCGAATATATTCCGAACGAAATAAATGTTGTTTAATTCTTAGAAAACTGTTTTAATTAGATAAATCTTTCTTAAGCTAATAAGTCCGATAAGTACTGTTTTCTTTTTTCAATTATTATTCTTAAACATTATTATTTTTCTTTTTTTCAGCGTCGAATTACCCAATAAACTGACCGGTTCCAACAAAACTCCGGGCAGTCTCATTACCGACGACTAATCCAAGAGCGCCATTAGGCGACTTGGATATTGGTTTGAGTAATTGCTGGACAGGTAGGGTGGAGCATACGATAGGATGGATGAATACGATAATTGAGTCTCACCCAGAGTCACAAATCGAGATAGACATTGCAAGTACTATATAGAATATAGTAGCATTTCAGCAAGTCACATTTCTAGTACCTTGTAATTTCTCAAGAGCAAGAAGAACTTTAAACAATCTAAACCAGTGTTTCCCAACCATTTTTAGGCCATGCCCCACCTTAACATTTTTTTGTTAAATTTGTCACCGATATCTAGCATTGCATTTAAAGAACCCAAAGCGAACAGATTAAAATGGGTTCTACTGAGTGGTAGAGCCACGCTGTAGAGAGTTTTTTCTACAGCATGAATAGGCTGGCTCGACCGGGTCATAACCACTGTCTCACAGAAAACCGACGTAAAGTAGTGACTTGCTGCTGCGTTTCGTACGGTGAGTGAGATATCCGGAAGCCCAAATCCCCTCCCCTTCCCAATCCCTAATTATCCCTTTCCTTTAAGGTCGGCAACGCGCCCATCATTCTTCTGGTGGTGGGCGTACATGGGCGGTGGAGATCACTTACCATCAGGTGACCCACTTGCTCGTTTGTCGGACTATGCTATAAAAAATCGTGTAGAGTCCATTTTTAAATTGCCCTCCTTAACTATCAAATTGCCCCCCCGTGGGGCGTGGGCCCCACGTTGGGAAACGCTGCTCTATACGATTTTTGACATTACTTTACAGCACAAAAACTCATTTTACATGTATTTGACTGAAGTCTCACTGCGGTAACTTCGTGTGAAGACTATCAAATTAAGCGTGCGAAAAATTATACGCAAAATTTCATACTTTTATCTCGGCGTGCTAAGTACACTTGCGATATCTATTCAGATGTCTGTGGTTTCATAGTTCACCTGGGTGTTCGGTTAAAACTTGATTAAAAGTATCGCGTTTTTATCACACCTATGATCGCCATTTGGCAGACCTTAGGTGATAGCGCTAGATAACAAAATTACGTCATCCACTAGGGTCTCGTCAGCAGCTTCCTTATTTTATTTTTTAATAATAATATACAATTCCTATCTCCGAGCTTCCACTAACGAACCTTGGCTTTGCATGAGTGATGATATTCCTCCCTGAAGGCAAATTTTCTTTGTCTTTTTCATATAATAATCTTTTTGACCTCATCATATCGGCACGTGTTTATGTACATTTGATACACGTATGTTGTTGAGATTTATTATACATAATGTATACGTGCTATTGTATGAGAAAATGGATCGCAAATGAGAACGCTTACATAATGTCAAACGTCGAAGGTATAGGCAGATATATCTCTACAGTAATAATTTAATTATAGATACGTAATATTAACCGAAATGGTTGAATGACATGATCCCTCAGTAATACTTGTATGTATCGGATTAATACGAAAGACCTCGGACGGATAATCACGAGTTTTCGATACGAAAAATGAGTTGCACAAGAACGGATTTAGGGCCCGATTGGCGATCTGCCGTGTCACACCAATATCATGTCACTCACGAGAGGTTGAATTGAGAAAATCGACTTTTAAGATTTTAAAACATTTTTGATCTTAAATCCTAAATGATAAGATTATTTATTTGAAAAACGTTATGTCCACATTAGTATAGGTGCAAAATAATAAATTTTGTTTGTTTTTGGACGACATTATAATTTAGTAAAACATAATTGGGAATAAAGCACTTACGCGTAATCACAAAATTCATAAAATGTGGTCACGAGACGTCCTGCAACTTAAGATACATGATGTCGTGTACAGCAGACTAAACGTGATTAATATATTATCTCATGTAAGTCTAATATACATGAGTTATACAAATATAATAAATAGTATCTATAAACATTATTATATTGACAGAATGGGTATAAATAGGTAGTCATTATAATCATAAATTTACTTATAATAATTATTGAAAAAACATCAAAGCGCCAAGTCTACACGATGTAAATAAAATAATAAACATTCTTGTCTTCGTATAAGTAAATGTTTTTGGTAAAGAACTGAGATCATTAAAATAATTCAAAATACTCTAGTTATTTACTAGGTTAGTACAATATTTGTTCTTCTTTATAATAGGTATTTACATACCCCACAGTAAGATACGAGTCTTGTGTCTCTCACTCTCCCATTATTATTGAAAGTCCGATCACGCCAAAGCATTAGCACCAAAATACATTGTTCACCAGATGGACTATAAGTATCAGACCTGATGATTAATTACAAGTTTCATCAACCCTCAGTTAAAGTTATTTTAACAAGCAATGGTTGAGGTCATTGCAGATATAGATATAGACATTTGGATAGTCCGTCATTGTACCAGGCGTTATCCCGGCTTAATGCCACGCTTCGCCATCCCATGATGGTTTGACGATAGATTTGGTATTAAGTGGGGTAACCTGCCGTCTGACCGCTACAACCCGCAACGAGAATCAAGTTGCGGCATTGCCTCGTCCGTTAATCAGCATAGTGTACCATATACAGGTTGTTATTTGGCTTAAAATATTAGTAGCCCCATTCACTCTTATTTTGATGGTACTGAAATGATACAATCTTTATAACGTAAACCATTGTTTTTACCTTACCCTTAGTCTTAACTGACGGATGGTTCAACCAACAATAAGAGGCGTTGTTTGATGACCTATTTGTCGAATAAAAGCACACAAAACCTCATTTACAAGTCCATTAAGATATTGCTTATAACAGCTTGTATAGGCTCTTTACAGACTGAGGGTATTGTTTCATACACATTACCCATTAGTACGTCGTAAGTAATTCTTAGTTAAAGTGGTAGAACGACGTATGAGGTTGAGCAAAAATATAACTTGATGCTTTCGTGTTTAGACATTTTTATATTACCAGTACAATTTTACCTACCTACAATATTGTACACCATTATAAATAGCTATCTAATAATGAAGCTGCGTAATTAAGTAAAACTAGAACAGGTTCTTGGGAACTATTCTGCAATGTCCCTAAAATTAAACTAAATTATACCTTGAGGCTTTAAAGGGTAATTATTTATAGACAACTTGTCTGTTACAGGCATAGCTTGCATATCTTTACATTGTTACTTTGACCCTTTCAGAGCAAGCAAAGCATCCATGTCCAAAATGTCTCACACAGTATTTCCATCTCTGTTATTCGGAGAACATAATTACATAGCGCTGACAAAACAACCTCAGACTTTAACTTCTGAAAATGCTACGTTTAACTAATGGAATTAATTCAGGCCTTTCCAAAAAAGCACAATGTTTTTAGACTACTAAAAAAACTGCGCCTTGTTTCTCTATAATGGGGAAACATCTTGTATTATATAAATGAATATCATAATTTTCACAAGTGCTTATCAAAATGAGATATTAAAATAATTTCTAAACAGATTTTTTTTTCCGGGAGAGTATATCTGCTTGTAGTTTATAAATTTGTGTGTGTGCTGTAGGAAAAAACAAAAGGGTTTCGTACCTACCACCATAGTTACATTTTAGCTTGTTGTTTATTTATTATCTAATGAAAAATCCACCATAATAACGCATATTTTAAGAACATTTCAGTCACCTGTCTATTATAGCCTAAGATCCGGCAGTAGAATCTCTACGTTCATGACGTAGATGCTCAAGCTCAAATTTCTACATTCATTTTCGAATAGGACAATACATTGATCATAGGGTGCCAGTCAAAAAGTGTTTTTTGAATTCTCTACATACATAGCTGTGTAATAGGAACAATGTTTTATTTAACTACACCATGAACGATTTTTTTTCCCAAAATGTAATTATATTAAAAAAAAAAAAAATATGCGGGCACTTTTTGACTGGCACCCTATGATCAATGTATTGTCCTGTTCGAAAATGAATGTAGAAATTTGAGCTTGAGCATCTACGTCATGAACGTAGAGATTCTACTGCCGGATCTCGTGCTATTACAATTCAAATATAGAGTCTTAATAGAAATAGCGAAATGGAGACATAGTGACCAAACGCAAGCCTATTATTAATAAAAAAAGCGTTCCGTGAGCACTCGTAAGTTATTAAGAGCACATAGACTTACCTACTGGTAATCGTTTTCTATTTAGCGATACACAACTTACGAACTGCAAATTCTCAGAAGCTCTAAAGCCTACAAACTTTGTATTTGACAAGTTGATTACTTATAGGTTATAGGCGCCCATTAAGAAAGGACATTACAGAGAGCCAATCTCTAAACTTTAAACTAGAGTAAACTGTAAGAGGTGGCTTCAAATAACTCATTAAAATGAGAGCCACCGGGATTCTCAAGAGAGCGTAGCAACTAGCAAAATCTAACAAGTGTATAAATTATACCAAATCCAACTTTATAAATGCCTAATTTAATACAGCAATGAAAGGAACAAACTGAAATGTAAAACATACCGTAATATTATTGTATAAATAAGTTATGTGCCTTTATAAACAAGGTACAACGTAAACCACGAGATACAAGGAAACTTTCCAACAATGGTGAAGCATAAACTTTTTACAAGGTTCTTTAAAAATTCATTATTTGTCACCCACGGGTATTTGTGACAAAACTTTATGAACGAAATCTGGTATGAAAAGAAATATTTCTAATCTAAGTATTAATTACCGGTCTTGCCTTGCGGCTCCGCTTGCCTGTCTATTCCCGATTCACTTTACGCCCATAAATTGTCTCTATGCAAAAATACATGTCGATCTGTTGCTAGTTGCTGCGTAATAGAAGGACAAAGCAACAAACAAGCTTTCGCATTTTACAGCCTCCGTGGCGCAGCGGGCGAGTAGCCGGCTGTGAAGCGAGAGGCCGCGGGTTCGATCCCCGCACCGAGACAGATGTTTGTGTGATCCACCAATATTTGTCTCAGGGTCTGGTTGTTGTAAGACCGAAAGTCTCTCGTAGTTCCTCATACCCGCGACACAAGACTCGTATCTTACTGTGGGGTCAGGACTATGTATGTGACTGTTGGGTGTATTTATTTATTTATTTATAAAGATAGTATAAATTTTAATATATAAAATAACGTTTCAGAATCGTAAAAATTGGGTGATTCACTCTTGGTAGTTTGTTTTGATATTACTCTCTTATTAATATTAGTACATCATCCGTTAATCACCAATGTCACTTAATATTACTTTACAAAATGATTAATTACACGGCGATAACTTAAGAATTTAATTCATTTGCATAACGTCATTAAGGACCAGTATTAATTAAAATTAATTAACAAAACTTGATAGTAGAGAATAAGTTACCATCAAGCGAAAAAACATCCTAAGGAAAACAGAAAATTTATGTCAAGCCAAGAATATCCAGGAACAAGGTCTAGTTACGCACCCTAGCATTAATTAACCCGTCGACAATAAAACAACAAGCCTTGTAAATTTACACCAATTTACAACTGCGAACGTTTATTCATAACAATCGTTTAGTTTTACCAACTTTAAATTCAACCAAACTAATATTATACCAGATTCACCAACTGCTAGTTGTTCTAATGGACTATCAGAATAATAATGGGTTAATAATGAAGATAAAGCTTTGTAAGTTGTAATACGCAAATATGTAAATTTTCTTGACCTTAATGTAATGTGTGTTGTTTGAGTTAGTACCAGGATTACTCTGAATTGAAACAGGTCTAAAGTAAACCTAATTCCATCGTTTTTTTTTTTCATAACAAGCGGACACGGATTCAAACCATCATAAAACCTTAAGTTGAAACTTATGTTGTTTGGTAGCAATAATGTAGGGATTTGTAACAGTTTATTGGTCTCAACACCAACTGACGGCGCTAAGAAATTTGTAAATCTTTATCTGTGTTTTGCAGAGAACATATTATTTTATTTAATACGTACGCGGTACGACTGCTTACTGAGGTGTCAGGTTCGATCCCCGGGTCGGGTAAAAGTGATATCACTTACTATCAAGTGGTTCTGCTATGTTTAAATATTTATTATAGTTACTTGTCCTGAATGATAGACTGATTCAACAACACAGAGCCTAAACCGCTTGGGCTACACCAACTTGAAATTTTGACAGTTGACGCCTTTTATGTTGTAAGTATCCATTAAGGAAGGATTTTTGGAAAATTTACCCCAAACAGGGTAAAATAAAGTTTTACCGGATCGGGTGGATCACGCTGGCGGAGCCGCGAGCAAAACAGCAGGCAGCCTCCGTGGCGTAGTGGGCGAGTACCCGGCTGCGAAATATGAGGCCGCAGGCTCAATCCCCGCGCCGAGACAAATGTTTGTGTTATCCACAAATATTTGTTTGAGGGCTGGGTGTTGTGACACCGAAAGTCTTTCGTAGTTCCTAATACCCACGACACAAGACTCGTATCTTACTGTGTGGTGAGGACTATGTATGTGACTGTTGGGTGGATAAATAAAAACTAGCCTTATTTGTTAGGGTTAGGCGTGAACACACATAAAAATATATACAGCCGAGTTTGAGAGCTTCCTCCTTTTTAAGTCGGTTAAAACAGCAAATGAAATTTACTACATCCTATTAATAGTAAAACTGAATGATGGAACGAGCTTTGCGTAAAAATAAAAGAGCGAGAACCCAGGCCTTGTCTGGAACTGATAAACATAATCAGCACTCGACATTATCTCCAAATACGTCTAATATTCAATGTAATTTTGTTTCATTTTGTTTCCACTCGACATTCTAGTGCGTAAGCTGCAATAACTACGCGTTTTAAATACTGGTGTGGTGCTATGTATTTTTTTTTTTTATCCTGGCTCGGCAAAGTGACTACGCCACACCTGATGGTAAGTGTAGCGCAATCCAAGAATAGTGTCGACCAACGATAAACAATGTGTCCATCGTAGGTCGGCAAGATCATGCCGGCCTGCCAAAGGGCCAAGGAGGAGGGGAAGGAAAAAGGGACGGGAAAAGGGTTACGATCAGGGGGCAAGCCCCCTGGGGAGAACCGGATATACACTAGCTGACCCTGGAATGCGACCCACACATGGTGGGCCACTATGGCAGGTTTTAGCACCAGTGTACGGTGGTCGCTATCCGGTCGGATACAAGTATCCTCCCACCAGCGACGTTAACTACGCGTTTCAGATCCTGGTGTGGTGCTGCTTATTTCAAACACTATGTCTTTTCTCGTTCATACTTATTGGACCATTTACATGAGACCAATCCATTAAACACATAATAATGGGTAATAGAGAATATCTATACACATTGCCTGAATAGAGACAGTCCAGAATGAAACGTGAATGTATGAATAATGACTAACTAATGGTCTAAAATTAATGCATCGTCTTAATCAATGGCCTCGTGTAATTGGTTTATCATGGTGGCATTCACATTATGGCTTAGCTTACGAGCCTATTACGAATGGTAGAGCCACGCTGTAGACGGTTTAGTGTAGACGGCTCGACCGGGTCGTTACCACTGTCTCACAGGAAACCAACGTAAAGTAGCAGCTTGCTGCTGCGTTTCGTATGGTGAGTGAGATATCCGGAGGCCCAAATCCCCCTCCCCTTCCCAATCCCTAATTATCCCTTTTCTTTAAGGTCGGCAACGCACCCATGATTCTTCTGGTATTGTGGGCGTACATGGGCAGTGGAGATCGCTTACCATCAGGTGACCCACTTGCTCGTTTGCTGGCCTATACTATAAAAAAAACCCTATAGCGCTTCTGAAATGTTTGCACATTTAACGCCATACACATTAAACGGGTCGCATCCTTTATGTCTAGAGTTGACGCATGTTAAAACACAATTATTATAAGTCGGGCTGATGCTGACGGCAACATATAGACACTGGGTGAAGGTGGAAATTGTCTATGATGTTTTATAGGTATCTACTTATGTTTTTTATTTTTGTGATATGGATCTTGGGTCTGCAATAAAGGTTTATTATTATTATAAACCAAAAGAACATTTTAGAAAATGTAGAGTCGCTCAGTGTGAACCATCAAGTGGTATATGGAACCATCACACAACACCAGTAATAAAATAAAACCACGTCAGAAAGTCAACATAATACTGAAAGTATAATTTCTCGTTACTCCAACAAAGCTGTGACGTAGGCTTTTATTTATCAATGAAGTGCCATTAATAAACGTTTACCCACAATCTCGTTAAAACGTTTATCCTGACATGACCTTATAACAAACACACAGGCATGAAAAATTGCGTCCAAGTACATACATATACGTACATAGATCCAGCGTACAGCGCGCTTAGCGTGTGTTGGTAGTAAGCCGTATAGTATGTTTGCGTAGATAGGTATCACATTTTTGTTTTTTTTTGTTTGCCGCTATGCTGATAGTCTGATGCGAATCGGCTGTTTTCAGCTTAACCGGACTTTCGGGTGAGCGGTTTAGGCGCTCTCAACCCTTACATTGAAGCAACCTCACTGAGGGCACCCACTGTGGGGAACGAACCTCGGCTCAGAACGGTCGCTGCGGGACGGCAGAGACATCGCGACTATTGGTTTTGGGGGAGTTTAAAAACGACTAATCATCACCGGCTCGCGGGCTGGTACTAGATTTGGGGATGCGGGGAACGCGGCGAGGACCTCGGTGGCGAGGACGGTACATCAGTCGTATGATAGGTTCCACCGATGTATCTTTTATTTAAAGCGTAGGCCGGTTAACGAACAAGTGGGTCACCTAGTAAAAGGTGATCTTCATATAGCGTAGATCGGCTAACGAGTAAGTGAGTCACCTAATGGGAGCTGATCTCCACTGCACATGAACACCCACAACACCTGAAGAATCATGGACGCGTTCCCGGCATTAAAGAGAAGGAATAATTTACGCATGGGAAGGGAAGGCGAAGGGGAAGTAGAGATAGCTCAGCGGGGAGTTTCAACTGCCAGTCAAGACAAAAGTCGCAGGTTTGAAGCCAGCCCCGAATGCATGCTTTATTGGTGAAGGAAACATCGTGAGGAAACCGGTGAATTTCTCCACATGAATTTCGAAACTATGTGAAGTCTGCTAAGCCGCATCAGGGCACCGTGGTGGACTTAACCCTTAAGCTAGTATTATTATTATAAGAGAAGGAGGGCCTGGACCCTAGGATGTCTCCGGATATTTCTGCCTCAGTGACACAGTTGTAATGCGTAGGTACACGGTACGACTGCTATGCTGAGGTCTTTGGTTCGATCGCCTGGTCGGGTAATATGTGTGTGTAATCAGTTCGTATGTAAGTTGTAAAGGTTGTAAAAAGGGGTAAGTTTGAATATATTATGTATGATCATAATCATCATCAGCCACAGGACGTCCACTGCTGAACATAGGCCTCCCCCAAATATTTTCAGACCAACCTGTTGGAAGCGGCCTGCATCCAGCGAATATTTGTATAGCCGGAGAAAATTACAGTGTCATATTCGATTAGGTTAATAATTACATTCTCTTTACATTTAATGAATAGTATTTTGTATAAAAAAGGATATTTTAAAATAAAAAAAAAACATTTTCATTATTACCACAATTAACAAAATAATTGTTTTCCATCCCAAAAAAAACTAATTCAGCTTCAGAGGTACGTTCTTATTTCCTGCGGCCATTCCACTGGCAATCCCCTTTGTATTTCGTGTTCTTTTTAATTTTTTCTGCTGTAATAACACATTTTCTGGGAAAATTTCAGCCGATTGTCTATTGCTGTTCAAAACATAGAGGCTTTTACAGTTAGGCCAGACAGCACGGCACAGGTTTTGTGATAGGGTTCCGTAATAATATTATAGACGTACTAATTCGTAAAAATCTAGTTAGAATTGATCTGAATACTAAACACATTATATATTTTTTATTACAACTATATTTTCTTTATGTACTTAGTAAATACTGTGTCATTTTAGCGAACTTTATATTTCAGATTATAGAAATACGAATAAATAAATGCGTATTGCGTACACGGTACGACTCCTGAGCTGAGGTCTCAGGTTCGATTCCCGAGTCGAGTCTTTCTATTACGAAATACTCAGTATCAACTAGAGTCTGGAATTGTACCCGGTATGTGGAATAGGCTCGCCCTCTATCACATCATGGAATGGAAATACGCTCAGCGAAATATGGCTATATGGATTACATCTCTGCTTCCGCTTCGGCGATTACAGGCGTGAGTGCGTATGTATTTTTATAACCTAATTCGTTTTATAACTTAAAATAGTATTGATATGTTATTTATTACCTAATTAATGGCCGACACCTGCACAAGAACTTATTTTCGGCGAGGTGAGAGCAATAGTTTGTCTTGTTTTATTTGTGCTAACTTGCCTTTACTAAATCTAAAATTAAACATGATTTTCGACCATGTTGTTTTAATTAATTAAGATACCTACAAATCACAGACGTCTGGAATATTAAAATTATTTTTTAAATTACTCAAAGTCCACATACAAATTGATTTGTAATAGCCAGTGTTTTGTCTTCCTTTTTTAAATTAAAAAATGTATAGACAATTAAAGATAGAAATTACAAAACGGCAATAGACAAATTCATTGTTTATATAATATTGCCACATAATATCTATATAAATCTCACCTCTTTTTTAAAAATCCATCCAATATTCCACGTTCTTTTTTCAAACCACAAATCACTGGTCGTGAATGTTAGTAAAATTGTTATGAACTTTTATCGAGGTTTGGTCGGGATAATGTCGGATAGGACGGGCGAAACAGCCCGTCGGTTGGCGCGCAAGACGGCGAACAACTGAGATTCGACTGTATACATTTTCCTCACGCGCCGCTGTTTGGCGTTATTACGTTGAACACTTGACATCTTTTCTATTTTATTTTGCCTGTTATCTTTTCTATTTTATTTTGCCTGTTATCGACATGTGACAGTATTATTTTATCCCATACTATTGAACAATGGATATTACGCGACGTACAATCGGATTTCATGTTCCATTGTATCACTTGGCGTGCTTTTATCCATATTAAATTGCAAAGGCCCCTGTCAGATCTTTTTTCGGATGTGTATAAGGTCTTTGGTGTCGGGAAAAGATTAATGACGTAAAGAAAATATGGTTCATAGTTCTTCTGACTATCCTAAATATAGTTTTTTTTATACATAGTGTGGTCGTATATTCTGTCTGAATGATAAGCGGAAATCTTAAGTAATATTTTTTCTTTATATTAATACGTGAAGACATATTTAAAGTTTACATGGAGGAGGAGTGCTAAGAGTTATCAAGATTAAATTAAATAATAAATGTATTGTTTACGCTCACACTGACAATGATAAATATTTAATTTGTGGGGCTCGCATCTGACACAATAGAATAAAATTTAATAAGTTTATGATTATAGACGTAGAATTTTGACCGCTACTTGACCACAGTGATCAAAAAACAATTATATTACACGAACTTTGGCACGGCCTCTGAAATTCAAACGCAATTGAACGATATCTTAATATGAACTTTATAAAAATCCACTTTTAACAGATTTCAATAAAGGCAATTCCTAATTCTGTATATATTTTATATACGTTCACGCATATCTCCGAGATGCATTGATTTCGATGGCTATTTTTTTAATTAGAAAGACTTTTTCTGTAGTACTCCCATACAAATATGGAAAATGGGAAACATCTTACGGGAGAACATCAAACGCTCTGCAACCCCCAATTTTAACTGATGAGAAAAATCGGCGGAGATGTTCAATTCGAAGGGTTAATTTTTTGTTTTTAGTATTAGTACTCGGTTTTTGATATTTCTAACTTATAAAGTAATTTGTATAAAGTATAAAGTAATTCTAGAGTGGCAGAGCCACGCTGTGTAGAGTGGTAGAGCCACGCTGTAGACAGTTTTGTCTACAGCATGAATGGGCTGGCTCGACCGGATCGTCCCCACTGTCTCACAGAAAACCGACGTAAAGTAGTGGCTTGCTGCTGCGTTTCGTACGGTGAGTGAGATAACCGGAAGCCCAAATCCCCTCCCCTTCCCAATCCCTAATTATCCCTTTCCTTTAAGGTTGGCAACGCGCCCATGACTCTTCTGGTGGTGGGCGTACATGGGCGGTGGAGATCACTTACCATCAGGGACCCACTTGCTCGTTTGCCGGCCTATGCTATAAAAAAAATAAAAAAAAATTGCCGCCACGCATCCCTTTCCTGCGCTGTTCGCATCCAGTTCGATCCAGCCACCTTCTTCACGTCGTCCTTCCAACGCATCTGCGGTCCCCCCCTGGGGCCCTTTTCACCCCAGCACCACCACTCTATGATAGTTAAAATTATTCATTTAACTAAAATGTAAAATTAATATCATTGTTGACGTATAATAATTTATTCATTACTTAGGGAGAGACGCCGAAAATAATCTAAAGCTTTCGAACCTATTAACGGCCAACGTACAAAATGTTCGGAAATAACTTTAGGTTCAAGTTTTGCTTAAACTTTAAATAAAGGGAACGATAAAGCCATACTGGTGGATCGAAATCTATTAAGCGTGTGGTCTTATGGCAAAAGATTAGCGTTTACAATTACTGTTATTCTTATCTAATTACTTCACCGTTTTTTAGAAACAAGGAGGAATCGATTGTATATTTTAACCTGTCAAGAAAACGCTGTAAATTTTTAATTGGTCGCAATTTTTACAAAGTATACGATTTGGATTCTTTTTTCACTCGAAAGGGTTTAAATAGCTCAATAAATCACACACAATTTAAACTTCTAAACGAAATATCTTGTATTCAATGTAAACGACAGAAAACAGTGTCATGCAGTTGACCAAATTGCTGAAGGCCATAATAAATCTCATCGAAACATGTCTTGAGAGTCTCAACTCCATTCATGGTAATCCACAGATTATCCTATCACTCCGACCACACATTTTTGGGTATTACAAGCGAGAATATATATTTCTGCTACCGGCAACTTACAAAGCCGTAATAACAGCCTCCAAAAATACGTTGTTTACTTGCGGCATAGACTTGCGCGAAGTATCGAGAATCGTGGGGAGATACAAACCACCCAAGTTTATACGAGTCATACTCGTGAACAAAGGGTTCTCTATGATTCCTCTTTAATATTTCTTCTTGCTCTTAAACCATTTGTTAATATATCCGCCTTAATAACACGTCTTACTTTTTGAAAATTTCAGCCGGCTATCTATCACGGTTCAAAAGAGAAAGCCTTTAAAGAGTTTTCATACCATTGACGTTATCAAGATTGTTTTGTCATTAATTCATACCGGACGCGAAATAAATATACCCCGGATCCCTCGTATCACATCACGGGACGGAAATAAGTTCGGCGATATGTGGGTATGGATATGTGGATATGTGTGTATAGCTCTGCCTACCCCTTAGGGTATTACAGGTGTGGATGCGTATGTATGTAAAATAACTGATTCTAGATGGCACAAAATGTGTAAATTATTAATTAAGTGTTAAATATATATTTTCCTACTTTGGTAACGCGACACAGAATAACAATTTCAGTACAATGTTTTAACTCAAAAACAACATCCAATTTAGTACGAAATGAACATATTTACGTTTAATCCACAAGCTTCTTTGAATAGAATTATGGATTGAAAACACTCTAAACGAAACTGCTGCCATATCTTTGGCCCACTACTTTCATGAAATTGTAATTTGTTGGTTTTGTTAAAGAAAAATACTGATGTGATGACGGAGTACGGAGTAAAAAATTAAACTTCTCAACTGCTTACCCATTGAGATTGTGTTAGAATTCACATACCGTAGCTGCATATGTTGAAAATACAAAATATAAATTTTAACAAAAATAAAAATCGATTTTATAAAAATAACATTGCAAAGTCAAAAATAACAATTTCTGTTAACCGGTAGCGGCACATGCACCTACTCCATAGAGAACAAGAGATATTATTATTTTTAACTTTTCAGCGTTATTTTTGAAGTAGGTTTAAAAGTTATTTTTATTTCTAAGCTTCTTTTTATCAGTTTTATTTTTATCACAAAGGTTTAGTCGAACACATTTTAAGTTAGTGGACGGCTTTGTAGCAGACTGCAGTATGCGTCATAATATTTTTGTAAAAATAGAAACTCTTTTAAATTGCTGAGTACGCATCGAGCGAACCCTCGCTACGCAGAAATCGAAATAAATATTCAATGTGCGACATCCTATCATAATAAGATTTGTAATAAGTTGTGTTTGAATTATGTATTAGCGTTTGCTGGCGTCTCTCAGTAAATCAAAGTGCTTCTAGTGACAAGGCTCAAGCGTGCTGTTGTGGAATTAAAATTTATCATTGAACGAAAGGATTGGCTTCTATAATATAATGAATAGCTTAGAATAGGCTACAGATATTAATATGATTATGTATTTTATATTGTGGTATTATGAAAAATCACTGCTGCCAATAGGCAGTGTACTATGCACTAGGCAGTGTGTAACTGAGAACCGTGAGTTTCTGGGTTCAATTTTGAGTGATAGAGCCACGCTGTAGACAGTTTTGTCTACAGCATGAATGGGCTGGCTCGACCGGGTCGTAAAGTAGCGGCTTGCCGCTGCGTTTAGAACGGTGAGTGAGATATCCAGAAGCCCAAATCCCCTCCCCTTCCCAATCCCTAATTATCCCTTTCTGTTAAGGTCGGCAACGCGCTCATGATTCTTCTGACCCACTTGCTCGTTTCGGCCTATGCTATAGGCCGGCAAACATATAATTTTTTTTATTTATGAAAATCCTAGGTCAGGCAATCACAGTTTGTGTAAAAATAACGGATACGTTTCCCGATATTGGGATTTGCTAGTATGGATAACTTAGCCGCCTGACAATTCATGGGACGGTAGTAAACTCGGCGAAACGTGGGTGCAGTAGTTGTACCTCTGCCTACTCCTCTGGCGATAGAGATGTTCCGAGGATGCTTATAAAAAAATTGCGATGAATTATACCAATGAAATAAAAAAATAAGGACCCAATTCGGTGACAATTATTTATTTACCCATAGAAATTATATTTAGGCCCAATCGGAATCATTTCTCCATATAAATCTCGGATAATAAGATTCGTCTCCTAATGTTACACAACAAGTTGAATTGATCACTGAAGCAGGAAGGGACCGTAAAAGCTCGACGTATTTACGTATTTTTCTGTATATAAGGTAGTTCTTACTTTATGTAGGTAATAAATTTGTAATGTTTACTTGCGACAGTTTTTTCGCATGGTCTTGTTGTTGTATAACCATTGTTTTTTTTACATAAGTTACGTACCTCGTAAACATCGTGAGGAAACCTGCATACCTGAGAACTCGATAAGATTTTTCGAAGGTATGTGAAGTCTACCAACCTGCAATAGGCCAGCGTGGTGGACTAAGGCCTAACCCCTCTCATTCAGGAGAGGAGGCCCGTGCCCAGCAGTATAATACAGGGCTAGTAAAAAAAACGTATCTCAATAAATATTTGCTTGTGATTGGTAAATTACGATGAATTGAGAAATAATCTAAAAAAAACAAGTGTATTGTTACGTATAAAACTGAGATTGCTTGTACATCGAAATACATTTTGGGTAAAATCTTAACATAAAATAAATGTATCCAATGTACATATATACAATATACATAAAACAAAATGTCATTGTAATTAAAAAAAAACTTCAGAAAACCGACTTCATAACTCGAATCGTTTGTGATTATCTGATAAGGAGTTACTCATTTTCTATATTGCTTCATCATCCGATATTTATTAAATTCATACGAAACGCTCTAAGCCCTAGCGAATATAAAAATACTTAAAAATCGGTCCATATACAACGACACTCGGACAATCGGACAATAACCTACAAAGCCAGTTTAATGCAATGTATTTTAAATATCAGCCAATTTTTAATTAATGTGAATTTTTGCTTCGGAATCTTGAAATTATTCGTCTTTTTAACTGTTTCATATAATATTTTTAAAGCACATAGTTAATAATATAATAATAACTTATGTTATAGTAATTTCATATAAACATAATTTATTTTGAATAATTAATTGTTGGAATATAATAGCGTACGTGGGCTTTCGTAAATTTGTTCGTTTTTGTCGAACGCTTTTATTTATTAACTTACTTAAATTAGTCTAGAGCCCTATGGCTCTACACTAATATTGAACATTGACATCAACTCAAGGGCACCATCTAAATTCTTAGACCTTGAAATCGTTGCTAAGTGATGGGGATTGGGTTATTTATGATTAATATGATATGATATTGCCTGGAGCTCCTTATGGTGATTAGAATTAACCATTGGGCAGTGGTCGGCAAACCGCTGATGGTGAAATTTTATAGCCAAATTCATGAATACACGGAGTAGCGAAAAATATGTGTTTTGAGTGGTAGAGCCACGATGTAGACAGTTTTATTTACAGTACGAATGGGCCGACTCGACCGGGTCGTTACCACTATCTCACAGAAAAACGATGTACAGTAGCGGCCTGCTGCTGCGTTTCGTACGGTTAATGAGATATATGGAGGCCCAAATACAATATCCAATCCCTTAATTATCCCTTCCCTTTGAGCTCAACCGTTTGAGCTCAAATCTCAACCGTTTACCGATCGCTGCCTCTTGGGACAGTTCGTAAAACAATAAATAATTACACACATCATTATGACATATAAAAAATAATATCTGTGACGCGAGGGTCGAACCTGCCACCGGTATAAAATTACTCAATGGTTTAATACAGTTCTATATTATTGGAATTAGGCAGTATTTATAAATTTTCCCAATTCTATTCTACTCGGTCTAGTAACTTTTGCGTGATGCTCGAACAAACAAAAATATTATCTAAATCCGTGATTGATTAACATCCAAGTTCACAAACCCACAAACATCGTAACTTTCACATTTATAATAATATATGGGAAGTAAGTTAGTGATGGATTTATTACTATACTGTACTGAGAAATAAGAATCCTACGGACAAGTCTATGTTTGCACATAACATATCACTGTCTTGGATGGAATGAAGAAAAAAATGTCTGGGAAAGTAATCATATCGCTAGCTTTACCCAACGGTACTTCATGAAGAAAAACTAGACCCTAAACAAAATGGATTCAAAAATAGGTATAATTTATCAGTAGGGTTATATTGTCAAAAAAAAGTCGGGATAAAATAGACAAAACAGTGTAGCTTTGAGAAATGCTATGAGAAAGGTTGCTACTAGATTATGTACGTGTACAAACCTTTAACATTTCTGTGACTTATATTTGATTATGTCACGGCATAATTATTACCCCTTCCAGTGGTTTGCCGTAAGTTACTGGGTTCATAACCCAGGTAAGAGTTACGATTAGAAATTATGAACGATTCGGCGATAACCTAAGTCCCTATTATTTCAAACCCAAAAATACCTCGAGTTTCCTAAATCCAATTCATTTCCATAATAGAGATACCTTTTTTACTGTGTTATTCATGGCGGCTGGTGAACTTACCATCAGGCTGTCCACGTGCATCTTTTCCACTCATTGCTTCGTTAAACTCTAAATTTATTCCAAAATTTTACATCTTTTAAATACTTTGAAAAACATGATTTTCTGTTCGGATTTTTTCAGTTGTTCAGTTACTTTCCCAGTATATTTTAAAAAATTCTTAGTATAGCCTTCGTATTGAGATTTCGAATACTAATCATCCATCATTGTCCAATCATCTAAGTAAAATATGTCTTCCAAGTTTTTCGTTTTGCCATTTCTTTCAGTTTATAGAAAAGTTTACGAGGATGCGTGACGGAATTTATCAGGTGCGTCGAAAGCATTGAAGCAGTAATTCAGGTAATAAAATTAAATTACAACCACTAATGAAACTTAGTTTCTCAATTTCATTACAGCTATAAAGTAACAATAAGTATTCGGTTTGCAATAAAATTTGTTAGCAACGAGGTGCTTAGTTTATAGCTTATGTTTATTATTTAATACTGCAACAGTTATATTTTGGGTGGGTTTTACTCAGGCAGGTCCATAAACCACTTACACAAGCCCAATTTATTGATCGACGACGCATCTACGATTGCTCTAGAATATCGTTCGCTGTAATATTTTTATAAGTGTTGACATGGCATGGGGTTGTTTGCTGGTGGTAGGATATTCATATCCACCCGGATAGCGACCACCGTACATATGGTGTTAAAACCTGCCATAGTGATCCACACGCTTTGTGTGGGTCGCGTTCCAGAATCAGCCAGTGTATATCCGGTTCTCCCGAGGGGCTTGCGACAGTAATATAAAAAATCCACGATTATCAGCGAGAAAGAGCTTTTAAACACCTCATTTAACGCGATGTCATTCATAAAAGGGATTAATTAAAAATAATGACGTTTTAATTTTCTATGTGCAAACAGAAATATCACGAGATCGAAGACGGGAGCAAAAGTCAGTGAGATATGAAATTAAATTATAACTTTATGTAGACTTCACTGACTAAACAGTCGACTTATTAGCTTAATTAAAATGCGTTAGGTGTTACTCTTAATAAAGCCTACATTAATTAGTAAGCACTAAGCGTTGTTGTTAATGCCTATTTACTTCAAACAATATTTAGTTTAATTTTTTTGGGACGAATAGCAGTCATCATTTTAGTTAAACGTTTTCATTTAGGAATTTGTTTTATTAAATTATTAATCATTATTATTAATAATATTAATTATTAATATAAATTTTATTAATATTAATAATATTTAGAAGACTATTTTCGGCTTGCTGATGCATACATATATAATTACCCCACAAAACATAAGTAAGAAAAAAACTAACAAATACTGCCAAGTTCATACCGACGCGACGTCCAATAAAATGGGAAATGAAAATATTACATCACATGCAATTTGATTGAAGCCTGAAAGTAATCAAATATACGTTTTCCGTACCTTGGCCGGTATCCACGGCGACGCGCAGTAAAATGTATTGACTGATAGAAATACCGTCTCGATATTTCCATACATCTTGCTAATGGTTAAAAATAGAGTTATTGAAAGAAGTAAAATATTAAGACCTAATAATAATAACCTAATAAAATATTAAGAAATAATAAAAATAGTACAGATGAGAAAATTTCCGGGTAATATTTTGTCACTTATTTTGACCAATCCTATTATTACTATTTCCTCTTAGTTCAATAGCTACCAACTTTCTTTTGGGTAAATATATACTTGAAATAAAAGTAAAAATGTATTGTTTAATCAACAAATTAATAAGCGTAGAACGCACGAGAAAGGAAAACTTTCTTAAGAAAAATAACTCGAAAACCGATATCTTTTGTTCAGATGCCTACTACTTTCAAGAAATTAATACTGATTGAGTTTGCGGCGTATAATAGAACCAACGCGTTTAATATTACTTACTCATCTATTCGTAAAGGCTTCGCAAAAATGAATAAAAAAATCGCAAAGAAAAACACCATTTATCAATGAATTAAGTACATTTTTACAATCTATGGAAAATGAAAGCCATTTGAATGAATAAACCACTACGATTTTAATTCACAATAATTTATGGCATCATTTGGTTTTTTCGTCATCAAAGAGATTACAACCGAAAGCTAAAGGGTTTTGTGGGTTTCCTAATGAGAATTTATGAGCGTTCATCGTCCTTTTTATGAGTTGAGTACCGAATATTAACATGAATTGAGAGTAAGCGGTCATGCCGGAACCGAGCGGTCAGAACAAGATTGATGATATAACTATACATATTTTTATAAATACACCAAACAGTCAGACACATAGCCTGGTAACTAGGTTAACCTTGTATCATGGGTATCAGGAACTAGTCACTGCGAGGGATAACGGTCCCACAACACCCAGACCCGAAACAATTATTTGTGGATCACATAAATGTCGGTGCGGTAATCGAATCCGCAGCCCCCCCTTCACAGCCACATTACCTACACATGCTACATACCCATTGCACCATGGAGGCTGTGATTTATATATCATGTCCATAAGCTAAATTGTTTTATTCACTCTTTTTAATAGCAAGTACTTTCTAATATTATAGACATAGAAAAAAATGTTTCATAAATGTAAAAGTTAACGATAATAATTTGTATACTGGGGTCTTAGGATTCGTCCATTGGAGGGTGATATTATTTATATTATTAAATTTAATTACAATATTTAAAAATGTAAAAATAATTTTATAATTTGCAAGTTTACTACATCCACAATTAATTTATTTAACACAGGGAAGTACATTTACAGATCTCTCCGAGCACGAGGACAGGATTCACTATTCAGAGATATGTCAGACTCAAAGGCTTAGACCGTCTTATCAACCTAAACTTTAGCGTCAATACGAGTTCGAGGCCGTAGGTTACATACACAGCCACCCTTATAAAAAGCCACGCGCAGTCAGAGGATTAACCTCTGAGGTATCACAATAGAGACATGCGTGACACATGCAACGCATAGGCCTTTATTGTGCACGACGACTGACTGCCCAAAGCACCGCGCGTGAAGGCTGAATCCGCAAATCACCCTATACAGTTTCCACTGTGCATGTATTGCTGATGCACCCACGACATACATTCTACGCGCATTATAAACGTGTAATGCAGCTACGGTTTCAGTGCAAACATCACCGCGGACTTCGCCGCACTGCTCTAGAGAAAGGAATAGCCAATTTGTACGATCTTAGTGAAATAAATATTTTTCCTATAACTAAATCCTTTCTTAACGCACTCTACAGCTAAATCAAGTGTACAACTGTACACACCCTAAGTATTCAGTGTTTTAAAAATCACTGCTCAAACCTTAACTTTTCTTTGTTTAACAGATGCGTATAATCTGCGAACATTTTCTTTCCGCAATGTCACAATATAAATCAAATTTATTACACTTCTTTCGGTCTGTTAGACCCTAATGGGATGGAGGGATGTGCCCTTTGTAAGGTTATGAGGTCATTAGCGCTGTTAAAATGACGTCATACTTAGGTATAAACTTTATTTCATTTTTGAAATGGAGCATCATTATGTTACAGTAAATAGTAACATGATACTATCCCTACTAATGCCTACATAAAATGTACTCTGGTAGTACAATACAAAAACCAAAGTACAGTTCATGTATGCATATTTACTACGCATTCATTGTTCAACGACAACGTGCGCACCATTCAGACGATTTTGTAAAAAGGCTGAAAGATAAGCTGAAGTCTTGCAAAATAATTTACGAGAATGAGTTTTTAAGGTAAGCGCACATTATATCAGGTGGCAGCGTGGCGGAACGGTTAGCATCGCACGAACGGAAACCCGCCGCGCAGTTAATCCGCGATAGTTCATACATACATAGACTCACGCCTGTCTCCCATAGGGGTAGGCAGAGACAACTGACTACCACATGCTACGATCCTTAACACACCACTTTGGCTACTAGAAAATATATATTTTTGTATAGCGATAGTTCATATAAATTATAAACAAGCTATTTGAACGGACTTTATACTGCGATCCGACTTGATGCGTCCCGTGGCAATATATGAGCGCACATTAAGTGGATCACTTGGATGGAAATCTGCCATATAATAATGAGACCCGCTCCACCTAGGCACAGTATTAGATAGTTCATATAAATTGTATAGAAGCGATTTGAGCGGACTTTTGTGCTGAATCTCGACCCGACGCGAACCGTCACTGTATGCGAGAGTATAATATGTCTGGCCTCACCGGAGCGAAGCGGGGCGCAATGGACGAACGGAAATCTGCCTCACGTACTCACGCCTGTAATCCCCGAAGGAGCAGGCAGAAGTATAACTAGTACACCCACATCGCCGAACGTATTTGCGTCTCATGATGGGACAGGGGGCGAGCGCATCGGCATACTATGCGATAATTTATGTAAATTGCGAATGCCGGCCCAATGCAGCGCAATGTGCGAGAACCTTTATGCCGGGTTTTTCAATGCTACAATTTCTTTATACAACCCAGTTAATATAATGTTACTCCACAATCGAAGTATAAACAAAGCGACGTAGCTCCATACGATTTTATTATTTCAAACACAGTCGTTATATATGTGATATACGCCATTATCGAATACATTTGCTATACACATACCTCTGCTCGGGTCTATCTCAGGGCTGTAATCAAAAGGCTCTTTGAAATTATAAATGACTATTTAATTATTAAGGTTTTGTATTCGTCTATATAGGGCCTTACTTATTATCGTTACTTAAGCATTAATTAGTTTAACACTCTTTAATCTTTCTCTGTCAACGTGTTCTATAAAGTGGGTAGAAAGAGACGAAAATAGTGATTTAACTAAGCAGTGCTAAGAAAGTTTATAAGTATGGCCGATAATGTCGTGGTTTAGTTTGACACTTATCCGTGCTAGTATGGACTGTCTTCACTACAGTGAAGATACTTGTGATTTCCACAATTTCCATGCTCTCTGAGATTTTAATCACTGCTATTACTGGAATCAAGTTTAAGGGCTCGCTTAATAGGACCAGTTTTTTTTACATCGGGGTCCTTCAGTTGCGCATATTTTATTCAGAGCTTAAGAAATAAGATGTCTCTTGGCTACAGCATAATTTTAGCGGCAGCACACTAAGGTTTAGAAACCGGGGATATCCTGGGTACAAACCCCAGGTCGGACTATTACAATTTGTGTTTCGGATGTAAACTCAATCATGAGTTGCACGGGATTGGAATTTATGACTGACTTGGTGCCCGATATCGCGATAGACTTACTCTTATATTACCATGGGGTGAATCGTGTTTTACTTTTGTCTACTCCTTCGGGAGTACAGGCGTGAGCTTAAGTTATGGACACGTGTTTTTACGCTTCACTAGCTATTAAATCATTTTGTTACCCCAATTCCCCGAAATGGTCATTCGGTACACCATTCAAAACTTACCAAACTTGCTAAGAACTGAACATTACTCCCAAGAACCGAACATCCAAACTCGATTTAAAAGTCATTACTTAAATAAATGCTTTAGTATTGGTTCTATAACCGTTCAAATGACTTGAATTTCAGTATAAGAGTAACTTTAGCTTAAAAGGTTGAACATCAACAGTCTCCGTGGCCCTGTAAATCCACTAATATTTGTTCCGGGTTGAGGTATTGAAAGACCGAAAGTCACGACACGAAACACGTATATTGGTGTAGGGTCAGGTCAATTTATGTGCGACTCAAAATCAAAATCTTTGTTCACCATGTAAGCTAAGAAAGACAGGTCAAGTACAGAAAAAACATTTGTCATTAATAAGACTAACTTAAAATTAAGGGAACTTTGGAATAACCGCCGCGCTATAAGTTGTCCGGAAAAGGCACATCAACAAGCATGGGAAGAGGGAGGGGATCCTTAAATGTAGATCCTTAAATGATTCACGGACTAGGAGGATATGGAAATCGGGACAAGGGCAAGAAGGAGTAGGGTAAATTAACAATAAATCTGTAATGGTCCGGAGTCCCTGGGCCAGCTGATCCACTTGATTACTATCAAGCTCATTTTCCGTGAGTAGCTTCGTTTCGATGAGACGCTCAACAATTCCCTATGCGAAAATTCTCTATTGTGGTAGCTAACAGAGGTAGCAAGGATAGAATATTTCGATTTGATGATACTCAAAAATTAATTGGAACGAAGTTCCTTACGGCAGGCTTGGAGGGGATAGGGATTTCGCTGCGTGACCGAACTGAAAAAAATGTGATGGTAAAACCGTAAGAAAAATGCGTGGAATAAAAGCGTTAAATGAGACGTGCGCATGCGCGACAGTCCCATAACCAGCCAGCGTTCCTTTTTTAAAATGAAATTCATTCAGCCAGTTATTGTTGAAGTATTTTTATATCTCCTTCGATTTTTAAAAGATTACGCTAGCTCGTTATTATTTATAATTACATAAGTTGATAATAAAAAATGCTATACAATAGCTTTACCGCGGCAGTCTCCGAGTGCCACACGTCTTTTTTTTATTTCTATTTTTTTAGTTTATAATTTTTATTTTATTTGTAGGACAATATGACTGTTAAATTATATGAATATTAACTAAGTAAAAACAAAAAATCAGGTGGTTAGTAATCATACCTATTGGAAGGAGGGGCTTCCAATAGGTATCGATAACGAGGTCATAAAATATTGTCCTACAAATAAAATAATACATTTTTGCGTATCATCAAATCGAAATATTCTATCCTTGCTACCTCTGTTAGCTACTACAATAGAGAATTTTCGCATAGGGAATTGTTGTGCGACTCATCGAAACGAAGCTACTCGCGGAAAATGAGCTTGATAGTAATCAAGTGGATCAGCTGGCCCAGGGACTCCGGACCATAAGGGTTTAAAAGGTAAGGAGATGTGTCGTGACTATTGGGTGTATTAATTATTATTGACAACTTTTCCCACAACGGCGTAGAATACATTGATTACTGATTAGGATAAGTTAAAACAGTACGAGTATAGTATGGCCAGTGAAAAAATCGCTGCATGTATATTTTGTGCCAGGGTAGTGAGAATAACATAACTCTGCATATGCCATACCAACATAGACCTTGTAATTTTTTTTTTATAGCATAGGCCGGCAAACGAGCAAGTGGGTCACCTGATGGTAAGTGATCTCCACCGCCCATGTACGCCCACCACCAGAAGAATCATGGGCGCGTTGCCGACCTTAAAGGAAAGGGATAATTAGGGATTGGGAAGGGGAAGGGATTTGGCCTTCCGGTTATCTCACTCACCGTACGAAACGCAGCAGCGAGCCGCTACTTTACGTCAGTTTGCTGTGAGACAGTGGTAACGATCCGGTCGAGCCAGCTCATTCATGCTGTAGACAAAACGCTGTCTAAAGCGTGGCTCTACCACTCATAATTTTTACATATTATATTATTACATATTACATATAATATTTATAAATTACATTTGATATCTTACGTTTACGCGAATGTTACTCATTAAGAAGACTTTTCAGCCTTCGTGATAGAGAGGCCAGCCACGAAGGCTGAAAAGTCTTCGAAACGTCGGGATCAAAATTAATAAAAAACCGCGATAAAATCCGTTTAAATTAGTTTTATTTTAATTACATTTGAATTAAATTTTATAACAGTTGAAAATGGAGTTCCACAATAATAAACTATGATGTTGATGATGATGATGATCTTCACTTGTTTTTTTCTATTTTTCCTTTGTCTGAAAATCCAAAGACGCTTTTTTTATATTTTTGATTTTTGCTCCCAATAATTATATACGAAACCGGAAGCATCCATTATTCGCAATAACAGCCGGTAGAACGGTTGCGCTATCTAAGTCTCCATTACCTCGCACTCTCAAGGTACTTAACAGATTCCTGGACCCTACACCAAAGTGTGATGTGTTTACGAGGGACAGTAGAATATTATCGTTGGAATGCTTGAGGTTCTGCGAGAATGTTGGATGAATAGCATTAGCATAAATTATAATTATGTTGCGTAGCTCAACTGAATAGTGTAAGTGGTAATTCGTACCGTTCTATTCAAATAAATAAATGTTTCACTAACAAATAATGTTATAACTTAAAGCTAACATTTCCGTTGTTGTTCGAGTTAATCGATAAAACCACATTACCAATTTTGAACTTTGCGCATTATTTATGTGCTCGATCTCATAGAAAATCCTTTGAAGAAACCTATTGATTATTCACTAAGATGTCTGCAAACGCTTTACTGTAATTCATTAATATGTCTGACACAGAACGTTTATTATTTATTAACGTTCATTTTAAAGTTTTTAGTTGCTTATTTGAACCTTCAAAACGAAACATAACTATGCTTAATAGCTGTTGCTTGGCGGCAGAAATAGACAGAACCGACCCAGATTCAATAGACCAAACTATGCGATGGTTACCATATTTTATAGAATTTAATTCAAGTTATTCGTTTTTATTTGCTTGACGCTTTCACAAGTACATAAATCTCTTAAAGTTCCATTAAAGATATAAAAACCGTTTCAATGAGCTCCGATAAAACAATAAAACATGATTCAAGTAACGTTGTAATTTTCAATGGTTTATTATACAATCAAACAGATAATTTAGATGTTCGGCTTCATAACATTTTATTAGATCTGGTAATATTATTAGACCTGATATTGTTCATTGCACAATAGGGTAGTAAACTTATTCTTTTTAATTATTTAAATAAGTAAGTTACGTTACCTCAAACCTATTGCAGTAAGATATAGATCCGTAAAAGAATAAATAAGTTAGACTTCATTCAAACCTGACGGCAAGTGAACTTATTTGATATGACCTCTATCATCCTATACTGCCATTACCGGCACAAGTGAAACAAACGAATTTTGGAATGGAAATATCAATATTTTGATTGAACCGGAGACGGGCATAGGCTAAACAGCATAATATGTCGCTGCTTTTAGACTTAATATGATTTTTATTGTAACGTCTTGCTTTGAGGTACGCGACCGAGACGGGGAGACCGCGATACGTGTCGCCCTCAGTAATACATGAGTCTTGTGTCGTGGATATCAGAAACTACGAAGGACTTTCGGTCTCACCTAGACACGAAACAAATATCTATATTTAGATCAGACAAATATTTGTCTAGGTGCGGGGATCGAACGCGCGGCCTGACCTATCGCAGTCGGCTACCCATCCACTGCGCAACGGAAGCTGACAATTACATTTTATTAGATGTGTCGCTCTCTCTTGTCTCGATAGAGCACCTTGAAACAGGTCTTAACATTGCACATTGTTGCCTCCACCATAAATATTGTAACACTACCGACATGTCACTTGATAGTAGAGTTAACGTCTCCTAGGACCACTAGGCAAAGCGTATTAATTAATAGGGCTTCGGGTTTAACTTATAATAATATTATCTTAAAGATATTAAAGAAAGAAGAAGCAGCGATAGCTCAGCGGGGAGTGGTACGGACTGTCGAGACGAAAGTCCCAGGTTCGAAACCAGCTCCAAGATACACCTCTGACTTTTCTAAGTTACGTGTATATTCATTGTTAATTATCGCTTGCTATAACGGTGAAGGAAACATCGTGAGGAAACCTGCATACCTGAGAACTCGATAAGATTTTTCGAAGGTATGTGAAGTCTGCCAACCCGCATTAGGCCAGCGTGGTGGACTAAGGCCTAACCCCTCTCATTCCGTAGAGGAGGCCCGTGCCCAGCAGTGGGACATGTATAATACAGGACTAGTAAAAAAAAATATATATTATCTTTGGTATTGTAAATTTTACTTCCACTGGACCACAAGGAATGGCAAAGGGTAAGAGAAGCTGACGCATGTTAGTCTTTCTACACTAATAATATAGAGTAACCTCTTGGTTTGTGATTTTTTTAAAGGAAGGTAATCTCCGGAACTACTGATGCGATTCCGAAAATACTTTCATCAATAGAATGCTACATTACCTCTAAGTGATTTAAGTTATTGTTGATTTTGATAAAGATATTTTTATTTCTATGAACATTTTATTAAATATAAAAAAAAACTATGAACATTTATATTATTATTATTATTTTTTTACTACCCTTGTATTATATACGTCCCACTGCTGGACACGTGCCTCCTCTACTGAATGAGAGGGATTAGGCCTTATATATATTAATATAATAATAATCAGTGAAGAGTAAAAATCCTGGCATCGTCTTCCAGAATTCGAAAAGATATTGCGCAAATTGCTGCTTTATAGCTCGGTAGTATCTAATAACAATTATTCTAGGAAGCATACCACTAGCTTAAATGATTGTCATCCCCCATTAATGTCAGGCCCTCAATATAGTCAAATTAAACCATAAAGTACTGAGGTATACCATTTACTATCAGATAAACCAAACGTACGTTGAATCCAGGATATAAAACTTAATCATGTAGCACTGTTATATAATCAATTACATAATATATCTCCCTGTTTGCATAAACCACGTATCAAGAGAGACGGTTATGGATAATTGTAAATTAACTGAAACCGCGATTAGCATAATGTGTTGCGTTAACATTAAAATTATTCTACGAATTTTGGACGAATCATGAAATTTTTGCATCCTATGACTAGATTTCAAGTGCCAAAGTATCTAAAGGTCATCACGGGGTTTTCATATTAAAAGATGTTGAGAATTTTTATAGCTGGGAAACATCTCTGAAAAATAATATCAGAGGGACGAGAGTGGGCCATAGAGCCAGCCCCACATAAAAAAAAAGTATCTAAAGGTTTCTAAAATTTTAATATTTTTATTTTTTGGTTATTTAATTTTAATGAACATGTTTTCAATGAGCTCACGAGAGCCATGTAGGTTTGTAAACTCAAGGCTATGGCGATTCTGGCTGGCTGTTCAGATACCCACGACACAAGACTCGTATCTTACTGTGGGGTCAGGACTATGTATGTGACTGTTAGGTGTATTTTTTTTTTACTAGCCCTGTATTATATACGTCCCACTGCTGGGCACTCTCCTCTACTGAATGAGAGGGATTAGGCCTTAGTCCTCCACGCTGGCCTAATGCGGGTTGGCAGACTTCACATACCTTTGAAAAATCTCATCGAGTTCTCAGGTATGCAGGTTTCCTCACGATGTTTCCTTCACCGTTAAAGCAAGCGATAATTAACAATTAATATACACGTAACTTAGAAAAGTCAGTGGTGTGTGCTCTTGGGGCTGGTTTCGAACCTGCGACTTTCGTCTCGACAGTCCATACCACTCCCCGTTGAGCTATTGCTGCTTGAGTATTTATTATTATTAATATTTTATTTACGACTTTTCTGTCGAATATCTAGTCTGCTGCGACTCGCGGCCTGCGAGCATCTAGCATACTCGTATATAGTCGCTGTCGTAACTGCTAAATTACTCCATATTCAACTAAAATAGCGTACTAACCTTAACTTCACTTTTACGACTACACTGGTGATACTTCAAGTCCTATTTCCAAGCCATCACACCATCATAGGAAATTAAAATGTATACATCCGTTCTTAAGATTTTGGTTGTGTATAATAAACATATTCGACATGAATTACTTGAGTTTACAACATTCTTACGTTACTGTTTATAGAACTGAATGTCGAAGGTTTATCACGAACTTTGTTTATAAATTACAGAGCGTATACAGTATCCATTCATTGTAAAAACATTTACAATATATACGTTACTACAAAACTATTTTTTTTTCATAGTTGAGGTCAACGAGTAAGCAACCTGATGCTGTATCATCTCCACCTTTTTTTTTATAGCATAGGCCGGCAAACGGGCATGTGGGTCACCTGATGGTAAGTGATCTCCACCGCCCATGTACGCCCACCACCAGAAGAATCATGGGCGCGTTGCCGACCTTAAAGGAAAGGGATAATTAGGGATTGGGAAGGGGAGGGGATTTGGGCTTCCGGATATCTCACTCACCGTACGAAACGCAGCAGCAAGCCGCTACTTTACGTTGGTTTTCTATGAGACAGTGGTAATGACCCGGTCGAGCCAGCCCATTCATGTGTAGACAAAACTGTCTACAGCGTGGCTCTACCACTCTCAAATAATAATACCAGAAGAATAGTGATTGCAATGCTGACCTTACAAAAATAGATTTGGGAACGGAAAGAAGAGGTCTGACTTGGGCTTCCCGTAATGTCACAATACGATTTTTTTTTCAAGTTGAATTTTCATGTACATGATTAAAAAGTATTGCTATCTGAAAATGTATCACGTTGATCCTACAATAAAGTGTTGTTAAACTATGTCCACGATCAATAATAGCGATTGTTGCTGTGTGTTACTAATTAAGCTAAGACCATAATAGCGACGTGACGTCACTGAATCTGAATAGATTATGTACCATGACCTCAATACATTTGAATGCAAACTGTATGAATTAGGCATTTGAATCATCATAACACTATAAAACTCTCGTATGCACAAGTCAAATGGTGCGAACGTTGGTATAATAGGAGATTTACATGCATCCTACATTTGACCGCTCGATGAATTTGCTACGTAATATCAACCCAATAACCGCCGGCAGTTGTTATTTTAAAACGATGCAATGTTTTCTTCTGCTCCTGCAAACGGCCAAATTAGGCTGACAATGAATTATGATGTTATATATAGTGTTTGTCTAAAGCTTAGTAAGACAAAACCAAGGCCGGGATAATGCCAGGCAGAAGGAAAGGAAGAAAGCGTTTGTCCAGTCATGTGTATAAACCCGCTACAGACAATAATAAAATAACGAGTCACAAAGGGTAGGGTATATAAAAGAAAAACTTCATACATATATATATACGTCATGTTATAGTCATTGCAGTTTAAAATGTCTACTTTGGTCACACAGCAATGACGAATTTCACTATGAAATAGGTATTCACATTCTTCAGACATCAAAGCATATAAATTGAGACAATTTGAATGTTTAGGCGAAGTATAAACAATGCGTAAGTACATAATAATTTCCGTGTATCGGTTCCAACACAGCGTCACCTTGAGCTAAGTTATTTCGAATTAAATAACTATGTAACTCTCACATGTCGCCATTATACCCAAAACTGTACTGTACTCAATCAAATTAATTGAAAGTTTGTTGTTACTCTAACTTTCCTACACAACATACGTGAGGTTCACAAATATGTTGTAATGAAATCCATACAAACATAAATTTATTGTTTATTTTCAATGTCGCTTTGAATTACATTCATAAGTTTTCATGTTACTTAATTACATTATGTAAAAGTTAATGAAACGAACGAAGTTTATGAAACGACATTGTAAGGTACTTAGGGTAAACTTCGATAAACGACGGATGGTGAAATTTGGGAAAAATAAGCCACTTATATAAGTTTTACATCTTTTATTGGGTCACGCCAGTGACTCAGTACACTGCATCTGACGGTAAATGCAATCCTACTAATATTACAAATGTGAAAGTTGGGATGTATGTGAGTTTGAGAATTTGGATCAATCACGCTACGAAAGGATTGGAATGTTTGGTACACAGGCAAGACCATGACCGGGATTAGGACATAAGTTAATATCCCAGAAAGATACTCTTATTACAGCGCGGAGCGCGGAACGAGCAAAGAGTAAGTACCAGTATGTAAGTAAAACTTGCAAGTCTAACGTTTAATTAAAGGCCGTATTTTTAATTATCTGAAGTTGGAAAGACAAAATATAACTTATATTTTTTGTATTGAACTAACTTTGACTATATTATTATATCTCTCTTCTTCTTTCTATTGGCATTATCTCGACTTAATACCAGAGTCCGCTTTCCAATCATGGTTTGATGGTAGATTTGGTATGACCGACCCTATGTCTGACCCGCAACGGGAGTCTAGTTTCGCCATTGCCTTGTATTTTCTAAAAAGGAAAACATTCTCCATTAGAACCATTCAAGGTAAAAGGCAGACTACATGCACGCAACGTGAACTTGATGGTATAAATCGGTTATCGGGAAAATTGTAATAGTGATTTTCAATATTATATATTTAACTTATTAATGTTTACTAGATACATATTTTAGGTATGTTAGTACTAATTGGTTTTTAACCTAGCTTGACTTAAATAACTACACATATTTGTATGAAAGTTTCTGGAATAGGCGCGGCGTTAGCGGCATTCGAAGAATTTTCAGCAACTATTTACTTTAGCTCATCCACCTGGGTGCCTTTGCTGAAATTCCAAGCAAAAATTAAAATTCTTTAAATGAATTCCGCTCCTTAAGCTAATCATAATTATATTAAAGACCCATTTTTCACCATCACAGCGGTCATGATAAATGCTTTACCTACATCTTGTTTATCACCATCGTTTCAACTTCTTTTTAACACCGACAAAATCTGTCGGTGTGTCGCTGCGCGGTATTGAATGTACCGATTTAAATCCGTTATTTTGTTTGAAAGCGGTTTTAATCGAAAAGGTTCTAAGCTATGTTTGAAGAAAATCAGCCGTTTAAAAGAAATAAATGTTTTCTAATTGAAGTTGGGAATTTTATTTATTCATCTGAATGACAAGTCTAACAGATCATTCGCGTGATGGTAAGCACCACGCCCGCATATAATCAGCAGAAATTTCACTCAAAACATTAAATTACAAAATAACATGACATACTCACTGCGGTCGATAATGCGAGATTTGAGATAGTAACATAATGTCCAGTAATCCGTTCATCTAGCCAATACACCAAAGGCGTAGGCAGAGGTGCAACAATCGCGAAATTTTCGTTCTATTATGTATTAGGTGTCAAGGCTATAGCCATATTGGGCACAAATGCCAGTACCGGGTAAGTCTAACTATCTTATCAGAAATTCAAAATTGTGATTGTTCGACCTGGGATTTGAAATCAGAACCCCGCCACTAAGCCTTAGTTCGCAGGACGCAGCCTCTTTACTATTTTTTTTTTCTTTACTAATGAGCAGAAAGTAAACTACTTATACAAAAAGGTACTCAATCACCCTCATAAAGGGCAAGCCACCAAATAAAGAGTTGGCTGTGACATTAAACGCCATTTCGTTAACATATGGAGTGGCAGTGCCGTTTGAATGTGCGATTGTCTGGAAAAAGGTTACGTCATGTTGAGTAGGACACAATATTCAAAAGTATTTGTAAGAGTAGCCTCTTTTTGTACTAACCCAGTACAAGAACCCACTTCAAATGAGGCGTAGCATCTTGAAGCTCGCCGGTACATTTGAAGTATGTATATGATTTGCATTGTCCTAACTTACAAGTGTAATTGACGTAATACCTAAAAAGATGCACTTAATGTTGAAGTAAACCATGTAACTCGCTCATTCTCATTCTCACGCAGACTCTTCGCGTCATGGGAATAGTAAGAGTAACGCGCAATAAAATTTGAAGTAGTACATAATGACTTCTTATGTTTACGCGAATATTATACATTGAAATAAAACTAATTTAAACGGATTTTATCACGGTTTTTTATTAATTTTAAACCCGACATTGGGGTGGATAGTCCACCCCGTGACCACGAAGGCTGAAAGGCTTTAGAGATATCGGGATCAAAAGTAATAAAAACCGCAATAAAATCCATTTAAATTAGTTTTATTTCGATAAGTAGTACATTTAAAAATTCGAACCGCTCTTACTTCATTTCGGTTAGGACAAAATGTACTGCCTCTTGTATGTTCTTCTCAACTGTACTCTGGTTACATAAGTATCAGTACCGCAACACTATCGCCTTTGTTACTTTCGTGATGGGATGGCTTCTTACGATAACGTACTTAAAAATATACAATACATTCATATGAAGCACTTTTCATGTTGATGTTTATTTTTATCATCTGTTCTTTAAAAACGGTTAATGTCGGTTTATTTTTAATGTAAGAAAACAATGGTAAATATTAATATCATTTTAAAAACCGACTTTAAAACCTGAATCGCGTTTGCTGTTATTTGTTAAAGAGTTTCACAAATTCCGTCGTACTTCGGAGTAAGCCCGGCCAAATAAAAATCATCAATATCTGTCCCCATTTGATGGTGATCATGTAAATGTAGAAAACTTGACGTAAATTAAAAAATCTTTTAAATTGATGACCAAATTTTTTCAAACGTACCTAAGAACTATCTCAGTAAGATGTTACGTCATACCTGTTTATAAAAGCTGAAGCCGTGACGATAGAATCTCACTACAGATTATTCTGTCGCATCCATTAGGCATTCATTAGACAATAGACATCCACAAATCAATGGTAACAAATGAACAGACATTCATGCGGACGACAATATATTTAGAAATTTCTGCTCCATCGAAACACACTCTACGAAAGACTACTATCATTAGTTTCGTGTTTAACATAAAAGGCTACATACGTATTTCTTTCCTGCTCATGAAACCCATGATTAAGCACCGCGTTTTAATTAAACGCAATTTGGTGTAATTAATGAAAGCCTGTAAACACCGTTTTTAAGCGGCAAATTCCTTTCAGCAGAGTTAGATGAGCAACCTTAATTTGAGGCAAATTAAAGTTGTTCCTATTCATCATTTAGAACAGGGTTCTATGAATGCGGCTAAGAAACTTCAAAATATTTCTCGCCGTCAAAGCGACGAATTTGCCTCAAGGTGCAGCATGCTTCAAGTTGAGGAATCGTCTCCACTTGAGTTGCCTTTATTTGAAGTTTTATCTTAATTCAAGGCAGTATTTAGCGAATACGCAGCTTGAAATGTTTTATAGTAATAACAGAATTAGTTACTTAAAAATGGGTCTGTTTCGACAATTAGTAAGTTATCAATCTTCTCTGTCAGACTGTCGTCTTGACTGTCAGAAAAATTACCTTAGTTTTCAACTAAGACTGTTTGTACTCACAGATGACCTAGTCGTTACTAACTTAATATTAACAAAGAAGAACAAATAATACATTTCGACCAAAATAGTTCTTTTTATCCTCTGACTGAGCAGCTAAGCAAACATTCAAAACCAAATTACGACAAGAAAGAAAGTTAACGAGTTTAATATTGACTTAGCTGGATATCGCTCAAATCACAATATTAACTCTAAAGCAATTTGATTGAACTGACTTTTTAAGATACTCTCTGCTGCTAATAGACATATCATTGTGGAATCTATGATTGAAATTACAACTTTACTGTGTACCAATCAACAGAATATATCATAGTTACCCCCCGTATTCACTATGTAAAATTTACACGCAATATGCTGTGGTGTTTCTCTACGTAATCAAATCAGAAAAGAGGAGATCCGTAGAACAACGAAAGTCACCGACATAACAGCGGATTAGCAAGCTCAGGTGGCAGTGGGCAGGCCACACAGCTCGCAGAACCGATAACCGATGTGGTAGGAAGGTTCTGGAATGGAGGCCACGTACTGGCAAGCGCTGCGTTGGACGTCCGCCTACAAGGTGGACAGACGACCTGATAAAGGTCGCAGGAAGTCGCTGGATGCAGGCCGCTTCCAACAGGTCGGTGTTGGGCTGAAAATGTTAAAGACCCATTTACAAAGCGAGTAAAGAAATTAGTCCTAGTCTAGGTTATGGCCTACCTGTCTGCTAAATTCCACCTAAATCAAAGTTAAGTTAGCCAAAGTCGTTTACGGTGTTATTGATTAACAAAACACCGAAATTCACAATGTCACAAACATTCAAACTTTTCCTATTTATAATAGTAATAGAATAAAAGTAGTAGCATAATGGGTTATGTAAATATATATAGTATTTTATTATAGTAGGATTACTGGTCTATATTTGTAGACAAGACTCAACAAAATATACGTCTGTTAAATTTTGCCAATGTCACTTACAACGAATTTCTAGACTAAGCTCGATTATATGAGTAGAAAAGTATCGAATTGAACGTGTCTAATCGAAAAGGGGATGTTATTAGAAAAAGTCGGCTTGCGAATCCAATAAAGACATTCCAGTAGCTCACATATGAGATAATAAGCCTGAAGCTAGATTGCTAAAGCCAAATCCACTGAATAAGAAAATTCAGACACGTTCCGGAAGATCCAGAATTAAATCAAAAAGTATATGTGCCACAGAGAAAAATTTACTTTATCTAAACTAATAGATATCTATTATAAAGAGGAAAGATTTGTATTTTTGTATATATAACGAATAAACTTAAAAATTACTGGACCAATTTCAAAAATTCTTTCGCCACACATTATCCCTGATGAACATAGGCTACTTTTTATCCCGGAAGCAGATCACGCGGGCGAGGCCGCGAGAAAAAGCTAGTCTTCTATAATATAGTTTAGCCAGACAGTTGATAAAGTCAATATCATTACAGTATATTGTAGCATTCTTTTTTCTCGTGGGTAGTTGTGAAAAACAGTTGTAACGGTTTTGCTCTACATTTATATTATCAATTAAAAATATAATTTTACCTATTTCTTTAATCTAATGATTGCAAACATCATTTAAACTGTCCACCTGCCGTGTCTAATATTTTCTCTCCTCTAATACCTCTACTTTCATCACTTTTCACTTATTCTACTCATCACTTCACTTTCACCTTTTCTGCTTTCCAATGGAGTCTGAACTAAGAACCACAGTTGAAGAAATGAAAGAAGAGTTCCACAAGCGAATGGCAGCATTTGAAACGGAGCTGCAGAACACTGCAAGTTCATCGGGTGGTGCTTCCAGTTTGGCTGTGGAATTTGCAGCATATCGTGCTTTCGTCACTCAGGCACTCAACTTGTTGCAGCAGCAGATTGAAGCATTGGCTCGCACGGTAGACTCAATGGAAATGCAGAAACGCCGTAAGATGCTGTTGCTTCATGGTATTGCTGAGACTCAGGAGGAGAATACGGCTCAGCTGGTCACTAATATCGTACGGCAAAAATTTCAATTCGACGATTTTAGTGCCAGTGATATCCAGAGATGTCATCGGATGGGTCGGTCTTCCTCCTCTAAGAGACCCAGGCCTATTGTTGTTAAGCTGCAAGATATAGCCACGCGTAACCAACTATGGGCCAGCAAGACCAAACTGAAGGGCTCCGGCATTACTCTGTCGGAGTTTCTAACCAAGATGAGGCACGATGTCTTCATGGCGGCACGCGAAAAATTCGGCGTCACGAAGTGCTGGACTCGAGACGGCTTCGTCTATGTCCTGAGTTCTGGAGATCGGCATCGTGTGGCGTCGCTGAAGCAGCTAAGCGGAGTTCCTGTGGACACCGCAAAGCCGATTATTGCTGCAAAAGCGACAGCAACCTCGAAGACCCGACGAGCCGCAACATCCAAAAAGTGATTTCTTCCTTTGCCTTATTTTTGGCCAGGTAACATTTACTGTAGACTAATCCTGTTTTTCTTCACTTTTCTTTTCTTTCTATTGCTATAATTAATAATGTTTTCTATTATATGTTCTAACTATAACTTTTGTCAACAAATTTTTTAGCTTCTTCTTCTTTTTATTTATGGCTTTCGCAGTATTATGCATTTAGCCAGTGTCAAGTATAATTTATTTTCAAGTAATTTTTACAAGAACGATGAAACACGGGTGCGGTCGATTTCAAGGTCTTGTCGGAGTTTTGGTGTTAACTCTTTTCAGTACGATACTTAATTCACTTATTTCAATGTTTCCATACACTGTTCATCACCGTCAATGTTTATTGAACAAATCCACACCACTTTTATACAACAAACACAACTCTAAACTAGTTTATAAAATAAATTAAAATAAGCAATGAACTGCACTGTCAGAATTCCCGCCAAAACTCAATTTTTTAGCTGTCAATGTCAATTTATCTTACGTTCCGTACCTAACACATTATTGTTTCCTAGCTTAATACATCTTACGTTTCCAGTTAAGTTTCCAGTTGCCTGGACTAAATATTGCAATACTACATAATTGTGATCGTTATGGCAACCGGCAGATGGAAGTTTAAATATTATTATTTTTATATCTTAATCATTTTATTATATTGACCTTATTAATTTTTTTCAATTAATTTTACAGAATTTATTTATTTTATATTTATTATATTTGTATTTTTACAATGTCGTTGCACAATGACAGCAGTGATAGTGAGGATTTTCTCTCACTAAGTGGTGATGAGAGTTTTGTCAGCCTGCCTTCACTTTCTGAATCGATTTCATCGCACTTCTCTGATGTTCCTAGGAATTTTAACGTCGTGCATATTAATGCTCAAAGTATTCCGGCTCATTTCCCTGATATGCTGGCTACATTTGACTGTAGTAATATACATGCTATCCTCGTATCTGAGTCTTGGTTGAAACCTTGCCTGTCTTCTTCCTCATATTCTCTTCCTGGCTTTAACCTCATCAGGAATGATCGCTCTGCGGGCGGAGGAGGCGGAGTCGCCATTTACCTTCGAGCCCACTTTCCATACTCAGTTATAAGTGTGTCCTCGCAGCCCCCGTCCGCAAATGCTGGTGAACATCTTTTTTTGGAAGTTGAAATTTCTCGCACAAAAATTCTTCTAGGTGTCTACTACTGTCCTTCGCTTCGAATCAACTTCTTTTCTTCTCTTGAGATACTTCTTGAAAACTTAGTCCCTTCATACAGTCAAAGCATAATCATGGGTGACTTTAATACCTGTCTCCTTAAGAACGACTCTCGTTCTTCCTGTCTTCAGAACACAGTTCAATCCTGTAACCTCACTATTCTCCCACTCTCTGCCACTCACCATTTTCCTAACAGCACTCCTTCTCTTCTCGATCTTATCTTTGTTTCCTCCTCAGATCTGGTAGCTAAACATGGTCAATGTGCAGCTGAAGCTTTTTCTTACCATGATCTATTGTTCCTATCCTACCGTATCCGTCCACCTAAAGCCTCACCCAAAATACTCCTACAGCGAAATTTTCGAGGTATGAATGTTTGTGATCTGCGCGGAGATGCTGCTGTCATTGACTGGAGTTCGCTTGTCGATGTTGATTCGGTTGACGATAAGGTCAACATTTTCAACCTTAAACTGACTCAACTTTACGATCAGCACGCTCCAGTCCGGGCGATCAGGGTGAAACATCTGCCGTCGCCTTGGCTTACTGACGACATTAAAGCCCTTCTTTTTAGAAAGGCTGTGGCAATGTCTAAATATAAACGTCGACCAAGTGATACCAACTGGGATAAATACGTTGCCATTCGAAATCACTGCGGTAAGGTGTGTAGGTATGCTCAACGCCGACATATTCACAGTTCAGTCGAAAACGGAGATCCTAGCAAAGTCTGGAAATTTCTTAAATCTTTGGGAGTTGGAAAATCTCGACAAGATTATTTTCCGAAAACTATTAATCTAGATTCCTTAAACAAACATTTCTCCTCTCCTTCTGAATTTGATCAGACCATTAAAAAAAACACAATAAAGCATCTTTCTTCCTGTCAGACTCCTGATTGTTCCCCGTTACTCTTCAAACCATTTGCTGATTGTGATGTTAAGAGGAGCATCTTAGCGATATCATCCAATGCAGTTGGAAGCGACTGTGTCGGCCGTAATATGATCCTTCCTATCCTTGACGAAATCCTTCCCATTATTTCCCATATCCTAAATCACTCCATCACCTGTGGGTCGTTTCCTACTGCTTGGAAAGAAGCTAAAATTATTCCCATCCCGAAAAAATCCAACCCTTCATCCTTTACCGATTTTCGTCCCATCTCGATCTTGCCATTCCTTTCCAAAGTTCTCGAACGCTTAGTCCATTCCCAACTTAGTCAATTTCTCTTTCAAAATCAACTCCTAAATCCTTTCCAATCCGGTTTCCGTCCTGGTCATAGCACGACCGTCGTGGTCCATATTACGGATGATATCAGATCCGGTATGGAAGAAGGCAAGCTGACGGTCCTAGCTCTGCTGGATTTCAGCAATGCTTTCAATACCGTTGATTTTGACGTGTTGCTCAGTATACTTCGCACTCTTAACATATCTCCAACAGCAATTGAGTGGTTTCAAAGTTACCTGTTTGGACGCCGGCAGCGGATTTGCATCAACGACAAATATTCTTCCTACTGCGCTACGTCTGCCGGAGTGCCACAGGGCGGCGTTTTATCTCCTCTTCTCTTCGCAGTTTTCATTAACTCAATTTCCCACCAACTTCAGTCTTCCTACCACCTTTACGCAGATGATCTTCAAATATACTCTCAAGCGCCAGTAGACAAGGTGACGGAGGCTGTTCGCAAGATTAACTTAGACTTGGGTCTCATTTGCGAGTGGAGCAAGGCGTATGGACTAAGGATCAATCCTTCTAAAACCCAGGTCATTCTCATTGGTAGCCCTAGAATGACTTCCAAACTAGACTTCTCTCACATACCGATGGTCTCCTGTGGGGGTACTATGATTCCCTACAGTGATACTGTCAAAAACCTTGGACTATACATGGACAAGTCTCTTACCTGGGAACCGCAGCTTAAAGAACTGAGCCGCAAACTGTTTGCTTCAGCTGGGTTTCTGCGTAGATTACGTAACTTTTTACCTATTTCCACTAAGATTTCGCTTTCACAATCCCTTCTCCTTCCCATCCTTGATTATGCAGACGCCAGCTATCTTGATCTTACTGAACAACAACTAGATAAACTTGAGCGACTTCAAAATTTTTGTATCAGATTTATATTTGGACTACGCAAATATGATCATGTTTCCGAGTTTCGTGCTAAGCTCAAGTGGTTACCCATACGACTTCGCCGGAATGCTCACATTCTCTCTCTTCTCTACAATATCCTTTTCTTTCCTCTTACACCCTGCTATCTCAAATCTCGCTTCCAATTTCTTGATGATACGCACGATAAATCCCTGAGATCATCAGATAACATGACACTGAAAATGCCGGCGCATTCTACTTCCTTTATGGACAAATCCTTCGCTGTACAGGCTACTCGGTTGTGGAATGCATTGCCGGTCGCGATAAAACGAGCCAAATCACTGCCTATCTTTAAAAAATGGTCAAGGATCATTTCCTCTCTCACTAGCTGTTTGTATGTGTGTTGTGCCTAAAATTTCATTATGAATGTATTTATGTATATAATATGTATTATGTATATTATATTAGCTATCTATTTAGTATATGTTATTTAAATTAATGTATATAATATATATGTGTAGTTTTTCTTTTATGTACCCTACCCTTTCTGACTCCTTCTTTTATCTCCATCCCATGGTTGCCTGGAAGAGATTGCCTTGAGCGATAAGGCCGCCAATTGTACTTTGATTTCGTTGACTATTTTACATGTATTTTTATTATATATCCATTGTACAATAAAGAATTATAAATAAATAAAATAAAAATAGCATCCACATGTTTGATACACAAATATTGGTTACGCGTCTGGATGTTGTGGGACCGCAAGTCCTTCGTAGTTCCTTATATCCATGCTACAAGCTAACTTAGGGTGGGGGTCAGAGAAACGGTGATGTCCTGGTTTAAATCCTAGCTCGGGAAATCAAAAGTTGATTTTAGTTTTCGTTTAAAAAAACAAATATGAGTTGCCCGGGATCGCTACTCGTTATAGCGAGAGGCTCGCTCCCTATCACATCATGGGCCCGAATAACTGGCTCGGGGAACCGTAGATGCATTAGTTGAATCTTTAATTACCCCTTTTAGGGATACTAACGGATTATGTTTGTGCCTATATATGTTTATCAATTACTAAAGATGAAAATTTCACAATACGAAAATCAGTTTCAGTAGTTACTAACTATAATTTTTATGCGTCACTTCGTTGACCTTGTTACCCAGTAGCCGTCCATTGGCTCTTCCACTCCAGATGTCAAGACCAATTGAATCCTTCCTTCGTCTCCCAGCACATTAGATCATAGCTACAACGGTTAATCATTTTATAATTAGAACGTCAGAACATACACAAAGTTCGAATCTTCGCTTATGTGGTTTTCTAACTTTGGGTTTAATGTTCGTTCCATGTAAAGAATTTGGAGCAATTTTGTACTTAATCCATATAAGTCATGAATAATTAGTGGGCTTATGATGTACGTATAATGTAATAGATGTATAATAATTATGTTACCGTTCACAGATTGATCTTTTTTTAAATATAACCACACAAAACATGTCACACAGCTACCCGTTTTTGATGAATCTTTCTACATTTCAACAGGTATTACTGAAATTTTTACCACAAGCAGGAAATCGCGGATATAAGACCTAATTTGTGCTCACTTGTTAAATATTTTATTGAAATTACAAAATAAAAAACTACAAAAACGGCTAAAAAACCTAAAAATATAAGAAAAAAAAGAAGAAATATTGAGTATGTGCTCGATACCAACCAATGGCAATATTAGCACCGACTCAATTGTTTTTTTTATCAGTTTTATATTTAAGAACTTAATTTTAGTCGCCTTTTAACATCAAGGGCACGCGTTTGAATGCAGTCAGTGAATCTCCTTAATTTCAAAACTGCACATGTAATTTTGAAATCGAAATATAACATATACATTTTTACACGGAGGTTACAATCCCTTAAATTTGATTGAAAGTGAATAGACATGAAGAACTAGTCATTTCGTAAAAGTTTTTTTACGAGAATATTTTATTTCCCTATAAACTTTATTACAACAAAAATACATATAAACGGCCATCAATATAGATCTATGAAGGTCGCTTGGATATGTGTAATCTCGTCCGTCACCTTGAAAATGAGAAAACCATAACATTAATATATAATAGTGCTATGCACCGTGCAATATTTTATATTATTATTATATTGCGAGAACTGAAAATCCCCTCGCGGCTGCATCCGAGTGTCTTCGCAGAGTTCTTGAATACTTCGGTCACATTGCAAGGAAAGACGGTGGCCACCTCGAGAAGCTCATCGTGACCGGTATAATAGATGGGAAAAGGCCTCGTGGACGCAACCCAGTACGTTGGTCTGACCAGATCCGCAACGCTCTTGACTCTACAGTTCATAATGCCCTCCACACCGCCGGAGACAGAAACAGATGGAGAAAGATCTTACGAGAGTAAGTGCAACTGCCTATGAGCTCTCTATCTATGCAAAAAATCATATGAATTCGTTGTTCCTTTGCTGTGTAAAAGACGGGCAAACAAGTACTATTTTTATCTAGAATCCTTTCTTTGATATTTACTTTAAATTTAAGCCACATTTTTTTATATTCTCACTAATATTCTCTTAAAAATATTTAATTTCTAAATTCAATTGAAATAAAACTAATTTAAGTTTGAACTAAAAGAAGCACTACACAGTCCACTCCGTGACCACTAAGGCTGAAAAGCTTTTGAAACGTTGCGTCGGGACCAAAATTAAAATAAAAACGAGATAAAATCTGTTTAAATTAGTTTTATTACAATGTAACATTCGCACAAACGTAAGAAATCCTTTTCTAAATTAAATATTTTATTTAGATAAAACTTGCAGTAGTTTTAAATAACCTCCGATCAGATAAAAAGGTGCATTCACAGTTGATTCACGATCAAAACACACCGATTTGCAGATAGAAAACTTCTCGTATCCTCCCCCAAGACGAAAAATTGCACAAAATGGCAGGCAATAACGCAAGGTGAAAACTTTTGTGAAAGAGTGCAACGCTAGCGAATTTTTAACAAGTATCGCCTTATAAGCATAGAATTATGGGGCTTATACGAGTATGGAATTATGTAAAAACAGGAATTACAAATTTTACGTTTGGCAACGACAACTATCGTAGAGGATAAATTTCATTTATAAAAGATACGGAGGTATGCAACGCATCCCTGTTTCTCCTGGTATTGTGGATGTACATACACGGTATAGATAGATCACTAACCATTTGGTGACCCACTTGCTCATTGTCGGTCTCTGCTACAAAAAAATTATAACTTACACACCTACCTTCACATACTTCTCACAAATAGACACAATATACAATTTTCACTATGTACAGTATCTACTCTTTATTTCCAAATTTTAAATATATAGGTATAACATTTATAGAGAATTGAGTGGTAGAGCCACGCTGTAGACAGTTTTGTCTACAGCATCAATGGGCTGGCTCGACCGGATCGTTACCACTGTCTCATAGAAAACCGACGTAAAGTAGTGGCTTGCTGCTGCATTTCGTACAGTGAGTGAGAAGCCCAAATCCCATCCCCTTCCCAATCCCTAATAATCCCTTTCCTTTAAGGTCGGCAATGCGCCCATGACTCTTCTGGTGGTGGGCGTACATGGGCGGTGGAGATCACTTACCATCAGGTGACCCACTTGCTCGTTTGCCCGGCCTATGCTATAAAAAAAAAATGAGTGCGTGTACTTATGTACGCGCGTGAGAAGTTATACTTCTTTGACATCATTAAATAACCAATAATAAGTATTTAACATTAATAATTTAATAATATTTAGTGTTAATTATATTAAATAAAAGTATTTTAATTTATATCAATAAATAATACATACGGATAGTTAACCTCAATTATATTGGAGCACTTGAAAAAGTATATAAGCACAATTTTTTTCACTAATATTCACAAATAGTAAGTAATATCAATCAAAATATTCAATTTAAATCACTACTGAATATAATTTATTAGCACATATATAATTCGCACTTGTATGAAACTCAAACACGTGTTGTGAATGTATAAACTAGAGACATGTTGATAAATATTATAAATATGAAAACAGTGATCAGAGGTGACGAGCGTACCAACATGCGCGACTAATATCGAGGTTCAATTCCTATTTTGTTGGTAGCTTTTTTTTCGAGACTTAATGAGCGGTTAAGCAGACGGCTTCATACTGTTAATTTTGTGTCACAGGTGCGCGCGCATCTTAAAATTTCACTCTCATCATTTTTTCATAACGCGCCTAAAGAAGTATAACTTCAAAAAAGAAAAAGATAAAAAAAATACATTTAAAGATTAACGACATCCTCCGCTGGTGAGGCTCGGGACTCAAACTACCGGAGGCTTTGTCCCAAAGTGAAAACCCACCTCATAATGCGTGCCGTTTGAGAGCCTCTGCAGATGTTGGTCGAGGTTCTTTGGTATCAACACATGGGAAGAAATGACTATCGGGACGATGATTGTAGAGTCTACATCCCACATGTTAGTAACCCCTTGTGCCAGATCGCAAGATCGCCAGATTAACATGCATTGCACTGCAAGCAAATCGATCTATGTTGATACTGTTATTAGTAATAGCCGTTCCCTATATCCTATTTTCTGATAGATTCAATTACTATCAAAATTGTGTCGACAGATCTTTCATACAAATTGTGTCAAAAAGTTACTCCCAACTCGAAACTGTCGTTTGATAGAATATTGAAAGGGGCTTAAATGTGAGATATTTTGTTAAAGTTAAACGACTGAGAACAAGGCTATTATCTAGGGACTTTTGATCTAGCGATTACCATCACGACGCGTTCATCTACTAATTAATTAAATGTATTTGATGGTATTCCAAGGCACGCTTTCAATTAAAGTAATTATGTGCTATTAAGACTCAATATCTTTCAGGTCCAATAATATAATAAATAGAACTAAAAAGGACAGTTTTTATTAATTACTAGCTTTTACATTTCATTTTATTTATTACTAGCTTTTGTATACTCTATGTTTAACCCTGGGTCATCAACTATATTTGTGCCAAAATTCATTGAAATCGGTTCAGCGGTTTAGATTTTCTTACAAACTTTCGTCCCCCTTTTAAACCCTTCAAGGGTTGATTTTTGAAAAACAGTTGCCTATGTCCTGTTCTGATGTATAAGCTATATTATTGTAAAGTTTCATTAAAATCCGTTCAGTAGTTTTTACGTGAAAGAGTAATGGTGCTGCCACACCGGTGTTAGAAAATGTTATATAACATTTTATAACACCGGTGTGGCAGCAACATTTAGTGAACATTTCTTAACAATTTGTAACATTTTGTAACATTTTTGAACATTTTTTAACAGCGGGCGGCGGTACTTTTGAGAGCGGCGTCGTCAAAGAAGCCGTCAAAGAAGAAGGGCCGATGTCATGTTTTCAAATGTTATAAAATGTTAGACAATGTTAGAAAATGTTAAGAAATGTTATAAAATGTTAGATTTAATGTTAGAAAATGTTTGTTAACATTTTATAACATCGGTGTGGCAGCACCATAACAAACATCCATACCATACCATCCATCCATCCATACTTACAACTTTTCGCGTTTATAATATTAGTAGGAAGTAGGATGGATGATATGATGGATGGTAGGATTCATATAGACCCAAAAATAAAATGTTTTTTCTTTACTCAGAAATAAAATGTCTTATTGTTCATATCTATACTAATTATTTATGCATATTTACATTTTAGCTGAAACCCACTTCGTACAACTAAACTTTGCTCGTAAATAAGTAACATTTCTTTGTTTATTAGTAGGCTGAGATTTGAAATGCTGAGCCGCTTAAAATCATTTTTTCGATGTTGTTCGGAGCTGAAAGAAAACGCAATTTACAAAACCATTTTAAAAAGTATTATAGTCAAAATAAAAAAGACAAAGCATTCTCTACTTACACAACAATGCCATTATTATTGTTTAAAATACGTCAAATAGTAAGAAAAGTTGACAATACTAGATATGTTTGTGATTTTTTATTGTGTTATGTTGTTTGTTTTTTTTACTTTATGTTTTATATACATTTTTATTTCTAAATTCGTACTAGTTTCGTTTAAGTTTTTTGTGGTCCCCGTGCATGCGGGCTGGCAACCCGGTCGACTAGATTAATGTTTGTTTGGTTGTCAAGGTGAACTCATCGAACAAAATCTTTAAGATACGTTTCGAGTCACGCGACTCAGACAGAAGACCGCGACGCGTGACACAAGTTGGACGACAGCGACATATTCACTCGCTTCGTATGACATTATATGGAAAGGTGCGGTACAACCTCCTGTCTCGATTACAGGCCTGTACGGGCCAACCATACATTTTTGCAGCTTTAGCATATCGCGATTGCTTTTAAAATTTTATGCAAATTATAGGCAGTGCGTCATTTGTACCGATCAACGGCGAACGCGTACCCATATATCGATATATCATCAAGCATTAACCTGTACTAATATTATAAATCTGAAAGATTTGTTTTTTTGTATGTAACGAATAAACTTAAAAACTACTTCACCGATTTGAAAAATTCTTTCACCATTAGAATCCTACATTATCCCTGATAAACATAGGCTACTTTTATGCCGGAAAAAGCAGATCACGCGGGCGGAGCCGCGAGGAAAAGTTAGTCTATCATAGATTTAGCAATACAAATGATTATAATTATATCAAAGACAGTAGTATCATTTAACTATCAAACATAGATGTCCCGTACAAAAACATTTAAACAGACTTTATCGCAGTTTTTAATTTAATTTTGGATTACGGGACCACTTAGTGACCACGAAGGCTAAAATTTTTTACCAAAATTAAAATAAAAACTGCGATAAAAGCCGTTTAAATTAGTTTTATTTCAACCTGCAGGTTTGATTCGAACCTACGACATCCGTCTCGGCGGTCGGTTCCGGTCCTGGTATGCAATGACCACTTTTAATATTGAATATAGTCATAACAATAATAAATACACCCAACAGTCACATACATAGTCCTGACCCCACAGTAAGATACGAGTCTAGTGTCATGGGTATCAGGATCTACGAGACTTTCGGTCTCACAACACCCAGAACCCGAAACAAATATTTGTGGATCACACAAACATTTGTCTCGGTGCGGGGATCGAATACGGCCTCTCGCTTCACAGTCGGCTACTCGCCCGCTGCGCCACGGAGGCTGTCAAGTTAATATCTACAATGTTGGTAATGAAAACACTTTCATTATTGAATATCCAAGATACGAGGAATCGTGAATAACTAGTGTAGTTACGTATATGGTAACATACATAAATTATAATATATGTTACGCAAAAGCATATTATCATATCCCTGTTGATAAGGTCTTTGTTTAGTTACTACGAACCTCACCCTCCGCCTTTGAATACGGCCATATTGTAACATCAAAGTGTAAAACAATTATTATGAAATGTTATTCACAGAATATTAATGCAACCGTATCAAGTCGATATAATCATGGATTTTTAACAACATCAAGGTTTGATTCCGAGCTCGACGGTAGATTGCAGACCCCAGCGAAATTTTCGCTCAACCTAAAGTACTGGTTTCTATGTATTTCGTTAGACTAAACTGTCACCACGTTCAAAAGTTATCCATTAAAATATATACAAACCAGTATTGTCACTAGATGCTAATAATTTGTAACCGACATAGCGATAGGCTAATGAATAGCATATCGTGGGACGGAAATAACCTAGGCGAACCGTAGACACAATAGTTGCACCTCCTGCCACTCTTTGGGTGATACACGTATGAGCTAATGTATACTTTTTTAATCCATTTATTAATATCACATCTGAGAACGCTATTGTGTTTGACACAACAAGATAAGTTGCAAACGTTGAGTTTCAATTATTTTAATTGAAGAACAAAAGCAGTCCTTTCCGGTATTTCTTCGTGTTGAGATGAAATTTAATCAATTAAATAGATGTTCAAGTGCCTAGAGTAATTATAAAGTGGCTTTAAGTCCATATTACATTGAGAGTTAAAACATTTCTTAGTAATAATTTGTTCTCAAAACATTTAATAAAGATTCAAATGAATTCATCAAATAAGGGAGGCAATGGATAAGCACAAAGATTATTTACAGTTAGTCCATCAGAACATTCAGGGCTTTTTCGGCAAAGAACTCGAGATAGAATTATTTAAAAAAAAACAGAATGTTCATTTACCTTGTGTTACCGAACATTGGTAACAGATTTACCAATTAGTTTATAATATTATACTGTAGTAAGTTTGGTCATTAGAGAGAAAGCAATACATGGTGGTTCCATGATTTTTGTTTGTAATAATATTAAAACTAAAGAACGAAAAGATATGGTTAACCTCTCTCTTGAACGTACTGCTGAATTATCCTGTGTGGAGCTTGAGCAACATATCGTAGTCTACGTGTATCGACTCCCGCAAAGTGACGTAAACTCTTTAACTATAATGGAAGATGTATTAAAAAGGTTAAGTCTAAGTAACAAACATATAATAGTGTGTGGGGATTTCAACGTTAATTTATTAGTTAAATGTTCTGTTAATACCACTAGATTAATTAGTTTAGGTATCTAAATCCTTTAATTTAAGATACATTTTCTGAGCATACAAGAATCACCTCACACTCTGCTACATGCTTAAATAATATATTTTGCAATTGTGATTATTTCAACACCACTATACTGAGCGGTCCAACTTCAGATCATGTGGACAAAAAGTTTCTTTTGATATTAAGAATCTAAACCTACGTAACAAGATATTAAGTTGTAGACCGATGACAAATAGGGGTTTACATCAATTTAATGAGAACATAATTGTTATCATATCATAATTAATTTTTGAATATTAAATTTATTAAAAGGATTCTTAAATCGTGCCTTCGAAAAAATGAAACTCAGGTTAATAATATATTTTCGCATTTTACGTTATATTTATATTTTTATTATATTTTTACGTCGTTAAAGATTTTAATCAAGATGTTTTAATTCCTAACACCAACACTTGTTCTGTAAAATAAATTCACATAATCCATATTTTCTACAGAAATTCTTGCAGTCACTCTTGCCATCCTCATATTTATGCATAAGTGAGCAAACGCTTTGTTCTTCACCCTTGACCGATATATCAAGTTGATTCCGGTTGCTTCAGAATTGCAAATTTCATTGATTTTTCACTCAGATCGTCACTGTCCATAATGCATCGACCGATAAATCACAGACTTTCTTCTCATCAGTGCAGTGAAGTGGATTCAGTAGTGCAAGACAATAGGTGTTATATATACCAAAGCTTACTTAAGGAATATAATGTACTAAGTAGCAAAGGCTAGTAAATGAGCAAAGTAGCGCATCATGATATTCAATGGGCCAGCTTGACCGGGATAGGACCACTGCCTCACACAAAATCGACGTGAAGTGGAAACATGCTGATGTGTTTCGTACGGTGAGATTTCTGGAGATAAAAATGATCACCAACCCTCGCGTCCCGTTTTCTTTTCAAATATTTTATTGGTGTTAATAACGAATCGAGTAGCTTGCTCGACTGGTGGTAAACAGCTGCAAAACTAATTGAAACTTTAAATTATTTACTGTATGGCATTGAACTGCGCTTCCCACCTCGCCACATATACCATGTCTCATAATGACCAGTAACATTACTGGCTTCAATGTCCTTCAAACAGGAACATAACAGTACTTACACTTAAAACAAAGCGGTGGTGGTACCTACACATTCGAGACACATACCAACTAGTAACATTTTTTTATGTTACCATCTGCTATTGTGGTTTGTGCATAGGCGATGAAGATCAGTTACCATCAGATAACCCATTAGCTCGGTTGCCAGCATCTGCTATAAAAATCCAGTCCAGTGCATGACGAACTCGCACATTTATAAGGTTCATTCTTTTTTACGAATTAATTCTCACGAATGTTCAATCAATGTTTTATAACCTGAACCAGGTAAGTCATTCCAGAGAAAAATAACTATTACATAATCTGAAGGTGTAACAGGTCTTTATTAGATCCTAAACATTACACATTAAACCGAGGTGCTTATAGCCAATTCCACTCACTAATGGGTAAACGATTAGCGAATTAAGTAACCCTTGGCGTCGTCAACCTCTATAGGTTGTAGTGGATGATCGCTTAAACTGAAAGAACAGTCATTAAATCGCAAAGAGTGCTATAAGAGTCAGTCTCCAATTCTAGAAAAGGGGCGAAATTTGCATTATATAAGCATACTTATAGGTCGCAACAATGCAAATTAATAATAGCTATGTACGTTTTTTAGATTTTAATAGGTTTAAATCTGCCCGAGTCTTCTCTTTTATTTTTTATCTTCTAAGTATTCTGCAATTTTATAACAGGCGTTATTACAAAACTTTCGCCTAGTAGTAGCTTACAAGTTGCTGATATTAAGTTCTTTATTATGTTTAATAATAATAATGTAAAAGCGTATACAAAGACCCATATAAGACAGATGCCGATTTTGTGGACCCTGGATTTATAAATAACAAGGTTATTAAGGCTAAGTTAGTAGTAAGGTTCGGCGGGGCCCTAGTTGTAAGGAGTTACCATTATTTATGGCCATACGTGGCGCTTACTATCAGGCGGGTAACCTGCACTTCTCGTCATTCAAAAAGAAAATAAAACATCAGTCAAGATTAAATACTAACGCATCAGGTATTGGTCTAGTACTCGAGACTGGATATTTTTTCACTTGGCGGCTCTTAATATTGGCGGACAATGTTGTTCGACCGCAGATCATACGATATGTGACCACAACTCATGCAACCTTATTCTCTACTAGCTTTTGCTCGCGGCTCCGCCCGTGTGAACGTTTAAAATTGACAAAGCTTCATACAAATTTCATCCCCTATTTTATCCCCTTGGGGGTAGAATTCATCAAAATCCTTTCTTACCGGATGCCTACATCATAACATCTACCTGCATGCCAAGTTTCAGCCCGATCCCTCCAGTGGTTTGGACTGTGCGTTGATAGATCACTATGTCAGTCAGTCACCTTTGAGTTTTATATATTTAGATGACCGTGTGTATTCGTAATACGCCCGCGTACGTTAAAGGGACCACATTAACTTAACACCCACGTTAACTTCGTGAGGTTGGTATTTAGTGGTTTTCTCAAAGCCAAAGTCAAATTTTATAAACACGATGAGGTGCCGTGGTTGTTATAACTGAACTTAGCTTAAATAATGCCATTTGTTCCTTATTTCGCAGTTTACGTGGGCGAGTTACGAATTAGTGCCGTCATGGCGAATAAGCAACGAGATTTTTAATGAATTTGCTACTTTCAAAATACAATCTTATCACTTTCTAAGTCTATTTTCGAAATTCAGTGGATCGTTTTCTTGGGATTGAAGCTAACTCGTCGTAAAAGATCAAAAATAAACGCTGTAGACATCGAGTGGTAGAGCCACGCTGTAGACAGTTTTGTCTACAGCATGAATGTGCTGGCTCGACCGGGCCGTTACCACTGTCTCACAGAAAACCGACGTAAACTAGCGGCTTGCTGCTGCGTTTCGTACGGTGAGTGAGATATCCGGAAGCCCAAATCCCCTCCCCTTCCCAATCCCTAATTATCCCTTTCCTTTAAGGTCGGCAACGCGCCCATGATTCTTTTGGTGGTAGGCGTACATGGGCAGTGGAGATCACTTACCATCAGGTGACCCACTTGTTCGTTTGCCGGCCTATGCTATAAAAAAATAAATAATAAAGGCTGTATAGGTCGCCATTAGGTGTTGTTGCTATGGTTCATAGACAGGCGCTTACTAGCAGGCAAGGGACCGTACAGCCGAATTTAAGTAAGTGATGAAAGCTGGTGAACGTATGTGATTTTATAAAATCGATAATTTTGTCTGATAGTGATTAATATTGGTGAAATAGTTTTCTATCTAGTTATGGTGCTTGTATTGTGATTGAAGAGCCACAAACCTGAATTTAAAACCGTGTTTTTTACCCTGGCACGAAAAAGTGACTTTTTTTATTTGATTGAATGACGAGACGAGCTTGGCGCTCGCCTGATGGTAAGCGCCACGCCTGCCCATAAACAGAATCAACACCGCATAGAACTTTGAATTACAAAGCACTGCATGGCACTGACCTGCGCTTGTTACCCCGAGACATAAGATGTTGAGTCTCATAATGCCCAGTAATTTTACTGGTTTCAATGTGTCCTTCAAACCGAAACACAACAGTGCTTACAGACTGTTGCTTGGCGGCAGCAATAGACAAAGCGGCGGTACCAACCCAGACGGCCTCTCGCATACGAGGGACCTACCACCTTGTAACACTTGTGACTTCACTGAACCTGATATTAAGTACAGTGCAGTCCAAATATAATATCAATCATCAAGACATATTGGGTCCCTCGACGGTTGGTAGAATTATGCCGGCCTTAAGTTGTTGTTGAGTCACAGAGCCACGCTGTAGACAGTTTTGTCTACAGCATGAATGGGCTGGCTCGACCGGGTTGTTACCACTGTCTCATAGCCAACCGACGAAAAGTAGCGGCTTGCTGCTGCGTTTCGTACGGTGAGTGAAATATCCGGAAGCCCAAATCCCCTCCCCTTCCCAATCCCTAATTATCCCTTTCCTTTAAGGTCGGCAAAGCGCCCATGATTGTTCTGGTGGTGGGCGTACATAGGCGGTGGAGATCACTTACCATCAGGTGACCCACTTGCTCGTTTGCCGGTCTATGCTATAAAAAAAAGAAAGTTACTGGTTATACATTGGGTTACCGCCGCGCCCGATTGGGTTACTATGGCGTATTTTTCACCCTGTGTACAGCGGTTGATTAGCAATCAGTCCATAAAAATGATGTGGTATCTGGTATCTCTCATCACTTTTACAGTGATATACGAGTACAACTACACTTTAGTTGAAATTATTCAAAAAAATGTAGTACAACAAAATCGTAAAACGATTTAAGATATAGGTACTTTTATTAAATATATACTCTTAAACATTCCTAATTACAGCGTTTACCTCTATTTTCCTTCGCAAAATAATTTTGTTTATAGACACCACTAGTAGTTCAATCACATTATACACGAGGCTGAGGCCCGTATATGTTCACGTTTATTCAAGGAAATTATTTCTTAACTAAACATTATAATAATATAATAAGAAAGCTAGTACTCAGGTATTGCGTAAATTTACAGAATCCACTCATCCTTCAGCAGTTTGGGAGAAAAGAAAGACCATAAGCGTAAAATTTATTCGATGTAACTAATTCTAATACTTAAATCTATATATTTCTTTACAATATATTTAAAACTTAAATTAAATCCTCAATATAATAATTATGAACACTAACACTAAAATATCGACAGCCTACGTGGCGCAGTTGGAGAGTAGCCGGCTGCGAAGCGAGAGGCCGTGGGTACGAGTCCCGCACCGCGACAAAATGTTTGTGAGATCCGTGAATACTTGTTTCGGGTCTGGGTGTTGTAGGACCACTAGTTTCTCGTAGTTCCTGATACCCATGACTGGTTTACCTAGTGTGGGGTTAGGGTTATGTGTGTGACAGTTGACAAAAAAAAGTAAAGATTATATATTGTAAAAAATGCTAAGATTAGGTATAAACATGCATTGATTAAGAAAATTTATGGGAATTATAAATGGTATATAAGAGAGATACTTTGAAATTCGTTTTAGGTACAGGAGCACATTGCTTCCATACTTATTCGTAACATGAACAATGAAACAATGAACAGTGTCAACTCGTAATTCCGCTCATAGGCCTTATTTATAAGAGTTACGAATTTTTTTTATAAGAAAAGCCCAATATTTGCGGATTTTATAGTCGCTCTCCTGATGGATAGCGCCTCATCTAGTCATAAACAGAAATAACACCACACAGAACTATAAATTATAAAGCATTGCATGGCACTGGACTGCATTCGTCATTCCTATACTTGTTAAGTTTTTTTTTTTTTTAGCCTGTGCTGGCAAACGAGCAAGTCACCTGATGGTAAGTGATCTGATATGATCCACAGCCCATGAACGGCCACATAACTAGATTCACAGACAAATCATTCCGAAACAACGCACAGTCACCTCGGCAATCGTGAATTATAATTCTGGTGGTGGTTGGTGAACACATGCGGAAGGGACTCAGCTCAGCAATTAAATTATAAAAATAATGCGCACATGAAGTTCTTGCCAGTTATGAAACACACACCCAAAATGTTATGAATGTTAAAGTTAACATTTTAGACAATAAGTAAAGTAACAAAGGGCCTGCGATCTGCATAGCAATTCCCGAGAAAGGAACAGCAGTGAAAAGCACAATATTGTCTGCGCAACCCTATGCAAATTTCGGTCCTTGTTCACCCTAATTCTGAAATAAGAATTTATGGACTCTAAAAACGACGTTTTGGTATTTTTACATATAAATGGAGTCTGGTCCCGTGACGCAGGCCTTCATTAGGGTTGGATGAATATTTTTAGTTTATAGTTTTAGACGATTTGGCTTAAATTCTTGTGCCACTAATAAATATTTTACAAGCAAAAGAATTAATTATTAAATAATTTTTGTTAGTTACATATAAAATAAATAGTATTATTAAGAATTTGGGACAAAAAATAAATTATAAATTAAATATTTGGGACAGATCAGCAGGTAGTAGTACGAACTGTCAGGTTCCAAATCAATCCCAAGAGCATGCTCACTGACTTTTCTAGGTTAGGTACACTCTATGGTGGTGTTTTCATTCTTAGTAATCGCTTGTTTTAAACGTGAAAGCGCGAAACGCGCCGCGCCTGTCCATAAGCAGAAGCAAGACCACACAGAAAGTAAGCTACGTACTGGCCTTGCGCTACGCTCATCAACCCTACATTATCCCTGATAAACATAGGCTACGTTTTATTCTGGAAAAAGCAGATCACGCGGGCATAGCCGCGAGGAAAAGCTAGTATGTAATATGGCTAATTCATTGCTATATCTCAATATTAATTCAAGTTCGAATTGGTTTCAGTATCGTTTTAAATCATAAATCATAATTGATCATAATGTATTATAATATCATGGACAAATTAATATAGCGTTTAATATCGAAACCATTTCAAACTAATTAATACATTACAAACAACAATGTTAAACACACTTGTGGGATCAGAGTAAAACAGTTTATTGTTAATCTTAATAACAATTTAGGCCTACATAAAATTAATATGGTCTTAACTTGAGTGGTAGAGCCACACTGTAGACAGTTTTGTCTACAGCATGAATGGGCTGACTCGACTGAGTTGTTACCTGTCTTACAGAAAATTGACGTAAAGAAGCTTATTGTTACGGCATTTCGTACGGTGTCTGAGATATCCGGAAACCTATATCCCTCCTCCACTTCCTAATCCCTTAATCCTTCTATTAATCTTCATGATTCTATTGATCCATGATTCTTCTCGTATTCTGGGTGTTCATAGGTGATGGAAGTCACTATCAGATGACCCACGTGCTCGTTTACCGACCGACCTCTGATATAAAAAATATATACTAAAAGTTATGAAAGGCATTGTGAACGTGTTAGTGAAAATAATAAAGATTGCAAACTGCAGTCTACCCATTACATTCTTTTTAATATTTTCTTCTTTATGCATGTTAATAGTACTGTACTCCATGTATTTCATACTGTGTCTATTAAAGAATCTTTACTATGAGAGACCACAAGATATACTCGTAGTTTCCTTTTCATAAACATAATATTAACCCTTAAATTGGCAGTACCTGATCCCGATGATTTTTTCAGACTTTTTATGAATTATGTATATTGTTACAGATAAATAAAGATAACATATATGAAAATTAAACAAATATATTATATCTTCACAGGTTTTTTTAATGTCACTTATAAGTGACATTGCCAACTAGTCTACAGAATTGAACGCAGCATATATGTCACATAAAAAGTACATTGCCAGTTTGACTAGTTAACAAAATAATACAAAGTAATATAAAATTATTAAAAAAACATTCGGTTTATAACTAATTTTGAGTTCAAGTTACAATTTAGGAACTATAGAATAGCCTGACAACTGTTTTACCCCCAACGCCGAGATAATTTTGTTCCCATTCTGTAAATTGAACTCGTTGAAAAGTGTTTGCGCCATCATAGGCAAAAAATCATAAACCATCCCTGAGGTGCCAGCTCGAACTAAAAATTTAAAGCCCCATTTATGGGGTTTTTTGGGATTATATTGCTTGCGATTGCCAGCGTTTTTTACCTTTGTATGGTATAATCATTTCATCAATAGCAAATGATCTCTCTTCTTTCACTTTGAGCCACTGCTGCCGGACATGTTCCATCACGGCAGACACTGTGATAGCTGTCATTCTTGTCTATGTTTGTATTTTCACAAAAATGTAAAAAACGTTTGATAGATCTGTAACGTTTTATACCCATAGCAGATGCAATTGGTTCAAACCTAAGATCATTACTCCAGTAATCTTCAATTGCGGGCATCTTTACAATTCCCATAATAATCCCGATACCTAATACTATTTATATTTCTTTCCTTGTTACACAGATAGATTTACCTTGTTGTTGTGCAGAATACAGGTTAGTCATATCTACAATATAATCTAACAGATCGTCATCAAAAAATAATTTGAAATATTGCTGCGGAGACTGTAATGGATACTTTTCTGCAAAACTAACAGTTGTATCCACTTCCACGGCTCCTGTATATTTGGTTTTCTTAAATGTAAATCCTTATTGTTTTAGTTTACGCTTTTTTGCAACAGGTTCTGTGGGTAGAAGTGGCATGGGGGATGACTCAATATTGGCGACTTGTCTAGTACGGCGACGTGTTGTGACTGTGCTTGGTGTCAGTGGAGGTCTTATGGAAGTTGTAGATGGTGTTTCTGGTACAACGCAAGCTGGTAGAACTTGAGGTCTAGCTACTAATGAAGATGATGCTGATATCATAGGCGGTGTTTCGTTTTGGTTTACTTGGTTTTTTTATGTAAATCCCCCTAAATCTGCCTCTGCTGGTTCTTCAAAGTCACTGAGATCCTGAATTAGGTCATAAATAGCAGGCGAAATACTTCTCTAAGTGAATATCGACAATTCTGAAACTTATATTGTAAAAATGTGATATATATCTATATTATATAAGATATAATATAAATAGATAACTTAAATTCTACTAGTAACTAACTGGCAATGTCCGTTATAAATGACAAATATAAGTAACCATCCTTAGTGGGACTTTTAGGCAAAGTCCGTTATAAGGGACAAACATAAAAGTCACTCCTTATCAGCCCTAATTGGCAATGTCAGTTTCAAGTGACATTAAGATTTAATTAGATATCGAAAAAAAAATACGAATACTATGGTAATAAAAACAATTGAACACTATCGATTTATCATTATTCTAACTAAATTAAACATAAAAAGGATATAAAACAAAGAAATACTTATGTAATAATAATATTTTTAACGAGTGCAAACTTAGTCCGCCATTGCAATATTTCAAATGATCGATACAACGTATCTATCGATCGAGATATGGATTCAAATGCGCGAGTACTAAAAGGATAGCCTATAAGACGCGACGTACCACGTGACAGGTGCAAGCGACATCTCAAATCACATTTGTGTGCGTTTTTATAACACGTCACATAAAACGGACAGAAACAATTTAAGGGTTAAAGACTATTAAAAACATATGTATAGTTAACAGAAGATTATTGAGTTACTTTTATAAAGAGTACTTTTCAACCGACAATAATGATTAATTAAACCATAGACACCGTGTTCTTGTATTACCTGTCGCAGAGTCAAAGACGCAATACAATCCCGCTTGACCCAGCTACATCTAATGAAACACAAACCAGCCCGCTTAGCATAAGCCCACGGAGTTTCCACGAGAGACAACATTTTCTCCATATCGACTAGTTTCTAGACTCCTACAACATAGTAGTAGAAATTGCACGAGAAAACGAGACGAAAACATTTTCTCGTAACATGAATACCGGACTGATATATTAGATGTGATATTTAAGATTTGTTTAGAGGTACGTGACGCGTGATGCGAGTGACGATAATGACACGTCCGCTTTGTATGAAAACGGTCGCATACCTTAAAACTTATTTATGAAATTACATACTAAATAAACGTGACTCGGTGGTCAAGCATTGCAGTCTTTTGTCTCGGTTGTGCAACTCAAAACTGTCCTTTAGAGATTGCATAATCGAGGCGTTATGTTAATGCAGATAGCTCATAAACAACTGTTTTATTAAGGAACTAAAATTAGTTTCAAAGTGATTTCAGAGTGCATTGACTCATTTTTATTACCTTTATGACCGCATACCGTAAGTCGTGACTTTGGCACGTAAATACAATCGTTAAATATTAATTTTACCTACCCAATAAACTTTGACAACCACAGAGTCTAATAATGGGTGTTACGATCAAAAACATAAACATTTAGATATTTGATAGACTGTAATTAAACTTGTAAATTGCTGTTAAAATTGTATATTCTGAAATCTATACAATTTTCTCCTAATTTGACTGAAGTAAAGCCGCGTTTTCATTGTGCATACATTAATGACACCTTTGCCTCCAAATTACTTGCATTGGAGACATGTTTAGCTGAACTTTTCTTTGCACGCACGGTTTTACTTGCACATAAGTGAAGTTACATGCAAGTGTTCAAAAAAGCGTTTACATGCGCTGGTGTGTGTTTGCAATTTGCATGTAACTTGCACACAAGTGACCGTTGCTTATTTATGTTTCATGTTCAGACTAATTATAAGCAATCTGCATCATCCATGCAGGTTTACCCTGGCATACCTAAAGCCATGGACAGCGGTGACCGCTTATTATCAGGCGGGACGCATGCTGGACTATCTCTCTCTCTCTTATTGCTTCTATCTCTTATTATGAGCAATAAAAACGGAGTAACTACTTGCTATAAGTCTTTCTGCCTAGCGTTATCCCGGCTTATGTGCCAGGGTCCGTACTTGCTATAAGTATTCCACGGAAAAGATCGTTACAATTTCCACTGTTACAAGCCTTCGTCTGGAATAATGTTATAATTAGAAAACAAATGTGCCGTAGGTATAAAGTTACCTGAATGTTTGTAGAAAGATACGAGTAATTAGGCATTTACACGAGTAACTTTCCGAGCTCGCGGCGGTCGACGAGATTCGTTGCGACGTACGTGTTAAACCTTAAAAATATAGGGTTCTAACTTTTTAAGCCCTTTTTATAGAACAAAAATGGACCTTAATACACTAAAATAAAAGATATATTTGTTTAAAACATGTGGAATATTTTATCTATAATATTTGCATAAGATTTGAGGACTATGCCACTGCGTACATGGCTCATAATTTATTATAAACATGTAATGTTATTTTACGCCACATAGCTTACAGAACCGATAACTGATGGGCAGAAAGGTTCTGGAATGGAGTCGGTCTGGAAATCTTTGAGGGAGGCCTATGTTCAGATGATGACGATGATGATGAATGTTATTTTCATTTAGCGCTTGTTTCAAAATGTCCAAGTAAGACTTAATTTCACCATTCTCTGTTAGCTAAACAAGTACAGTACACAGTACTATACCATTTTCGATATAATTGCATCACTGAACGCGCCACTTTATATTCGAACTAATTTCAACAACTCTCAACTCTCATCATGTCAATGACATGTTTTACATGATGTTAATTTATTTTTGTAGTAGAATGTGAGTGAATGTTTTGAAAGTCATTCGAAGTTCGCCATGTGACTTAAATATTTTAACATATGTGTTAATGTTTAACACTGATTGACTGATGGCTGATTATAAAGAACTAGCTTTTGCTCGCGGCTCCGCCTGCGTAATCTGCTTTTTCCGGAATAAAAAGTAGCCTATGTCTTATTCTGATGTATAAGCTATATTATTGTAAAGTTTCATTAAAATCCATCCAGTAATTTTTACGTGAAAGAGTAACAATCATACATCCATCCATCCATCCATACTTACAAACTTTCGCGTTTATAATATTAATAGGATTTGGTCAAACGAGGGTCAAACATTACTTATCTACATCTACACTAATATTATAAAGAAGAAAGATTTTTATTGTTGGATACGAATAAACTTAAAAACTACTGGACCGATTTGAAAATTTATTTTACCATTAGAACCCTACATTATCCCTGATGAACATAGGCTACTTTTTATCTCGGAAAAAGCAGATCACGCGGGCAAAGCCGCGAGGAATAGCTAGTTAATTATATTATAAGACAGCGAAATACAAAATCATCATGCTGTCAATCAATATATGCATAACGTTTATTGAATTACTATTTCCTAAATTGGCTGCCTAATGGCTTAAATAGTGTCTCCAGTGTCTTGTCGCACGGAGAGGCAAGAACGTCACGTCAAAGTTAAATGTTCCGACATAATTAATATTTGAAGCGATCCGTTTTGAAATCTTGTAACATTTTGCTGAGAGATATCGTATAAGGTGTTGTCACATGTGCTTGAAACTTATTCGCACATCGTTAGACTATTAATTTTTAATTAAATTTTACTACACGAAATGCAGACTTTTTATTTTATGTGATCGCAAATTCTTGTTTTAAAGTTTTAAATCCGAATGCTTCAGTGATACTCGAAAAGAAATACAACAAACGCACTGCAATAGCTTAGCTAAAGTTTTTATTCGAAGAATTACTAATATTATTATAAAGATTAGCTATTTTTGTTCACAATTTCTTTGACGCATATGGCACACACTAGTTTAAGGATAAGGAGAGTTTATTCCTAAATCTATGCTCGAAAAAGAATATTTATAACATAATAAAGATGTTGTAGAATACAGCGATAGCATAAAATCTTTACTAATACATAATATTCCGCTTACTACATATTGAATCAGCCTTAACCGTTTGTAGCAATATAATGTAACATGTAATTTTTTTTTTTAAATGACGAAACTCTACATTTACCTGAGACATAAGATGTTATTCTGATAATGCTCAGTAATTTCACTGGCTTCAATATCCTTCAAACCAAAACACAACAATGCTTAAACACTACTGCTTAACGGCAGAAATACACCAAGTATGGTATCAGCCCAGATAGCTTCATGCATGCTAGGGATCTGCTACCTAATAAAAATCCAAGAAGGTTTATTCAACCATATACCATACCATAGGATACCCTTCTTGAATACCAATAATGATATTTTCAAACCCCGTGGCCTTATTTTGACCATGGTGTTTTTAAGCGCCATGAGTTGAGATCCATGTTTGAGTCGGAATCGCACCTTAAGTTCCGTTCCATACGCTTAAATCTTTATCGGAAAATCCGTTATAATAACCCATTTACTCTAAAAATTCCAGCCGGCTTCCTATTATGATTCAAAAGATAGAGCCCTTTAATGATTAGGCAGACAGACAGCGTATGCTTTAGTATAGGGTACTGTGTGACCCTTTGGGTACAAAACCCTAGTAAATCATATCTTATCTACCAGTACTTTAAAGCAGTATCTTCTAAATTCAAGTCCATATTAGGCACACATTAGGTGCAAAACACTCGAACACGGTAATACCGTCATCACTCATCGGAATAACTTCCCGAATGATCTTCTAATATTTACAACAGGGTCCCTTCAAGAGCCCTTCCAACCCGCCGTTACACATAAGTAGTTTGCAGTTCAGTTTGCGAGTTGGCTCTCGGAGTGGAGCCACATCGGTTCCGCATCATCTGTCCGAAGGTGGTCCGGAATTGTCGGGACATCGAGCAGTACAGGACGAAGTTAATGGCCCCGTTGAGGAGGGCCAGAGCGTCCATGAGCTCGCCAAAGAGGTTGTAGCAACGCTTGAAGAAACATCTTCCAAGTACGCCGCTGAGGAGACCTGTCAAAAGAATTTTATGTAATACAGTTTTTAATATTCATGTTTGGTTTGTTCATAAACATGAGAATTGAAACTTGTTGAACGCCCTAACCCCCGCTCCCCTTCCCTTTAATCAGTAACGCGTCCTTGATTCTTCTGATATTGTTGTGTATGGGCTATGGAGATCAATTACCATCAGGTAACCCACTTGCTCGTTTTCTTGCACTACGATATAAAGCCTGTTTCACAATGTTTGTTTAACTGTCACATAATGCATTAATTGATCTTAAGATAGAAAATTCAAGTACATAGTAGCAATTTAACATACACTTAAATTCTCCTTGTACATTGATATCGAGATAATTATGTTGTTTGTTTAAAATAATGTTTATATTCTTAATGAATTAAACAGGCAGCAGAATAATAAGAAAGTAATTTATTTATAATAATATTATTATTGTATACAAATCAGACTCATCGGTGCCGCCGGTCTCTGTCGCACACCTCACAACGTACGTTACGGTCCGTACGTTTATAAGCAATTAATAATAATTTATCATGTAACTAAAGTAATAATATAGGTCATGTAAAGATAATTTTAAATTAATTATTCTAACTTGTTTCGAATACAGACAACATTTTTTGTAGAATTATTGCAATTATAGTTTACACAGTTTGAGTCGTTGATGTAGATCTAAGAACGCCTAGGAAATTAACGTAGTATTCGTGTTCAAAATGTGAAAGACGAAATAATTTTAAAGGTTATTCAATTGAGTATCTGAATTTTAAGCTGGAAGCTGTTTGAGAAAATCCTGTTCTTTTTGTAAATAAGCTCTTTATTCTTGTTTAGTGTACCGAAATAATCCTTATAAAATAGGAGGCAAAAGTAATAAATGTTTAAATTAACAGACTGCTGTGAAATCTCATTAATCATAAACTCGTATTATTAATGAAGGCTTTGGTGTTCATTTGAAGTTCGTAACGTGGATTCAAAGATCATAGACCACAAGCATTGATCTAACAACAAAAAGACACCCTATATCTAATTCACGTACCAATATCTTGAGCAACTTTTTGGGCACGCCCATGCCCAGTGAATTTTTTTTTATAGTGTCATATAATTTGTACTAGTCGAGAAATATATATGGCGTAAATATGAGTTTAATAAAATTAATGTGCTGTCCAAATTAGAATACTTATATGTTTTCCTAAATACGGTTAAATTGACAGGTATTATGAGCGGTAGAGCTACACTGTAGACAGTTTTGTCTACAGTATGAATGGGCTGGCTCGATCGGGTCGTTACCACTGTCTCACAGAAAACCGACGTAAAGTAGCGGCTTGTTGCTGCGTTTCGTATGGTGACTGAGATATCCGGAAGCCCAAATCCCCTCCCCTTCCCAATCTCTAATTATCCCTTTCCTTTAAGGTCGGCAACGCGCCCATGATTCTTCTGGTGGTGGGCGTACATGGGCGGTGGAGATCACTTACCATCAGGTGACCCACTTGCTCGTTTGCCGGCCTATGCTATAAAAAAAGGTATCAAAAAAGGTCACCCTAGGCACATTGGTGCGCATTTACGTTTATAAAATAACGCTATAATTAACGCTTCGCTCTTATACAGATTGAAGTTCTTACGGTGTCTATGTAGATGTTTGATCCTTACCCATTACGTAATAGGCCTTGATGACTTATGACGATGAGTTTTCAACTAAAGTTATGACAACGTAATGAATATTATGATATATGAGCAAAATGGTGCTCATCTTACCTAATATGCCTTGGGGAAACTCCGTCAGCAAAAACAGCAGCAGCACCGCTACCAACATCTTGGTGGTCCGGTCTGTCCTCCGTTCTGCTTTTGAACGCTTGGTTGAACGCTTGGCAAAAATATTTCCGTTTCCATTGACTACTGTGTTGGCAGGACAAGCGCTATATCCTTTCAGAGCCTTCTTTCTGCTATTGGCACGGTATAATGCACGGATGAGCCAAGCACTAATCACAGTGAGAATGACGCAAGGCAACAGCTTGATCAAGACGGAATGAGCCCAGAAGTTGATCTGGTACAGGTTCCCATCGAAATTTGAATCGACGAAATATACTTTGGATGGTAGGTTGCGCGTTTTGTCGAAGGTGAAGTCTTTGTGTATCGTAAACACCTGAAAAGAACAAAATTGTTTACATTGGCTTGTGGAATTATGAATTACTAGCTTTTGCTCGCGGCTCTGCCCGCGTGATCTGCTTTTTCCGGGATAAAAAGTAGCCTATCACCCAAGTCAGCTCATACCCTGTCTGTATACAAAATTTCATCAAATTCCGTTCAGTAGTTTCAGCGTGATTGACGGACAAACATCCAAACAAACAAACTTTCACATTTATAATATTAGTGTGATGTGTGAAATGTGTAATTTTTGTATAGCATAAACCGGCAAACGAGCACTTGCTCTACTTGGGGCACCTGATGGTAAGTGATCTCCACTGCCCATGTTCGCCCACAATATTAGAAGAATCATAAGCACGTTTCCGAACTTAAAAGAAAAGGATAATTAAGGAACTGGACAGGGGAGGGGGATTTGGGCCTCCGGATATCTCATTGACTGTACGAAACGCAACAGCAAGCTACTAGTTAGCATCGATTTTCTGTGAGATAGTGGTAAAAACTCGGTCGCGCTGACCCATTCATGCTGTAGCCAAAACTGTCTACAGCGTGGCTCTCCCACTTTCATCAACTTCATTCAAATTGATACCTCTTAAAGCCTATGTAAAGTTATTTTCGGAACCCGTTTGTAAGACAAGACAGGAATAATTAATTTTGTGGAAAAGTTTACCTGTTTTGTGATTTAGCTTATGCAAAACCGTTGTCAATCACTTGATGGGAACTAATGGTTTAGCGATAAATTCGTCGCGATGCCCTTGAACCTTTGATCATTTATTAGGTGTAGAAGAAATAAATTAATTTACGTAAACAAAATAATTTGCACTTAATTATTCTCTATCGACATTTATTAAGGGCCGTATTTTCTAAATTGTTTGTAGATTTTAGAAGATTCCTGATATCTTTTAACTACGAAATATTATCGGATGAAGTTACAATATTAAAGTTACTCAGTGATTACAACACAAATTCTAAATCGTCTGTCTTGGATTTAATTACAAAGCTGAAATATTTAAGTATCAAAACGTAATCAATCTTAAAGTATAATTATCCCAGTGGATTTGCAAAGATTTTGAGAATATCTATTATATTTAATTTTCTAGTGATAGACATATTTAAAATTCAATGTTTTGTTAGTTTAATTAAATCAGAGGCTAAAAGCATATCGCGTTAGCTTTGGTTTAATAGATGTATACCTATATTAGATAATAGAAAAGAACTCAATAAACAACAGTATTTATGCTTAAATATGTACAGTACTACGAATATACGCTTCGACAATCTTCGTCTAATTTAGATATACGAACGTATGATGACGATGAATTTATATAGACATTACATCATTGGATTACATATAATGCGTTCCAAATGAAAATAGGTACGATTTCCATGCAAACCGTAATTTTCAAGTGGCACTTAAATTTGGTAAAATATCGATCACGTTATTTAGAACCACGTATGATATTTTTTTTTCTCGAAGACACTGCGACGTTTGATTTGATTCATACCAAAGCTCTATTTAGACGGATAATTTTAACAGAAGTATGTCAGGCTACTGTTTTTTAGAGAAAAATACACAAATCCGCCAAATATTTGACCTATTTACAAGATCACCAGAAAGCTCATATCGCATCGACACAGCTAACCATTACCTGAAGGTTCAACAAACATTGATCTTATATTGTTTATAGTACACTCGCCTTCTCCAAAACATGTCTACTAAACATTGTTTTATGCTCTATTGGTGTCTAAAATTATAATAATGTTACATACTAAAACGTGTTTACAATTCGAACATTCTAAAGATGGAAATATAAATCAAGCCCATAAAGATACGAAGTTATTTTTAATTAATGATTTCTTATGTTTACGCGAATATTACACAGAACAATAACAATTACAATTTTCTGCGTAAATCGGACCACTAACAAAATTAGAAATAACAATAACTGTAAACTGAAGGTAGGCACTGTAACATTAACTTTTTTGGACAACCTACACCTCAGTCCACCCCGTGACCACGAAGGCTGAAAAACTTTCGAAATGTCGGAATCAAAATTAATAAAAAAAACCGCGGTAAAATCCGTTTATTTCTAATTATTTTTTTAAATCTGTGAGTCGTTTTTCATATAACTTTCCAAAATAACTTTGATTCCATACTTTTAATATAGTATTGGAAACGGTTATTGATATTACCACCAACAACTGGAACGTCTGAGATCTAATTAAATTTTACGCCAATTGATTCCACCGATATTACTTCGCAAGTTATTACGAATAATTTCAATGACAACGCGCGCCGTCGCGAGAGTTTGAAGATAAATCTAACATAGACACAATCTATATATTAGATCGAAGCTTAAATTAAATTAAATTCAAAGATATACTTACAAAATACGAAGGTATACACAATATAGGTGGGAGTACGAAGCTCAGTAAAATCGCCAAAGAGCATCTTCTGTCCGTACACAGTGCTGGACTATGCGAAGGATATCTGCAGAAAACATTTATTAAACTTAGTTAAATGGCTATTAGTGAAAGTATTGTAAGATAAAGTAATCAAAGCTTCTAGAATCATTAAAAGTACAGGAACGAAGATCAAACATAAATTCAAAAACCATGTAAATCTAATGATATTTTCTTTAAATTATTGTTTGATTATTATTAATATTAAAAGAGTTCATTAAAAAAAGTATCAGAACTAATCACTTCACTACACAACTATCACTTGACTACATTAAAGTCAACTTAAGGAAAACGTTACTCTTCGGGCTTCTGAAACCACATTGAAGATATAATATATTGAACTATGACAAAACGATGTATACAAATGGTAAGTTCGGTGCAAGTTTCAACGCCTTCACTTTTTTGTCGACCAAACATCATGTACAAATCAATCATTAAATACACCTGATGGTAAGCGTAGTGCAGTCCAAAAAACCAGCAACCACCGATAAACAATGAGTTTATCGGTGGTCAGCAGAATCATGCCAGCCAAAATGCTTCTTCCCGATGCAGGCACAATAATACAAGAATGTACTCCTATACCCGCCCCAACCAACCATCAAGTCATTTCGCAAGCCCCTCGGGAGACCGGATATACACTGGCTGACCCTGGAACGCGACCCACACAAGGTGGGCCACTATGGCAGGTTTTAACACCAGTTTACGGTGGTCGCTATCCGGTCGGATACGAATATCCTCCCACCAGCTAAATTAACATTTAATTTATTATTATCGTCTTTCATACGATTTGACGTTTCTTGAACATGTTCAGTGGTTAATTAAAATTTAGATCTAGATCTATTTCTAATTGTTTTTATAATTGGTCGTTGAAATCGTTATTATTAAAAATATTACGCATGTATACGTAATATTTACCAAAACGTAACCATAGGTTCCAATAAAACGGTTAAAAGTTATAAAAAATACATACAATGTTTATTTAGATCGCCTTTAAAAACACAGTCCAGAATGACAATCAAATGTGTTGAATTGTTTTTGCGATTCCAAACATAAGTGGCCATGGCTGGCTAGTGGATCGGCATTTTTAAATAGTTCGCATTTTCATGTTGACGGTAAAATGTTAAAATATGACCGCACTGTATTTGATGCCAGACGAGTTATTTGTTAGCTTGCCTTGTTTGTAGTTGATTTTAACCCAAGATTAGTTATAATTAACAGAACTGATAAATAAAATTAATTAAATTAATTAATTTTTAACTAATCTTACTATTATTACAAATGTGGAATTTTGAATGTTTGTGAATTGGAGTGTTTGTTAGTTAATCACACCTTAACGGCCAAACGCTTTTGGATCAGATTTGGCACACAGGTAGTCCATGACCTGGATTAGGACAACGACTACTTTATACCGTAAAAGGCCGCTCACGCGGGCGGAGCCGCGGGTAAGAGCTAATAATTAATGTAAAACAGAATCGTCTCGTTACAAATATACATACGGCAAAATAACATTTACCTCACAATCTCATATTACGGTAAACATTATTTCAAATTAGAACAACCAAAAAAATATACAACGTTACATTTACTAACCCATAACTCATACCATCAAACAACATTCGTATTTAACGTGTATATGTTACTTTCATATAAATCATTGTATTTCTAGAAATAAATTGCGTAGTTTGCTTTTTGGGGCCCTACAAACATAAAACACTTTTAAAATTGGTTTTTATTACTACATTGTAATCAAATATTGTAAGGCAAGTATATCAAGGCAACAAAAGATATAGCAAGAAATTTGTATGAGTTAAAATAATAAAATTACGCAATAAACTCGGAAATAAATGAACGGGCCATCGTGAACTTTACAACTCCCGGGGGAACTCCTATAGATTGAAATAGCACGTAATCTTAACTTAATTTCGAATCGGGGACCGTTATTCCTCTATTTTTTATCAACAACTTCATTATGATAGAAACAGGTCAAAATAATAATAAAATAAAGAAGTTTCACTTCAAAAAAAAAAACAAGATAAAAATGCCACTCTCTCACTCACTCTCTCTTTCATACGATAAATAAATACACCCAACAGTCACACACAAAGTCCTGACCCCACAGTAAGATACCAGTCTTGTTTCGTGGGTATCAAGAACTACGAGAAACTTTCGGTCTCACTATACTCAGACCGCAAAACAAAAATTAGTCATTCATGAAATAAATGAATCCAAAAAACCGACAAATAATACAAATAAAACCAGAAATCCTAACCCATTAAAATTATATTTACATAAATTAGTAGCTATTATTACGATAGCAATAACTTTTGGGCCATACTAATAACAAGTTACTGAAATCCTTTAAAAGTATTTTATGTATTCGACGGTGATATTGTTTAGCGAATTTAGCAAATTGAATTAAACTTATTTGTTCACTGTTGTCTTCTGTTTAACTCAGTCGAATTAACGGCTAATTAAAATGTAAATGTTAATCAGAAACCTGGTATTAGTCAGATATCACATGCCAATCCATTAGTTCGCTATCCCTGGTGTACGTTATCTCCAGTCACGTGTTAATAATGTCACAATACGATAATACTCACTTGATTGCTATGTACCGCCAGACGGCGAGCGACAGCGTCAGGAATATCGACGCGGTGTGCAGGATCTGTGTGAAATGCATGTGGAACAACAAGTACACCGCCCACGAGTATGGCAGCTCCTCTTGTCCTGGAGACAGCTGCGGACAGAATGTTACTGTTATGCTTTTAGACATTTATTGATAAATTATTCGACTGCGGAGTTCTAATATTTTAATGACGCTACCGACTTCGGCCACTTGTCTCATTTGATTTGTCTTTATGTTCAATGATCTTGAACAAAATATTCTCCGGATTTTATTAAAAATATTCTGTGTTAGAGTTTTAGCGCAATACTGAAATGACAACAAAGGACAAAGAGTTTCGTTCAAGGATTTGTATCGTAAAATTTATAATTAATCCCTAATTTGAAGGTGAGGGCTTAGCAAGGCATGATAATTCTCTTTAGATTAAAAACATATTCATAAAATTAACACAATGAGAAAAATATGATATGACATATTTAAAAAAATAGAAAAAAGGAAAGATAGTAGAAATAAGGTTTTCTAAATACTAGACAGTCGTGCACTGTCGCCTTTTATATTCAACTAGCATTCAATCGAGATTTATTTTAACTTTATTAATCCATTATTAATTTTAAGTAAGTAGCTTTATTATCAACTCCAAAAGAACTATATTTAACGTAAAGTTCTTTGAAGAAGCAATTCATCAACCATTTAAAGTATTCCAGTGAAATTCAAATACTTCGGGCCGCAACAATGTAAGTTTCTATTGTTCGGTATCTCATAAATTACGTTTGCTCTCTAGTGAGTTCAATAATGTAGCACAGTCCTATTTACTTAGGTTATAAGACGGAGTACAATATGATGACTACATAATATGAAGTTTTACAAATTCAAAAGGATACGGGCGGAGATAAACAAAAGATAGTATCTTATATGTCCGTTATGTGGAGGCGATAAGTTTGATCTTAATTATACCCTTATAACACCTTTGGATGCTATCAAATTGGACAAATCCGAATTAAAAGATTTAATTTAAAAAACAATCAAAATAGATTAAATACAATCAAATATAGTTGGATATTCATCCCATACGTCCTTCTTCAAAGTCAGATACTAATTCCACTTGTCCTTATACCACTCTCAATGGGGTCGGCGTAATATTTTTAACACATATTACAGAAAGATTTGGCTTTAGTTTTTGCGAACGGTCGCCTGCCTAACGTAAATTCCTCTGGGGAGAAAACACGCCCAGACCGGAAACAAATACATTTGTCTCGGTGCAGGAATCGAACCCGCGACCTCTCGCTTCACAGCAGGCTACTCGCCCACTGCGCCACAGATCCATAGATTTAAATTTACAAATATAATAAACAATGTGCGAATAGTATCAAATACAATAGAGACTACAATAAACGAGCTTGTAGTTCTATTTAATGTTAAAATGTTTTTATTTTACAATTTTTAGTGAAAGAATCATTAAAATATAGAGTGAAGTTTGAGTCTTTCGTCCCTGGTTTAATCCTCTTAGGGGTGGAATTACTTTCTAAAATGAGACCACCGCCGCAGTAAACCCTAGTGAACACAAGAATCATCTTAGTCGGGTTATTGGAATATACATAAAAATCTAGATTCTGGATACAAACAAATTAAGCAATTCTTTGGTTTTTGGCGTCGCTTAAAGATATAAAAGGCGGACCCTAGCTAAATTGAACAAGAATAAAAACCACGCAGAACGCAACAGCTGACAAAAAGGCTATAAATATAGTTCATAAAAAGATTGCTAGCAGTTTATCTCGTCATAACGACCAAATATGATTCAATGTACTAGTATACGTGAGTTCTCACAATAGCTGTGTCTCGATAATGGCAACACTATACATTGGCTATTTTATCCTAGAAAAAAGAATAGAACATTTTTAAAAGCCTAAATGTGTAAAAAATAATATATATTTAAGTAAACCTCAAGCTACTAGCCATTTAGCTGGAATTCTGCCAAACTATTGGACAATTAAATTTCGAAGAGCAGTACCAATATAAATATTGGTATCTTCAAGTGTCTTTGAGCATGTAGGGTTTCTGATTGCTGTTATGAAATGTGTAATTATCAAATGTCAATGTCTTGGACTGATGCAATAAATAAAAGCAGTCGAAGCCACTGCGGATTTTGGACTCTGCAAACTCGGCTCTAACAGGACAACTCGCACGATACCTGTACAACGATGAGCTATAAACTTCAAAAAATAAACTATACCATATAACATCGGTGAAACGTGTAGTAGGAAGTCAACGCTTGATCCTCTTTACTGGTAAATATTTATCATGTATTTAATATATTTTGACACTGCAAAGTTCATAGAAAAATATTGTGCCTATGTACAATCCAGCCCTAATGTTGATCAGACATTATGATTAAATAGGTCTGAATTTACAAGCTGCCGCGGAACGTGACTCGTCTGAGCGATCCACTATGTCAGATTATTCCTCATGTGTATGATAGTCACTATCGTTACGGATAAGATACATTCCTCCCACCAAAAATGCACTAGTATGCTCCCACAAGCACTGTAATTTAGGAGACTAACGTCGACTTCATTTTTCACCCTTTCTGCTCTATACGGTTCTACGCATTTGTATTGGTCTATTCAAATGTTTGATCTTTGATATCTAATGCGTCATTTAATCTTAACTTTTTTGATTGTTATTATTATCTAATAATTAGTAACAATAATTCCAGCAGGAACACAGATATCCTGACCCACACTATGTGAACCTGGATCGTGTGTACCCGAAGTGAAGGTATATTAAGAAACGTAAAGCAGTTATTTAACGGCACTCATCTCTTCGGACAGCTTATCCACTACCCACAAGGTGATGGGTCTATTTCTGCCGCCAAGCAGCAGTGTGTAAGCACTGTTGTGTTTCGGTGTGAAGGACACTGAAGCCAGTAAAATTACTGGGCATTATGAGACTTACCATTTTATATCTCGGGGTGACGAGCGCAGTTCAGTGCCATGCAGTGCTTTTTAATTCGAAGTTCTGTGTGGTGTTGCTTCTGTTTATGGGCAGGCGTGGCGCTTACTATCAGGCGAGCACCTTGCCCGTCTCGTCATTTAATTAAATAAAAAAAAACTATGTATGTACAGTCTCAGTATAAATATCAATATAAACTCACCAGGTATTGATATACAGCGAAGGGCACGTACTCAATCATGACGAATACATCAGCAACCGCCAGCCACTTGAGGAGCCTGTTGATTGGCGCCACTGCCAAATCTCTACGTGTCAACACTGCTACGTTCAATGCATTTGCCAAACTTCCGAAGAGGCACACCTGTCAATAACATTGATATAAATACCCAATGAGATGGTAATTTAAAATTTTACTGGTATACGTGATTTTAAGGGTTCTGTAGTCAAATCGCTAAAACGGAGGCCTTATAAGCTCGTCATATTCGTCTGTCCGACCGTATGTCACAGCCATTTTACTCGGGGACTATTAACAAACCTATAAACCCCTCGCAAGGTGCATTGACATTAAGAAAAAAACATGAGTGTATAAAAGGTGTGTTTGTCTCCATACATGAAACTAACTTAAGGTGTTTTTTTTTCAATTGTACATAGGCAAGTGTGGCATTATTATATAAGGTAAATAATGAGATGAGATTGCTAAGTGTCTTTTTAAATAAGTTTTTCATTTGAGAAATATGCGTGTCAAAGTCATGAAAAAATCAAGTCAGTATTGTCGTAAAATGTAATTCCTACAAAAATAGATTTCAACACGCTAGGTTGTATAATTTTTGAGATATGGGATATTTTCGGTTACACTATTGAACCCTTTACTATGCGTGGTGCGACACGCACTTGGCCGTTTTTTATTTGCCTGGTGGTATGACACGTCACTCACCTGATGGTAAGCACCATATAGCCTACTAATAAACAGTACTTTATGTTACAAAGCCTACTTCTTCATTCGGCACCCCGATACACAAGATATTTAATATTACATAACTAAACTCGGAACAAACCCAGGACCTTCGGTCTACAATCCAAATCCGCTGCCAATATACCAAGAAGATGGTATTAAACCATAAAAAGTAATTTAATATTTATCAATACTTTTATGTCAAAATACTGTAAAGGCGTAATGGACAGGGAGCCCTCGGGTAGCTGATCCACTTGACTACTATCAAGCTCATTTTCCGTGAGTAGCTTCGTTTCGATGAGACGACCAACTATTCCCTATGCGAAAATTCTCTATTGTGGTAGCTAACAGAGGTAGCAAGGATAGAATATTTCGATTTGATGATACTCAAAAAATTATTATTTTATTTGTAGGACAATATGACAGTTAAATTATATAAATATTAACTAAGTAAATACAAAAAAATCAGCTGGTTAGTAATCATACCTATTGGAAGGAGGGGCTTCCAATAGGTATCGATAACGAAGTCATAAGAATGATATTCTATCCTTGCTACCTCTGTTAGCTACCACAATAGAGAATTTTCGCATAGGGAATAGTTGGTCGTCTCATCGAAACGAAGCTACTCACGGAAAATGAGCTTGATAGTAGTCAAGTGGATCAGCTACCCGAGGGCTCCCTGTCCATAAGCAATACTATAAAAAATATAAAATATATTTAAATAGTAATATAACATTAATCGTAAATTTTACTTCCGTGGAAAATTCTGCATAAACATCCATTTCCACAGATTTAATAACAGCTAGAACTGAGAATAATACTTACCAATAAACTAACATATCCGTGAATGTTATTGTAAGCCAGAATCAAATCTCTGAATTCCCCTGAGCAATATTCTGAGCGCTCACATTCCTTCACTACGGATATATTATACCTATTGCGCATATCCTCCAACGCTCGCAGGACTTCACCAATATTGGTGGTATAGTTGGCTTTGTGCTTCAACAATGATATGAAACGTGGGTCTTCGAAGAAAAAATTGTAGCTACCGTTGGTAGCAAACGTGTCATTATGGCGAGTACCGTTCGTAGCTAACATTGTGATTTAATGGATGTTTGATCATTACATAGCACTGTATTCTATTAAACTACGATTTTGTTGGACACTTGACTTTTTCGTGGAACAAACTTGCTGTACACTGGATAGTCGCATTTCCATCGTTTATGGAGAATCTGAAACAATAAAAACAATAAGTAAATTAGAAAGTACATTGTAAACATAACATACTTTTGTCAATAATTTAAGATTTGAGACAATAGTGCTAAAGTTCATTAGTTCAAAACCTTGACATAGATATGAGATTTGGATATAATATTTACATACATAACGTTATATGCGGCCTCAATACCGTAGGACATAGACATCTGTTTGGATAATTACCATTCTAATTAGATGTATTGTGTGTTGATTAACAAATTCTTAAAAATATTTATTTATTGAAATTTTGTAGCCATAACATGTATAAAATTAGAGTGGACAGTTTAACTGTGGATAAGGCAGAGATGATACAATGTGGGCTTCAAGATGGTATCTAACATTTTCACGAAATTATGTCTTAAAAAAATATCGACCTGATAAAGGTCGCAGGAAGTCGCTGGATGCAGGCCGCTTCCAACAGGTCGGTCTGGAAATCTTTGGGGGAAGCCTATATTCAGTGGACGTCCTGTGGCTGATGATGATGATGATATCTTAAAATCCAATTGATATATAATAGATAGAATATTATTTTCCTCGAGAATATCTCAGGGATTTAATTAGGACAGAAACACGTGAATGAAGTAAAGGGTGTAATAACTCTTTAAAATGTTTGCCACGATACGGAAGAACCCACTAATGGAAGCAACGTCTTTAGAGCTGCAGCCGATTTAAGTTCAACGTAAATCACGATGCGGATAGCACATCGCAAACTATCCAAAGCTTCAAGACCAAATTATCTAAAAGGTGCAAACAGTTGCTATGAAGATGGAACTACTGGCTATTTACTAACCGCATCTTTATTTTTTATTTGAATGAATGGCGAGACGAGCAAGGCGCTCGCCTGATGGGAAGCGCCACGCCTGTCCATAAATAGAAACAACACCACACAGAACTTCGAATTAAAAAGCACTGCATGGCACTGAACTGCGCTCGTCACCCCGAGATATAAAATGGTAAGTCTCATAATGCCGAGTAATTTCATTGGCTTCAATGTCCTTCAAACCGAAACACAACAGCGCTTACACATTGTTGCTTGGCGGCAGAAATAGACAAAGCGGTGGTACTAACCCAGACGGCCTCTCGCATACGAGGGACCTGCCACCGTGTATAAAAGACGGTGCAAACAATATAAAGCATTGCTATGACGATGGAACTACTGGCTATTTACTAACCGCATCTAAAACATGCTGAATATTGTTTTCTATACGTGTGTGTAAAAAAGCAAAACAAACATTTCCCGTAACAATATTAAGGATCTTAAAATAGATTGAATAATTACGTGCTGTTTTCGTAAAAGATTTAACAATCCTCGCACACAGTTAATATAAATCTTTCGTTTAGTCTCGTTTTGGATTTTCTTCTTATTCATCATTATGTCTTATAGAAGAATTAAGATCCCTAATTTATATTGTTTTATAATACTATGTTACTACTTGTTTGGCTTTAAAATCTATATTTACGATTCATGCAACCGATCGGATAAATTGCGAGACTTCAACAAGCTATTGCATATTTAATCATACTTATTATAGGCACGAGTTGATGAATCGACTGGCATAATTACTAGATTATCGTGTTTTGCTTGTTATATTAGCGGCGAAGTAAAATGTTTAAAAAAATATATTGGTATATATGGTAAGCGCCACGCCTGCCCATAAACAGAAGCAACACCACACCAAACTTTGAATTACAAAGCACTGCATGTCACTGAACTACGCTCGTCGCCCCGAGACACAAGATGTTAAGGCTCATAATGCCCAGTAATTTCCCTGACTTCAATGTCCTTCTAACCGAAACACAACAGTGCTTACACATTGTTGCTTGACGGCAGAAATAGACAAAGTGGCGGTACCAACCCAGACGGCCTCTAAATGGTGACAATGATGGTGATATATGAATTGAATACATCAACACAAAATACAGCCAAATCGAAAATCTTTTTTTTAATCGGTTCAAAAGGCTAATAATCTAATAATAAACGCTAATTGTTATGCACGAACACACGATGCTAGTCATGACATGATAGTGTTTGTCGCTTCTATATTGGGCTTTGGGGTAATATTAAGTACCTTTTGTACAAAGCGTCTTCCAGGTTCTACTTAATTTAACAAACACACCTATATCAAATTCAATGTACACTAATATTATAAAGAGGAAAGATTTGTATTTGTGTATGTAACGAATAAACTTAGAAACTACTGGACCGATTTGAAAAATTCTTTTACCATTAGAATCCTACATTATCCCTGTTGAACATAGGGTACTTTTTATCCCGGAAAGAGCAGATGACGTGAGCGGAGCCGCGAGGAAAAGCTAGTGAGTTATATATTCAAAACCGCAATGTACATAAAATTCGAAACCTATTATTATTATGATTTTAATTGTACTAGATAAAATAAGATGTGTTTCCATTAATCTTCATGCAAATGAAGGACCCATACAACAAAATAATTGCCGTGTCGACATATTGCGGTTCGACTGGAGACGGCGTCGTCCGTTTTGAATATTCATCAATACACTTCACTAACAACATTTATTAAGCAATAATAATTTAATTGTTTGTACTTAATTCTATACGCGATACATGGAGATAAACAAGTTTACATCATGTTATATGTTTGTTTCCAGGAATTTAAAAATATATAATGTTTTAAATTTAATATATAAATCATAATATTAATTGACGTAGGTTATGTTTTTAAAATATTTGATAACTTTAATACTAACAGTATGTACGTTTTATTTTTATTACCAATAAAAAAAATCTCAATTCAACGCGTACCTATTTTTGTTTATTTTTTGTGTGTGGATGATTTTTTTTCATTCGAAAGAGTATATGTTGGTCCAATTTAAATTTCAAAATGACTATTAACTCTTATGGAAATAAATGACAAAAATTTCGTAACTTAACACTGACTTCGATGATTATTCCACTAAAAGTAGTATGTTTTTAAAAATAAAACCGTGCTTTCTACATTATTATTGCAAAAGCATGACTCATTTAGATATTTAGAATTTTTATTCGATTTTATTTTTAATATAAAAAGGTAGTTTTGATCTAGTTATATTTCCCAATGCTTTTAGTAATAAGTAATAATCGATAAAATTAACGTTGCTCAATGGAGAACAGAAAAAATATAATGAGATACGTAAAACCTAGTAGAAAACTAGAATTTCAAATTATAACTCACATATTTGACTCATGTGTTAGAAAGGAGCAGAAGCAGATATAGCCTTCGATAAAGCATATCTCAATCCTGTCACATACAAATAAGGTAATAAAAAATCGGAAATACACACATGTTAACAAGTTCAAAGGAGTATTATGGTAATTTACACATAAACCAAAAAAATAGAAGTATGTGATAACTTGACATACATTCGATACAAGGGTATATTTACAAGACGTGACTTGTATACTGTGAAAAAATGTTTGGTTATTTAATTGTCTTCAAGTCAAAAGGTGGTTTTCGCATGGTAGAGCCACGCTGTATACAGTTTTGTTTACATCGTGAATGGCTCGACCGGGTCGTTACCACTGTTTCACAGAGAACCGACGTAAAATAGTGGCTTGCTGCTGCGTTTTGTACGGTGAGTGAGATAACCGGAGGCCCAAATCCCCCTCCTCGTCCCAATCCCTAATAATCCCTTTCCTTTAAAGTCGGCAACGCGTCGATGATTCTTCTGGTATTGTGTGCGTACATGGGCGGTGGAGATCACTTACCGTCAGGTGACCCACTTGCTCGTTTACCGGCCTATGCTATAAAAAAAGGTGAAAAAGGACAGTTAAAACTCGTCAGTTTTAAAAGTGAGCGTGATTCTAAATTTGCTAGTTTACAACCTTTACAATAATTCACACACACCCATCGGTGTGTGACAATTTTACATCACGCTCTTTTAGAAAAGCAACTTCTCTACTTATTTGCATTTAAATGGAATTTATAATATGCGCTTCTCAAAGTGATAAATTCAAGAACCGTCTTCTTCTGAATAAACTAAAAATGGATGGATAAACTAGTGCTTTTAGAAATTTTGTACTAGAATTTGCTCGCGGCTCAACCCGTGTGTAATTCTGCACCGTCATATTTTTGCATATTTCCATACAACCGTTCATCCCTTATTTTACTCCTTTAGGGGTGAAATATCCAAAAAACTTTCCTTAGTGAATACTTACAACATAAATGGCATCAACTGCCAAAATTTCAAGTTTGTACACCCAGTGGTTTAGGTTCTACGTCTTAAAATTTTCAAATTCAAATCATTCTGTAAATTAGATCATAAATATCACTTTTACATGTTAATCTTTCTTTAAACTAGATTACATTTTTATTTTTATCGTCATTCCGTGGCGAAAAAAACTCATGGCCTCTTATTATGTCGAAACATTGATTTTCCAGAGTGATGTTCCAGTTTCAGTTGGTAAATCAGTCAGTCAAGATAATTAATAATATCTATATATTAGATAAGTCTGGAGCCTCAAAGCTAATACGCTGTCAAAGGGACTTTATGGTATATCTCAATACACTGACTTAGACCAAATTATACGATGATCCATAATCCTATTTAATCACTGTATGTTTACTAATGTAACATTTCCATAAGATTTGACTCACGTCTATAATTTCCGAAGGGGTAAGCAGAGGTGTAATCAGTACACCCACATTTCGCCGAGCGTATTTCCGTCCCATGATGTGATGATGCCTATCGCCATATCGTACAATTCCAGACTCCGGGCTGATACTGAGCATTTCTTGATAGAAAAACCCAATATCATTACCCGATCCGGGGATCGAACACGAACATACACAGCTACAGCTCAGTAGTCATACCGCGTACGCAATATAACTGCGCCACCGAAGCAGTCGAGATTGCTCAAGTAACTATTACTATTATAAAACTAATATAATAACTATTATATTGCTATATTTATATTATAAAATAATAACTATTATAAAATGATCTGTAGCCATTATTTAAAATGTCATTGATATTATAAATACAATACATACTAGGTTAATATGCTTCAATACAAACAAATGAACAAAAGACCAAATATTCTCTAAAAATGCAGTGACACGGTTGACTGAATTTCGATAAAACTACAAAAACGCTATCATATCGACAAACGGTTCGTTTTTATTCCGCTCAAATAGAGATCCAGATAGCGTCAGATTTCAGCGTTAAAGCCAACGTATATTGTTCGATAGTACCGGTAATACGAGTAAATATTGTAGTGTATCATTAATGTTATATGATAGATGCACACGATAGGATAAGACTTCTCGCTATAATATTACGAACAAATTACTAAGAAAAGCGAACCGGCGGATATAAATATTACATCTATCGATCAAATAAATCATCTATTATTACAGAAGCTTTGCAAGCTACTTCGTAAATATGGTATTAACCAAGCGGTTACTACAATGTTTATTGGAACGAAGTTCCTTACGGCAGGCTTGGAGGGGATAGGGATTTCGCTGCGTGACCGAACTGAAAAAAATGTGATAGTAAAACCGTAAGAAAAATGCGTGGAAAAAATGCGTGGAATAAAAAGCGTTAAATGAGAAGTGCGCAGGCGCGACAGTCGCATAACCAGCCGGCGTTAGTGCCTTTTTTAAAATGAAATTCATTCAGCCAGTTATAGTTGAAGTATTTTTATATCTCCTTCGATTTTTAAAAGATTACGCTAGCTCGTTATTCGTCTTGCGATATATTATCTCTTGCCCTTTTTTATGCTTCCATTTTTGTCCAATGATATTGGTATTTATACATAGGGTCATGTATTTTTGTATTTTATTGCATATGTTATATTTAGACTATACTCGGGTGTGTGATTAGATAATTTGGAACGAAGTTCCTTACGGCAGGTTTGGAGGGGATAGGGATTTCGCTGCGTGACCGAACTGAAAAAAATGTGATAGTAAAACCGTAAGAAAAATGCGTGGAATAATTAAATGAGACTTGCGCAGGCGCGACAGTCGCATAACCAGCCAGCGTTAGCTGACCTCCCTGGAACATCGATAATTTCGAAGTCCCAGGTGGCGTCACACAGCGACCAGTCAACTTGGACCGGACTTTCACAAGACTTTGACCTTGAACCCCGACCGTGACCTTGACCTTGACCCCGACCTTGACCTTGACCCTCAAATTTAAAATTTAAAACAAGAAAAAAAAATACTGCAATTTGTAATTAGATTCTACATTAGCCGAAGGAACTTCGTTCCTACGTGGTGTCCCACGACACCACTAATTTTAAATTATCTCTATTTTTCTTTTAAAATATGGACAAACTTTTTATCCGAACACGTCAAAGTGACTGCACTACACCTGCTGGTAAGCATAGTGTAGTCCAAAAAACCAGCGGCCACAGACAAACAATGAATTTCTCGGTAGTCACCAGAGTCATGCCGGCCTATATAAATGCTTGTTCCCTGTACGGAGATAACATCATAAATAACACCATATTCCGCATCACTGCTGCCTTGAAAAGTATAATTATTCCCGCAAATTTTATATGAAAGAGCAGATAAGTACCTATAGACCTGATATCAAACCGCTGACCATCAACATCCATACTTGACATCGTCGTGCGTTACCGGCTTTTGAGGAAAGAATGTAGGTACACAATAAACACAATACACAATACACGACTACCTAGTCGTGTTTTGAAGGCTTCTAAGTAATAACGGTCTGAAAAATGATGTTAAAATTGTTTTACGCATGATATTTTTTACAAGATATTCGTATAAAAATGTCAATCAGTGACGCGTTGGCGCCAATGATCTGCGACGGGCGACGCGACGCGATTTAAAACCAAAAGCACGCCGCGGTGCCAGACATAGTGCTAAATTAATATTACAATAAAGATAAATAAAGCAAAAATTCGATACTCCGGCACAGGTGGCCAATATCTAATAGAATAAACATATATTAACATTTTTAACCAATTATTACTACTATTATTTTTATAATTAATACTATTATGGCTATAATGATCTTATAAGTTATATGTTAATAACATATTTAGAGTTTTGCTTGAACGTTAACAGAATTAATAAGGTCATTAAGGAAACTTTTTATTCTGTCGCAACAAAATGAATATAATTAATCCCAATAGCAGGTTCACATGGTTCTATTTTAAACCGCATGCTATTCGACCTGTTTGAACAGACTTTCAATCGAATTGATCAACAAAAATCATATAGTAAAATTTTGCTGATGGGAGGGTACCTGATAATTTGTACCCGACGCAATAGCGACCACCGTACTCATGATGAAAAACTCGCCATAATGGCTCATCCAGACGAGTCGCGGTCCGGGATCAGCCAGTGTACATCCAGTAACTTCAGGCTGGTATTATTCTGCCGATCGTCAAGGGCCACCATGTTTCAGTATGATTGGACTGCACTGTACTTAATATCAGGTGCAGTATAGTCAGTGCCGTGGCAAAATAATAAAAAATGGCGAACAAAGTGCACAATAACTACACAGATCAACGAAACCCGCCTACTATCCGGAAATTGCAATAGCTTGGAATTCAATTGTTCCTCACACCGACCCGAAAACTTTTGCTATACACACACGAAGTTTTTTATTTCTCGTCTCAAATTTCCTCCAACTTTGTACCGCCTATATTGCTGTCAAACACAGTTGAAAAGTAAGCTCGCGGGCGTATTTGGACTTAGCTGGGAGCTTTATTATTTATTTACCTTAGCGTAGTGGGCGAATAGTTGGCTGCTACAATTGAGTGTTGTGGGACCGAAAATCTCTCATAGTCACGAGACAAAATAATCCTATATCTCTCTAGAGTCAAAACCATTTGTGTGATTATTTAGTGTATTTACTTGTTGCCGTAGGGTGGCCGTCTTGGAATATTAGAAAGAAAGAAGAAAATACAATTTATTATTAGTCACAAATCACAATTAATCTTACAGTTAAAAGATTGATGGTTTTGGCATTTGTGCGTCGTGGCTGTGACAGGTAGGTGACCACTCTGTACTCTACTGTTCTGTGGCGCATCACGCACACAGACAAATCATTGGAAAACGCTTTTCATTCCTGTTATTTGTTACTGTGGCAGTCAGACTTAACTCGTTGTAGGAGAAATATCCACCATGTGTATGGTGGTCGCTATCAACCCACATGATGTAACTCTCACTATTTTGAACACACACAAAGACGAGGAATTTCTCAATTCGACGCGTATATTTGTGTTTCTTTTGTATTTATATCCACGCATAATCTTTCATAGAGTGGTCCGTTTTTGATGATTCTTGTTCATTCGAAAGTTAGACCCACTTAAATTCCAAGAAGAAATTCTATCCCTAAGAGGTTGAAATCGAAGATAAATGGCTAAAGCCGACTTGCACGATGGTTCTTAAATCGTATTAAGCCACTGAACGTGATTAAGAAACGTCAAACGGTATAAAAAGTTGGCATTTGTAAACATTTTTTTATAGCATAGACCGGCAAACGAGCTCAAATGATAATTGAGGGATTGGAAAGGGGAGGAGGATTTGGGCCTCTTGATAACTCATTCAACGTACGAAACGCAGCAGCAAGCTGCTACTTTACGTCAGTTTTCTGTAAGACAGTGGTAATGACCCGGTTGAGCCGGCCCATTCATTCATGCGTAGACAAAACTGTCTACAGCGTGGCTGTACCACTCAAATCACAAGTCTTGTGGTTAAATACGAACAAGGATCATCGTGCAAGTCGACCTTAATCTCTGTCATTTATGCACCGATGTTGATGATGCTAAGAATAAAAATAATCAATTTTAAGTTGGAGTTTTCTTTTAATAATTAAACATTAATTGGATTAGCAATGAGTTCCTTATTGTCCAAGTGTAAATGGACCTTCAGAACATCTAAATAAATCGCCATCAATATCCGAACAGCAGGGGTCTTCCATTAACAGAATCGCCCATCTGTTCAAGTAACATAATATAAAGTTGTTAGAAGCAAATGTATTTCTGTTTCGAAATAATGGAGGCGGCTGAGCTCACAGGTCACAGTACACCTACTGTGTGCCAACGTGACTTCGATTACGGGTCGGACCAAAAATAGTTTTGTCTGAGGAAACTAAGAGGTAGATGTCTCGTATGCGAGGGTTCGTTTGGTACCACCGGTTTATCTGTTTCTGCCGTCAACTAGCAGGATGTAAACACTGTTGCGTTTCACTTTAAAGGATGTCGAAGCCACTGAAATTACTGGGTGTTATGTGACTTTACAACTTATGTTGTGATGATCGCAGTCAAGTGCCACGCAATTATTAGTAATTCAACGTTCACACTACAATCCACTGATTAGAAGTGTCGAGGATCCATTTAATATTATTCTTACCACGGAAATTCCTACCAGCTTACCTAGCAAGTTTATTAAATAATAACTAAATTAGTGTGTGAAGTAGAGCACTAACATCTTGGGCCTAAAGCCAACCTCACCTGCACTTAGTACACTCTGCTGCTTAATAAAGGCAATACCGGAACTTGGATCCCGTTCCTTTTTTTATATCGGTTGAATAGACAATAAATAAAGGGTAAACTAGTGTCGGCTTCCTTCATGAGACTTTTCACTCTTTACAATAATTATTACTTGTACTATGTTTTTTTTTATTTCATTAAATGACGAGAGCAAGGCGCTCGCCTGATGGTAAGCGACATGACTGCCCATAAACAAAGGTACCACACAGAACTTTGAATTACAAAGCACTGCGTGGCACTGAACTACGCTCGTCACCCCCAGACATAATATGTTGTCTCATAATGCCCAGTAACTTCTTCAATATCTTTCTACCCGAAACACAACAGTGCTTCCACACTGTTGCTTGGCGGCAGAAACAGACAAAGCGGTGGTACCAACCCAGACGGCCTCTCGCATACGAGGGACGTACCACCTTGTAAAAAAAATGTATTTTCCACCATAATAAATCATCAAACTATGTATAAATCGGTACTCTAACACCGAGCCCAACAGATACAAAATACCATCTCTTCAAATACAATGTCAGCCACTCGCCACTTGGGAGCCACTGGGTATACCTAAGTAAGAGCTATTAGTATTCTGAAACCGCCATTCCGCCCCAAGCCCAATTACTAGCGGCACATGTGTTATTTGCTGTGGCTATGTGATTTTATCTCAGTATAGCAGTATAAGTGCAAAATAAATAAAGGTTATATTAAAAATAACTCAGAAGGGAGGCGCTCCTTGTGATTCGCGAATTCACAACATTTTCGAAGGAATAAAGTTGACATCTTTCCAGATTTCGTAGTTATAAAGTTTATCAAATGAAGTTTCCGAAAATATATTTTATATAATAAACACATAAATGTTATGTACCTACTCTTATACCCTACTATACACTTATATATTTGAGTGGTTGAGCCTTAGTAGCTGTAAAATTTTATGCAAAGTCAAAGCAATAATCTATTTTTGAATTCCGAATCAGGTACCTACTAATGTAGGTACCTACGTAATTTATTATCGTGTGACGAGCCGAGCTAAGCGCTCGCCTGGTGGTAAGCGTCACTCCTGCCCATAAACAGAAGCAGCACCACACAGAACTTTGAATTACAAAGCATTGCATGGCACTGAACTGCGCACGTCACCCCGAGACATAAGATTTTAAGTCTCATAATGCCCAGTAATTTCACTCGCTTTAATGTCCTTCAAACCGAAACACAATAGCACTTACACACTGTTTCTTGGCAGCAGAATCTTATGGTATTGTGCGTGTTCATTGGCAGTGAAGATAACACCATCTGGCGACCCATTTTTTCGTTTACCGACCTACTATAACAAATTTAAATAAAGGAGTACTAAAAATATTGTATGTTTACACATAAACACAACCATTTTTTGCTTAAACGCATATAAATGGGCATACGAAATAGAGAGCCATTTGACGCACGCGGTACAAAACAACCCGTTATGCGGACTATTTAATAAATAGTACCATGTTTATTACACGGTGAATATGAACTGCCTATTTTCACGAAAAATTTGTAGTTCATCCATGATATGGAATTACTCTACACAGATACAAAATAGGCTGCAAAACTTCTTCAAAACTAGGTAGACAAAAATTATGCGGGCTCGTTCAGATCTGTTTTGAACAGAGCAAATAATACCACCTGCAAAATACAATGATCAGCTAATCATTATCATGTTATCAACGAATAAAGTGGCATAAAGTCCTTACGTCCGTAAATAAGCCGATATGTAATGGTCAGCAAGCTGTTATGTCATGAACAGGTGCAAAGTGTCGCCACCCCGCCCCTCCTCGCTCATATGTTACAAGAAATTGACAATATATTTTTTTATAGCATAGGCCGGCAAACGAGCAAGTGGGTCACCTGATGGTAAGTGATCTCCACCGCCCATATACGCCCACTACCAGAAGAGTCATGGGCGCGTTGCTGACCTTAAAGGAAAGGGATAATTAGGGATTGGGAAGCGGATGGGATTTGGGCTTCCGTTTATCTCACTCACTGTACGAAACGCAGCAGCAAGCCGCTACTGTACGTCGGTTAAAATATGTTATTGGAAAACTCTAAAACGCTTAATTGAGAGAAACTATTTTACAATTATGAATGGATACAAATATGCATTAACATTTCAACCCACATCAAGTAAAAATTGAGATGTAAATTTTATTTATTCAATAACTTGAACCAATAAATAGTAGAAAATATTATCTGCCTTCATTGAAAGGTGAAGTCAAGCCAACATTTAAGTTCTTCACTATCGAAAGCAGATAAACTTTCGTGGTCGGCCCGCTTACGAATTGTGAACCCCCATTTTGTTGTCACGCAAACGTAGACCCATGACGAGTCCCCGTGAACCCCTGGGGTCCACCTGGACTACTTTGGGAACTAAGGTAATAGAAAAAGTTGTATTAATTGTATTTTTACAGAGCAAGTACATAGTCGGCCGGCCCTAGGGAAACAGGGCTTTTGTAGTATTCCCCGACGAGATAAAGATGATGATTTCATAAGAGGCGACTAACTGGTGCCAAATGAGGTCGTGGTGTCTTCATACATAATGTACATCATATAAGTGACTCCAAAACGGACGGTAGTATGAAATATCGTGGTGCCAACCACGTCGAAAAACTTCCTTAATGTGAGTACTTTAAGAAATGGGCTGCATTATTTTTCATTTCATACGCTGGCAATCACGCTAGTGGTTCTCCTGATGGTAAGTGATTTTCACCGGCCATGTAGGCCCACAATACCAGAAGAATTATGATCGAGCCGGCTCATTCATGCTGTAGATAAAACTATCTGCATCAGCGTGGCTCTACCACTCAAAAACAGCGAACGCGTGGAACCGGAAGCATTCCAGATTACACTCATGATCCTGCGGTTAATTATTATTTATTTAGTTGAGAACACAAAGTGCAAACTTCTAGTTAGTCAGCCTCCTGCCAAATCACTTAATTTTTCCTTTAAGGTCGGCAATGGGTCACTGACTTTTCTGGTATTGTGGGCGTTCACGTATGGTGGAGATTCCTTACCGTCAGGTGACCCATTTGCTATTTTGCCGGACTACGCTATAAAAAACATAATGCTCCCAATTTTAGTACATACAATTTTCTTCCAGCCGGAAAACGGTGTTGTTAAACAAAAATAGACAAAGCGTTGGATCCATCCAGACTGTCTTGCGCAAACGTAAAATATTCCGTCTAGTAAACCCTAGTAGTCCTAGTCCATGAGCATGGATTTGATTTGATTGAGAAGCAATAAAGACCGTCTGAACCGTTCTGAATCTATCTGTCCGAACATATGAATCTTTTTAATAACGTGTCCATATTAGTATTATCATCAAACTACTCGTTTACATATATCTACTGAAATGCTGTGCTCACTAATTTTAGGAATAGCACAATGTACACCAGTAGGGCCGTCCGTGAGCAAAACACCGCGCGATCGAGGTTTTTAGAGGCTATCTAGTCATTACTTAAAATAAATATTGATTAAATAAATATACAATATATTTTTACAATCTGTCAGCTTTACTTTGTTCGATTCAAATTCATGTTAATGCTGATATATATTTTTAAATTGTCGTTATAAATGAACCATAAAAATGGGAAAAATGCAAAGATTCCGTGCGTCTCCTTTTAAAGTACAGAATGTTATCAAATGAGATTAACATCACTAGATAGGCAATTTAATAACGAATATTTTGCCCGTTTTAAATTTTCGAAAAGACCAAAACCTGATTTTTTAAATCAATTATTCGCTAAATACGTGCATATTCTGCACTCGCCGAGTACACGATTCAGTATGGCGCGAGACAGTCAAGGTCGTTTGCTCACGGACGGCCCTTAATAGTATGTAAGATTAAGTTAGGCTGCGGTTAGACGACGCGAAAAATTTTCAGTCATAGCAAATGTATGTCTTATTAACTAGGACTTAACGATGAAATTCTTTGTGAGTAACCAACCGCGCGGCCGCGCGCTCGCATCGCGCGATCACGCAGTCGCCGCGTGGTAGGAGCGTTGCGAAGAATTAAACATTATGGCTTAGTCAATAGAGTTTACATTAGTTTTTCGAGTTATTCGAGCGAGGCGCCCGCGCGGCCGCCGCGCGGCCGCAACGCGGTGGGATTCCTTGTCATATAAATGCGCCCTTATGTGTGTATTCCAAGTTGTGAACCAAATAAAATAAAAAAAAAGCTAGCTATATCATAAAAAATCTACTTTCCTAAATCGTACTTGCATTATAACATAAGATATATAGTATAAGTAATATTGTAATATTAGTGCTAAGCCTGCTAGAAAACCTAAATAAATAAAGCAGCCTGTTTAAATATCACTGTGTGCTCAACGATTGAATGATTCTGAATATTTGATCATTTCACATCGATCGCCGCTTCATATAAACTCGTATGTATTATTATCTTTCACCCCTGGCTATGATGGGTGTAGTCCCTTAAAATGAGTGAGCTATGAAAAATAGGAAAAATCTTGAGAGCAAAAGCTTTGATTTAGTATTGATTTCGTAACCGAAGCCCCTATGTTATAAAATGGTACGAAGCAACGACATTTTGAAACGTAGAGATGTAGTATAGAATATTCATCGTATAATAATACTTCGAATATATATTATTACTACGACTAAGATAATGCCGTGGTTCTGGTAATCTTCCACACCTAAGGTGATGTGTAGTAGCCATATCAATAACAAAGTACACGGCAAAATTTTTATTTTTTAATTTAATTAATTTATTTTTGATCTAAATAAGAGGAAAGGTGGGATAAAATCTACAGTGAAATAAAATGTTTAATAGTCTGTTTAAATAGAGTATATATAGAGAATCAAGAGAACGTTTCAGCAACATATTTATGAATATTCGAGACTTTACCTAAGGTTCCTATCAGAAAAGTATACATAGGAGTTTTTGAACTAGTATTTAATCAATGTCATAAAGTCTGACTAAATAAAAAAAGCCATGTATAAACACAATAATATCTTTGTTAGATACGCATTATTTAATTTGTATTTACGAACTGATGGAAAAAAATAAAACACACTTATCTATGTAGAATATATTTGTTATCTAATAGCTTATGCACACGGTACGATTTTAATTTTATTGATCAAATGACTTGTATCGTTAAAAGCTAATAATAGTTAATAAATGGTTTTACTTGATTAATTTTATTGACAGTTTGTTCAAATTGTTCAAATCATATGCGATTTAGCAGTTGATCACCTAAAATCGAGCCGTGTGAATCCGCTATTATTTATTAGAATGTTAATTATTACAATAGAGTTGTTTGCAAAAGTGTTGTATATATTGTACGACACATTAAAAATTGCGTAATAATGTTTAAAATTGCAGCGACAGCTCATAGGGGAGAGGCAGACTGTCGAGAAAGTCACACCTCTGCCTTTTCTAAGTCTCGTACTTGATTGCATATTCAATAGTATAATATTCATTATATGTACATGATAGTTAAAATATTTTAATTGTAAAAACTTAATTAAATAAATAAAAACTTAACTTAATTAACCTTCCTTTCTGAAGCCACTTAAGTTAATTACTGTACTTCTCCTATTCAAACTACGTGCTAAAACTACCGAGGGTGAAAAAGCGCTTTCCGGCGTCCCGCACAGGGTGCTTCGTTATACAAGCATATAAAATAACATTCTTCCTGTAGATGAGTGTCTACAGCATGGCTCTAATATTTATTCTAGTATACTTAGAATAGTCACAGCATGCATTGTGAGGAGGTATCGGGTCCTAACTACCGGTGTAAAAGGTGTCATTTTATTATATGTTTTTTTTTAATGTTTTATAAGGTTAAAAATGTAAAAAACTTTTATAATAAAGAGTACTGTATATAATGTACATACATACATACATACTGTATATCATATACAGTACGTATATGAATGATAAATTACAATGTAGTGCACTTTCTAGGAGAGGATTAATGGTAGCAAGAATCCAAGGAATGGGGAATCTAGAACGAGCTACGGTACGACACGTCGGAACAACAAACAGCTTGTGATTCCTGCGACAATAATTATCAAGCACAAAGAGCTCACTCTGTCTTTTGATGCGTAATAGAGCCGGCTAAAATTTCTATAAAATATGCGTCTTTATGGCGCATATCCTACCAAATATTAAAACATAGAAAAAGTAATAATTTACATAGGTGATAAGGTGCGCAAGTCTGACTCGTCCTTGGCCAGTTTTTTAAATGTTTTAGAGAGATATTTAGCCCTCAGCCAGTTTACATTCTATTAAAGGCTTCGTCGATTTTAAAGTGTCGATTATACATAATAATAGTATAATATGTTCACAAACTCATTATGGTAACGCACATCAATAATCTTTTTATATTTTGACAACCTCTGTGGCGCAATGCGCGGAAAGGAGACGTTGAATGGTTCTCGAGATCCTTGAGGGATTGGTCGCAAAGCAGCACAGCGCAGGGGCGGTTCTTGCAGCCATCCAGAGCACACTAATGATCAGCCGGTCCCACTTGTGTTGCAGAAATACTATAGTATTTTTGGTGAGAAGCTCGACTCAACGGTCATTCAGACAACTGGATCGGAAGGCTAACGAGTCCGGCATAACCATCCCTCCTCCTTCCCAGTACATTTGAAGTATAGGCAATATATTAGAATTTCAAACATAGCATATGCCGCGGATGGAGTATGATCGATGCTGTTCATCTTGTCATTTTATCGCCGGTCTATCTCATATAGTCTTTGCCTATAAACTAATATTGGGCCTTTTTCAGCTTGTTTGACATTAACTTTATAAATGATGACGGTCAAAAACAACTATCATTTCCTAAAAGCTATTTTTATGTTTGCCGGAAAAACTTAACATATAAGTGATTAATGTTTGAAATAAAACAAATGAACATGCAAAAACTGGCCTTTGAATATACTAACCCTCGTAATCATTTACGTTACTCATAGGCCTCTTAATGAGCGTGAAGGCATAGGGACGATTTCTCTAAACTTTGCCAAAAACTCGTATTTGTGCAAAATATTACTTATATCTAAAATATTATTTATACATAACAAAACTGATCATAATTATTATCCGGCTAGTCAACGTCTGTTACAGTGCTATTATGTGGTTCATCACTCATCGTATAATTGGGGAATACCGACGCGTTACGATGACTAATCATTACTTATCATCATAGTTATCATCAGCATTGATGATAAAACAAACAAAATATAAAACAACAAACCTGTTACCTGCTTATTTTGCTCTTGAATAACTGACCGGACCCGGATAATCGGCCATTTAACGCATATCCCTCATAATTCGTAAATGATGATTGCCAGAACACATAATTTAAATCTTATTTTATAAGACATGAACTAACATGTCCACCATGTAAGTTGAAATGGTTTCTGGTACCTTGTTATCTTTCTTTTATTTTTATACTGATTTGTAAGTGCAATTTTAATTACCTACGTTATCAATAAACTTTTTATATGCATTTTTTATTCTTACACAATAAATTACGGCAGTACGATTAATACTTGCGGTGCTTCATATTCACAAACAACACATATGTAAACTCTTTGCCAAGTGTCGTATTCTGTGTACATGATTGGTCTGTTTTGATTTGGCGCCAAAAATTAACCAATGACAATTAGAGAAATCGTCATTATGCATTCGCGCTCACTATGAGCCGTCATAGTAACGTTTATGAAAACGGAGGTTAATATATCATGTTCGTATAAATTCTATAAATGAGACTGTGTCATTGACTATTAGTGTTTCGACGTTTTCGTAATGTGATAATTGGATCACTGATGTAGATGTTAGCATTAATTTTTAGCAAAATCTAGCTTGTCATGTTTGGTCTAATTTCGTCAATGTCTTCTCAAAGACCCTGGCAAAATGAATAAGATTATTCTGGCTTGGTATATTTCTTTGTAATGAAAATTCGAGAAAATAATCTATACTTTTATAGTCAAAAGAGAAGAGTCTGTCTGATGCCTGTCTGTTAAATTTCAAATTATTATTTTTTAAACAACATAATGACGAGAAGCGTATATTGCTCGCCTGATGGTAAGCGCCACGCCTGGCCATAAATAAGGGCAAAACCACTCAGAACTTTGAATTACACAAATTACACATACGATGTGGTGTCGTAGTGCCCAATAATTGCAGTAGCTTCAATATCCTTTAAACTGAAACACAACAGTGCTTACATTGCTGCTTGGCGGCAGATATTGCGGAGGTATCTACCCAGACGGCCTCTCGCATACGCGAGACCTACCACCTAACGATATGTAATAGTATTTGTCTCAAAAGATATACATATAAACTTGCATAAAAAACTTTACTTACACATATTATCGGATATAATATATGAAATTCTGGCAGCAACTGGTTAGAGCGACTTTCCTAACAGCAGACGAACGTGTAACGTGTGTAAATAGGTAAAGAAAATAGTCTGCTCAAATAAAACACCGACTCATTATTGAGGCCGCTTCTACGCAATATTTCGTTCGAATCTTAAAACTATGTTTATTCAGAGACTTGAAAGCATTTTTAGTTTTAGTACCAAATGTTTTTACTTTTTAAAAGCTACTCACATTCCCTTGTTATTACAAATGGATTGTAACAGAAGATGAGGGTTGTGGTAGGCAACAAATAAAGGTTTTTTTTTTATTCAGCGCGCAAGATATGGGTACACATGTGAGTGCCGTTGACATGAGCTAAATTCATATCAGTTTTACAAGCAGTGTCTAAAACTAATGATTTGCTATATATTTATTTACATGCAATTTATAGTCTTGAGCGACAAACGCACCATAAAATTATACCCATAGACATATAACTACCTAATAATGTGTAATTATTAAATTAAATTCATCTATTTATATGAGAAAATGTATGATTTTCATTAATACATTTAATTTAAAGACAAGTATGTAATCTATTTTATAATTTAACAAGGTTGGTTTTATATAAAGCAAAGTCTAATATAGTCATTCATAGACAAATATAAATAATTACATTTATGAGCAAAATCAAAATTATTTCTTACAAAAATAACACTACAATTAAAAATCAATTAACTTACAATATAATGCAGTACAACACAGTCAAAACTTATCGTTCAAACGTTAAGGAAAACTCGCGGAAATGTTTTAGCGCGGCTCCGCGCGGCCGCTCGGTTCGGCCGGCGCTCTTCGCTGCACTGACACCTAAACACACACTCAATCGCTCACAGAACTGTCTTTATCGCTCCTTATCTATCGCTATTGTCATTAAAGCTTCATCAGCTTACTATTGGTGTTAGTGAACACCGTGAGATTAAAAGATGAAATCAATCACGAAAAGTTCTAAAAGATTATTAAAAAAGCTGGAAGTTTAATGGGGTGTTTCGAACCCGATACTACAATTTGATATATAAGTACTGTGTATTTTGGTAAATTAAGAATTATTTATATACCTTATTCACACGAAACTGTAACAACATAGTATACTAATATTTATTTTAAAAGTGTTTTAACTTATGACTTCATAGCTGATTGACGTCATCCTCCAGGGGCATTTAAAGAATATTTTTTATGGCAGACTGGCAAACGAGAAAGTGGGTCACTTGATTTTAAACAAGCGATCTCCAACGCCCGTGGACGCCACTATACATGAAGAATCACGAGCGCGTTGCCTATCTTAAAGAAAAGGGATAATTAATATTGGTAAGAGAAGGCGAGATTTGGGCCTCTAGATATCTTACTCATAATAACAAACTGGTCGAACTGGCCCATTCATGGTGTAGATAAAAGAATCTACAGTGTGGCTCTAACACTTTAAAATGTCTAACTCTTACCAAATACATAGAACTAATAACAAAATGTCCAAAATTCTATTTAATAAGCGGTATACTCCTTACGTTCATTCAAATTTTCCTTTCAACGGTTATATCACGATTTTGTTGAACGACGTGCAGTAACAGATTGGCACAACAATTATTAATAGATCTCGGTGTAGCATTATAATTTGATCAAAGATCTTCTTTATAGTATTTTCTTAATAGTAAGACTACTCTCTTTATTAACTATAGTATTATAGATTACGTACCTACCTATTAATACCTGATTCGGAATTTAAAAATAAATTATTGCTTTTCTCTGCATACAATTTTACAACCACTATAACCATATTTTTTTTATTAAAAATGGGTTTGCTCTTGACCTCAATCTAGCCGCATGGACTAAGATGATATTTCCGATTCGAATTTATTTCTATATCTTCTAACTACCTACTCTGCTCTACCATTTCTAAGTAATAAAATGTTTTTTAACTAGCTCTAATGACTTGTAATTAGTAGATAATCGGTGAAACCAACAGAACAATAAGTGTAGGACGGATTTTTACTAAATAGATAAGCGACATGAAGTGTCTACAACCTGTCTCTACCACTTTATTATTTATTGTTAACTTCATCATCATCAGCCACAGGAAATCCACTGCTGAACATAGGCCTCCCCCAAAGATTTCTAGACCGACCTGTTGGAAGCGGCCTGCATCCAGCGACTTCCTGCGACCTTTATCAGGTCGTCTGTCCACCTTGTAGGCGGACGTCCAACGCTGCGCTTGCCAGTACGATTGTTAAATTACCATAGGATAAATAACTCACATAAAGTGCATAGCTAAATGTTCATACAAATATAACATTAATAAAGCCAAGGTTTAGTAAACGATCAAAAAGTTCTCGTTTGTTTTTATTCTAGCCCTATTTCTAAACGTATGAAGTAACAAGTATTGTGCAACATCGACAGCTGAAAATCGTTTTTAGAAGACAGGGTAATCCAATATAACGTTCAACCTAATAGCAGCGTACATTATACATTATACATATATGAGTATAAGCAGCTAAAGATCCCAAATTTGTTTAGGTTTCCGCACCCAAAACGTACTATCGGAGCCCTATTACAGCCTACCTACCTAGTCTATCTGTGTGTATATCTATCTGCCTGTTTCAATATCTGCTTGTTGTTGAGTTTAATGGCTATTCTCTATATTTTATTACATATAGATTTGCTTACTATTTTTATATATTAATAGTCTTTTGCCAGATCTTCCATACAAAATTCCATACATGTGACGGTTTAGTTTTTTTTTTTTATAGCATAGATCGGCAAACGAGCAAGTGGGTCACCTGATGGTAAGTGATCCACCGCCCATGTACGCCCACCACCAAAAGAGTCATGGGCGCGTTGCCGACCTTAAAGGAAAGGGATAATTAGGGATTGGGAAGAGGAGGGGATTTGGGCTTCCGGTTATCTCACTCACCGTGCGAAACGCAGCAGCAAGCCGCTACTTTACGTCAGTTTTCTGTGAGACAGTGGTAACGATCCGGTCGAGCCAGCCCATTCATGCTGTAGACAAAACTGTCTACAGCGTGGCTCTACCACTCAATTAAACCCGGTAGGTGGAGCTGCTAAACTTTTAATTATATGGCGTGGGCGAAACCGCGCGAGACAGCTATTAAATAATAAAGAACGATAAATAAAAATTTAAGAATGTGGAACGTGGGTACAAAACCTTCGCTGCGGTGCAGTCTGCTTCAAAAACGCCTCCTAAGGTGGTATACTATTATCCCCTTGACCCCGGGACACCACGAGTGAGAATATTTATTTTATTATAATTTTTTAAATATATTTATAGTATATTTTTGTGTTTCTGTTTTAACTGTTTATTTAAAAAACTGGCAGCCCGTGCATGCCCGGATGCAATCCTGGACGAGCGGGTATTACTACACCTTTGTATAAATTATGACTAGAATATCATCATAACTAGAATAATCTGGTATCTACATTGAGGTTTTTAGTGACGTATAATAAACGTAATAAATAAATAAATGATATGTAGGAAATGTAATAATATTTATTCTTTTAAATAAACTGGTTCTTCATGCTAGCCTTGACGATATCAATGATAAGAAAGACAGTATAATTTGATACAATTACGTAGACCTATAATAATATTATTCATCGGAAGGAGGAGGAAAAGGAGAGTTTCAATTCTATTCCTATTTTTTTTTCTTTTTAAGTAAACTTACAACATTTTCTTCTTCAATTAAGATCCGATTTTAATATTTATTTTGTTTCGAATAAGATTTAAGTTTATCTGCCATTTGGTGCCATATTTATAGCTGTATTCTGCTGTAAATAAAACAAAAAAAAACGACTTCACATTGATGTCTTACATCAGAGGTTCCCAGACTTTTTTTTCTCATAGACCATTTTCAAAATTTTGCTGGTTCCAGTGGACCCCCTGCTGCTACATTTCTACCATATTCCTCCCCATCTACCATGCACCCCATTTTTTGTCCCGCCAACGTAAACCTCCGTCGAGTCTCCCGTGGACCGCTGGGGGTCCACCTGGACCACTTTCATAACTAATGTCTTACATGAACGATATAGAATAGAGGTATTTTTAAAGTCAGTGCAATTTACGTTTCCAGCGCTCATTCATACCACGCACGTGTAAGCTCTGGAATGAACTCCCTGCCTCGGTGTTTCCCGAGCGCTATGACATGTCCTTCTTTAAACGAGGCTTAAAAAGAGTATTCCTTCAACGGTAGGCAGCGGCTTGGCTGTGTCCCCGGCATTGCCGATGTCCATGAGCGGCGGTAACCGCTTACCATCAGGTGGGACCGCTTGCTCGTCTGCCTATTAAGGCGATAAAAAAAATTAAGTTGGCAAGCATCGGTACCGGCACCGCTATTATACAAAAGCTATACCTACGTACCTATACGACGAACGCACGTCGGGCAATAATATTTCAGCAAAACGATAACATCTGTAGAATCGAATCTTCACGTGTAAACATGTCAGAGCCAAATATTATAACAATAACGTATAATGATTATGATTTCATCGTCTGGGTTTTCTGCCAGTCAGCCTGTTTGTTGCCGACCGAAACACAGAAATATTTTAATAGAAACTAGGTTTTTCATCCCAGCTCCGAATGCGTGAATGTCTTTATCCGGGACAAAAAGTAACCTATGTACTTCCCAAGGATATAATCTATCTTCTTGACAAATTTCATTAAAATCCGTTCAGCCGCTTAGCCGTGAAAATGTGTCTTGTGCCAGCACTGTCTAGGTTAAGCGGGCATTATAACTAAATGGGGGGTGGGAGGGGTTTAACACCATAAACATACACACCACTGCTCGTGTATGTTTGTTCTATAACTTTATAATGTCACACCGAAGGAATTACAAAACATATTTCATAAACTTTCTAGTTACAACAAAACCTAAAGACATTTCAACAGTTATGAGATCTTATCGTTAGTGGGATATTGAATTGGAATGGAATAAAGTGAGTATTAATTTCAACCTTCGCTGAATCAGCACACTGAACATGCCACAATCTAGATAACTTTCTTATGTGAATAATTGACACTGATTAATTGATACTGACTATTACGTCAGTTAATTCAAATAACAAAGATGATAATAGGTTATTTTTAGTTATCTGAAGAACACTAACATTAACTAAAACTGTTTATTTTTAAATATACATTTTGTACAGTTTCTTACTCAATAGCTAGATTTAATATCAATATCATAAAATATGTAAGTACGCCCACCGATTTCTTCAATAAAAATATTTTCCCTGACGTGAAAATAGATCTAGTTTCCAGAGTAAAAAGAACCTTATGTCTTATTTCCTTCCTATATTATCCCTTCAGACCACGGCCGATCTGTGTGCTAAATTTCATCCGTGATTGCTTAGGTATCAAATATCCAATTTCATATTTTGATAAGAAATAACATAAGTAATAATAAATCGACGACAGTTATAACAATAATTAAAATAAAAACAAATACATACACTTGAAAGCGTGTTTTAATACAGTTTAAACGATTCACTGAAATCGATTGAATCGCTACAGAAACTGAGTTAAGATGCAGAAGATGCTACCTGCCTGAGAATTAAGATTGAGTTTACTCAATCGGTCGGAATGATTTACTTTCAATCCCAGGTTTCTTAAACAAAGATTTATTTAACGTTAATAGAGTTATCTATTTGATATAAGGTACACACATTTGCAGTCATCGGTCAAAGTGGTCAAATTAAAATAATATAATAATAATAGTTTATTGTTAACACTTTTTAGTTATATTTCCATGGAACCTTGGAATCTGAACTAAGTCACCTGTATCTCAGATGCCGCGATTTATACACGCAAGGTCCGACTCAAAAAGCGTATATAATAAACTAAATTAATAAACTCTCAGCAACATTAAACATTGCATCTTCATTTGATATCCCAGGATAAGAGCAGGAGAATAATAATAGTTGCAAGCATCAGTTTAGGCGCGGATGCGTTGTTTTAACAGTCTGTAATAAAATTGTAATTGTGTAACGCATTCAGAAAAACTAATGTTTCATATTATTTAAAGGTTGTTCCATTTATTCTCACAACATAACTCTCGCATCTATATTCCCGAAGGGGTAGGCACAGGTGCAACTAATGCCTTCACAGTTCGCCGAGCTTATTTCTAGATACAACGCACCACAAAACAGCCACCTCTCCCGTATCGCGCTCCGGTTTGCGGTGCAGTGTGAGCTTCGCCTTACGTTATTATATCATGAACCCAATATTCAACTAAATGTCATCGATATACATTAGTTCTTTACGATCGTATGTCTTGGTCGTCACCAGCGCTTGAAGACGCAGTGACGGGACATTGTAGATACAAGCTTAATGAGATTATAATAAGCTTTGACATAAACTGATAGTATTTGACATAGATACGAGAAGTTCTGAGGGTGTTGGAAATGCTTTGATTCTTGTTGAATTTGAGTTATATTAGTATGAACACTTTAAATAAAGCATCAGCCCCATTAGAATGCAAAAAATTATAAATGAAACGTTCCATCGCGTCATAAGATTTGTATCGAAAAATGTCACACGTTGGTGTCTCGACCGTTTTTTTTACGTTACTTTACAACCCCTCCATAGCTTTTCCAAGTGTCTTATCTAAGTATGTGATTTACTATTTTTAATTAAACATTATTATTGTCTCAGATAAACCCCTTAATTATCCCTTTCCTTTAAGTTCGGCACCGCGCCCTTGTTTCTTCTGGTATTGTGGGCATACATGGACGCTTGAGATCACTTTACCATCGAGTACCATTGCTCTTTTGCCAGTTTATACTATAAAAAAGTACAGGAACAAACATACTTCCTTGTTGTTAAGTTAATTATAATGGTCAAAGTATAGATATCTAAGTAATTCGATTTGAAATAGATACGCCGAACCAGAAAATATTAAAGCCATTCAAAGGTGATAATTATCTATTAGTAGGGAAGTATGTATGATTATTGTAGTTTTAAGTTTCCTTTTTTCACTTAAACTCTGTCATCAGATCTTAATCAAATTGATTTAGGACACATTTAAACACGAGAGGTATCCTCAAAACCAGTGCATATATGTGAGAATTATGACTGAACATACAGAAAAAATGTATAAGTATATACAAACGAATTGAGAACCTCCTTTTTGAAATCGGTTAAAAAATATATTAAATTTCTTTATCCCGTAACGTTTCTATACTATTTATCCGATTGCGATGAAACTGGTGAATTGTTATGCGCACGTTCGCGAAGGTTTGTGACAAAAAATGCAATTAAATTCTTTTGTTTTGTAAATAGGTATGTTTACTTACCTCTAAAGACAAAGAAGCAATGCAACGCATGTCAGCCTCAGCGGTAGATAAAGATTAATCATTTCATAGGCATACTCATACAAACCATAACAAAGTAACTACAAGGCTACTTACTATGTTATAACATTACAAAAGCCATTGCGTCATCATTACGCTTTAATCAAATATGACAGCATTCAAAAGAGTCTTTTGCAAGAAATATCTGTCGATATAATCAACATGTCTAGCGGAATAAGAATAGAAAGTTAAGCTGGATTTGAGTTAATCGTGAGATCGTAAACGGAGGTGTGATCGTCACACGCTTGCCCAGAATAAATTATGTATTTGCAAAAACTAAGCGTCCGGTCGAGGACACGACGGCAAACGGAAACCTCTCGCTTATATTCAAGGCGATAAGTTATTCCACTAACCTGACTAAGGGGCTTTGTACACGCAATACCTCGCAGGAATCAATTTATACTTTTATCCGGGGACATTGATAGTGCAGTGATCTGCATTACTATTGAAAAGGCAGTACGTACGATTTATAGCAAACCTAAGTTATTTATAGCTTCGGAATCTGCATTGTTTTTCGTAATAGGCTTGCGTTTGGCCGTTATTTCGCAGCCCCGGATCTAGGGGAGGACAAGCCGGGGCCTATGCCCCGGGCGGCAAGTTCAGAGGGCGGTCAAATTCACACTTTACAGACGAATGGACAACTCATCATTTACTTAATTTTTATTATACATATTTTTATTTTAAATCCTACCCTGTGCTGTGTATAAAAATATATATCCTACACGTTCAAGTCTATATATCTGTAATTAAATAGGCTTAACGTAGAAAGAACAGCGATGAATGCATTATTTCCGGAAGGCCTATGTCCAAATGTTAATCAATTAGTGGGCATCTGATAGCTGAAATTATCGGCCCATAATTGGCACTTTTATTATTATTACTCTTTAATTTAGCTCCTATGAAGTTAACAACTTCGCAGAGTCATAGAGCTTATATATGAAGTTTATCCATTGGGTTGACACCATCGATTTACGACTTAGAAACTTAAATTGCCAACGAATAATTCAATTATAAACCAACGTTCTAGTACCGGTTAACTTTAGGAGCTCTGAATTCCATAGTCAACTGGCAATATAATTAACTCATTTTCGATCTATTAAATATGATTTGACTCATGCCTAAGTCACTAAATAGTAGGTACCTCATATGCAAAAGGCTGTCTGGGTTGACATCACTGCTTTTTCTATTTCTGTCGTCAAGCGAGAAAGAGTATGTAGAGTGAGTAAGTATGTAAGTGTCGTCAAGAGTATATAAGCACCAATACGGTTCGGTTTGAACAACATTGAGATCAATAAGATTACTGGGCATTAAGAGACTTAATATATTATCTTTCGGGGTGACGGGCTTACCGATGGGTTAGCAAACGTAGCCTTGCTTTGTAATTCAAGATTCTGTGTGAGCGAGCGATACGCCCTTTTCGTTATTGAAGCAAATAAAAAAAAAAATCAGTGGCCATAGTGCAAGTTTTTCGATATTTAATCTGTCATGTCACCACCAACATTTTCAATACCTACAATCCGCTGGGAGCGCTGTACTGGTCTGCATAGATATTTTGGTAAATACGGATGTCGTGAGAGCTATCGAAAAACTCATATGGTATTAGAACATCTCACAACCAGAGTACATAAATAACATATGACTACTGAATGTATACAATAATATGCATAAATAAAAAATATGGGTAAATCTTTTGGTCCATAGGACAGTCATTTCCTTTACATATTTTAATAGATTACAATTAAAATATCACAGGGTAAGTAAATCAAAAGTAAATCAACTCAAAATCCCAACTACCACAGAGCGCTGGAACACACAAACTACATTAACAATATTTTCAAAATATTCTATTGATTATTGTTCCCTTTAGATATTCTTCTTAATTATATTATTCGCAATCACCGTACATACTGCGAGGAGACTACAAGCAAATGCAATTATTATATAACACACGTGTGCACAGGCTTTTAAATGAGTCAAGAAATCTATTTATTGCAATAATGACGAAAGTATTGTGCGCTCATTTTGTATTCAATTCTTAAGTTGAATACGGAACATTTGGCTCAAGTTGTGCATTCTATGTAAATAGAGGAAGCTCTGCTGGCAAGTATTGTTGCTGTGGTGATTGTAATGTATATAAAAAAACTTTTTATAATAAAAACTTTAAAATGTCTAATTATTTTATGTTGAATTATGTTGCTTTTTACGCAAGAGTGAACTACAATGCGGAAAACAAGCTGCCAAATAACCTATAATAATAATACTAGCCCTGTTTTATATATTAAGTCCCACTGTTGGGCCTTAGTTAGTCTACCAGGCTGGCCTAATGCGGGTTGGCAGACTTTACACACCTTCGAAAAAATCTTATCGAGTTCTCAGGTATGCAGATTTCCTCACGATGTTTCCTTCGCCGTTAAAGCAAGCGATAAGTAACAAATAATATAGACATAACTTAGAAAAGTCACAGATGTATGCTCTCTTGGGGCTGGTTTCGAACCTGCAACCTTTCGTCTCGACAGTCCGTACCACTCCCCGCTGAGCTATGGCTGCTATGCTAAATAACCTACTAATTATAAAATAGGTTAGATAGCAATGTGATTTAGATAGGTTTGCTAAGTTTTCGGATTCATAAGATCATCTCACCATTGAAGGTATGTTGGAAGGTAGAATTATGACCGACAGAAAACAGAGAAGTTTTGTAATTGGACGCGTACTTATATTGTTTATTTTCACTGTTCTTTTAATATAAATCCTAGACATTTATCGAAACAACTCTTTCTAATAAACTCAACGACAGATACAATAATAATTATGCTAAGCATTTCGGAGTATGCCGGTCGCATCGCTGCGGTTGAATGCACTATAACTCCACAAGCGCCACTTTCGTTTAAGTTCTCAAATCACAGCCAACCTTGACCTGCAGGAAAGTATTGCCTTGCCAAATATCATAAATTTGAATTAGGTGTGTCACGTAATATGCCTGCCTGTATTTCACCCGTCTGTGACTTCTTTCAATAAAAATATGACGTGAATGCTAGACGACAAGTATCTATATTCATTTCTGATATCAATTATGGATGTCAGACTTTCATATAATATCGTCTTTGTTATACAGTGAAACTTGGATAATTGGGATCTGAAGGGATCTACATTTTATTTTCACTTTACCTACATTTTCGGCTTTTCGTTTACCCAGTTTCCCAAATATTATGATATTTGTCTTATTTATATAATAGAAAGTCCCACCGTAAGAGGTCGATATGTTAGTAAACAGTCCAACTTCTCAAATTAAACGCGTCATAACTTGTCTACACCTAGTGAATTACCCCACTTATACGGGCTATTGAACTTCTAAGTTCCACGTATAGACGTAAACATCGAAAAAAATCTAAGAAATCAAGCCTCAGTTGGACCTAGTTAAGCAAAAAGGAACCAACACACAGCAAGGTCAAATGGAGATAGTAGAGCAAGAGCCCGTGAGTGCCAGACCTTCGTATTTTAATAAAAGCTGAAAATTTTTCTATGTGTGTCCCTAGTACTGGTAAGAATGATCCCCACCCATGAAGCTGAGGCAGCGGTGGCTTTGGCAGGTAACAGGTGACAAAGGTGTATAAAATTCCATCTCAAATTTATCATAAAATAAAACTTAATTTTTTTATATTTGATTCATAATAATATCAAAACTCGCGTTGCTCATTGCCAGACAGTTAGTATGGTTGCAACCCTCTGCCGGATAATAAAAATAATTTTTTACAGTTTGAATAACAAATATTTAAAACGATACTCAGTAAAATTGTTCCAATACAACTTCAATCATATCGAAACTCTAATAATTTTATTTATATTATTTTTCATTTTTACGAAGTTTATTATTTTCAATTCTATCAAAATTGTAAAGCCAATGAATTGTACTATGTTATGTACTAGCTTTTGCTCGCGGCTCCGCCCGCGTGAACAGCATTTTTCGGGATAAAAGTAGCCTGTAACCGTCTCCAGGGTCCCATCTATCCCTGTAGATAAATTCATCAAAATTGGTTGGTGATTTAGGCGTGATTTAGATAAATTTGAGATGGAATTTTATACACCTTTGTCACCTGTTACCTGCCAAAGCCACCGCTGCCTCAGCTTCATGGGTGGGGATCATTCTTACCAGTACTAGGGACACACATAGAAAAATTTTCAGCTTTTATTAAAATACGAAGGTCTGGCACTCACGGGCTCTTGGGCTATAGGTACTGATCTTGTTTTGCTAAATTTAAATTAATTAATTTAGCAAAACTGGTTTTAATCAGTATTTTTTTGCAAAATCTTACATGGAATGTATTTCATGCCCGATTTTAAAAAAGCTACGAGCTAAAATTAATATTGGTATTAATAAAAATTTTGTGCCGCGTTTTATATTTTAACATATAAAAAAAAAAAACAATAAGGTTTTGGAATAATTTTGTTTTATCCGCGCGCTGCAACAAAAGCTAGCAGCCCCCGACGAGCAAGGTGTTTAACGGTGGGTCACCAGAATCATAGGTACATATGAATTTGTGATATTATATTTTTAATGTTTATTTTTAACAAAGAAGTTCTCAATTCATCAGTATCTATACAGGGTTATTTTTAAAACACCAGCAACCTCGCAGGGGTAGATTCCTAAGGTTAGGGGAGATCCACAAATTACGTGAGATGTTTAAGGGGGAGGGGGGGTCGAGTCAAATCTCATTTAATCTTACGTTGGAGAGAAGGGGGGACTCGGCAAATATCACGCAATTTTTTTTCTTATTGAAACAAAAAAAAACTATACTATTTTGACCCATTATCCAGATTCTACATGCTTAAGATTTAAGCATAACTGTAATACGATTAAGATCATTCACTAATTCATTCGAAAGAAAATAATTTCATTCATACTTCGACGTTATACATTACTACTGACTGTCAAACTACCATATTTGTTTTATACCAAATAGTTCAATTTAATACCCTATCACTCAGATTGATGGACATTTGACAATTCCGGACTTTAAAGAGCATGACGGAAAGTCATTTGCTCCATTTCTAATACGCCACTGTCTACCGATTCAACCGCTGAATGCCTTCATTAGCACACCTTATGATCTCTATTGCCCAAGTGTACGTGATGATTTAGAGAAAAGATGCTGCAGTACATGCGGCATTTACTTTGCATCTATCACAAGAGCTGCAGAGCACAGGCGAGCAGCCCACATTGCACCAGCTAAGCAAGCGCGTATGTTCCGCAAAGTGCGACCCTCACGGATTGTTACAAGACGAGCTAATGAGTTACTGTGCGCAAGTGTCAACGGCTTAGAGTGGCTAGATGAGAACGAAGTTGAAGGAGCAGATGATTGTATTGAAAATCATATGGACATGTTGGTTCCAATAGTCTCTCTTGAGACCACGCATGATTCTCCATGGACTGAATTAGAGTAGATATTTTTTTTTAATCGCATTAGTTACGATTTAAGTATTCTATTGTTAAATTTTTATTACACTTATAACTCAGCAATATTGATTACTAGTCTTAACTAGTCGTAAATAAAAGTACGAAGCAATTTTTTTTTCTTTTTACAATAACACTCCAACACGTTTACATATTTAAGAAACGCACATTTTGAAAAATCTCACGTGAGATTGGGGGATGGGGGAGGGGGTTGAATAAAATCTCACAACATCTCACCAGGGGGGGAGGGAGGGTCAGAAAATTCAAAAAAACACCTCACGTAATTTGTGGATCTCCCCTTATAAGCTACTACTTTTGTTCTACGACTTTTGATAATTTGTTAGATTTTATTTTCATACAAAAATAAGTATTCATTTAATTTCCGTCTTGATTGTTACAACGCGCATCGCACTTTACGTAAACAAATACGCGAAGCGTGGGGAACCGGACTAGCTCCTTTGAAGGTCAACGCGCCGCTCAGCTGAGCGGCGCCTTTGAGTCGCGCGCGCACGCCGCATACTACGAAGAAAAATACGACACAACAAAAACTTGTAAAATCATTTTTTTTTTAATATATTGAGTTATATCCAAACTCGTAGAACAAAAGTTGTTCCGTATGGGGACAGCTATCTACCCCTGCGAGGTTGCTGGTGTTTTAAAAATAACCCTGTATATTTTTTATAATATATGTTCAGTGTTCACGCATAACTCCAAATGCAGACCGATTTGGATGATTATTTTCGTATACGATAGGGTTTTATTTCGGTGGTCATCTCATTTATATTTCAAGAAGAAATTTCATTCCCAGTGGTTACACTGATTTTGGTGATTCCTTCACTTAAAAATAATAAAATAAAAACTTTTTATTTTAAAATAAAACCGACCCTAAAAAGCTAAAAGAACGTAAAATAAAACGAATCAATTTTGAGGCGTTGGTATCAATTATTGACTATTAAACCACATTACAGTAAACATTATAATAATTTTGTAGAGTCCGGACCACGTAAAATGACAACCCATAGCTGTTCTGCCTATGTGATAAAGCGTGATATATGTATGTTAGATAAATATTTAAATAGACCGATGACTTGCCTTTAAACTTTTTTGCTCAACTGGTAATGATTGCAAAGTGGTAATTAATATTAATATGTACATGCTTAACTGTAAAAATCTAATTCGGGACAAAATGTTGTAAATTTAAGGATTTTTCTTAGTTAAGGACTAAAAACAGGTCAATCTGTTACATATTGATGCGGCTGTCAATAGTTTTAGGTTTCGGATGGTCTTAACAGCTTAGCCGATGTAATCTATTAGTGAAATGGGGTAGCTAACTCTGTTATATAGTATCCTAAAATATTACCCCTTAAATTGGTGACAGGAGCCCCAAGATACGTTACCTACAACAAAAAATATGAGTAAATAATTATAACGACAGCGCTCTATAAACTTTCGAAATATTTCACAAAGTTTGGTAGAAAAAATAATTTAGGTTTTATCTTTGAAATAAAAAATGAATTTTGTCTTTGATTTGTTTTGTATGTTATGCTCACTTGCTTCGCTTGAAATTAATGAATATCGCAAAATAATGTCTTTGGTTCCCTTAGAACATGCTTAGTCTGAGCATAAATGTTATTTCTAATAGTGAGCACTAAGGTTTTTATATTCCCGGATTCAGTGTATTCCCGAGATTAGGGAATAAGAATATTGACAATCTTTACAAAATGTATTATTTATATGTAGTCTCCGTGGCGCAGCGGGCGAGTAGCCGGCTGTAAAGCGTGAGGCCGCGGGTTCGATCCCCGCACCGAGACAAATGTTTGTGTGATCCACAAATATTTTTTTCGGGGTCTGGGTGTTGTGAGACCGCAAGTCCCTCGGAGTTCTTGATACCCACGACACAAGACTCGTATCTTACTGTGGGGTCACTATGTATGTGACTGTTTGGTGTATTTATTTATTTATTTACTCAAACAACATACTAGTTACATTTCTAGTTGTTTGTGTAATACAGAGAAAAGTAAGAGTGGGCTAAGTAGAGGCATCTAAGTAGGAAGTTAGACCCTGGCATTAGGTAAGGATAACGCCTGATAGAAAGAAATGATAAAACTGTTGAAATTATTGTACCCAAAATTTTCTTTTTATGCTTTTTTCACATCAGAAGCTTAGGTTTTTACTACTTAGATTTAACTCGTTACTGTACGTGACGACCAAGGCTTTGTTTAATTTTCTACTTAGATTAAGAACGATTAAGTCCCTGACTTACCAGGCGCAGTGGGCGAGTAGCCAGCTGGAAGCCGTAGGTTCGATTCCTGCACCGAGACAAATGTTTGAGTTGTCCACGAAAATTAGTTTCGGGTCTGGGTGTTGTGGAAAAGCAAGTCCCTCGGATTTTCCGATACCCACGATACAGGTTTTACCTAGTGTGGGGTTAGGACTAAAGAGTTGCATACAAACTTATACAAACTTACTTAAAATTAGATAAATTAGTGGTGGGTTGGAGCCAAAACCCTGTATTTCGTTGCGATAAAATTAAAATAATAGCTATGAAGCTTCTCTTCAGAAAAACGTGCAGATAAAGGTCCAAAGTAAAAAGAAAACATGTATTTCAAAAATATTTTTTTTTTTTATTATACTGAATGCTTCGTGGATTTACCTAAAGGGCAACTCTCTAGTATATAAATACACATGTACAATCTTGATATTACTCTATTTCGTGTTTACGCGTTTTTCAAAATCAGTACTTGAAGCGCCACCTATGTAAAAATTTTGAAGATTTAATGTGTTGTTAGTTCAACAAACACTTGATAGATGTCAGTAATTAAATCTTTCAATTGTAACACTCAACATTCCAAAGCACCATGTAGTTCAAAATATATAGACATAATCAATAATAAAATTCAATTAAACGTTACGTACATTTATGTTCATAATATAATTTTCACTATTGTCCATTAATCTCTATCATTTGTTATCATTTTTTAATCTATATTCAGTGATATCAAGAATTGTCTATGGCGCATCAAAATGGCCGACTTCAGTGATGTCCGATCGGAGTTTTATATTCTTTGTTTACGTTAAAAAACATTTTCCGTTACTACTCAAGAACTTTAATGTGACAAAATAAAATGTTTATAGATGAAATATCTCTGGCCAGTTGTTTGGGACCATACCAGTGTGTGATTTGACATAAAATTAGTGATAACAGTCTCACCTTGTAAAGAGAAAATGGGGAACTGCTTTAGTAGCACAGGAGAAAAGGATTCTAAAAACAAAAATGAGCGGACAAATCCACATGAGGAGGACCCTAGGCAGTTTCCGACTTCAGTGCCAACGCCTCCTCCGGACCCAATTAGATCTACGGTTAACCAAGGTACAGATACGAGCGAGGTCCCTCCCACCCGAATATTTGTAGCGCTATACGATTACGACGCCCGTACCGACGAGGACCTTAGTTTTAGAAAGGGTGAGCATTTAGAAATCCTGAATGACACACAAGGCGACTGGTGGCTGGCCAGAAGTAAGAAAACCAAACAAGAGGGATACATTCCATCGAACTATGTGGCGCGCCTGCAATCCATAGAGGCTGAACCGTGAGTAATCATGTGTTTTTATGCAATCGTTTATTTCGATAGTGAGTGGTACCTTCGCACGATTTCATTCCTTTACTTGAAACCGACTTGTTACACAGGTTATTACTGTTTCTCATTGCAAACGACAATCGGTAAATGAATACGTACGTATCCATGTAACAAGTGATGTTTTAATCGATCATTGAACATGTTTTGTTATGTACAAACTTTCAAAATATAATTTCATTCATGACTATCACATTATGATCTTTATCAAGTTATAGCTTTAATATTAGTTGTGTAATAATCAAGCTATGTACATACTTATTAGAATTTAGTATTTTTTTATAAAATTATTGTGATTTAATACTTTATAAAGTTCTCATGTTTTTTTAAATTCTGATCTAATATAAAATATTTATTAAAATCTACCTAACCACATAATTATAACAATACAAAGAGGAAACCAAATTATATATTCTTCATTAGTTATTACATGCAACAATGGATTATATAAATCAACAAATAAATTGTTTCTTGCATTGTGAACGCAATCACCAATAAACTTATAATACAACATGTTTGATTCCTTTTTGAGAAATACATACCATTTTGGCATGTTTTAGGTCCATACTAGGATCTGCCTTATCCCTACCTGTTTAAATACTTTATCTGATTGAAAAATATCTTATAATATGCATTTTAATACAAGTTAATTCTATACGCTTTAACACAAATGGAGTTACACCTTAGGGATGGAGTTTCTTGAAATAGGATTAACTTTTATGCGAAAGATATATATCAAAAATATTTACATAAATTTTTCCTCATTTAGCAGTTATATGGGGTTATACTATACATAAAAAAAGCATTGAATTGAGTACCTCTGTTTTTTTTTTATTAGTAAAAACAACATTAAAATTAGTTGTAAAATGAATGTCACAATTGTAATTTTAAATATTGGTATAAGCAAAGATGGGCTTGCAGTAGGGATATGTTACCGTCTCACTTATGTGTAATGCTATGGGGGTATGGTGACATCAAGAATCACATAGCCATTTGACAACCACATGCACCAGATATGAATGGCTTCATTCTTAAATATTTGTGAATAGATCCTTAGAACCTGTTTTCAATGTCCAATTCAATTCTTATTTTAAATTATTGCTCCATTGATTATAATCAATGATTTCGCCAATGTTGAGTATTAAATAGCAAATTTTACTAAACTAAAGATAAAAAAGGAGTCTTTCTTATCAAAACGAAAATGCAACATCTATTTAATTAGATAAGACAGCAAGTCATAGATGTAGTAGAAGTATGTATATCCTACTAATATTATAATCGCGAAAGTTTGTAAGTATGGATGGATGGATGGATGTATGTTTGTTACTCTTTCACGTAAAAACTACTGAATGGATTTTAATGAAACTTTACAATAATATAGCTTATACATCAGAATAAGACATAGGCTACTTTTTATCCTGGAAAAAGCAGATTATGCGAGTGAACCTCGAGTAAAAGCTAATGTAATATAATATATAAGACAGCAAAATACAAAATTGTCACACTGTCACTACACATATAAAAGCATATCATGTCAAATTGGGAAAACCTAAACTGGCTGTTTGATGCATAATCTGACAAATAATTTAAACAGACATTTTAAATCAATACTTACTGTTTAAACTTCAAAGCAAAATAAATAATTATTAATATATTGTTTGCTAAATAAATAAACATATTTTGAATTCATAAAATCTATTAAAGATAAGCCCCTGACAGTAGATGCAGTTGGATGAGGTAGTTATTCTAAATTTAGTCTGTAATTACCTACATAATGTGTTGTAACTAATAATTATTTACTACTTCATTTACTAATTTCCACTTAGTTTCTTGTTATTTCAATCTACAATTTATTTTATATATTTATCCTAGATTGTTATAGAATAAAGATCAACTCCTAAAAGGTCCTTGAAAATCTTACACTGCTAGGCCTGTATTGTGAGTGACCTTTAAGCCCACTCTAAGTATGATGTTCAGTGCAACATGTAATTGCTTTAATTCATCTTGTCAATGATGTATGTAGATCCTAGTTTGAAACCTTTTGTCTAAAATAGATATTATAATTTGGATCTCAATCAAAAATTCAAATGATTTTTTAAAATTGACAAATATGACTAAAATTCCTATTTAAATAGTTTAAATAGCAAAAATTCAATGTTTAGATTTAAACATGTAATCCCGGATGGTGTTGGCAGAAGTGTAACCTGTACTGTTTGTACTTGTCTTCCTTCTTCGGAGAGGAAAGAAGCAAATCGAGAGGCCTGCGACAGGACAGGCGGATGACCGATGCAGGCACAGTAATACAAGGATGTACTCCTATACCCGCCCCAATCAACCATAAAGTCATGTCATAAACCCCTCGGGAGAACCGGATATACACTAGCTGATCCTAGAACGCGATTAAGCCTGATCTTCGGATCTACTCATCCAACTATTACCAGCTACTTTGCGTATGTCGCCGCTCCATTTTCTCTGGATATATGAAAAAATAAATTTACAAATCCTATATGCATTATTTTATAAATTGATAATTTTTATTTATTAGTTCCCAGAATTTGATCATTATTAGTAACAATGTCAGACGTTGCTGCCTGCCTTTGGCTGAACTGCCTCGGTGGCGCAGTTGTATTGCCCACGCAGTACGACTGCTATACTAAAGTCTCGGGTTCGATCCCCAGGTCGGGCAAAAGTGATATTGGGTTTTTTTATCGCGAATTGCTCAGCATCAGCTCGGAGTCTAGAATTGTACCCGGTATGGCGATAGGCTCGCGCCCTATCACACGGGACGGAGACACGCTCGGCGAAATATGAGCCTCTGCCACCTTTTCGGGGATTACGGGCGTGAGTGCATATTATGTATGTATGTAATGTCAGATGGTGCAATAATACAGTGTGTTTTATTTTGAAAATCAACTGGTTCGATATAAATTTTTTTTATAGCTTAGGCCGGCAAACGAGCAAGTGGGTCACCTGATGGTAAGTGATCTCCACCGCCCATGTACGCCCACCACCAGAAGAATCGTGGACGTGTTGCCGACCTTAAAGGAAAGGGATAATTAGGGATTGGGAAGGGGAGAAGATTTGGGCTTCCGGATATCTCACTCACCGTACGAAACGCAGCAGCAAGCCGCTACATTACGTCGGTTTTCTGTGAGACAGTGGTAACGACCCGGTCGAGCCAGCCCATTCATGCTGTAGACAAAACTGTCTACAGCGTGGCTCTACCGCTCACAATAATAATCAACATGATTCAGTCATGAATCGTTATGATTTACGAAGTCCTGAGCAAAATAATGAGCATGTATTTGTATATTTCATAGATGCTTTACAGATACGGATGGATACCAATTTTAGATATGAAAAATACCTAAGTGCAAGATAGATTATTGTAAAAACTGATCAAAATTATTTCTCATTGCTAAACTCTTGTAACCTCAAATCAAGTACAAGGTGTAAGTTTAAGGTGGTGGTTGGTCCCTCGTATGCGAGAGGCCGTCTGGGTTGATTCCCCCGCTTTGTCTATTTTTGCCGCCAAGCAACAGTGTTTAAGCACTGCTGTATTTCGGTTTGAAGGACATTGAAACCAATGAAATTACTGGGTATTATAATACTTAACATCTTATGTCTCAGGTGACCAGCGCAGTTCAGTGCCATTCGGTGCGTTGTAATTCATAGTTCTATGTGGTGTTGCTTCTGTTTATGGGCAGGCTTACCATCAGGCGAGCGCCTTGCTCGTCTCGTCATTCAATTAAATAAATAAATAAAAAGTACAATAAAATATAGTATGCATGGTTTTTAGACCGATCTCAATAAAAAAAAGTAGGTAAGTTCTCAATTCAGCGGGTTCTTTCTTTTTGTTAAATTTCATATAAAATTTAAGTGTTTGCGTCTTATAGTTAGACGTGTTTATGTGGTTATTGTTCGGATGTAGAAATTGTCATTGATTTCACAGAGGTATGTCTGATCAATATGTCAAGTGAAAGTAATACTGAGAATTCTCAATTACTCTTACATAGATAATAAAACGGATACACTACTGACATGATTGTGTGACAAATATCACACATACGTTATCTATATTATATGTAACACAAAATTCATAAGTGGTCACAACGTATAGCCCCAAGCGGTGGACGTCCTTTATATGTACTAAAACTTATTAAGAGCTGTCATCAGTGTGAAACTATACAACAAAGCGAAGTTTAATATTTGCCTAACTGCAGAGAGAGACGTCAATTTACTTCAACTGTCATTATGATAATGATTTCTTACGTTTACACGAATAGATAGGGAGCCCTAGAGTAGCTGATCCACTTGACTACTATCAAGCTCATTTTCCGTGAGTAGCTTCGTTTCGATGAGACGCCCAACAATTCCCTATGCGAAAATTCTCTACTGTGGTAGCTAACAGAGGTAGCAAGGATTAAATATGTCGATTTGATGAGTCCCAAAAATTTATTACTAACAGGTTATTTTTTTGTTAAATCTTAAGATAATTATCTAAATTATTGGAAAAAATATTTGTCCTACAAAATGTATGGTTTGATCAAAGAGTCCCCCCCTTCCAACATGTATCGATAACGAGGTCATCAAAAATTATTACTAACCAGCTGCTTTTTTTTTTGTTACTTACTTAATATGTATATAATTCAACAGTCATATTGTCCTACAAATTGCGTGGTACGTTATCCCGGTCCTACGCTCAAAAGTAGTAGTACAGATCCTTGATGTAAAAATAATTACTATCAAGCTGAATCTTCGTAAATAGCTTCGTTTCGATGAGACGCCCAACAATTTCCTATGCGAAAATTCTCTACTGTGGTAGCTAACAGAGGTAGCAAGGATTAAATATGTCGATTTGACGAGTCCCAAAAATTTATTACTAACAGGTTATTTTTTTGTTAAATCTTAAGATAATTATCTAAATTATTGGAAAAAATATTTGTCCTACAAAATTTCTGGTTTGATCATAGAGTCCCCCCTTCCAACATGTATGTAATTATTTCGGATGGGCAATAATTGATGATAAATATGAATATTACTGGTTTGATGGTCCCCAAAGACCATCTTTTGAAGAATTATCTTCTGGCATACAAGGTACTGGTCCGGAGTCCCTGGGCCAGCTGATCCACTTGATTACTATCAAGCTAATTTTCCGTGAGTAGCTTCGTTTCGATGAGACGCCGAACAATTCCCTATGCGAAAATTCTATATTGTGGTAGCTAACAGAGGTAGCAAGGATAGAATATTTCGATTTGATGATACTCAAAAATTTATTATTTTATTTGTAGGACAATATTCAAATAATTTTTTATGACCTCGTTATCGATACCTATTGGAAGCCCCTCCTTCCAATAGGTATGATTACTAACAAACGGATTTTTTTGTTTTTACTTAGTTAATATTCACATAATTTAACAGTCATATTGTCCTGTATATGTATTTATATACACATATTCTATATATATATATAATTGGAATCTCGGAATCGGCTCTAACGATTTTCATGGAATTTAGTATATATGGGGGTTCGGGGGCGATAAATCGATCTAGCTAGGAATCATTTTTGGAAAATGTCATTTTATTCGTGTTTTATCAACTTAAACATAAACTTGGAAGAAAAATATGACTCTTCCTGACATCTATTGGCAAATAATAATACTACTTTTTTGTGAGCACAACAGCAGATGGCGTTGTTAAGTAACACGAAGTCAATGAGTGTTTGCTTTGAGGTTAGACTTAATTCCTGATATCTATTGGCGAATAATAATACTACTTTTTTTTTTTTCACCCGAGCAGAGCTCGGTCGCCCAGGTACTGTAATTTAAATAGTCATTTTTGTCTACGATAGTGTGTACTTTGACCGGACTTTGATTGGACTTTGACCGGACTTTAACTGGACTTTGACAGGACTTTGACCGGACTTTGTTATGTAATATAAATTGATATTTTTGTGTACGATAGCGCAATAAATAAATATTGTGTTTAATCACATATGTAAATGATAGTACTTTTATGCTGATAAATAAAGCAATTCGTGTGAAATTATTCCCTCTTCATTCCAAAATATTCAAAAATGCACAACGTTAATGTTTAAGTTTTCACTTCTGCCGGCACTGCCGGAGTGCAACCCATTGTTTATTTTATATGTAAATACATAATAAATTTTAAATAAATAATACATTTTTGTAGCTACTGTATTTATTTACTTAATTGTTGTACTAGTTTACAAAAAAAATAAGTTATTTAAAAAAAGGTGTTTTCACTGTCTCTTATGTTACAAGTAGGAAAACGAAAAAATTACAATTCTTGTCGGACTAGTGATACATACCTGTTTTCTTGTAGGACATTGTTTCATTTGGGTAGAGAACACACTAACCTATTATGTAATACTTTTGTCCTACAGTTAGTAATGAGAAAAATGGTCTTGTGGTATTAACAATTTCTGAGCGTAGGACCGCGATAACGTACCACGCAATTTGTAGGACAATATGACTGTTGAATTATATACATATTAAGTAAGTAACAAAAAAAAAAGCAGCTGGTTAGTAATCATTTTTGATGACCTCGTTATCGATACATGTTGGAAGGGGGGGACTCTTTGATCAAACCATACATTTTGTAGGACAAATATTTTTTCCAATAATTTAGATAATTATCTTAAGATTTAACAAAAAAATAACCTGTTAGTAATAAATTTTTGGGACTCATCAAATCGACATATTTAATCCTTGCTACCTCTGTTAGCTACCACAGTAGAGAATTTTCGCATAGGGAATTGTTGGGCGTCTCATCGAAACGAAGCTACTCACGGAAAATGAGCTTGATAGTAGTCAAGTGGATCAGCTACTCTAGGGCTCCCTATCTAGAATGTTACTCATTGAAATAAAACTAATTTAAACGGATTTTATCTACCTTAACAGATAATGTAACATTAACATTTTGGGACAACCTACACCTCAGTCCCCCCCCCCGTGACCACGAAGGCTGAAAAGTCTTCGAAACGTTGGGATTAAAATTAATAAAAAACCGCGATAAAATCCATTTAAATTAGTTTTATTTCAATTTCATTATGATATTCTTTAGAATTCGATTATTTCTATACACTGAACCAGTGAATGCTCTATGCTCCGTTATTAAGTACAGAAAATGTTTTATACCTCTTCACAGGGCACAGAAATAATCATCATCCACTTTTTTTGTACCGCCTATTTTTCGTATAGTATCGAATGTATTTAGCATAAATGAATATACCAGACTGGAGCGCTTTTGTAAATTTGAATTATTAAGGTTAATAAAGACACTTTTATTTTATCACAAATTAGCATGGCTTTAAAATCCACCAAAATAATATGTATATCCAAATCTGTCCGGACCTTTGTTATTTACGGAAAATGTAGTTTTATATTTTTCAACCTTTCGATTATAAAGGTGAGCAAAGTTATAAAGTACTTTTATTGGGCGTCGCTACTTGAAAACTACATAAGGTACATAGCTCAACCGAAATTGACATTGAAACTCATTTACTTAAATAAGCAATCTGAGAAAAAAACTCTAAAAATCTTAATACTTTGGGCAAAAATCGACTATATTGAAACAAAAAGATGTAAAATATAAGAATCTGTACATTATGATTTCTTATTATCTTAGCAGACAGACAGAATAATTTTGTGTTATTAAGAATCAAAATACCAACTCAAAATCAATATAACGAGCCTTGCAATAGGGACGCTCGAAATTTGTTAGGTTACCTCCCACTATTCGATGTTTGGTGACCAAATCTAGGCAACAGGTTACATAAATAATAATCAGACAACACCAAGTACGTCACTGAATTGCATGGTCTGCTGACAAGATCATTTTTATGGTTGTATACATTCTGTGCGGGATAACCCGAGACCTTCAATTGCTCGTCGTTCACGAGAACTTGGCTTTTCTGCGAATTCATTCAGCTTGGCGAATTTTGCGGTCTGACTTAGGTCTGCATCCGTATAAAATCCAAATGACCCAGGAACTTAAGGTGATCGATCATAACGCTAAGTGTTCGCTGATTAGGCTCTATAGATTTAGAGGCCCATTTCGGTTGAATGGATGGAACAAGCAACAACATCCGATTCTGGACAATCCAACCAAGACACACCAGCATCGATCGATCGATCGCATCCCTGAGAAAACCATTTTGGTCTAGTGAAATCATCGGTCCGTACTTCCAAAACATCGCGTCTGTACTTGATATTGCTATAACCGTCCACGGCGAGCGCTACACATCGATGATAAGCAACGTATTGTGACCTAAACTGGATGATATGGATACCGATAACATGTGGTTCCAACAGGATGGCGCTTCGTGTCACATAGCGCATGCCACGATGAACATTGGACATTCTGCACGAGCAATTTGAGGGCATGGCTATCTTGCACTGTGGCGATGTGAACTGGTCACTGAGATCGTGCGATTTAACGCATATAAACTTCTTTTGGGGCTATCTTAAATTGCAGGTCAATGTGAATAAACCGCAAACAAATTATGACCTTAAAGTCAACATAACGAACGCCATCCACCAAATTCAGCCAGATTTATACAACTACTTCATCGAAAACTAGACCTCCCAAATAAGTGCCACCATATTAAGCCGCTGCAGACATTTGAACGGTTATATTCCTTACGGACGAATACTGAAACGCTTCTCAACAACCGAATGTCTAAGGATTACTTATTTTCATACATTTTTAACAGCTTGGTCTTATAATGTTATATACGATCTTTAATGCTAGAGTTTCTTTTTAGCATACGGGTATAAATGTCATAAAGTGTTGTTTAAAAAAAATTGTGGATGTCCAACACACATTTGTATTATTTACTTTTAAAAATCAAGCGTGCTTATTGAAAGACTATATTTTATTATTGTAAACGAACCCTACCAAAATATATCGACGCTTGAAAGGCAAAGATATATAAGCGACATTAAGTAAACTTTACAGGAGAGTGATTTAAAGTAAAAAAAATTAGAAAAAAATTAATAAAAAGTTATCTTTATTAAATCACTCTCCTATAAAGTTGACTCAAAGTCGCTTTTTTTAATTGATGGCTATTAAAGTTTGGGACTTGAAAGTTTGTAATTATGATTTTAATAATAAACGCCAAATTTATGCAAAGTATTTATATTATGCAAAGTATAACATTTTGAAATATTTGATTCCGTGAAAACATTCCGTAATTTCAGGATAAATTCATTCCAAAACTAAATATATGTATCATTTCATAGGTACCACAAATCGTAATGAAAATCTGGAGGCAACGTTTTAAAATCACAACTGCACTGCTATTAAAATTGAGATTTATAATTTTAATATTATTGTCATAAAATTTGTAGGCTGCAGATGGTCAGCACTTTCCCATTTCATAATACAATTATAATTGAAAGTTACTTTCTTCAGACTTACATATGTTGTAATCGTATGGAATAATAAAGTTTATGACGGTCAGTGTTGACTTTTTCATGATTATTTCACTAGTATGATAGAAAGATATTAATTGAAAAGGAAAACAAAGTATTACGTAAGAGCTTATGTGAATTAAATTCTTGAGTGGTAAAGCCACGCTTTAAACAGCTTTGTTTGTGGTGTAGGAATGGGCCGGCTCGTCTGGGTTGTTACCACTATCTTACAGAAAATCGTGAAGTGGCAGGTTGTTGCGTTTCGTACAATGAGTGAACTATCTGGGTGCCCAAATTCCCCTTCCTCCCAATCCCAGCTTAAGTTCGGTGTGACGAACGTAATCCAGTACCATGCATGAGACAATGCTTTTCAATTAAGATCCTTTGTGGTGTTGCTTCTATTTATAGCCAGGCGTGGCGCTTACCATCATGCGACCGACCTGCTCATCTCGTGATTCAAGCAAATAAAAAATCATATGAACAATCCATCGATCAGCCTATGTCTGTTCACTACTGGACATAAACCTTTCCCAGATTGCGACACTTATCTAGTAAAACTAATCTATAATAAAAATGGGTATTTGATAATTTTGATCGTTATCGCGATAATTATCATGCAGAATATGTACTTTCATAATTTAAAAATTTGCCTGAATTATGAAGGGGTAAAATGCTCGCGTGATAAATGTTACGCCTGCTCATAAACAAAGAACACCACACAGAACCTTGAATTACAAAGGACTGCATGTCACTGGACTGCGTTTGTCACCTTCAGACATGGATTTTAAGTCCTACTGCCCAATAATTTTACACGCTTCTATGTCCTTCAACCGGAACACAACAGTACTTACACACTGTTGTTTGACGGTAAAAGTAGACAAAGCGGTAGTGCCTAGCCAGACGGCCTTTCGCAGACGAAGTATATAGTATATCTCCTAGTAATTTCTTTGGTCACCTCTAATCTATCTCTCTCTCTCTCCTCAACCAAAGATGACCGTTCACATAGCCTTTAGTCTTCTTTTTAGTTCTGTGCATAGGTATGTCGTGTTGCATACTTTTATTACAAACACCACTCAAAAAACTAAATTACAAAGTACTGCTGTCTGCTAGGCCTTACAATAGATACTTCTCTTAGTCTTTTATCTTCAGCCATTACAGTAATTTTATTAAGGTTTTGGATTGTTCGTTTGTGTCCGTTCCCTAATGATTTGCAGTAGGTACTTAACAAGACCCTGGATTTTTATGAGGGTAGCGATTTAGAACATCCATTTTCCACACACAGTATGTGGGCATAGATAGATACCGATAGAATACCAATTTTGTAATATCTTTTGCTTTTTGTTCTTTTCTTTTGTGTGAGTACCAACCAATTCTAGTTTATGTATCTATTTAACAGCTTGGCCTGATATACTAAATTTCTTTTTAATTATTTTATATATGATGTCCATGTTATAAGGTCAGTGATTGCCACTATAACATGGACATCGTATATAAAATAATCAAGTCAGTGATTGTCGAAACCCAATCTCAACTAAAATAGCATGCATAATTATCATCCTACCAATAACTGTGACCCCAAAATGATCTATAAAAGATACATTTAAACATCTGATCGCAAAAAAGTGCACCTGAATAAGGAAAAATCAAGCTCGTTTATTACTAGCGTCTTGCCAAACTCGTTGATATACATCATAATAATGAATGTTCAAAACAAAAATGAAGACGTAACTGAAGTTAAATAATATCATAACTGCAGGAGGTGTAACTCATTTTCAGTTATAAATGGGCTGCTTGTATTTCCTGGATGGCTTGGCTTTGTCTGCATGCCTGTAACCAGTTTGTTTCGTTCCTTAAGATTGGTATCGAGCACGCCTGTCTGCCTCCATTACTCCTCTTAAAAAAATTCCAAATTGCCGGTTGCGCATTGAATTATGGAAGTTAATATTTTTTGCTGGCATGTCAGACCGTAATGAACTCTTAGTACACACTCAGGGAAGCTGTGCGGTTTGAAAGTTTAAGAGTTCGGATTATGCGGTATATTGAAGACTATTAATTCAAATGTTGTAAACATATGTAACCGTGTAAATTTCGTTTGAAGTAGTTTTTTCTAGTGCACTAAATAGGTTATGCTAATTGTTAATATGTAAAACAAATATATATTTATATACATTATACATACTTGTTCTTCTAACTATTTCCGGCGATATTGTTATTACTATTGTTATCATGTGCTGGTAAGCTATCACTCAAATGATTGTTTTTTTGTGAAATAAAACAATTGCTTCAATTCTTCTATAACTACACGGTATTATTTTGGCTTATAATAATAATTCGTTACGTCAGAATCGCAGCTTATAAAATAGTAATTTTCTTGGATTTGATGCGCTATAGAATTTTAAAAATCATTTTGCTAATAACTCAACATTAATGGAAAATATTGTATAAAGCGTAAAAATAGTAGGCGCCGCGCCGGAAGATGCACGACGCTAAAACGCTTTCACACCACGCCCGATCCACTTGCACCTAGTTTATATTAGAACGCTATTACAATAATAATTACAAGCGTTTACCTCGTTTCTGACTATTGCGTAACAAGTCACCAAACTCGCTATTGTAATAGAAAATTTGCAAGCGAAAGTAGGCGTCCGCGGACCAACGCTTCTGTGACAGATCGTATTAATTTGAATGTTATGATTGATTGATTGTGGCGCCAAATATCTTGGACCAAACTTATGCTAATTTAATAAAATATAAATGAAAGGAATTTTGTGTTGTTTACTGCTGGTTGGCGTGAGAATTTTACGTAAAAAGGAATAAGTTATACGTATGGAATTAAAATTCTTAAATAAAATTAGAAGGTTGGTTAGCGTTTAAATTCTATGTTCTATAAACAAAAGACGGATGTTATAAGGTTTGACCCTTTTGTCTGTCTGTAGCGTCTAAACGAGCAAAATAGATGTGTATATATGTGATACGGGTTAGTATTTAGTAACCTAGTATGAAGTCGGGACTATAAGTGCGCGACTGTGCGTTTATTTATTATTACTAGTTGTCGCCTAGTGGTCTTAATTTGATCGTAATTCATGAATTTTTAACACATGTAAATTTTAGCTTTCTACATTTCTTTTCAATATAAATTTAATTATGTCAAACGTCACACTCCTCCGTGCGCGCAATAAGATTATTATGATTATTATTAATTTAATGTATAATAGCATTATTCATCGGATGCAGGCCGCTTCCAACAGGTCGGTCTGGAAATCTTTGGGGGAGGCCTATGTTCAGCAGTGGACGTCTTGTGGCTGTTGATGATGATGATGATGATAGCATTCCAGGCTTGCGCTTGCTTCCAATCATATTCTCTATTTTAATTTGGATGCTTTTAATTTCAATACGCGCAAAATCATAATATAATCGGAAATATATTCCGTTTAATTAAATTTATATTTCAATAGGTTCAATTACCCCTTTTTTATCAATGTCTTATATCATTGATTATCGTGCACTGGCGTATAAACCGTTGCCTCTAATACACTAAGGCAAGGGAAACACCTTTGCAAGTGTATTAATATAGGTTAATACACTTGCAAAGGGGCTTTCTTTGCTTTAGTGACAAAAATTTACATAATAGTTTTATATATTTCTGTTACATCATTTACAAATCGTGTATTTCTTGAGTTGAGTTCTGAACTGTTTTATGAATGTATTAAAATTTAAGCAGTAATCTATGTGACCAGCCATCTGTCGATTCATAAAAATGTGTAACGGTACATTGAATTATGAATTCTATGTGTATTACCATAACTTTCCTTTACGCACAGGAATTATGTGCTTTTAATATTCGTTTTTAATACACCTACTTACGTAGCGTCATCATTTATATAAAAACTTGTATTAACGCTTTTAATTTTATAGCTGTTACGTTTTTTATCATACCAGTAAGCATTCCGATTAGTTTTTGTCGTTTTGATTACTCATAGGGTTTAAATTCATTATAGATAGTAGAACCAATCATGGCATTCAAAGTAAAAATATATTTGTTTGATGAACCATTATCTATCTACAATAGGGTGTGCCAAAAATTGGAAAAATTGGAATTTTGAGCTCCACTTTTAACAGGAACTTTGTTGGGACATCTTCTGAGATATTTTGGGCTGAAAGCAAAAAAAAAATATATAGTAGTTTTTTGGCACACCCTAATCTACAAATTAAGAATTGCAATTAGTAGAAAAGTTCTTTTTGAAATGACATCTTCATTTAAGTTGTATTTTATTCTCAATGTAAGCATCTCAATCTGGCCTAGATTTTTGTCCTCCAAACGGTGTTACTGTTTAGATTACTTCACTAAACTTGGCATTCACAGATATTATACATGTTATTTGAATACGCAGCAAGTGTGTAGCGTCGTTTCAAAAAAATATTTTTTGAACGGATTTCGTGATGTATTTAAACCATGTTCTAGAGCTTCGTCCTTCGATTGACTAGTTACTGAGAATAGAGTATTACAACGAAAATGTACAAAACCATTCAAATGCCAAATTCAATTTTCCTATTGCCACAACTTCTTTGAACACATATAGAGTATTACAACGCAAATGTACAAAACCATTCAAATGCCTAATTCAATTTTCCTATTGCTACAACTTCTTTGAACACATCAAAATGGTTAGTTTTATTTTTAGCTTTACATTTTTCGTTTCAATCCATTTTAGATTTTATTGAAGAGTTTTGTTTTAGTGAAAGAATCATCAACAAAATCGATGCATAAATGACGAAGTTTAACCCCCGTATCCAGAAATGTTACTACGAGGCCTCGTATTGATAGCATAGTGATGATTTCTCTAAATGTCATTGGTTAATTTTTAACGCTAAATATGTTTATATTATACGTGATTGGTGTTTACCAATCACGTATACAGAATTGGCAAAGAGCTTAAACAAGGGGTAGAATTTCATCTGGTTTAAATAGGACACTTTGAATTACACTCTTTCGAATGAGCAAAGAATCATTAAATTCGAATCACTGTGAAAAATCATACATACTAAAAATATACTATATACGCGTCGAATTGACAACCTCCTCCGTTTTTTGTCGATTAAAACCTAATCAGGTGCTGTTTAAACAGAATATGCTATTAAATATCTCCTATGTATTCCACAGTCACGTTTTTCATAGCGCGTAATTATTGCTTTATATAACGTGTTTATTCAACACCACGTATCTGAGTGACTTCCTCTCGTGTTGCTGATAAAACCCAATGGCGGTGCACCGTCACAGGCCTTTGTGCTGGATTGTCGTCACTTGTCTGTCCATTCCACTACATTCAATATCCCCCGGCAGAAGTATTGAATCGTGAAGGACGTATGTTAATTATCAGAGGTGCGTTACCAACTATGGAGTTACTAATAACTACGTGCATTTTTATTAGTCTGCATTCTACCTACATCCTTTGTTGACGTCAACAGTGACGTGTTCCACTTTAGTAATAATGACTCATGATATGTGCTTTCTTATCCTTGATAAGTTATTATTGGCTGAATAACGCTCAATATATTCAATTTATATTTTTATACAAAAGAATCAGCTAGAACAATGAAACAAGTAAATTAATTATAAATTTACTAGATGACCCGGTGAACTTCGTATCACCTACATATATTTGTGTAAAATGTGGTCAAAACTTAATACAAATGTTTCATTTACATTAAATGCAATTAAGTGAGGTACTGCACCATTGCACGTGAGGTAGCCCGTCGTACATTTAATTGACTTCGACGACCTAAGTCAGATCGTCTTCCACTTCCCCCCGGCGGGGCAGTCCTGTCCCTGTCCTGTCCTGTCCCTGCACTGTCCCTGTAATGTCCCTGTCCTGTCCTGTCCTGTCCTGTCCTGTCATGTCCTGTCCTGTCCCTGTCCTGTCCTGTCCTGTCCCTGTCCTGTCCTGTCCTGTCCCTGTCCTGTCCTGTCCCTGACCTGTCCCTGCACTGTCCCTGTAATGTCCCTGTCCTGTCCTGTCCTGTCCCTGTCCTGTCCTGTCCTGTCCTGTCCTGTACTGACCCTGTCCTGTCCTGTCCCTGTCCCTGTCCTGTCCCTATCCTGTCCTGTCCTGTCCCTGTCCTGTCCTGTCCTGTCCCTGTACTGTCCCTGCACTGTCCCTGTAATGTCCCTGTCCTGTCCTGTCCCTGTCCTGTCCTGTCCTGTCCTGTCCTGTCCCTGTACTGTCCCTGTCCTGACCCTGTCCTGACCCTGACCCTGTCCTGTCCTGTCCCTGTCCCTGTCCCTGTCCTGTCCCTGTCCCTGTCCATGTCCATGTCCATGTCCCTGTCCCTGTCCTGTCTTGTCCTCTCCTGTCCTGTCCCTGTCCTTTCCTGTCCCTGTCCTGTCGTGTCCTGTCCTCTCCTGTCCCTGTCCCTGTAATGTCCCTGTCCTGTCTCTGACCTGTCCTATCCCTGTCCTGTCCTGTCCTGTCCTCTCCTGTCCTGTCCTCCTGTCCTGTCCTGTCCCTGTCCCTGTAATGTCCCTGTCCTGTCCCGTACCTGTCCCGTACCTGTCCTGTCCCTGTCCTGTCCTGTCCTCAAAAAGACATCAAGTGTTTCATAACCAGGAACAGTTTGTACTGGAAAATTAAGTTGTCGTTTTTAGTGTTTTCCTTTACTTATTATCATACCCAGGAACAGTTTGTACTGGAAAATTAAGTTGTCGTTTTTCGTGTTTTCTTTTACTTATTATTTATGTTACTCATTTTTTCTCATCGGGTAAACCTTCCCTGAACTTCCACAAATATTTCAAGATCAGAATTAGCCAAATCGGTACAGCCAGTCTCGAGTTTTGGCGAGACACACGCACAGCGATTCATTTTTATACATATAGATTTATGCATTATTTCTGTTTTAAACCAAGTAGATACCTGGGCGACCGAGCTTTGCACGGCGACTTTCAAAACTAACATGTCCTAAACTGTCTAAAAAAACTTAGAAAGTAGAAAATTATCTAAATACAACATTTCATCCAAATCGGTCGAGCCGTTATCGAGAAACCAATTACACGTATACAAGAATTGTTCATTTAAAGTATAGTATACGAACACCTTTAACGACTTGAATGAAATAAATATTAAGTAAAATAATGAATGAAGCTCCTAAACTACAATAGACATGGCATTCCTTGTGTAAATTGAAAATATTGCTAAATCGTTAACGCCCGCGGGTAAAAGCGCACATATACCGGGGAACGGTTCCTAGACAAACATGCAAATTGTACAGCAAATATTAAAATGGCAAGATTGTTACCGTGTTGTATACGGTCGCGGCGTAGCTACCACACGGGCCGCGGCCGTCAGCTAATAGCTATTCCCCGGCTTAGCTTACTTAACGGTATTGTTGATGACTTGAATAAAACCATCAAAGTCAACAGCAAACATTTTATCGGCCCTAAGTACTTGAGAATACTGCGACTTCCGACGTTTAGCACCGAGTTTGCTTTTTATTTTCGTATTGTGTGTAAGAAAGAAGAGTGTACGGCACTAAGGCGCGGGCGCGATGGTAACATTGTGTAGCTTTACTAAACTAGACGTTTTATTGTATGTGGTAACGGGTGAAGTGGAAGATGTGTTTATTCATGGCGCATGCCTCAGCTGCAGGAAGTTAGTCGCTTCGGTGAATCGAGTGTCCGCGACATCAGCCGACATACGACACTGCGTCGGCGCATTCTGATCGGACATTGTCAATAAAAACATTGCTAACATACGAGACATTTTGTTATAATGGACACTGATGCCAATCAAATACCACCACAAATCGTTTATATTAGGTACATGTTATTGCACATTTGAATTTCTTGAACATTGAGGATGAGTATAAATAGGTGTCCTCGCGTTGCAGTGCAAATGTCATGTGGGTATATGTAAGGTTTATTACCCGCATATTATGTTAATTTAATGAATGTTTATCGTCTGTACTTAACGTAAATACCGCGGCGAAATTTTGAAATAACTAAGTAATGTATGAACCGTCCATACGGAACGGCGGCGTTTGCAAGTATGTTCTAAACAAAGCGCATGTTGGATGCCGTTTAGTACACACAAAACCATTGTCGATAAGGAAGAGTTGAAGCATTCAATTGACCCGGCTGTGATGATGTGTTATACGGGGTGTGCCACTAACGGGTTTCTAAAAACCCACATTTCCTACTAAAGATGTGTGGCCGACATCACCGAGTTCGGAGACAGGATGCATTTGAGTTCACCGCCCTGCTCCCGTCCCTCACACGGCGACGTAAACCTACACTTCGTGGACATAAATTGTGGTTTCAAATAGATACTGTTGGTCGGCCGTGTCCGTCTGGGACGCGACGGTTTAACTGCAACACAGTAAACGTCATCATACATATTAATAAAACATAATTGAAATTATTAATTTCCCATGTTCTTCACACGGCATTACGTTTACGAAGGCGTACAGCTGATGAGATAGCACCAACTTAAGATTATCATCGAACTCACATTATCAGTGTGTACAGAATTAACAAGTCCATTTTGGGATGATCTTATCATTGAACAGTATAAACAGGTATAAAGGGTCATCGACTCTGGTTGCATAAGCCAAGCAAGTGACGGTCACGTGTAGGGCTGATCATACTACCGTTTGCATAGATAAGTGGGGTTCTAGGGCTCTCGAGTTTGATTTAAGAGAGAGCAGCGGCCCAGATCGCACACGCAATTAAGGTCATTGCAAACGATGTGTCGCGACATGTGTTCGTTGCCCCCTTATCTATATATTAAACTATAGGCTTTACGTCTTAACTACTCGCTAATACATCTACCTATTTATGACTAAGTACTAATTTCTTATTCTACTCGAAGCTAGTAAGCATATACTACGTAGACACTTGATAAAAATACTGTCTGAACTGGTTACGTAGTTCTTGAGACAGAATTGTAGCTTCATAAATGTGTGAAGAATGTACATACGTATAAATAAACTTAGAATCTATCCCTAAATGTGTACCGATTAAGTGCAAGAATAGTTTGCCTAGCCCTTTCTATGTGCCGGTAAAGTCTAATCATGAGCAACTAATGCATATTTTTCAAATCGATTTGTAATTACCGGACCTGGGAATCCAAGTACTCCTCGACTTTTGGAATATTTATATTAAAGTTCTAGGCCCTTGTGTCACCTCTAGATTTGATGTTTCTTATGATTTTCTATTTTCTAAATGATCTTGTAGAACCCTTATGTTACACTTACATACATTGTGTGATAGATTCTCAATCCGCTACTCCGTCCTGCGCTACGATGGATGTCAAATATATTGTGGTAATGTTTGAGACATACTTATCCAGTGAGTGTTGTTGGTGGTAGAAGATAAAATGTATTCAAATTGGATATATCATTAAAGTTATGCTTGTAATAATTAAAATGTTGAGTTGTAGGCCGGTTGCAACGGGTGATCAGCACTGGCCACTGTCGCCATGTTAATGATAGCTTCCCTAACAGTCTGAGTGCTGAGGAAATTCACATCTCACACGCAGACTGACGCGGACGGCTAAACGCCACTGGCGCCACTGATGTATTGGTTTATGTCACGGATATACTCACTGACTGTAAAATATTAGCGGCCGTACGCTACAAAATTTACTTGTTTATCAGATTTATCGATAGCAATTAATGTTGGTGCCGTAAGTACAATATGTCATACCGTTTCTGTAGAGGTTGGAGATCGATCAAGGAGCTGATTAATTTAAATGAGGTATTACAAGATACGAGATGTTATAACATGAAATACAAAGAAATATGGTCGGATAGGTGTGGTCAAATGTATTCTAATAAGGATGACGATTAGATTTAAGATGAGAAAGAGAGAGAGAGATTAAGATGAGATTTTAAGACAGAAATATTGTGTTTTTTTTCTAGCAATAAACATTCTATTATGCTAGAGAAAAACAGCCAATTGACGTAAACATTATTATGTTATTTATACAAAAACAAGATTAATTATATTGTTTCATATGTGTGCCTGTTGGTTTGTTTATTGTTATGCATTCAACATGGCGTTTATTTATAAATTATTTATTGATTTATTATGAACAAAGTATACCGATATGTGTACAGTATTCGACATTGTTAAAATATAATAGTTTTTACTTTCTCGTACGACCCCAGTGGCGCCGATGTCTGCAAAGCCTACGATTATTTTTAGATTAGAAATGGCTCAACCGCTTTACGTAATTGCACTAGTCGCATGCGCAGCTAGTTCCAGAGTGTATGCGGCTAAATATAGGCACAGAGGTGGTGCGCAATTATACCTTATTATCGCATGTTTCCAGTGGAAGCCTGGCTTCGTCTTGCCGGCCACACTTATTACTTACAGTGGCAGTTTCTTTAGAAAGTGTCCAGATATGACGAAACTGAAATGAGCGTGCCGGCCAGATTACAGAATGGCTGGAAAACTATTTTCCTCATATACGAAGACTGCGTAATGACGCGTGCGTGCCGAAGGTAACTCCTCGTACTATAGTACTCTTACAATTTAACTCGCCATCAATTACAACAAATTAATAACTGTTCGCAACGTTCGTAGCCAGCTGAGCAAGCGGTGCGATACGCTTCACGCATGGATCCGCGCCGCACCGTTTCAATACTTATTTATACTAGGGTAAAATCACGCAATAAAACGTATCTGTGATACGGTATTTAATTTACGTGGTTAGGAAAAAAGGTGATAAAGAATGCCGCCCACCCGCTATGTCATGGTCGATTCTGCACAGACCACCAAGACCGTGAAAACGACTTGACACACATTCTATTTGGTACAGCCTGGCTGCAACTGATAGCACTTTCAATTATCACTGCACCGTGCCAGGCACCCACGCCGGTTGTTATTGATCATTTTGAGTGCAGCGTTTTCGCTATGATATACGTAGACTTTCTCTCGTTCCCAGTTTTTTTGTGGCAGTCTAAAAGGTGCCTGTCATTCAAAATATTTTCACTGTCTCCTAACATGTCATTCGAAATGTCGTTATTGCTAATCTTAATTACAAATGAATATAAATCAAATTCGACGTTGCATTAAAAATTAATATTTGAGAGATATGTTATCGGTATTAATATGATTATTGTCGGCAATGTCACAGAACTTTGATAAAAAAAAACCCTGCCAATTAGCCGTGGCCCGAGAGTTTGCGATCGGATCCTGGTAGTGGCAGGTATGCGCCGCGAGATGTGATGTAAAAGCCTTTCAGTGAATCGTTGGCATCGTAAATTTCCGCTGACCCAGATATGATGTGATTAGAAACGTACGTATGTCGGTGTATGTAGCGAAAATGATATTTTTTGCCGATGCCAATTTATCGGTAATGGAGCGTTGTGCACACGAGATGCGATGCGACATCCGCAAGTGAGAGTTATGCCACTTGTCACCGAAACTGGTATGCGTATCGCGATCCGATAGCGCAAATCATATTATTTTTTGCTTAGAGAATTGGTACATGCGTCTTGATACGTCCGGTATCGCCTGTCGGCAAAAGTGTAAGTGAGGTCGTTCATTAAACCCTACGGCGTAAACATAAATCGCATGTCATAAATTTGTACATATTGCGCGTATGTGTTGTTGATTGTGTCACATTTTTCCTTGACAACTAACTGTTGTTCACCCATCGGTAGTGTAATCACACTTTTTTCTCCCATCAATTTCTATACTCTGAAGTAATTAAGACTTTGTTAACTCCTCCACTCTTGGGCTAAAATTAACTTTGTACTTGTTAGTTTTGTTGTTAGTCCTTTTTTAAACACGTTAAGTTTTCAAACACTTTGCGCCTTTTTGCATCGAGCCCACGTCGTATTAATTATTTACGAATGGATAAAACTGCCAGAATAAAATTAAATGTAAAGTAAGTAACAAAACAAACTCGGAGCTGCCCACGTATTATGGAATCTAAAGAATAATGTGAAGACATAGCAAATAACGTGCCATTTTTATAGTTGTTAAATGCGAAGGTTGTAGGGCATGAGTACTGTTAGTTGGATGGCACAATCGTATTATGTTTGCAGTTTTATTATTAGTTCTTTGGCATGGTAGACAGAACGGGGGCGGGACCACTGCCGAAGAAAACTGCTTCGCACCGAGCTAGGTCGTTCGTCGACCCGCTGCGCTGCGCCGCGCCGCGCGCGCCTCTTCCACGGCACACAGATGCGATTGTTTTTACTCCACCATTATCTAAACTATGTTTAACTACTTCGTGACATTCTTCTGTAATCGTACCAAAATGTAGGTGAAGGCTTGATTCTCAAGAAACCTTTAGATCTCACTTTTCATCACGATTAGTATGCAATGTCACATGAAAAGCATGGATGTGCCGCGGCCTATTCCAATAGGGTAGTTTCCTATGGTGAATTTTATATGTATGTGTTTCCCCCGTAATTTTAACCATTATTCATTGCTGTAATTTTATTATATTATCTGTGCTATGGTAAAAACAATGATAATTTCATATCATATAGCGCATGGCAAAGTAATTTTTAAAACCGCATTTAATAATATTTTTTACATTATAAATTAAAATTATTTTAAATCGCAACCTACCGTCATTTATTTTATAATCACTAAAGCAAAATAAAATCCGAAGTCTACTTAGATTTCAAAAGTAGGCGAACAAAAATCGTGCAAGTTAAATTAGTATCTAGTCAATAAAATATGTATGACCTACACCAATGTGTGGTAATAACTATTCGGTAGGTACCCAATTGTTTTTTTTTATAACAAGTGGGGTCTATGCCCCACTCTCGTCCCTCTGATATTGTTATTCAGAGATGTTACCCATCTAAAATTCTCAACATCTTTTATTATAAAAACCCCATAATAAATAGCCAATATTATTGTCCGTAGATTCGATCGTTTTTCCACAAATAAACTGTACACTGAATATCTGCTGTGACAGTGGGCAAGCAGGCTTATGGTGCTGCCACACCGATGTTATAAAATGTTTACAAACATTTTCTAACATTAAATCTAACATTTTATAACATTTCTTAACATTTTATAACATTTCTTAACATTTTCTAACATTTCTGAACATTCTTCTTTGACGGCTTCTTTGACGGCGCCGCTCTCAAAAGTACCGCCGCCTGCGGTTATAAAATGTTAAGAAATGTTACAAAATGTTACAAATTGTTAAGAAATGTTTACTAAATGATGCTGCCACACCGGTGTTATAAAATGTTATATAACATTTTCTAACACCGGTGTAGCAGCACCATTAGGCATTCATTAAATATTTATAGAGATGAGTTATTTATCTTATCAAACACCCAGTTTATTACGCATTCTGTGGAAAAACATTCATTGCAGTTTGCTTTGTGAGATTATTTTAAGGCATGTCACTATTAAGCATGATTGTGTCATCATGTAACTTTATTGGGTAAATAATTTATAATAATTATTGGGTGAAAACGCTTTTTTTTTAAATGTACTATAAGTTACTACTAATATACTTTTCGTTAATATGTACTGATTATATTATTATTTACCTACATCAGAGTTTCCCAGATTTTTTTCTCACTTTCAAAATTTAGCTGGTTCCGGTGGACCACCTGCTGCTACATTTCTGCAGTTGCAGTTGTACTGAATATGGAATATGCAAGTTTTTACAAGTAACAGTTGCTGAGCTTCTTAAAATATTATGTGCCTACATTGATAGATGAAGTCAAGCCAATATTTTAGTTCTTCACTGTCGAAAGCAGATAAATTTTCGTTGTACCCCGTTTACGAATTGTGAACCCTAATTTTTTTGTCACGCCAACGTAGACTCCAGTCGAGTCTCCCGTGGAACCCTGGGGGTCCACCTGGACCACTATGGGAACTAATGACCTACATACTCAAATAAACCGGGTAAAACAGTTTGAGTTCAACAACTATTTTTATATGTGACTAATTCATCTATTCAAATGATATTCCTTGTAGTCTATTGGCCTTCGTTATTATAAAGTTATTACATTACAGGGAGGTACATAATATATGTTGAGAAATCCATGTGCTATAAAAAATCCAATAGTATTTTGCTTGTTAATTTATGAAGGAACTACTGATTTCTGCATATAACACGAATTTATTATATAATAAGATTATTATTTATCAAGACAAATACTGTCATAAACTTCCAAGTTGACAATATTGAAGAACACTTTCAATAAAACATTTCAAATCATGAAAGCGTTAACAAAACAAACTAGCGATTCGACTGTGCTAATGTAAAATAGGAGGTGGTAGATTCTCTATTCTCTGCGTTAGTCTTCTAAAGTCATTACTCGGCGATACACTGTATTTTACGACGTTGCATTTATTTTATTTTTTTATTTCAAAGCTTGGAAGGGGAATGCGGATCGCAGGACACGCGCGGGCGCCGTCCAGTCGCGCCGCAAGCAACTTTCTACGCTTGCGTCTAGAACGCTCTTAAAACAGTAATCTGCAGATTGACGTACCTTCGAGATGGTTACGACAGGCAAATTAAATTGCATATTTGAGCTAATAATGCTCAATTATCTTTTAAAACCTTCCTAACATTTCGTGAAAATTTATTCTCTACTTTAGTCGGGTTTGTTTTATTAGCCAATACCGGCCGTTTGTCACGTGTGCTGTGTGTTGCCATAGTAAAAGTCATGTATTGCCATTTTTATACCGCGTACTGTCGTAATATCGCGTAACTAACGGTTTTATATTTGAATGTCGTATTCTAATTCTAGTTGCTTGTGTCATTTTTACAACTGATTTCCTGATATTTTATTTATTTATACGGATTGCCCAAAATATGGGTGTAATAGCATGTGATCGCCACCGACCATGAACACCCAAAATGCTAAAAGTAAAAAAGCAGTTAGTTATTTATATAGGCAAGTAAAGGTTGATAAGTAGAAATAACATTGAATTACAAGACAGTTATTCTTAGAAAACAATCATTGTACAAAAACTATAAAGTGGTGGGCATATAATTAGTAATACCAAGTACGCCTTTTACTTCTAGTACAAGTTAATTTGATAATAATAATGCTTCTTATAAAATAGGGTCAGTACCTATTTATCAATAATGCATCCATATTTTTATGTCAGCTTTGAAATATTATACAATCGTTTGTGAAAAAATTAGTATCTCTCTATACTATAATAAAACTGAAAAGGCACTTTTTACATTGAATACTTTTCAAAATGATGATGGGGTTATGTTATAATATCGATATAAAACACGTTATTTCTCATTTCAACCGTAAAAAAGAGGGGGTTGAACTTTGTAGTCTGTGTATGTAACTTATGAATCACTTGACCGATTGAGGTCATATTCACCCAATATATTTGTTTTGTGGAGACGATGGTTCATAGCTATACATCATCACGCTACGATCTACGGGAGCGGAGCAGTAATGTGCACGCGAGTGTAACCGTACCATTTAGCTAGTATTAAATAACATTTAGCTCGCCAAACTAAGGTCAACAAACAATGCATTTGCATAAATGGATACAAATATGCAATAACATACACATTAACTAAAAATTATGATATTAATTTTATTTTGCTAAATTCATTATCTTAAATCATTAATTTAAAATTCTATTTTGCATAATCGTACATGGTAAATGCTTCATTTATTATTTTTCATATAAAATACGGACTACTTAAATTGAATTTAACCTACATACTTAAAATGAATTTAGCAAAATAAAATCAATATCTTATTTTTTTATTTATGTGGGTTGTAACGTTATTGAGTATTTGCATCCAAATAAGAAAGAGTTAACTAAACAATTAATAAAGTATTTAAATGGTACATCCTACTAATATTATAAACGCGAAAGTTTGTAAGTATGGATGGATAAATCTATGTTTGTTACTCTTTCACGTAAAAACTACTGAATGGATTTTAATGAAACTTTACAGTAATATAGCTTATACATCAAAATAAGACATAGGCTACTTTTTATCCCGGGAAAAGCAGATCACGTGGGCGGAGCCGCGAGCAAGAGCTAGTTTTTAAATATAGTAATAGTTTTAATCATTGCCATTTTATAAGCTTTGACGCATTATCTCAAGTTGACCTACAAGGAACTTATTATATAATCCCACCATACATACATAGACCCTAAATAGATATTTCTTTTTGTGGTTCACATACACACTTATGTTGGTGCAGGTATCGAATCCGTGGCCTCTCTGTTCACAGCCGGTTACAAATCCAATGCGTCACGAAGATTATCAGCCTATCCTAACATAAAGTTTCCTATTCCCGTTCTATAAGATAGTAAAACCTATAATATGTTTACTGGTGGTAGGATATTCATATCCACCCGGTTAGCTACCACCGTACACATGGTGTTAAAAACTGCCATAGTGATCCACACGCCTTGTGTGGATCGCGTTCCAGGATCAGCCAGTGTATATCTGGTTTTTCCGAGGGGCTTACGACATGACTTGATGGTTGATTGGGGCGGGTATAGGGGTACATCCTTGAATTACTGTGCTTGCATCGGTCATCCGGTTGTCCTGTCGCAGGCCCCTCGATTTCATTCTTTCCTCTCCGAAGAGGGAAGAAACATTTATACAGGCCGGCATGACTCTGATAACCACCGATAAACTCATTGTTTTTCGGTGGTCGCTCGTTTCTTGGACTGCACTATGCTTACCATCAGGTGTAGTGCAGTCACTTTGCCGTGATCGGATAAAAAAAAATGATGACGCTTATGTATACTTGTTTTATACAGGAAGACTATCACTAAGGAAAAAATCCCCTTTATGATTATTTTCTTGGTATCAACCTTTTGTATTACGTCAGCTTGGCTTATTTCTTACAGCAATGACGTCGTTTTCTCAGTCTTATGACGCGTGTGTGCATATAGTACAAGATCCCGGGGAACATTGACCTTCACCCATCTGTTTACCGGATCAAAATAAGATTTTAGGGTATAAAATGTGTTGCTGATCACATACCAATAGGGTTTCCTAAAAAAATATGGTCAAGGATATGATTAATTAACATTAAAAAAATTTTTTTTTTTACATATTCCCTGACTTGCTTGCCAAAAAAATTTAACCTTCAATGAAAAGTGTACAATGTATACTATCTGCAAAAAATAGGTTGCCTACCTTTTTCTGGCCACTACTACCTGGTTGCCGTGTGCAAACAGGTAACTAAAAAGTGGTAATTGCGCTCATCTAGCTCCTAGCTTTTGCAGGTAGTATACATTGTATGTTTTCATTGAAGGTTCATTTATTTGGTGAGCAAGTCAGTGAAATAATATCTTCTTTTTTTTTTTTAATTCGCAAAACCTATCCTCATATTTTTTTTGGTATGTGTTCAGCAACACCTTTTATACCCTAAAATATTATTTTCATCCGGTAAACAGATGGGTGAAGGTCAATGTTCCGCGGGATCTTAGACCAATAAATGAGAGCTGCGGTAACATTATGCTTAAATTCATCGGCACGATTTTGTGATTTTAGGAAGTATTTGTTGTTTAACTTTAAACATCCGCCTCGAGTGTGAATCAAATCTTCGTGAACATATTTGCATATGGGATGTAAGGTTTTTTGCTGCACCGTTCATACATATGCACTCACGCTTGTAATCTCCGAATGGGTAGGCAGAGGTGTATTCAGTACACCCATATTTCGCCGAACTTACTTCCGGCCTATGATGTAATAGGGGTAACCCGGAAATCAAACCTGAGACCTCAGCTCGACAGCTGTACCGTGTACGCAATACTGCGCCACCGAGGCAGTTCATGGACTACAACACTTATTTATAGCACTAATACGCAATATAAGCCCAGCAGCTGCTGATATCTCAGCAGGGAGTGGTAAGGACTGTCGAGACGGAAAGTCGGCGGTTCGAAAACATCCCCAAGAGCATGCACCTCTTACTTTTTGAAGCTACGTGTATATTAATTGTTAATTATTGCTCTAACGATGAAGAAAAGCATCTCTAGGGAACCTGCATAACTAAAAAGTCATAAGAGTTTCGAAGGTACGTGAAGTCTGAGTGAAGTATTAATATACAAAATTGTTGAGTTTATTTTATGATGGTTTTATATTTTTTGAATCGGTTTTATTTTTTTATATATGTGAATGCGCTCAAATATTATAAACCCATTTTCTGCATTAAGAATTGTTGTTGAACACAATATTTACCTACACATAACATACTTTTGTGGTCATTTCTGATTTTAACGGGCGGAATACGTCTTCATAAATTTTTCATATCATCGCTTTACAATTTAAGTTCAAGTTTCTAGAAAGTTTTTTGGAGGCTGCGCACAAAAAATATGGTAACATACAGTTCAACTGTTTTTCGAAAACACATTATCTAAAATGATCATTATTATTTTTGTCTGAGAGATTCCATAATTACTTTAATCAGTTTCGCTTGGCATGTATCGAAGACAAAACGTCGCGTCGCACGTCTTCGCCGGGTCCCGTCCTCACCGGTGCCTTGCGTTATGATTTTATAATTACCAATTACCAATACTGTATTTTGTATGATAACTCTTTAACGAGCCACTGCGTCTTCACCCCGTCTTGCGTCTTTCATATAGCATGTGTCTAAAACTTCCTCAGGTAAACACGATTAATAAATGGATGTAAATATGCAATAAAATTTCCACCCACATCAAGTAAAAATTGAGACGTTGATTTTATTTTGCTAAATTTATTAGATTTAAGTAGGGTAAATTCCTTATTTTACAAAAATAAAACATAAATTGAACGAAATATACAAATTAGAATTTTAAATTATTGATTTAAGTCAATGAATTTAGCAAAATAAAATTGACATCTCAATTTGTGAAATGTTATTCATATTTGCATCCAAATACAAGCGCGACGTTTTGTGAAATCCTCACGATTAGGTACGGTCGCGTCTCTGACAGTATTGTACTGAAATTTACATACACAACGACTATGCTTTATATTACACTAGCTGTGCCCCCGAACTTCGTTCGCCATCAAAAAGCTTTCATACAAACTTTCATCCCCTTTTTAAACCCTTCAGGGGTTGATTTTAAAAACATAGTAGCCTATGTCCTATTCTGATGTATAAGCTATATTATAGTAAAGTTTCATTAAAATCCCTTTAGTAGTTTTTACGTGAAAGACTAACAAACATACATCCATCCATACTTACAAACTTTCGCGTTTATAATATTAGTAGGATTATAAATATAAGTTATATACATACACCTGTAGGTTTTTTGCAGTTTAAGTATTTCAATATTTATAAGGGGATGTGCAGTATACAATTATATGCATATCCCTTACCAATGACTACGATTTCGCATAACGTAATTCAATGTAAAGTAAAACTTATTTTCTATAGTGAAATCCACTTACGGAATTCACTTCAAACTCAAAACTGCTGTAAACGAAAGAAAACAAACAAAAATCGTTTTTTGTCGTCCAGGAGATCTGAACAAAGCTCATTTTTCAAAAATGTTACCTACAAAATCTGAGTCAGTACGGTATAGCCTTACAAGCTTCTTAAACAATGTTTATATTTTATTTGGCGTGTTTTTCTTTTTTTTCCTTTGTGCAGGCAAATAAGAATTGAACGAACAACAGGATCCGAAGACGCTTTTTAGGTTTATCAGATTGAATGCCTTTTATTTCAGTACAGTGAGTTAGGCTGCGTTTCCACTGAAGAAGAGTGCAGTGATGTATTTTAAACAATCTGATGGTCTGCCCTTCTCGTCGCCGCTCTACTTCATTGGAAAAGTACCCTAATTTATTATGACTGGTCCCAGACAAAGCTAAAGTTTTACTTATTTATATTACCTAAAAAATAATGTGTAACCTTATAATATTATTTTATGTGAAAGTTTAAATTTTCATGAGTTTCTGAATTTGAGTGATGGTTAATTCCATCAAGCCTTAATACTTAGATTTAAAAAATTGGGAACACAAGCAGACCATGATATGTATTAGAACATAGACTATTTTTTACACCAGAAAAAAGACATTCCCGCGGTCGGAGTCAATAGGAAGAGCCAGTGTATTTACACGGATTTAATGGAACTATAAAATATATAAGACTTCATATAATTGAGATCGATAATCTAGTTCATTTGATTGTTCGCGGTAATAGTTTCAAGATTATACGGATATTGTTAAGGTTTGCGAATCTAAGGGCCTATTTCACGATGTTCTATCTATCTATCTATCTGATAACGTGTTAAATAGCCAATTTTAGGAATAGCAAATTGAAATACCTTTCTCCGTCTGTATTGTCAACGGTAATTTTGTATTTTGCTGGCTATTTTTCCCAGAATGGTTGACGTCAGGCAGGCGGCCGGTCAGTAAAACTTTGAGCCAAATCTTTCTGCAATATGTGTTAAAAAGCATGTTGTGCCGACTCCACTACGAGTGGAATAGGGGCAGGGCAGGAAAAGATGCCTAATTCATAAATAATCACCCCTTCCCCTCCTCACTCGCTCCCTTTCCCCGTCTCTGCCTCCCCCTCTCCCACATTACCTCTCCCCCTCCCACATCACACCTCCACCTCCCCTCCCTATCTCCCTTTCCCCTCCCTATATCACCTCTCCTCAGTAGCAGTTTATCCCAAAGGGTAAAAAAAATCATAAATAAGCTTTACTTGGACACTGTAAAACACGCTCTTAACATGTTTGTTTATTTGACATGATGTTCTTGCAATTTATCAAAACGTGAAAAACCCAGACGTCATGGAGATAATAATTTATGCTATTTGGAACAGCAATTAGTTCTACCGCTCGTCATCTCTTAAACTCATTGTCAAGCGAGTCTAATATATGTCATCGTTACATCGGTGTATATAAAGAAACTGAACAATGCTATTGACGTTAACATATTAAATATATTATTAAGCCAGGCAAATATAAGAAGCCACGCCACGTCAGTCACGCTGTAGACATTTGTCTAGAGCCTTAGTTCCCAAAGTGGTCCAGGTGGACCCTCAGGGGTCCACAGGAGACTCGACGGGCGTCTACATTGGTGTGACAATGTTCACATTTTTTGTCGAGTTTTGAGAATATGGTAGAAATGTAACTACAAGGGGCCATCGGAATCAGCTACATTTTGAAAGTGTTGTATGAGAAAACAAGTATGGGAACCTATGGTCTAGAGCGTAAATGGACCGGCTGGACCAATACCGCTGTCTCACAAAAAACCGAGGTAAAGTGGTTGGTTTGCTACGGTGAAGGAGAATTCCGGAGGCCCAAACGCCGCCCGCCACTTCCCAATCCCCACTGCTTGTAGTTCTGCAACACATCATCATCAACATAATATACTTATGTGGTCTATGTATTACGTAGATATATCCAAGTGGTAGGGGCAGTATAATTTCAGAAATTTGATACAGATTTATCTTTTTGCGGGTTCCCATTGACCAACTGCTAAATTTCATGCGATTTGAAAAGTCTGAACAGACTTCCAATCGAATTGATCGCCAAGAGTCACACAACATTTGTTGATTGAAATCAGTTGATCAATTAACATCGAACCGTGTGAACCCGCTACAAGTTATCACGCATGAAACCATGCAAAATCAACAGTACGCCAATTCGTGCTAATAGATATACACGTGACCGTGTTTTCTTTCACTGCCTAATGATATTAAGTTGCTAATGATACATAATATGTCACTGTACGTATACGCTTTACTAATATTTGATTTGGGATATTATAAATGTAATTTCTTATGTGGGAATTATTTGACAGCCTCCGTGGCGCAGCGGGCGAGTAGCCGGCTGTGAAGGGAGTCCGCGGGTTCGATCCCCGCACCGAGACAAATGTTTGTATGATCCACAAATATTTGTTTCGGGGTCTGAATGTTGTGAGACCGAAAATCTCTCGTAGTTCCTGATACCCACGACACAAGACTCGTATCTTACTGTTGGGTGTATTTATAATTATACTTATATCGAGGACTGGTTTTGAAATGCGATGAAATGATAGCAATTCCGACTTGTGCCAAAACATCCGTTACCGCCGCGCTCAATCATCTAAGTATGTTTGTAAAAGCATTCCTGTACGACTTTTATTTTCTCATAAATATTTGTAATTAATTTGTGACTATTGGATTAAGAATTTATTTTGAGTCACATTTGAAAGGTTTTAAGAGCATGATACTTTTAAGATTTCAATATACAGAGTGATTATATTTACATCAGTATTTAACCGCTAAACATGTTTACCATTGTGATATTTTCATGGGTACGATTTGGCGTTTTCTAAGGATCTTTAGTAAATATGTTTAAGCATTGTTGTACACGTGGGCCTTACCTATATTTGATGTGTCATTTATAAATAACATTTTTTTTATTCGCGTCGAGGGGTTTTAATGATTAGATTATTTGTTGTTTTTGTTCATTGTTTTCAAAGAACACGGTAAAGTTTTTTTAATAAAACAACGTTCATTCAAGCTACCACTTCATGTCAGTTTGTCAGTCAGTCTGATGCAGTGTTACCACTGCCGTTGAACCGCCTTTTTCATGCTGTAAACGTGACTTTCTAATGCTCGACTCTATCAGTTATGTTCTAATGCCGAGACTATATACAGCACTTAAAGCTTTCCTATTAAATAAATCACTCTGTATATTGTAATTACTAATTCAATAATTTTAATTGACATTTTTGAAGTATTTCCTGTTCGCCTTAATATTTCAAGTACTAAATAACGTCATGGGGCTTATCTGCTTGTCCTTATTGTATTTATCTCTACCTTTATACCTACTTTTACGCGTCAACTTTAATTAATTATGTATTTAATTTAATTATGGGTAGGCATGGCGCTTACCATCAAGCGAGCGCCTAGCTCGTCTCGTCATTCAATCAAATAAAAATAAAGCCAGAAATAAAAACATTGGTTGCTTGTGAGATTTTTACAAGGTGATATTGAACTAGTTTTAAAATTTAGCTTACGGTATTAATGCTTTCGTGTAATTTTGTGTATGTTGTCGCAATGATGATAATCATACCACATTTATATTGCCATTGTTTTACCTGATTTTTTTATAATGAAATAGAATGAAATTTATGAAATGAAATAGCTTTTATGTTTGTAGCATTATTTAGATATGTAGGTATATTATAAAAGAATATTTAAATTTAAGCAGTTAAGTAACCTTAATGGGTCATGTCCAAAGTGTTATTGAATGTCCCATCTTGTTTTACAATTTATCGTCAGTAACACTATTCCAGTGTCAGGTTCTGAAATCCCAGTCGCCTTACAGCTAGTATCGATAAACAATATTAATCCGAATCCACAAAGCGTCTCACAACTTAGCCAATAAAAATACAGTTTGAATTCCTCGCCTGCAAATGATATTTTTCTGGGTTTATCGTCTACAGAGATTCTAATTGAAATTGGCAATAATTAGCACAATTTTGTGAAATGCTAGATATTTTCGTATTCACAAATAAAAATCCCAGATTTTTCCAAATTGCTACCTTAAAAGTTAAAAGTTCAAAACGAAATTTCATAAAAAGTGCTATCGTTCTATACATATTATCATTCTTCTTAATAACTATAAATTGCGAAAGTTTAAATTAAGCGTGAAATGGTGTAAAAATGGCAGATAGTAGACATGATAAAACTTAAATGTTGTATTACATAATGCAGCCGTATTAAAAAATAAACCCAAGCTACTACCTCGATAGGTGTGCTTGGCTAATTCTCGCATTCTATGTGGAATATCCGAAGCAATGGCAATAGCAATGTGATAGGATTTGGCAATAAAAGGTCACAAATCAAAAGCTGTCACAAAGCAAAATAAAAAGTGTTAAATTGCCCCATTTCGATATAAACGAAACTTTAACGTAGGGTACGGTTATGAATTTATGACGTAGTGAAAAATATCGCATCGAGAATTTCTCGCGCAGGCGCCAACTCATGGCGCCAGCCGCGGACTGCGGGCCGACGCGCGACGTCCTCGCTAACCGCTTGCTTCCTCGAATCAGGCTATCACTGGCCGACATTACACAATTCACACCATTAGCATCATTTATTACTATAATGTGTGACAACAATGGTTTGCAGTGTTCAATTACAAATATCAACTCTACATTATCGTCAGCCCCAAAATGAGACACAAGTCACAATATAAAATGTATTGACATTAATGGATGGCACCGTATTACATGTTGTAACGTTAATTTATTTAAAACGTTTTACGACTTTTTTATGCATGTTAATATGACGTCTTTTTGCATATTCAAGATCTCGTTACACAAAATTTTAAGAGTAGCATTAAATTCTAGCATTAAAAGCAATATTGTTTTAATGAATCATGTGATTATTTGTCTTCTTGCGTTAGTTCAGATTTTTAAGAGCGCAACTGAGCGTGCAGATCCTAATCTATCTAATTTCAATTCTGCATCAGATACAATATATAAAGCAACAAACGTGAGACCTACATTTTAAACTTTTGTGAATACACATTCGTATCTTTTGGTATCCGTACTGTACCTATGACTTAATGAAGCAGCAATACAGTCTAATGTGGCTCCAATTTGTTACAATACTGTTCCGTGTAATGTAATTTATCGACATATTATTTTTAATAAAGGTTTGTTAAAAATGACTTTGTATGGGCCATCATTCAAATTTTCAAATATTTTTTTCAATTATTAAAATTGATGTCCTCCATTTATATCACAAAACATCGCCGTGTTGAATGCATAATCTTTAATTTAAATAAAATGTATATAATAAACAGATTAGAATTGATACCGTTTAATGTTATTGTCTGGATCACAAGTTCTATATTCATGCTTGCTAAAAGAAATAAATACAAAAGCAGAAATTACCGTGAAATAACAAAGCCTATTGTTTCTCTACATTACATTTTCTTTATTTCTTTGCATTATATTTGAAAAAGAAGCATATTATAATATCATACATCTAATCTGCTAGAAGCGTTTACTTCTTTTCCTGTTAGTCTGGAATTCCCAATATGTTCTGCCGAAACGAGATTTATTCTTTGAAAACGAAGCGAGAGTTTGTTTATCAATAATGGAGGTCGTTCACGTCATCGATGCATGACATTCGCACGCCTACAAAATTACTTACTTCAGTTAAATTTACTTAACATACACTTATTAAGTTTATCTCCCGTTCATTTGTAAGAATAAATACATCATTATTTACAGATTTAAGTATTTTTACGTATTTTTTTTAAAATACTTTTTTAATTGAGGTATTTTTGTAAATTCATTTAATTTGAAGGTAATTTTATAGATGACAGCCACGTTCACCTTCGTGAAGTTTCGTTCACCTTCGGACATTCTAAGAATGTGTAAAATATGAATGTGTAAAAATTTTGAATTTACCTCATATACTTTTCTTTGTTTCCTTGTTGAATAGCTAGTATTTTTTGTAATTTCAAAGCTTTAAATGACTCATATGAATATATTACTTCATGTTAAAATTAACTTATTCCAGCCATATTTATTCTACTTGAAATTGCGCACTGTTTAGTTTTTAATGAAATGCATGCACGTGATACATAAATACAAATTTTGTCATGAACTAAGAAAATATAATGTTAATCCAACTGGGTTTTTGTAAGTTGCGTGCATTGTGTACTTGACAGTTTTGGATGACATATGATTGGGAGTTATGACTCGGTGATTTTTCGTCATACATATGTATTACTTATTATTATGGTTATCTTAGAGTATGTGTTAAAGTCAGACAAATATATTGTCTGCAATGGAAATATATTTATTACAAATATGGATATGAAATTCATCAATATTGACGTATCGCATAAAGGGTTCATTAAGCGTTGTATGGGTAATTAATACTTGATTCGCCCGTCCCAGATACGAGCGGCGCATCGCAAGCTGCGCCGGCGCCGATCCTAACTGTCCACTGGCATTTGCGCTGCTCAGTGTTGCACGCACTTAAAGCATGTAACTACCACACAAGCACATTCCTTAATTAGATATTCAATCTTTATAAAACTTTGAGCTTTATGTATAAGTAAATATTGTTCCTTCGACTATCTTACGAACGAAATCTATACTCAGCGAGCGGGATTAAAAAATTAACCTTTTACAATGTAATTATATTGATATTAATAGGTAATGAGATAGTCTCTTTTTTACTTTTGTGTTTAATGTAACCAGCCATTGCTCTACGTAAAATATAGAGAGGAAATAATCGCATATTATGATGCTACAAAGCGGTTACGTAGCGCAATCCGAAATTGCAATTCTTGCTCGCTCGATGATGAGCTTGCATAAAGCTTGCGGTATTGCACTGCGCACGCGAGGGCCGGCTGAATGATGGAACGTCATGACACGAATAGGACCAGCACAAAGCAGCCTAACTGTATCCGACAAGATGACCTGACATGAGATGGAGTAACTTATGATTCTCTCACCTATCAGCCTCCGGCTTGCAATGTAGCAAAGAATATTGAATTCATTTACCATATCGGGTACAGTAATAAGTTATTAATCACCAAGAATCTAAATTGTTGATAATGACTATAAACGACGTCCGCGGTCGGCGAATGTTTTACTAATTTTGGTCCGTATCGGTTACGTCACCGTAGCAAACCTACTTGAATTCCAGCGCTTGCATATTTTATGCAAATAAATGAAGATTGCAAGACAAGCAACAATTGGCATCGGTTTCGGTCTAGACTCGAAAAAGTTATTTAATGGATATTTTACGTGTTGTGTGAAATTGGAGTATTGTTAATTTATAACTGGTGTATGTGAATCCACATGTAATTTATGAGTGCACCTAAAGGTACATACATAAAACCAGAGCCCCTTATAATTAAACAAACAAAAACAATTTTAATTATTATCCGGAAACGTCGTTAACGGTTAAATGGGACATCCATACCGTTATATAATTCGCCCGAGGAGTGATGCATCAGATGGAAATTGATGTATGATCGATCGAAGGTGATGGTGCTGTGTTACGGCGCGGTGGCGGGGAGTGGCGCGCGGCGGCGCTGCGACCGTGCGCGTGCGACTCTCACCGTCTTATCTCTCGCGACCTCCGACGGACGCGCACGCACGCCGCGCACCGCACCGCACCGCCCGCGCCCGCTCCCACGCCGCGATCGCGCTATGCCGTATTCTCGACGACCAATTTATGTGCTTCCTCACTTGTACTTTTTTTGTTATCGATGTGCAGGACGCGGCCCGGAAATGCGCCAGTGAACCCTGTCTTATAAAGTAGACTGTTATATTTCTTGTTAAAAATCGTTTTGTATCGTAATCGACTACGGGATTGTCTATTTAAAAAGTTGAGACTTAACGACGATGGTGTCTGAGGGGGCTCTGCCCGTGGTGTGGTGTATTCGCGATAATCAACTTGTTCCGCACCAGGTATCCGGCGTAAAGTTACAAGGAGCTGTGACAGGAGCGCACATAGCTGCCGTAACGGATTTCCTTCGCATGGTCGCAGGAACACCAATTGTTCTGCCACACACCGCTGTTCCAGAAGATATTGAAAATGATATTAATCAAGAAAAGGAAAATTCTACCAGAAGGCGCAAAATGTCTATGCAAGTTGAGGTTCCTTGTGTCTTCCTCTCTGAAAGTGCGTTACAGAAAGCGAAAAGCCGTAACAATTCTCGAGAAGAATCGGTAACTTTTGATAATTGTAATATCCCTAATATGGCCAAAAGGTTTTTAGAAATAGATGATACATCTTCTTTCCTTAGCTCTATGGATATATTAGAAGGGAGAGATCCCGAAGAGCGTGGTATGGAAAAAGATAATTTAAAACCGTATTCAATGACAAGTCCTCTGTCAAACGGAGAGAATTGTCCCCAAAGAATAACGAGAATCATAGATCTTGATGATTTAAATGTAAACACAACATGTGTGGAGCCCGAACGAGAGCCTACACAAAGGATAACCCGAATTATTGACTTTGAAAATGACACATCATCCTTGCCTTTTTGTACAGATACCGATAATGAAGTACCACAAAGAATTACAAGAATCATAGAATTAAACAACGATAATTCTGTATCGTCAATTACAAATAATATAGAAATTGAAAAAGAATGTCCCCAAAGATTATCTAGGATAATTGAACTAGAAAAAGAAAACAATTTTCCCAGTATGGCTAGAATAATAGAAATGGAAAATGACATATCAAACGAGCGAAGAATTTCTCTTACAAACGAACGAGAAACTGGTGGCGGCATCGTAGAAAATACTGAAGAAGTTACTGTTAGGTCTAAATTTATACATAGAAATGCTCCTAGGTTTAGTCTTGACTCTTCGTGCTCCGAAAACTCTTATGTGAATATTGACTGTATAAAGAGTTTGCAGGATGTTAGGAAAGAGGATACTGTAGAAGACGGCGTGGCTTCTCCTGCTTGTAGGTCAGTCCGCTCTCGATTTCCAAGGAAAAAAACCTCCGTATGTTCGATTGGCTCCTCGGACTGTGACGATGAGGTAGACGTTATATTTAAATCTAAACCTAAATCTAGTCATTGGGTAAGTTTGGATTGGATACCTCCACCACCCAAAGAAGAACCAGTGATTGCACAAGTCTGTGATAAAAACGATTTTATATCAAAGTGGATAGCAGATCAAAACTCTCAAGATTCTGTTATAATCGCCGACGAGAGGCGGAAAAGTCTGCCACCGAAGTCGAACGAAGTTTATCTTCAAAATATGAGAAGATTTAGCGACGGACTGCAAATATGCAAAGAAGACGCCGCTAGCGATTCACCGGCGACAGTAAAATGGAAATGGCATGATATCGTTAAACGCCATCTCCAATTATTAAAAAACGACAAAGGCTTCCGGCGGCAAAGAGGCAGCTGGATGAGAACGGCAAGACGACTTTCGGGAACAAATATCTGCAACAAGAACGCAGACACCGTGCCTCTCGACACATACATGAAACTAAATACTATGCCGTGAGTATGCTTAGTACAATCATTTACTCGCACAACTTGGTCGCTATATTTAAATTTCCCACATAAATATTTTTGGATTCGTCGACGCACATTCATGCAACAACCACATCGGTCTACTTACTAAAGCCAACTCGCTCAGCGAGTAGAACTGGTTACCACCTGACGAACAGCCAGCGGCGTACCACAAGTTTGTGCTAATCATTTCCAATGACTGATGCACGCTTACTCTGTACATTTATGTTGCGGACCTTTGTGTACACCATTGTGTACGTATTCTAAAACAACAATAATACTACGTGTAAAAGACACTTCTTATGTGTGTTTGCAATATTTTTTCATTTGTTAGATTAAGCCATAAGTTATCCCGTGTTCGACAGAGTTAGGCACCTATGATTTTCTTTGCATGAAATTGATCAGTAAAAAATTATGAGCGTATGTAAATGGATCAGTGCGGATGATAAGGGGCTGTATTACGAGAGCGGCTCCGGGGCACGCACTTCCGCAAGGCCGTCCGATTAGAATGCAGGGAGCTCGCGTCCAAGGCTACGGTTGCGCGGTCGGTCGCTGCACCGGTGTCTGCGGTCTTCCTCTACGCTGTTCGGTGACTGCGACCCGCTCAGGAAGTGAGCCGTGAAGGTGACGCTCACGAAACAACGGCCAAATCAATCGGAAGCGACTGTGCTTTGAATTTTTGACGTTCCTTTGTTCAGGACATAGGTTCCGGTATCATCTGCTTGAATAATTAGGACATGAATAACTTAGGTTTATTACAAATACATTTAAAAGTACATTTACTTATACAAGTATATGCTTAACTGATGTTCTGAAATGAAATGTAAATAAGGCAACAAGCAACAAAAATTAAGCTTTTTTTTCCGGCCTTAAATACATACTATATTGTTTTATGTTTACACATTTCAAGTTTAAATATTTTGTTCGCTTCATTTCAACAACACAAAATAATACCTATATCATATGACACTGGAATCGACAAAAAATACAATAAGAACATGATGAAACATTTATACGATCGCGTCGTTTCGTTGTAATTTGAAATATTAATTGCAGACTTTAATGAATAATGCGGATTTATACAGTTGTCGTATTTCGTCAGTAAAATTACAATTTAAAATACAATATCCTTTGCGGACCGTTTGTGTAGGCCAGCGTTCTGAAAACACGAATGTTGTTCTCGGTGTCCATCAACATTCCTATTGTACCGAATGAGCAAACACGTTCTTTGGAAGAAACAAACGCATTTGCATTGAAACATTTACTTGTCTTGTAATTTCTCACACATTTGTGATTTTTCACAAATATCATTTACGCGAAGCTATATTATTATTTGTAAGGGATAATAAAGTCCGTTAACTGGGTGGACACACAATATTTTGACGCGAACAGACGTCAATATTCCTATATTCGTAAGCTTTTTTAGAAATGAAGAACGTATGCAAGGCTTGGAGTATTCGGTCTTAGCCAACTAGCTGATTAGCCAGCCTGAGATCTGATTCACTATAGGTATACAATTTCAAAGTAGAGTGGGATAATATGTCAACATTATTATGTCAACTTGTTCCCGTTGCGGATTGCGGGGGCCAGATAACGGGTCGCCCCAATGAACACAAAATCTGAAATATTTTTTTAAATGGTATACGCACAACAGATAATTCTTTTAAAAATATATTTGAAAATAGATTAATCTCAGCATAGATACGTAGTGATTAAACAAAAGATAACATAATCTAATAGATATGAAAATGAATATGTGATTTCACTATCTAAATACTTACTTGTGTTATAGATATATGGGACATATGTCGCTTGTTAGCTGCAACCGTGATAAAAAAAACAACAGTGCCATAATATTTGTGATTTTTCAGTGGATGTTCGTTATATTATGTGTTTTATGTCTCAGTGTAGAAAATTTGAGATGTAATCGAATCGAAGAGATATTTAAAGTGACTGCAAGACTGACTGTTTAACTACATATGTCATAATACAACGTGATGCCTCCAAATCAGCTATGCTCGTCTACATTACCAATGATGCATTCAGATTTGGCCTTCGAAACTGAAAGAGGACGCATCTGGAATGAAAAGTAACCAAATACTTTTCCTCATTTTTACTTGTCACACAAATCATAAAACGAAGGCTGTTTGCGAACTGAACATGTTGCGACAGCAACGTTGTCACCATTTATTCGCCTTCTACTCCCCAGGATGTATGAAATCAAAATAGATAAAAATTGTTTAATAATATGTATTGCTTTGCTTCTTGTTCACTTTCACTATGCCGAACGATTTAGGTTCCGTTTCGTGACGTCTTGTAGCTTCATAGCTGTAAAAATTAGGTTCTCGTATATTTTTTTCTTATTATCTTTCATTTCGCTTTCTAGTTAATAATGTATCTATTGTATCGATCATAATTTTTAACTTCCATTACATACCTACGAGTATATGTTACCAAACACAGAGATCTTTCAGTGTCGATTGATAAAAGCTGCGGCTATAACGTAAAACAATATATCTTACAATTGAAAATGTTTCTTTGTTTTATATCGATACGTGTTAGAAAATCGATGGAAATGAGGCGTTCCTTATCACAGGCGCTAAGGTCGTCTCTTGCGAAAGAACAATACAACTGGTTTTTATGATTTGTTTTTACTTTTTATGCGAGCCGCGCTCCGCGCCGCGCCGCGCCGCTCGCGCACGTCAACCTCCGACAATAATTGCAGTTCTGGCGGATGTTTTCATACAAACTATTTCGAATGTTTCTAACTCGGAGACACAAGTGTCTATATGTGTTATGAACTTATGACACAACCGTACATCGTGTAAAGTTATCCCATTTTTAACGTATAAGTAGTTCAAAATCAGAATTTTCAGATATGTAATATGATAATACTTCTAACAAAACATAATATGTTGTAATTGATTGACAAAGAAATGTTGATTATACTTTCAGAGACCGTTTAAAAATACATGTGTTACAATGTAGTTCGTAACAGCTTGTGAGCAATGCTTCGCCGGGTCGATGAGTGCCGACTCTGCCTAATGCATTTTGATTAACAATTCGCAGTACCTACCTACCAGCGTTTGTTTCGCGTATCGCATCATGCCCTTAACGGATTAACAAGCAGGTAGTAACATTTAACGGCTCATTGTAGACTTCGCTAATAGTTCTCACTACCAAATATTACAACTTGCGATGTTTGAATCTCGTCCCCATGTTAATATAGATCTTTTATAATGTGTCTTTATTGTTATCTATTGTGACGATTCAATTACGCACATAAAGACAGATCTATAGTATTTGTTATCGTAGGAAATAAACTACTGGCTTTGACATTATTTTTGTTTAACAACATCTGGGAAGTCCTTATTATGAATTCAATCAATGTATTGGATCGTATGACTGTTATCCTTATCCGTCACTTGTCAGAATACTTAACGGCAAACCTATATTGTTTGCAAAAGTACCGTTTGTAATATATTTATCACAAAAGGATTTTCATTAAAATTTGAAATTGCATCAGCTCAGTTGCTTATTTTTCTCTAATCTGTTTCGCTGCATTACACGCAATAACTTATTAAATCAATAACAAAAGATTTATGTAACCACGATTAGCTTTTATTTCGATGCAAACTGTGTCTATTAACAAATTCCCACGGCACTGAATAGCTTCAACAATACAAAATGACAATAAGGGTGTTATGAAGAGGTAATAATCGATTTGCTGAGCTCTTGTAAATGTGGATAATAACACGATAATAATCATTACAGACTCGAGCAACTGTTCAGAGTCCTTGTATTTTTAATTTTCCTAGATAGTGTTTTGTCAAATATTTGTGTAATACCAGTTGGATGTGACGGAAGAATCATGAAAGTCCAGTAAATATGTTGAATTAGCGCTCCCATAGGAATATGTATGCAGTCACCCTTACTGATCACAAGAGGTATCGAATGTGTTTCGGTAGTTTAAGATGTGGACATGGATGAAGGGCTAGTAAAGGGTACTCGAGGAAAACGTATACTGATCTTATATATGATCACAGAAGTGGGCGAGTTACAAGCACCCTTAATCGGCGAAAATGAATGAAAATCTAAATCAAAATCGCAGTTCTTAGCACAGTCTCTGCCTACCCCTTTGGGACGCAGGCGTGAGTCTACGTATGGATATATTGTTGTAATTGTAACAAAATGAAATGCTTCGTCACAAAATATGATCCCGTGTCCTTTGTATAGGCTCATAATGTATTCATAAAATTGGTTCGTACGTAACGTGTGTCACTCAATATTCAACACCAAATACCATATTACTGTATTAATATTTTAAACACGCCTGAAGAAATTGCTGATGCAAATGTGCGTGGGAAATATAGACGTTAATTATACTATAAGACTTCATATAAGCTATCGAAGCTTAAATGTAAAAAAAAATTATTAATGTTACTTTGTATGCGTTTAAAATTCTACAGACTGCTTCTTTAGTCATGGGATGACTAATAACGCGGATCACAGGCCTAACCAAAGTTCAGGTTTACGGCCTATTCTATTTTTATACGGCCTTTGATATAACGTGAATAATAAAGGCAGAGTAATCCCTCGGGCTCCTCTCCCAACCAGTCCACGGCAATCTCATAAAACTCGCGTGATTGAAATTCTCGAAGCAAATAACTCACCAAGAAACGTCATGTTTCCGTCCAACGAAATTGCATGTGGATATGAACACGTCAGTTGTGCTGACTGACAGTGTTACGAATTCATTATGATTGTATAAAAATACTTTAATGACTTCCATACGGTACAAATGTTCTAAAAACTGGAAGGCTTGAAAGTAGTTATCCATCGCAATAAGGAGGCCCTATAATTAGATTACCTATCTAGGGAGCGACCAGGAGCCCGTCGCGACTGGCTTAGCAAAAAAACAGTAGCCACATCGGCACATACAGTTCGATGACCGGCGCCTCTGCTTAACTCGTTATTATAAAACTCTTAGCGAAAGCTGCGTAATTAATTTTCTTTGGTTACGCGAGCCACATTGATGTCAAAGGGTTGCATTTTTATTAGAATTACCTCTCAAATAAATACTTTTCTATTTACGTTATCAACATTCTACCACCATAACACTCACCGCTCACATAATATACAATCACTATTGATTAACTTGCATTTTAACATATTGTCAGAGATATATCTGAATGCTGATTGACGTCAGCATACTGGTAATTTATGTAACAAAACTTATTATTGATTAGGAATTTCCGACTCCTTGAGTCATGTCGCCTACGGATATGCCACTTCTAAATATTTTTAAAAACAGTTACGCAACCGATATCATAATACATTCCGTCTTCGAATATGCACGTAGATAGGTACTTTTGGCTATGGCGGATAAGTACGTACTCGTAACATCTTTCTAACCTTATATTTGCGTGTTATAATAATAAATCCAACACTTTTACTCGACTCTTTCTAAGTCTAGACCATGGAGTTCGTTATATTTGCACTTTGGTATTTGAACTTTCGAAAATCTGCAATTGAAACATCAGAGAACAAATACAGCGGTGAATGAGCTTGTTTAAATATATAAACTATATAAAAACTTAGAGAATATTTGCGCGGCTTCGCTCGATATTTTGTATCGACGACGCTCGGTATTTATTTTTCTCTTAGAACTCATTAAGATTTGCAGCACATGACATACAATTCGTGAAATCAAACAAGCACATGCCGGACAACATTTCCTGTTTAAATATTTGATATAGGATTTCTTTATACTGACAAATCGTGGCACAGCAGTGCTATGTTTGTCTACTAATAATATCTTTTACTCGTATCATCATGATTCATGATCAAGATGACGATTTCACTCGTGTGTAAGAGGGTCAAGGTCGAAACGTCTGCCACCATGGTAAACTACAGTACCCCCACCTACGTGTAAATGTTTGCAGGTCACTGGTTCACGCTTTAAGTTGTGGTTTCCTCGTGACACTAAACTTGAGACAATTTATCCGTATTTCGTGGACTGTTTAACAAATTAATTGATTTGAAAACGGTTGTTTTCAATCTAATTATTCCTTGTGGACATTGGCGTTTCCCTTTAGTGAGTATGTGGTCATCGAAAAAACCGGCGTAATGCAAGTAGAACCGTGATCCTACTGAGGTTCCGAAAGTTCGTGCCACGACGCCCTTTGTCGCTACATTTTTTATGTGGTATAATTATATCCGGGAAATTCAGCATAATACACAACACATCATGTTCTATGAAAATTTCATCCGACTACCCATTCGATTTAAAGTAATAAGGTTCCGATAGTGCTCTACCGATTCTGTACCGATACCGAACCCTAAAAATGTCTTATCTTCACTAAATAGATGTAATTGTACATTATATGTGTATATATGTACATTTATACACACGCCTGTAATCCCCGAAGGAGTAGGCAGAGGGGTAACCTGTGTCACCCACATTTGCCGGATGTGTTTCAGTCGCACATTATAAAGTATTATATCCATACTACGTACGTAATTAATTGTCCTTGATATGTTTCAAGAATCTGATGTAATTTATTATCTGTAACCGAGTCGAGATGCCAATATGCAGTCACCACTTATGATTCGAGCTTGTTTCATAATACTGTTATACATTTTCTCGTCGAGAAAAAATACACCGAGTAAGAAATATACATTTTGGATATGCTATATTTAAAGACATACACGCTCACGTCTGTTATCCGCGAAGGGGTATAACCAGTACACCCACATTCAGCAGAGTTTATTTCAGTCCTATGATGTGATAGATGGTGAACCTATCGCCATACCGGCCACAATTCCAGACTACGGGGTGATACTAAAGATTTCGAGATAGAAAAATCCAATACCACTTTTACCCGATTCGGGAATCGAACCCGAGACCTCAGCACAGTAATCGTACTGCGTACGCATTACAATTGCGCTACCATGGCATTCAGGAAAAGTGGTTGTCTATAATATGTAAATAATTGTTTACAGGTAATTAGTATTTGTAACAGAAATTCATTAATTTTATATGCACGCTTCTTTGTGAAATCTATTCCGCGTGCATTTTCCACTGTTGGACCTTCGATTATATCTGCTAGTAAACGATCTATGACCCTAAGGATGCCCTCAGTGCGTGACGAGGTCTCGCTGAAGGTATTAATAGTGTTATAGCTCTAGGCGCTCTTATCTTGCATTATTTTTATAGCTCTTACGACATTGTACATAATACTTTTCCTGTAAATTATCTAAAATTGTTATTGAACAAGCATGTCGTTTTGTGCTCAGAATAGTTAAAAGACCGGTACTTTCCTTATTAAATATAGTTATGCCCGGTTATGTCAATACTACCGATACAGGACGGCGTTGTTAATTTATGTCTACAGACGATTTTTTCTTAGGTTTTGAAGACTCGGTGTTAAATCCCTCGTATATACGAGAAGCCGTCTGGACAGGGAACAAAGGTATCACCGCTTTGTCTGCCAAGTAGCAGTTTGTAAACACTTGATGCTCTGATTTGATCTGAAAAAAGTAAATTTACGAAATATTGACGAATTTTTTTGACGGTTCCATCATGTATTTCAAATGTCACCTTATTGCGTCACAATTTTATAAATAGACAATGGTAATCTGTTTAATGAGAGAGCAAGGATTTGTGCTTTTGTCGTGGAATAATTTGATGAACAACAGTAATCAACATCCAATCTAAGGTTTATCGTCACGAACATGATCAAATTACACAAATACCGCGTTATTCAAGATGCAGAAGCCTTAATTAAATGAAAATTACGCATTATTGTTCTATGCAGGATATCATGTTCAAACAATTAGTAGAAGAATAAAAGTACTTTGTCACACCAAGGATCAACTGGCTATTTATTGTATTAGAAAAAGCCACCATGCACTCAATGTAATAATAAAAAACATGCTAACCGTAAAAATAAAATACCAGATCATTCAACGTCTAGGCCATAAATTCTTTGGTCTAGCCCCATCTTTCGCCGCAATATCTTTAATCATAAAAAGTTTCACGTTATCAACAAAGTTACAGCAATTCTAAAAATATATGAGATGTTTGAAGTGATCGTGACTCTTTTTAGTGCTCGCAGTTATTTTACCGTTTTACAGCTGTACTACTTAGATACTATTTTTATATCAACAGCCCGACGACCTCGGCTGTCTGCGGCGGGTATTTGATGCAATACCACTATTGTCAGACCCCTGTAGTTTAGTTTTGCAACTGTACGAAGCAAGAAATGAAACTGAATTATGCTCCTATTTCTGCACCATAATATTATAGTTTTTTCTCAAGCACGACACCCTATAAACTAAAAATATATATTTTTTATCAAATGAGAACGACAAATTACAATTCAACGTTCGCACAATTTCTCGTGTTAAAAGCGGTTACTATTATATTATTATGCTTCTGTCTCGAGTGGTGAACATACGTCAATTGAATGCAGAATTCTGTTCATTCGTTATCGTTGAGTCACCGACAAATCGTTTCTGAGCCCTCTGTGACTGAGGGCTATACCGGTCTTCTATATGTACACAATAATGTTGCGTCCGACGTCTTTAAAGGGTCAAAAATATAACTGGATATTTGATTTACATCTTTTGTGCTGTCTACAAAGACTCGAATATACATATAGCTTTGTCCATTGTGATGCTACACGTTGTCTTTATTGTGTTATAATAATCAAATGTACGTAGTACTTACATCGATAGAGTTAAATGACTGTACTATGTATTGACTAGTTTACTTATAAATGATTTCTTTGTTTCAGATGGTATTTCCGGAAAATAAAACGAATCGAAGCTGAAAAGAAATTGTTGTTACCCGAAAATGAGCATGGAGCTTTCCTTATTCGCGATTCAGAGAGCCGCCATAATGATTTCTCATTGTCAGGTAAATTCCAACACCCTTTTTAATTAAGCACACTCGTTAGATTTTCCTATTATCGCAAGATAGCTATGTTAATGAATAAGACAATTAAAAACCAATAATAAAAAGTATATTACGAAAGAAATCAAGCACTCGCGATGATTCACCATTGAACACAAACTTGTTGTAACCAGTGTTAACTATCCTATTACAAACGCATACTTAGTCGTCCTGGAATATTCTATCTCGATGGGAAACCGGTTACAGTTTTTCTAAAACCTCTGGACAGGCGCCGCGTGGGAACAAAGTATGGACACGTAAATGGTTACCTAAACACTCCTTATAAGTATCTACTCACTTTTTATGAACACAATCACGGATTTTGGACAAACTCTACTTCCTCTATCTAACCCCCGACAAAAAGAAGGGTGTTGCGAGTTTGACCTCTTTGTCTGTCGGTGGTATCGTAGCGCCTAAACGAATATAATTTGAATGCGTTTTTTTGTCGAGAAGTAATTTAATCGAGTTGGTTCTTAGCTATGTTTGAAGAAAATCTGTTCAGCAGTTTCAAAGTTATAGATTTGGTTAAAATTATCTCTGTTTGTAGTTGTAGTTGATTTTATATCTAACTAGCTTTTCCTCGCGGCTCCGCCCTCGTGATCTGCTTTTTCCGGGATAAAAAGTACCCTATGTTACACAGTGATAATGTAGCTTTCTAACGGCAAAAGAATCTTTGAAATCGGCCCAGTGGTTTTTAAGTTTATTCGTTACGTACAAAAATACAAATCTTTCTTCTTTATACTATTAGTGGAGATTGGGTTTTTAGCGATCATGTTATAAACTTACAAAGCGATTGGCTTGGTCTGTAATTCATACGTTGTAAGCTATTGTAAGACGTGTATGGATGCAATTTCAGGAACAATAAAATAGTAAGCGAAAACACAGTACGCGCCAGTTTTAGACAATGTGAACATATGAAACGAATAAAATATTAATTACCGAGTACCTAACTGATGGAAAGGAAAATAAATATCGCATTTTTTTACCTTTATGTCATAAGTTACAATACGTATGAAATATAAAAAAAAAAAAAAATATCTTGTTTATTATTTAAATGTAAATCGCGCCTCACGTTAAGATACTATGGTGCAATAAGTGATCGTTTTTCTCTCTTCTCTTTATACCCATTGTCGGCCCTTGCCAAATATACCCTGTAGAATGCCTATTACAAAATTTAGGGAGACTGTATGTTACTTGATTTCCAAGTACACTGTTACAATACGCGCTAAATAACTTGATGCAATTAGTCATTTCGCCCGTCTGGCCCTCGATGTTTCCCGTTACTCTTTTAGCGGGTTCACACAATCCTATTTTATTTGATCAACTGCTAAATCGCATGCGATTCGAACCGCGGAACAGACTTTTGATCATCTTGATCACCAGCATTCATTCATATTTTGATTCAAGTCTGTTGATCAACTAAAATCGAACCATGTCAACCCGCTATTAGTTTCTAGACAAACACTGCGACGTGTCGTGTCTAATTTCAAGTCGGCCAAAATATTTGACAGCTTCTGTGGCGCAGTGAGTGAGTAGCCGGCTGCGAATTAAGAGGCCATGGGTTCGGTTCCCGCATCTGGATAATTCCTGATACTCACTATACAGGTTAACCTAGTGTGGGGACAGGACTATGAGAGTGACTGTTGGGTGTATTTATTTATAGAAAAAATATTTTGCGCGTACAGTACAATGAATTACCATAAACTTCTGTTATCCCTTATGAAAAACACGCGCCCCTTACAATTTTATTCTTAACCATATCTTCAGTGGCTGCATACAAATCAAAATACAAAACCTAACAAACTAATTACTTATATGTATAACGAACTGTATTCATTACCTTATCTAACTCCCGTTATCTCTCTCTCTTATCGGTATCTATCGCGACACTATCTTTTATTTTTTAATGTATCTTCCACAGTCGTATTATTCTTCACATACATAAATTATCTCACGCCTAGCCCGTATTCGTGTGGGGCTAGGCAAGGGTGTAGCCAGCGGTTCGCCAATCTCATTTCCGCTCCATGATATGGTACAGGGCGAGTATGTCACCATACCAGGCACAAATTCCAATCTCGGGCATTTCGTGTTAATTTTTTCGAATCAAAATCTTAAATCACTAATTGTGATTGCCCGAACTGAGATTTGCACTCAGGTACTTAATTTCCAAGCCTAAGTTGACTGTATCTAGACCAATGAGGCGATATTACTTATAATTTGACTATATTTTTACATTATTCTTTAAATATGTCTGCTTCGATGGTGCAGTTGTATTGCATAACTACTGTGCCGATGTCTTAGGTTCTGTCCCCGGGTCGAGTAAAAGTGATGCTGGTTTTTTTTTATCACGAAATGCTCAGTATCAGCCCGGAGTTTGGAATTGTGCCAGGTATGGTGATAGGCTCGTTCCCTATCACATCATGGGACTGAAATAAGCTCGGAGAAATGTGGGTGTACTGGTTACACCTCTGCCTACCCCTTCGCGGATTACAGGCGTGAATGTGTATGTCTTTAAATATAGCATATCCAAAGTATTAATTTCTTACTCGGTGTATTTTTTCTTGACGAGAAAATACATAATAGTATTATGAAACAAGCAATTACTGCATATTGGCATCTTGACTTAGTTATGGGTAATAAATTACATCAGATTCTTGAAACATACCAAGGACAATTAATTACGTACGTAGTATGGACATAATACTTTATAATGCCCGGATTCCTTGTAAATGTTTACAAGGAATCCGTTTTACATAACGGACTTTGCTAGAATCCCGTGTTTTATATTGTAGTTATTTAATAAAAACCCTTTCACGTGTTTATTTTTCTAAATTACCATGAATGTACGTAATGTATGAAAATATGATGCTCTGGCACCTAGATTTGATATGGTACAATGGCGCACTGATTGAGATATTTGTTTGGCTATTATAAAATTATATTAATTGGTTATATAAATCGTTATTAAGCTGTAAATACTTTTAAAGCTCCTTATTTAATATATTTATTGTAGAATAAAAAGTACCTAATGGTGTTTTTAATAAATTATTAAATGAATAATGTCAGCACTAAATAAATAATTTATATTTTAAAAGTATTGTGTTAGGATCGTGCTATTGTTTTTATGATTAAACATTTTTATTCTCGCGTATCATTAAATTGTTTTGATAATAATAACATAGGGTCTATTACACCAACAATGCTTATACTAAATTAACAAATGAAAATCATTTAAAATTTATCAAGACTCAAAACGTATACATAAGTGTTACTTACCTACTCTGTTACATTATTTATTTGGCTATGCAATAAGTTAACATCTAAATGTTGGGCCTTTAGTTGAGTTGGACTCAAATTACACATGCATTAGGAATTATTATTCCAATGACACGCCGGTTTCCACGTGATGTTTTACTTTACCGTTCGATCGTGATACACCACTTTGCATAAGTTTTTCTTTATAATCAAATAAATATCACGAATTTGTAACACATTTTTGCATATTATCAACATATTATATATTTTTTTTCTATCCAGAAATTGTAGTGCTTGCGGAATATATACGAACGTGTCGAAACAATTGCATCTCCTTCCACCTTATCTTATCCCACTCGCAGAGGGGTCGGCGTAACATGCTTCTTAAGACATGTTACAGAAAGATTTGGCTTGTAGTTTCACGACCGACCTTCGGGGAGAAACACCCAGGCCCCAAACAAATATTTTCAGATCACACAAACGTTTTGGTCTCGGTGAGGCCGTTGAATCCGTGGCCTCTCGCTTCACAGCCGGCTACTGGCCCACTGCGCCATGGAGGCTATAAAACAATTGCAAATATTACGTTAAATATGTGTTTTTTTCTTTTTATACGTAATCGAATAAATGCTTGAAAAATTGAATAAACGAACTGAAAAAAAAGAGAAAATTATATTATAGAGTTAGGTTAGGTTTTTAAAAAATACCCTAATTCGAATTGTCTATCATTTAAATGCATATATTACAATAAAACAAACTTTATATTCAAGATAATGAAATTCATAAATCATTATGATTTATGCTGCCGTACAATAGTACGATTTACGGACGGATTTTAATGACGTTTCGATCTACGCTGAGATAAATGAAGATTTATTATTATTATCAATAGCACGTCACCCAATCCTAGAACGTCTATAAAATGCTATTTATGCGTCACAATGGGTGCCGCATAAATTTTCCAACTGCTTTCTCAATGAACGAAAGTGAAGTTTCGATTCTTTCACTTCAGCAAATTTAAATTTTAACCGTTGTTAATTCATGTATAATCACAAGTGATGCAAAAAAAGATTTGATATTTTTTATGTAACTGACTTGGGTTATATTTTACAGCTCAACTGTTTATTTTTTAAAGCAAATAACGCGTTTTTCTTTAGGTTGTTATAGTTCTCCGCCATGTAGCAGAGATGATACAAGCTTTCAGCGTTGCAATATTTTGTAATACATCACGTATTTATCATAATGACTAAAGTTGGTTTAGTTGAGTATGTTCTTGTTAACGATTTCACAAGTCCCTGAAGGGCAATAAGCGCGAGATAATTTTGTGGCATGACAACACCAGAATACTTGATTATGAGTTCATCAACACATAATGTAAAAAGAAACTGAATTGAATCATACTGTTTGACTCGTAGATCCTTCATTAGTCATCAGACTGTTTCTTGGGATTACTCTTTGTTCCGGTCAGTAGCATTGACCTATTTCTGAAGAGTGTTTTAGTTGATACGAAGAAACAATAAATAAAGGCCTGTTTCACACTGTCCATATAAAGGTAATTTCTTTTTCTTCCTTCTCTTATCCCACTGGCAGTGGGGTCGGGGCAACATGTTTTTTAACACAATATGTCACAGAAAGTTTTGGCTAGTAGTTTTTACGAACCGCCGCCTGCCTGACGGCGGCCACGCCACTTTAGGGAAAATGAAAAGTATTTTATCAAATAAAATATAAAACTACCAATATACAAAACTATGTAGTCGATATAAACAGAAGAAGCGTTTCTCATATTAGGAATTCCAAATTTATTTTAGTAAAAAATCGGATAGAGAAATTATTTAAAAAAACACGTATTCTACCTGCATTAAATTCCCTTATTGTCTTGAAACTTTTTAAGTAGGAGTAGGAATAAAACATGGGCGTAGCAACTGAGTAATCAAGTTGGGTCTGGCCCATCCCGTAACACTTGAACGCCCAATCCTATGTGGCGCTAAAATCTTCAACTTGCTTCTTCCTCCGATACATACTTAGCAAGATAAAGAATCAACGCGTTAGAGCAAGTGTCAAAATTATGGAATCGAACTAGAGCTTAGAAACCTCTTGCTGTACACGCATGCGTTATGTCTGAAACACAAGTTGCAGATGAAAGTGTATGAGTGGGACACAGTTTGGCTACATATATTGGTAGCATAGCTTTATACCGGACCGTAATGTACCTTCGGACAGTGTTACAATAATATTCACAACCTAAACAATTAATGCCCGGCGTCAATTGTAAAATATCTGTAACTTTTAAACAACTGGATAGATTTTCTACAAACATAAAATGAATCCAGCTTTCAGCAATGGCATTAAGTTGGCCCACTCGTTTAAGAGCCACAGACAAAATACACATAGACAAAAGACAAAAGAGTAAAACTTATAACAACCCTCTTTTTTGTGCAGGGGTTAAAAAGGCTTACCAATTTCAAACATGAATGATTGCTAGACTAATAAAAAATTTATTCAGTTACATCATTACTTAATCAGTGGCCGTTGTACAAGATTTTATGAGATATTCGATAGCTGTATGTACGTCATCCATATTTAAGAAAATATGTATGCATACAGCGCCCGTAGCTGATCGTATTGGAATGTACCTATTAACTTGTTAAATATTTCTTGTAAACGAATAATGTGACAGATATCCAACCTAACTCGCACTAGTTATTCCCCCTTCCTTAATAAAAACTTTTTTAAGGTATTCTAAACATTTACATATACATACATTTTTTTTTATCAATGAATAGTAAATCTATGTATAAGTTTATCGCCAATATTGACGCTGTTAACTTATTAAAAAAATATTAAATGATGATTATAAAGATTGTTAAAAATATTGCCTTCGTCAGTCGACTAACTCGAGGAACTGTCAAAAGCTTGAAGCGACGATTCTCGGAACGGTGATTAATGTTAAGATTTGCATTCGGAAGGTCGGTCCATGAGCTCTGTTACTACCTATGAATATTTACGACTAAATAATTCAACGCACAGATAAAGAATAATATTATATATGTGGTATTTGATAAACAACTTATTAGCCGTCTGCTTGTTGCTTCTGAGAATGAACTTTCTTTCGTGGCATTTCAACGAATGTCACTCTTACTATAACTACGTATAAAATAAATCGTAACGGACTCGAGAGCCGAACATTAAATGTGTTTTAAACAGAGATAAACGCAGTGTACTTGGATGATGCGGTGGTTTTAACAGCGATATTTGCATACTTTTTGTGTGATTATCTGATCTTTTGGTTTGAATTACCCAATATCCGCGTAATTCGGTGAGTAGTAAATTTAATGAGAGTGAAAGAAGCCAAAAAGGTCTGCAACGATCGTAACAAGTGGGAAGCCGTTGTCTCTGCCTACCCCTATGGGAAACAGGCGTGTGTCTATGTATGTATAGTTAAGCATTTGGTACTTTTAATAGCCAGCTTCAATCTTTTCATTCGACATCGCATTCGACCTAATTATTCACTCTAATCTAATTATTCACTCTAATCTAATGTCTCCTATTTCCGACTCTCCTATAAATAAAAATGTTTTATTCAACTACAATTTTGATACGATATGTAACTATTCAAAAGAGAATACGTGTGGTTTGAACCGATAGCGGACGTTTACGTCTTGTGTTAGCCATAGCTTTTCGTGGCCTAAATAGAACTAGCTGTAAATCTACCAGAAGTGTTAATCAAACCGCCTCCACGCAGACACGTGCCCGTGTCAAGTCTGTACGAACCGGAATCGAATAAGTACGAATTGCGTGCATTGGTCTGGCATTGAGTATAACTGGCGAGTGTGTGTAAATACAAAAGTTCAACTATAGGTCGTCCCAAGAATTAATAATTGTTGTTTAGTTTTGTGATTGTAGTATTTGTTCGCAGTACGAGACGGCGACACGGTGAAACATTATCGCATTAGACAACTAGACGAAGGTGGATTCTTCATCGCTCGTCGCACCACCTTCCGCACGCTTCAAGAACTCGTCGAACACTACAGCAAGGACGCCGACGGCCTTTGCGTTTCACTCAGCAAACCTTGCGTTCAGGTCAGTGACATAAAAGGTTGAATATCTCTCATTGCGAATACGTGCACGGCTATTGCATGCGATAACATTAAATTGCGTATTATCCAACATAGCAACAACAATAGAATAATTTATGTAAATTGTGTAATTTCGGCCCCGTCAAAATGGACAAACACATTCTTCGCTGCATACGCGAAGTACTGACGGCGCTCAAACAAACTCTTGAGCTTGACCCGACCTTCCTGCGTGATAAACGATTCAACGTAACGTTTAACATTAAGTTAGCACAATCGCGGAATCACGGCTAGTGTTAAGTCAAGGTGATCCGACCAAAATAAATAAAACACATTATATCTTATTGCGAATGCGCATAAATTTCATAATTCAATATCGGGACGAGCATAAAATTTATGGTTTTGGACGTTCACCTTTGTGCGCTGCGAGAGAAATATTACGTCCAACGGATCGGACCCGAGGATACGTTGAATTCACCGAAGTCTTGGTGTTCCAGGACAAAGAGCCCGTCACACTGTACATAATATATAAAACGTGTTGAAGCTTATGAACATTTTGAGGATTAAATTTATTACCGTTCTCCGTTGTACGGTACATGATTTCGTATTGCGGAAACTGGATCTGCATCCAGTGCTCTTTCATATATTACTAAACGAACTCCGTTTAAATACATTTATGTGTGATATATTATCGTGCCATAATTTACGATTGCGACACTAGCAAATTAAAAATTACCATTGACGACACGTGTAGGTAAATTCCAGATACAATAAAAACGCAAGAGAAACAAATGCGAACTAATGCGCAGCAATTATATGAAATCATTTTATTTTAGATTCCTTTTTAATTACTTATGATGCTTGATTATTCAATGTCTTGCTCTTGTCATTCTCTCTATGTACAGTACTCTTTAATTCAAGAGGTTTTTTTACATTTTTAAATATAACATTTGTAAAATAAAATTCTCCACCAATTGTAGATCGGTTTTGTTGGAAAAATTCTATACAGTTTAGCTGCCATGTAGTCCCATATATATTGGGTTAAATCTGATGATGGAGTACGGAGTTAAAAAATTAAATTCAACGTATAATAGCACACTCGTTTGGATTATACCTATTACTGTATTAGACTTAACATGTCGTAGCTATAATTACCACAAAAAATGAAAAACAAAATAAGCTGAAACAAACGCATTTTCAATTGACCAAAAACGGCATCAGCGCCGACTTTAACAAAGATTCTAAGAGGTTCTAGATTCTAGTGGGGGACACAAAAGTTATGTCAGCGCTCGCTGCGGACAATACAGAACTACGGGTGGCTCTTTATTAGCTATGACCATAACAATAACACATGTGTCAGTTTAATTAAATAAATTAAATAAAATGGGTCATCAAAGTTGTTGTGTAGTCGATTGCAAAAATACTAGTAGGAATAGTAATTGTAAATTTTATAAGTTTCCGGTTGCCAAGTGGAAATTAAATCAGCGAAAAAAATGGATAACTGCTGTTAAAAGGCAAAAGTAAGTATTACTATTGTATGTCGTGTAAGAAAACGGAGTAATAATTTAATTAATATTTTTTTGTAAAGTATTTTTTTTTTTTTTTTTTTATCCTGGCACGGCAAAGCGACTACGCTACACCTGATGGTAAGTGTAGCGCAATCCAAGAATAGTGTCGACCAACGATAAACAATGGTCCATCGTTGGTCGGCAAGATCATGCCGGCCTGCCAAAGGGCCAAGGGGGAGGGGAAGGAAAAGGGATGGGAAAAGGGTTAGGATCAGGGGGCAAGCCCCCTGGGGAGAACCGGATATACACTGGCTGACCCTGGAACGCGACCCACACAAGGCGGGCCACTATGGCAGGTTTTAGCACCAGTGTACGGTGGTCGCTATCCGGTCGGATACAAGTATCCTCCCACCAGCTGTATCCATATTGATGGATCGTTATGGTCTCCAAAACCTATGGATGTTATATGCAGTGAACACTTCATTGGTGGTGAAAAATCAGATGTTGAATCAAGTCCTAATTACGCTCCAACTATTTTTCCATCGGTTTATAGAAGACGTAAAGTCAACGAATCCACAGTTTTGAGTAGGTACGTAAAAAAAATAAGTTTTGATTAAAATATTTAGATTAATAGAAATAATCGACTAAAAAATGTAGACATATTATTTGATATAGTTAATGATTTAGCAATACCTGTTTTATTTAATTTAATTTTTATTTATATTATCGTAATTTATTTATTTAGACACAAACGCTTCATGGACAGGAGAATAATAAAAAAGTCAACGGCTGAGATAGATCCGGTGATGAATATTACAGAACCGTCTGAAATAACTGATCAACCTAATACATCCATGAATCAAACGATGGATCAAGCCTGTGAAGCGAATATATATTTTACCTCCAATGTATCATCAAAAACATTTATTTGTAATCGTTATGTAAGCAGTAACAAATGTGATGCTGAGACACAAACAGATATTCTAGAATCGTCGACGTCAAATATCATTACAAATAAAAAATTAGGTAACAAGGAGTGTGGTACACCTCATAGAACGTTTGCTGACCAAGAAACTCAAATAACCAACATGTTTCACGTTCTTTTTTTAAATTTTTCAAGTCTTTTTCAATAACTATTTGACATCCAATACATGTTTATTTTCTCAAAAGAGCCACCGTAAGTTGTATCGTTAGATGGCGCTGGAGTCACGCACCCAGCCAATACAAACTGTTTTTTTTTTTCACTTTACGGAGTTGTTTTATGTAATAGATTTTTAAGTTTTGTTTAATGTCTTTTATTTACATAATAAAGTGAAGCGCCACATAAAAAATATTTATTCTAGCTTCGCCAACCCACTGCACCGCCAAGGTCGAAAAGGCCCCATTTTCGTTACGGATAATGAACACTATAGCATCACTGTTATTTGTCGCGAATTGATATTCACGTGGAATTACCTATGTAAAACATATTTTTAACAAACATGTAGGTGGTGAAATTCAAAACCTCGAATTGGACTATTTACTTTAATCAGTTAGTCCTAGTATCCTCACGCGAGTACATTTGTATGCACTTGCATTTTTAACCAAATTCAAAAAAGAATGATATCAAGCTTTAGTTTTGTTTTTATTGTGCTATACGATAAATGCCTCTAGATTGGTAGGGTTTACCTCAAGGGTGTCCTAAATAAAACGATATAGGTATGCACGAGCATTTAGTACAAAGATGCGAGACATTCGTTACAAAATTTTCTGTACATTCGGGTACAGACAATACTGTGACTCGCGTTTTACGATATCATTTTCTTCAACAATCATTATATAATCATGTTGTTTCACATTCCTCTATTCACAAATGTTAGCGTCAAATATTAAAACTACTAAAAAACTAACAATACTCCACGTTAAGATAAATTATTTACACGTTCGATAATATTTTAGTAACATTTGGGAACATGGAATGTTATTTAGAAATGTCTAGTTTCCAAATATATTACAAATTGCTGTATTTCTTCATTCGATTGCCATATTATATCTATTACCTAAGGCAGAAGCGTGTTTCTGTGATAACACATTATTTTGATATTCTATTCGGTTAATTTATATCTTGTAACGACATATTGACTGTTTTGTCTTATTTAATATATCTTCACCGCAAGAACAATCAACATTACATACGATTAACCATTTACGTAATTAATCAAACGTTCTAGTAATGGACGAAACCGCAATGGTATTGTTTTTTTTTTTCATTTGAACTGCGGCTCTTTCCACACTAATAACCGGTTCAGAGTTTATTGTTTTCTTATAGACTATAATATATCATTATGTATCTATAGAAATATACATAAATATTCAACGTTAAACATGAATTTAATACAAGGTCATTTTATATTTTCATCGAATATAATATTTTTGTTTTAAAGATAAACATACATTGATCGCTATTATTGTGCAGTGAACATAAATGAGAAATAACTAGAACTAAAACTTACACGTTCTAGAATATTCTAGATCGTACATAATATCACTATATTTAAATATATTAACCATTACTCAGACGGTGCAGTTGCTAAACAAAATATGCAAAGAATATTACACGACAGTCCTGAATCTAACGAGATTAACCTGTATTGTGAGTATTAGGAACTACGAGGGACTTACGATCCCACAACGACCCGAAACAAATATTTGTGGATCACATGATCATTTTTCTCGTTGAGGGAATTGAACCTACGGCCGTTGGCCTCGCTGCTGGCTAGCAAAACTATATTTTCACTGACAATGTATTACGTAAATTTGGGTACATAATATTCAACATCAGCCCTGCATTATACTGTGCCATTGCTAGACACGGACCTTCTGTACTAACTAGAGGTCAGGCTTTAGTCCACCTCGCGCCCACCGTAGGTTGATATACTTTTCACATATCTGCGAAATTTTTATGAAGAATTATCAGGTATGCAGGTTTTCTCACGATCTTTGCTTCCAGTTAAAGCAAATGATAAATGAATACACACATAATTTAGAAAAGTGAGACGTGGCATGCTCTTGGGGCTCGGTATTATAATCATTTAAATACTCTTATTTTTTTATGTCACAAAAAGCGACAAAGTAGAAAGTTATGTAAAAAAAAACAGCACACACAGTCGCGTAATTTTCGTTATTTAATTAGCTTCACAAGAAGTGTTATTTTTTATTGAACATAAATACACTTGCATTGACGACTGCTTGCTGAGTGAGATACAATTACTGATTCGCAACGAAGTTCAAGGCACTTTCGGTAAGGCTTAAAAGCCGTTAAAGTGATTTTAACTAAGCATTACGCAAGAAAATACGTCACATGCAACGCTGTTATAAACAAGCTAATTGTCAAATAAACAATACGATTAAGGATGAATTTGTTTCGTTTCTGTTATGCTTTATCGACAACTTAATGTTTATTGTGGTTTGTGTGCTAATACGTTTGAGATTTGCGTCAAATGACGTAATGTACATGACGTATTCGTGCTACCGATGGTTGTCTCGTTACCTATTTGGATATCCTGTTGGTATTTTTGTTTTGAATGATTTGACTGATTGCAATCGAAATGGAATCAAATTAGCAGTAACTTTTAAATAAGCTTTTTGTATATAAGTATACTTAAATTATGTACATCAGAGTAAATAATCATCTATTCACGTTCTTGATAATCCTAATATACAATGAACACATTTAGATTACTTTCGATCGCGATATTGAAATCGCTTTTCTTTCGATTTTACATTGATCTAGAAATATTTTAATAAAGATTTACGGAGTTGATCAAGGGTCAATGAAAATTGATGAGTTCAAAAGACGACAAAATACTTGCTTCGGCCTTGCCTGACCAATTGTATAACAAACAATTCACACATTCTGCATCAAACTTAGTCAATTCTAACGATTACATCAATAGTAAATGCATAAGTATTCTTAATATCATAAGAATATTACAGAACAGAACATACATAAATATTTTCGGATGTCACTATTGAAAGTGGACATACATACTTTGGATGCTGAGCTCTAGACAATCTCAAAAAAAATCTAATACATGTTGCAATAAACTCAACTCATATCAAACCTTTCTCGTGCAAGAAACCTACTCAGTCATTCGATACTATCATAACGCTAAATTAGATAAACGTTATCGTTTCGGCTCAGTTTTACGTACAGCTAGCAATTTAAATAGACGTAACGCGCATTGATAAGATTTATTTATTGAGAATGTATTGTATAAGCGTGGATGGAGCAGAGCGTGACAGGCACACCAGACGGTCGGTCGCGGTCGGTGCCCACCACCCGTTGGTTTCATGTTACCACTTACAACGCGGCGTGAATTAAGAATTACACGAGTACATGTCATGTCGCTCACCGGAGCCCCGTGGTTTGACACCTGTCACTGTGCATCACGAATCTCTCAACGATCTAGTGACATGCGGCAATAAAATATTCAAACTAATACACATGCATCAAGCTGATGTAACAGACTGATCCATATTGCTAAACAGATATAAATCGATCAGACTTAACTGACAAATTAACATAATTTGTTGAACAAAAGAATGAAAGTAAACTTAATCGTTTCCAATAAATTTAATACATATTATTTTGATTGATGACTGGTAATATCGTATGCAAATATCTGTGCTACATTCTCGAATCTATGACGGATATCTTGAAGGATGCCCGACGCCCGTTCATAACAACACTTTCGCAAAACTGACTGCTAGAACATTTTTCAAACATTAAAATTGATGTATTGCGATTCATTATTCTAATAACATAAATCTATGGAGATTGCTATGGTTTAATTTTATGAACTATTGTTCCGAGGAAAGTTTATTTTTAAATCCATATTACATAGACATTTGCTGTATGTTACAAAACAATTACACTACAACACACGTGTTAAAATGTTGATTATGTCACTTGCAGGTAGAAAAGCCGGTGACTGAAGGTCTTTCTCACAGAACGCGCGATCAGTGGGAGATCGATCGCGCGTCACTGAAATTCGTACGAAAACTTGGCCATGGACAATTCGGGGAAGTGTGGGAAGGATTATGGAACAACACAACTCCGGTCGCAGTCAAAACGCTAAAGTCTGGCACTATGGACCCAAAGGATTTCCTTGCAGAAGCGCAAATAATGAAGAAACTCCGGCACAATAAGTTGATTCAGCTGTATGCCGTATGTACACTAGAAGAACCTATATACATTATAACTGAACTCATGAAGCATGGATCCTTGCTGGATTATTTACAAGGTAAATAACTTTTGCTTAATAAAGCGATTTTTTTTCACGCAAACTTGTAATATGTTACAAGGCCGTATTTGAGCAACTTGCACTTATGACATTATGTTTTTTTTACGGTAATTATATAACTAACTTGTGTATTTTAAAGGGTATTCTTATTTAGGCGATTAACATTATTTAATTGCATAGGGGGATTCTAATGTAAGTATGGCGTTAATAATAACAGCTCATCTGTATAGTTAGGAAAGTCGTTCTGGGCGTCATGTCATTCGCTCGCGTGGGAAATAATCTAAACTAGTTTTAACAGACAGCTCTATTTTATGATAATTACTCAGTATCGGAGCCGAATAGAACAAACTTCATTTGTGTTTCACTAACAGAGCATTATTAATTAAATGTATATTGTGAAGTTCAATTCTCTCCTCCTACCATTATAAATGTGAAAGTTTGGATGTTTGTTAATCAATCACGCCTTAACAGCTGATTGGGATGAAATTTAACACACAGATATACAACAACCTGAATTTTGGATATAGAATGTTGAGCAGAGAATATGCTTTTAAAACTATTCCTAACACAAAAATTCGATTTTTGTGTTCGATTCTCGCGGCGCGAATAAGATTGTTTTTTTGGTTATACTTATTATAGAGCACTGGTTATATTATAGAGCACTATCATCTAGGGGCATGTTTATGTTGTAAATTAACTATGGCAACACCCTAGAATCATAAAGAATTGTTTATTATTAATATTTTTACAAAAGTAAATCATAAGGCGAGTTATTTTGTAGATATTATAACATTACATCAATATAGGAAGTTAAACATTTTTTTCCCCTTCGATGCAGGAAAAGGTCGCGTTTTGAAACTGCAACAGCTAATAGACATGGCTGCGCAGATAGCGGCCGGAATGGCCTATCTGGAGTCACAGAACTACATCCATCGTGATCTAGCTGCCAGAAACGTGCTCGTCGGCGACTCTAATATTGTTAAGATCGCAGACTTTGGCCTCGCGAGACTTATCAAAGTAAGTTATCTTTTTATTTTTACTCTACTGCAGAAATAAAGGTCAAGCTTTTCGAGTGTGTTGTGTATTCTTGTGGCGCTCTTAGTACTCTCTCACTTGAGATACGCTTTTGGGTTGTCAGATTTCTATTTATTATATTTATTAGGAATATGAACTGTATATATAAAACATACACGATTAAATTTAGTTTATTGTTTTATAATCGTGTGCAAGTACAAGCAAAATATTAATAGTTATTCCCTATTTATAATTTAAGCACAAAAAACTAAGTTCTGGATATTTTTATCATAGTGGCAATACCCACAGAGGTGCATAATTTTTGACCGGTTTTATTCAGTTTTATGTCTTGAATCTTTAGAATCAGAGCTGTTTGCTATTATAACATGTACGTGTATTTACTTTATACATATTAAAGTTATTATGTAATATGACTAAAAATCCAAAATTCATTACGAAATTACACGGAAGTTTGATTGTTAAGGTTTCTTCGAATTTATTTACTAAAATTTTATTGATTTATAAGATGTATTTAATTGCAAACATAGACATATTTATGATAAATGCACCTAAAATGTATACGATTTCTTATTTGTCCCTTTGACAGTGACAGATGTCTGTTTACATTTTCATTCATTTCTCGAATTATATCATAGAGTTTAATTTGTTAAGATAAACAATAGACAAACACGCACTGACACACTGTTTGCGCCTTTATCTAACTTATAGATCTATGTGATGTCATTTCTTATCAAGGTTGATGTTACAACATTGCTGGGATTTTGATTAACTTACTGTTACAATGTATATACGTATGGTATATTTGCAAGTTTTTTTTTATTTTACTTAGGATTGTAATAAATAAAATATTTAAATTGTAAGTAGTTGCTTAAAGTTCCTTCAATTTGTTTTGTTTATTTTTCTATTTTAACACATTGAGGTGTATCGCTTGCCAGGAGGACGAGTACGAGGCACGTGTCGGCGCTCGATTCCCCATCAAATGGACGGCTCCAGAGGCGGCCAACTACAGCAAGTTCTCCATTAAATCTGACGTATGGTCCTTCGGCATTCTTCTCACAGAGCTGGTGACATATGGGCGAACGCCTTATCCAGGTCGATATTTATAAAATTTATGTCAAACACATCAAGTTGCTTCACCATTCTTCAACTTGTATTATATAAAACTGTTTGTTTACTCTTCTCCCAGGAATGACGAACGCAGAGGTGTTGCATCAAGTGGAGCACGGATATCGTATGCCGTGCCCGCAGAACTGCCCCGCCGCTCTCTACGAGATCATGCTCGAGTGCTGGCACAAGGACCCGCTCAAACGGCCCACATTCGAAACTCTGCAGTGGAAGCTCGAAGACTTCTTCACCATGGACAACTCCGAGTATAAGGAGGCATCCACCTACTGAGCCCGGCCTTCCCTGCCGCCCCACCGACACGCACACTCACATCATGTGAGTATCACACTAATATATGACTTCGTATCGCGTACCAATTTTATGGTGCCCTCGATAATCGGTCGTCTCTACCACGACAGACCCCGGGCCTGTACCACATGCCGCCGGAACTGCAAATGCTGCACAACAGCGTATCACTCCAGTACCTGCAGATGCACTCGATGGCGGCGCCGCTGGCTGGCACGCATCCGGTGCACCCCGTGCATCCTGTGCACCCGGCGCATACCGTGCATCCTGTGCACGTGGCGCATCCGGCGCATGGCATGCACCCCGCGCATACTGTACACCAAGCGGCCCACCAGGCGCATGCGGCGCAGCAAGTGCATGCGGCGCAGCAGTTGCATGCGGCGCAGCAGGTGCATGCGGCACAGCAGGCGAACGCACCGTGCGCGAGACCTGCGTGCTTGCATCATGCGGTACCACGCACTATCGCGCCGGCACCCGCGCCCGCGCCTGCGGCCATGTACCGCGCGCCCTAGACACCGCCGCCGCCCCGCGCCTCCTTCCTCAACGCCGAAAGACTAGATCGATGTGCACGCTCAACATATTCCGGCCGCCTCTGATCTCTTGTGAAATGACAGCGGATCACCTCCACGGTCGCGCGAAAAGGACTCGTCGGTGACTCCCCACATACCTTCCCTTCGTCATATCGCGAGTCAAATGACTACGGCGATTGTGACGTCCCCCGAAAGTCGACGCGGGCGGTTCGTCAGAGCGAATCGTTCGTTCGAGCGAAATTTCGTGTCAAATCTCTATGAACTTTTTCACGGAACAGGTCATGATTTTATTTTTGCAAGATGAAACGGGACAGACGACGGACTGCGATCGCGACGTAGACGTGATTTGATTACTCTACGATCAGTGCGAGACGTTTATTGTTTAGACTGTTGTCGACTTTTTCTAAATGTATTTAGCGTACATAGGGTTAACTTTTACGGTTCTTGAAGTATTAAATAAGCCTCTTTTGTGTGATGTCTGTTGATGATGTGATCGTGAAAAGTCTTAAGATTATAAAAGTTGTTCGGAGTGTTACGGCGCCTCAGTTTATATTCTATTTTTGCAATACGTGCAACCATATCACCGCTTGGACGTTATAGTTCGCTCATCGACTCGCTCAGGTGACGGGTCGCTTTGTGTTGTGACATTTTCTCTTGCAAATGAATAAAATGTGTTCTCTGCTTCGCTGCTGCGTCGAAACAGTTGAGCATACAATGCGTTAGTTGTCGCGCTCTAAACGAAATTCAATATGATTAATTTTATTGAAGTCGAGGTTAGAGGCTATATGGTGTTTGATTAAGTAGGAATTGATGTGGTGTTTAAGTTTTGATTGGAATGCGAGTGGCGCGTCAGTGCGTCAGAGTGCGTCAGGAGGAGAGGGCGCGGATGCGGACGCGAGTGCGACACGGGTGCAAGTGTGTGCGTAACTAGGAGGAAATTTAGGCTCGGCAGGGATATAAATTATCGTGCGCTATGCACGAATATGGATTTATGTTTGAAGAGGCGTATTAATCGATTAGGTTTTCTCACTTTCGTATACCATGTTTAATATTGTACACGGATCGATCTTGGTATATATATATATGCCAAATAAATAATAAAGAACTGAATTTTTATATTAACTGTTCGGAGCATGTTAGACTTTAGGGTTTTATTTAATTTAATGCAATAAATCACATATAAAGTTACTGATAATCGAAAAGAACCATATTATAATTTATGTAAATTCGTTCTTATTAATTCACAAAGTTATTCATACGCGAGAACTACGATAGTTTCATTTTCATACACGATATTTATTTGTGCCAAGACTATTAATGGTACGTATTGTAATCAAAATAGTAATGGCAACTCATACGTTTTGAGTGTATTTAGCCTCTTGTTTTAGGAAATTACGTAAGTCATTATTGGCCTAAGTAAATAAGTATATATGAATGTGTAAGTTTTATATCATATTAATGTAACATTTATGTACGGTGAACAATGAACACGTGACGCCGTCGGGTATATTTTTATTCTTGTAAGTTGCACATTTAGATTGAATGTATCGTGGTAGATGTGCAATATTATTTTCGAATCCGGTGCTTAGCGTAAATGTAATTGTACAACTATAGTAAACAATCACGACAGTTAATGTGTGAATTTGTTCATGGTATTTGATCCATTTTTTATAAATACCGTGACCAGCCCCCCGACCGCCTATTCAAAGCGATAGCGATAGCAATGCGCGAAAGCGATGACAATGTATTGTCTTAATTACTTAAAAATTAACGATCTTAATTACTTAAAAATTGACCGAATGATTTATCCATACATTTGACAGTAAACAGACAGTAATTTTTAAGTAATTAAGACAATACATTGTCATCTCTTTCGCGCATTGCTATCGCTTTGAATAGGCGGTCGGGGGGCTGAAGGTAGAATTGATAATATAATGAAATGATCATTTCATGATAAGGTTGGACGAAATCATTAAACAGAGATCGTTTGACGATACAAACAATTAAACACGTGGCTATTGCGTGATATAGTCAAACATTGTATTATCGTATCGTAAATTTATATGGGGACACTACTTTAATGATTTAGTCAGTAATGGTTGACTATTTCATGAAATGATCGACTATGTCATGAAACGATCAATTCTACGATCTGGTCATGATATTAACACTACAAGCACTGTAATTATATCGAGCAATTGTTTGTTTGTAAATTACACTTTCCACGATTTTTAATGTAAATAGTAACGAAAGTAGAATGTTTATGGTATTAAGTGATATTAGAATGTTGCTATTGGGGTAAAAGGTCCTGCAGACTTGTGGTTTGCCAAATCTACCATTCCAAAAGGATCATCGAATAATAGAACACATTTTGACAAATAAACATATTTTTAGACTTTTGGAAGATGATGTACGTCGACGTAGCAAAATTTAATATAAATATATAGCACAAATAATGAATCTTGATAGGTGCCTAATCAATTGCATTTTTCGTCAAAAAAATCATTAGTTTTTAAACGAATGATTGTATGACAGACGCAATACCGATCAAATTAGGAGCAAATAACCTTCGAAGTCTCATTCAATTATAAAATAGTACAATATTATAAAATATACAATAGACAAATTAAAATGGTATTTCCTCGTAATATATAAAATAAATGACACTAAAATAAGTTTCCCTCTCCTATTTTCATGTAATAAAACAATTATTCGTTAACACGTTGTATATTTTTATGTGAATAGCACATACATTGTAAACGAATGATTTATACATATTTGGACTAGTTCAGTTTGCATAAACAAATCAGGTATGCGCAAGGCTCAAACAAGTATTAATGGTAAAAGTTTTATATCTCAAGTAAGATATGATGATTCCAACAGAATTATTTACTCTCATGTATTATTTCTATAATTTATTTTGTACTTTAAAACTATACTTTTAAGTCATAGCTGTATAATGTGCTTAAGGCTTTACGCTTTATCGGAATGGCTAAGTTCGCTGTGTCTCTCCTGAACTACAATATTTTATTAATTTTAAGCTGTAATTGTTCTATAAAAGGCCCATCACAAAAGTGAAAGATGCGTGAATGATTAGTGTTTAGATATATGTATTTAACTAGAATTTATTTAGTAACTGTTGCTGTGTAACACTTGACGTTCGTAAATGGTCTACGGTGTTATACGACTGTACCATGCTAAGTGTTTCATCGATTTAGTACCAAGTCGACTGATGATAGTTGATACTTTTTGACGCGTGAGCTAAGGTCTTATTACCTCCGAGTATCAATTTAATGTATTTTTAGTTTATTGTTAGGCCAGTGTTACGCTGCTGTGAACATACGTTGCACTATTTGCTCATGTTCATTACCATAACACATTGTTTCCACACCACATCCGATGTATCGGATGAAATCATTCATAAGATCTTATAGGACAGTGTAATACTGGTCTTATGTATGGTTATGATTACTATATTTTCACTTATTTGTATAAATTTTTAACACAACAATAAATATAAATGTGAAATATAACATCTGTTTTTTAATAAACCTTGGAATAGTCATTATGAACGATAAACTTGAGATTAATCACATATATTTCTCAACTGGTCGTACAGGCATATCATTTTAGTTTTTTGTTCAGTAGTAAAATTATCTTTTAGCTTCGATAGTAAACACACGTCTTGCTCTAGCCTTGATATAATGGCATCCGCTTCATTATGATTCAATTTAACTTTTTTATGCATCGCTTGTTCAGAGTCGCTTTCGTTTTCAAACAATGCGTCTATGTCGACAAGTTCGAAGTTGCCACTGCAGGTCTTTTTCAAACTACCCGTTTTTTGAGATGTGTTAGCTTCAATGCATTTGTGGCGATATTTATGATCTTTAAGTAACAACTGTTCTCTCCATTTGTTGTTTTGGAACAAAACACCGTATTTAATAAAACATACCCAAACATGGATCAGTGAGCAATCTTCTTTAGTTATTGCTTCTACTATCCTGTATAATTGTTGGCTGCTTTTAACTTCTCTAAGCGAAGAATATAATTTATATTTTATGACGGTTTGCGTGTCTTGTGATAAAGATTTAATTATATCAATTAAATGAGGTTCTATTGTGTATTTATTAGCATCATGGAGGTCAAGAGTTATGAATTTGCAAACAATATTAATAACAACTAATTTTAATTCAGTGTTTTCTATTTTTCCAATTTCAGAGATGACATGAAGAATCTAAAAGAGAAAGGGTCCATGTTTAAAACTGAAATTCTTTTTAGTGTACATCCTGTTGCGGAAATGTCTTGTCCATAGGCACATAAGTAATTATTAAAATCTCTATGTACTTATTCAACATTAAATAAATACACTAACAGTCATACACATAGTCCTGACCCCACACTAGGTTAAACTATATCGTGGGGTCTCAGGAACTACGAAAGACTTCGGCCCCACAACAATCAGACCCGAAACAAATATCTGTGGATCACACAAACATTTGTCTCAGGGCGGGAATCGAACCCGCGGTCACTTGTTTCGCAGCCGGCTACTCGTCCACTGCGCCACGGAGGCTGTCAATTCAAAACAATATATTACATTTTCGTCCACTACGCGCAAAGTAACTTAGCCGGGCAAAAGTTACTCATTTCACCCGACTTCGCCTCCAGGCATCCTTTACTGTCTGAAACAATAGCAGCAACGAATCTCGCAATTAACTTCGGCCGGCTAAGTTATTCTGCGCATAATGAATTCTCGTGTTTACGCGAATATTACTCACTGAAATAAAACGGATTTTATCGCGGTTTATTATTAATTTTAATCCCGAAGACTTTTCAGCCTTCGTGGTCACAGGGTGGACGGTCAATTAATTAATAAAAAACCGCGATCCAATAAAATCCGTTTAAATTAGTTTTATTTCAATTATTGTGCGCATTTTATAGCATTGCGTAAAATGACCTATACTTTGACAATGAGCATGAATTGAATAACACAACTCACCTGAATTAAATGTACACTTTGTAGTGCGTGAATATTTTCTAAAGTGATCGCAACCAAAGAGCTAATGTAGTTAATATACCATAACGTTTCTTTTAAATCGCTCATTACTGTTGGTTTATTTTTCGGACACGCTTTTTGCCACAATTTTAACAGACAATCAGTAATGTTAGTGTTCCTTATACAGCACGTGGCCGCTAAATTCAAAACTTTTACCTGTAACGACAAAAATAGATTAACAGCCAGCTTAGCATGACCCCACGAGATATAGCGATTTTAACGTAAGGTGCACTCCATGACAGTTTTAAACGAGATAGCGCGAGAAAACGAGAAGAATATTTTCTCATAGCGAGAACACCGGGCCTATGTGTCCGTAACATGTATTAGGGATACAAAATATATCAATGTATGTATTTAAGAACATATTAGCGAGTTCCTTGCTGTGCGGTAGATTTATGTATAGGTACATGATTGGTTTGTTTGTTTGTCGCCATAAACGATTGGCACTATGCGTTCGAGCGCACTATGAGACTTCATGTGAGTATGGGTGTAAGTATAGTATTAAAAAAAAGTAAACTGACTTTAAAAAGCAGAGAGCATCTGTAATTATGCGGTATCTTCCCCAAAATTAAATTTGGACCTATTTGGATTTACTTACTCGTAAGGTTGATCCGATATAAAGTTTGTTAAGATTTGATGACAGAGTACGACGGGTAATAGCAAACTCAATAGAAAAGATCAAATGCATTTGGTATATCACGATACAGATATTGAAGTTTTTAAGTTATAATGTAAAATGTCATAATTACCAATTTTTCAACTTCGCCATCACCCTGAAGTTGCATTTTTAATTTCTCAGTCAACATATTTTCTACTTCCAATTGCAATTCGTCCGGCAAGTTTTTTATTTGTAATGACGACCACAAATTGTGATATTTTTCATCGTTTATATTGAATAATTTAAATATCTTCAACTTATCTTCCCTTTGCATGACTTCAAAGAGGCATCCAATTGTATAACTCAAGTTGACTTTTTGCGGTGAATGTAAAAATAAATTCTTTTTCTCTAGCCGTAGGTAGAGTCTACACAACGATGTCAATTGTTCCAGCAATAGACGGGGAGTTATAATTCTAAAAGAAAAACCACATCGATCCTTTTTGAAATACTGACTGACGAAACGAATAGATAATTTGCTTGATGATAAGCTCCCACACCAAGGGCCCTAGCATATGCACCACGAGATATCTCGCGCGCAAGATAGTTAACTGTCGACGACATATCTTAGGTAAAATTGTCAACATTCGATAAAAATAGATCATGTTAGGGTTCGTTGACAAAATGCCACAGAGAAATTGAAAGTACTATTTTCTCTACTTTATCTTTACTTTTGACATGAATCGAGTATTCTGTGCAACCATGATACCTTCAATAGACATATAGAGATACTTATCTCGCGTGGCATATGCTAAGGCCCCTGGCCAAAACTTTCGAGTTACAAAGTACCTATTGCACTAGGTTCGTCACCCCGAGACATTATATTTTAATTCATATTGGCCAGTAATTTCACTGGCTTCAAAATACTTTTTTTTAAATTCATAATAGGCTTCCTTCCAAACGGAACAATGAATACATAAATATTACGAAAATTCAAGTATAAAGTACAATTTAAGCATTTCTTCGAAACAACCATCAACTGTAATGACAGTTGCATTAAGTGTGAAGTTTATAATGGGGTTAATTACAATGGAATCATTTTGTCAACACATTAATGGCACATTTTACTTCACGCGACATCAGATAAATTACTAACAAATGACAAATTGATTCACCGTTCAAAGGTCAAAATACATCGCAGTATCCACATGTCGCAGAGAGCGAGTAGTGAAAAGTGATCACGGGGTCGTATCCCTGCATCGAAATAATGGCTTATATGATTATTCACCACACTATTTATTATTCGATTGAAAGTCCGATGAGACGGTTTGAATCGCATGCGATTCAGTTGATCAACTAAAATCGGATTGTTTGTCGAATGTATCTCACTTAACCTTACGTAGTTTGGCATATGGCTGAAATTAACTGAAGAGTTATTTAATTTCTGTCGCATGTGAAAACACGCAGTGAGTTTTAATTGTGTTCGAACTATGAGCCGGTCCCTTGTAGGTAGGTCCCTTGTATGCGACAGGCCGTCTATTTCTGCCGCAAAGCAACAGTGAAGGACATTTAATCCAGTGAAAGTACTGGGCATTACGAGTTAACATCTTATGTCTCGAGGTGACGAGTGCAGTCTAGTGCCATGCAGTGCTTTGTAATTCAAAGTTCTGTATGGTGTTGCTTCTGTTTATGGGCAGGCGTGTTGCTCGTCTCGTCATTAAATCAAATAAAAAAACTAATTAGTTACACCGACGTCATCCATTAAGTGTAAGTACGTCTGTACATCTTACATCAACGCAACAACCATTTGTTTTTATTATATCATTATATGTAAATGTTACCTGGCTAGCAGCGACCACGTGTTGGTAGATAACAATGCCGCCATACAATCATTACCGAGTATGGAGTCTATCATGTTCCTTTCCAGAAATGCAAACTCATCGTCATTAAGCGTTGCGGCGAATGAGACGAAATATGTTAAAAGATTTTCGTACAGTCCTCGAGTTTCGTAAGTCGATTTTATTTCAGTTGGGAATTTTAGACCTATGTTTATTACTGCGTGACCTGAAAGTGAAAATGTTAATATACTTGTCGGAATTAGGTTTTTTTTATAGCATAGGCCAGCAAACGAGTGAGTAGGTCACCTGATGGTAAGCTATCTCCACCGCCCATGTACGCCCACAATACCAGAAGAATCACGGGCGCGTTGCCGACCTTAAAGGTAAGGGATAATTAGGGATTGGGAAAGGGAGGGGGATTTAGGCCTCCGGATATCTCAGTCATCGTACGAAACGCAGCACCAAGCCGCTACTTTACGTCGGTTTTCTGTGAGACAGTGGTAACGGCCCGGTCGAGCCGGCCCATTCATGCCGTAGACGAAACTATCTACAGCGTGGCTCTACCACTCGAAATGGGATAATAAGAAAGGCCATCGCGGTCGTTGTGATGATGGAAGATAAACCATAGTTCAGGATTACCACTTCAACGTTTATTATACTACCACCCGTTCGAAATGCTGTTTCGTCAGGGAAGATTTATTTTTATTTAATTGAATGACAATACGAGCAAGGCGCCTGATGGTAAGCGTCACGCCTGCCCATAAACAGAAGCAACACCACATTACTTTGAATTACAAAGCACTGCAAGGCATTTAACTGCGCTCGTCACCCCGAGACATTACATTATGGTAATGCGTCACTTTACTAAGAACCAATTACTTAGCGAGATCACCACTGCACTTAAACAACCGAGGTTTGCCATTCCAGCAATATGACCTCTAATCTTCACTAGACTTTCATCTGACTCGAATTTGTTCATTGCTGACCTCTGCTATGAAAAAAAGTCGACTAACTGCGTTAAATGAGCGTGGTGGACTAGACCGAGAGTTTATATATAAAAATTTCGTGTCACTTTGTTTGTCCGCGATGAACTCCTAAACTATTGAACCGATTTAACCAAATTTTGCAAACTGTGTGCAGTTTGATCCAATTTGAGAGACATGGACATTTTATATCTCAATTTATAGTGGCAATATTTTTTATTGCAAATTATTTGTTTATTATATGACAAAGAGTTATAATTCTCTGTGTGTTCCACAAGATTCTAACAGATAGCGGTGTAAAATTTATCGGCTGGATTGAGTAAGTATCCAATAGATGGCGCATACTGTATTGAATAGTTTACTACAATATAATTTAACATATACCTTAGACACAGCAACGCGTGGCCTGGTATACTAATTACAAGTATTATTATAACATCTACTTACAGTGTGGAAATAATTTGTATATCACTTTTATTAATTTCTGTTTAGGAGGGCATTGACTGTCATCTCTTTGCAATGTAGATTTTATCATAGACATAACAATTAAAATGTATCCCAGTAATTTATCATCACTTTGAAGTTGACACACGTCGTAGTCCAGAATGTGCTAAAAAAAATTAACCTCAATGGAAATTCCTTTATAAACATAGCTGTAAGAATTTTACTGTTAAAATAACTATAGACTAGGCAAAACGCATTCTAAACGGTTCCTAAAACATAATGCGTTAATTTAAAATTAAGTGTTATGGGTTTATAAAACTTAGACTAACTTTAATCTAGGTTTAAGTCAACCAATTAGTAGGGGTTACTAGGGTAACCAGATGTTAGACCATTTAGACGTTTAACCATAGACGTTTAAGGTTAGTCTTTAAAATAATGCTGCTTATGTTTCTTAACAGATGGTGGGCACAATTCACACTCTCCCGTGTTTGTGAAGTTTATGACAAGGGTGAAAATTCATTAAAATTTCATATAAATCCAAATAAATTTAAACCACGCATTTCCGGGCAACATACATAGGAGGTTCAATCGGTAAGTATAGAGCAGGGTTCGAGGATATATATCAGTGGATATATATCAAGATATATATCCGATATATATCCGATATATATCAAGCTGGTTTCTACGATATATATCAATATTTTTTTTTATAATATATTGCAATACAAAAATGGTTTAAAAAATTAATGTTATTAAGTAATTTTTAGAGTTTGTTACTGTATTTCTACTTCCCAAATATAGATGGCGTGGGAGTAGTGTTAAAACACACTCCCTAATGGTAAGTTCTAAACCATAAATGGCAACACTTCTGCCCTAAAAGAAGAGTTTATGGTTTTTAGTTGATTTTGCCTTATCCAAAAACGAGTTTTTTTATTGGAACGAAGTTCCTTACGGCAGGCTTGGAGGGGATAGGGATTTCGCTGCGTGACCGAACTGAAAAAAATGTGATAGTAAAACCGTAAGAAATATGCGTGGAAAAAATGCGTGGAAAAAATGCGTGAAAAAAATGCGTGGAATAAAACCGTTAAATGAGACTTTTTTTAAACTTAATTTGATATCTAGCACACAAAGTTAAAGTCGAAATTCCGTTAATAAAACAGATAGATAACTTATGACATTTGGAAATGTAGACGCGGTTTGAAATTTGAATTTGAATTTTTGATTATAGAACACGGCCGTCCACCGTTTAGTAGCCAGTCTAAGTCTAAATTATAAGTTTTTATTTATAATTACATAAGTTGATAAAAAATGCTATACAATAGCTTTACCGCGGCAGTCTCCGAGTGCTATACGTCTTTTTTTTATTTCTATTTTTCTATTCTATTTCTATGTAATTTTATGTTGTCAAACAAAAATAAAGAGACATATTTTGTTATTTTAGTTGATAATTTGTATTTTTTACAATTTGTGTCGATTCTACATTAGCCGAAGGAACTTCGTTCCTACCTGGTGTCCCACGACACACACCAATTTTTTTATAATTTTAGTATGTGTATGTAACACATATGCAAACAGTATTCATAATTAATAGAACAAAATAATAATATGGCTTTCATACAAAATTGATATATATCAAACTTGATATATATCGGATATATATCATAAATATCCGATATTTTGATATTTATAATAAATATCGGATATTTTCGAACCCTGGTATAGAGGTCCTCTATCGATCTGCTGTCTTTGGTCCATTCGCACTGGTTGTATTACATTTTTAAGAACCTCCTTTTTGAAAATGGTTAAATATTTAGGGGAAACTGACAAAATTATTTATATAATCAAAGTCACCTAAAAACAATAAGCAAACAATAGTCATAGGGACTGCCGATAGAAGTGAAAAGTTATATATAACTTAATAATACTCTACAATAGTCTGAATCAACATCATCATGTCGCTGACGCGAAACCACAGGTTTACCGCCTACCAAAAAGTGCTCAACGCAGCTAAAGAAGATTTCACTTAAAAAATTTGAGACTATTTAATACTAATTTTAACATAATTATTATACTTACATTACCAAAGTTTACATCGGATAATAACTCTTTAAATAACAAGTCTGTTGGATTCGACACATGCATACACATTTGAAGAAGAAAATGCGGCGATCTTTCGGGATCAATTCGGAGAACTGCGCTGTTGTTTCTGAAAAAAAAAAAACAATGAACAAACACGAAACTAAAATAAATGTGAATTTCTTATTAATGAACATATAAAAATCCGTCAAGTGCGAGTCGGTCTCACGCACCGAAGGTTTTATACCCATTTTTTTTTCTTCGTATATTATTTATTAGGATTATCCGCAATATGCTAAGTATATGTGTATTATAGGTATTCTGTGAAAATTTCTGTTAGCTATAATGGTTTTGAAGATACTTTATTTTATAGACAAGACAGACATTTTATGATATGGTAGAAATAAATATATCTTCATGTGATAAATAGCCATTATATTTCACAATTATTCACAACCACTAACCACCCCGAGACATAAGATGTTAAGTCTCATAATGTCCAGTAATTGCACTGGCTTCAATGTCCTTCAAACCGAAACACACCAGTGCTTATACACTGTTGCTTGCCAGCAGAAATAGACAAAGCAGTGGTGCCATACGAGGAACCTATCAACCTATTATCAAGTAACATATCAACATTAAGTAACATATAAATATCAAATTCAACTTACGAGTATATATAAAGCAGCAAATCAAGCGTTGCTTGGTGATTTTTCAAAGTTGCGTGTTTAAATATGTTACATATCTTCAATAATATCTTGATCGAAAAACTTGTCACTTTAAGTGACCTCAAAATTACTTTGTCCTCTTGATTTCTCTGTAAACAAACATGAAAACTGGTTTTAAAACAATGCCATTTTATATAACGGTAATAGTAGGGAAATTATAAAATTATTAAATGCCTTATTTATCTTAGCTGCGGAAAATTCACAAACATAATAATGATAATAGCGCCTCGTGTAAGTTTCCGGTTTTTTATAGCTTATTCCGGCAAACGAGTAAGTGGGTCACCTGATGGAAAGTTATATCACCGCCCATGAACATCCGCAATGCCTGAAGGAGTACGTGTCGCCCGGATTTTTTTTATTTAATAGAATGACGAGACGAGCAAGCCGCTCGCCTGATGGTAAGCACCACGCCTGCCCATAACCAGAAGCAACACCTCACAGAACTTTGAATTACAAAGCACTGCATGGGCGCTTGTCACCCTGAGACATAATATGTTAAGTCTCATAATGGCCATCAATTTCACTGGCTTTTTGGTCAACAGATTGCCTTGGTACAGACCTTGGAATTTTTAATTATACTTCATTAGATTCTCAGGGGATACATTTACAACTGGGCCATAAATAAGTTTGTGTAAGTTAGATACATAGATAGAACATTCTTTATTGCACACCAAATAACTAAAAAGTAAGTATAATTCAGTAAGGACAAATGTCTTATCGCAACTGGCGATTGCTTCCAGACAACCTTTATTTAGTTTATTTATTTTGTTCCTGATACCCACGACACAAGACTCGTATCTTACTGTGGGGTCAGGACTATGTATGTGACTGTTGGGTGTATTTATTTACATACTTATTTACAATTTAACCTGTTTAGTTATTTAAAACTTAATAATTGATTAATCTTACCTCCAAAGCAGTTTTGATATTACTCCCGATCATTTCAGAGATTATAGCTAAACTGTGATTATATATATTTTTGTCCATTAAAATATTTGAATACTTTTCACATATAGCTATAAATGCTTTCCATTGCTCCGCCATTGTTTTTACATCTAACGTTTGTACTATGTCGCCAATTTTCAAGTTCATATCTAATGCTGTAAATAAGATAGTTACTAACAGGGTTCATACGTTATCATTTAATTTGATCAACTGACTTGAATCAACAAAACCTGTATGGTTTGGTCGATTAATTGTAATAAGTCTGTTCAAACGGTTCATATCATATACGATTAAGCAATCGATCAACTAGAATCGAATCGTGTGAACAGTAGTTAAATCTGTAACTGTATACAACTATACTTGCCATCTAAAAGTATTTCCACATCTTCGTTTTCTGTTACGTCGAAAACAAAATGTTTTTCCATTATCATTAAATATGTGTGTTGTAATTCATGACAGGTTCTGAATAAATCTTTCAGTTCTTTCTCCACATTGCTTAGGTATGGTCCATAGAGATATTCACTGTGAAATTAAAACACACATTAACATAATATACTAATAAATTATATTATTTGTACTTTTTACTCTAGCTAAATGTGTGTGTGGACTTATGATAGAATTTCTAATATAAACAGCATTGTATTTTGCTTACTGTAAACGTCATTAAATAGGGTATTCGACTATATCTAATTTTATATGCAACCGATAATAATACGAAAAAGAAACTATAAAGCGAAAACCAAACTAAAAGGAGATCATTTCGGTTCCATACATTTTTGGGCCTTTTCTGAAAATGCCGGCCAACGAAAAAAAATGGTACATATTGTTAGAACTAGCAATTTGGAGCAATAGTTAATATGGCGCCACATTTGTATGGTTACTCTGAACCAAGTTACACAAGTTTATACATTTACTAATTTTTAAATAAAGCAAAAAATAATACTAATATAGTCTTCTAATCAGCATTTAATGTTACCATTTCATTTTCTAAACCTTGTGCTGGTAAACGTATGTCCTCATACCGTGCGAAACCCATATACCACACGATAGTCATGGTATGTGAACAACACCCTATTGTCCGTTTGCCTATCGGACATGAGCAATAATAATGTGGAATAGCTTGTCTTCCACGAAGTGTTGGATCAGCTGCAATATAATACGTTTTTGACGCAATATGCCTAGACTCAATGCGGCCTCGAATAACTAAGAGATCTCGTCCAGCCATTTCCCGAACTTCTTCCACAGGGATATCTCCAGCGAGTTCTATGGTGAATGCCCCATCTGGATGCACGTGTTCACCATAATAACTACGGGCTTGCTTTAATTGATAGCTGCCTAAAGCAAACAGCGTCAATTCTTCTTCTGACAGTCTAGGAAACTCATTGAATTGAGGCATGTCAGCTTCCATACGCGCAAAATGAGATCTTCTCATGTTATAATTATTTGTGATGACTAGGTCTGCGAAGCGGTTTGGTATGTTAATCCGTTCATTAATTATGTTAAGGAAGTCCCGTGCGTGTACGTTGTTATCTATAAGAACATGATAGCTGTTAAGCAATGCTGCCCCGATCCTAAAATAATCTATCATGTTAGTTAACGCCCGGTTACTATGAGTAATTCTGAGTAAACGAAAGTCCCTTTTAAAGCGGCCATTTATCACTTCGACCACCCAGCCTAGATTTATTTGCTTGGTCAGTAGTCAGCTGGGTTTCGTTTCGGCATTTTGTTGCTGGCATTTGTGCCACATAACCACATGACTCCAGATTTTCTATGGCATCTCTAAAACCACGGTCTAATATAAAAATGTCACCAGGGCGGTAAAACCAATGTATTACGCCTTCTTCATCATTCAGTGCATCATTTAAAATCTGTGCATCGGATTTTGTTGCAGCGTATGGTCCGTCTACCGCGATTATGGTTCCATCGCAACAAACAGTTAAAAAGGGCTTTAAAAGATTCCTGAACTTATGATTGCTGTAAGTTTTTCTCTGAAAAAAATAATTACTGCTCTTCTGTACGTATATGTAAGAGCCGTCGAGAATGGAGATCGCCTTTCTTTCTTCGATCGGACTGTTAGGATTGCCAAATAAATGCTCTGGCACTATGAGGTTCCGCCGCGCAACTTCCTCTCTGGTCATGTGATCAAATCCTACACGAGATGGTACAAAGTCACTTAAAAGCGCTTCCAAGCCTATTTTTAGTTTTTTGTGAAAGCTTGATTCCGACATTTTAAAAATCGAAGCTAATCGTGCGTTAGAATCGCCTGTACGCATTTTCGCCAATACTGCTGCGATTATCGTTCGCTTATTGCGATGTTGATTGAGGCTGCTTACGTTTTCCAGCAAATCAGAGAACTGGTCATGAGTTAGACCTATCCACGTATGTAATTCATTAGCATTTAAAACTTCGTAGTGCTCAAAGTTCAAAAAATCGTTTGAGATATGATGTTTGTTCATGGTTAGAGTGTGAACTACTTGGTCCGCAGTAAACTCCCCTGTGAGGTTGTCTTGCAGTGGAAGTAGGGATTGCAATCCGGCGTCATTTTCAATCCGGCCGGATCCGACCGGATTTCCACTGATCCGGCCGGATCCGGTCGGATCCGGCCGGATTGATCAAGTCAGGTTAATTTTCGCTTTTCGGTTCAAAATTTAAGTTAGTAAGTTAATCAAGTGTTATTGTGCTTAATATAGGTAGTCAACTTTATTTCTAACTAGCTTTTGCTCGCGGCTTCGCCCGCGTGATCTGCTTTTTTCGGGATAAAAAGTAGCCTATGTCTTATTCTGATGTATAAGCTATATTATTGTAAAGTTTCATTAAAATCCCTTCAGTAGTTTTTACGTGACAGAGTAACAAACATACATCCATCCATACTTACAAACTTTCGCGTTTATAATATTAGTAGGATAGGATCTAATGTTAAGATTAGACAACGAGCAAACAAATAAAATCTAGTAGTGTAGGTAACTCGTAAAATTTTAACGATGAAACAAGTAGCTCAATCTTCATAGATTTCACTTTCACATATAGATCAATTATTTTAGTAAGTAACATTATAAAATCTAATATAATTAACCTTACGTAATTTATTGAGATGAGATCACAATAATTAATAAAGTATTTGAGAATGCTAACATTGCAACAAACAAGTCTTATATTTATGACAGACACCATCATGATTTGATAAATCTTTGTAATTAATGGCACAATTATCACAATAATGAGTTTGTCTTATAATTTCAACTTTTTAGTTTAATCAACTTACGAAAAATAATTATTTTAAGTAGAATTTTAAGTAATAATAGTCTTGGTATTCATTATATAGAAAATCAATGTTGATTTTGAAAAAAGGATCGTAGAAAACAAATAATGTTAACTGTGTCATCTGCTAGTCGACTTTTAATAGAGCTGCAAATATAGCCTGCGGCCAAAAAGGCCCTTTCAGTTTCTACACTTGTTGGCTTTATTGTCAGCAAATAATCATAAATAGCAGACAAGTATTCTCTTCCAACTCCGTCAAAACTCCGTCCTTTCAAATGTAGTCATTTACTTTTTTAGTACTTTATGAAAATCTTTCTCTTTTTTAGTATGTAAGCTATATCACATGGTTTCTTGCTGGATTTGTAATTGAAATTCTTCCTGTAATATCAAATCTTTCTTTAGTGAGGGTGAATCTAAGTTCTCTTCTACTATTTCTTCCAAATTTTTCTTTAGAGTAATCATCTTGAATAACTCTTTTCAAGATTTTTGTCATTTCTGATATTATGACTTTTTCCTTTGGCATAGTAAAGTACCTAATCATGCAACAGCTCTATTTAAATATCTAAAAATTGTAGCACCGGATCCGGTCGCCGGATCCGGTATATTGGTACCGGATCCGGTGGTCGTATAATGATGCCGGATCCGCCGGATTACCGGATCCGTTTTTCCGGATTGCAATCCCTAAGTGGAAGTAAGTGCCAAATATTTTCTTGTAGGTGTTCTTCACACACTCGACCATTTTCTGGAATAATGATATTGTACCGACAAAACATACGAAGAACGATTTCTTCCGGTATCCGACATCTGGACGTATTTACACAAGATTGAAAAACGCAGTTATTAGTGCTGTTTGGAGTTCGCTTGAACCCAGGCAAAGTAATTGTTTGCCGTTGATTAGCAATGTTGCCTTCTTGGACAACATTATCGTCGTCTTGATGGCGTTGAGTGCGTAAAATCGCCTGATACGATCTTTCCGCTCTTTGCCAACAAGGATGGCAAATGAAATCGGTGGGTGGAGCCTATAACAAAAGAAAGATATTGGTAAATCCAAATGTTATAGTTGTAATGCCTAGGGAGCTTGCTATGTATACCAAATATCACAGAGAGACGTAAAGTAATATCATAAAACTAGAAAGCGGAAAGTGAGTACTTACTCCATTTGCCACTAGTTCTTCTATTATAATTTGAGCAATATCAATAAAATCTTCTTCTCGAGAAGCCCAAGTATATCTACGCCTTGCACCAAGAACTTCACGACACCTAATACACAATTGATCAGCCATTATTCGTTATCTAACAAACTACTAACAAAATAAAACAGTAACAAAACAGCGAAGAATTAAATATTTACGATAACGCAAGCAGCGGGTACCTGAAATATAAAATGGATCTTATGGTGCTGCCACACCGGTGTTATAAAATGTTTACAAACATTTTCTAACATTAAACATTTACTAACATTATCTAACATTGTGATAAAATGTTATCAAATGTTTGTTAACAAATGTTAGAAAATGTTTGTAAACATTTTATAACAGCGGTGTGGCAGTACCATTACACGAATGTCTCCGTCTTACTCACTCACACGCAAGCTAGAGGAATGAACAATGAGCGAGATCAGCGGGCACGCAACCGGCATTGGTTGCTTGCTTCTGCCGCATACGCTACTATTGCTACTTCAAGAAAATGGGGAAACATCGAACTTGTATAACTTGGTTCAGAGCAACCATACAACTTTGGCGCCATATTAACTATTGCTCCAAATTACTAGTTCTAACAATATGTACCATTTATTTTTGTTGGCCGGCACTTTTAGAAAAGGCCCAGAAAAAATGATGACCTTTGGTAAAAATGAGACTATGGTTAATTTTTGAAATATTTGTTTAAACAAAAGTACGTAGTGTGAATATCTCGCTATCTCCCTCCCACGCGTGCACAGTAATAGGCCTGACCTGTCTTGTGACTAGGGATTGCAATCCGGAAAACCGGATCCGGTAATCCGGCGGATCCGGCATCATTTTACGTCCACCGGATCCGGTACCAATATACCGGATCCGGCAACCGGATCCGGTGCTACAATTTTTAGATATTTAAATAGAGTTGTCGCATTATTAGGTACTTTAATATGCCAAAGAAAAAAGGCATACGATCAGAAATGACAAAAATCTTGGAAAGAGTTGTTCAAGATGATAACTCTAAAGAAAAATTTGGAAGAAATAGTAGAAGAGAACTTAGATTCACCCTCACTAAATAAATATTTGACATTACAGGAAGAATTACAATTACAAATCCAGCAAGAAACCATGTGTTATAGCTTACATACTAAACAAGAGAAAGATTTTCACAAAGTACTAAAAAAGTAAATGACTACATTTGAAAGGTCACGAAGTTTTGACGGAGTTCGAAGAGAATACTTGTCTGCTATTTATGACTATTTGCTGACAATAAAGCCGACAAGTGTAGAAACTGAAAGGGCCTTTTTGGCCGCAGGCTATATTTGCAGCTCTATTAAAAGTCGACTAGCAGATGACACAATTAACAATATTTGTTTTCTACGATCCTTCAACATTGATTTTCTATGTATAATGAATACTAAGACAATTATTACTTAAAATTCTACTGAAAATAATTATTTTTCGTAAGTTGATTAAACTAAAAAGTTGAAATTATAAGACAAACTCATTATTGTGATAATTGTGCCATTCATTACAAAGATTCATCAAATCATGATGGTGCCTGTCATAAATATAAGACTTGTTTGTTGCAATAGTTAGCATTCTCAAATACTTTATTAATTATTGTGATCTCATTTCAATAAATTACGTAAGGTTAATTATATTCGATTTTATAATTTTACTTACTAAAATAATTGATCTACAGGGTTATTTTTAAAACACCAGCAACCTCGCAGGGGTAATATAATAAGCTACTACTTTTGTTCTACGACTTTTGATAATTTGTTAGATTTTATTTTCATACAAAAATAAGTATTCATTTAATTTCCGTCTTGAACGTTACAACGCGCATCGCAGATTACGTAAACAAATACGCGAAGCGTGGGGAACCGGGCTAGCTCCTTTGAAGGTCAACGCCCGAGCAGGTGAGCGGCGCGTTTGATGTCGCGCGCGCACGCCGCGCCGCGCCGCACTCTACGAAGAAAAACACGACACAACAAAAACTTGTAAAATCATTTTTTTTTAAATATATTGAGTTATATCCAAACTCGTAGAACAAAAGTTGTTCCGTATGGGGTCAGCTATCTGGTCCTGCGAGGTTGCTGGTGTTTTAAAATTAACCCTGTATATGTGAAAGTGAAATCTATGAAAATTGAGCTACTTGTTTTATCGTTAACATTTTACTAGTTACCTACACTACTAAATTTTATTTGTTTGCTCGTTGTCTAACCTTAACATTAGATTGGAAATAATTTTTTTATATGTTTTATTTTTTATAAACTACCAATATTTTTTTTTTTTTTTTTTGTGGGGCTCTATGCCCCACTTTCGTCCCTCTGATATTATTTTTCAGAGATGTTACCCAGCTAGAAAAATTCTCAACATCTTTTAATATAAAAACCCCGTAATAATGCAATGTAAAAAGGATATATAAATTATATATAAATAAAATGCACAACAAAACTACCTATATTAAGCACAATAACACTTGATTAACTTACTAACAGTTCATTTTGAACCGAAAAGCGAAAATCACCCTGACTTGATCAATCCGGCCGGATCCGACCGGATCCGGCCGGATCAGTGGAAATCCGGTCGGATCCGGCCGGATTGAAAATGACGCCGGATTGCAATCCCTACTTGTGACGTAACATGCCATGTTGTGCATTTTTTTTTCATCATTTGATAACTACTACTTCCAGCAGATTTAAATAGCTTCTAGCCTTTTTATTGAAGTGATAACTTCTTATGGGAGGGTGAACCGAAACGTTCCGTAACGCGAGCGCTCCATCGACCAGCCAGCGTTAGCCGACCTCCCTGGAACATCGATTATTTCGAAGTCCCAGGTGGCGTCACACAGTGACCAGTCAGCTTGGACCGGACTTTGACCGGACTTCAACCGGGCTTTGACCGGACTTTAACCGGACTTTGACCGGGCTATGACCGGAGTTTGACCGGACTTTGAAAGGTCTTTGGCCGGACTTAGACCGGACTTTGAACGGATTTTGACCGGTATTTGACCGGATTTTGACCCGACTTTAACCGGATTTCGACCGGACTTTTATAGGGCTTTGACCGGATTTTGACAAACTTTGACAGGACTTTGACCGGATTTTGACAGGTTTTTGACCGGTATTTGACCGGATTTCGACTGGACTTTAACCGGACTTTGACCGGGCTTTGACCGGATTTTGACAAGACTGACATTACTTTGACTGGACTTTAACCGGATTTTGGCAGGACTTGGACCGGTATTTGACCGGACTTTGACAGGGCTTTGACTGGACTTTGACTGGTATTTGACCGGATTTCGACCGGACTTTGACTGGACTTTGACCGGTTTTGACAGGACTTTAACCGGACTTCCACCGGACTTAGACAGAACTTTCATAGGGCTTTAACCGGATTTTGACAAACTTTGACAGGACCTTGACCGGACTTTGACAAGACTGACATTACTTTGACTGGACTTTAACCGGATTTTGGCAGGACTTTGACCAGTATTTAACCGGACTTTGACCGGATTTCGACTGGACTTTAACCGGACTTCGACCGGACTTTGTTAGGACTTTGACAAGACTGACATTACTTTGACTGGACTTTAACCGGATTTTGGCAGGACTTTGACCGGTATTTGACCGGACTTTGACAGGGCTTTGACTGGACTTTGAACGGATTTTGACAGGACTTTGACTGGTATTTGACCGGATTTCAACCGGACTTTGACCGGATTTTGACAGGACTTTGACCGGTATTTGACCGGACTTTGACGGGACTTTAACCGGACTTCCACCGGACTTTGACAGGACTTTCATAGGGCTTTGACCGGAATTTGACCGGACTTTGACCGTGGTTTGACAGGGCTTTGACATGACTATGACCGGACTTCGTAACGTAACGCGTTACGGCGCCACTCTGCCTTCCCTTTCTCTCACGCATACGGCAGTAGTAGGCAGGCTCCTCCGCTCTCACTATAACCCACATTAGTTTAAGTTATCACTTCTGTCGAGCGTCCCGAGACGCACACTTTTTTTTTAACTTCATTTATTTGATTCTTTCGATTATAGACTTTGGAGAATGTAACTTATTGATTAAAATAATAAAAATAAGAGTCCAATACCCATTATGTAAGCGTATACACTACATCAGATGTAGAAGTCTGTGCAGGTTTGGAAATAGTATGTGTGACCCTCTTATGTGAGTTCATAAGCAAATCAAAGATAACTTACAAAGAGCTATTGATATTTTGGTTTTAAATTATTTCACAGGTCAGCATTGGGCTCCTGTACTATGAGAGAATTAGGCTTTCCTCCATTACACTGATCAAATACAGGTTTAGCATTAATTTAATTACCATAACTGGGTCTGGGTGTTGTGAGACCGAAAGTGTCTCGTAGTACCTGATACCCACAACACAAGACTCGTATCTTACCGTCGGGTCAGGACTATGTATGTGACTGTTGGGTGTATTTATTTATTTATAGAGATGTCTACACACCTGTCTTTACAATGCATGAATATTTTCAGAATAATATCACATGTTGCTATGGGAAATATCTTCATACTCTGACATGCCATGGAAACAGATTCAATCACAGTTTTGATGAAGTCAGACATCATTTGAAGCAATGACACAGCATCATTCATATACTCTATCACTTTGGTCATTTGTATGTCATTGTCTGATAGTATATTAATGATGAGATCCAGGGACTGTAAGGATTAAAACTTTAATAAATAAAATTCAATACATCTTTTGTAGATGTGTTTTATTTCAATATAGTCATATTGCGGTACAATTGATACCTAAATATTATGTTTTAAAAATATGTGTCATTCTTTATAATCTAGGAATCATTCTGCATGCATGCTTGTGAAGTACAGTAAAACAAGTTGGAAAAATCTGGTTTCCATCAAGTCCTAATTTTAGCCGATCTACGTGTTTGCATTCACTCACGCTTGCAATCCTCAAAGGGGTAGAAAGAAGTGTTATCAGTACACCCACACTTCGCCTAGCGTATTATTTAGCACTGGGTGAGCCTATGGCCATACCAGGCACAATTCCAGACTCCAGTTTGAAAGTGAACATTTCCTGATAGACATACCCAATATAACTTTACCCAACCTGGGGATCAAATGCAAGACCTCAGCATAGCAGTGGTACCATGTACCCAATACAACTGCGCCACTGAGGCAGTTTGGATCTATTTATGTAATAATCTCAATAAATATAAGTTCTGTTATAATTCATGCCTGTACTTAATATTAATAATTGCATCAACAGATGAAAGAATAATACTCATACTTTCATATTTTGGAAGGTACAATATAGACATACTGCTTGAGCTATACTTATTCAGGATATCTGCTTAAAGCATCACAAATAGCGATAACTCATCAGGGAGTCCTATGGACTGTCAAAATGAAAGTCACAGATTTTATACCAGCCCCAATAGCATTAACTTAGACTTTGTTGAGATATACGTGTATTAAGTAATTTATTAATTATGACTTGCTATAATGGTGAAGAATCATCAATCATCATGAGAAAAATCTGCATACCTGACTTCTCCATAAGAATTTCAAAGGTAAGTGAATATGTCAATCTGCATTGGTGGACTAAGGCCTAACCTCACTCATTCAGTAGAGGAAGCTCTTTCCCAGCAGTGAAACATGTGTAATACTGGGCTAATATTATTTACAGATTATTAAGCTGCTACATTATTCCAGGTGGCCCACCTGATGCTAAGCAGTTACCGACACCCATAGCCGTAATAAATAGAAACTTTCCTTTCCTTGGAGTTTTCTGTAGGTACTTTTTAACAAGTATGCCATCTATTTCTAATTGAAATTCGTATTCTTTTTTCAAGTTATTACTGCTGAAAGTACTTACTCAAACATTTTAATTCATAGTATTATATATGATAATATTTACATTTTAACACTACAAAACTAAACTCTAATTACCTGAGAAATACAATTTTGACAGTCTTCCAACAAAGATGTAAAGTATACGGAAAACGTAGACTTTTTAATTTCATTGCAAGTCCCACTACTTAAAGCTAATTTAGTGTTGGTTATAAGTGTCTCATACGACACAGAATCCATCTGAAAATTGCTGATAAAGAAATCACCAAGGTAGCAAAAATTGAACACTATGGAAACATTAAAAAGCAATGTTTATTATACAAAGGATACAATCACAGAGTTGTTGTAAGAGATATCTGTTTCGGAGAAAAAATCAGAGCTTTGAGATTCATCCATTGTTTAAGACCGTAAAAATCTCGAACAAAACTTTTGCAAAACTAATCTGAATAACTTAGCTTCCCGCTCGAGTATTATATTCCTTGTTCCCGCTTAAAATGTATTATTGTTATGTCAAAATTCGAATATTGCTAAAGATGGCAATAACGGCTGTTTTTCAATATTGAATTACGCTATTGTGTTATTCTTCGACAACCGTCATTGTAAACTGTTGTCAGTTATTCCGTCAATGTGTAATTTGCTGTTTTGTATCGTTTGTAAAATTATACGGTAATCAATAATAACGATAATCTGTATAGTCCGTTCATAACTACTTCATAACCTTACAATCAGTATTCGTAATAAAAACAAAACAAAACAGCAAATTATTAAGCGCGACCTTGACTCAGCAACGTGCGCCAAGTGTCCTCTCATTCCTATTCGTTTGTGCCTTATGCTTGCTTGCTCGCACGGCGCGATTATGCAAACGACACATTGAACAACGAATAATCGACAACAGGATAATGACAATTCCCATGTCAGTGTTATACATAGCGCAAAAATAATACATTGTATTAACGGATGTTATAATAATGACCAATGATTTTATGTCATTCTTGAGGTTTTGACTAGTGATGTTATATCCGATTACTATAAATTCCCGAAATGAAATACTTTAATACTTATACGTTAGAATAAATTATAATTGTTAATAATAAAAATAATTGATAGTAATAGTATACTGAGGCTGTATGTATGGAAAATGTATGGGAGAAAAACTGATTTTACATATAATATAATATAATAACGCGACCTCGATGGTATTAGTATTGGTAAACAGCGATTACGATACTATTAAATATCATGCGATAATCATTTCCTAACTTAGAGCATTTGTTTTCAATATTATTTAAACTTAAAAACAATTATACTTCGAAATATTTACATTTTAACTTAAGATGTCAGGAAAATATTTAAATTTTATTTAACTGTGCTATCATTGATATTAGAATATAATAAAATACCTGGGAGACTAAGCTTTGCACAGAATTTAAGAAACTAACTATCCAGATAAACTTAGAAAGTGAAACTTGAACTAAGTAAATTGATATTGGGTTTTTCTATCAAGAAATGCTTAGTGGATAATGGAAGCCCAGAGTCTGGAACTATGCCTACTATTGATAACCGTAATAAATTACATACTAATAATAAACAAAAATCGATCGAAATCGAAATGATCTGGTTGCAGTTTTCTTATAGTGAGAAACCGTCAAGTCTTAGTTTAGTTAGTTACAGATACTAAAATAATATAGTTGCAATATATGTTTTACCGATTTAAAGATACAATACGATATACCGCTAAACCGATAATACCCATGCATACTACTTGCAGCCCTGTCATACAGGGCTGCTAGATTGTGTTATTGGATACAAAACAGTGAAATTGGGTTTGTATACATTTAGCATCCTGTATCGTACAGTCTTTGGTATATTTGGATACGTATGCAAAAATAAACGGGTAATAACTTACCCGTTTTATTATTTACATGTTAACTTCATAATCGTTGTTGTATTTATATTTGTTACCCAGCTACAAACAGTAGAAAAAGTGATTTTAATTGTATAATTTCAGTAATGTAGCAGTATAAATTAGATTCGCTTTACTGGCAGTCTCGGTTTCACATTTGTCAAATTTTCACGTGGATGTAGACAGGCGAAACTCGCGCATTGTGTACACATAAAACACGAGGCCGGCTATTTACATCAGGATAATTTGTAATAAGTTACTTTAGATGCTGGTAATGGCATGTAAGACATGAAAAATGGCCTTGTGCGACATACAAGTGGCACTTAAGACCATAGCAGCTATATCAAATACTTCAGAACTTTGTAAATCGTGTCGGGAACTTCAGGTTAGTATATTTTAACATATATATTGTATATGAATATATATTGTCTACTGGTCATGTTCAAAAAGAAGATATAGCATAGATAAATAATAGTTAAAAAAACTAAAAAACACGCTTTTATAGAAAGTCTAATTAAAAAATAGAAAATAAATTTGAAGAAAACAATGTATTTTATTGTAAAAAAAGCGTGGGGTGCATGGTGTCAATAGTTATAATTATTGTTTTGACAGATAAGAGTAGAAGGATTATCATTTAGATAGTACAGTGGATTTCGGTTATAACGACGGCTTAGGGACCACGTTAATTCGCCGCTATATCCGGAGGTCGCTATATCCAAAATAAAAACAAACACACATTTCCACATCGTTGATATTGTAGAATGTGAAACTTCAAATTGTTTACACAGATCAACATTGTTTTCACCATTTTTCAGTCTCGAAATGATGTGCACTTTTTCTTTTAACAGTAAATGTAGGTACGTCTGGACGTACATTTACTGTTACTCAATATGGCTCCTAGGACACATATTTACAAGTTTAAAAAACACTGTTCACTCACTGGAAATTGCTACGTAACTGATTCATAAATTTAACTTCATACATGTGCTAAGTAGTCCTACATAACAAACAAAGCATTTGACCATCTGTGAATGTAAACAAAGGATAAGAAAGCTTAATAGGTTTTTTATGAATGAGCCTTTGGGCCTTTGCCGACTCAGGATTTCTAGGAATCTGTCACAAATGGTTCATAAAAACAAGTCACTATACCCGAAATTGACGCTATATTCGAAGTCTCTATAGCCGAATGAATTTCCTACGAAAGTATGCTTTAAATTCAAGGGACATAAGTCTAACGTTGCTATAACCGAAAAGTCATTACAACCGAGGTTGCTATTAATGAAATCCACTGTATCTTAGAAAGCACCCCAAGGTTTTTTTTACAATAAAATACACTGTTTTCTTCAAATTGATTTTCTATTTTTTAGTTAGACTTTCTATAAAAGTGTGTTTTTTAGTTTTTTTTAACTATTATTTATTTTTTAGTTAAAATAAAAATATATTGTAGTCGGTTGAGGTTTTTCACAAATAAGACATGTATTGATGCAATGCTCAGAACGCAAAGATGATGTTATGAGAAACGCGGTGACGATACGAAGTTCGGTATAAATCTTAGATACTACGATATTCCCTATAATTAGCAAAGACCCAGAGAGTATAATTTTAATTCCTAACCAGAATATCAAAAAGCGCCATCTATTGACGCTCTTAGATACTACGATATGACAATTTTAAATCCTAACCCGAATGTCAAAAAGCGCCATCTATTGGCATTCTTATGCGTATGTAGATGGCGCTAAACTAAACTTTACACACAACATAATTATTTAGAATTATTAATCACAATTTGCAATACCTTTTATTTTTTTTATATAATATTGCATTGTTATCGGTCCTTAATAGGTATGCCAAATTTCAATTGAATCCGACGTTTTGAAGGAGGTCAAAATCACGTTCAAAGATTACAGACAATCATACAAACATACCAACCTACCAACATACCAACCTACCAACATACCAACCTACCAACATACCAACCTACCAACATACCAACATACCAACCTACCAACATACCAACATACCAACCTACCAACCTACCAAAATACATACGTAAGCTAATAAAAGCGTGTTAACAAGGGGTTGGCTTTAGTATCCGGATGCAGAATTTTGCTGATAATTTTTATAGTAAGTTATTAACAAATGCTAGCAGTTTATTAGGCGGAAATGCATAGTTTTTGTGAAATTAATTTTTAAAGTTTCTTAGGTTAAGTTAGGTTATTACAGTTGTAAACACAGTAATATTTAATTAGACAGAGACAAATGTCATTTAACGTGGAACGCGACTAACTCTGTCCCTTTCTGACAAGTAGTTATATAAAAACGAAATGCTTAATATGTTGTGCTCGCGTTACTGGAACGTTTTTTTTCTTTACAATACCATAGACTAAATTATTATTTACCTATTCACAACTACTTTCGTTGTTGTTGAGTGCCGGCTGTGTTTTTTTTGTGATCTTATTATCTCCCATTCGACCTGCTTACTACCTGGACTTGATTCTGCTTTGTATTCGACTCGGCCGTCATACCTGACTCCGCACCTGCATATTTCGACACGACCCGGCTTTGTTTTTTTGGATATCGGACCTTCCTCGAACGACAACCTTAGCTTTGTTTTCGCAAATGGCCGACGACGCCGCTCCCGCTGCATCTGCCCCTCATGGCGACACCGAACCTACACCCTCAACAAGCACCGCCGCGTCCACTGCCCTCGAGTCCGCCATGCCGTCAACAACTTCCGACGGTTCAGTAACTTACGGAGAGTACGTGGCTAGAAGATTGAACGTAGCGGAGATGGGTGACATGATGAATTTGGCACGTATTATTCGTGAATTAGGGACAACGGAACAGTGCATTGAATATGCTACAACGCATGGCCTAGTCCCGGCGACTAAAGAATGTCGGTATCATAAAATGCCTATGAAGATACAATTAGGATTAAATAAAAATGTGGGACATTTTGTGTGTAACAAAGGAAATTGCCGTGGAAAAAATAAGACTTCCAGAGCAAAAGGTACGTGGTTTGAGAATGTGCACATATCCATGCCACGTATTTTTTATATAATGTACGCATACGCTCATCGCTGGAGCTATGAGGCAGCTATTTTTGAAGACCCCGAGAGAAGCTCTACTGGCTCCCTCTCCATGGCTACTGTAGCCAATTGGTATAATTACTGTCGGGAGACCATTGTATTATACCAAATCCAACAACAGAATGAGATAGGGAAAATTGGTGGACCCGGAAAGGTTGTCCAAATTGACGAAAGCAAGTTCGGGAAAAGGAATTATAATAAAGGTAAAAATAAGATTCTTGTAACTTGTGATACTAAGAAAATAATGTCTATTTTACGTAATTTTTATAAAAAATATATATTTGTTTGTTTTAGGACGTCATATTGAAGGGCATTGGGTGCTGGGCATGATTGAGGATGGAAGTGAAGATCTCCGCTTGGAAGTTTGCCCAGAAAATGTGCGCTCTGCTGAAATTTTAATTCCTCTCATACAAAAACATGTGGCTGAGGGGACTACCATACACACTGATCACTGGCGAGCATATGATTGTCTGGGTTCATATGGCTATGTTCATAAAAAAGTAAACCACTCCGACCCAGACAATCCTTTAGTTGTTCCAGATGGCATCAATACACAAAGGATAATGTCCCAATGGCGTGTGGTGAAAACTTTTTTTAGAAAAGACAATTATAATCATCCAGCCAATTTTACCGACATCATAGTGGAATATTTGTGGAGGCGGTCTGTGCAACGAAATAAAAGGGACCCCTTCATTGAGCTTATTAAAGCAATAAAATATGTGTACAATATTAACGAACAATAAAGATATTTTATGAATTTACAGTACAGTTTTTACAGTGCTCCCAAACAGAACTTATGTAAGAGTGAGCGAACATAGCAAGCTTGGTATTTGGTGCACCCCGACTCGGACAATTTAGGTTAGGTTATTTTTTTTTAAACCACCCAAGAAGTAGGCCTGACCACTAGGCCTTATTGATATTGGTGGTGGTTATTTTTTTCTTAACCATCCAGAAGTAGGAACCTCACAAAGCGAGGCTTACGCACGCGTGAGCGAGCGAAGCGAGCTCGGGATTTGGAGCACCCCGACTCGGACAAACTAGGTTACTTTTTTTTTAAACCACCCAATAAGTAGTAGCCCCGGCAACTACGCCTTGTTGTTATTACTTGCTTCATAAGCAATTATTGTCACAGATTTTTTTTACATTCTATATAAAGTAAATTGTGACTTTCCTCCTTCTCCCTATGAAAAATAACCTGTGACCACATCGAAAATATCAATATGTGCTAAAATATTGTAAGCAGAAACCTGGAATTTAAAAAAATCATATCTCCTAAACTATTGGTTTCCGCACCTCCCCCCCCTTTCAGGGGGGTTGTACCTACCACCCCCCCGCCTCCCTCACCTCCCGCACTATTTCGCTTGCAACCGGATACTAAAGCATTACCTAGAAAAGTACAAACTGATGTATGTAAACTTATTTGCAAATTTTCTTGAATTTCTTCATAATACATTTTTATGTTTTATTTTTCAGAAATCTGAACTGAAGGATATAATCAATAAATTATCTGAGTTCATATTGAAAGTAGAGGATGCCTTATTATTCAAAAAGTATTTGTCAAACATCCTTCTTGCTTTGGTTTCAACAAGGATACCTTTAAAAACTGTATTTTCGAATCCACAATATGACTCATGCAGTGATGCTGAGAAAATAAACCATTTGGAGTATTCCATAGCTTTGGCTGCATTGAGTGATCATCCTGATGTTTTGCAGTAAGTAAATGAAATATATGTTTTTTTTTTATAAAATAGTAAAGATTACTGTGACCGCCTTGGTTGCACAGTTGTAATACGTATGCAGTACAACTGCTATGCTAAGATATCAGGTTCGATCACCTGGTCAATTAAAGGTCATTAATGGATTTTTCTATTAACGAAATGCTTACAATGAACTCATCCCTATCACATCATGGGATGGAAATAAGCTCAGTGAAATGTGAGTATACTGGTTACAATTCTGACTACCCCTTCGGGTATGAAAGGCGTAAGTGCGTATGTATGTATGGATATAATGATACATTTTCAAATGTCCGTTTGCTTGGAATTTCATAGATTAACGCATTTTTTTAGAGTTCTAAGTCTAGTGCTACCTGTCTGCCCCACATATAAGGGCTCTATTTAAACTTTAATCCATTATAAAAAATTGTAAATATCACACAATGGGTTATAATTGACTAATATCCTAACAATAAAAATAAAAATAATAATAGAGTGCTCGTAGCCAAATATGAGTTGTAGGTAACAACTCATATTTGGCAATTTTTTTATTTTATGTAATATTTTATTATTTGGGAATTTATCTTGGCGATATCGGTAATATTTGGATATTGAGATTAAAAAAATGGATTAATAAAATGTTGCACAATTATTTTATGTTCCACATTTTTTTCTAATGAATACATTTTTTAGGTATGCCCTCAAATACTTCAATATCAATAAAGTGCCTCCATTCGAAGTGTTTATACACCATGAGGATTCATACAATGTGGCTCCAAAGAAAAGACGGTTACTTGATTGCCGACAGAAGATTACTGATCAACAGATAGTAACATGTTGTTATAAATTACTTACTAAGATACCCAATGAACTAGCAGTAAAATGGGACTGGACGAAGTTTGTCAGTAACTTCAGTAATCATGTAAATGCTGATATTAGATGGTAATATTTTAAATAATTTTATACATAACCTGCTAGATTTTTTTTACAGCTTTGAGGATGTTGGTTTAATGGTACCTTAGGAGGCTGTGCCTTATCTAATTTACAGTATTTATTGAATGCAATAATTGTACGTTTTTTATACTTTTACAATTTATGTTGTATTGAGCTGGTATGTATATCGTATAATATATTCTGCCCGACGCGAGAATCGTACAAGGTGCCAGGATAAATATCATATAAATAACTGTGCCCTAAATGCACACATTTTTCTTCATAAATATATTTTCATGGTGTGAGAATGCTCAACTGAGATAAAGTATATACATGTTTCAAAGTCTAATTAAAATCTTTTAAACAAATATTCATCAATATCAATCCACTAGTTTTCTATTATTCTGGGTCAATTTATCAAAAACAACAAATATATTATAGTTTTATAGATTAGAGGTTTAATAACAACCTTCGTGGCGCAATGGGCGAGTAGCCGGCTATGAGAGGCCGCGGGTTCGATTCCCGCACCGCGACAAATGTTTGTGAGATTCACGAATATTTGTTTCGTGTCTGGGTGTTATTCCCAAGAGGGGTTGACGCCAGACACGTGGACGGACATGTGATAAAAAGCATGTTACGCCGACCCCATTGCAAGTGGGATAAAGGTTGGTCGAAAAAAAAAGATTAGACATGTAATCAAATAAAAAAATAATTAAATTGATTATTTTAGGATGGTAAAAGAATGTATGGTAATATTGACAAATATGACTGAAGCCCAGTCAAATATACTATCAAGAAATCTCAATATATCACCACTGGAATCATTGCAATGTGTCAATGCACAAAAACAGGAGGAAGTTTGCCCCATGTATCACAGTATAAAGGATGAAAAGTTAAATCTGGAATCTGTTGTGAATATAGATGGGATATTAGTGTCAATACATGATAAGAATAATATACAAAGTGGAAATTTAGTGCCTGTAAAATCAACGGTAAACAATTTGAGGAGTTTAGCACTCGCTGTGGCTTCAGGTAATTATACTATGATTGTATTGCAGAGAAGTAAAACCTTCTGGTCAGGGTTCCCTGGGCCATTTTTTCACTTGATTACTATCAAGCTAATTTTCCGTGAGTAGCTTCGTTTCGATGAGACGCCCAACAATTCCCTATGCGAAAATTCTCTATTGTGGTAGCTAACAGAGGTAGCAAGGATAGAATATTTCGATTTGATGATACTCAAAAATTTATTATTTTATTTGTAGGACAATATGACTGTTAAATTATATAAATATTAACCAAGTAAAAACAAAAAAATCAGCTTATTAAGTTACATATGTTTTTTCCAATTGACGCCAATATTTAATAGTCAAATGGTTCAAGTGCTAGAGCCACACTGTAGACAGTTTTGTCTACAGCATGAATGAGCCGGCTCGACCGGGTCGTTACCACTGTCTCACAGCAAAACCGACGTAAAGTAGCGGCTTGCTGCTGCGTGTCGTTCGGTAGCCCAAATCCCTCTCCCCTTTCCAATCCTTAACTATCCTTAAGGTCGGTAACGCGCCCAGGATTCTTCTGGTATTGTGGGCGTACACGGGTGGTGGAAATCAGTTACTATCAGGTGACCCATTTGCTCGTTTGCCGGCCTATGCTATAAAAAAAAGTTATATTATAATAAATGTATTTCAGGTCATGCACTTAGTTTGATGGGTCCTGTAGGCTCTGGAAAGACATCTCTTGTGGAACATTTAGCAGCAATCACAGGACGTAAAGGCGTCGCGTTCAAGAAAGTGCAACTAGGCGATCAAACCGATTCACGCATGTTGCTTGGCTCGCATCAGTGCACTGATGTCCCAGGGGAATTTATATGGAGGCCTGGCGTTTTGACTGAAGTACGTTGCCTATTATTTAACATATTGTATAATTGTTGTAAAAAGAAAGGAAGGCCATTTACAATACTTTGCCGCCCTGAAGTTAGTTATAAACCGTGACGCAGGCCAGCGACGGGAGGCGAAGATCGCGCCAGAAATGACTAACTGCTGATTGACCGAGTTATTTTAGTGTTTATGTACAGTACTATTCAGTTTAAAAGGTTACTTTGAAATGCTTAGATATTAAAAATCCATCAACCTCCAATGGCGAGGCCTAGGACCCAAGCCACCGGCGGTAAAGATCATTCTTATAATACATGCCATATTTAATAACACAGCCTTCTGAATCTGTCTTTTGACCCAACAACAATAAAATTGGTTATAAATTAATTTAATTTTATGAGTCTCAAGAAAAGTAAGGCAAATTTACGCATGAAAAGCTCTATTTTATGTTCCCGGGAAACTATAACGGTAAAGAGCGTTGTCTGTGCCCTGGCATTGTTCAAGTTCATGAACGACAGTGACGGCTTACTATCACATGGTTGGGTCACATGGTCGTTTGTCTACCTGGGCTATAAACTATATATGCATAGGACAAATGTGCGTAATCCATGCTATTGCTTATCTGAAATAAGGTCTTAATTTTTTTGCATCCTTGTAAAACTGTAATTACTTATTGCTTTAATTACACAGCTGCTTTGTCACTACAGCTCAAATATTAATCCACTTGGTTTAAATTATAAGCAATGGAGGATTATTTTTATTTGTTGTATGGTTTTCAAATTTAAAAGACCACTCGATTAACATTTGTTAATTTTTGTACCTGTCTTGATAGCAAGGTAAAAAACACATGGTAAAAAACTTGCCATAGTGGCTCGTTTAGGCGAAGTCCGCTTCCAGGGTCAGCCAGTGTATTTCCAGTAACTTTAGGCCGGCATAATTCTGCCGACCGTCGAAGGTCGCATTGTCTCTTCAAAGTTAAGGCTTGAAATAAATATTCAACTACATTCTAGATCTCTGTGGTGCAGCGAGTGAGTACCTTCTGCTGCGGTACTTTGCCGATTCGACTTTTGTACAAATTATTCATACATATTTTATAGTCCATGATAACTCTAGAATCTTATTGTATAATTATCACTGTGTGTGACCATGAAATGTAATTGTATTGAATAAATGAATCAAGTAAATAACACCTAACAGTCACACACATACGCGGAGTCGTGATCCCGCAATAAAGTACAACTATTGTGTCATAGGTATCAGGAACTTGGAGAAATTTCGGTCTTACAACACCCAGACCGGAAAAAAATATTTGTTGACAACACAAATACTTGTGTCGATAGAGGAATCGAACCTGTATCCTCTCGTTCCACAGCCGGCTCTCGCCCCCTTTGCCACGGAGGCTGTCAATATTTTTTTATTTTAGGCAGTTGAAAATGGTCACTGGTTATTACTAGAAGATATAGACTGTGCCGCGCTGGATGTGGCCTCAACTCTAAGTTCGTTATTAGAACGAAATACTCTATGTGTGCCTGGATACAGAGACTCACTTCCGGTCACTCCTGGCTTTCAACTCTTTGTGACACAAAGGTTGGTTTTTTATTATTAGATTTGTAGCGATTAAATGTACTTCTGTAGCGGATTTTTAAGGACAATCAATGTTGACGACCTTAATAGCGCTGGAGAGACTGAATTCGATTACGATTGATACTAGTCTATCGGTCCATTCATATATCGTTGACATCAGTATACCGAAAACTACCAACGGTGCTTTGAGCCGCTCAGTTTGACTCACTTTTGTTATGCTATAAATATATCAAACTAATATCTGCCGCATGATAAATTACTTAAGGTAGAGTTTCAATTGTCATCGAGTGTAGTTCATTCATCGTCGTTTCGTCCGTATACAATGACCCTCAAACGACTGTTATTTTTTTTAGAACCCTCACAACCAACTATGGTTTTCAGAAGAAAATGTCTAACTCCAGCGCTTTATTGCAAAAGCATTTAACACAAATCAATGTCGAACCATTATCAAGGTCGGAACTATCGGAAATAATTCAAACACTCTATCCATCTTTAACGACTATATGCTCAAGAATGATCGAAGTGTTTATGATGTTCTCTGTAGGAAGCCATGACACTTCCTTACAAACGACTGACATGATTGCTGACAAAGAAACCAGCGTGATTGTAATGCGTGGTTCTAGACTGATATCAACAAGAGATTTGATAAAGTGGTGTGCCAGAGCTGTCGTAGGCTTTGACGTTACAAGTCCTGAGTCAGCTTTAAAAGTACTTCAAGATGCCATAGACATTTTCACTTGTTCCGTATCGTCTCCAGAACATAGACTAGAACTGGCAAAAAAAGTCGGCACATGTTTGGGAATAGTCGAAACTAAATCAGAGTTTTACTGTAAACATTATAAACCCAATGTGTCTTTACATCCAGCGTGTCTAGAAGTCGGTAGAGCAAAAGTGCCTCGGGTCGAAAAAAGTTTAGAATCCATAGATTTTGATACAAAGCAAGTTGTATTTTCATTCACGCGCCAGTCAGCTTGCTTATTGGAAAGAATAGCTTGCTGCGTCACTTCCAATGAGCCAGTGCTACTTGTGGGAGAAACTGGTACCGGGAAAACATCATCGGTTCAATACTTGGCTCGGCAAACGGGTCATAAACTTATAGTTATTAACATGAACCAACAATCTGACTCCGCTGACCTACTAGGCGGTTACAAGCCTGTTGATTTGAAATACATAATAAGGCCAATCAGAAATGAATTCGAAAAACTATTTCGAAATTTTTACAATGTTGAAAAAAACAAGAAGTTCCTAAGTCACATAGAAATGTGTTACGAGACTGAAAATTGGCCAGCGTTACTGGCTTTGATGAAGCAAAGTCATAAAGCTGCACTTACTAGGTTAGCCGCTGAGAAGAAGGAAAACAAATTAAAAACATGGATTGCATTTGGTTATAAACTATCAAAACTGGATCAACAGGTAAAAGCCGCATCGAAATTGACTTTTGCATTTATTGAGGGTTCCCTAGTCAAAGCTATGCAAGAAGGACACTGGGTGTTGCTAGATGAAATAAATTTAGCGTCAGCAGAAATATTGGAGTGTTTAGCAGGTTTATTAGAAGACAAAAATGAATCGATAGATTTACTAGAGAAAGGCGATAAAGTTCCGATCAAAAGGCATCCAGATTTTACTCTATTTGCATGTATGAACCCTGCTACGGATGTCGGTAAAAAAGATTTGCCTGTAGGCCTGAGAAATCGATTTACTGAATTTTTCATTGATGAACTAACGGAGCGAAATGATTTGATGCTACTTATTGGTGATTATTTATACCACATGAATCTTAGTGGAGCAGTTTTGGAAGCGATTTATAGTTTCTATTCGAACATCAGAAAAGAAGCCAAACTGAATCTCGTAGATGGTGCAGGTTAGTAACACATTAAAAAACTTAACACGTTACACTTAAAACTTAACTAGCAACAGACCTATCGAAGTGCTCTATTAATGTAACACACACTATGTAGCTCAAATTTATCACATAACTACCATTGTTGCAGCAAAATTTCAATGCGATTCGATAGTAAAACCGTAACTGTCTGCTTGTTCGAATATCACGTAAAAACCCATTGTAATTATTTTTTTCTGCTTAAATGTTTTTTCGATCGATCTTTTCAGGTAATTCTCCTCATTATTCCCTGCGAACATTGTGCAGAGCCTTGACGGCCGCGGCCAAAGCAAAATGTGGTACTGTAGCAAGATCGCTGTTCGAATCATTTTGTTTAGCTTTCCTCACGCAACTGGACAGTTCATCGCATCCAGTCGTGGAAGCTATGATTGCCAAGTAAGTGATTCTTATTCAGTATAGTGCGCCGTGACTGGAACTTGTATGGTTTTTTAACATTTAGTAATACGGCAATAGTCACTTTGCAACCTGAAAGTGATCGAATGTACTGTTAGACTTAGTCATAGCCATTTTATTAGGCTAGAAATATTAATTTGTGAACTAAATATGCATAATAACTTTGGCTCTATAACTGTCATTTTTGATACTTATTTTACAATACAATTTGTTATATTCAGGGCAGTTATTGGCAAGAAGAATATAAAGACAGTCACCAATCAAGCAATTCCCGAACCTCAAGCACTAGGCCAAAAGTTTTTACTATTCGAAGGTCACTGGATACCTCAAGGCAAAGTAGATTTAGTTATCCCCGATGGGTATATTCTCACACCTACTGTCAGAAAGAACCTACGAGATATCGCGAGAATCATATCTCTTGGACGACTACCAGTGTTGTTACAAGGTGACACTTCAGTGGGTAAAACTTCTCTTATCACCTATATCGCAAAGGCGTCAGGTAATTTCTGTGTCAGAATTAACAATCACGAACATACTGACCTTCAAGAGTATATAGGATCGTATGCAGCTGATTCCAACGGGAAACTAGTGTTCAAAGAAGGTGTTCTAGTCGAAGCAATGAGAAAAGGCTTCTGGATCATACTCGACGAATTAAATTTAGCTCCAAGTGACGTATTAGAAGCACTGAATCGAGTACTGGATGATAACAGAGAACTGTTCATTCCAGAAACACAGCAAGTGGTAAAAGCCGATCCAAACTTTATGCTTTTCGCCACTCAGAACCCGCCAGGATTGTACGGAGGACGAAAAATGTTGTCCAGGGCGTTTAGGAATCGTTTTGTTGAATTACACTTCGATGAAATACCGAAGAAAGAACTAGAGACAATTTTGCATCAACGGTGTCATGTGCCTCCAGCGTACAGTAAAAAGATGATTGCAGTCATGGCTGACTTGCAACTGAGGAGGCGTGGTTCTGCTGCAGTCCAAGGAAAAGATGGTTTCATCACACTAAGAGACTTGTTTAGATGGGGTCAACGGTATAAACACGCTTCTAAGGAGGCTCTGACAGGTGATAAATTCTATGACTGGGACCTACATATCGCCGATGAAGGATACCTCATTCTAGCAGGCAAAGTAAGGCAACCCGATGAAAGGGGAATCATTATAGAATTAATACAAAAAAATATAAAGCGGAAAGTAAATCCGGATAATCTTTTCAATTTACATGAAGAAACGTCGCCAGTAACCAAAACAATTTTAGAAACAATTCTAAATAATAAACTCGACGAATTTACTCACATTGTTTGGACTTACAACATGAGGAGATTAGCGATTTTGATAGCCAAAGCTTTTACTTTCAATGAGCCAGTCTTGCTAGTCGGTGAGACTGGATGTGGTAAAACAACGATTTGCCAAGTGCTCGCTGCACTAAAGAAGCGTCAACTTCTATCAGTCAATTGTCATATGCACACAGAAAGTTCTGATTTCTTAGGTGGACTGAGACCTGTGCGTCAGTATAATACCGACGGCCGCTTATTTGAATGGGTCGATGGACCCTTAGTGAAAGCTATGGAATCTGGAGATATGTTTTTGGCTGATGAGATATCTTTAGCGGATGACAGTGTATTGGAAAGGCTGAACTCCTTGCTGGAACCTGAACGACAATTGGTATTGAGTGAGAGAGGAATGGAAGATAATTCTGATATAGTCGTTATAACAGCTAATGAGAACTTTCATTTCATCGGTACCATGAACCCGGGTGGTGACTTTGGCAAGAAAGAACTTTCGCCGGCACTGCGTAATCGATTTACCGAAATATGGTGTGATAGCGTCACATCTAGAGAAGATCTACAAAGAGTACTTGAAAAGAGTATAAACAAGGGCATCTCACTAGGAAACCAAGAAGATGGTAGTTCTGGTATAGGAAATTGTATTTTAGATTTTACAGACTGGCTTAAGAGTTCAGAAGCGACAAGCAAATTTCCATTTAGCATTCGTGATTTGTTATCTTGGGTCCAGTTTATCAATACAACTGTGGCGAAAGGACTTTTAGATGTCCCCGAAGCCTATGTTCATGGAGCATGCATGACTTTTTTGGATTGCTTTGGTACTGCTTTAACAGGGCATATCGATTCCGATGTACTTATCTCATTGCGAAAGACTGCTATAGACTTTTTACTAAATCAAATAAAGACAGTAGGAATTGAATATTTGGATAATTTGAGAGATATGCTTAGTAACAAGCAAACGCAATTTATCGCTGAAAGTGATGATGGTAAATTCGGAATAAAACCCTTTTATGTTGATGTTGGGCCAGATCATGATATATCAGAAGAAACTCAGAATTTCACATTTACTGCTCCAACAACCGGTGCTAACACGCTGCGACTATTACGAGGGATGCAGTTGAATAAAGCTATTCTGCTCGAAGGTAATCCTGGTGTGGGGAAAACTAGCTTAGTGACAGCATTAGCAAAATCTTCAGGACATAAAGTTGTCAGAATCAACCTGAGCGATCAAACTGTTAGTAATGGTTTATTGCTACTTGTTTTAAATAAAAACAATGGATATTTGATAATATTAACTTACCAAATTATACTTTTTTATTTCAGGATATAACTGATCTGTTTGGCACAGACCTCCCCGCAGAAGATGGTTCCTTTACATTCAAAGAGGGTGCATTTCTGAGTGCTCTTCAAAATGGAGATTGGATTCTTTTAGATGAACTTAACTTGGCCCCTCAGCCTGTATTAGAAGGCTTAAATGCTTGCTTAGACCACCGGGGTGAAGTATTTATTCCAGAACTAGGAAAAACATTTAAGATAAAACAACAAACTAAATTGTTTGCTTGTCAAAATCCATTGAAACAAGGTGGGGCACGAAGAGGCCTTCCACTTTCATTCCTAAACAGATTTACCCAAGTATACGTTGATACATTATCCCACGAAGATCTGATTTATATAGTCAATGTTCAGTACCCAAACATACCAAAAGATATATTAAATAAAATAGTAACATTTAATTGTAAAGTCGCCTACGAAATAGTAGAACTACAATCGTGGGCTCACAGAGGTTCGCCGTGGGAAATGAATTTAAGAGATATACAGAGATGGTGTGAAGCGATTATAAATGACATAAATGAAGGCAAAAAAGCTTCTCCAGGAAAATTCGTTGACATGCTTTATGTGAATCGTATGAGAACGGCTGAAGACAAGGAAAGAATGATCCAATCTTATGATAAAGTGTTCAAACCTGACTACCCGAGAAGTGATGGTGCTCCCCAATTCTATATTAACGATAAAGAAATTGTAATCGGCGATGTTCTTTTGAACAGGAATTACGAAAAATATTTCAAAAATCGTCGTGCCGTCGAAACCAATTTGGTCGTTTTGAGAAATCAAATGCCAACGTTAAAAGCATTGGCGCAAAGTGTTAAAATGAATTGTTTGACAATACTTGTTGGTCCCACTGCTACAGGGAAAAGCAGTATTGTACAAGTGCTAGCTGATTTGACTGGCAATGACCTTCAAGTTATTCCTGTAACGTCAGCCATGGATGTGTCAGATTTATTAGGAGGATTTGAACAGGTGGATTATAATAGAAATCTCGAGAATATTTTCGATAAGCTAGAAACAATTTCTATACAAAAAGTAAGAGATATGTGGCTCAATGAAAAGCATGAACATTGGAAATCAAATAAACTTCTGAGTCACTTGTATCAATACAAATCTTTACAAACTCCAACAGATAATGACAACAATGATATAGATTTTTTTAAAGAAAAGGTAATTTTCCTTCTAAACCATTGTGCAAAACTAAAAGAGCACACTGAACCACATAGTCAAACTGCAATCTCCTTGCAAGAAATTGTAATAAATTTGAAAAAACTAGAAACAAAGATATCAAATGTGACCTCCGTGAATATTGGTGGGAAATTCGAATGGATTGACTCTTTGTTAGTTAAAACTTTAATTGAAGGGTCATGGTTACTTCTGGATAATGTCAATTTGACATCAGCAGCTGTATTAGATAGATTAAATGGTCTATTAGAACCGAATGGTGTGCTGAGTATCCCAGAAAGAGGCGACTTGAGTGAAATCAAACCACATCCTAATTTTAGAGTGTTCTTTACTATGGATCCGAAATATGGAGAAATTTCTCGAGCAATGAGGAATCGAGGAGTCGAAATTTTCCTTCTGAGGTCTGATGACTGGAATACTGAACTATGTGAAAAAATTACGCATATGGATTTAACTGCTATGTTAAATTCGTGTGGCTTAGCGAGTGATTACTATGAGATTTGCATCAAAGCTCACGAGTTGATGACTTCGTTTATTCAAGGTATGCTATTACTTAGACTTCACGATTTTTTAACTTTACGTCCTAAACATATTTTGATATTATTTTTTAATGCAGTGTTAGTATCCGAGTAGAATTTAATCTATTTTACAATATTATAAAAATAAATACATTTTAGTTGTGCAGTAGTAACATATTAATTAGTGGTAGTTTCCTAATATCTTATAAGCATGCGTTTCTTGTAGGATTTGACCGTCCAACAATATCTCATCTATTACAAGCAGCCCACTTAACATGGCAACAAATTGTACGAGGCATTTCTGTAGACACTGCAGTCGTAAACAGCTTCTCAGATGTGTATATAAAACCAAGATGTGGTGGCGACTTTGCTACCAATATACAACAATCTTTAGCTGAAATGAAAAACCTCATGATGAAAGCTCTGGAGAATTTATTATATGAGGGAGACTACATGAACCATCGCAACACAAGTCACACACTCACCATCAAAGGACTATGTTCAAACTCGTCTTTAGAAATCGTAAAACAAATTTCATACATCGCATGTCAAGAATTTTCTGATAGTTACAGTTTGCCTAATTGTCAACAACGCTTGTTGTTTAGTATGTTGATAGCATATCTTAAATGTCCTAAAGAGTTTGGTGAATTATTGCATAGCCTTATTAAGGATCGTTTTGAGAAATACTATAATAATAAATTTGCTATTATTACTCAATATAATGATAAACTACTTGAACTTATTGGAAGAAATAGTGAAATTGAGCCTTCATTTAAGAGATTCTACCCAGAAAGCTTTGAATTAGGTGATCAAGAAACAAAAGGTAGCAATGAAGGGACATTATTAGTTTATAACGAATTAGCTAAAATATTCCTTAATACGTATATAAATAAAAGTAGTTTTTCGACGCTAGATTATTCAAAAGCCGTACTAGCTGGACGTATGACTGATGATTTTGTAGAGTATCCCATATTAAAACAGTGTGCGCAATATTTGCACACCGTTGACGCTTATATTGAAAAAGGTATTGAAAAATCCAAACATTCGTTTGACGATAGCGTTACTTGCAAGATTCTACAGCTCTTAAACTGGCGAAACAGATTGGTAAAACTATCACATGAAGTAATATTCACGATGACAGAGACGAGAAAAAGGCAGGTCCTTAGGGAAGATATCGTACCATTGCTGTACATTCATAGCAAATGGGTACACAAGTATTTACTTGAAGAATTATTTAAATTAACGAGTGATGATAATTTAATAAAAGAATTTGAAGATGCTGTAAAAATCATAGAACTAAATCGCGATGAAGACAATTCTCGACTAACAAAGTTGAGTAAAAAATTAAGAAAATTGTCTGGACAACCAAAGCTATATGTGGATGGACGTGAATTTGACTTATGTTCGGCAAGAAGGAAAATTTATAACAAATTTACTCTGAATATGGGTATGCCTTTAAAAAAACAATTACAATTAAACAATATTACTTTGGCAAGAGATAATATTGACATAGATGTTAGTTTTGGTCTGGATGTTCCTAATGGTGATGTATTAGTGTTAGTTCAAGAAAATTTAACAAAACTGGATGAAATGCCTAAAGAATTTAAAACAGTGGCACCAGAGATTAAACTGCTTCCAGTCACTTCATACATTATTCAAAGGATCTTGAAGATGTTACAAACAAACTTTTTTACCATTATAAATGGAATAAATGTTCAAGATCAGATAACAGATACAACACTTTCAGATATTTTATTAAACTTAGTATATATGGGAAAGAACACAAAAGGTTTTCCGCCAGCTCTGTTAAACCTGCTACAGATCGTATGGAAAATACAAGGGAAGGATCAAGAAGTGTTCAATCAAAGGTACATAAGTAAATGAATTAATAAAGACTAAATTTAGATCACAATGAATTGACAAGTTTTTTTAATACAAACTATATAAAAATTGATTACCAATTAAAAATACTTATTAAAGTACATATTGTTTTTATTAAAATGTTAAAAATATGTATTTTTTAGGATATCATCAATTCCATCGAAGTTTTGGGATGAATTTTATAAGTATCTAGTCAACTCACCGGCGTTATATCCGACGCCATTTTTGATTATAAACAAACAGGAATCTGAAGATGAAGAAGATTTACTTGTGAATAGTAAGAGGGTATCAGAAAATCTTCCACTGTTGCCTTATTACATACAGAAGCTAACCGTTACTGAACACGAACAAGGTAAATATTAATATTAACTTGTACTTTTGAATTGAAACTTCATTAGAATCATTGTGATTTGAAACTCGATGAAACGAAAACGCGTCACGACGAAGACAAACATATTCACAAATAGGATTTCACCTGCGAGAGAATGAGATAGATTACAAGTATGCTATCACGTGTCTTTGCGCGTACAACGATGCCTTCGGAAAATGTGTCGTAAACAACGTGGTGTATTGTTTATTCACGTGTATTATTTTGTTGTAGTTGCGCATTAAAATTCGTTGGTTAAATAATTTATTTTAATAATTCTGAAGTTTCAATACTGCCGTGTGTGAATTGCACACACAAACTTTTTTTTTACTATACTAGTAATTTGTCCAGGGTTGAAATAACAACGTCATATCGGAATTACTTTAACACTGTAATTTTGGTTTTGTAACAATTTTTCTAAGTTTAGAAGTCGGTAGTATATATCGGCCATGAACGGCGCAGCCCTGGCTTTGATTTTAAGGTAGGGTAATATCCTTTGTGTCAGTTTTGAGGTTTTAAAATGTGACTAAAAGAAAAAATATTTTTGATAAAATTACTGACCAATAATAATAATAAATATTAGTAAATAAATACATACACCTTACAGTCACACACATAGCCCTGACCCCACTGTAAGATACGAGTCTTGTGTCGTGGGTATCAGGACCTACGATAGACTTTCGGTCTCACAACACCCAGTCTCGACACAAATATTTGTGGATTACATAAACATTTGTGTCAGTGCGGGGATCGAACCGGCGCGGCGTCTCGTTTCGCAGCCGACTACTCGCTCGCTACGCCACGGAGGCTGTCATAATTAAGTACAATATTTATTTTCAGATACGCAATACCTATTGGCGTATGAAACAATATCTATAGAGGAAAGAGCCGAGTATTCTATGCAATTAGGAACGATTTTGAATATTTTATGGAAGAATATTGCCACATTGGATACAGCTGCAAACTGCAAACTGTAAGTACCAAGACGATTTGGGCATTTAGTTCGGCTGTAGGTTGGTACTCGGTAGGGTGTACAACGGTCGTTGAGCTTGCTGGAGGGCGGATAGATGTTCATAGGAACACCTTACACTGCATTCAAAATTATTTTTAATTTTTTTCTTTGCAGCCAATCAGATGCAGCGTTTGAAATCCAAAAATTTGAGCAGCTCATGCTTTATTTACATTCAATTCTTGATCCATCAAAGGAAAGCAAAGATTTTTCGGTCGAAGCGACAACTGCTAAATTACAAGAATATTTAAAAGACAATCTAACCGTAAGCATGCTTCTGAAAACAACGGCATATCAAGAACTGAAAAACTCACAGAATGATAAAATTAAAACAAAATTATTGACATTACATCTCTCGCTGTTGACTAGTGTGTTATCGATAGTATTTTTAGCTGAAATAAATCCAGTAGATCACGTTGAAAAGTATCGACTCAAACTACAATACATTGAAGAGGATGTGAAAATGTTTGACGCTTTACTGAGTACATATTACATGTCTGGTTTAGTAACAGGCTCTCTGACGAACTCTAAAGAGATTCAAAGACCTTCCCAAGTGCCTGTGAATGAATTTGGCATTAAAGAAATTAAAGATAACTTAAGAATAGTACATCCACACTGCGGTCATATATTGGAATTAAAACAGTTGACTGCAGATAGAGTTAGCAAGTATGCTCTGGGCAATACATTCAGACCTCTTGAGCCATCGTATGGCAGTTTTGTTAAGGTAAGACCTTATACTCATAATGTCGATATTTTTGTGCTTTTAGGTGACACACAATAGTTTAATGCCTGTTCTGAATATACGATATTAGGTTGGATCGCATAAATAAGCCAATCAGAATACAGTTTGAAGGTCACGCCTAAAAATGACAGTCTATTTTATCGATTTAGGGATCGATCTGGATATATATCTAAGGTCGTTTATTCAAAATGGCCGTAAGTTGATTGGTGTTCACTGTTTAGGGTTATAATTTATAAAGTGTCTATATTATTATTTAATATGAATACTTCATAAATTATAACCCACAAGTATAGTTGATAGTAGTCGATAGACAGCTTACTTGAGATACATCATAATTATACAAGTTTAAGATTAAGAAAAAGGCATTAATTAAGTAGTAACAAATTCCACAGATCCTAAAAAATATATGAATGATGATTTCTTTTCAACAAATCTTATTTTTTCAGGATTGCAAACATTTTGCAAAATCCGTCCTATCACCACAAACTTTGAAAGGAATCACCGCAAACCTTATCGGTATTTGTTATAAACTATACGAGCATCTACAAGCGAACAAGACGGATAAGGGTTTGACAGAAAACGCACGCACCGTAGTAAAAGAAACTTCGTCGTGGCTTTATTCGGTCAATGCATTTTATAAGAAACTAGAGAGTACATATTCCGACGCCTTTCCAGACCTTGCCAAACCATTACAAACTGCTATATCACAAGTAGTTTATTCAGTAACCTCTATTAAAGATTTAGTGATTGAAATATCACAGAAGAAAGAACACGGGTTCATACTGAATAAGGCTGTGACAGATTTGATGGTATACCCTAATGAGTTAAGAGTGAGGTGTGACAAAGAGGAGCATTTGAATAGGTTCCTACACTCGGATTTCGTGGCGTTGTTGAATAAAAATGTATTGGTCAATGACGATTTCAATACGGCCGAGCAACAGTTTATCGAGTAAGTCATGAATAGATTTTCTTTTGTATCCTTAAATGTAGGTTGATTATATTTACGAAATGAAACTTGCTATTCTATAAGAATCAAGAACGATACTTTCGCATACTCGCCTAGAAGAGATTTAAAATGATGCGTTAAATCGACTATAACTGCACATCGTTTGTTTGTTACCAAACTTTTTGTCCTTTATAAAAGTATTCAGCTAAAATTAATATTATAATTAATGATTGTTACATACAATGTGTATATTAATTGTTAATTATCGCTTGCTTTAACGGTGAAAGAAACATCGTGAGGAAGTGAAGTCTGCCAACCCGCATTAGGCCAGCGTGGTGGACTAAGGACCGCTTATTCAGTAGAGCAGGCCCGTGCCCAGCAGTGGGAAGTATATAATACAGGGCTAGTAAAAAAAAATGATTATATTTCGCCATAAACATTGACAATATGTAATAGATATTTTTTATATTTACGTGTGAATAACCCTATTACGAATACTAAGCCTAATAAATCTTCCACCCCTTCCTAATCCCTATCGATCTTCTTAACGTTTTTATGTTATGGGCGGTACAGTTGTCATTACCATTAGGTCAATCGATTGCTTTGCCTAGTATGGTGCGAAAAAAAAATAGTTTCTTTTATGATATACATAATTACCTGTTTTAGAGTACTAAAAATGAATCTATTGGAGTTGAGGATGCATTGTACGGCGGTGGATAGGATAGACAAGATGTCCGCTGACGCTATAGTGACCATGCTCAACGCTATCGTGAAGGCGTGGGAGTTGCAACAACGGGAAATAGAAAAGCAAAAGCAAGACGATGAAGCACTATATGTTACCAAGTAAGTGTGTTCGATAAACGCATAACAATTATTTATTGTTGTAGTATAATAAGTTTTAAAACTGTTAATTATCGACTCTTTTTCTTTCTGCCTGGCGTTATCCCGACTGTTTGGTCTGACTTTCTGCTAAGACGCCTCCGCTGAATTATTGAAAGCATTTGAAAGAAATTGAAAATAACTTATGTGTCTGTAAAAATATTGGATTAGTATTTGTTTAATATTTACCTATTAGTATATAACGCGAACCTTATCTATATCGCGGGCTGTTACAAAAAAGGAATGTCAAATGAAAAAAATATACGTTAATCAGATCGAAATGACCACATAACCAAAGCTAATATTTAATTTTGTTTAGATCCAAATGCGAGGACGAAGATGAAGAAGCAATTGCTTATGAGGAAATCCTTGAAATGTTCCCGTCATACTCGGAACGAGATTTCGGCGATTTCAAACCACCCACATTGGAACAGAAGATAACGAAACATCCGAGACTGGATCAAAAAAGTAAACCGAAACAATTCATATCGTCGGAAGACGTTTCGTTAGTTTACAAATGGCATTCAAGTTTTGTGCGAAATATAACCGAAGCCGAGTGGTTACCCAGCCGAAAGAAGTTGGTCGGTAATGATATAATTAGCGCGTTCTTACAGAGATATCCTATATTTAGTAGGATTATACAGAACGCTTGGGAAGCGCTTGATGCTGAGCTTGAAGGCACGATATCTCCAAGTTTGTTGGTGCTTGTTTCGCAGATTAAGGAAAAAGTCGATGGTCAAGGTAAATATTGCACTTTTGTTGTAAATATTATTGTCGGTATCAGAATTTGTATTCATTAATACCAAAGAAATATAGTTTTACCTGTTAACCAGTTAAGGTACGTGTTCAACGTGGCCGCTTTTAGGAAATGATTTACTTCTCATTCAAATAATAAATATATCCAACAATCACATACTCCTAACCCCGATCTATGATATAATAACCTGCGCCGTCGGTATCAGGAACTACGAGGAACTTCACCAAAACATCCAATTGCCAAACAAATATTTCTGGATCATATAAATATTTGTCTTAGTGGGGGGGTGGTTCCACAGTCTCCGCAAAAAGTGGGACCTGCGACAGGACAAGCGGATGACCGATGCAGGCACAGTGATACAAATATGTACCCTTATACCCGCCCCAATCAACCATCAAGTCATGTCGCAAGCCCCTCAGAAGAACTGGATATACACTGGCTGATCCTGGAACGCGATCCACACAAGGCGTGTGGATCACTATGGCAGGTGTCATCACCATGTGTACGGTAATCGCTATCTGGTTGGATATGAATATCCTACCACCAGCTACTTGCCGCCTACGCCACGGAGGCTATAAAAAATGATATTCATTTCACCGTGTTGTGTACTGTGCTGAAAGACACTAATTTACAGATTCCAGTAACAACAAAGTGGACTTCTATCATTCACCATGGATTTCTGAGACTAAACAGTGTCTACCACTATTACATAGGGTGAAAGAAAGCACTAATGAGTTGTTAGACCAGTGGCCGGATTTCCCTACGCTTAAAGAGGTATGAAATATATTTTAAATAATTTATTATAAAAAAGATATAATTTGTTGCCAGTAAAATAATAAATATACCATTTGTCTACAAGTCTGAAGGGATGTGGTGAGTTCATATTATTTGTGTCCTATCATGTGATAGATAATGAGCCTATAATCATATCGAGACCAGTGTGTTAGTTTTGAAAATGGGAGATGAACAACTCATCGACATTTTAAGGCGTTATATAATACTATTTCTAATATTCATGAAGTGGATATCGTGATGCATTATAGCTATACTGATGGTATGGCGCTGATTGCGTGATCTATTGCGTTATCTACTATCTCTAATATACCTACTTTTCACAAAACAACATTTCCTTTGTAGATAATCATAATAGTAAACAGAATATTGGGTTTCCCCGTGACTAGTCCGGTATCTCGGTTCCTGACTGGTTTGGAACTGTTGAGGGACAAAATTGAGGAGTGGAATAGGAATGCGCATAAGGGAAACAATCTTATCGACATATCTTTAGAAGTCGGACAGCAAATCATCAATTGGAGAAAACTCGAAATGGGACATTGGAAAGAGTGTCTCAGTAACTTGTATTACAGGTATGTAACATTAAACACCTATATTACAGTGTGCACTTGAATTTTTACCGCCCTAGACTGTACTATTCAGCTAATTTGGAAAATAAATAATATGTGCGATTTTCCATGTATAGTAGGTATAGTGTTTTTTTTGTATTTTATTGTGTTATATTTTATTTTAAGGGATTTTTTTGGACATTGTGGAGTAAAGCTTAGTCGACACTAAGAATAGTGTCGACCAACGATAAACAATGTATCCATCGTTGGTCGGCAAGATCATGCCGGCCTGCCAAAGGGCCATGGGGGAGGGGAAGGAAAAAGGATGGGAAAAGGGTTAGGATCAGGGGGCAAGCCACCTGGGGAAATCCGGATATACACTGGCTGAGCCTGGAACGCGACCCACACAAGGTGGGCCACTATGGCAGGTTTTAGCACCAGTGTACGGTGGTCGCTATCCGGTCGGATACAAGTAGTGATGTTCATGTACAAAAAATATCGATATTTTTTCCGATATAATATATCGAAATATTGTATCGATATTTAGCGATATATCGGTCAAAAATATCGATATTTTCGATATATCGAATTGTAGGAAGGTAAAGACTTTATTAGAAAATGATTGACAAAAATAATATCGAATTCTGGTATTTGACGTTGTTTTTTTTTTTTAGCTACATCCGATAGATTTTCTATTTTCCGATATCCTTATTTCGATATATCGGATAAAATATATCGACTTCCATGATTCGATAATATCGCATTGATTCGATATATCGGATAAAATATATCGATATTATATATCGACTTCAATGATTCGATAATATCGCATTGATTCGATATATCAAATAAATGTATCGATATTTTATCACATATCGATACATATCGAGCACCCCTAGATATAAGTATCCTCCCACCAGCTCTAAGCAAATTAATCGATTTTATAATTGTCGATAATTTTCTCATAAAAACTTTTTACCCATTCCATAGTATTTTTTTCTTTATTTCAAGCTGATTTAACTAGGGCAGTATTAAATAAAAAATAAGGATAGCCTAAAACTAAACTGTTGATTTTGTGTATTTAAATAAGCAAACACTTAGTTTCGGTTATCGAGGTCCAAAGTAGGTAATCTAAAATTTGTTTTTGCAGAAAGCAATCCGAGGCCCACAAATACTGGTTCTATTTATACGCAGTCATCAATACATACTTAGACACCGGATCTGCCGAGTCTGTTCCGGCTGAACGAGTTATATCTGTCCTGAGAGATTTCATGGAAAAATCCAACTTGGCCGAGTACGAAGTGCGACTTGATATGATCTACGTGTATCACTGTCATCTGGTGCATCTGGAGCCGAGTGTTAGACGAGGTAAAAACAAAAAAAAATATGTTCATTATCGTTGGCTCTACCGGTGAAGGAGACATCGTGTGGAGTATACCTGAGAATCCTCATTTAAGAACTTCCAAGGTGTGTGAAATTTACCTATCCGCATTGGCCAGTGTGGTGGTGTTTTGTAATCATTAGTAAAGTTTATAATTTAGATTAGCATAATCATCCCTGCCCTCATCCCTGAGCATGACCAGAAAATGTATATTTTTAAATATAACTAGATTTTTCTCTTTTTTTCTAATTGATATAATAACTTTGGATTAGTGTTGCCTTAGTGGTGATTTTCCTGAAATGGCGCCATATATTCAGGGAAGTTTAATTGTCAATATATTATAATTTTTAAGCCCGTCATTGTCACGACGAACTCTTTATCTATGTATATAAAAATTTCGTGTCATGTTGTTTGTCCGCGATGAACTCCTAATAATCATATTATAATTTAATACCTGTTTGATTTCCACAAAATATTCCGTTTTTTGTACAGATGAGCTTCTGTCAATATTATGGAACACGTACAACTATTATTCACAATTTAGCGCACAAGTCGCCGCGCAAATAAAGGAGAAACGAGCTCCCATTGAGAAGAAACTACGCGATTTTGTCAAAATCTGCTCGTGGGACAGAGATCTCAGTTACTGGAGTGTTAAGGATACCGTAGAGAAGGCTCATAAAGCGTTGCATAAACACACTAAAGAGTTTGAGGTTGGTAACCTTTTACGAATCTTTATTACCAAGAATCATTCATACTTGTGTTATTAAAACAAATAAAGGTAAAAAGTAATTGTTAAAACTGATTACATATGTCGATAGCTTCGTTATTGATAAACTGCGCAATATCGATATATTTTTTCATTTATTTTTAATAAAGATATTTTTTTTATTATATACTAGATGACCCGGTGAACTTCGTATCACCTACATATATTTGTGTAAAATGTGGTCAAAACTTAATAAAAAATTTTCATTTACATTAAATGCAATTAAGTGAGGTACTGCACCATTGTACGTGAGGTAGCTCGTCGCACATTTAATTGACTTCGACAACCTAAGTTAGGTCGTCTTCCACCTCCCCCCGGTGGGACAGTCCTGTCCCTGTCCTGTCCCTGTTCTGTCCCTGTACTGTCCCTGTCCTGTCCTGTCCTGTCCCTGTTCTGTCCCTGTACTGTCCCTATCCTGTCCTGTCCCTGTCCCTGTTCCTGTCCCTGTCTATGTCCCTGTCCCTGTCCCTGTCCCTGTCCCTGTCCCTGTCCCTGTCCCTGTCCCTGTCCCTGTCCCTGTCCCTGTCCCTGTCCCTGTCCCTGTCCCTGTCCCTGTCCCTGTCCCTGTCCTGTCCTGTCCTGTCCTGTCCTGTCCCTGTCCCTGTCCCTGTCCCTGTCCCTGTCCTGTCCCTGTCCCTTTCCTGTCCTATCCCTGTCCTGTCTAGTATAGCGTGGCGACCCGTCATCACGGCAAGCTTCAGAACGCCAACAATCCGGTTTATACCTGCGCTTATAGATGTTTCACATCAAAAAGACATCAAGTGTTTCATACCCAGGAACAGTTTGTATTGGAAAATTAAGTTGTCTTTTTTAGTGTGTGAAATAATAATTTAAAATTCGTTTAAATGATTATTATTTAAATTGTAGAATGTACTGAAGGAGAGCGTGCTAAGCTGCTTTGTGGATAGTGCGAGTGAAGTAAATACCGAGCACGTAGGCCTCTGGGACCGACCCAAGCGTGCCTCCACCGCCGCCCCAGCAGGCGGCGCGTACATGATCGACCCGCAGAACCATGTGGTGCTGGCCAGGAATATCAAGGTAACACACATAAATGTCGTCCAGCCCAAAATCCCCTCCCCTTCCCAATCCCTAATTATCCCCTTCCTTTAAGGTCGGCAACGTGCCCATGATTCTTCTGGTGGTGGGCGTACATGGGCGGTGAAGATCACTTACCATCAGGTGACCCACTTGTTCGTTTGCCGGCTTATGGTATAAAAAAAAGTGTGCGTTCGGGACGCTCGACAAAAGTGATAACTTAAACTAATGTGGGTTGAAGTGAGAGCGGAAGAAGCCTGCCTACTACTACCGTATCCGTGAGAGGAAGGGAAGCCAGACAAAGTGGCGCCTTAACGCGTTACGTTACGAAGTCCGGTCAAAGTCGTGTCAAAGTCGTGTCAATGTTGTGTCAAAGTAGTGTCAAAGTCGTGTCAAAGGCGTGTCAAAGTCGTGTCAAAGTCGTGTCAAAGTCGTGTCAAAGTCGCGTCAAAGTCGCGTCAAAGTCCTGTCAAAGTCCTGTCCAAGCCGACTGGTCACTGTGTGACTCCACCTGGTACTTAGAAATTATCAATGTTCCAGGGAGGTCGGCTAACGCTGGCTGGTCAATGGACCGCTCGCGTTACGGAACGTTTCGGTTCACCCTCCCATAAGAAGTTATCACTTCAATAAAATGTCACGACTATTCTCCAAGAGGTAGACAGTGTTACAATGCGTCCACCAACACATGGTCAATCCGTTGTTTTTTCCATTTATCTGACGATGATCGGCTCATGTCGATCGTAACTCGCCTGATATGTTCTGTAGACATTACCTAGATTTTTTTATGACAAAATACCGTATGACACTGCACTACGCTCGTCACTCCGAACATATGTTAATTTCCTACGACTACGACGAAAGACCTACCACCTAGTAATTACCAAAAATAAACGAACCCTATAGAGTCTTACCATCATATCATCTCTAAGTAATAGGTTAATTATAGATCGACAATTTGACGGCCTCCTTTGCAAAGCGGGCGAGTAGCCGGCTGTGAAGCGAGAGGCCGCGGGTTCGATCCCCGCACCGAGGCAAATGTTTCTGTGATCCACAAATATTTGTTTCGGGGTCTATGTGTTGTGAGACCGAAAGTCTCTCGTAGTTCCTGATACCCCCGCCATAAGACTCGTATCTTACTGTGGGGTGAGGACTATGTGTGTGACTGTTGGGTGTATTTATTTATTTAAGTATTTCATAAATTTTCTGAAGAACTATTATGTGACTATTTTCTGAGGCCATATTAATAAGAACTGAATTAATTTTATTAAGTTGTAGTATAAGTAATTAGATTCAAATGAAATTGTTTATTTACAGAAATATTTAGATAAGGCCGAGCAACCATGCCAGTATATAACAGACGGCAGTCTACTGTCCAAAGTTTCCAGCTTGTTGAACAAAGCGAAGACGTTGTGTAAAGATACCATCACAAATACATCTTATCCTTCATTAGTTCAAGAGCTAGATGATTTCGTCACCCTTGTTATCGAGACGAGCACACATCTTGGGTCTTTGGAGGTAAGAAACCTTGAAATAATCTATTTCTTTATTTTAGGGAAGCTTATGGTCTAAGATCCCGAGTAACATCGACCTTCACCCATAAACATAAACATATATTTTAGGGTATAAAATGTGTTGCTGAACACATACCAATAGGGTTGCCTCGAAATATAGGATATGTTTTTATTAATATAAAAAAAAGAATGATGACTTCACTGACTTGCTTACCAAAAAAACGAACCTTCAATGAAAAGTATACCTCCACTCCCCGCTAAGCTATCGCTGCTTTTTTCATAATATTTACTATATTATCCGTGAGGCAGAGGTGTACGCAGTACACCCACATTTCGCCGAGCGTATTTCCGTCCCATGATGTGATAGGGGCGAGTCTATCGCCATATCGCGCACAGTTACAGACTTCGGGCTGATACTGAGCATTTCGTTATAAAAAAAAACCAATATCACTTTACCCGACCCGGGGATCGAACCCGAGAAATCAACACAGCGAAACAGTCGAGGATCTATAAAAATAATTTCAGGTTGATGCTGCGCTGCCAAAGGAGAAACAGAAGTCGCAAGCGAAAAACTTTATACAACAAAAACGCAAAGCATTGGCCGACCTTTTCAAATATCTCAGTAAAATGGGACTGAATTATCGCACTGGGCTTGTCATACTGTCAGCGTCTGATAAAGAATTATACGATTTCACACTGCCGCCCGTTGATTTGGGCGCTGCGATGGGATATTTGAAGAGCAGGTAACTTATATGAAATATTTGAAGTGCTTTAATAGCCCGTGATGGTTGCTAGTTTTTTTTTATTTGAATAAATGACAAGACAAGCAAGGCGTTCTCCTAATAATAAGCGCCATGTGGCCTGCCCATCCTATTTAATAAGAGAAAGCGAATTGCCTCATGGCCTACTCCTTTGCCTAATTTTGATTGTCCCCAAATATCAGAATAAGTTATAGTTCGTTTACTAAACGTAATCATGTTTTCATGGGCTGTGTTTATCACGTACCATCTGTACTCCTATACAATCCAATTCCTCGACTTCCAATTGCTTGCCGGCCTATGCTATAAACAAATAATAGTACAAGATCCCGGGGAACATTGACCTTCACCCATCTGTTTACCGGATCAAAATAACATTTTAGGGTATAAAATGTGTTGCTGAACACATACCAATAGGGTTGCCTAAACAAATATGGTCAAGGATATGATTAATAAACATTTAAAAAAAATTTTTTTTTTTATAATTTCCCTGACTTACTTACCAAAAAAATTTAACCTTCAATGAAAAGTGTACAATGTATACTATCTGTAAAAAATAGGTTGCCTACATTTTTCTGGCCACTACTACCTGGTTGCCGTGTGCAAACAGGTAACTAAAAAGTGGTCATTGCGCTCATCTAGCTCCTAGCTTTTGCAGGTAGCATACATTGTAGGTTTTCATTGAAGGTTCATTTATTTGGTGAGCAAGTCAGTGAAATAATATGTTCTTTTTTTTTTTTTAAATTGGCAAAACCTATCCTTGACCATATTTTTTTAGTCAACCCTATTTGTATGTGTTCAGCAACACCTTTTATACCCTAACATGTTATTTTGATCCGGTAAACAGATGGGTGAAGGTCAATGTTCCGCGGGATCTTAGACCATAATGTCACATAAAGCCAGAAGAAAATTTGTTTGTTCTACTTGATACTATTATCTGTAATAATAATGTTTTATTGAAGTGATAACTTCTTATGGGAAGGTAAACCGCTTCGTAACGTAACGCGTTACGGCACCACTCTGTCTGACTTCCCTTTCTCTCACGCATACGGCAGCAGTAGGCAGGCTCCTCCTCTCTCACTTTAACCCACATGAGTTTAAGTTATCATTTCTGTCGAGCATCCCGAGATTATTTTTAAAAGTAACAATAACACCGATGCCTGCAGACGCTGCGACGCTACTCTTGGTCTGCTATGGAGAGGATGTGAGACATATTTCCAAAAGAACATCGCTCGACACAGACTACTTACGGCGGCATTGCAGACGCCGCACCAGGATCTAGGCATGCAGAACATTGAACGGTGTAAAGGATTCGCTGCTCAGTTGTTGGTAAGATTATTCTAGATGTTTTTTATGATCTTGTTATGTCCCTATGCTAAGCAAAACTCGCCCTAGTCTATTGTTCTTTAATTCATTCCTATCGAGGATCTTATTTTATACCATTTTTTTGCTTCACACCAAATATATCGTTTAAAAATTTGTTGTCGTGGTTAGTCCATATTCTGTTATTTCGTTCGTTAACTAAATAAGTTTTCTTTCAATAAATAATACGTTTCACGTTCTATACTAATTTGGTATATTGTGTGATAATCGAACATTACGGTTTTTTTTTACAGAACTTAACAAACAAACAGAAAAGGTCAATTTCAAAATACTCCCGGTTACTCTCTGATTTACGCACAGTTGCAACTAATCTCACAAACGCATTAGACATTGACGCTGATACAACAAATTTATCGACATTGGGACAAAAGATCGAGATTTTCGTTGAATTTTACGCAAATACTAGCATATTACTCGAACAATTCAACATGGTATTGAAATCTTGCCCAGAAAAAGACATTGGCGCGGATTTCGAGCCTAATTTTGACTCTGTACTATCGGATTCCAAAATCGTACATTGCTACAAAAACAGTGATGAATGGCGCGATCTCAATAAGAAAGTTAAAGCTCTGATCTCAAATATAACTAAGCAGAAGAACAATCTTCACAAAGTTGCCAGTACAACACCAAAACAAATTGGCCAACTCATTGGCGAACTGCCGTTAGCTTCACAAAGTCATATAGACGTTGCTAATGACTGTGAAAGTAACTTAGAAAGCATGATTGAAGATGTGGATTCTCTCTTAGAAGAATATCAGTTTAGCCTTAAGTTTTCGATATGCGATTATGTGCCACAGCATCCAATTTTAAGAAGCTTAGTAGAGCTATCCCAGTATTTGAAAGATACAAAAATACAACTTGGAATGTTAAACAAAGATGTTGACGTCGCCATGGAATCCATTACAAGTAATGATCTAATCAATCAGACTGAAGATTTGATTGCCACCATGCTATTGATAGTACAATCTGTATACAAGAGACATTTACCTAACAATGAAAATATTGAAGTCATCAATGCCATTGATGAGATCATTAGCCAAGACAAATCTGAAGAGTCTAAAGACATTCTTGAGGATAAACATCTTAAGGACCGCCTGCATGATAAACTATCTAACGATTCGAAAATGCTTCAGCTAGAGGCTTTGATAAAGAAAACTTATAATGTTTTAGTAAACTATGTTCAATATCTAGCGAAACAAAGCAAGGACGTTGAAGACGTAAAAAATGTAGTGACGAGATCAATTCCTATTTTGGAGCAAACTGTATTGTTTGTTCAATATTTTATATCCCAAAAAGTTGCAGTTCACAGAGTATCTTGCAAAATGCTGTCAGTTTTATTAAAAATATTCTCTGATTTAGCTTCGAAAGGGTAAGTTATATTTTCTTACTATACCTCCACCACATGTATAACCGTGTGTATAACAAGGCGATTGGCTTGAATGATGGTAAACGCCACGCTTACCTATAGCAGTAACATCGCCACCCAACTGTATACTGACACACTGATATCGTGACCCTGAGATATAAGATGTTAAGTCATATAATGCCTAGTAATTTCACCTGTTTCAATATTCTTCAAACCCAATCACAACAGTGCTGGTATACATACTGATTAACTCTCACATACCAGAGACTGCTTTTTAATAGAAGCTAAAAATACATTGAATCTATATTTTTTTAAGTAACCCTAAATAATACACGGTGATCATTTTAGTTTTTGTAAGCCGTCTGATCTGGACATGGAAGAGGGTGAAGGTGAAGGAGGACCAGGGAAGTTATCTGGTGGCACAGGACTCGGAGAAGGGGAGGGAAAGAAAGATGTATCTGAGAGAATTGAAAACCAGGTAATGTAGTAAAGTTTACAAAGAAGTACTGACTGAAGTTCTTATTTCGTTAGATTTTCAAAAATATTAGTTTCGAGAGTTGGAACAAAATGGAAACATGAAATATTTCAAATTATTACAGTAGAAATAATTACACAGTTATAGTTTTAAACTTTACCTTGTGTTATGATAAAAAAGAACAATTTGTTGAAAAAGTAGTTATTTATGAATCCCTTATGAATACTACAGGATCAACTAGACGACGCTCATCGCCCTGGAGAAGAGAAAAAAGAAGAAGATAGGGATTGTAAAGAAGAAGAGAAAGGAATTAACATGACCGATGACTTCGATTCGCATTTACAAGATGTAGAAAAGAAAGGTAAGGTGCTTCATACATAAGCATCATAATTATCTGTTGATTTCTTTTATTTTGAATAGTGTTATCGTTTACTTGTGGTTTACATACGGAAGAATATGTAATGAAGCCTAATTACCTTATCTAACTAGATAAGGTACAGTTAGAGCAAAACATGAAGACAGTTTAGTCTTCTTCTTCCTTGTTACACTCTTGGCAGAGTGGTTGTGATTTTGGGTTCTGGGTTGATGGCAGGCTAAATAATTTGTCGCTTATCCAGTTTGCTTACCCATTGGATAATCTCAGACAATAGGACAGTATATTTAATAGTCATAAAGCGCCTAAATAAATATTTTAGAAGGGGATGATTCTGAACAAGAGGACGATGAAGATGACGCAGATAAACAAATGGGCGATACAGATAATGCGGCTGAAAGGTTGGTCATATTTTATTCTTAACTTTATATTAATTTATCGAATTCTATTTTTAATTAATTTATATCACGTGTGTTTTACAATTGTGAATGAACCATGACATCTTGTATTGGCCTCAAGTAATTGTTACTATTTGTTTAATAGTAACATATAACACGACTTAATTATATAATATTCTAAACAGACTTGATCAACAAATCTGGGGATCAGAAGATGAAGAAGATATCGACGAAAGTAACGAAGGTAAGAAAGATAAAGAAGAAAAAGGCAAAGGCGAGAGCACTGGAGAGAAAGAGCTAGGTGCCAAAGAAGAAGAACAAGGAACTGACGACGGCACCGAAGGGAAAGATAAAAAGAAGAAGAAAGATATCAATGAATTTAACGAACCTGAAGTCGATGACGATCATGTAAGTACATTTTTTTAATTCGAATTATTGCTCTGTATTAATTAGTAAAATACGTCTACACAGTGCGTGGTTATAAGAATAATACAAGATACATATTGCTGATCAGAGGTTATGTTAATTAATAATAGACAAGATATATATATATATATATATATATATATATATATATATATATATTGTCCTCCTTTCGGCCATTGTTGATCAGGCTGAAATCCGCATTAATTGTTGATCCACCTTTACCCGCCTTTTACTTAGGAAGTTTTGAGTTTATCGTGCTAATTCTGCTATATATTAATTCTCCTCCTTACGACGCTATGCTTAAGTGTGCCGTAAAGTCTTTAGCTTGTCAACGACTGACACGATAATTGTTGATCTTTTAACCGTCTTTTTTTTTACACTGGGGATACTTTTGTTGATCTATATAAAATTCGGTTGATCAACATTTGCCACGGATACTTGGTATTTGAGTATTGCGGCGGCAGAGCGGCAACGTTGCAAAAACGAAACGGAAGTATTATTTTAAGTGAGATAGATAGTGCACCCGCGACGTTGCGAGCCCTAAGTAAGTTGATCTAGCCTAGCTGTGAGCTCAGTCAGAATTTCAGTTGGATGACGTGTTTTTAACACGCTTTTATTAGCTTCAGACGTATGTTAGTATGTAATGAAATTTTTTAACGGTTTTGACCTCTTTTAAAACGGCGGATTAAATCGTTTTTTTTTATTACCTTGATAGGCAGACGAGCAAGCGGCCCGCCTGATGGTAAGCGGTCACCGCCGCTCATGGACATCGGCAATGCCAGGGGCACAGCCAAGCCGCTGCCTACCGTTGAAGGAGTACTCTTTTTAAGCCTCGTTTAAAGAAGGACATGTCACAGCGCTCGGGAAATACCGAGGCAGGGAGTTCATTCCAGAGCTTACACGTGCGTGGGATAAATGAACGCTGGAAACGTACGGTACAAGACCGTAATGTTTCCAGGTGGTATGGATGAACTCTACTACGGTGTCGGGTGGTGCGATGGTAGAATGGTGACGTTGGCACCATCTTAAACAGTTCCTCAGAGCACTCCCCATGGAACAGCCGATAGAACACGCAGAGAGAACCGACGTCTGTCCGCAGTCCTAACGGTTCCGGGTTATCCGTGAGATCAGGATCATCGATGATTCGAATAGCTCGTCTTTGCAAGGAGTCAAGTGGGTTAAGTAGGTATTTGGGGTCTCCTGCCCAGAGGAGCAGTACTCCACGTGGGGCCGTACTTGAGCTTTATAGAGCATCAATCTGTGGCCCGGCGTGAAGTACCGCCCCGCTCTGTTCAGGATACCCAGCTTTTTACTAGCCAATTTGGCTTTGTCCTCCAAATGACTCCTGAACTGGACTGTGCTCGAGATTTCGACGCCGAGAATCCCAATACTCACGGAAACCCGAAGAGGTACTCCTTGGAACTGAGGCGCTATGACAAATGGGTCCTTCTTCGCAGTGAACGCGCAAACTTGTGTCTTCGTGGGGTTGAACTGAACTAAGTTCATTTTACCCCATTTGGAGGCCCGCCCCAGAGAGCTCTCGATTTCAGACACATGTTGAGATCGTCTGATGATTTGGCATACTTTTGTTGGTGGTAGGATATTCATATCCGCCCGGATAGCGACCACCGTACACATGGTGTTAAATCCTGCCTTAATGATCCACACGCCTTATGTGGATCGCGTTCCAGCATCAGCTAGTGTATATCCGTTTCTCCCGAGGGGCTTGCGACATGAACAAAACAATGTATTTTATTGTAAAAAAAAAGGGGTCAGCGTTAATTATCATGAGCCGTAAAGCATGTCCTTCAACAAGGACACGCATCCTAACGCTCATGCAGAAAGCCGGAGATCCACGTTTACAGGTTGTCGGGGAGCCCATATTCCGGAAGCTTGGAGAGAAGACCATGGCTTACGGCGAGAGCCTCGCCATGCTTTTCAAGTGCCTCCCCCAGCGATATAGCACGTACCCTAGAAGATTACATGCCTTGGTGGCTTGGTTAAACGCCGCTTCGTGAGAACTTATGTAGGTCTCCTTCATCCACTTAAACCACTCGCGATACGTAGTCTGTTTCTCACTAACAGCGTCTGCGTAGTCGCGATTGAACCAGGTGCGTCCGCCACCACCACCAACTACTTCCGAGGAAGGAATGTTATATTCAATTCCTAACCAGATCTCGTCGGTAATAACATCGGCACTCACAGAAGGATCGTTGCCCTTGAAGTAGCGCTGCTCCCAAGAGATGAATGCAAAATACTCTCGCATACCATCCCAATCTGCCGCCGAATAGTGCCAGGTTCAGTGCCGGAGCTTTACAGGCGATGGGGCACGAGGCACTGCGGATCCCGGCAGACGCCACCAACCAGGCAATGGTAGGAGGTACCTAATGGGGCGCCCACCGTCACATAGTACCCGGCTGGATGACTCATCAGCAGAAGGTCCAGCAATGAAGGCCTGTGACTCGCCACATCTGGGATTCTCGTGGGCTGATTCACCAGTTGCGACAAGTCGGTGAGTCTTGGAGAAGCCTAACCACAGCTCGTTGTGCGCGTTGAAGTCTCCCAAGACCATCAGATGCGCTATTGGACACTGCTCCTGCGCATTGTCTGTCGCCTGGCTGATGTAGTTAAACAGCCGAGTTGTCTCGTCATCCCCGTCATAATAAACAGGTAGGTAATTAAGTATACTTAGTTAAATGTACCTACAAATTATCCTGTCCCTCTTGAAGTAGGGCAACTTCTAAAAATTTTAACTTTAAATCACTCTCCTGTAAAGTTTACTCAATGTCTTTTAAATATTTTTGCCTTTTAAGCATCAATATCTATGACATTTATCAAACTAAATTAGTATCTTAATTAACAAACAAAACAACATGATTTCTTATCTTCAATAAACTTTTCTCATTTCATCAAGTGCAATAATCTATGCCTATCACAATATTAATATAACTGCGCATAATAGAATACAACCAATCGTAGAAAAGGTAGCCTCTGATTGGCACATTTGAATCTGATCAACAATTGATGGAGCGGAATTGTATAAAAACTACTGTGTATAGTTCGTATTTTTGCCATTAGAGGGCCAGCAATTGTTGATCTGATCGGAGCCACATTTGTATGCCGAATCCTACATTAGATCAACAAAAGCTGTTCTGATCAACAATCGCTAACGGATCAACAATTAACTGGTGCCACAACCCGTGTGATCAACATTTGCCGAGTGGAGATATCTATATATATATATATATATAATAGCGCTATCATTTCTAGATATGAAGCCTATTACAGTTACAATTCTTGAAGAAGCAAGAAACAGTACGAAGAAGTGGCTCTTATTTTCTACTTTTATATGACAATTTAACAACTGTGTTAGTAACAGTAACTAGCAGTTGTTTAGCAAATAGGGTAAATAGTATACTAAGATACAACAAGAGTTTGAAAATGCAATTGTATTGTAGGTGGATCCGTACCATGGCAATCAGCAACAACTCCCTGAACCAGAAGACTTCGAGATGCCAGATAACATGAATATGGATGGAGAGGAAGGCGCCGATGATAATGTGAGTAAAAGAGTGTGATTATACACAGGACTTCAATTGAATAATAAAAATACATATTTTATTAGTATACTTGTTATAAAAGAGATTTTAGAGCTTTATAAAATGTTGCATTTTATAAAACTTGCCTGAAAACTAACCTGAAATGACATATTGACCCTATTGACATATTTTTTAAATCTTCAAACCATAATCAATACAATAATAAACAACCATAACAACAACAACCAATAATCAAAACATATTTTGATGCCCATTTTGGCTCTTTGAAGGAAGGTGAAACAGAGACAGAAAACCCATTTGATATTGACGTCATGAAGGACAACATACCTGAGGAGCCAGAAGACAAAGGTGAAGATGAAGGAAAAGAAGAAAATAAACATGGCATGGAAGTATCCAGTGATGAAGAAGGTGATGATGATAGGAAAGACGATGGAAATGAGGGTCAGGATGCAGATGAGGTTAGTTTAGTTTTACGAACGTATAAATAAAAATACATCCAAATAAAAATCTCAATATAGCCGTTTGATAAGATTTAGTAAGGATCTTGAAGTATAAAATGTAGTTCAAATAAGAAGTTTTAATTTAATAAACCATTCCCCACGTAGATACTTATTTGTGCTAACAATACATCTTGAATTAAACTTCTATTAATTTTCAGGGTAAGTCACAAGACCCAGAACCTGACAAAGAAGAGGGCGATAGTGAAATTGACAATGAGACTGATGTTCAAGATATGCCTGATGATACAGAGACTCCAAATGATCCCGAAGTACCTGACACAGAAGAATTACCGAAAAATCCAGAAAAAATCAACGACGATGATGATTTAGAAGAGAAAGGTCAAGAAGCTAATCCGCAAGCTAACCCGTCAACAAATGATCCAACTGCAGAGGATAAAGCTGAGAATGCAGAAATGGATAGAGGTACTGATGATAACGTTGATACTAATGCTGAACAAATGAAGGATGAAGATGCCGCGCCGTTTGTAAGTATTTAATCCGACTTATATATCTGGTAAAGGTCAATATGTATATGTAGCGATTTTTATAATATAGTTAAGTGTCATAGTTTTATTATTACTAATTATATTTTTTATGAAGCCAGTATACGTGACTCCGATAAAATTGAGAACTCGTGTTCTCTTATTGTACAATAAATCCATCATACAATATACATACTACGACTATACGATTCAAACTAATAAGAGTTTTGGTCATGTGACAATTTAGCTAAAATTATAAGTTAATTAAAACTTCCATAGCTTTTGTATATTTTCAAGTGCCAGTTGACAGGGCTAATTTCGTATTCTTATGTAGATCCATAGTAGATAAATACGCTTCAACTTATTTAATTCTAAACATCGCCTTGACAGGAACAAAGTCAAGAACAAGTGGGTGAAGAAAAGCGATCAGTTGGTCGTTCAGAATTAGATAAGAGTGACAAAGGTCATAAGGGTGACAAACAAGCCGCTAAAAAAACTGAACGAACGCAAGAAGAGAGGAAACGACACGAGAACAAACCTGGACAGACTGATCAGGAAAGGACACTCGGTAACTATCCAAATAATATTCGAACCTATTTATTCGTTAACGCTTATTAAATAATTTAAGGTTTTTATTATACAGAAAAAACTGACAATTACTAAAATACTGCTTTTATTATTGTCTATAGGTGACGTAAATGAAAAGAAAAATAAACAAATGAAGACCCTAAATGTTGAGCGAGAGGAAGAAAATGCGGATGAAGGCGGCGATGCGGATGAAGATGTGGAAAAAGAAGCAGATGCTTTCCAACACGTCAAACAAGCCAAAAAGGACGATTTACAGGTGAATTGTAATCTTGTATTTATATTTTTGGTGGGGACGTCAAAGTTAAAATTTCATATAAGTATATACTCGAGTTTTCGATGTAAAAAAATACTTGAGTAATCATTTTTTTTAATCTGTTTTGCATTGACGGATCAGATTATGGTTGGAAAGAGAGATGGGTAATAAGTTGGGCATATTATAAAGTTGCCGTTTTACATTTTAAGGTACATCACTCAAAAGGCAGATGCAACTGCAGCGTCACATGTCAATATTGTATGATTTAAACTCAAGTTCAAACTGTTGTCATCTTTATTTCTAGGCTATAGATGCTGCTACTAAGGAACAGGCTGATCAGCAACCAGTATTGCAAAAAGATGATGATGAAGCAGAGAAGTTGAAAGAGGATGAGGAAGTTCCTATGGACGTAGACGATGATAATTTAGAGGTTAGTATTATGTTTAATGGAAACACAAATCAGGTTGAGGATTGTTGTGACAAAGTATATCCTGTTTGGTAACACATATGCAGTGACTGGAAGAAGATTTACTTAAACTAGTAGTCAATTAATGTAATACCAACTGAAACCAGCAACCAATTATTTGAACTTAATTTTAGTAATCTGGATGTGTCATTCGAGACACTTGCATTCATCTTTGTAACAGTGGACAATAAAAGGCCAGAAAGCACTTCTAATAGCTTTTAAAAATTAATTAAAAATCAAAATGAAAATTAGGTTGAAAAGTCAGAAGAGCTGAAATCGGAGAAGATGAAGGATGGCACGCAGAAAGAGAAAGAAAAAGCGGGAAATAAAAACGAGACTGGAGAAGAGCCGACGGGAGAGACTGGCGTTGAAGTCGAGGGAGAGAAGGTGGTGACTTCGCACGTGCCGCGTGGAACAGACACCACTTATCACACTAGGTAAGGGTTTAGTCCTGTGTTTAAATATTGAGTGCGTAATGATTATGAATTTAAAATGTCATGTTGTAGAAAAATGTCGTATATGTCAATGTGTATAGCTTTTAAAATGTAATTTCAATTTAGATTGGAAGAAACTCAAATGCAAACGGAAGACATGACGATGGAAGAGTACATGAACATTCGGGAGTGGTTGAGTGTCGGTGCGACACACAGCCAAGGCACTGTGGCTGTGTGGCGCTCCTTATGGAGGGAGTCCGCCGCGCCAGCTCGCGCGCTGTGTGAACGGCTCAGGCTTGTGTTGGAACCCACGGGACGCTCCAGGAGAGCTGGTGAGTTACTATATTCACTATGGAACAGTACATGTGCATTCGGGAGTGGTTGAGTGTCGGTGCGACACACAGCCAAGGCACTGTGGCTGTGTGGCGCTCCTTATGGAGGGAGTCCGCCGCGCCAGCTCGCGCGCTGTGTGAACGGCTCAGGCTTGTGTTGGAACCCACGGGACGCTCCAGGAGAGCTGGTGAGTTACTATATTCACTATGGAACAGTACATGTGCATTCGGGAGTGGTTGAGTGTCGGTGCGACACACAGCCAAGGCACTGTGGCTGTCGGCAGCTCACGGTTAATATATTATCCCATAAAATTTTAGCAAATTGTATTGCTACGTTCTGTATTAGCCTATGACATTGCTTCATTTCGATTCCCACAACGCTCAACTCGATATTTTACAGTAATTCGTGGTTTGTATATGTAATAGGTACCCCAAATTGAATACAGCAACTTCAGTGTCATTTGAAATTAAGGATTACAATATGTTATTTTTTTTTAGAAAGTTAAACGTGTATCCAGAATAGAGATTCTGGGGCCCCAGAGGGCTTGACGTCAGGCAGACGGATCTGTCGTAAAAACTACAAGCTAAAACTTTCTGTAACATGTGACGTATAACAATAATTGACCTGTCTTGACTGACCTGACTGTGATGTGTAACATCTGACCCCACTGCGAGTGAGGTAAGGGCAGATGGAAGAGGTGTTCTCGCCTATAATGTTTGTTGTTGTGCAGGTGACTTCCGAACCGGTCGTGCGATCAACATGCGTCGCGTAATCCCATACATCGCGTCACATTTCCGCAAAGATCGTATCTGGCTGCGGAGAACGAAGCCAGCGAAACGAGAGTACAAGATCGCGATCGCTGTCGACGATTCCAGCTCTATGTCGGATAACAGGAGCAAGGAGTTGGCGTTTGAGAGCCTCGCGCTTGTTTCGCAGGTGATTAATATGATTTATTTGACGAGTCGAGTGTGTTTTTGCCCGATAGTAAGTGTCATGCCTGCCCATGAACAAAAATAATACCAATCAGAACTTAGAATTATAGAGTACTGCATAGAGCTGCACTGAGCAAGAGGCCTTCAGAATTCTATAAAAGCTGAATGTTTCTCAGCGCATGCTCCCAACACAGGTTCACGGGCTTTTAGACTATAATTACTGCATTATAATTCTGGTTGACATCCGTCGAACAACGTCAAGGGTCCAAATGAACCAGCGCTAAGCACTCAGTGTTTGGCACACGCTGATTTGGATCCTTTTGGCGCGGTCGTGGTGGGACATATACAGTCTACAGTGGGAGGGTATTTAGGTTACTTACTATTTAAAAAAATGTTTAAACATAAATTGTAAATGGACCACTTAACACTTTTTTTTTTGTTTTCTTTTTTAAGTGTTAAGTGGTCCATTTACAATTTATGTTGCCAATCCTTCTTTCTTTCTTCTTTCATAATTCCCATTAATTTTACAATGATCTACATCGTTGTATTTAGCTCAAGCTGTCACATTATTTTCAGGCGTTAAACCTCCTCGAATCCGGCGACCTGGCCGTATTAAGTTTCGGCGAGAAACCGAACCTTCTCCACCCATTCACGGAACAGTTTTCTGAACATTCCGGATCGAAAATTCTAGAACAATTACGCTTCGAACAAACCAAGACTAAAATAGCTCAACTATTAGACTTTTGTACGGTTCTATTCGAAGAGCAGTCAGTGAGGAGTGACGCTGTTAATGCCAAGTTGTTGGTGGTCGTGAGTGATGGCAGAGGGATATTTTCGGAGGGAGAAATGAGGGTTATGCACGCGGTTAGAAGGGCGAGGCAGCAAGGCATATTTTTGGTGTACGTCATCATCGACAACCCGGATAATAAGGTGAGTGATGACATTCAATAAATTATAAGTTCGTAATAAATACGAGAAATTAGTTATATGTAATAAACCATTTTATTTCAAGTCTATCAATGAATGACAAGTGACATATCTATATTTAAATAATTCTCTTCTTTGACGTGACGTACACTATGCTATTAACAAAGAAAGAGGTAAATATCCAATAGGTCTCCGCCCTTAATTATTGGGTTATAGCTCCGTCGATTGAGGTGCTTAACATTTGGTTAATGTGCCTTCTCCACGTCGCACCAGAATCCGTTAAAACCTCATAATGTAGCTGGCCCAAGCGTTTGACCACTGTGCCAAATTCCCATTTCTTCTTCCCACTATAATTTCGTAGTTGAACTCTCTGCCCTGAACGGAATGTTCTTAGATCACGTCCAGTCTGGTTAGTGGGTGAGACAGACTGTGCTATCTGCGCTTGTGGTTTCTGGAACATGGCGTGGAACAACGTTCTCACCAACCGCCCACTAAACATTTGTTCGTAAGGACTTTCCCCAGTTTGTCTAGAGGGCGTTCTTCGCATTTGGGATTTGATTTTTAAAATTTTCTCATATATTGAGCCAGATTCGTTATCCATACTATGCAAAGCTTTCTTTACTGTCTGGACGAATCGTTCAGCTTGCCCATTCGTGGCTGGGTGATATGGAGCCGAAGTTTTGTGAGACACTCCGTTCTCACGTAAGAATGACTCAAATTCTTGAGATGTAAACTGCCTGGCGTTGTCCGAAACAAGAACGTACGGTAAGCCAAAATCAACGAATAAATTTCTAAGTTTTGAGATACACCACTTACTTGTGGTTGTTTGAGTTGGGATTATTTCAACCCATTTTGACATTGCATCAACTATTACGAAGAGATAATAGCCGCGTACTGGACCCGCGAAATCAATATGTATACGCTGCCAGGGCGCTGTCGGAGCTTCCCAGTGGTGTAATGGGGCTTTCTCTGGTTCGTTTTGTTTTAGACGACATTCACGACATTTGCTAACCAATTCCTCGATATCTTTGTCAATATTTTTCCAATATACATAACTCCGCGCTAAAAGTTTCATTTTTAGTATACCAGTATGGCTTGTATGTAATTCCTTCAATATATTGTGTCGGAGATTTTGAGGAATCATAACTCTAGTTCCCTTAAGAAGACAGTCGTCTTCAATTGTTATTTCATTGTCACCGTAGCCCAATGTTCTTAGACTCTGTCCATTCCTTAGTTTATATATTATATTTTTGTATTCTGGATCGTTCATTGTTTCCTTCGCTATTATTTTGCGGTTAATTGTAAGTACATTAAGTTGGTTCTGCTGAAATATACTGTGTTGGTCTATATGGTGTTCGGAAATTCGTTCCACTGGAAATCTTGAGAGATAATCTGCATTACTGTTGTTCGCTGAATTTCTGTATTCAATGTTGTAGTCGAATCCCGAAAGAAAGTGTGCATAGTGAAACAACCGCATCGTGCTCATTGCAGGTAAGGTTTTGTGTGGGTGAAATATGGACGTTAAAGGCTTATGATCCGTAATAAGCGTGAATTTCCTTCCGTAACAATAATGAAAGAACTTCTTTACTCCCCAGTAAATTGCTGTTGCTTCTTTATCTATTTGGCTGTACTTCTTTTCGCTAGATGTTAGTGAACGTGATGCAAACGCAATTGGTCTGTCGGTTCCATCAGCCAATCGATGTGAGAGCACGGCACCCAGGCCGGTCGGTGAAGCATCTGTAGCGAGGACCAGGGCCTTCTTTTGGTCGAAATGCAGTAGGACTCGTTCACTAATTATTTCTTCTTTAATTTTCTTGAAACTATTTTCGCAGGCTTCTGACCATATAAATTTCGTGTTTTTCTGTAATAATTTGTTGAGCGGATTAGTAATCGTTGCAAGATTAGGTATGAATTTGTTATAGTAATTACTCATACCCAAAAATGTTCTTAGTTCATTTACATCGTTGGGTTCCTTTGTTTCAAGTATGGCTCGAATTTTATCTTTATTTTTGTGTAGTCCGTGCTTGTCTATTGTATGGCCTAAATAATTTATACTAGTTTTGAAGAAATGGCATTTATCTTTATTCAATTTGAGATTATGTTCTTGTAATCTTCCTAACACTGTTTCTAATCTTTGTTGTAATTGTAGTTCTGTTGAACCTTGTATAATAATATCATCAAAAAAACATTTCACACCCTGTATATCTTGAAGAATTTTATCCATAAATTTTTGCCACAAGCTTGGGGCCACCTTTACCCCAAACATCAAACGATTCACCTTAAAAGTGCCCTTGTGAGTGCTAAGTGTCTGTAAAATAGAACTTTCTTCATCCATTTGCATATTAAGGTAGGCTCGACAAATGTCTAATGTGCAGTAAAATTCGCCACCGTTCATCTCTGAAAAGATATCTTCTATGATAGGAATCGGGTATTGTTCATCTTTAATTACTTTATTTAGGGTGACTTTATAATCGGCACATAGACGTATGCTTCCGTCAGGTTTCACGATCGGTACGACTGGAGTTCCCCATTCTGAGTTATCTATTTTCGTTATCACTCCTTCTTGACACAGGCGATCTATTTCTTTATCAACCTTTTCTTTCAATGCGTAGGGAATACGTCTGGGCTTAATGTAAATTGGTGTAGTGTTTTCCTTTAAAGTTAAATGCCCTTTGTAATTTGGAATGCATCCCAGTTTGCCATCAAAGACTGGTGAAAATTTTGAAATGATATTGTCCAATCGTGAGTTGTCGGCCCTTTCTAATGATATTTTCTTCATGTCTGCCATATTAATATTGATTTCTCTAATCCAAGCTCTTCCGAATATGGCGTCGACGTTTTGTCTGATAATAAAAAGTTTTCCATAGAAAGATTGCTTTTCATAATTACACTTGACGTATATAACTCCAACTGGCGTAATAAGTTCACCTGTGTATGTTCTCATTCTTACTGTTGTTTTAAATATCTGTTTGTTTAATTGGAACCGTTTGTAGTCTCTCAACGAAATGGATGAAAGTGCTGCACCTGTATCTAGTTCCATCTGTACTTTTTTGCCTTCAATAGTTACGTCAACCATAAACTTGTCTGAACCAATAGTGTTGACGGCATTGATATCGCCAATGTTTTCATCGTCAACTGAGTTCGGTTCTTCCACCTGGTGTGCTGTATTCTGTTTTAATCTCTGTAGGCAAACACGAGCTAAATGTCCTGTCTTTCCGCATTTAATGCAATCGGAGTTGATGTGTTTGCATTTATTGGCTCTGTGATTAGCATTCCCACAGCGGAAACATCTTCCTTGTATATCTTTGAATGAAATGATTTGGTTTGGTAGTGGTTTCACCGCGGGTTTGCCTTTATTCTGAAATGAATGTACTGGTACTTCGTTGTTTGGATCATGTTTGTTTTTCATGAAGTCATTGTCAGCTTTAGCTATTTGTGTTGCTGTCGCCATCTGTACTATTTCTTTAAATGTACTTATTTTGTTGTCTTGCAATATTTTCGTTCTAATTTCGCCATCTCGAACGCCTCTGATAAATTGTAGTGATAAAAAGTTCTCATTTAGCGACTTTTTGCAATGTTCACAGCTAAACTCACAATCGTGTGCTAGATGTTTCAATTCTGTACTGAAATTGGTTACGGTTTCATTCTCAGCTTGTATACGCGTTATAAACTTATGACGTCGTGCCCAAATACTGGGTTTAGGATCTATGTATTGTTCCAGCAAATCTACTAGTATCTGAAACTTAATTTGTGATGGATCTTCTGGTGCACATAAGTCGCATGCCCGTTCATGTAACTCTGGGCTTAAGGAACTAAGTAGTACGCAAGTCATCATATGATCTTCATTGCAATTTGTCATTTGTAAATATGTTTTCAGTCGTTTTACGAAATTTTTGAAACTTTCCTTTTCTTGGAATGGTTGAAAGTTAACCTTAGGTATCTGGTACCGTGCGTTGCTCTCTGTAGTGCTCGCGCTTGCTATCGGAGCAGGTGGAGCTGCGTCATGAGAGCATGCTGTTGAAGTTCTTGGTGGCCGTAGATTGTGTAAAAATATCTTTAAGTTTATGATTTCTTGTGTTACCTCAAAGTGAAGGTCAATCTCTTCTTGTGGATTTTGAGTGATAATTTCGATTTTCTCTTGTAAAATGTCGAATTTTTCCTCATTTTTTTGAAGTGACGTAAGTCGTGAATTGTATTCGACATCCGAAATTTCTCTCAAAGTTTGTAAATAGTTGGATAATTTTGTTAATTGACCTTTAATAACACTCCTTGAACGTTTGAGTGTACTCAAATCTTCTTCCATTGTCGCCATTAATAAATACGAGAAATTAGTTATATGTAATAAACCATTTTATTTCAAGTCTATCAATGAATGACAAGTGACATATCTATATTTAAATAATTCTCTTCTTTGACGTGACGTACACTATGCTATTAACAAAGAAAGAGGTAAATATCCAATAGTTCGAATAAAACTTTTACGTTTAGAATAAGAGTTTCGAAGATGTGTGAAGTATGCCAATCTCCATTACACCAGCAAACTAAGGCCTAGACTTAGTATTGCAGGCTGACATATAATACAAGGCTGATATTAATATTATTACCTAAAATTTAATGCATAGCAAATTTCATAGCAGCGATAGCTCAGCGGGGAGTGGTATGGACTGTCGAGACGAAAGTCGCGGGTTCGAAACCAACCCCAAGAGGATACACCACTGACTTTTCTAAGTTACGTATATATTAATTGTTAGTTATTGCTTGCTTTAACGGTGAATGAAACATCGTGAGGAAACCTGCATACCTGAGAACTCGATAAGATTTATCGAAGGTATGTGAAGTCTGCCAACCCGCATTAGGCCAGCGTGGTGGACTAAGGCCTAATCCCTATCATTCAATAAAGGAGGCCCGTGCCCAGCAGTGGGACGTATATAATACAGGGCTAGTAAAAAAAGGGAATCTCGGGCTCTACCACTCAATAAAATATTATGTATAATACTTTATATTAACTGTACTTTTTCAGGACTCCATCATGGATATCCGCCGACCTATCATCGATCCAGCAACCAACTCGTTCGTGAGATTCGAATCTTATTTGGATTCGTTCCCGTTCCCCTTCTACCTCATCCTGCGGGATATGTCCGCGTTGCCCACTGTGTTGGGTGACGCTCTAAGGCAATGGTTTGAACTGGCCGCTAATACCGCGTGTTAAACGCAGTTAAATGTAAAATAAGTGTTTCTAAATAAAACTAATTTAAACGAATTTTATCGCAGTTTTTTATTTAATTATGATTCCGACGTTTCGAAAGCTTTTCAGCCTTCGTGGTCACGGGGACCACGTTTAAATTAGTTTTGTTTCAATGAATGTAAAATAAGTTAATATAATATACCTACTAATCACAGATAAAGAATTAAATAGACAACGTAAGTACTTTAATTTGTATGATACCATGCGTGACACATTTTTGGTACTTGCGTTAACGGTACAATATTCAAATAAATATAAATAAAAAATATTATATAGAGGAGTTTTTGAAACACTTGGATATTTTTGGTGATTGTGTTATGATGGGTTCGATTTACTGCGGAATGAACAATCTGATTACGCGTGCCCAAGATCTCATATTCGTTTTAGGCACCGCGCAGTAGTTACTTGCAATGTCTATTTAGTTCTGTGTCTGTGCTATCTATAGTTATCGGAGCCGAAAGTAATATTGTATTAAAAATCAAAGTTATGCTTAACTGATTGAACTTACTTTTAAACACTTGTCTTGTAATGCTAAGTGAATTAAATTTAGGAAAGTACTGTAAATAATTATACGAGTAAAAATGTTAAAAGTACCATTATTTGAAAGTCCTTGTCTTTTTTATTGGCCTTCGAAGGCAGATGAGAGTCCAAATGATGGTAAGTGGTTACCGTCGCTCACGGATGTCATCAGTACCAGGAACAATCTTTAGGCGCTGCATACCATAGAATAATTTTAAAGCCTTGTTTGAAGAAGGAAATGTCATAGCGCTGAAGCACCTTATTACTGAGTTCATTCCAGTCTGTAAGTGCCGATGTGGCATATCAGAATCTTCTACCACTTATTAAGCCTTATTACTTACGATTCTGCTTGATTTAAATGATTGTTGCTTTCAAAGAACTTATTGATCAATAATCTAATCCAATTAATTTGCGCCGAAAGAATAAGCCAGGTCTATATACAAATAACATTTTAAGTTTATCCTTATGGTTTTAGTTTATAATTAGGGCTATTGTGCCTGTACACTTCGAGTTTAAGGACATAGTATTTCCTTTCTCATACATTCAAATATTCAGGCCGTTCTTGTACCCAATGAATGCTTCCTGGTTTTTCTGACCATCAGGCACCGGCCTTGGGAATTTAATTTTACTTGTCACAGACCACGGATATGTATAGTATTCATGACATATACTCCAATCAATATAGAAAACGAAAGCAAAGGGTTTCTAAGTGTTGTTTGTTAATACGGACATCAGTATAGCTTTCAGGTTTAAGATTATTATTAAAAAATGCTTATTGCTATGTTGCTATTTCCACTTAGACCTTCAATTTAAAAAAAGTAAAATTGTGTTGTTTTATTAATATATACAAAAGACTATATTGAGTGAATAATGTGGACAGAGATCATTTTTATTACAAAGAGTAACAAATATATTTTTTCTTTATACTGATGTGTTTCATTTTAATGCAACATTGCAGGGATAGGTTTCCTGCTTCCGCGTTATGCGTTCTACGCCGATGCGTCGATACAGGCAGACGGTTTTTTTTTTAATAGTATAGGCCGGCAAACGAGCAAGTGGGTTACCTGATGGTAAGTGATCTCCACAGCCCATCTACGCCCACAATACCAGAAGAATCATGAACGCGTTGCCTTAAAGGAAAGGAATAATTAGGGATTGGGAAGAAGAGGGGGATTTGGGCTTCCGGAAATCTCACTCACCGTACGAAACGCAGCAGCAAGCGTCGACTTTACGTCGGTTTTTCTTTGAGACAGTGGTAACGACCCGGTCGAGCCGGCCCATTCATGCTGTAGACAAAACTGTCTACAGCGTGGCTCTACCACTCGTAAAATTATATAATTATATATACTCGTAAACTTATAAATTGTTTCTTTTGATATAATCATGTCGGTGGGTGGTTTGTACTTACACAGGCTAGCGGTGATGTCAGCGGGTTACGCGCTTGGTTCGGCCCATGTCTGTCCAGACTCGCTAATAGAGGTTTGATTTTAGCTGGTCAACTGATAAATCGCTTGCGGTTCGATCCGTCTGAATAGATATTCAATAAATTTTATCAACAAAAACTATACTATAACTTATGTGCAGTGTCATGGCATTCTGGGTGGCAAGTTTAGAGTGGTGTTGCTCCTGTTTGGCTGGCATGGCGTTAACCATAAAGCGTGTCACCTACTCGTCTTGTCATTCAGTTGAGTAAAAATTCTTGCTAATCCCCACAAAAGCGTTTTGAAGGCGTTTGAAGCGTACTGAAGGCGTTTTTATTTTACAATGTATGGAGTAGCTTAAATCTGCTCGCATAGAAACACGAAAGCGATCTTGAACCATGCACGCTTTCAGTTCGCTGTCTGTTTAACGAAAACATCACTAATCGATAGAAAACTTTATCTCTAAATTCCTCGTGTAAATAAATAAGCCAAATGTTAAAAAATATCATAGTATATTTGTCAACTGAATATTAAACAATATCTTAACAGTACGTACATCGCTTAGACATAATTCTCGATTTAACACAAGTAGACTGCGCAACTTGTTAACATTTAGGCCCGGTTACATCACACGCAATAAATAAATCGTGCCTTGATATTTGGACTGCACATATTCGGTAAACGATATCGGAAAGGAAGCAATTACAAATAAAACTACAACTTAAATACTTACGTTTCGAATGAAACAATTAGTTCAATGCACCACTTATTGTCTAAAAAATTCTAATATACATATAATGATAGTGAATCGGATTATAAATGACGCAGTTGATGTGATGCTGTGGACATGATAGTTTATTTCGTTCTTTGATTACGTTGAATGCATTATACAATATATAACATCGTGTTGTTCCTTTCAACTGTTTTGAGAATCTATTTTCAAACCTAAGGAATAATTTCAGTTGAGAAAAGTCTAGCACAAAGCTAGCGATTGAGGGGCTTCTAGCGGCTCAAAAAATGTGGTATTTTGAAAGAAAATAATAATAATAATTTTTCTTCGACCTCATCTTTGTCCATGCGGCTACATTGAGGTCAAGAGCAAACCCATTTCTAATAAAAAAAAAAAAGATAAATCTAGAATTTTAACTAATTCGTGGCTGTATTAGTAGTAATCTACGGCTTGATACAATAGTAAATATATAAACTTTTGCTAAGACGCAAAGTAAGCCCGCCTCGTCAATTGTCATTTTTATGGTAGAATTTTTGAATTAAGATATTTCTTAACATTTGAATATCGATTCTGATAACGCAGGTAAAAGGAATAACAGTGTTTTGTTACATATTGAATACATCCAAAAAGCTCTCGAATGTTCTCACGCCATTTGCAACCCGACAAACAATAACCAACATTTGAAATAGCAAAATATAAACTATAATAATGTTTACAATAAAATATGCTTAACGTATAATATTAAATATGCATCGACAGACATAACATTAAAACTATAAACTAATTTTCGAAACTGTTAGAACCGTGATAGTGGTGTTTCTTACGTACGATAAATAAATACGTTTTAACTAAACAATGAAAACTTGCGTCGTCAGTTCACATTTGAGCGAATTTTAAAGCTGTTCTGCAAACCAATACTGGAATCCGTTTACATGGAACACGACAAATGGACGTTCCGCTATACATTCATATAAACATTTATCGCCACGCGTTCGCCTATTGTATATAAAAAGACTTTCTAACACATTCTATCTAGTGTAAAAAATAAATCGAAGGCCATATCGGTGAAGGATTTGTCGAGACTTATAGACACGGGAATTTAAAGGCAATCGTTTGTTTTAACCAATCAATGTGCACGTATTATTATATTGGGAGTATGTCTCGACTTTGATGCTGCAGCGGAAGTTTTCACTTGGTGGAATCCTTGGACGAATGATTGTTGGTCTCTTCAGTCTTATCACTGTCACCGTAGAACTTTGGCTGAAATGTTATTGACAGCATATTAGAATTAATCATAACGTAAATTAAGTATAATAATATATCCATTGGCATTATATATAAAAATTAAAATTCGTCTATCTAGCAGTAATTTAACAACGCCTATTTTATGTTTGACATTAAATGTGATATATTCAACGATGCCTATTTCTATAATATTAGCAATAAATACTCATAGCAATCATATTATTGTCGACACGGAACGTCTACAATTTAGAGTGATATTTATACGTATGTGGACCTAATTTAACGTTAACTGGATAGTTATTTAAATACTTAATGTGAACAACTACTAAATAATATATAAATATAATTATAACAGGTCTAATTTAATGATGACAAACAAAACGGATGAGTGAAAACAACACAACAAACGAATTAGTAAAAATATGCGAAACCATTTCCTATTGAAAAACAAAATGGAACATTCACACAAAAAATAAAATAAATAAAATGTTGCAAGATCTAATACACATAACTTTACAGTAGCGATTGATGTTTTTTCGTAAAATAATAAACACTGCCTTTACATAACTTAAAGAATTACAAAAAATAAATAAACAAATGAGAAAAAATCAATCAAGCAACATTTTATTAAGGAAAAAATCAACAAAGCTTCGGGAGTAGAACAAAACAAAAACAACGTTATTATATTCGAAGCAAATTCCTCAATAAAATAAAATGTATTACCAAATGCAATGTATTCCAAGATAATAATTAATGTTCGAATTATAAAATCAACATAACGTCAATATAATGTGCTCAAGCATGATAATTTCTAACGCTGTTCTAAACTTACACAATCTCAATTTGTACTATACAGTCGTGACTTTATTTCCGAATCCGTTTTTGACTCCGTTATAACTTGTAAAACCCTAGAAATAAACAAATTGTTTATGACTGATGTACGTAATATTCGTAGTTTTAAGTTATATTCCTATAATTAATTTTGTATATGTCGGCGATACGCCAGAATTATCACGTTCAGACTCCATAATAATTAGAAACACACGTAATATAACTTGGTTTATTTCCAGCCAATCTCTAGTACAGAACTCAACTAAATGTGAGCTGCAGTCCGTTTTATATAAACCAACTGCCACCCTACTACCACTAAACTTAACGTTTAACAATTGCAACTTCCGTTATAATATGTGATTGAATTTACTTATACAATTAATTTATGAAATATAGTTCTAAAATCAACATTAATATTATAATGAATTTTACATAACTCCAAATGATTTATTTTACACATATTACTAATTTATTTTAATAACCAAACTCCACTTTACAAAGTTTGCCAACAGATGGCGCTACTAACAGGATGTAAATTTATTTATTATATAAAACATAAAAATAAGTGTCAGGATAATGTTATTTAATTCACTATTGATTTTACACCGAAAGTTTCTGGAGTAATAGAAATGTTAATCATTTCTATTAGTCCAGAAACATCAAATTGAATACAGTTACGTTTTTTAAAACGGATAAGCAGTCAATAAAGTGTCTAATAATTTTAAAGTATTGAAATTCTCAGTTTTGTGATCACAAATAGCTATTTAAATATCAATCTTAAATACTAATTACATTTATGTAATAATATAATCATTATTTATTAATTTGCGCCCATACGGCCATACTGACTCCAGCGCGTCCCCTGCGCTGTTTTACATTGCAACAACTTCAAACAAGGCATCACTCATTTCGAGGTCTAGCCAACACACAAGGCATCACCCATCCTGGGCTCTAGCCAAAAAAAGGCATCACCCATACGGGATCTAGCCACCCAAAGGCATCACCCATCACGGGGTCTAGCCACTCAGACCAGGTTACAAGGATACGCATGGTGGCCAGCCAGCGTTTGAGGAAGGATGTTTTGGATAGGTAAAAATAAAACACGTAAACAAAAGAAACAAATCCAAGGCATCACCCATACGGGATCTAGCCACTTAGACCAGGTTGCAAGGATACGCATGGTGATCAGCCAGCGTTTGAGGAAGGATGTTTTGGATAGGTAAAAAAAAAGAAAAGCAACAAAAGAATCATTAAACGCATTATGAGTTTTTTTTTTTGTTCGTTTTTTTTGTTTGGTTTCCTGATCCTTATGCATTTCTGAGTTACTATTACTTGCCCATACGGTCAATTCTCCCGAAGTGTTCACAAAAAGATCGTTTAACCAGCAATATCCGAACATCCGCGGATACTGACATGGTTAACTCTGTAACGGTCATTTGGCAGTATTTCTAAAATCTATTACACAATCACCCACTTTGCAAGACAGATTTTTAGCTTTTCTGTTCTGCAAGGATCGCTCGTCCATCCTATCTTTACACGCTGTTCGTAATAATTCGAAATCATCAGTCACTTCCTCATCGTCTATTTGAAAGAGGTTAATTCTGGCCGAGAATATTTTTTACCAAAAAGAACCGTGCTATTAATTGCTACTTTTCTTAGGGGAATGAAGAGTTTAAATCATCAACAATATTACGACTAAAAAAGTCTGCATGCGCCAAACGACTGCCATTGCGCTATTCAACATCGAAGTTGAAAATTATCCCTAACTATATAACGTTTTATAGAAATGCTGTCCTTCCGCAGTTACACTGAGACCAGGGACTTTTTACGGAACAAATCAGATAAGAATATCAAATTGCATTTGCGTGTCATGGACTACAAATAATTCAAGCTCAACATTAATCCCATTCCCATCCATTGTTACTAAAGTAGCAATAATTTTATTGGATGTAACATGAGAGTCACCTATATCAGAGAACATAACATTTATAATTTTACCATTTACCGAGTATGGATAAAAAATACTTTCCCGCATTGTAATGAGCAATCGGCACCAGTATCGAAAAGACAAGACTAATTTCTATCTCCTATGCTAAGCCATGCTACGTTCCGACATGCTACAGTAATTAGTCGGTTTATTGTTTTATATTTTATTTCTTTCGTCATTTTGACGATGGAAACAAAATTTCTCAATGGCACCTTCATGACAATAATGCACTGCATAGTAATAAAAGAAATAAAAATACTAGTACCAGAATTTGCTTTAAAATGTAGGATCAGATCTAGAAACGTTCTTTCCTTACATTCATACGAACGGTGCCCTGGTTAGTGGCAATCATAGAGAATAAGATATAACTTCAATTATTTTTAAAAGACTGATCTAATTTACGTTTTCGAAAAGTTTTCAAAATAGAAAATAATATCGGTAGGAAATCGGGCATATTACACAGCAATTCAAAAAGGATAAATACCAGCAAAACAGCCTCAACCATCTCCATGTCCATGCTTCCGGCCTTACACGTGTGAACAATTTCCATGCTGTAGTTGCGTACTCTGCATAAGCTGTCTACTCCATCTAAAGTAAAGCTCCATTTTTGGACGTCATCAGCGTATCACTTGTTCCATGCAAATGTCGGTTCCGGAGGTCGTAGCACTGAATTGTCAGTGTGTAATCCCACCGCTGCTGTCGGCGATACGCCAGAATTATCACGTTCAGACTCCATAATAATTAGAAACACACGTAATATAACTTGGTTTATTTCCAGCCAATCTCTAGTACAGAACTCAACTAAATGTGAGCTGCAGTCCGTTTTATATAAACCAACTGCCACCCTACTACCACTAAACTTAACGTTTAACAATTGCAACTTCCGTTATAATATGTGATTGAATTTACTTATACAATTAATTTATGAAATATAGTTCTAAAATCAACATTAATATTATAATGAATTTTACATAACTCCAAATGATTTATTTTACACATATTACTAATTTATTTTAATAACCAAACTCCACTTTACAAAGTTTGCCAACAGATGGCGCTACTAACAGGATGTAAATTTATTTATTATATAAAACATAAAAATAAGTGTCAGGATAATGTTATTTAATTCACCATTGATTTTACACCGAAAGTTTCTGGAGTAATAGAAATGTTAATCATTTCTATTAGTCCAGAAACATCAAATTGAATACAGTTACGTTTTTTAAAACGGATAAGCAGTCAATAAAGTGTCTAATAATTTTAAAGTATTGAAATTCTCAGTTTTGTGATCACAAATAGCTATTTAAATATCAATCTTAAATACTAATTACATTTATGTAATAATATAATCATTATTTATTAATTTGCGCCCATATATACCTACTATTTTATACGCAACAGCAAAATGGATACAATAGAACCATTATGTAATAAAAAAAACAAACAAAAAATAGATAAACGAAATAGCCAATTTTGAGTCGGCCGCTATTGCAATTCAACCGTGAATTGTTAAAAAGCATCAATTTAATATAGGTTATTTTTATTTTAAGTCATTTTGAGTCGGATTTAGTTCAGTTGAAAAAATACTATTTTTAGTGGAAAAATTATCAAAACCATACATAGCTAAGTTTTATTTTTCTCTTCCATTTTTTCACTTCCTTAAACATCTTTTTGGAATTTAAATGGGACGAATTTGAGTTATACTACAGTTATTAAAATCGAATATTTCTGTGTAAGTTATGCATGATTATAAAACGTATAAAAAACAACAAATACACACGTCGAATTGAGAGCCTCCTCTATTTTTTGGTTATAAAATGAGGTAATCATTAAGATTTCAAGTAATTGATTATGATTGATGATTACATTTCAAGGAAGAGTAGATGCGTAATAGAGACGTCTCACTCTTACCCGCCTGCACTATAATGGCGCAGTATAAGATCTTATATCACGGCGTGTATCGTGCATCATTTGACAATAATAATTATTAATGCGCCTATCAATGCACTTGAAAGGTTCCTAACTAAATCATTCTTAAGCGAATTTATAGAATTCATTGTATTTTAGATTATCCGTAACTTATTGACTCAAGTACACAATAAGGTAGATTCGGTATTTAAAAAATATCAAATGACGCTATTACGTCATATTTGAACATATGGACTCGTTCTGTACGTGCTACGTATTTGTAACGAATATATGATATTTAAGCCAGAAAATACCAGTTTAAGCGACAAGCTTACTCTTGAAGTCAATTTGAACCGAAAAAACGACGGTCACACAAAACCATGGTCCCAAACAAATATGAATGTAGCAAATAGGCATTCATTCACCTATTTTATTTCGCTATAGATCCGTTCGCACCTTTCGATAGTTACCCACCCAGGTTGTTCCATATGTGGTCAAACCCGGTACCTAAAATCATTACACACATTTCAATGTGTTCACATACAAAACCAACAGAAAAATTGTATGAATGACGTATTAGAAACACATATAAGTAAAGGCTTCGTCAAACAGAAACCGTACTTAGCGCGCGTCAGAGCGCTAACCTGACGTCGCGCTATGACGCCGAGTTGTGTTGTACTATTATAGTAATATACCGTCAAACAGAGCGCCAGCGCTGACAGAGCGTCGCGTACGGCTAGCGCTGGCGCTCTGTTTGACGGTATATTACTATAATAGTACAACACAACTCGGCGTCATATCGCGACGTCAGTTTAGCGCTCTGACGCGCGCTAAGTACGCTTTCTGTTTGACGAAGCCTTAAGTCTAGTAAGAGTTAAAAATTCGTTGAGAGCTTTCAAATTGAAATTGAATTTTCAAATTGAAATCTCGTATGCGAGAGGCCTTCTGGGTTGGTACCACCGCTTTGTCTATTTATACCGCCAGGCAGCAGTGTGTAAGCACCGTTATGTTTCGGTTTGGAGGACATTGACGCCAGTGTAATTACTGGGCATCGTGAGACTTAACACCTTATGTCTCAGGGTGACGAGCGCAGTTCAGTGGCATACAGTGCTTTGTAATTCAAACTTCTGTATGGTGTTGCTTCTGTTTATGGATAGGCGTGGCGCTTACCATCAGGCGAGCGCCTTGCTCGTCTCGTCATTCAATCAAATAAAAAAAAATAACGACGAATAATTAGAACCACTTGTCGAACAATACAATTGACACTTACAATTGTCGAAATGTTAAACTAGTAATTAATACTGTAAAAAAGCTAATATAAATTCCAAAACTAATTTGTTTTCGACTATATAAAATTACCCATACATCCTATCTTTGCACAATTCTTAATTTCCATACATCCAATAGCAGTGGTAGTGGCAACTGCCTGCTAGTGGATCTATAGAGAGACAACTAAAACGGTCGTAGTTTTCGAAAACTAGTACTAGGAGTACAGGTGTGTGCGCCAAAGTTTACATATTCATGTACGGTAAAAATATGTTTGTTGATAACTGTAAAATATTTTGGCGGGAAATACAATTGGTTTCAAGAGTAAGTACCGTAATATGGCTTAAAATAGCTAAAATATTGATAATAAAGTTTATAGAGATTTCATTTTGCATTTGTTTGTCAGTGGCAGCGTGCGTGCTATGAAGTCAGTGAGGACTTAAGAATTCTCCTCAAGTAGAGCAATCTTTTTGTTTTTCGTTTCGAAAGACTGAGAAATAAGTTGCCTGTGATTGGAATGTATACCTAAAATACTTATACTCTCCGAAGAGGGAAGAAGCATTTATACAGGCCGGCATGACTCTAATGACCACCGATAAACTAATTGTTTGTCGGTGGTTTTTTGGACTGCACTACGCTTACCATCAGGTGTAGTGCAGTCACTTTGCCGTGCTCGGATAAAAAAAAACGATAAACTGGCTATCATATCAGGGAAATAAGCTCAACGAACCGAAGATGCATGAGGTGCACTGTACCTACTCTTAAGGGAATATATGCGTGAGTTTATAAAAGGTAAGTAGTTAATTAGCATGATATGATTATTGTTACCTCATCGTGTTTCTCCTCCGCATTGAGGCGGTCGTCGTCATCATCACTGTCCTCGTCCGCGGAGGAATCGCCACCGGAGCCCGCAGCGTCTGTTTTCACTGCCGAACATAACATTATTAATACTTGTTGCGTAGTATTAGAAAAAATACGTTTTCTTAATATTTAATTGCATCGGTCCTTTTTTTTTATAGTAAGTGATCTCTACTGCCCATGTACGCCCACAATACCAGAAGAATCACGGGCGCGTTGCCGACCTTAAAGGAAAGTGATAATTAGGGATTGGGAAAGGGAGGGGGATTTAGGCCTCCGGATATCTCACTCACCATACGAAACGCAGCAGCAAGCCGCTACTTTACGTCGCGTCGGTTTTCTGTGAGACAGTGGTAACGACCCGGTCGAGCCGGCCCATTCATACTGTAGACAAAACTGTCTACAGCGTGGCTCTACCACTCGTAAAGTATACCTTGATAAGTATACCAAATTTCGATTTAATCCGACGTTTTGAAGGAGGTCAAAATCATGTTCAAAGTTTCCGTTACATACAAAAATACGTATGAAGCTAATAAAAGCGTGTTAATAATAATCAAATTGGGGCCACATTTGGTAAAGATATCGCGTAATATACATTAACAAAACATACAGTCAAATTGAAAACCAACTCCTTTTTGAAGTTGGTTTATAATACTATTTATTGTTTCAAGTTGCGTCATATATGAATACTATGTCGCATAGCAACTAAATTTAGTCTAGATGCAAATTAAACATTCAGAGCGTAAAACGGGACCGAAAGTGCTACTTTCTCGCATTTACATATTATGTAGTTGTATTTGTTATTTATCTTGACGCGTTAAAATATTTTATATTTTTATCTTATTGTGCATTCGAAGATAAATATTTATGCAAGATTTGCTATGAAATACATCGACACATTTTTTTTGTTAAACTTTATTTTCTCAAAATATGTAGTTGAACACAATTCAATATTAGGGCAAGCGGGGTGTGGAATATAGTGCCAATTTTTCGGCGGTTCGATCCTTTGGGATACATACGTCTGATTTGGTCGTTAAATACGTACTTATATTTCTAATATGAAATGTTCAAACACACCGCATGTAATATTAAAAAGAATATTCTTCTTTTTAATAAACACTATAAACCATTATTTTAGTTTGCGTATTTTATATTCGATATATTATTGTGATCGATCATCTATAATACAATTAGACTACGATTCTGAATATCGCATCGTGGATACACAAATAAATTAAAACTTGTTGATCACACGGCGATTTATTTCCGTGCGGGCATCGAACTCGCGGCCTCTCGCTTCACAGGTGGCTGGCGCTACGGGACCGTCAATATTATTAGCGATTTTAACCATCGACAAACAAGAGGAGGTGCTTTTATAGGTTTGACACTGTTTGTGCGCGCGTTTGTGTGTAATTTAGTTGGATGGTTCTTTACTATGTTTATATAGAATCTGTTCAGTCGTTTAAAAGTTACAGATGTTTTTCTAATTGACGTCGGGTTTTTTACTGTTAGGGTATATTAGTAGATGTTTTATTATTCAATATGACCTCAAAAATGCAATATTGGAAAGCCAATAGTTCGTGATATACAATTACTTCCAGATATATGAATCGTTTATATCAATCCCTCTGTGTAAATAATGATAAGATTACATAATCCGATAATCAAACACCATGATATCTTATGCCCCTAATTTTGGAAGGGCTTGCATATAAACGATTTGCTATCGAAACTAAACTAATACATTTAATTTCATATTGTTATTAAACCCCACCAAAAAGGTGGTGGTAGGATATTCATATCCGCCCGGATAGCGACCACCGTACACATGGTGGTCGTCATGGCCTTATGTGGATCGCGTTCCGGGATCATCCAGTGCATATCCGGTTCTCCCGAGGGGCTTGCGACATGGCTTGATGGTTGATTGGGGCGGGTATAGGGGTACACCCTTGTATTAATTAGCCTGCATTGGTCATCCGCCTGTCTTGTTCGCAGGCCCCTTGATTTGCTTCTTCACTCCCCGAAGAGATGACTCTGGTGACCACCGATAACCACCACCGAGCGATTCACAAATATTTGTTATTGACCAGGGTGTTATACGTCCCTCGTATTTCGTGATACCCACGAAACGTATTAACCTAATGCCGAGTTTGACTGTGTGTAGTTATTTATAATTATTAATCGCATCTTAATGTGGCCGCATCAATTGATTATTTTTTCAAAGTGCGTAGTAACCAAGAGTTTTTCTATATTTTATATACATTTGCCGGTATATAAAAGGGAGTTGGTCAGTTGGATGTTCGCCTACAAGGTGGACAGATGACCTGATAAAGGTTGCTGGATGCAGGCCGCTTCCAACAGGTCGGTCTGGAAATCTTTGGGCGAGACCTGTGTTCAGCAGTGTACGTCCTGTGGCTGATGATGATGATAAGTGAGTGAAGGTGGTAGGCTCTAGTGTCTAGTACCTGGTGTGATGTTGGTGGTGGCTGGTTGGTTGTTGGGCCTGGCTCGCTCCCTGTTCAGCTCGTCGTAGCACTGCAGGCACACGCGCAGCGGCTTGTCGCTCTGGCCGCGCAGTATGTAGCGCTTCGACGAGCACGGACCGCACACCACCGAGCCGCACTTGCGACAGTGGTGCTGCAATACAGTACACAACACATAACATATACACAATACACACAATAAACACACACACACACACCCCTTGTTTTATTATTTATTCTGTATATAATCTATACTTATAAAATAACATGTCCTGACTGACTGATTCATCATCGCCGAGCGCAAACTTTCAAGGCTACAAGCATGAAATTCGGACTGTATATTAATTTTGTTATGTAGGCACCACTAAGAAAAGATTTTAGAAAATTCCATCCCAAAGAGGTCAACATAGGGGATGATAATATGTATGAAAGTCGGTCATTTTGAAAGCTACATAAACAAAATTTGGGTTATTGTCGTAAAACAAATAAATGTTTCAGGAATTTTGAAAATTGTATTTAATAAGGGATGAAAAAGGAGGTGAAAGTAAATGCGAAAGTGAGTTTGGTTGTTACGCTTTCGCGCCTAAATCACTGAACCGATTTTGATGAATTTATCTACAGAGACAGATGGGACCCTGGTGACGGTTACAGGCTACTTTTATCCCGGAAAATGCTGTTCACGCGGGCGGAGCCGCGAGCAAAAGCTAGTTTAGATATAGGCCATAAAATTACTGAACGAATTTCTTAAATTTTCTTTCCTGCTTTAAATATTCTCTTCTTATTAATTTTTTCTCTTTGCAATGCACATAGAATAAATTCCCAGTTAACATAATTATGGAATGTGACATTGTTGAATAACTATGAATAAATTTATTGCCAATTCCTAATTTCGGAATCACATCTATTTCATATTACACAAAATTCAGGGTTCTAGCAGCTTTTCTTTAAACTACAAAAGCCGAAGTAGACTATAAACAATTGTAGTCGCCTCATGGGTCTAGTGGTAGAGAACTAAAGCTGAGAACTGTGAGGACTTGGGTGTAATTCCCAGGTTGAGAATCAGAATATTTGTTCGAATTTTCGATTCGAAAAATGACAAATGAAGTTCAATAGAGCCATTATCTAAAATTAAAATAGAAATATGCTCATGGATTGCCCGGGTATGGGGTATGTCCAGTATAGCAATATATTCACCCACTATTTTATAATGGGAAGATAATAAGCTTGGCATTATGTGGGTGCACTAGTTGCACCTCTGCCTATCCCATCGGGGATAAAAGTTTAATATATTATGTTATGTAAAACAATTATAATAATAAAGGTAATAAAATAAAAATTCTCACTCTTCTATTGAGTACAGTGAATTGTGTCTTTTTGCAGTGCATACATATTGCAGCCTCATTGTCCGGTACCCACACGGCGGCATGTTCCGACGGTGGTTGTTTCCCACCTAGAAATATCACACAATACTCCTTATAAACTATTATCGCCACAGATATATTTCTAAACAGATGCAGTAAGTACAGTACTACAATTTAAATAACACAATTCAAAAGTATTAATGTACAATTCAAAAAACTTTATTATGATGTCCTTATTTTTCTCTTGAGTGATTGACCTAAATCGGATGGATGAATATAATTCTTAAAAATTGAACATTCCCGAAGCATTGATTTAAATTGTTATACTGCAATTATTTTCATGTTTGTTTCAGATTTGACTGTGGTAATTTAAGATGCGGACCTAATCAGAGTACACACGTTTTTGTTGTTTAACATTACTATACTAAGTTTTATAACAATAAAAACTACTTACTCTTCCTTAACAAATCTTCTATACACTTCTCTATGTGTGCCATCCATTCCTCTTTTTCAGTGGCTGTTGCAGCATAAACGGCAAATGATTTGGAAGCAGTGCGTATCAACCAGCCATTTCGGTATTCTACAAAATATTTGCTCAAGTCAATATATTGTGACTTATCTGTTTTGGTTTAATCTCTAGCTTATTCAATCAATGTGTTCTAACCATTATAATGTGTAAGGATACCAATTATGCTAAGATTAACTATGTAGCCGACATTGTCATCCCAGTAGACATAGATTATACAAGATGTGTTATGCTATGTGTCAGCATGTGATTTAACATAACATACAAAATCTATTATTTTTCATGGCCTATTATTGAAACTGCTTGGAAATACACTTCACCTTTACTTATCCACACTCACAAAAGGAGATGTTATAATGTTTTATGTTTATAGATAACTACACACACAAGCTTCTCATAATGTGACATTTAATTTTCATCAATATGTGTCACAGGTCATGTTATTTATCAGTAATACATATACATTTAACAATATTATGTGCACGATTTTGTACTAATAGTTAATGTCAACCACTGCCACATAATATATACATGGGCTCTGACTCATTTCAGCTCCTCTATGATCAATGTCAATAAACCAACAAGAAATGATAATACTGTCATGATTCATACACAACATTCACATAAATGAGTCATCATGCTGTGATATAATACATATTTTATCAATATAATTAATGAACTGGCCAATCACACTTTCATATGAGATATAACTTAAATATGGTGGCCAGGGAGTTAAAGTATTTATATTTTTTAACTTTTCAAATTTCGGGCTCATGGAAGATTAAGGTTGTGGCTTGGTCGTAGCTAGTGTTGAATGCAGCCCCGTTTACACACACTCACACATCACCATGTTTGGTACAATACACTCAAAGCTAGGCTTGCTACTTTTTGTGTGTATTGTATTTCTTTTTTTTTTATTTTTTGTATAATTTTATGGTTGTGTAAATCAATAAATAAATTCAATGTTGATGTTTATGTCATTATTCGAAAAGTTGTATCAGTTGATTTATCACAACATTTGTTCATTTGGAATGTTAAGAATTTAGGGTTGATTTATAAAAGGTTTTATGTAATATTTATGTAACTTATACTATTGTAATGAATGATGTTTATTACAGCCACAAAATAGTCATACTATTGTGAACTATTGGTAGGCAAAAACCCATTGCAAGGGGAATACCTAATTAACACAGAAAATAATACATTCTGGATAAAGCTAAAAATCCTTGTTATTATGCTTTTATTAATTTGTTAAATAATAGTAAGAAATATGGTTAAAGACGACAACCAAGATAAAATTGCATAACTCACGTCCTTCATCTTTGAGTGATTCTAATTTGACCTCTTCTAAAGGAATGACATGTTGTTTGTTGTATTTCTTCTTATTTATAACAATGTTGCCGTACACCAATATGTCGTTGAAGAGGAAAAACTGTCGGGCCTTGGGTTTCTTGCGACACATTTTTGTCAGAACACCCTCTCCAACAAGGACTCTGCCTTGTTCTGCCAGGGGCTACAACCAAATTAAAAAAAAAAAATTTTTTTTGTTATAACCAACCAAATAGTTTTAATAAAATGTTTCCATTATCAATTTAACTGGGATTAATGTTGAAATTGATCCACAAATGTGAGATGATTACTTCTGTGCAACTCATAGACATCCCTAACATTAAAACAAAATAAATTCAATACAATTGTTTTACTACATACAATATATTTCATTATAAATATTAAAGCAGCTAAGTTTATCCCAATAAGCAGCATTATAGCATAAAATATTGAAATTATAGTCATTTTTTGCATAATTTTCATGAGCTGTGATGAATATAAATAAGACTGTGAATAAAAAGCTTATAACAAGCAATAACAGTCTGAGCAGAACAGTCCATACAAGTAGCACCCAATTCTTTTACTATAAACTTTCACAGATTAATCAAAACTACTTTGAATTTTTGTCAATAAGTAAATAACTTCTCTTTGGATCCAATAGTTATATAGTTCAAATATGTTTACTAAACATTTGTAGGAATAAGAAACTAGCCAAAGGTAATCAGATCAAAAATACTAATTAGATTATAACTGTGTTTAGGGGGTGTCACCTAACTTAGTATTAGTTTACACAGATGTCTGCAGTGTAAAAGCATTTACTTTCTTTTAAATAACATGTATAAAAAATATAGCACTGATAAACAACGCATATCTGTAGAGCGACAATCCCACACTATGTACTGAAGATTTTATCTTGTCGAGTTTGGCGGTTGATAAAACTGTAGGCGAGATCGAGTCACAAAATTATTACCTATTATTGAAGACGTATACAAACCTGTCCTGAGCTGCCGAAGCAGCTTTCCACCATAGCAATTCTCCTAGCATTTGCCTCACTATTCACTGGAAAAGTGAAAATAATTACATAAAAATTGCAATACACTATCAAGTTTGACGTCAAAGGAAAGTGAGCAAGCAAACAATGACAGCGAACACCACGTAACTAATTTCCTAATATCACTCTTTAAGACAACTTATATTGGTAACAACAGTTGCACTTTGTACAATTAGCGGATTTAACATTGGCCTACCTAAGCGGTCCACCATTATTGAAATTTATTTTTTATCAGGAATACGACTGGTAAAATGTGTCATTCATGAAATATATTGCTATCCGTAGAAAAAATAATTCTACTCTGTTTTTGTGTTCTTACTTCTACCATTAACGAAAAAAGTAATTTTAATTTGTGATGTAACACGGATACTAGATAAAATATAGTTTCGTCAAATAGGTTCTATTGAAAACCATAACCATTATAATTACATAGATTACCTCAATAATTATATTTTTGGCTACTTACTATAAGATAATTCTACTAATATTTATATGTTTTTTTTCCTAGAAACATTAAAATAACGTTTCGTTCTACGTAATAGTAGATATTATGTTAAAATATATTTTTTCAGTTCTCTGTTACTCTGTTTCAAATATATGTACTGCGATAGATATTTTGTGTTACTGAAAATATTCTAATTTATTGCGCTGTAAATATAAAGCAATTACTTTTATTTCTTTTATTTTCCCAGAACTAAAATGTACGTCATAGACAAGGCGAGATCATGTGAGTATCCATTTTCTTGTCACCAGCTGACAGCTAGTGGTCGATACTTTGCAATTTATTGTTCGTAATTTTGGAAATTATACGAACAAAATGGGCTGCAAAATCTGTGGACCTAAGCTGTCGCTATGCGGGCTTGTGTTGAGCGTGTGGGGAATCATACAATTGGTGAGTAGACGTTTTATTTCCTCTCAAGTTACTAGTATGATCTGTGAGCACCTTGGTAACACCCCTGTCTTTTACAGACGTTGATGGGTGTCTTCTATCATATCAGAGCTGTTGCTCTATTGGAGGACCTCCCACTTGAAGAAGAAAGCGGGGACCACAGTATTGATAATTTCATCGCAAATGTTGAAGCAGGATACACTCAGGTGAGGCGTTGTGTTGTTTGGCTATAAATATTGAAAGCATTTGAGACGAAACTAACTAATAAATGTAAGACCTTAATATTTTTTTATATCTATGTCATTATACTCTCATGATACTCATTTTAGTGATTATGCCAATAACTTAGTCATATGACTATTGACAAGTCTATTACCATTCAATTTGCCAGTAAATTGATTTATGACATTCTACAACAACGATATTGACTGTACATATTAGATAAAAACACTATTAATACAGTTTTTTGCATATTAGCTAATTGTATAGGTCTAACCCTCTCATTCTGTAGACGAGGCCTGTGTCTAGCAGTAGGATGCGTATAAACAGGGCTAGTATTATTATAGTATTAATTTTATCAAATTAAATTAATTTTAGAGCACTGATATAATCATCAGCATGTTAAAGTTTAATGTCCAATATCCTATGAATATTGTTAATTGGCATGTCCTCAAACTGAAACCTTGGTTTTATTATGACTCAACATTACAAACTAATATGCATTAACACTCATTAGATATGTTAGAAAATGGAAGTGATAAGAGTTTTTTGTAAATTGCAATAGAATAATATATTATACAATTCTAAATTAAAATAAAAAAATATATCTTCCAATTCTAAGGTGGATTTCAGAACTTTAGTTAAATTGGCATTAATATTCATCTTATATTTATCAGAAAGTTGATAAACCTCTAGTCAATGTTTATTGTTGCTCTGAAGTTGAAGCACTCTATAGTCTTTGAAAACCATAATGGTTACACCGCTTGTGACCAATTTCAGAGCTGACATAAAAATTAACAAGAACTATACATACATACGTATGCACTTACACTTGTAATGCCCAAAGGGGTGAGCAGATGTGTAACCAGTAAAACCACATTTTGCCTATGTCTGTCGCGTAATGTAGGGGGCAAGCCCATCACCATATCAGACTCAGACTCCGGGCTGACACTGAGTATTTTGTGACAATAATCAATCCGAGACTTTGGCACAGCAGTTATGTTGAATACATATTACAACTGCACCAATGAGGCAGTATAATTTGATTTTATTTTATATTATACATCAGGCAGGTGGCTGGTCATAAAAACTGCAAGCTAAATCCTTCAGCTACATGTGATAAAAACAGATTGAAGAATATACTTTTTAAGCAATAAATTTTCTTTCCAATGCTTGTATTGAATTTAAATTTTATTTTCAGAACGCATTTAACTGCTGGATCGCTGCATTGCTATACGTCGTTACACTTTTGGTATCTGGACACCAATTCTGGGCCAACAATCGCTCTTCAGTTAGTATGTAAATGGTATTGATGAATAATTATAGTAATGTTGTTGTTATGTTACTGTTGAATAATTCCATTCCATTATTATTTAACTTTTTCTCCATAGAAAAAAGTTTTGAGATATGCTTTAAAAACTTTTTGAAGTGTCATGTATTATCAGAGCGTTATAGTAAATGTGACTTAGATCTACATTTGTCTTCTATTTATTGTAAAAATTCAATTTATGTTGTAAAACCTTGTTACCTATAATATGCGCAAATTACAATTGCTAAATATGAAGTGTCATGGTTGATGGTTGACCTTAATAATTTTACTTCATCTAAAAACCTATAAAGTAGGATAAAGAGAATATTTTAAGCTTGTGCTTGAATTTTCTATGTACAATATAATATTAGGCTTGACATTGTGAATACTGGTCTTTGAAATCGTGTTACAAATTATGCGTAAGTATTTAACTGTGGATGAGTACTATCAAATTGTACATAATATATCTTTTATTGTAGGTACACTGTAAAATGCTTAGAATTTCTTGAAGTAAAAGTATTAATATTTGATCAATGTTTTATTTGAACTGCTTGTAAGATAAATAATAATATTTTGTATACTACACGCAAAATAACTTGCCGTCCTGAAGGTAGCCACGAGCAGCGCCGCGTTTATTGTTTTCAAAAAACAAAGGGTGACGGGAGTCATATGGTGGGGTGAAGTGGCAAACTTCGGCTTGGCCAAGTTACTTTGTGCATATAATATGTGAATTTAGTTAAGTATCTGGCTATCTGAGGATGATTATAGGGGGTGTAAAGGAAATGCTTCCGTAAACAAAGACAACTGGTAGTGCTGGTGATTACAGACACGATACCACCAAAAAAATCGCAAAATACGTTTTTTTCACATACAATCTTGTTTTGACCAATAATCATAACGACACTTTATTTAAACAATAATAACATTACTATTTTTCCTAATATCGCAATGTAAAACGAATAAAAAATCAGATGACGCGCAATCAGCTGTGTGACGCCTTATTACCCATCGAGTATAGGCGCGTGGGTCTTTGACCCTGTATTTAGTATTAGTACGCTTTACATTTAGGACTAACGATCTCAAAATGGCCTGTAAATAGCATAGGAAAAGCGATTTCTGTTTACGTTGAGGTAGTGTTTTATTACTGTTTCGGCACCCTTGAACTTTAAGAGTTTTTAAATTACTTTACGGCACGAAAAGATATTATGTATTTAAATTATTCAAACCACAAAAGGCCACTTGTGAGTTGGATCATTTCTACACAACACGGGCCAATTTTAATCTGTAGTTATCTAGGACGGAAGTAAGTAGATAGCAGTACCGGTATGTTCTATAATAAGTCTTATAATTTTTACGTCTATGATTTTTATGGTCATTTGACTTTCATTGACAGTCACAGACATTATCATTTAGACACACGTCAAATAGCAAGAAATATAATACTTCCTAAGTGAAGAAAACTTGCATGAAATGGGTGCATTATTCGGTTGTGCTATTTACTGCATGTTATTAAGCACATGGGCGGTTATACAATTGGTAGGTAGTTAATTTTTCCTAATGGTAATTCCGATAAATTACTACATAATCTACATCACAGGACGACTCTTTCTATGCTTGAACGAGGACTTCGCGAGCCTACTGTCAAGCGAATAGTAAATTATGCGCCAGTGCCGGTCCGGGACTCATTTTATGAACGAGATCAAACTATGGCGCCTCTTGCCCGTGAATTAACATATGTTAAGCCGGAGAATGGACATGCGGAGGCACTTATAAACCGGGATCCCCGCCGGCGATCTACCCTGGGCCGGAACGACGCGGCGTCTTCAGCGGCCACTCCATAAATCTTATTATGATAGGGCCGGTGATGTGCCGCGTTCGTTCAAAACAGTGTAGTGTCAAAACTCGGTCAGAATGTGAAAATGTTCATTCGTATGAACATTGCAGAAAACGTCAATTTTCCATGATTTCATTCGATACCTTTGTTTCACTGTGTTAGACGATTTCATTTCTGTTGAAAGAGGTAAAGTTAACTTTATGATCGCGACGCCAATATGGTGACAGTGAATATGTGACCAACAATATGCCCTGTCACAGAACGGGGTTGTAACAAAAATTAAATTAATGTCGATATAATTGATAGATAATCGATAGCCTTCATGGCGAAGCGGATGAATAGCTGCCTGAAAATAGTACGTTTCGCCTTTCGGGTCTAATTATTGTGCGACCATGAGTCCGTATTTTCTGATACCTAACAGGTTAACCTAGTGTCGGGCCAGGACAATGTGTATGACTCTTGGTTGTAGATATTTATTTATTTAATAAACATAATCGTTCATATGCAGGGATTAATGGGAATATTCTACAAGATAGAGACATTAGTTTTAATAGAAGACGTGGAACCTGAAGACTATACGGATTACGATGATTTCATTGAGAAAACCAAGGCTAATTACTCAATTGTATGTCTTCCTTTTACTAATTTAAATTTATTATATTTTAATAAAAAATATCCATATAAATCCCGGAAATCAATCAATCCAAGTAATTTATACCAGTTTTAGCGAGTAATAAATTGTAGGTATTCTGATTGGCTCATTTGTGGGATCTATCTGGAGAATCAATGTTAGATCAAGTGTCCTTTAATGTCCTTAAAATGTGTCTTAATACAAAAAAAAACTGTTATGTATTCCTACTTGCTTAGATACAAATAACGGCGAGTTCATCTACGGTTCGCGTCGCCGAGTCTCAAGGCCTCTGAGACCTTGGTTCACGCTTCAAAAAAGTGTGAATTATATAATTTTACTGACCATTACCAACTAAACTTAGTCATCGCAACGACATTAGAAAAATTGCAAATTCATAATAAAAATGAACATTACATAAAATTAGGACTGCCTCCGTGGCGCAGTGGGCGAGAAGCCAGTTGTGAAGCGAGAGGCCGTGGGTTCGATTCCACACCGAGACAAATGTTTGTGTGATCTACAGCAACAGTCTGGGTGTTGTGGGACCGCAATCCCTCGTATTTCCTGATACCGACGATACAGGTATGGAGAAAAAAAGGGGTACGTTTTCGTATTTCCAAAATAGAGAAGATTTCTCAAGCGCATTGCTTTCGCCGTAGCACAGTACCCATCAATAGATACCCCAAGTCGGTGACGATACCTAATATAATTGTTTTTTATTTTTCAAGGTCGCTCTGAACTGCTGGTTAGCTGCGCTTATGTATTTAGTTATGATCGGAATTTCATTTTTATACATAAAGAAAGCTCGGAAAACAGCAAAGCTTGCAGCCCAAAGACTAGAAGATGACGAATTTATGTGCGGAGCAAAGGAAAAACAAAAATAAATTTCTAATAACCACATTACCTACACTACGCGCAAAATAACTTGGCCGGGTGTGAAGTTATTCACTCCAACTTCATCGCCCTGTATGTCTGAAAACAAAAACCGCGAGACCGCTCGTGAAGGTAGGTTAAATTAATTTGCGCGTATTGTACTAAATTATTAATTTTGTTCTTTAAGTCGTTGAATAAATTACCTATTTTTAAGTATACGCTTATGTAAGGATTTCTAGAATACATTAATCACAGTGACTGTATTTAGCTATTATACCACAATTTTTTTTATAAACAGGCCCCGCAAACGAGTAGTTGGATCACCTGATGGTAATTGATCTCCATCCATTAAGCACCCATAAACCTAGAATCATTTAAGTATTTTTGTCATAGGTAATGAAAAATCGAGGAGGTGGGTAGATATTGAGCTACCATAAAGACGGAAATATATTATTGAAACACTAGGCGACTCTATGATCTATCTAGACGCGGGTCAAATTCAATCGTACTATTTTGTATGACCAGAGTAAAACACGCGACGCGACAAAATTGGCTACAGCGCACTGTAGTCCCGTTTACTAAAATAGCGGACGTAGGCACTTGAATTTTGCTGGTGGGAGGATACTTGTATCCGACCGGATAGCGACCACCGTACACTGGTGCTAAAACCTGCCATAGTGGCCCACCTTGTGTGGGTCGCGTTCCAGGGTCAGCCAGTGTATATCCGGTTCTCCCCAGGGGGCTTGCCCCCTGATCCTCACCCTTTTTCCTTCCCCTCCCTCTTGGCCCTTTGGTAGGCCGGCATGATCTTGCCGACCAACGATGGACACATTGTTTATCGTTGGTCGACAATATTCTTGGATTGCGCTACACTTACCATCAGGTGTAGCGTAGTCACTTTGCCGAGCCAGGATAAAAAAAAAAAAAAAAAAAAAAAAAAATTTCTCAAAATAGTGTATTTTTTTGATGGAATCGTATTTTACTAATAGTTCTTATCATGTTTTATTCTTTGTATTTTTTGCGTATCTTGTATAATTATGCAGTTATTCAAGATATTGTCCATATTTATGTCGATTTTGTATGGAGATGAAAATTCAAAGCTCTATATCTCGAAATTTACTACGGTTTTTCACATGCGGTTTTTTGTATCGTGCAAGGTTCGTGTATAGCTTTAATAAACAGTTGAGACTAGGTGCGCCCGGTTTGCACTTTGCGAGATATAGGATGTTCATTTTTATCGATATTAAATATTTTTTATTTCCTTATTTCAGTTCATAAATATGTTTTTAATTAGTCGACATATATACACAAGCATAAGAAACGTTATACAGGTTGATGTTTCATAGTATGAATCATATACATATAGATATTATATGTAATCCGCCTTCTAGAATCGGAAGTATAAATGATCTACAATCATATATTATGGTGGTTTGTAAAAGATCTCGCGACATTTAATAAGTACCTACTTACATGAAAATTATGACTAACAATCGTAATTACCGCACTCAATAGTAGATAACAAGTTTTACGCACTTATGACTACGAAAAATACATTATTTTCAAGGTAAATAGTATGTATGTACTGATTGTAATAGTTTATCACCTTATTTTGGATATTGTTTTCTTGCTCCAGATGTTTCGTTTGTTCGACTTTTTGCACCTTAGATATTATATGGTATTTATTTTATTGGTGTGATTGTAAGTCATTTGTGACCATAAATCTATTGTTTTTTTTATTACTAAAGGTTCCGATTAGTGTCTACCTGATTATAAATAAATATTACGAAACGATTTATCCTCGTCACTACTATCCTCTGATCCCGATTCGAAGTCGATTTCTGGTAAATCGTTTACATTTACAAATTCAAATGTATCTTCTAATTCAATTAAATCATAGAAGTCGGAAAAGGCAGATTTTTTTATAATGTTATTGAATTTTGGGCGGAGACTTGTAAGAACGGGATCAGATGATAGTAATAAATTGTGAAAAATGTCCTCGTTACATGAAATAGCACTATGTTTTCGTGAATGATGCTGCCTGAAGCTTCGGAAATCCTTATTTCTGGCCTCAGAAGCTTCTTTAGATAGGACTATGGGCAACATAGAATAATTCTGCACTATTTCTGGACCATGAATTAGTCATTTATGTAGACTCGATGGCATATAGTAAAAATCCGTCTTGTAGTGTTACCAGTATTGGTGTTTCCACTACCTTGCTTTACAACGTCAATTAGTAGGCCTGTTTCATGTTTTAAATCTTCTTGTTCTTTTAATTTTCGTGCTTCCACGAGGCTTTTCATTTCTGGTCCTTTGGCTTGCCATGTTTTGATGTCCAATCTATAGGCAATATGAAGCAAACACTCCATAGAACGAATTCATGCATGTGGGGAGCTTAGTCCATACTTGTATAGCTCTTCATTTACAGGTCTGTTGTATACTTCACCCAAATTGTTCATCTCTGATGGACGCGCCTTGCATATGTCACACACAGCTGCTGATGTTCCGGAAATAAAAGATTGTATTTTACCATCAATCATCGTCAAAAGAAGCTGGTGTGTGACATTTACTTCTTCTATTACTGTCGGCTGCAGCTGCGAAATTTCCGTTTGGTATTCTGCCATTTCTGTTTTTACGTTGCATTAAGTCTCTTTGATGATGATGATGGCCGTTCGTTCTGCCAAACAATTTCACCATTTTCATTTTGTAACCTAAGAGGCACAAGACTCGCCATAAAAATTTATGAAGAGTTTTCAACGCCTCCTTTTTGTTGGTGAATTGCTTGCCCGGAAGATCCACCAAATCCCCATTTACTTATTAAGAAAAGATTTTAAAGTTTTCCTTATTTTTCGGTATGGTTTTAAAGAGCCTTTTTTTACCGTTAAGTCAAGCTTTGGAACTTGATTTTCACTGAGTCTAGTGTTACTACAATGTCAACTTTAGGAGGGTAACATTCTTCTTTTTCCTCAATTATTTTTTGATAACTAGGATAAATCGTTATTCTATTTTATTTTTTATTAAAGCCTCTCAATATCTTATACCTCCATCTAGATAGGATAGATAGATCTAGGTTCATTGATATATAAAGTGATAATTCCTTCAGTGGCGTCACTTCATTAGACCTCGTTTGGGTTTTTAGAAATGTTATAATGTTAGAAGCCATGTCAGGATTTTCCCTAAGATATTTTACGATATCGGCTAAATCCTTGTTTTCTTCTGCTTTGTCTGCTGCGTATATGTCATCTTTACTACATGATGCACGAATAACTTCGGTGCGTCTTCTTTTTTGACGATTTGATAATCCTTTGCATGTTTTTCGGGGACAAGGGGTGGTAGTTGTAACCGCATCAGATTTACTTGGCGAAATTACATCTTTAGATGTTTCTGCAGATTCTTCACAAGGTAACACAACGTTTTCCTTTAAATAACTTGGCCACTTGATATCGTCTTCGAGCCACTTGGTATATTTTTTCATAAACTTTTGTTCACGTCTACCAGCTTCTTTCCAGGAGCAGTAAAATCGCTAGCACTGTTGTTAACACCATTTTTTCAAACTGTTGTTTTCGAGATTTTGTTCAGAAAATTTTTATTTTAATGTATCAAAAAGATAATTGTAGCCACGGAAATCTTCACGTTTTCGTAAAAGGACGTAGATGTCTAAATAAGTAACAAAACCACGGAAAGACATTGTCAAATTACAATTTCACCCAGAGAAACTTATTTATACCAAACTTTAAGCACCCGGCCACTTAACCATTGTTATGATTAATATTCTAAAAAAACTACAACACAATCACAAAATGTGTCGACCAATAATTGTAAATATTTATTAATAATCAAGTAGACACTAATACCAACCTGTCGTAATAAAAAAACAATAGAATTATGGTCTTTCACTAATGACTTTTACAATCTCATCAATAAAATAAATAATATATAAAATACATTTCACACCTGGTGGATGAATTGGTAATGAATCTAAGGTGCAAAAACACGAACGAAACATCTGGTGGAAGAAAACAATATCCAAATAAAGTGATAACATATTACAATCAGTACATGCAGACTACTTACCAAGAAAATAATGTTTTTTGTAGTCATAAGTGCGTAAAACTTGTTATCTACTATTGAGTGGGGTAATTACGATTGTTAGTCATAATTTTCATGTAAGTAGGTACTTATTAAATGTCGCGAGATCTTTTACAAACCACCATAATATATGATTGTAGATCATTTATACTTCCGATTCTAGAAGGCGGATTACATATAATATCTATATGTATATGATTCATACTATGAAACATCAACCTGTATAACGTTTCTTATGCTTGTGTATACAGGGTTATTTTTAAAACACCAGCAACCTCGCAGGGGTAGATACCTAAGGTTATAAGCTACTACTTTTGTTCTACGACTTTTGATAATTTGTTAGATTTTATTTTCATACAAAAATAAGTATTCATTTAATTTCCGTCTTGTATGTTACCTACACGCATCGCAGATTACGTAAGCAAACACGCGAAGCGTGGGGAACGGGGCTAGCGTTGAAGGTCATCGCCCGAGCCAGCTGAGCGGCTTCTTTGAGTCGCGCTCGCACGCCGAACGCTAGGAAGAAAAATACGACACAACAAAAACTTGTAAAATCATTTTTTTTTAAATATATTGAGTTATATACAAACTCGTAGAACAAAAGTTGTTCCGTATGGGGTCAGCTATCTGGTCCTGCGAGGTTGCTGGTGTTTTAAAATTAACCCTGTATATGTCGACTAATTAAAAACATATTTATGAACTGAAATAAGGAAATAAAAAATATTTAATATCGATAAAAATGAACATCCTATATCTCGCAAAGTGCAAACCGGGCGCACCTAGTCTCAACTGTTTATTAAAGCTATACACGAACCTTGCACGATACAAAAAACCGCATGTGAAAAACCGTAGTAAATTTCGAGATATAGAGCTTTGAATTTTCATCTCCATACAAAATCGACATAAATATGGACAATATCTTGAATAACTGCATAATTATACAAGATACGCAAAAAATACAAAGAATAAAACATGATAAGAACTATTAGTAAAATACGATTCCATCAAAAAAATACACTATTTTGAGAAAAAAAAAATTCAAGTGCCTACGTCCGCTATTTTAGTAAACGGGACTACAGTGCAGCGTTGCTCTACCACTTATAAACATTTTACTAAAATACAGAACATATTACTGAATATCCAGTTTTGTCTACAGCATGAATGGGCCGTCTCGACTGGGTTGTTATCACTGTCTCACAGAAAATTGGGGTAAAAGGGCAACTTGTTGTTGCAGTTTGTAAGGTGAGTGATATCCCGGAAGGCCCAAATGCTCCTCCCTATCTCAAACCCGTAAAACCTTTCCTTTAAGGCTGGCACCGCATCCATGAATCCCTGGGTATTGAGGACGTTCATGGGCGGTGAAGATCACTTTCCATCAGGTGAATCATTTACTTGTTAGCCAGTCACTGTTATAAAAAAATGTTTCTGCCATAAATCCCACTTATCGTACCTACGAAACGTAAACGCAAGCTGCCATATCACCTTCTTTTCCTTTGAAACAGTGGTAGAAATCTACCTCTATTAGTCGTGCTGGTTCATTCATACGGTTGACAAAATTGTCTATAGCCTAAGTGACTAGCGTGACCTTTAATAAAGTATATAGGTATTATGTATTATACAGGATGTAAGTGGGCTTCAAAAATCTTAGGCCCAAAGCCTGCCTAAACTGCACGTGGTAGGTACAGGCAATGACAAAAGTTGGTTCCCGTTGCGGGTCAGACGACATGTCGCGTCATATAATAACAAATCCACAGTTAAATCATAGTGGAGGAAGGCGGACCCTGATGTTATGCCGGGATAGCTCAAGGCAGAAGACAACTATACAGGTGTAACATACATACATAGACTCACACCTGTTTCCCATAGGGGTAGGCAGAGATAACGGCCTTCCACCTGCTACGATCCTTACACATGATGGTTCTTAGGTGTAACATGATTTGGTGGATTAACGGAAGCAGGTCAATACCTATCGAAGAAACTCCCATAGGTGCATAGGAAGGTAGGTATTGTAATAAGTAAGCGATTTAAAAAACACAAATATGGGAAAATGATTATAATTCAACTTATTTTGTCTTTATTTCAAGATGTCACTTCACTTCTTTCTAATTTTCTGTCAAATGTGACTGTGCCGATGTTGACGCTCTTTATTTCTTCTTTACTAGCTTTCGCATTTTCCTGAAATGTGACCACTAGAATTGAGCTAGGTGCTATATCCCTCGTATATCTGGGCAAGGTAGTCTGGATTGGTACCACTGCTGTTTGTTTCTAGCGCCAAAGCAGTGTGATGATGATGTGTTCCAGTTTGAAAGAAATCATTGAAGCTAGTAAAATTACTGGGCATTACAAAACTTAAGACCCTATGTCCCGGTGACGAGCGCAGTTCAGCACCACGCAGTGCTTTGTGATTCAAATTTCTGTGTTGTTTCTGTGTATGGGCAGGCGTGGCGCTTATCATCGGGGAAAGTTGGAATAATGAGAATAAAACTTGTTTTGAAAATGTTCATGAAAGTGAGAGCCAAGAATCAAGCATTTATAAAATGCAGGAATCCAGATCCGTCTTAAGTCATGCATGGACTGTTGGACATCCAGATTTCGCAGCAGATAACAAAAAGTCGTTTGGTTTCGATAATTCGGAGGCATCTTTGGTCCCGGGCGCTTAGAGTCCCGGACGGAAGGGGTTTCAAAAAACCAAAACTCAGTGACTATTTTTAACCGACGAAACAAATTTATTTTCTGTATGTACATGTATACAAAACCCGCTTTTCAATGTGATCTGAATTCGATGATTTTTTCTTTCGAATGAGTAGGTTGGTAGGTAGCTATGGCCCAAAGTTAGTTCCGTTAAAATTTCAAATAGAAATTGCACACCATGATGAAATCGGGGTTGAAAGGCTAAAACTTCATAATTTATCCATACACCGAGATTTAGATGATTCTTTCATTATAAATAGTGAAATGAAACCTTTATATATATTAAACACAAAACCGACGAATAGAATAGAAATGAGATTTGGCATTGATATTTAGTGAAATTTATTCAAAATTAACCTGGACATCGACCTCTTCGTCCTTCGGTGGTTGGTTGGGGTTCAGCCAAACATCGGCCAGTATTTGCGGGATCTTCAGGCGTATTTTCAACGGTGCTAGGATTTTCATGATTAGCTTCCTACATTCCGTTGATACTTTCGGCTCGCGGGGGAATGTCACTTTGTTTTGCACTTGCTAAGAGAACAATAAGATTATTAAATCCATCCGGATCTGTATGTTTATATTTAAATAGGCCCTGTATTGTACACCGTTTGTACTACAAGTGATGTTCACACAATACATTCTGTTTGTTCAGTTTTAGTGTGCTTATCGGTATACTATCGAACCAAACCGAAACGGTTCGGTTTCGGTTCAGGTCCTGCGTGATCGCAACCACAATTTTTCCATAATTATTTTTTATTGCTAAGGTAGACAGACAACCGTGCGGCCCGCCTAATAGTAAAAGGTCACCGCCACCAAGAATTTCTGCAATTTCAGGACACAGTCAAGCCGCCCATAGTCCCGTCAAATTCAAATAATTCATTCTGTAAATTGGATCATAAATAGCATTTTTACATCTCAATAATTTTTTAAACCAGATTATATTTTTATCAGCATTTCGTGACTAGCCATGAGAAGAAATGCCGAAACAAACTCATGAGTAATTATTGCCTCTTTTAATGTCCAGATATTGATCATACCGTCTTTACAGATCTGTTGTAATCACATATTATATCGGGTCAACATAGACACAGGTACCTAATAATAGAAACAAGCATCGGCACGAGTCGTGAGCATACACTTCACCTTATTTTTTTTTTTATAAAGTTCTAATTGACGGAATGCCTAAGCGCGGGGAGCCTGCGCATCACGCGATTGGTTCGTCAGTTGATGCTCGTCGTCTATTGGACTCTCCAACTGCCGCCGCTACTATCCATTTTTGCTCACGACTCATGCCGACAATTGACAAAATGAAATCACCTTCAGCAATTGTGTGTAATTAGTGTCATCGAAAGGCAGTCGACCGTACACGATGGCGTACAAAACAACTCCCATGCTCCAGATATCCGAGTCCTGTGGTCTGTAGGGGACTCCCTTCAAGATCTCGGGTGATGCGTACGCATAGCTCCCACAAAATGTTTCGCTCAGAGCGAAAACTCCGTTTTTCGGTTTCATATGTCCCCGGGCGAAACCGAAATCAGATAGTTTTATATTTAAACCGTGGTCCATGAGGAGGTTTTCGCATTTTATGTCCCTGAAATAATATTTAAACTTCAGGCCAAGGCCGTTCCTGTACTATATTATAAAACGTATAAAAATATCCAAAACTTAAAAACGAACTTTAAAAGTGAAATGCGTTTAGGTACTGTCCTCATTCCTCGAGGAATTTCGCAGGCGGACACGCGTTCAAGCTTTCAAAGGTCAAGACAAGAAGAGAGGAAGTCGTTTTACAATTGACAAAATAGTGAAAACCGTAAAATATGGTTAAAGTAGTGGTACTGCCGAGTCCAACTATAGAAGCCCAGTTCTATAGTTGGACTCGACAGTACCACTACTGTCGTGAGCATGCCCGGTTCAAGTGGGCATGCACGCAACTGAATGCATATTACACGTAACCGCTTTCTGCCTCAAGGAGTTTCCAATTTTTCCTTCTTGCGAAGTCATCAGATAGTAAGTCTGAGATATGTGCTCTGCGACTTGACGTAAATCTGGCTACTTTTGTCATCCTGCTAGGCTCTCACTCTAAGCAATTTTATTATTATTACCAAACTATATTCAACGACAGTTTCATGCATCGATACTGACCTGTGAACAACACCACGTTCATGGCAATAGTCGACAGCTTCTACGAGCTGCCGAAACCAACGGCGACCACGCAACTCATCAATGTGTTGGTCTTTGCGGATTATGTCTAGTAGACTGCCATTTTCAGCATATTCCATTACTATGTAAACCCTAAAGAATAAAGTTTTTGGTAAATTTATGTAAAAAAATTAATACTCTTAAACTGCGTGTAGGCCCAAATCCTCTTTCCCTTCTCAATCCGTTAGTTATTCCTTCCTTATAAAGCCGGCAACGCACCCATGATCCTTCTGGTGCTGTGGGCGTACATAGGCGGTGGAGATCACTTATCATCAGGTGACCCATTTGCTCGTTCGCCGACTTATACTATAAAGAAAACAACTTCGCCTGACTTAATTCTAGTTTAGTGCCAGTCTCTGACTGCCTACAATGATGCTTCAACTTTTTCCACGGTGAGACTATTGGCTCTCACACCTCCCTCTGCTATGTTAAGCTAGCGCTTTTTAAGTCATGCGCGGGATCGTACTCCTGGGACGTTCTGGCATAGATATTTGCCACTGACGTATTCCTTTACGTCCGTGGCAATACGTACATAAACCACCATTATTTCAGTACCTATATCTGCTACGTTGCGAACAACAAGGATTTCGTAGATGTACCCGTTACGTATACGATCTAGTCGTGTGACGTTGCACATCGACCGCTGCATCTCATCCAACCAGGGGACGGCGCGACGCCTGTGCCTCAGGTAGGCCGGGCGCCTGGAGCAAGGCTAGCTCTGTTAGCCATATAGTAGCTGTTGACCGTAAGTTTATGCGCAGGGAATCCCCGATGGCGTTTGAATATGAAATATATAGTCACGAGCTGCAATGGTTTTACTGTACAATGAATGAGTTAATAGGCACTTACTACGAAAAGATCAATCGCCAATTTTAAGCTATATCCACCGAAAAAGAAGGCACCTAGTGATTTATTTTTTTGCTTAGGTAAATATTAAACTTCTGAGAACTATAAGTGCTACTAGATATTATGTATCCCAAAATAATACAGGACGACATATTTAAATATTATAAATAAATAAGTATCATGTACTAAAAATCCGAAAATTGTTAGGTTTAAGATTATTGAAAGTAGGTTTATGCAGGTACCTATGAGTAGTTTCAATAGCTTGGAGGAACCGTATTAGGTTTTCATGTTTGAGTCCTTTTACTACTTCTATTTCCCTAGGTAGGAACTTTTTCAGATAGTCACCAGGTGCTTGAAACTTGCTGATAATTTTTATTGCGACTTGACAGTTATGCCTGTCGCTGGTAGCAACCTAAATTAAAAGTAAGGATTACATTCGTGAATATTGGATATTAGATAACAAAATACACATCGAATACCTTTACAGTAGCATAAGAGCCTGAGCCAATAGTCCTGCCAAGTACATAGCCATGAGTTTCAAGGACAGTAAGTTTTCTTTCGGCTTTAGCCTCCACTCCACTATGCACGGTCGCCGTAGGCTCAGTCGACATCTCGCCGAGGACATTGTCATTGGGTCTCACATCCGGCCCCGGCATATCACAGTTAAATTAAATTTATATGTCTAATAGTCTATATGAAGTTGCATTATAATGATTTTTGCCATGTGTTTAGGTTTCAGAAGATTTTTTTTGGGTTTTATTCATTCTGTCATTTTGTCACTAATGATAATTTAATGACACGTTAGTTTGTCCAAGAAAATATTTTTTGAATCGGCCGCCTTCAACCATAGACTTTTTCATTGCCAGTATTACGGACTATAATTTCAAACATTTTCTGAGTGTCTTGGAACCATTGACGTAAAGATTCTATCATCATTGCTTGGAACCACTGAACTCTATAATTAATACCACCTTGGAACCTTTCGTGGATGGATTGACTTTACGTGTTCTATTGATTTGTAGAAAGTTATCTTAGCAGCGTTATACTAAAATGAATTAATACCAACATTCCAGCAAGACCTTGGAATCAGCCACACTCGTGTTTTGTCGTTCCTGGTTTATAAGAAAATAAAAATAATATGTGACATGGTAGCATTGCCGGTTTTCCATGGAATTAAATAAAATAAAATCAAAATTAAAATGTCAAATTAAATTGGTCATGAAGGATGCCAAATTGTTATTTGAATAATTCTGTGGTCAATGTATTATGATTTTTGTAACTTAGGTAATATTTTTATAATATTTAGCTATTTGTATTGAACGCAAAAAAGTCTTGACCACTTATTAAAAAAATGCCACATCACATCATCTTAATATTATTTCCTGAACATCATGTTAGTTGTGTACAATGATTAAAAAAAGTTGTGTACCATTTCTGGGAATAGGCAGAATAACTTTTTTTTTACTGGCAGCCCTAAAATTCAGTGTGACGGAAAAACAAAAACAAGAAATGTCTTACCATTCTTACAAAACTATTTTTTAAATAGTTTTACTGATAAAAATCTATTTATACTATTTATTGTTATTTACATTAAAACCATATTTGACGAGAAACGAAACAGTGAAGTTATGTAATATGTTCTTACCATAATAAGGTTGTATTTAGTGATTTCCATTTTGGGATTATTGACAATACTTGGAATATTTGTTTATCCTAGAAAGATTTTATTGTGCGTGTGCTGTTATATGTAAATCTCCGACACAAACAATTTCAAGTATGTAATAACATTCTGTGCATGGTTGTGTGGTAATAACTGTGATTGTTATGTATTTAAGCATGACAATAAATAATGTTTATTAACTTTGCATTGTTACAGCTATGTATGTATTGTACTTTCTTTTTAACTGATGCAAAAACCAAGGAGTTCTCAGTTCGTTTAGTATTTATTTTTTATGTATGTTTACACATAATTCCACTAAATGTAGAACGATTTGGATGATTCTTTTTTGTATTTGATAGGGTTTACTTTGGTGGTGGTCCTATTTAAATTAGAAGAAATAATTATATCCCATTTGTATGATTCTTTCACTTAAAATAGTATAATATACTTTTTTAAACAAATAATAAATTGGACAAAAAAAACTAAAAATTAAACATAACAATTTTGAGTCCGTAGTCGCAGGCATTGACAGTATACTGCAATAGTACCAACTCCAAATTGTTGTTTTAATTCTTAATAAAACATTACAATTATTTTGTTTTATTCTTAGTTCCTGCCTATGTATTTGCTCAGCTTATTTGTCTTTAGCTGAGAAAATATGTACACTTTTATTGGTTTTTTGAGCATTATTTTCTTAGAAACCAGTAGCTTTTAGTAGCAATATAAATCGAGTATGAAAACACTTCCATTAAGAACAACATTGTGATGTAACTAGATAGTGATAAATGTTGTGATTAATTACAAGTTGGTCTATGCATATTTTTATTTTTTTTCTACTTAATTAAATTATTTCTTTTATAATACATAGTTTTTGTCATAGATTAGGTAAATTATGTTAATAATAGTATGGACTTGTTTACTATGAAGATCGAATGCAAAATCACTAATTAACTTCTTTTGAGACAATATCATTCATCATCATGTCAAGCTGTAGAATCTACATATTCCTACTGATCTAAATAAGTTACTACTATGTAGAAGAAATGTAGGAATAAGGTCCCTTGAATAGAAGCCCTTTGGATAGGAAGTACTATTATTATTTGCTGCCAAGTTCAAAAACAGTTTCAAAAAGATACTATTTTGAGTAAATGTTTTATGATGTGAGATGCTGTAGGTGTCACACCTAGACAAATGTTTGAGTGATCCACAAATGTTGGTTTTGGGTTAGGGAGTTGTTGAACTGCAAGTCTTACACACATAGTTCTTTATACCCACAATACAAATTGACCTAGTGTGGGGTCAGGACTAGTGTGTGACACTATTCGGAGTGTTTATTTATTATTTTATTTATATCTATAAAACAATTTGGGCATAATTTTGTCTCAAGTGACATTGTATGGTGCTGGAACTGTATTATAGCTAAAAAAATATACACTTGCTTTTGTAACATTTTTGCGCCTGCGCAAATTTATATGGGCCAACCGTAGTTGTGTTGCATTTTATTGGTTGAACTCTGAAGTAGTTGGCACATTGTTGCAGAGCTTATGAATAGTGGATCATCTAGGTCTTTGTAGTCATCGCCGAACAACACCTTAGCACTAGATTCACTGGCGCCTGTATAAATAAGCCTCTGATTGCAATAGCCCTTTGCCGTGGCACATTCAAATTAACTTACGTATCGCTACGCACTTCATTGGTCGTGCTGGGGTGTGTTTTAATAACCAACTAATTGCTACTCGTTGTGTCCTTTTCATTTGGGCTCGTGTGCTACCGTGAGTTGCTGGCTCGGGATGTAAGCCTAGCTTGCATCTCGTCATGGAATTCTGGTTCAGGATCACGAATACCGTACGGGAGAGCTGACCGACCTTGTACTTACCTCCTCTGTACCTTGCGCGCCCGGCGAGCTGCTGCCGGAGCGACCACACGTGCCAACACGTGACGTCGGGAGGCTGTGCCGCGTCCGAGCCACGTTCGTTCATCCCTACGTGCCCGTTTTCCTGGACTCGGGATCCGCAACAGGCCAGTAACTCTGTTTGCATAGCACCTCCAATCGAGGACCAAGTTGTAATGCGGAGATGGAAAAATAAAGCCCGAACCACGTAAAACATGCGTTCTAAACGCCAAGAAAAAAAGTTTTCAATGCAACTGAAATTCGAAATTTTTGTTGTATTTATATATGTATATCATCTTGTACCAATAAATTTTTCAAACAAAATGTCGCTAATAATCGGTTTTGTATCAGATATTAAGGCTTCAGAGATGAAACTCATTGTTGAAAATAGCAATTTAGGCTGTAGAATAGAAATTACTTTTTAAAAATCCAGCGGTTATCCGTCAACGTTCGAGGAACACAATTGTAGCGAATTTAGGACAGGCTGGTCGTGCGAACCGTGTCATAAGCGGACTGTCGCACCTGCCTTTACTGCCACCATCAGTCGTGAGCCCCGCGTCTCGCGTCATGCCTCACTCCGATGCACCGCGTTTTAAATCGCAGAGATCTAGTTATTCTGGCCATATGCGATACTTCATCAGTTGACCCATTTTCGTACATCAACGTCGCTTTTTGTTTGCTCGAAAGCTTTTTTCTAGTAGATATTTCAGTTTTTTGTTCTTATAATTGCGTATTCTCTTTGCTTTTAATATTTGAGTTCAGTGCGATCAGTTGTTTTATTGTCTTGTTACGTGGGACATTTTAAGTGGGGCAAATTAAACGTTGAGTTAGTAACGAAGCAAAATATCTATACTGTAATACACGGCGTAAAACACGATTGCAATATCTTCAGAAATATGAACTTATCAAAATTCTGTTGAGTAATCTAATAATATAGAAATCTTAAAAGACAATTGCCCATCCGTAGATCAGTGTACATCTGTAACTAAAACGCACAATAATGGTTTTATAGAATTCTTGTTCTATCTTTCAAAACAAAGCTTGTAATCTTTACACAGTATGAAATAAAGTCGCTTACGCTGTCTGTTCGCTTAGATCTTTTAAACTATTTAACGGATTTTAATGCAGTTTTCAGCGATAGATAGAGTGATTCATGAGGAAGGTTTATATGTATATCAGGCTATGATCCATGGGAGTAGGGCAGTAAAATGCAGGTAAAACCGCGAGGGACAGCTAGTTTAAAATAAAACAAAATCTTATACCTATACGAATTATCTGATTGATATATATGCATAAAAATGACATGATTTTAAAAGTAGATGTGACTAAAACCAATAGGTACTTGGTAATTTGTTTAATGGCCGTACGAGGGAAATCTTATGATGTAGCCTCACGTCTCCGCTAGGTGTCACGTCAAATAATTAAGAGTTATCCCGGAGTTAGGTGCGCGACGAGCTATATCGCTGGCTTGATTACTTTTTCTACTCCGCTAACTAATAAAAGTTGACCGACACGCCGAGACTTGCCAGTCTACGTTTAATTGAAACAGTGCGAGTTTTCACAGAAAATTGATGATATATTTTAGAAGTAATAACTGGGTTCTATCTGTAACGTACAATTTAATATCGGACGTTTCCATTGGCATCAAAAGTTGGAAGGATATAAGACCTTGTTGAAACTTGATTGATGAACTTTGTTCATTACCATCATGGCACTTACAGCGTTAAAAACTTATTAGATTAGCTTGAAAGGCAAAAAGTCGTCCGCACAATGAAAGGTTAATGCCATCGCGGATTGTCCAAGTGTTCGAGTTCGGACGTCAATAATGGAGCGGAAAGCAAAAAGTTAACTTCAGCCTTCAGGCGAGTTATCAATTCTAGGTATCTACGAAGTTTGAGCTACGAGTTTTTCATTCATTTACTGCACGCAGGGTCAATGGAAATCTTAATGGTTATTCTCTTGGTCGTTTTGATATAAAACCTGAACATTGTGTTTCTTCGAAGAGGTGCTTCATAATTTGATATTCTATAATAAAAGTGTAATATTTAGTCTTTCAGCAAAATTGAAATTGATTTGTAAAAGTATTCTGATAGATAACTTAGCTTATTATGTTTGCAATGTTCGCTTATCTACTTTAATATTTATAATAAAAGAAGTTGCGTACATACAAGTACCTACGACAATTATTTATCGGTTTATTAATTTTGGATGTTGCTAATTTCTCTTGAGATTCAACCTTCAATATTTTTCGTATATTAGATCTGGGAATACTCAGACGTTGGTTTGTAACATGTATCGCCTTTGCGATGTCGCTTGAAAATTGAGTAGAGCTGGAGTGGACAAGTTCAGGTTTGTTAAAGCCGTGTCAGAGAGGGCGTCAGGAATCCACTCGCTTCATTGTCTCTCTAAACGATTCTCTACAAGTGCCTAGTTGTTTTACGAGTTTTCACCTGTTGTGAACTACTTCAACTAGCGTTTAAAGGATTTTGAATAAACTCTTACCATTTAATGTTCGGCATTCAGTATCTTTATAATTATTTTTGCTACTGCTGAATAACGAGAAGAGCAGGTGGATCGTCTGATGGTACTATATGACAGTGCGCGACGTTAATCATACTGCTACATAAGTCCGTCTAATCAATAATATAACAATACTAGTCCTGTATTTTATTCACTGCTGGGCACGGGTCTTCTCGACTGAATGAGAGAGGTTAGACCTGAGTCCACCACGCTAACCTAACGCGAGTTGGCAGACTGCACATACCATCGAAAGTTTTATAGAAAACTTTTTAGGCACGCAGGTTTTCTTCACCGTGAAAGCAAGCGCTAATATACAATTAATACACACGCAACTTATAAAAGTCCATGCTATTGGGGCTGATTTCGAACCTGCGACTTTCATCTCTACTGGCAGTCTGTAGCACTCCCCGCTGAGCTGTCGCTGCTTAATGGTTTTAATTTTACACAGCCTTATTGACGTAAGTATTGTTAATATATGACATACAGAACAGTTACTTAATCTCCGAAATAATTTGTAGTGTTTTGTTATCTTTATTTTCCAAAACAAATTATAATTCCTCATCACGCGCGCAAACTTCAGTCGGTATAAATGTGAATAATGAAAATAACTGGGATTGTAATACATTCCTTTTTAAACACGGTGACAGGTAAACAGACGAAGGGCAGTAACACCTCCAGTCCCTTTTGTTATTTGCAGAATTTTAATAGAATGGTCCGCGTCATTCTGCCCGTGTACCTGAATACATAAAAAACGTTAAGTTCATAGAAGGTTCACTGACAAAGGTGGCACAATCTAATTTGCTATAATATGATACGCCCTTTATACAATTAATATGTCACAATTTCGAACAATTTGCTAATGATCTTGATACTTGAAAGTTAGTAAGTTATGACGTTGTTAGACTTCTGTATTAGGGTTACGTTATGTCGACACGCATTCGTGTGTTTCACCGAAAGCCATTTACATGGAATCACGCTGGTGTTATAATAATGAAGGTCCTAATCACCTGCGAAATCCTGTGAACGTATTCTACATGTTTTCGCCGCTTCGTGTCATGGAACAACCCATTTCATTTGTGTTTGACATTATCACGATGTTATTTTGTTGATTTTAATTATTGCAATTTATTCTTGTTATTTTTGGGTAAGCCAACGGGCATAGGAATTGGAATATCAGTTCGCATGTTTACATGAAATGTACATTTTTATAAATGAATAAAATGATTATTTTAATGAATCCTGCCAAATGGGTAGTAAAGAACTACAATGTCTTAATTTAACCTTGAACTTTGATATAGCACCAACATCTTAAGCCCAAAGCCAACTCCACCTGCACATGGTAAACTTCGCTGATTAAAGGACGAGGCAATCAATGGCGGTAGTTGGTTCCCGTTGTGGGTTGTGTGGGTCAGACGGCGGGTCGCCTCACATAATACCGAATTTACCGTCAAATCACGATGGACGAAGGTGGACCCTGGCATTAAGCCGGGACAACGCCAGCCAGAAAGAAAGGTATCACCGCTTTATCTATTTTTGCCGCGAAGCAACAGTGTGTAAGCACTGTGGTGTGGTGGTTTGAAGGACATTGAAGCCAGTGAAATTACTGGGCATTATGAGACTTAACATCTTATGTCTCGGGGTGACAAGCGCATTTCAGTGCTAAGCAGTGCTTTGTAATTCAAAGTTCTGTGTGGTGTTGCATCTGTTTATGGGCAGGTGTGGCGCTTACCATCAAGCGAGCGCCTTGCTAGTCTCGTCATTCAATCTATACTAATATAATAAAGCTGTAGAGTTTGATTGTTTGTTTGTTTGTTTGAACGCGCTAATATCAGAAACTACTGGTTCGAATTGAAAAATTATTTTTGTGTTGGATAGTCCATTTATCGAGGAAGGCTTTAGGCTATATAACATTACGCTGCGACCATTAGAAGCGAAGCATCAGTGAAAAATATTGCAAGAACGGGGAAAATTATTCATATTTGAAGGCTTCCGTTGCTAAGCTACCAAAATAATATTATTTGAAGGCTTCCGTTGCTAAGCTACCCAAATCTATACTAATATTATAAAGCTGTAGAGTTTGATTGTTTGTTTGATCACGCGGGCGGAGCCGCGAGCAAAATCTAGTAAAGTATAAAAATAATTCTTAGGTGACAGCAATAATGACACTATTATTACCTATACGGATTTGTAGCAAAACTAACTACAAGCTAGGATTCTAATATTCAAGTCTGTAATTATGTTTTTCATACAGCTACCACATATGTATGTACGCATGTAATATCCGTAGATGAACATAAAGCACTCTAATAAGAAGCCCTATAATCATAAATATAGTAATGAAAGTATGTTGCCTTCGACCTTATCCTAAAGAATTCATGTATGAAATTGGATAAACATATGAAATTACGAGCAAGGTCGAAAATACCACATTGTGGCGTCCGTTCATGTCTCTAATTTTATTTGTTGTCAAGATAAATTTTATAAGAGGGTCGGGCGATGAAACATCTGTTAAAAGATGATTAATGAGTCCTTTATAACCGTGGCTTTAGTATCTTTTGACCCTTTACCAAGTCCTAAACAAACAGAGAGCTTGTAAACGCAATATTTTTTAATTGAAAAGAAAGTGCTTACACATTAATTTTTTGCTATATACTCCTTACACATATTAAAAGTAATCTTAAATCGGATCAATTTGTGAATTTTTGCACGGCAGTTTTAGTTCTAGACGGGCTGGGGTCTTCGAGGGGTGGACCTTTGAATTGACCTTTGAAATTTGAAATGCTGTTCGATAACATAAACGTGTCGAAAAATGACAAATTTGAATTTTCTATCAGGAAATGCTCAGTATCACTCGGAAGTGGTGTGTCTGTGTGTGTGAATGCAGTGTCATCGTAGGGCCTAAACGAATGCGGTTTCTATTGTTTGCAAGAAGTTTAATCGAAATAGATCTTAACAATATTTGAATAAAATCTGTTAAGGCGTTTAAAAGTTACGCATGTTTTTATAATTGACACCGAGTGTTTTAATGGTTAAGTTGTATAACATTACTCGATACGTACATATTTGCATCGTCGGTTAAATGTCGTGCTAAATTTAGTGTGGCTGCAGCGATGTAGCAACGCTACGTAAACTGCTACGGAATTGTTGTAGCGCGGCGAGTGTTCCGTCTTTACATGCTCGTAGCATGCTACAGAGCAACTTTACAGCTAGGTCGTTCACTTTATTATTTAGCTCGCAACATAAAGTATTGTAGTTCAGCTGAGGGTTTTGGAACAAGAATATTTGGCATACTTTAAAATATCAAAAATTATTATTTTATGTGTTTTTAGTTATTACGAGATTTTTACACACAATATCTTATATAAGTACTTTATATCAAAGGAAAGTTCGTATTATACAATAATCCAATTATCAGTTTTGCTGAAAATCAGCTAATATTTCCTTTAACGTCCTTTTTATATGGATAAAAATGATATTGTGCTGTGGAGCATGAACATAACAGACATTATTAAAGACCTTATTAAACTATTAATTTAGGAAATAATATATTTTTTTTAGACACACATCGTATACAAAACCATTAATATTACTTATAACGAACACCTAAACCAATATTGTTTGCAATAAAAAAAATGTAGTGTAATAAAAAAATTGAACCTAAAATAATCAACACTAACATATTTTAAAATATAAATGTAACAAGTTATGTGTTAGTTAGTTGATATGGTTTTGGGAATATTGCAACATGTACCTAATTACCCGTATCGGTTTTAATTAGTTAGGCGGACATTTAAATGGTAATGGTCGAATGTATGTACATGGCTTACCAAATCATGTACGGGCTTACTTTATTGTAGTGTTAACATTATGTAATTTACAAAAGGGTATTAATATCGCGATGTTTTCTAAAACTCATTATTATTGTATTTAAAATGGATCACTAAAGTTAGCTATAGTTTAATCGAAGGATTATATGAAAAGGGCGCTTTTCCTCTTAATTAACAGAGTAAAATAGAGATTAATTAGTATTTCATACGTAGATGAAATTGGTTAACAATAATATAGTTATAGTTAAAAACAATCTTTACGGTATTAAAGTCTTACTATGCGATCGTATTTTGTTAAATTAAGATGGTTGCAGAATGGAATGACAGTCCAAACGGGTCGCCATTTTCAAATTACTTTCATACTTTCGAGCGAACGATTTAATAAATTGATCTTAACTGCGCAAATGGAACACGTAGTCAAAACTTTTACCGTCATGGTAATCCTGAATGTAAATTCGCCATACTACATTTCATCCAAATTCATTCATTTTAATTCAAAGAGATTCTTGTTAAAATATCTTTTGATGCATTTTGCATGTTTTTTATCATATTAACATTTTGTGCGTCATGTTTTAGATGAACTTGCTTAATACATCTTGAAATTGTGTGCTTTAAAACAATTTACACGAATTACACGACCATCAACAACTATTAAAATGTGCTCAAAAGAGGCACACCTGAAAAAAATATATTTCGAGCACATTTACAACATATGGTAGCGTTTATAAACGAGGTCGGGGCGAGTTACTTTTATAATACTTTTTAATAATTTCACATATACCAAATTATAATATGTTAAAATACTATTTCTTAGCATTAATTCTCGATAAACTCGCCACTTATCACATATGTGAAACGAAAATAAGCTCAGCGAATCGTGCGTACACTAAATGCATCAGCGTCGGAGATACAAGCGTCAGGTTATGTAATGATTCTAAAAATATAAAGATTTGAGTGATTCCTTTTACTATATCTTTACAAGTCTATTATTTTTTTCATTAAATTTATTGATTTACATATTTATGTGCCGTTTTATACGGATTTTCAAAGGGGACCACTACTTCGTTTAAACAACAAAATATAACACACCAACGCATACCGCACCGTAACTGATTTCAAAACATTTTTAGTTAGAGGACCCTCTGACCATTCTGTACGAAACTAATTTTATGGTGCGTGCCCCGAGATCTTTTTTAATTAAATGACTGTGTAAAACGTGTTTATAAACAAAATTGTATTATCTTCACTAAGTTTCATATTAATAACGCTAGAATAAAGATACATTTTTGAGCATAAACTTTTTGATATCATTAGATTTATGATGATCGTATTTAGTGTTACTATTCCACCTTAAATATTAGGATTTCGTTCATCATGTGAATTAATTTGTTTATTGAAATTTAATCTTTTGTGATATTTGGGTTAATATATGTCTACATATAACGAGGTACAAGTAATTATATCACCTTTAGTAAACGTATTACGGTCATGGATAGAGTTTTTTGGGCAACCATTATCAAGTGATATATGCACGTAGAGTTCTTTAACACCCATGACGTCACGGATTGAAACAAAGCTCGTTAGATGTGAACCATTTCAATAGAGATTGTTTCTCCATCCTTTTGAAAGATAAAGCACGAACACAATATTTGTAGAGCATTGCAATTTCTTTGTCTTTGTCAACGATTTGGCTACTTATGTTATTTCTATGTACGTTCAATTCGCTTTAATTTTTATAACAAGCGAATTTTATCCATTACCGTATTATGTAGCAGGGACCTGGCTAAGATCGCGGAGTTTTCATTAATTTACGAGGCTATGAGAAGTTGTTCGAGCAGCTATTATATTTACATTGTGTAAACTCGCCGTCGCTGCGAAAGTAAGCATTAATTTTTAAGGGCATTGTGTCGGGCGTCCATCGAGCACTCAAGTTATGATGATTGTAGTGGTTTTTTACGACTGCTACTTTATTAGGGAAAGTGGGAGTGACGTTTCTGCCATTTTGTCGTGATGTGAGCTGTATCTTTTATAAGTGACCGCGGACAGGTTTATTGCTTGTCCTTCTGTAAAACGAGGGTTATATCCGAGTTTGCTTTAAACAAAAAGTTTTCACGACGCCTTTATCTGGCTGCGTCTATGTGTTTTTCTTGTAAGACTCGCGTAATGGTTGTTTTTGTGGAATTGCCCGTGTCGGAGACGATTTCGATTGGGTATTTGTTAAAAGTTATATCTTTGGTGCTTAAGCTCCTTTTGTTTGTATGGAACAAAAGTTAAAGTCGCGTTTTTTTGTTTGGATTTATTTTCAACTAATTTGTTATCAATTTAAACTGTTTCGCTTTTCAAATATAAAATCTCAGAAAACGCTGACTTTAATGATACATTACTGCATTTCATACCCTTACCATATTATAGTACACCATAATCTATCCTATATTACGTACGTCCGCAGTAAAAAAGCCATTCGGCAAGCAAACTGTACGACAGCGTCAACATCGATATTCTATTAGTGCGAAGGTTGCCAAACATAGATGGCCGCATCAATCCGGCAACCACCAATCGAATGTAAAGGGGCTTGTTTGAACAGTATAATAGTCGAAGAGTTCAAGGGCGGAGATCGCCAAATTTCAATATAAATATTATTGCAATGGCACGCTAAACGCAGGATAACATTTGCATATTTATAAGAGAGCAGCCCTCAGCAAACATGGAGGGAATTGGTTACGGAGCGGGTTTGTTTTTGACATAATGGGCCCTTTGCCGATGAGGCAAGAGCCTCCTTACAGTCATTACTCAGCTTGTGCGGTACGTTAGCATATTGCTTGAACGCCGAACGCGCCTCTTGATAACGTTAAACTGCGTAATTGAATGTTGTTTTTATGTCGCAAAAAGGATTTTAAATTGATGGCCTCCCTTTATTGAGTTTCGAGAATGTTTGTTTTTCATTTCGAATTAATCGGTAGTAGTAGAACCGAACACGTAACAAAACTTTGTTAAAACAAAAATAGTTGCAGTAAGGAGAAAAGACTCGTGATTTATTTTTAAAGCGGCGATGGCCCAGCGAAGACTATATGGGCAGTCGAGACTGAAGTCGCGGTTTCCACTTACGTGTATATTCATTGTCAATTATCACGAGTTAACGGTGAAGGAAAACGTCATGAAAAAACCTGCATAACTGAGAATTCTCACTAAGAATTTAGAATGCTGTCTACTAACCCGCATTAGGTCTACGTAGTGTACTAAGGCCTAATCCCTCTCATTAAGAGATGAGGCCCATGACCAGCAGTGGGACGTATAGGTATAATACAAGACTGGTATTATAATTTATGTTTTTAATAGATCGCTGCTAGAACTGTAAAATACAAGCCCAATAATATCTTACAGCAAAACATGCTTAACCTAACAAGAACCTAAACCTTACAAGAACAATAGCAACTCGTATAAACGTATTTTAGATTCAGATGATATATTTCAAGGAGAAATCACAAAACGCTCCAATACCACTATTAAAACCACAAGACGATGTTGAGATGTCTAGAAAATTAATGTTGATTTATTAAGTCTACAAGATAATATTTTAGTTTTATTGAATTCAGCGAGCATGTGTGGTGGGTCATATATCTCTTGTATTGAAAGCTTTACAATAGCCTAACAAAACTTAGGAAATAGATGACGTCTAGAAGAAGCTGGCTCATGTGACTTATTGTTGGTATTTATTTGTATTTTGAATAAACCAGAAAAGTGTAATTTCTATTTGGCCTATTGCAGCACTTAGGGATGTTTTTAGACATCTCAATTAGCCAGTTCTTAGAGTTCGCACTCAGGGTCAGTTAATGTTGCTGAAATATAATCCCGTTACCGACTACAGGAGATGCTTTATGCTTCTTATTCGTTACAGAAATAATCCTAATCGACGGGTCTGAGGAATAATAGAATTCTAAGAAATCAATAGTTGACAATTAAAGTTAATTGTAGTTTCTGAGTACAGCAGTTCTTCTACCACTTGCCCTTATCCCATTGCAAAAATATTTGGCTTGTTTTTACGACTGGCCGCCGGCCTATCGTCGACCTCTCTGAGGAGTACCTACAGCAGTCAGAGCGTTTGTTTTTATCTAGACAGCATTATTTATATGATCAGGGAATTAATGAAATACATCATAATAACGTAAATCATAGAATCCGAACTAATGTACATACGATGTACGTGATATATTATTGTATGAGCATTTAATTCTGTAAAGGGCACTCGTCTCACGAGACAATTACATTCCAAGTTCACTATACGATTCGAGCCTTAATATTTCAAAAGTTGTACATAAACTAATGTGTGGCGACCGTTACGTGACGCGCCGCGCCGCTGCGTCATTCACCGCATTCATCTTTGAGTTTTTATTAAATGAATTATTCAAGCCGTATAATAATATGCCATGTGGGTTTATGAGTCAATAATGTTTACTGATATTTTTGGCATACTTTGGTGGATAGTGTGTATTTTGTTTAAAATCATTTTGTTAACGGTAATTTAAAGAAATTAGAATAAACGTGAAATGTATGCACTTTTGTACCCATGAAAATATTGGTAAGAAGTAGTATAGTGATGCTGTAAACAGGTTTGTCTACAGCATAAATGGGCTGTCTCGACCGGGGTAGTACCACTGTCTCTTAGGAAATCGACGTAAAGTGACTGCTTGCTGTCGCTTTTCGTACAGCGAGTGACGTTCCGGCGATACAAACCAGCACGATCCTCTTCCAAATCCATATTATTTTTCTTTACAGTCAGCAACCAATCCACGCGGCCTGACGGTTAGTTTGTAGATGTTGATGCGCGATGAACATCAATTCCATCAGATGACCCACTTGCTCGTTTGCCAGCTTAAGTTATATAAAAATGTGGTTTGGTATTTAATTATTTCGTTCGTCGTTTTGTTCCTTCTTTTCCTTTGTGTCTGGTTCCAACAGTTAATAACAGATGGCGCTAGGTGTCACAACTCAAGGTGTTTAACGTAATAAAAGACTAATCTTTAATCATTGAGACTAACATAGATTTTTTTTACTAGCCCTGTATTATATACGTCCTACTGCTGGGCACGGGCCTCCTCTACTGAATGAGAGGGATTAGGCCATAGTCCAAAATATAGATTTGGTTACTCAAAATACTTTTTTCCGCTCGTAAAAATATCATTAAGAAAACAAGGACCCACCTCTTAATGTAAGTTAAATTACGTATAGAATTTCGAAAAAAATATTTACACTCAATGACGTCAATGTATACTAGGTACTAGACCGATTGAGCGGTACATAGAAATTGAGCCTCTAAGTTACGGTCAATTGACCTTAACTTAATATTACCATTTCGCTTACTCTTATCTAGAACCCTTCTGCCGCTCTCTGACTGTCAGCTGTCAAACTCCCGCGTTATGTGACGTAATCTTCTATAGACAGCCTGTCTAGTTGTATATGTACATTGAATTCTTTGGTTACACCACTGACGTTTAAAATTCCTAAAAAGAAAAGAAATTTACTTTCATTCTCTCGACAAATTCTAACGAAGTGATGTGGAATTACACCTGAAATTCAAGACTACATTTACATCTAGCATTACCAGTATAAGTTGAGCCCCTTAACCATACGCTGTCACTCTTGAAGTAATATGTAAAAGAGTTGTAAAGCACGCCTCGGAAGCTCAAACTAATCTGGGCGTGTTGTCCAACTCAACTCTAGCTGTTAGCGACATAGTATTTGACGACAGTGTGGTGTCATCTAACGCTAAAGCGTTGGCTATACGATTATTTCTATGCTTTCCTACAATTCTTGTCCATTTAAAAAGTTTTATGTCACGTAAATTGAATTTCTCAGTGAATATAGTTTTAGATAACAGAATCGGCTTTGTTATTTTAGAAATGAATTTGCATAATATAATTTAGTTTGAAGTTTATTATTGAGCGTCTTTTGGGTTTGGCTAGCTAGATATTTGAAAGTCACCTTTAATGGTGGGGTTTTCGACTTATTGTAATATTTTATATATCGTGACATTTGATTTGTATCTTGATATTCTCAGACTGACCTATCGATGAACCATTGAATAATATAGCGTCATTAGTTGAATGGTAACCTAGGCTGAGAAACCGTGAGGTCTTGAGTTCAAAAACCATGTCGGGCAATTAAAATTTGTGCTTGGTTTGACTCGCTCTCTTATCAAATCATGGGACGATAATAGGCTCGGAGAATCGTGGGTGCACTGGTTCCACCTCTGTTTACTCCTTTGGGGATATCGTTGTGAACTTATGTATGTGTTGAATAATACGTTACGTATTAGTGTTTCCTTGTGGTGCGCAGCTCGACTCTGTTTGATGAGAAATTATAATAATTTTACAGATCCCAAAGTAACTTTTGTATGTCTTACTCCATCTTAAAAATCATACATATTTCACAAGTAAAAGTTATTTAACGCGACAACAAAAATACTCTAAATTTATTACTATACAAAATAACTATACCCTATTCAGTTGTGAGAGCAACAAACTGGCTGCGTACTCTCAGTGTGTACGAAACTAATCCATATCCACTCAGTTAAATTATGTTATTAGTATCTCAACATCAGCGTTAATAAAAAGCAACGACATTCCGGAACAAATCGCCGAATCCCTAGCGATTTGGGGTGTGCAAAATTTAACATTGTAATTTATTTTTACGGTCCTGACGAACGATCCCACAGTTGCATCTCTCGGGGCGTGGGGATTAGATAATCACATAAGTGGTGTTTACTGTTTATTTCTATCTTTAAAAACGTTCTAGAACGCTGACTATGGTGCTTTGCGTTGGCTTATTTTGAATTTCAAATGCGCATTTAATGTTAAAACCGTTTTCATATTATACACAAACGGTTCTTCAAACTACGTTATGTAACTAAATGGTTTTTAGAGAAGTAATAAATGAAGCGGTTTAAATTAACTTATTCGGTGGACGCGGAAAAATATTTGGATATTTTTGAATAAGATCATAAGGTTGCTATATCGTACAATGTGATCGATCTATGTCAATGTTTGAAATAAAAATTGGTGTATCTCCAACGCTAACCCTTTTCCTTATAAATATTTTCGTTACGTAAAGAAACCACGCGAGTGAAACCTTGAAAATAAAAAACATCCGAGAAAGTTTTGACATTCGCAGATCGGTTGCGTTGAACACAAGGGAAATTATTCAGCGTTAAAATATTTTTGTTGTGTAAAATTAATTTCCAAAGGATAATCCGTTTACAACACACGCAAGCGAAATACTACCTTTGTACAGACATGCCCTGTTTTCACAATTAATTCGTTTGCGAAATAGTCGGCGTGCGCGAGCTTACACACAGTCACATGGCGAGCAAAATCGAACAATATTAATTAATTACTTACCCGTTGATCACAAACAACACGTAAAATAGAAGTCATATCCTCCTATACATAATCGCCTAATGACTATAACGTCAAACATGTGCTGTTTTCTATTAAATGTTAAATTTTTTGTTTGTGCAGAACAATCATTTCCTATACATTTTCAACTCTTTTGTTTTTTTCATTTTTGCCGTATTTAATTGATGTTTTTAATTTTTGTGTTGCGAACATAAATTAACATGGTATCGCGATAAAGCGTTTACGGTTCACCTTTGTCATTTATTGCTGAATTTCATTGTGGTGTCTGGCTAAACGTGTCTGAATATTTTTAAATCAATGTGTTCGTGCCTTTTGTGCGAATGAAAAACACTTTTATCCCTAAATACCTCCTCTACATTTTTATATCGGTATCTTTTTATTCGCGGACTTTTATTATATTAAATATTATTGGTAGGATTGTGTGCTATTAATGTAAATGTAAATTTACATCATATTCATTTCCAGAAAACCTTTAATTTCCCTAGTAAACAACTATATTATCTCGGTTACGTTTTATTTTCATGTTATTTTAAGTATGTTTGATGTACCTTTTGCTAATATCTAATTTGTAGAGATGTGCCGACTAGTCGGCGACTATTCGGTAAAGCCGACTATCCGGTCACTATTGTAGTCGGCGACTAGTCGGCGACTAGTCGGCGACTATTATAGCGGCAAAGAGCGCCGACTATCCAACTTCTTACACTTCTTAAAAAATCCATACACGAGACTATCTTTTTGACATGATAAAATTTTAATTGAGCTCTTTTACTTTAATAAAGAATAACGGTATTGTCTTTACACAAAAATATTTTTTTTACACAATAACACCGCTCTGACAATACAGAAGCAAAAATCAAGAAACAATGCGACGTAAACAAAATAGGTTCCGACACGCTCGCAGGCGGCGGTTGCAACTTGCGCGCGGATCAGCTGTAAACGAAGCGTCACGGATATCCCCGAAACGGTGATCGGCTCGGCCGACTAGTCGGCCTCTTTACAACCGACTAATCGGCTAGTCGGCTAGTCGGCCAAAGTCATTATCGGCACATCTCTACTAATTTGTATTTTGTAGCAAAATATTTTTTCGTACATCGTTAGAGGTCTTATTAATTTGGTGACGTAGAGTACAGCCCGAGCTAATTTTTACGTAGGGCTTCTGTAATCCGACGCAGCTCAGTTTTCGACGCGGTTGGACTTTAATTGAGGCAAGCTAATGAGTAACCATTATTCCTCTCTATCCTTACACGGTATTTACCGCTTAATGAGCCACTTTGAAGTCTGGAGAATGTAACACTGTAACACTCTGGATTCCTGTTCATTGATCTGCAATGCCTTTCAGTTGTATCTCCTTTGGACTTGGGATAATAAACGAATGTATTGATTTTAACTTTATTTATTACACCGCTAAAAAAGAAAATGATGTTTGATTAGGAAAAAGCTAATAGGTATAAATAAAACCAGTCTTTTTTGTTCGTGAAAAGGAGAACATTTTTTCTTCTTTCGTTTTTCTAATCTTTCAATAAATTTGATCGTTTCTTTTCTTATCCCGCTTACTAGCGCGAGTTTCGTTGAGAGCTTTTTATTTTTTTTATAGCATAGGCCGGCAAACGAACAAGTGAGTCACCTGATGGTAAGTGATCTCCGCCGCCCATGTACGCCCACCACCAGAAGAATCATGGGCGCGTTGCCGACCTTAAAGGAAAGGGATAATTAGGGATTGGGAAGGGGATAGGATTTGGGCTTCCGGATATCTCACTCACCATACGAAACGCAGCAGCAAGCCGCTACTTTACGTCGGTTTTCTGTGAGACAGTGGTAACGACCCGGTCGAGCCAGCCCATTAATGCTGTAGACAAAACTATGTACAGCGTGGCTCTACCACTCAAAAACTAGCTGTGACGTGTGACGTCATTTGTTAACAAGAAATATTGGTTGAATGGTTCAAAGAGAAATATATACGACGCTAATATATTTCGGTCGGTTAAAATAATAAAGTTGTTGCATTCTTATTAAAACCAACAGTATGAGTAAATTATCAAGTTTGCTACGAGTTGCATTATTTTATATTATTCGAAATATTACCTTGCAGAACAATAACAGAACAATACATTTTAATTATAAGCAAAAGTCTCGCTATGAAATTATAGCCAAACTACATATGTACATACATAACTTAGTAAACGTATCCCGCAAATATTTCTAATGTTGCAAAAGCAACAACACTTTATTTTAATATATTTTTTGCTGTTAATTAGGTTAAGTGGTTTGCTCTTTTGTTCGCCGCAGGCTAATTCTACAAGGCGTCTTGTAACCCGACGCGATATAGCGCGGCAGCGGCCCTCTCACCGGATGAAATTAACGGTATCCCCTCCTATTAACCCTACCTTAGCTTTAGACTCTATTTTGGGAACTACCCAACTCTGCATAATCGCATCAAAGCGCTGTGACTAGTAATTTTCCTGATTTCATAATAAGGATCTCGAGATTTCTTGGCATTGAAGTTTGTAATGGTTTTGTTAGATATTCCGGAGCTTGTAGTTTGATAGGTGTGTCTGGTGATATTATTTTCGTCTAAGAATTTTGTTTACGAAAATACTTAGATGATTCGCATAAAAATAACTTTAAGCATTTTATTTATTGTGCTACATGATTTGGATATGATGTATTTTGTTTTTCTTTGATACAGATTTATGTAGTTTACGTTCAAGTGATCTTTGAAATATGTTCGACTTATATTTTCTGTCATTCAGGTCAGGTCGGGAAACAAAAATCACATTTGAGTTGCCCAGGATTAGAACTTGTGAACTGTATGGCGATAGGCTTGCACCCTATTGCGTCATGGGACGGAAATACATAAGCTCGATGCACTATTTGTGCACGAGTTGTACCTCTGCCTATACCTTCAGGAATACATATGTGACGTGTGGTTAGTAATAATATAGTTCTCATTAGAGTAAATAGTATAGTAACACCGATGGAAACGATAATGAAATTAATCCACTTTCCAGTTAAATCGTATTTCTTGCTTGGATAGAACCTACATGTGTAGCTCAGGTAAAGCTGGACATGAAAGAAAAAAATGTAAAATTTAATTAACAAAGTTATCTCAGAGCTAAAACACAAGTTTCCGAAGAAAAACGAGAGAACTGACGCGTTAATTTGATTCTGTTGAATTACAACTGGTTGAGAGAGTGTGAAAGAGATCGTGTTGTGAATAATAATACGCTATGAGAATCTCGCAAGTTTACGGCTAAGTGAAATGCTATCGCTTTGGTACTTAGCGCACTGTTGCGTACGTACATTTTATTATTAGACGTCTCTTCTGCAGTCTAAGGTCTTAATATCACCCGCTTATCCTTGTTGGGTAAGATTGTTTTCATACCAACGTATTGTTCTGTTGTATAGTGATTTTAATGCGTTGGCGTAAACTGAGTTGGCGTAAATTGCTTGAAAATTCCTAGCCACTACATAATATAAATGTAATAAGAATACACTTATTTACTTACTTATTCGAATATACAAGATTCGAATAAGTAATCAACACGAAAGAAAAAAAAATAAGATAAGGTATTGACAGTGACTTTATATTTAAAGTCTAAAAAATCTGTGTAGTTACATACTACACAACAAATTGTTAGAAGATAACTTAAAAACCCCCTATAAAATAAAGCCGTATAAAAATATCCACAAGATTATTCACGGAAGAGTCAGTATAAAATGTTTAACCGAATCCACTTTCCAAGGTGTTTATTTTTTCAGTAAACGGGGTGGGCGATCGATCTACTCTAGGTTATTCTGTAGGCAAGCATCGACGTCACTTAATCTACGATGTTGCACTTGGTGAGATAATTTCACGCGACGGTGGCTCCACGACTTCTCGGCTCTTCGGTTTCTCGGCTCCTTCGACTTGCTAGTCGCTACCCATCAATTCAATTTCATACCTATAAATTTCATCGGAAACTATCTTCAGGCGTTCGATTGAGTCACTTAGCTGTTAGGGGAGTTGCTTTCATCTGCATGCTTAATTACATTGGTGCCTTATTTACTTTGAGTAATTTGTTATTTTAACATGATTAGACGGTTGTTTGGTTAATAAATATAGATTTATAGAGAGAAAATACGTAGGTATTTACACGTGTTTGCGATTCGATTGAAATGTTTTGAGTGCGTTAGTGAAATATGCAGATGGTTATTTTTATGCCCTACTTGTATATTTATATAAGCCCAGAATAAAAAAATATTTCATCAAATTGTTTTAGGTATCGTTGAAGCGTCGGAATTTGTAGGAAACAAAATATCAGCTGGTAGCTTTAACAATATAATAATTAGCAATATTCAATGCTTCTTTCGCAACATTCAAGTAAACGTTCCTTTTTAAATAAAATATAAGAAAGCAAAGACTAAATTATCATAGCGTATATGAAATTGCTTCCCCCTAAATTATCTGAAAAATTGAAAGGAAATTGTAAACCAGATTTTAAAATTATTTAAAACATCTATTGGTTTATGATTAGAGGTAACGATTACTGAACCGAGACAGTGTTTCAGTATCATTTTTATTCAATCACGTGCCGATGTTAAAGTTTGACGAGTAATTGGTTTATTCAATAGCGTTATGGAATGTCTACAAATCTATTTATGTCAATAAAGGGACATACGAATGAGAATCAGTTTTCGCAGCATTCGATATTGAAGTCATCCCCTGCATATATCAAATGAAGTCTTTTCTAAACTATTCGTCAGAGCAACGAGTCGCTTGACGTTCTCTACGTTTAACTTTAACCGTTTTGACACTTTGCATTTATCATTTCGTATTTTCACTTTTAACCCTTTATTTAGTTATTTTCACCATATTTCTTGATGTTTAGCACGCTGTTATTTTTGTACTACCAATGAAACCATGTGTTATTTACTAATATTATAAGTTTAATGTCTTTTTTATAGAAGCATGAAATAAATTGATTTATTATCGTGGCAGGTTTTCCACTATACCTACTACTGCTTACTAATTATGTTTTTTCATGTATGAGTTTAACCAATTTCTCTAAGGAGTCACTATTTATTCATATCTTAATCGCCAGTCACTCTTGTTGAAAATATTATTACAAAAAACATTTGCTATTCTAAAGCTGTTGACCTACTTCAATATTGTGAACTTTTCTAAATCCTGCTGATGCAGGACGTTTTCAAATAGGAATCGCAAAACATAGAATCCTCAAGTATCAAGATGACTCAGCGCCATCCGTTGGATCGATACTCATATGATTGTAAATGTAGATTGATTGGCTGCATCTCTCGTTCTTTTTTACATTGAGTCTAGCACTCGCTCTATTACGACACTATTCTGCGATCTACGTACTGACTGCAGCCAACAGAGTTTGCGCTATGGAAACTGTCGTTTTTATCTTTCTGGCAAATTTACAGTTACATAGGTCGTAAATATAATATATTTTAACAATTTTAGTAAGAATAATAATAAAAAATATAACGTATGTAGAAGTAACTGTTAATTACAGTGTATTCTTAAACTTAGGATATGTGCCTCACGATATCTCACTCACCATACGAAACGCAGCATCAAGCCACTATGTTACGACGGTTTTCTGTGGCACAGCGTTAACAATTCGGTCGAGCTGGCCTATTCATGCTGTAGACAAAACTGTCTACAGCGTGGATCTACCACTTAAAACGTTAGTGATTTTCTGAGAATTTTTAATAGGTTTAAAATTTTCAATCTGGTCCGATAATAAATATTTGTTTTGCCATAAAAAATATAAACGTAATTCGAAAGTTACAGTACCTACTTATAAAGTTTAATATAAGTAACCTTAAATATTTCACCAACTACCAAAGTCGAGTTTTTGAACTTCTTTAAGTATTAAGCAAACATGTTGAGAAAATAAGAGTTTATTTCATTACGTGGGATTCTTTGCTATGACACGCACCTGTGTTCACAAATAATTTCGCAGAATTTGTGAATTATTTTTCATTTTTAACTCATTTATTATTTTACGGAGCCCCAAAAAGGATAGCGTACAAGCGATAACGTATTTATCAATTCACCCATTTATTTATTCGTAGTTCTGTACGACTGTTTACGATGACCTTTTATTCTAACTAATTCTAAGTCAGAGTTGTCCATATTCTTTGAAAAACGGTTCTATATAAAACAAATACATCAGCGAGTGGAATTTGAATAACAATAAAACCCTAGGGATTTAATCTGAGATCAAAAGTTGTTTCGAGATATCCAGCACTGAACGCCTATTTGTGTTTCGATTGAGAGATGGCCTCATAAAAGCGCGCCTTTTTATGTACGTACGTCCACTGACGGTTTCTGTGTGTACATAGGATTTTTGTAAACAATACCATAAACCGCTGCCTGTACCATGGCTTCATTATTATTTGCCTTTGTTTGACCAATCTTCAGTTTTGTGGTGTTGAATCAGATGCTGTTGGCGCTGTTTGCTTAGAGGATATTGAATTCGTGTAAATCTAAGACTGTTATTGAATACAGGTGCTCAAATAATTTATATATGCCATATATCCCGGAAGGGGTAGGTAGAAGTGTGCACCACGGTTCATACCCATACCCGGTATAGATTCCAATACCAAGCAATTCATGTAGGATTTATCAAATCGAACAATTATAATATGTGACTAGCTTTTGCTCGCGGCTCCACCCGCGTGAACGTTTAAAATTGACAAAGTTTCATACAAACTTTCATCCCCTATTTTATCCCCTTGGGAGTAGAGTTTATCAAAATCCTTTCTTAGCGGATGCCTACGTCATAACATCTACCTGCATGCCAAATTTCAGCCCGATCCCTCCAGTGGTTTGGGCTGTGCGTTGATAGATCACTATGTCAGTCAGTCACCTTTGAGTTTTATATATTTAGAAGATTGAGTTTTAACACAGTACTTCACCGGTTTCTCAGCATAATAACACTGCCACTAGACCAATCAGGCGGTTGTCCATATTAATGTACAGAGTCATATTTTTTAGCATGACTTAAACATGCTGGTATGGATACATCAAACAGATTTAATAATTCTCAGTGCATTTATACATATACGATGGAATGTTTATATTCAGAAGTAAAACTAAAATAAAGGCTTCAGGGACAATGCAAAAAATAAATGAAAATATTGGGATGCAGCAAAATATTTACTGGCACATGAGAATTGAGTTTGTTCATTAAAACTACAGTATATTTGTTTATTTTATAATTCTGCCGTTTAGATTTTAAATCGCCGAAATAAAAGCTATTTAGCATAAATAATGACTATAACCACTAATAAAGTATAAGCACAGAGTTGGTCCAATTTCAAGAAAAATAGACCGAATCTAAGCGGGTGCAATCTGGGATAAAGAAATAAAAGTTTTATGCACCGATTTCCATGATTCCTTCACTTCAAATAATAAAATAAAAACTTTTAACAGAAATAAAAGCGACTCTAAATATAAAAAGCTATCTTTTATTAACGAGTTTTGAGTGGGTGCTATTAATTCGTTGACCAATAAACTGTAATAGCATCATTCAAAATTAATTAATTTTATTTTTAGTTTTTCAGACGTCTGAGTGGATTTATTTTTGTTATGAAGTTTTTCTTAGTATCAAATGGAAATTCTATGTAATATAAAACAGATGTTTAAGAAGAAAAAAAAGAAACTGGGTTTTTGTTGTTCGAAACTTAATTACTACGTGTAATTAATATAATAATATTATGTAGTCATTTTTGTTTTTCAATTGCATGGCATTGACCTAGACTTACTATTGATATCCCTATAGTATCATCAGCAGGGTTGACGTCAGGTAGGTGGCCGGTCGTAAATACTATACGGCAATTTTTTCTGTAACATGTGTTAGAAGCATGTGCGCCGACCCTATTGCGAGTGGAATAAGACCAGGTAGAAGAAGAAGAAAACCCTTAAAGTATGCCTGAATATATAACACACCAGATTTCTCTATTCTGGTTTCAGTTTTTCCGTTGAAGTATATTTTTTTTATTGAATTTGAATGACGAGACGAGCGAGGCGCTCGCCTGATGGTAAGCGCTACGCCTGCCCATATATAGAAGCAACACCACACAGAACTTTGAATTACAAACCACTGCATGGCACTGAACAGCGCTCGTCACCCCGAGACATAAGATGTTAGTCTCATAATGCCCAGTAATTTCACTGGCTTCAATGTCCTTCAAACCGCAACACAATAATGTTTACACACTGTTGCTTGGCGGCAGAAATAGACAGAGCGGTTGGTACCAACCCAGGCCTCTCGAATACGAGGGACCTACCACGTTGAAATAATTCAGCTTATATTCGCATATAACTTTGTTTCATCCCAAAATTATAGAACGCGTGCAATAAAGCAAACCGGAATGTGCAACTATTGCAGTGGACATATTTTATACTGGCTGTGTAATAACATTGCGTTTTTATTTTCCAGTGTTCCCATGTGCAAGGGGAATTTTTGTTTCAGTCCGTGGGTTGGGATATATTTATACAGTTTAATTATGCTTTTGTGTATGTTACTTGTTTAAATTGGTGATCGCCTACGTCTATTATAAAGTAGTTTAAGCATTCTATTGGATTTCTCTTAAAAACGTAAAATCTTACATGATTATTTTAACTAAAAATAAATGGGACTATTTTGAGACAGTTTAATTTTTGTTAGAAAGATTTTATAAGGTAAATTGATCGATTTTCAAACCCCAAATCTCAATAGCTTTGTTGTTATCCTTTGAGGATTTTCTAATTTTCCTTGTTCTCCGTCATGAGATCTTAACCATATGGGATCACCCTCGGGGTAAACTATATCGAACACAAGAATTATCAAAATCACATATTTGGCGGAGATATCGCGCTACATATGAACAAATATACATACATATTGAGTAAATTCTTTTTTTAAGTAGATTTTAAACAAGAAAGTTGCGACGGTAGTTGAGTTGGAATATATCCCTTCCATAGCTCACATATATTTCTCGAAATATCTGTAAATACAGGACGATAAATATGTCAAGGATTCTGTATTTTTGCGCGTGAAGGACGAGCCCTGGATGTTTGCTTTGCCACAAATCAAGTGGCAATGGCGTAACACGATGAAACGCAAACCGACGTGCCTTTGTCCTGTCACACTAACTCTTTGTATTATTCCCGTTGAATAGAATTTTTGTGTCACTACACCGAGATTTATTCCTAAAACATTTCATGCCATTTTTGTGGATCCCTTCGGCAATTGCTTTGGTAACAAGTTAACCGGTCTTATATTTTGTTAGGAAAAATGTTGTGTTGGTCGGGTATTGTGAAATTATTGTCACATTTTGTTGATTTGTACATTCTTAAGACACGTTTTGACGTACGCGACAGCGATAGTAGACCACGAGGCGCGACCACTGACAGCCACAGGTCATTTTGACACGGTATTTTGACTATGTCTAATTTTATGTGCATACGAAAATAACACGAAAATAAATTGTTTTGCGAAAACAAAATTATAATTGGGGAAAAAATGAGGCTGCCGTTCATTTATTCAATATTGTTATTATAGTAAGAAAATCACACGATCTCCCTCGCACGCAAGTATTTATAATAGGCGTAACCTGTCTTGTGATGTAAGACGACATGTCCTGCATCCTTTTTCCGTAATTTGCCAGCTACCTCTTCCGGTTGATGTTAATGGCGTCTAACTTATTTAATTTTGACTTGATTTACATAATTCTTTCGATAATAGATTTTCGGGGCCGTTACTTAATGATTAAAATAATCTTTTTTTTTTATAGCATAGATCGGCAAACGAGCAAGTGGGTCACCTGATGGTAAGTGATCTCCACCGCCCATGTATGCCCACAATATCAGAAGAATTATGGGCGCGTTGCCGACCTTAAAGGAAAGGGATAATTAGGAATTAGGAAGGGGAGGGGTATTTGGGCCTCCGGATATCTCACTCACCGTACGAAACACAGCAGCATGCCGCTACTTTACGTCGGTTTTCTGTGAGACAGTGGTAATGACCCGGTTGAGCCGGCCCAATCATGCTGTAGACAAACTGTCTACAGCGTGGCTCTACCACTCATAAATCGCATCAATTACCGTATTATTTAAATATGTGCGATCGAGACGGAGAGCGCGACGCGCGGCCATTTCTATATAATTTGATACAGATCGGACATGACACTCTCGCCTGACTAGCTTCCCGCATAGAGTTCCCTATCTCGGTAGCGTACCTTAAAAACAGCTTTTTAAACATACGTATTTCGTTTACGTGTTTTAGTCAATAGTTTTTGTCAACAAAGCCGCATTTTATGAGCAGTATATCGTTTGTCGCCGATTTATAAGGTGGTGTTTGTCACATCTTTTTGGTTTTAGTGGTTTGTGACAATACATTTGTAGTACATACAGGAAATAGGTAAAAAACTACAAATACTTTTCACAATTAGGATAACTATGTTTTATTAATTGGTATGTCCGTCGTATGCGAGAGTTCGTCTGTGTGGTACCATCGAATAAAATGTACTATCTCGGCGAACAGCATTGTTAAGCGTTGTTGTGTTTAAATATGGACGAAATTAAAACTAGTAAAATTACTGGGCCAGTGCCATAAAGTTTTTTTTTGTTGATTGAATGACGAGCAAAGCGCTCGCCTGATGGTAAGTGCCACGCCTGCCCTTAAACAGAAGCAACACCACACAGAACTTTGGATTACAAAGCACTGGATGGCTCTGAACTGCACTCGTCACCCTGAGACATAATATGTTAAGTCTCATAATGCCCAGTAATTTCACTGGCTTCTATGCCCTTCAAACCGAAACACAATAGTGCTTACACACTGTTGCTTGGTGTTACTTTCACTCAGGTGCTATGTAATTCCAGGTTCTATGAACTTATATGTGGTGCCGCTTCTGTTTAGGCATGACGCTTACCATAAAGCGAGCGATCTGTTTCTTTCGTAATTCAATAAAAAATATATTATTGAAATTACACAAATTCAGAACTATGCTCGCACAAATTGCATATTACCAACCGAGTTACAGCCCGGAGTAATTAATATCGCATTACTCTCAAAATAATTCACGTTGACAAAGACAAATTTTAATAAACGCATATTAAAGCGGGAAAAAAGATAATTAAGCCGATTGTGACTTAATCACAAGATCCCTTTTGATTTTTTCTCATTTAAAAAGACGTCATCAGTTAATTGCTTTGAAACCAATAAAAAGAATCGTGAATTATGTTCACGTAATAACATGCGGAATGGCTGTTCAGAAGTGGTTGGGGAAGGACCCTCAAAAATCAGCACAGGTTTGAAGAGAAATGTTGTAGGGGAACTATAGTGTGGTGGCCACACTGGGTTTAAATTACAGGCCGTGTTCTCCAATATTAATGTTTGTATTGGAGTCTTTGATTTAGCTGTAATAGAAGGGCATGCAAAGAAAGTTGTTATATTTACTTGAACTGTATAGGTATTTTTATGATGTATTTGTGGTTAGGTTAGAAAGAAAGAAAGAAATGAAAAAAAAATATATAAAATAAATAAATATAAAAAATTATAAATGTGAAAGTTTGGATGTTTGTGAGTCGGTAAATTAGGATGTTTGTTATCACGCCTTAATGGCTGAACCAATTTGGATGAAAATTGGCATACATCCCGAAAAAGACATTCCGTAGCAGCCGCGAGCAAAAGCTAGTATTATAACATATTGCTTTTTATAGTTTATAGCAAAGAGCAACTGGGTCATTTAATAGTAAGAGATTTCCACCGCCCATGTACGCCCACAATACCAGAAGAATCATGGGCGCGTTGCCGACCTTAAAGGAAAGGGATAATTAAGGGATTGGGAAACGAGGGGGACTTGGGCATATTAACATATTACATATTAAGTATCTATGTTTATTGCTATTTGTTGTTAAAATATAATACGTAGATACTATTAAATATATTGTATACGTATTAATATTAACATTTAAAAAAATATATATCTTATATTTGACAGCCTCGTGTCTCTCGTAGTTCCTGATACCCACGACACAAGACTCGTATCTTACTGTGGGGTCAGGACTATGTGTGTGACTGCTGTTGGGTGTATTTATTTATTTATGTTGTCAATATAGCTTTAATTTCCCAACGTACTATTATTTCGTTTATTATCCGTAATTCATAAGCGAATTCTACCATATTACCTGATCCCGGATGTCCGCATAACACTCATGTCCGCATAACACTCATGTCAGCAATAACTAATTAGTGCTGTACATATAGCGAAATTATTTGTGCTCCGAGAAAAAGCAATGTTTACGTAATTGGTATCGTCGCTAAGAAACGAATGTTCCCTTTTATTTTAGCTGTAAGATGGGATAATAAATAAATCGTATAGTTTAACGAAATATTTACTCATCGGTTATTTTCTAAGTGTAGCGCTGTAGGCAGTTTTGACTACAGTATTAAAGATGCCTCAACCAGTGAATCATTTTATGACAGAAAACCGATGTGAAGAAGCAGTTTGCAGCAGTCAAGCAGCAGTTTCGTACTGTGGTGGTCTGTAATTGAGATTTTCAGAGAGCCCGTCTCAATCCCAGTTCTTCTTTAAAGATTGACAGCGTATTCAACGGTTCTGTTGATATTGCCGTTCTTTATGGGTGGTAGAGTTCACTTATCATTGGTTGATCCATTTGTTCGTTTGTTAACATCTGCTATAAAACATCGATCACCCCTATTCAGGTTAATATCAAAATTATGGTTCACAGTTCCTTCGTGCTCATATTTTGTGTAAAAAATGAACCACTTTTAGTTCCGTTCGATAACGCTAGAGGACGTGTTACATTTTTTCTTTCTTTTCAGCCGAATAAGTTGGCTCTCGAACATTCGAAATTAGCATATGTATCGGGGCAAATTGAACTAGCACTTTGCTTCTTCTATACATGCTTTCCCAAGATATTTTACAGTATTCGTAACGTGTACGTGTCTGAGAAAATATAGTTCCTAAGTTCGAATACCGATCACTTTTTTTAGGTAACTGTTTATTATTATATAAATTCAGAAATTGTGTTCTGTACCTAATGAAAATGAAATTTGATCAAAGCATCATTTTTCAAACATGTACTTTTTACAAATTTCGTATAATTTTCTCGTTGCTGTCTTAAAGAATATTAGGTATGGGTGTCGATGTAATGTGATGTAGTGTCGATGTAATATGAAACTATAAGTTTCATACACTTTTTAATATTGCTTTGGCATCAGCGATTGTTTTTTAGAATACAATAGAATATGTAACAGAATAACAGATGGTCCAGATGTAGTTAGTTTAGATTCCGGTTTGTTTACGGTAAACGGTAACTTTCAGAGATAGACTTCCGCAGGTATTTATCCACGTATATTAACAGACTCTTATGAGATTCTTGTCAGTCTCTGTTCAGGAATCTCATAGTAGCGGGCAAGTAGCCAGCTGTGAGGCGAAATACCGCGGGTTCGATTCCCGTATTGTCATCAGTGATATGTTCGTTGCGTGACGCAGTACTGCGCTCGTTATCCTGAGATATACGATATTAAATTTTAATGCCCAATTTTGCACTGGCTACACTGTCCTTCAAACCGTAACACAATAGTTGCTTGGCTATGGAAATAGAGTATGCGGTGATACTTACATAAAAGACTTGACGCATAAGAGGCACTTACGTACTAAACATACCTTTTGTTATCTATACTAATATTATAAAGAGGAAAGATTTGTATTTTTGTATGTAACTAATAAACTTAAACACAACTGGACCGATTTGAAAAATTGTTTCACCATTAGAATCCTAAATTATCCCTGACGAACATAGGCTATTTTTTTATCGGTAAAAGCAAATCACGCGGGCGGGGCCGCGAGGAAAAGCTAGTGAAATATAATTTCGTACTGATGTTTAAAATTCAAATCAGTTTCCGAGAATTGTCCTTTAAAACTGAGACTATATTGGAAGATGTTAAGCGTTGTACAACGACATCTTAAACCCGAAGCTAGCATTAACAATTCAAATATTTGTTCCTGTGCCACCAATGAATAGGGAATTTGTTGAATGAATCAGTTTTGCTTTGTATTATAGTTTCATAGTTGTGTTACAAGTGAACTTCACACGTTATGATATGGTCTCTAATTGTAACTATAGCTGTGCGCGGCATGCCTTGCAATGCCTCTTTTATTTTCAACTATGTATGTACACTCAAACTTTTTTTGTTTCTCACATACACTTTTCCTGGGCGTGCTCAGAACTCGCCTATATTTTTTTATTTGATTAGATGATGAGACGAGCAAGGCGCTCGCCTGATGGTAAACGCCACGCCTGCCCATAAACAGAAGCAATACCATACAGAACTTTGAATTACAAAACACTGCACACTTGGATGAATGGTATAAACATACATACAGGACAATTAAATAAACTTTTTTTAATATTTTTATATAAGAAGACACATACAAACATGCACACTTACGCCTGTTATGCTCGAAGGGGTGGGCAGAAGTCTAAAATAGGTACACCCATACTCCGTTGAGCTTATTTCCGTCCCATGATGTGATAGGGTGCGAAGAATGGGCTAATCTCATGGCTAGCTTATATAAAAAAATAACGGGACCATGTGGCAAATTAAATATGTAATAAAAATCCTTGACTAGGCAGAGTGAGGCTTTGGATCCCATTATTAAAATTAGTTGAATAATTGGCTGTATTAAAAACATAGCATCGATTTTTTTTCGTATTAAACTCATAATACACTAAGAAGGTCTGTAAAACTTATATTATTTAATTATACGCCTAAAATATATGAAAGTCACTGGATGCAGGCCGCTTCCTTCAGGTCGGTCTGGAAAATTTTGGGGGGGGCCTATGTTCAGCAATTGACGTCTTATGGCTAATGATAAAACGTATGGTATCTATCATAATCAAAATATCACATGAATTGATATCATAAAGTATTCGATTCCTCGCCAAGACGAAAGTGGAATAAGCAAGTATCAACCAAGCATCTGTTAATTAACACGAGAACCGTCTAACACCACTAAATATTCACATCGAAGAACTTTTGCGGTACATGTGTGGAGAAATTAGCAAGAGCAATAACCAAAGGCAAATTTCTACCAAGAACATTAAAATCCTTAAATAATGTATCATTCCCGCACTACGGACTCTTGTTACACGTTTATATTCCGTTCTAATTGGATTATTATGCGGAAAGGACGATTCAACGTGTGTCTTTACTATGCCTTGTATTGAGTTTAAGAACTTCGGAATAGCTAACTTATTTTATAAGTCTTATTCTAATGCAGTTTGAGAGTTAAGAAGTTGGTGTTCTTAACGATTTCATTAAACTTCTATGAGTACGTAAAGTAAGTGTGTTTTTGTTATGTTAGAACGAATATAAAGAAGTATTTTTTTTTCCATAGGCCGGCAAACGAGCAAGTGGGTCACCTGATGTACCATAAGGTGGTAAGTGATCTCCACCGCCCATGTACACCCACCACCAGAAGAATCATGGGCACGTTGCCGACCTTAAAGGAAAGGGATAATCAGGGATTGGGAAGGGGATAGGATTTGGACTTCCGGATATCTCAATCACCGTACGAAACGCAGCAGCAAGCCACCACTTTACGTCGGTTGCGGATAGGTTTAATGAATTGGAACATTTTTGTTTCTTTGGACGGGGATAGCTATAAAGCGCTGGCTTGACATGTTAGAGGGAGACATGAGATCCACACAGTCATATTGTCACTGTGGAGAATGCTCAAGATCGGGTGAAGTGAAAAGGACGGCGACCCTGACATTAAACTGGGCAGAAAGAAAGTATTTTTTTTAGATGTTGGGGTATACTCCATTGAAAGTGGGGTATCGAAAGATAGTTTAACTAAGTCAGCACTGACAGCCTCCGTGACGCAGTGAGTAGGAAACTGTCAAAAAAGACTGTGGGTTCGCGTCCCGGTACGATAATTTATATCGGGAGTATTAGGAACTACGAAGAACTTGCGGGTCTATAACACCTAGACCACAAATAAATATTTGCTGTTTACACAAACATTTGTCTCGGTGCGGGGATTGAATCCGGGGCATCTCGCTGTTTATCCGGCTACTCGCCCTCTGCGCGGGCTGCTCATTTCGAACCCTCTCTTCGCCATAAAATATTTTGACATAAACTCTCACGCCTATATCCTTGAAATAGGTACAAATACAAAATTTGTAATAGTATACAGTATAGAGGTACAAATAGTACACAGTTTATTCGCCGAATTATTCCGTTCCATAATGTGGTAGGAAGTTTTATTCGAAAACTCATACAATTTGTGATTACCTGACCTGATATTTGAACCCAGGACCTGGACCAGGACCAGGCCCGGTACTTACGCGTCCACTAGACCAATAGCGAAATCAAATATTTATATAAAATAGTATTAAGTGTGATACTTAAAGTTTTATCGTGGTAGAACCACGCTGTTAGTAGACAGTTTTGTTTACAACAAAAAAGATCGGTTCGACCGACCCGACTCGACCGAGTTGTTACCACTGTTTTACAAAAAAACCGGTGTAAAGTAACGGCACTTAATTAATTATCCATTTCTTGAAGGTCGGCAACACATTCCTGATCCTTCTGTTGTTGTGGGCATTCATCGGTGGTAGAGATAACTTACCATCAAGTGACCCACTTGTTTATTGGCCGGCTTATCCTATAAAAAAAATAATATCGGATACGCCACACTCAGCCATTTATTCCGTGTATCCCGAAGGTCATTAATGTATTGTGTCTACAAACATGTTTGTTTGGAACTACATATTTTGGTATAATGTTCTTAAAGGTCCAGTAATCTGACTTTGAGTTAGGTTTACGACCTGTCATATCTAGGGTCGGTTTAGAGTTTACATGATGACCTTAATCGATGTTTACTGTAGCCCAAACGAAATGAACAATGTTGGTAAAATGGTAAATGTAGAGATGTTTCTTAATATAAACAACAGCCCTGTATTATATACGTCCAACTGCGGAGCACGGGCTTCTAATGAGAGGGATTAGACCGTAGTCCTCCACCCTGGTTAATCCGGCTTGGTAGACTTCATAAACCTTCGAATTTCTTATGGAGAATTCTTAGGTATGTAAGTTTCCTCACGATGTATTTTACTGTGAAAGCGATTATTATTTAACAATGAATACACTCATAACTTCGAAAAGTCTGATGTGTGTACCCTAAGGCTGGTTTCGAAGCCGCTACTTCCGTCTTAACAGTCGACACTGCTCGCTAAGCCATCGCCGTTATAGACTTGTTTATGCTCAAAGGAAATCTAACTTGAATTTATGACTTTGTCAATAAATATAGAGACGCATATTTATTTGGCACAAAACATTAAGTTCTATATTCACATGGTTGCATCCAGAGCTTCCGACGGAGGAGTCATACACAATAAATGTTTATTTTATTGATTTTCACACGGGCCTTGCACAATGCATCTTGCTTGTACATTAAACTGAGCCCGATTTAGTACGACACAGTCCTAAAACATTTGAAAATATTATTGGGGAGCAACTTTGGTCAATTAATAATAATGAACATGCAGCATGGCACCCTATTGTTACGCAAAGTTTTTATTACGATAAAGTTGCATTCGCATTTTTGAGTTGCGCTCGTTGGAACCTTGTTGTGTGAACGTAATAGTAGAGTTTGGACAAGTTTTTATAATCGTAGTAACTTTTGTAAGCAACGATTTATTTTGTTCTGTTTATCAATGCATTGGGATATTAGAATAACGCATGACCATTTCAGCAAATTTATTGCAAGAAAAATACTTATTAGAATGATTATGTACTGCTCAATTAGCAATAGTAGTTGAACACTCCCGGAACGGAACATCTCGCATAATAAGACGTTTCGCATTGCATTTGATCCCTCAATCACGTTCGCGCGAACTATAATTGCGACCTTCAGTTGGAGCGGAGGAGCGCTCACGCCCTCGTCACGGCGCCTAACGAATTTTTAATATACCGAAAACGTTTATAAACAAAGAGCGGTCGCCTCAGGCGGCACCCTGTCGAGTTTAATTGCAGGTTTAGTGTCGACGTTCATTAGGATATGCATGCGCGTTTTTTAACACGATTATGACGTCGCAGGGTCGGCGAGGGTGTCGGGAGGGTGTCGGGAGGGTGGTGGCCGCAGGGGGCGAGGAGGGCTGCGTCACGTGCGAGGTCCGCACTCCGCAGCCCCACGCATGCGAGACCGCGGGGCGCCGGCAGCGCAGGCGCGGCCCCCGACCGCCCCCGGGCCCCGGCCCGCCAGTCCGCCGCCGGCCGCCACGCGCCCCGCCCGCCTATGTTGCGCTGAGCCGCGCGTCGCGAGTGTTCTCCAAGTGATGTCGACTTGTGACTAGTGCCATGCTCGTGCTGCGCTGTGCCCTGTTGGCGGCACTGGTCGCCGCCGCCGCCGCCGCCTGGCAGGAGAACGTCAGGCCCAAGGTCTTCGCACAATTAGGTGAGTCCCACGCCGCACCGTAAACGTGTTTGTGTTACTCGACTCTGCTTGACAATAGCCCAAATAACCCTCGGAATACATCTTGACAGCGGAGTGAAGTCGAGCGTGCCACGCTCCCGGTGCCCGGCCAATGTTTATGTTGTTTTGTTTGACGACAACGCGCGAACAAACACTACATTCAAAAGTTCTCGTGTTTGTGTCAGAAGTGTCATATCCTCAAAGCGGATGCCAACTGTTTGATAACGATCATTAATAAACGAGCCACGGCTTTGTTACATCTGAATAACGATCTTTCGGAAAGATATGATTCACTTGAAGCACAATATGGACTTGTTGTGACTTAGCGTAAAACCCAACGGAACTTTCAAACACACGGTAAAGACACGTGCGGTCGTATGCTATCGCATAATTTATTTTCAAGTGCTCTACAAAGTTGGAAGTAGATAAAAAACCAAGTTAACAAATAAATTTCATGCTCCCAAACTTCAATGAATCGTGTTTTTACAGTCACTTAAGTAAAAAAAGCTTGACAACGTGAAACGATTATTTACAACAAAAAATTGCGGCACGTAAATATTTGTGAATGATGTTACTGCGCGACGGATGTGCAGAGTGCATCAAAAGGAAACACAAAACCGGTATCGGTTACGGCGACGTTCACCGCCATTCTCGTTGTAAATAGAATGAACAGAATTGTAGGAGCGAGCCTTGCGGTCGCCCATAACGAGACACAGTCACGCGAGCCACAGTTAGTCCTGCAGGAATAAAGCCAGTATGCACAACTGGCGTCATTGTTTTATTATGCCGCCTGCAATGCGGGGGACACGGCCACGTGGCTCTCATTAGTGCAACACAAAGCGAAGCAGTTTGTTCTGCGTTTTGCAATGTTACACTTGGATTAGTGATCCACGCGATGTTTAACGTAGCGGACGAAACTTTGTCTGCACTCGCCGTTTATGCTTTCACTGTCTGAAACGCTTTTGATTGATTAATGAACGAGCCCGAAAGGGAAATAGGTGACGTCATACGAGACGCGAATGTGTCGGACGCATATCCTGCCTGATGGCTCGCGTCCGGCTATTGTTTTAGTCGTATTGCTTTTGTTAATGGGTAGATATGTTAATGGAGTTCTGCGGTCTCATGATCAAAGCTTTTAAATTTGTCTTCGTGTGGATCTAACGGAGTTTGAGTTGCAAGGCGGTTGAGAGAGTAGGTTAATTGGAATGCAACAGTTGTGTTTCGTGTTTGATTTAGACTCCGAGTGGGAGTAAACACTTCTAGTAACATGATCCTTCAATCGAAATTGGAAGGGTCAGTGGGGCCGCGGCTTGCGGTTTATTACGGGCCACAACCTCGAAATACATTTCACAATGAAAAATATTTACAAACACATAAAAGTTAGTTACTGGGCACTTGGTATCATGAGATAATGAATATTAATAAAATTAGCTGCTAAAGCTACATAATCCTTATAGAGTGTATTTTTATCGGCAGCTAAGAGTCGTTGAACCCAAATCCCACAAATAAAATTAACTAATTTCGAAGATTAACTAATTTTACCAAGATGTTTTGGGTTTTCGATCTCATCAAGCTAGTGATTATCGGTCTTAACTCTCAGTTAATATTGCTCTCATAACGAACAAATGTCTACATTAAAGCATATTATTATAACTTTACACAAAAGAATAATAACTTTGTGTATTATATACTAAATTATTTCTGAAAGCATTTAGATTGTGTTAATGAAACTCATCACAGTTGATTCATTAGAACTTTTTGGGTAAATCGCGGATACACATACAAAATCTCCTTTTATAATTAAATAATACATTTATCTAAAAGTGTTCAGATCCAATTTTGTTCCTTTGTTATAAATATTACATGTGGCATGGGAATCATTGTCGCTATAGTCGTTTCTGCTAATGGGTTGATACCAAAGAGCCTAGACCAACACCTCTAGAGACTCTCAATTGGTCGTTGGGTTAAGAACCAGATGTAGCAAGCAGTGTTTTTAGACTCGGCACGCATTGTGAGGAGGTTCCTCATGGGTCCTAATCACCAGTGGTTTGGGCCTAGGTCTCGCCACTGGAGGGTACTATTAATTATATTTTAAAATGTTTTATTATTTATACATGTTATATTTAAAATAGAAAAGTAGCTTTTGAAATACTGTACAGTCTAACAAAATAAAGAGTACAACACAGCGTAATATTATCTTTGAATTCCGTTATGCATTTGAAGCAATGGGGCCTTCTCGATCTCTAACTGCATGTATAATAACATGGTGGTAGGTATTCCATACTCAGATTACAGTATTAGCGGTTGTTTTAAGATAAGTGGTTACATTCTAGCAACACAGTGTCTGGGGAATGTTACTGCACTCTCATTACTAATTCATATTACCTACGCATTGTCACAGAATGGTTTAATGGCTTAAATTAATAAATAACATACTATTCATATATATAAAATATATTTACATAACTTCCACGTGTCTTTTTAAGCTGAAATTGGTATCATTCCTCGATTGTAGATTAAAATAAAGTCACGTCTGTATGCGCAATAGGCAGCGCCTAAGTCACAGACATAGGTTGTAAGTTGTTGTAAGTTGTCTGTGGCTAAAACGCACAAATTGTGTGCATCCACAGTCACCCGAGCTTATTTCCTTTTCTTGATGTGTTAGGTGGTAAGCTTATCGCCATATCGAGCACAAAATACAATCTCGGGCAACAAGTGTGTAATTTTTCGGATAAAACATCCCATAAGCAAATTGTGATTGCTGTAATGTATTAAGAGATACATTTTGTGCACTATATAATGTTATTAGACAAATAGCAATTATACGCAATATTAAGAGATCAAATAGCAATTACACGAGAGACATTTTCTCCACAGAACTATAAATTCATTCCATATCAATAATAGAAAAAAAAGCATTATTGAGGGAACCATGCAACTAAATGCATCCAAGTCTTTCCAGTTTTAGTGTATGTCTAGACCGGTTGTGTGGGCAGCGGGTGAAACGTCAACAAACTGGATGCGAGAGGAAATTTTGAATCACTTACCGCTGACTCACTAGTTTAGCTTACGACAGGTCAGTACTATAAAAATCCCTTGACCGCAATTAGTAGTAAAACAAGTTTCATTCTTGTTAAAGTTTCGTATGTGGTCTACAAGAGAGAAACTGTAGTCAATGGATATATAATTCTGCCTACCGAAAAAAATGGCGTTAATAGATACAAAGAGAATTAAAATTCTAGTTCAAATATTACCAACGCCATGATTAACAAAATTGTAGTAAACAATTGCGCTTCTGAATTAGAAAAAATACATTACGTTTGATAGGACTGTAAAAAGTATATTTTTTGGCAGAAAATTACGTACATCTCTGGCATATAGAAATGCAAGAATGCCGAGCACAATTATAGCTAATATAAAAAAGTTTATGTTTTTAATAGTTTTTGCCGAAGAAGTATAAAAATACATAATATCTATTTTTGTTACTTTTTATTCTACGTCTGCTGAAAATATCTATCGGGCTAAGTAAGCCACACATCTATTTTTAAATTAGAAAAGTCTGTTTAAGTACCTATGTGTATCTATTATCTTTTTCACTAATAACTGCTACACACACTATACTTAAACATTGACGAGTAAAAACAGAAAAAATCATAACACGAAGTGGCTGTACAAATAAATCCCACTTCTGAGAAGATAACGCAAACTCAAAAACATACAGCCAGAAAAATGATTTATGAAGTCAGGTTAAAGCAGGTGCCGAAGAATTTTTACTGTACAGTAAGGGTTCCACGCCCTTCTAAACGTTATTATGAAAAGCTTAAGTGGTGCCATAAAATAACTGTATAAGGTGGAAATGTAATAAATTACTTAACAAGATAATGCTTTTATATCTGGATTGGTTGGTGCGTGTCACCGTTTGCTTTATGCGTATTTATTGGGTCATTCGTCAGCCGATACACGGGAGTCCTGTTACGTTGGGGTGCATAATGTTCTTACGGCTCCATGTTACGGTGCAAATCGTTAAATTTTATTAAACATCTGTGGAGAGTCAAAGAAGAAATTGCTACAGTGAAGTATCGTGGGTATATGGTTGTCTATTGACTATCGTTTTTACACTAGATGTTCCTCAGCTAACTATAATTAGATACTATTTAATATTCATCGTTAGATAATGTTGTGTCTCATCAGAATTATATTAAGCCAGTTTTGTTATATCTTTAATGAAAGTATTTTACTTATTTCCAAAACTTTTGTGGCAATGGCATGACAATGATTATTAATAAAATTATTGGTATAATTATGTGGTTTCCGTAAAGAATGATGATTTGTAAAATAAATTATAACATATCTGTGCGCTACTCCGCCCTAGTTACTGTTTAAATAAAGTATTATTTTTTGTATAAAACATGTAAACCGAAAAAGATGAATGGGAATCCCGCCTAAACCGATTAATCAATGTTACGTGGTTTATTGAGACAACCCGTTTAATATAAATACCGGCTTCGTAACCGCTAATCAAAAAAGGTACAAGAGTTCAAATGTATATCGGCAACAATCGCTGTGAATCGGATGGAATGCGGCCGCGGGGCTACATCAAAATGTGTTTAATGGTATCGCGATACGGTGACTAATAGATTGTGCAGCATCTTTGGTAGGTTTATAAGGAAAAATGGTTTTTAAGGGGGCGTAATAAAGTATTGTTTCGGTTGAAGTGGTCCTGAATGGTGGAGACAAGTAGCACGCACGTGCGTCGCGGCTGTGGCGGAGTGCGGACGCGGTGCGGTTCGAGGGCGCGGGGGGCCAGATGTGGCGCCTCCTGGCGGGAGAGCCACATTTTATGACGACGTGGTGTATTGTCTTCGTACAGGATGGGATTTACCGTATCTTTGTTTTTATTTTTTGGACACGCTGATTAGTTTTATAAAGGTTGCGTGAGTTATTGGAACATTTCATTCATTTTTCAAACTCCATTAATTTTGTGTCACAACTTACAGTTATATTAGTAGTGTTTTGAAAAAATCCATCGCAAATGTTTACTATGCTACCTAAAATTTCCAACAATTTAAAGGCGTTTGTATGATAACAGTTTAAATAAAAGTCAAGTGAAATTTTATTGAAAATCTTTCTGAGTCCTTTGCGATCGCTTGAAATATATTTTTAAATCGTCTGCCACTTGACGAAATAGAACAAAAACATCTTTATCGGGAATGGCTTTGAAATTCCAACATTATTTTATCTCAAAAATTGAGTTTTCAACTTGGGAAGTTTTCTTTGTAATTTGGATTAGATTGAAATACTTGAAGGAATGATACCTTTATTTTATATTCAATGAAATTAATACTTTCTCACGTTCATTTAAATACATATATTTCCCTTCGTATTTGGTTATACTCGTATATTCATAGTAAGATTTTATTCGGGTAAAGAACGTTACGCAATCGATCGCGCCAGCTGTTCTATTGATGTTCGCATGAAAAATGGGTTAGAATCGAAATCAAAGAAAGATGGCGGATGAATGGTGGTTTTAACCAACCCTTGCTGACGAGGGCAATGCAAACATTGGTTCAGTAATAAAAATATTTGTCGGGTTTCTCGACGGGGGAAGGAAGCGTGCGTTTTTTTCGCAGAATAGGCCCCGCGTGTGTCTAGTTCATTGTGATGCAGTTTAAACCGGGATTAAAGGAAGCTAATCATGAAGCCGGGTGGTAGGGAAAGTTCAATCGATTCTGGCCTTTATATGTAATGAAAACGTTCCGATATTGTAGAAATTAACAGCCCTCATTTCCATCCCCTCGTTTGTGTTAATTAACAAAAACCAAATGCACACTTTACTTTTTTATTGCTCATAAATGGCGCTTATTAAAAAGTATTAACAATGTTCCACGTAACAATACCGGCATCAGTAATAAATCTTCATATTCGTACTCATTTGCAGCGAGGCGCGTTTAAACCCCCTCGTTTGAAAGGCACCAATGAATGGGACGAAGTCAATGGGTTGCAAGAAATGGGCCAGTGACGTGAGTCAGTAGGCAAGTGAAACGTGTTCGTCGTCCATTTTAAAGAGACACCTGGGAGCTTAGAGAATTCCTGTGTCGTTACACACCGCTATGTAAGGCCAAGCGAGTAGTGATTGTAGAATTCCCAGGTTGCTTAAAAGTTGCCTACTTTTACATTGGTTGCTTGGGAACTGCTTGTTAAACTTTTTGCTGTTACGTAAGGTTAGCTGCAGAATGCATTTGTTGGTTAATTTTTTAATCCGTATATTACGAAGAGTTTGTACAACTTAGTTTCCGCTCAATATCGTTTGATTAAACAATCAAAATCTCTCAACAGTCTCTAATCCAGGCAAGTTTTTTTTGTTTTGTTTTTATTGCCTTGATAAGCAGACGAGCAAGCGGCCCGCCTGATGGTAAGCGGTCACCGCTGCTCATGGACATCGGCAATGCCAGGGGCACAGCCAAGCCGCTGCCTACCACCAATATTTGCACGTTCAATATTTTGATAATTTCTATTAGTAAAACATAAAAACGTGAGTTTATAGGTAAATAAGTTTATATGTCACGCATGAGGGCTCAATGTAATTTGGTCCGTGTTCTAAGCCACGTTAATGAGCCAGGTGGTTCTTGCACAATGTGCCTCGCCAACAATGGAAATGTAGCGGCTAAGGGTGAATCGCACATGCTGCCGTGAATTCTATACACGTTCCTATAATAAGGATAATACGAAAGCTGTTTGTGTAATAAATCTGTTTAAATATGTTGAAAATGTCTGTAAATATTGGTAATAAATTTTAGTAATGATCAGTTAGTCATAATGTTTTTATAACTTAATGTGGAATAGGACGGTCGTTGCTTCGATTTTCGTATTGAAACGAATATCTATGGTGGTACCAACCCAGACGGCCTCTCACATTCGAGGGATCCACTACCTAGGTTAATCGTATTGTTAGAAATCAACTTTAAAATAGTTTCAATATCAACCCTTTATTTATCACCGAATCTGGAATGTTTCATATATAGTTATAGCTTTATTTAAAGCATGATCTATAATGTAGCGCAATCTTTGCAAAATAAATGAGTTGCTCTAGCAAATAATAACATCAGTCTATGTAAATTTAAGATCAAAGCAAGCCACTAATTTCCTATAAAAACAAGACTATAAGTAATGAGTTATAGTGAAGCATTTAACTTTATCGTTTCCGTTAGTGAATTGTGCGTACGTGTTAATATGACACAAAAAAAAACTACAGAAACGTGTCAGGAATATTAGTGACAACAGATAGTTTGGTCCTATTTTCCTAAATGAGGCTATAGATATTTTGGTTCTGTCACGCATGTCTTGTTGTTTATACGTGAGCTTTTGTATGCTATTGTATGCACATTTTTTTTTAAATGGCGTTGTGCTGTTAGCCTGACGCGAGTCGGCTTTCTACAGCTTCACCGGACTTTCGGGCGAACGCTTTAGGCGCTCTCAACTCTTAAATTGTATGAACTTAAGTAGAACTTAGTCGTGGCAACTTTTGGTGTAGATACAAATGTATAAAATAAGGCATATGAGCGTTTACCAAAAGCACTGCATCACATTGATCTCTCCAACTTATTTCGACAGCGTCTGTGGCGTAGCGGGCGAGTAGCTGACTGTGGAGCGAGAGGCCGCGGGTTCGAACCCCTCACCGAGACAAATGTTTGTGTGATCCACAAATATTTGTTTCGGGGTCTGGGTGTTGTGAGACCAAAAGTCTCTTGTAGTTGCTGATACCCATGACACAAGACCCGTATCTTACTGTGGGGTCAGGACTATGTGTGTGAATGTTGGGTGTATTTATTTATTTACTACTTGAAGTTTCTGTTCATTGTAGATTTGATTTGTGTGACAGTCAGACAGCGTTCTATACCTACTACTGAGAAGTAGACAGTCATTGGGCTTTAATACAAAAGGTAGAATTTTTTATAGCATAGGCCGGCAAACAAGCAAGTGGATCATAATTATGCAATGTGCAAAAATGAACTGAAACATGTATACCTACCGTATTTAGTACTAGAGTCTAGTACTAGTAACTAGACGCTAAGTCCATCGTATGCGAGAGGCCACCAGGTACCACTGCAGTGTCTAATACCATGTAGTTCTTTGTATTTTAAGGTTCTGTCGGATGTTGCTTCTGTTGATAGACAGGCTTGGCGTTAACATCAGACGGGCGAACTGTTCAAATAAAAAATATACATAGCGAGAGCATAGTGCAAAAACGAGCTAAAACATGTATACTCTATTTAGTTGCGTACTGTCTATTTTTGCAACAGCGACGTTAGCCAATCATAATGTGGCAGGAAACATTAGTCGTACACAGAATGCGTTTAGTATCCTAAAAATAACCAACCGTGCGTCTCTTTTACACTTGAACTTGAGCTAGGTTCAGTGACCGAAGGGTTAAAGCCGATAAGTCTCATTGAACTATTTTTAATAATTTATTTTTCCACGAAGAATTTCGACTTTGATTTAGAATTCGAATATTCTTTGGTCGTGCGGAGTGTTTAAATATTTTATGTTCAGTTCCAAGCTCAGATGTTTCAGCAGAAAATAAGCTTAAAGTGCAATATTTTTGCTGATCAAATGTACCTTGGTTCATATAATATGTACTAACATAAGAGTAGATATTATTGTTAAGTGTACAGCTGTGTCTCAGCACTTATTCATTGTGTAAAATTTAAGATCAATAGTCAGAATTTCGTCTCATTTATTCTTTAATGTCAAATTAATATTGACGTAAAGTAACAGCTTGCTGTTTTGTTTCGTACGATGAGTGATATACTCGGAGGCCCAAATCCCCCCTCTCCTTCTTAATCCCTTAATTATCCCTTTTAAGTCCCGCAACGATGATTATACTGGTATTCCATTGGCGGTGGAAATCACTTACTATCAGGAACCACTTGCTCATCGCCGCCCTCTACTATAAAATGGTTTATAAATATTGCCCACATAGACGTTAACTTCAATTATTTATATCAACGTTTTCTATCATTAGTTGCAAATTAAATCAATAAATATTGACACAGAAATGATCATTATTTAGTATCAGTCGGAAGTATTCGTTTTGTGTATCACACATTTCACGGTAAAGAATATACAATTTAAATCAAAGGAGTATTTTGTAATAAGGCTAAAGCTACAATTAATAGTTGACAGCTTTTGTTTTCAACCGTCTTTTCTTTCATGAAAGTTAATTCATTAGTAAATTCTATGACGGATGAAAAGCTGTATAAAATATGCTCTAATATCAATGTATGCAGTATGGTCTAGTATCGATTATTCTATATCGGTAATGCGATGTTCTGCCGTTGCCAGAAATAATGTTCCTGTCGCGTTGCACGCTTATTATACCTTGAATTTAATATATTACTTTAGCAGTTATCGAATTAGATGGTTCAGGTTGAATTGCAATTTCAGGAAATCTAAATTAATTCGATATCGAGCTAGGTCAATAAGAAAACCTACTTTGCAAATCATGTGTTGGTGGAATTCCTGTACTTCTGTAAAGATATTGTTAAGCTGATTATAAAATATGATAATATTTATAGCTAGGAACGGACGCTTTATAATTGTTTCGCTCCAAGAAATTTAATGCACTTTAAAGAATTTACGTCATAAATGTAGAGCTTTTTAACGATTGGAAAATAGTATTCAATTTGTACCTAAATACGTTAATGTAACGTAAAAACACGGTGAAGGAAACATCGTGAGGAAACCTGCATACCTGAGAAATCGATAAGATTTGTTTGAAGGTATGTGAAGTCTGCCAACCCGCATTAGGCCAGCGTGGTGGACTATGGTTTAATCCCTCTCATTCAGTAGAGGAGGCCCGTGCCCAGCAGTGGCACGAATATCATATAGGGCTAGTATTAAACATGTTAATAAAACATACAGCAGTTGCCGCTTCTATCGTCCTGTTTTAGGCCGATCAATAAAACAGTATTCAGTTGAAACGAATAATTGATGCAATCCTATCCTGATCAGAAATAGAGTTGTTCAAAGAAAAACTCGGAGCGAGCACGCGAGTTTGTTTTAACAACAAACGTAAGTTCCGACTATTTTCGGATGCATTTCTTGGACATAATTGACATGTTTAAATCACACATAAATCTTTTGTGGATTTTGTGGGGAATATTTTAATGTTTATTGAGCACCACGATTTAAAACTGCGGAAGACATCAAAATATATTTCAAAATGGGATAATAATTCTTTTTTATTCGAGCACGGCAAAGTGACTGCACTACACTTGTTGGTAAGCGCAGTGCAGTCCAAAAAAACACCGACAAACAATGAGTTTATCGGTGGTGACAGGCGGATGACCGATGCAGGCGCAGTAATACAAGGATGTACCCCTATACCCGCCCCAACCAACCATCAAGTCATGTCGTAAGCCCCTTGGGAGAACCGGATATATACTGGCTGATCCTGAAACGCGATCCACACAAGGCGTGTGGATCACTATGGCAGGTTTTAACACCATGTATATGGTGGTCGCTATCCGGGCGGATATGAATATCCTACCACCAGCATATTCTGAGAGATATTGCGTTTTTTTATAGAATAAGACTGTTACACGAGCCAAAGTGGATCGCCATATGGTATGGCCTGTTTTGAGGTACAGGACCGAGATAGTACATGAGACAGGCGAGTCAGGCGATAGCGACACGTTCGTTTTGTATGAAATTTTATAGAAACGATCATGCGTCGCGCTTGCATATTTCAAAAGGTACCTGTACAATGGCATACGAAGCACACGTGTCGCTCTCATTGTGTTTCGTGGTCATTTGTCTGGGTCGCATACCTCAGAACAGGTCTTTAATGATTATGAATTTGCTATTGACGAAACTATCAAAGTGGCTCTGTAGTCTATCGCGATCGCGGAGTATATACGCTATAACTAGTACTCGCCGAGGTAGCGTATGAGCTAGAGTCGCATCACAACGTTAATTTAAAGGCGTTCTCGTTCGAGCGTTGAATTGTTTTCAGTACTCCTTAACGGAGGAGAACCAAAAGCCGCAATGTATGGTGTCCTAAAAATATTGTAGTGTATTATAAATGTTGCCTGAAATTAAATGGTCTTATTGTTTTAATTGATAAGGAATATATATAATTTGTACAAAAATATAATCTGGTCAATAAAACATCATCAGCGGCAAAAACTCCTACATTTAAGTATACGTGTTATAATTAATGATCCTGTACCGGAAAGTTGGTGCAAAGTTAAGACGCCCTTCCCGTTACCAAGTCATCTTACGCTTACTTACTTCCTTAGTGACATTGGATTAGTTCGGTGGGAAGTTAAAGTTTTCGATGTGACATTATGATCTCTTGATAAGTTTGCCGCGGCGTGTGCAGTAATGATATAATTCTATCGAGTTTAGATTGATGACTCAGGTAGTTAAAGTTCCGTTGTAATGCTGAGTAGGTACTTGCAAATGTAACGCCAATAGAATTACCAAATATACATGAATTGTAAATATTTGAAACAATTTAGATGACATTATTTTTATTTTGTTTGTAAAAAGTCCTAATTTAAAACAAAAATTTGAAACAAATATTTGTGGATCACACAAACATTTGTCTCTGTGCGGGGACCGAACCCGCGGCCTCTCGCTTCACAGCTGACTACTCGCCCGCTACGCCAAGGAGGCTGGATCATAGAACATCATATCATATAATAGGAATATATCATAGGACGGATATTAGCTCGTTTCGTCATTCATTCATTTCAGGCTAATAAAATAAAAAATAGTTTTTATTTTATTAAACATTTTCACTTAATTTGACGTAAAGGCGGATTTAATACCAAAGTCTCTACTAGTCTACCTTAGTTAATTTTCTCCTCCACAGATTTTCCAGTTCCTCAGCAGAGTTAAGTTACGTAAACAACAGAAACCGCTGATATTTCAGTTTTATTAAAGTTATTGTCTGCGCCCGATGTTATGCTGTTACGAATGTGGCTTTTTATGACATATGTCACACGTAATTGCTTAGAAGCGGTTCACTCCCCCAGGCTCCTTTAGGAAAAGTTAACGTTGCCAAGCGATTTTAATCTCTAAAGCCAAGCTAAATCGCAATCATAGAGTCCTGTAATAAATGTAATTTCATACTGTTTTATTACTAGTTACTAGTTAAGGTAGGAAGTGGTACGGAAGAATGAAAGTTCCCCCAACAACATTTTTGCCGTTTTTATAGTCGGACAATTCATAATTACGCGGTTTTATAGTGGCTCGAGTATTATGTGTTTGTGTAGGGTGTAAATGTGATGGAATTTCGTAACATTCCTTTTTACTGAACGTGTTTATGCGAATAAATGATTTCGTGGTTTTATACCTGCAAAGCACGATCGGTTTGCGGCTTGTTTTTGGGTTTGTTCATTACTACACAAGGTTGTTCATTACTACACAATTAATGGGTTATTTTATGGAAGAACTACAAAATCTATACTTATAAAATAACATGTCCTGACTGACTGACTGATTCATCATCGCCGAGCGCAAACTATCAAGGCTACAAGCATGAAATTCGGACTGTATATTAATTTTGTTATGTAGGCACCCACTAAGAAAGGATTTTAGAAAATTCCACCCGAAAGGGGTCAAAATAGGGGATGATAATATGTATGAAAGTCCGTCATTTTGAAAGTTACATAAACAAAATTTTGTATTTCGGTTATTGACGTAAAACAAATAAATACGTGTTTCAGGAATTATGGAAATTTTAGTTAATAAGGGATGAAAAGGGGGGTAAAAGTTAATGCGAAAGTGAGTTTGTTTGTTACGCTTTCACGCCTAAATCACTGAACCGATTTTGATGAATTTATCTACAGGGATAGATGGGACCCTGGAGACGGTTACAGGCTACTTTTATCCCGGAAAATGCAGTTCACGCGGGCGGAGCCGCGAGCAAAAGCTAGTTATTTATATTTTGCATTAGAAAAATGCATTATCTAATTCACAATTAATATAATGTAAAAAGTTTAAACGAAATTATGGTTGAACATATTTTATTCCGTATGTTTCCTACTTAAACGCAACAAAGAAAATTCTGTACATTTAAAAAAATAGTCTAAACTAAAATTACTGTAATTACAATAATTTTCCGCTTTAAGCTAATGTAAAAATGCTAAGCTAACGTCTGTTCCCAGTAAACGTAAAATAAAAAATACAGAGGCCGGGAGAAATGGAAGTCAGTACGTTTTATTAAATGCCGCGCCGCGCCGTCCGCTCTCCCGCCATGTGCCAAACAGCTGCGCCAACCGATTTTTTACTAACTTCAACTTTTGACCCCACTTCGCTACGATCATTCATATGGGAATTGGTTTTTTCTGTACAAGTTGTAAAGCAATTTGATACGTAACACCCGCGGACAGGGTGTCTATTTGTTTGTGTCCGGCCTCAATTTATATGCCGAGTTGTTGTGATGGCTAAAATTAATTGGTTAGAATTGTACAAATAGAAATAAATTAAGAAAGTTTAAACATTACATACGTACAGTACTAGGATAAAATTATGCACTTCGGTAATGTTCAGTTGGGGAAATACGAACTTGTATTTATGATGGTCTAGAATCTAGATTATGTACCTATTATTCTCTCATTTAGCTGGTGGGATGGTACCTAATCATTTCTGTACTCAACTAGGTAGCAACCACCGTACACATGGTGAAAACTTGCCATAGTGGCTCGTTCACTAATTCGTTATTATTATCTAGTAACATCTATAATTCTGCCGACCAACGAGCAGTGTTTCTTGATAGTTGACGGTCGACTTTAAACACGCAATTAAACTGCGGCACAAGCGCGTGTAACATATGTAGTGCAAAAGAAATTCTATAATTTTAGATCTTTGTATTACGTTAAGGGCTCCACCATGCTATGACGGAACGTAATGGAACAGTAATCGCCGATGTTCTATTTGCAATTGCTTTTTTAATTTCATATAAAAAAAAGGAAGATCGCAGATGGCTGTTTCGTTCCGTTCGGCCGTAGTACAACGGGGTCCTTAACCTTAGAGTTTTTATTATGTATGCAGTGGTCTTTTTAATGCTTTTTAGAGCATGTTTTCTTAAAGTAAGTTTTAACTTAAGTGTAGAATATATAGGATAGGGTGAAGATGAGTATAAAATATTGCTAAGAGGGTACACAATTTGTCTTCTCTTAGTAGGTCATCTTGTACTTTTTATTGGAACCTAGCGGGACAGATGTTTGCGAGCTGGCTTGGCGCATAGTTTCACACGTCACTTTTTTAGTTGATTTATCCGACTTAAAACGGAGGAGGTTTTCAGTTCTACGTAGGTAGGTGTGTAGTAAAGTATTTATGTATTTTTAGTGGTAGAGCCAGTCTTTAAACAGCTAAACCGGATTATTACTATTTTCTTATCCAAATCAGTACAGTAGAGATCACTTACCATCAGCTGACCCACTTGCTCGTTTGCCAGACTGCTATAAAAACAAGGTTTGTTTCCAAGTAAATTAGGTTTGTATGAAACATTTTTGCTCCGTTGTTTTATTTTGTTTCGCGAACATGTACACGTCTCGAAGTTTATATTGTTATGGTCGAAATCAAGTTGATGAATTGCGGTTGTAGCCGAGAGGAAGGAAGCGTTGAAAAACTTTACGGAAATTGTTTTTAACATTTCCCTTTTATAATTTGGATATCGTGTTCGCTCGTTACCAAAAATATGGCCTAGATAAATTCAAAAGTTGGTGAAAAAGTTTTTGTAAACAAGTTTTGTAACTTGCGGAAAGGTTTCGGAATCGGTAATTAGGTACACAAGTTCAGTTTAACTTCGGTTTGTTTTCAAGGGGAACGTTTTACAACTTCCATTGACTAGTTTACCAATTTCGCTACGGACACTGAGATGTTGACTCTTGATTTCTTCAAATAAGTGTAAGTTTGAAAAAAAAGTGTGTGTGCAATTGACATACGGTAGAAGTGAATCTTCAGAATTATTAAAATAAATTAATTAACCGACGAATTTTAATACGCAAATCCAAAAAATAAAACACGTGAATAATACACCACGTTGTTTATAGCACATTTTCCACGACGTCCGAACGTTTCCAAACAAATTAATATAAAGCAGACGTGTCGACTTGACAACTGTTAAAAAAACACAGAAGGCCCCCATTGTAGATAGGTATTATGAAGTGGTCTATATTATTTAAATTATAAATATACTGAAAGGCTGCGGTTAGACGACGCGAAAAATTTCGTGCGGCCGCCGCGCGGCGGCCGCGCGGTGACCGCGTACTAACTGTTCAGTCATAGCAAATGTATGTTTTATTAACTAGGACTTAACGTTGAAATTCTTTGTGAGTAACTAACCGCGCGGCGGCCGCGCGGTCGCCGCGCGGTTGGAGCGTTGCGAAGAATTAAACATTATGGCTTAGTCAATAGAGTTTACATTCGTTTTTCGAGTGATGCGATCGCCGCGCGGCCGCAACGCGGTGGGATCCCGTGTCATATAAATGCGCCCTAAAAGCAGCTCAAATGCTATTCATAGTTTTTTTATGTTGGTGGCATTCAATTGAAGATAATTTACGCAAGTATCTTGTTTAAAATCAACGCCAATAAATTTAATCATTTTAAGAAATAAAAAACATTTGCAATAACTCTATAACACATCCGTTGGAACCTGTTGATTTGTTTTTATGTCGCTAATTTCTACTTCCGCTGTTTATTTTTTATACGCGTGCACGCTTCAAACATTCCACGTTTTATCTGCTAAGGTAGATTTAGGCTCCACGATCAAATCACATAGCTGTATGGAAAAGATTGCGCGTCGCAGTCTTCTGGTTTGATATCCGGAGGCCCAACCCCCCCCCCCCCTCTTCCCAATCCCTAATTATCCCTTTACTTTAAGGTCGGCAAGCGTCCATGATTCTTCTGGTATTGTGGGCGTACATGGGCAGTGGAGATCACTTACCATCAGGTGACCCACTTGCTCGTTTGCCGGCCTATGCTATAAAAAAAATCAGAGGAGGGTCGCATCGCAATTTTTTCTTTAATGAAATAGCATTTACATTACGCGTTGCGGTGCGCCTCGGCGTTATGTGCGCGAGCCTTACCGTGCAACGGTTGTACGTTTGCGACTATTTCTCTCACTGTAATTACTTGAGAGATCTTAATTATAGCCATCCGGCCCGTTTGATTGGACCCCGCATTGTTTGTGTTCTCGCCTAACAGGACAATTGCGACTGCACATAGTCACAGGACTCGGTTAATAATACCAATGCATGATACAGTTGATTGAGCGTCAATGACCTTTGTCGAACCTTTATTAGATTTACAGGTAGTAGTATTAAGTCTGGTATCATAAACTAAACTTATATATTGAAATAAAACGTTCGTATTGAAATAATTCGTTTTAATTTAATGAGTAACATTCGCGTAAACGTAAGAAATCATTATGTTTACTTATCTATGATATAGTTTACTTCAATAGGGTGGTAATTGGTAACGGATAACGAAATATATAACGAAATTTTGCTGGTAGGAGGATACTTGTATCCGACCGGATAGCGACCACCGTACACTGGTGCTAAAACCTGTCATAGTGGCCCACCTTGTATGGGTCGCGTTCCAGGGTCAGCCAGTGTATATCCGGCTCTCCCCAGGGGGCTTGCCCCCTGATCCTAACCCTTTTTCCTTCCCCTCCCCCTTGGCCCTGGGATGAGATACTGCTGGGTCGCCAGTATTCCGTTGGCAGGGACCCCGTAATTCATCCCAGGAACTGTGGCAGGCCGGCATGATCTTGCCGACCTACGATGGACACATTGTTTATCGTTGGTCGGCACTATTCTTGGATTGCGCTACACTTACCATCAGGTGTAACGTAGTCACTTTGCCGAGCCAGGATTAAAAAAAAAATGCTAGGACAATTATTATTCAACAGACCTTGAGAAAGGAGGTTCTTAAGTTGTCTATATTTTAATATGATTACATTCTTACATTACTAGCAATGACAAAACGAGCAAGTCGCTCTCCTCCTCCGTTTGGCTTTAGTCGAAAACAGCATTGGCACTAATAAAAGGTCTGTCTAACATGTTGCAGTTTAAAGCCGTAGAACTGCTGTACTCTTGTAGGGTTACAACTCACATGTATGACTACAAATGTACTATAGTACTTATGTATACACTGTAGTTGCGACGTCACATACATCTATACATTTACAAAACTCTGTAAGTGGATGGTGTGTACTTAATTACTTTTACTACTTACTTTTACATAATGTCGCTACTATAGTGAATGGTAATTTTTATTAAGAAGAAAAGGAATGTCTCAATGGCGTATGTTTTTTATATATTTTTATTTACGCCCATATAAAGTTTCTATAACCGATAACCGATGCATGGGGCAGAAAGGTTATGGAATGGAGGCCATGTACCGGCAAGCGCAGCGTTGGACGTCCGCCTGCAAGCCGGACAGACGACCTGATAAAGATCGCAGGAAGTCGCTGGATGCAGGCCGCTTCCAACAGATCGGTCTTGAAATCTTTGGAGGAGGCCTATGTTCAGCAGTAGACGTCCTGTGGCTGATGATGATGATGATGAAGGTTTGTTAAATAAAGCGACGAATAAAAGAAAATACAAAACGTATTCAGATTAATGTGTAACATTTATAGACAGACTATTATAAAAAGTAGCCTATGTTTATCAGGGATAATGTAGGATTCTAATGGTGGAAGAATTTTTCAAATCGGTCCAGTAGTTTTTAAGTTAATTCGTTACATACAAAAATACAAATATTTCTTCTATATAAATTATTGTTTACAATGAAATACTCGTAATCAACAATACATTTATTTGGATAAGGAATAATATTATGTTGATAACACTTTGGAAAATAATTGGCAATAATGCATTAATTCCGACCAAATTTGATTACCATTAATAGCAACGGAAGCCTTCAAATATAAATAACTTTCCCCGTTTTTGCAACATTTTTCACTGATGCTTCGCTCCTAATGGTCGTAGCGTAATGTTATATAGCCTAAAACCTTCCTCGATAAATGGACTATCCAACACATTTTTCAATTCGAACCAGTAGTTCCTGAGATTAGCGCGTTCAAACAAACAAACAATCAAACTCTACAGCTTTATAATGTTAGTATAGATTTAAATGTAATTTTAACAACAGATACAAACTACCTAGAGTACCGTTTCATTGTGAAAGTATGTCTGGTTTCTAATTTGGCTTGTTATGTGCTATCGGGCGATACAATGCGATATTTAATAATGTCGTGAGCCACTCTTTAATGGTAATGGCCGACGATTACTCTATTATTACCCTCGTACCGTTCCTCGCGTGGTATGTGCTTCCAATAAGGTAAGTTATGGCTTTAGTATTAGATTTCGATAGTTGTCACGTCATCTGTATTTACGAGAAGTCAAATAAAACCTTCCTTAGTATGTACAATGACGATACTTAATGTAGGATCGAATGTGTAACGGAATGATACCTGCGTTTTTTTCTTCGAAACCTACATTAATATACTTATATATTTAGTAGGTAGTATGTAAGGCCCTCGTATGCGAGAGGCCGCCTGTACAGGTACCATCGCTTTGTCTATACTGCCGCCAAGCAAAAGCATTGCAGGGTTGTGGTCCGGTGTTATAGATATTAAAGCCAGAGAAATTATATGCCATTATGCGACATCAAATTTGATGTCTCGGGAGCGTAATGCCATGTAAGTTCTGCGCTGCTGTGAACAGGGTCAGCGATTGCTATCATGCGAACGACCGGTCTGGTATCGCTATGCAGGCGAATAAAAAATATATAATTTACCAAAAGACCAATTGCCAGACCTCAAGACACTGTAAGCTCTTTCTCCGTAGACCGGACCAAAACATAAATTTTATCAATAATTGTAAACTGAAGGTAGATACTGTAACATTAACTTTTCTGGAAAACCTACACCTCGGTCCACCCCGTGACCACGAAGGCTGAAAAGTCTTCGAAACGTCGGGATAAAAAATAATAAAAAACCGCGATAAAATCCGTTTAAATTAGTTTTATTTCAATGAGTGCTATTCGCGTAAACATAAGAAATCAATATATTATATAATTTACTTCAATTCAATATCAAGGAGGCCTTTGGCAACCAATGTTTCTTCGTTGAAATAAATTGTGATTTAAAAACACCACATTTGTAATTTATATTAGTTAATTTCAAAGTGTGATATTAAACCTTGATACATTTGTCACCAAGTAACAGGTGAAAAGTTACCGCTGCGGCGTACGATTCACACATACATTATAAATTATATTGCATTGACATGCGAGGTATCATTATGTTTTCTACGGTTCATAGACCGTGATATAATATGCTTTGGAATATGTAGCGCCTTTTTTATTAACGCCCTAAAGTCACACACATGGTGGTAGGTCCCTCGTATGCGAGAGGCCGTCTGGGTTGGTACCACCACTTTGTCTATTTCTACCGCCAAGCAATAGTGTGTAAGCATTGTTGTGTTTTGGTTTGAGGGACATTGAAGCCAGTGTGAATAACTGGGCATTATGAGACTTAACATCTTATGTCTCGTCATTCAATTAAATAAAAAATAAATAAATAAAAAGAACATATTCCTCCTGTCCCCCCACTCTTGGTTAAGCTGTATCGTGAGAATCAGGAACTACGACCATACACCATACAACATCCAGACCCGAAACAAGTATTCGTGGATCACACAAACATTTGTCTCGGTGCCGGAATCGAACCTACAGCTTCGCTTCGCAGTTCGCTACTTGCCCACTGCGCCACGGAGGCTGTTGAAACGTTGTATTATAGCTAACGTATAGGTATTAACCGACGAAAAATAGGGCGAAGGTTGTCAAGTGTCAAATTAAATAATATCAAGGTGTCGAGGGGCGCAGATGTCGCGGTATTACCACCAAAACAGTCCTGGATTTGTAAATAGGCCGTATAGGTCTATGGGCGGCAGCCTCTTAGGGGCGGCAGATGTCAGAGGACGCTCACTCGATTTAAGGTTTAAAGTACTAATTAATTACATAATAATTTTATTAATAACGTTCTAACTCATTCGTTTATTTAACTTGAATAATTTCCATAATACAAAACAAGGAAAATTATTAAGCATTTTAGAGACCTACATACATACATAAACCTACCTACATGGGGCGGCGGAAATAAAATGGCCTACACTCATAAAAATATAAATCCGGCACTGCACCATAGCTAGAAGATGTGACGTGCTATCGGAGCGTAAATGTGTTTGTCGATGGTATCGGTAGTTGTTCGCCATACACCGCTCATATGTGATACATTTGGTACAATACGTTTCCATCTTCATTAAGCTTGCACCGGCACACGTGTTCCCTCCTTCCTACAATATGGGGTCCTTTAAACGGAGTGTGAAGAAGCAGTTAGGCAGGCCGACATGATCTTGCCGACCTACGATAGGCGCACTGTTTGTCGTTGGTCGACACTATTCCTGGATTGCGCTACACCTACCATCAGGTGTGGCGTAGTCACTTTGCCAAGCCAGGATAAAAAAGAAAACTCTGCCCATGTCTGCTTTGGTTTTTTATTAACATTATTAAAAGTTATCCCGCAAAGGTCTCAATATCCCAATACAAATATGGCTTCATTTCTATGTTTGAATGTATCAAATACTGTCGATACAAACTATTGTAAATTATAATAAAATGTAAAATGTCTGCCCACACGACACGTCGTGTTTTACATTACAAATGTTATAAGAAATGTACGAGTTTGATATACAGAAACATGTAGGCTTAATGTTCTTTTGTTTCTGTAATATTTTGGTGTAGATCTATTAACAATGAGAATTTCGATGGCAAATGTGGGCGATATAAACAATAGCCGTTTTATTTAACGCCTATAACATAACCTCACGCTTGTATCTCCTAAGAGATAGGCAGAGGTGCACCCATTGTTCGCGGAGCTTAGTTTCGTCCCATGATGTGATAGGTAGCGAGCATGTCGTCATATAAGGTACAAATTCCAGGTCCGGCAAACTTCTGTCTAATTTTTTGAATCGGCAAACTAAAACGCAAATTGTGACTACCTGGGATTTGAACCGTGACCTTCAACAGTTTTACAAATCAAGTACGCTGCTTCAAGACCAATCAGACGATAGGCGTAATGTTTATGTATTCTTAAAAAGTTTAATAGTTGAACAATTTTATTGCGATCAAAAAAATATCATGACACGAATATAAGTACACCAACCAAACAATCAGTCTCCAAAACACAAAGATATCATAGACACATAAACATCTATTTAATATACACGAACATTCATTCCATAGCGTCCAATATCCCTTAGGGTATCGCACACAAAAGCCTTAGAAACGTTCCGGGGAAAGAGCTCTGTCAGCGTAAAAAACACACACAATGGCCCGGGGGGACGACAATACAGTCCTTCCAGCCTGATCACTCTGTGGTCCTTCCAAAATAACAAATGAATTGAGAAAATCCTACCCTATGTATTGCAACTCCACTTTATACTGATCTCTGTCGATTAACTGTTATCCTTGTGCCGTCGCGCAGTGCCGGCTTCGAAATAATGAAAAATGACATGCATTTGTATGATATTTACGTTTTTAAATGGTTTAACTTTCCGAAGGTTCCATTTTGATGGGTGAGTCTTATTTAAATGTAACTAACAAAATAAAACATGATATACATTTTAATTATCAAATATAATACGTAGTCGCGATTCTTACATTTATGAAGAATATAATGAGAAAAATAGATCAAAAAGGTGTGCAAAGATTGTACGTGGAAATCTATTGTCTACGCTTATCCCTATCTAGGAAACAGACTTGAGTTTATATACGTATGTAATCGCGGGTTTTATATGTGTTGTAGCAGAGTTTTGTTCTACTATTATGGTCGACGTGCCCAACTTTTACTCTACGCTAAAACATCCTGTACGGCATAATAGCATCAAGAACTAGTGTCGAAGAAAGTGATCTAAAGAAAATCACCGTTACAAATAGGTAATATTGAATAAAGGAGTTAAGAAAGGATTATTCCATTAGTTGGATCGAATACATCAAACTTCTTTATGGAAGAAGCACTAAAGTTAGCGATCTTGTAACAAATAAACATCCTAATGTAGTTTCTGATTTATGTCCAAGACTATAAAGCCGATAGAATTATTCGTTTATGAATTATTGACCTTGCGACAGTGTTCAAGAAAATGCCTCTTTTATGTGTTTCGAAACTTTCTAGTAATAAATGTGTCTTTAGTGTTAGCTCTTAATTAAATTTCGACGTCGACGCACTAGTTTTAAAATAAAATTTGTTCGGATCTTCGACATAAGACACTGTTAATATCTTGTTTTATTTTTACTAGTAAAACGGTAATTAAATTTTTAATCACTTTTTTATCCTTCCAGTTAAGGAAACAGATTTCTTATGAAGAAAATGTCATGAAACACTAACGTATAAATGTTGTTTAGGGGTATAATGTATTATAGCAGTAACTTCTTATTTTAGAATCTATTCTTCAGAGATTTTATTAATATTTTTTCCAATACTATTCAGCTATAATAGAGATCGTTGAACAAGACGGAGGGTCTTGTTAAATTGGTTATGTCACACTTTTGCTTTCTCTATCAACTCACGAAGGGGTATTCAGAAAATTTAATTTCCGCAGACAGATCGAACAATTTTGCTCCAATGTGGTGTACGCCAACCGTAATTGGGTCAACCCGTCGGACAATGGATTCTGACAATGTTATTATTAGTAAGTAGATTTTTGTTTACTCTATTTCTATTTCTGCATTCAACCGAATATTTCCAGTAGATGTTTGAATAGATTTTATAAAACAAATGACAAAACAATTCCACTGTTCTTATGCTTTATGCATGACGTGATGTACATTAGATGTTTACATTATATTTTATTGTTGTTAGGTGATAAGAAATGTTTCTAAAAATACGCGATACTATCTAATAACATCAATAAATTTCAATCGCTAGCTAAATTTCATCTGTTAAATACATTTTAAATTCAACTCAACAAATTACTAATCCAGTGGAGAATAAATTCGTTAATTGTAAACAACAAAACAAGACTATTAATCACGGATACATCTCAGTTTTAGCGAGTAATGAATCGAAAAGATTAAGACTCGGGGCTTGGAGGGAGAAATCTAATCAGCACTCCAATTTACACAAATCGGTTCGGCCACTCAAACGTGTGAAGTAAGAATGTCTTAGTTAATCTAACCGATAGATTATTCTGTGGGTTAATAAAGAGTGGCAGGACCTTTCTCAGCCAGCAAAGATTTTAGCAATTACCGATTTCCGATTGGTTATATTTTCATTTGTTATTGTTAGCGACTGCGGAATAGGAATTCTATTTGTCATTCTGCAATATTTGAATAGTAATACATAACTAATTTGAAAAGTCCTAATGGTATTATATACCTAATCGTATTATGATCGTATGTCAATATCTAAGTTTACCTTGATTATTACAGTAACGTCATTGTTTTAATTAATTATAATGCAACGAAGATAATGTATATAAAACAATATTTATATACAACTCGCAATCCGATACTTTTGATTTATGTTGTTGTTTGTTTCTATTCTATGTTGTTATTTAGGTTCTATCCCAAGCAGAGTTTCATCCTCACAATCACAGTGTTGTGTTATTACACCTATTAATATTTCATCGGATTCTGTAAACCTGCTTTTGTATTCGTCTCTAATGTTTTGTAAACAAATATTCAGTCCACTTGAATTCTTAATGTGTTCACATAGCCAGAGCTCAGTAAAGAATCAATAAACTTAGATAGAGGGTAAAAGATCAAATGTGTTGTGCGGTCGATGACCGATTGTATGGCGTTTGATGTGAACTAAGCGAGCGTTGACGCTCATCTGTGTTGTTAAGTAAACGAACTAGAGCTGCGTATTTGCCTTATTTCGCATAACTAATGGATTGTCTTTGGTTCTACTCTGTGTAAAGTACTTACCTTTTTAGAGTGGTAGAGCCACGCATGAATGGGCTGGCTCGACCGGGTCGTTACCACTGTCTCACAGAAAACCGGCGTAAAGTAGCGGCTTGCTGCTGCGTTTCGTACGGTGAGTGAGATATCCGGAAGCCCAAATCCCCTCCCCTTCCCAATCCCTAATTATCCCTTTCCTTTAAGGCCGGCAATGCGCCCATGATTCTACTGGTATTATGGGGGTACATGGGAGGTGGAGATCACTTACCATCAGGTGACCCACTTACTCGTTTACCGGCCTATGCTATAAAAAAAGGAACCTTCGAGAACGTTATTATAGATACTCGTTAATATAGTATTTAAAGGCCCATTTAGACGGAGAAAGGTTATCGCACTATCAAGGCATAAATTTAATAAAAAACTCTCGTTGACGAGCCCTCGTCACGCGATTTGAAAATAAGAATATTATGACATGTCCTTGCAAATGACAGTTTTTTGTGGTATTCTCGCCTGTGTCGTGCCATGATCTCCTAAAACCACAATCATCACAATGGAACTTTCGCATGGAGATCCAGTTTTATAATACTGTAAGTCGTCAAGCAAATAGTCTGACAACGTTAAGAGTTCCTCGGTTTCCTAGCAATAACCGCCTACAATGTGAAAAGTTAGTCATACAATAGAGTTATTGTGGATCGGGTAAACAGAGGGCCGGCAGACGGGTGCCGGTACGGTTGGCTGGATCCCCTCTCTCTCTCCCCCCCTCTGTTGTTGACTGGTGGCGGTGACACACGAGACGAGGTTTTGTCCGCGCCCGCCTATTTTATTTTTGTTATGCATCCGCGCTGTCTCTTTTTCAATCACTGCATTTATAACAAGTTGTGTGCTGATTGGTAGAACCAGCTTTAGATTGGCATTTGATCTTCATAAACTAGATTGGACAAGTTTTGTGCTGATCCGGCTCTTGTGAAGTGGTAAATTGGATTTGTCTGACATCATATGCATACGAGGATTAATATTGGCGTTGATTTCATAATGGATTTCATATCTTTAATTAGTGTTTTTCTATTAGCTTGAATGACGAAACGAGCAGGTTGCTCACCTTATGCCTGCCATTTAACAGAAGCAACATCACACAAAACTTTGAATTACAACGCCCAGCTTGGCACTGAACTGCGCTCATCACCCCGAGAGTTATGTTGTTAAGTATCATAACGCCCAGCAGTTTCACTGGCTTCAATATCCTTCAAACAGAAATACATTAGTGCCTTCATATTATTGCTTTGTGGCAGAAATAAATAAAGCGTCGGTACCAACTCAGACGGCCTCCCAGTTGGCCCAGTCATAATGTATTATTTATAAAGAATTAGATTTGAGCTTATTAGCCAAGTTCATTCTCGTCGTCAAGTTATTTCCAGTCGTCATAAAGCCGTTTCGTATATTTTAAGCCTTTGTTTGGGATAAACGCCGCCTGTGCAAATATCCGTCACAGTCTAGCGGATTTACTTTTTCAAAAAATGTGCGATTCTTACAAAATACACTTAATGCGATCATGAGGTTTTATATGGTGAATGAAGATTGGATCTGCTTATGCATACAAATCATGTAGCTGCTGTAGAAATGCAAAACTAAACAAAACTAAAACTATTTTTACGATGAAAAAGCCATCCTAAATCATTTCACTGTGGCGTACAAACATCACGATGTTTGCGATCAGTTTGGCCAAACAGCGTCCGAGGCGAGTGACAACCGATATCTTTGGCAAATTGATAGCAGTTACAAAGGAGTTCTTTCACGGAACCTTTTTCAGTCACCGTCAACTCCTGCAACACAATACCTCCGACGCCTACGAGCCTCCTTTGAATTCCGACGTAACAAATGGTAGCGATCACCGATACCGAAAACGTAAAGAAATAAAAAGAGTTTAGGCAAAGTTTAATTTCCGCTCGGTTGCCGACTGCACGAATTTGGGCAATATTTTTTATCTACAAAGGGAAACTTTTTAATTGAGTCTTAAGACATGAAGACTTATCGATGTCTCATTGAAATTACATTTTTGTGGTATCTCCGTTTGATATTGTGTCGATACTTATGTATATTCTTTTTTATCTATTCTGGCTCGGCAAAGTGACTACGCTACACCTGATGGTAAGTGTAGCGCAATCCAAGAATAGTGTCGACCAACGATGAACAATGTGTCCATCGTAGGTCGGCAAGATCATGCCGGCCTGCCAAAGGGCCAAGGGGGAGGGGAAGGAAAAAAGGATGGGAAAAGGGTTAGGATCAGGGGGCAAGCCCCCTGGGGAGAACCGGATATACACTGGCTGACCCTGGAACGCGACCCACACAAGGTGGGCCACTATGGCAGTTTATAGCACCAGTGTACGGTGGTCGCTATCCGGTCGGATACAAGTATCCTCCCACCAGCAAAATGCCTATATTATGGCTATGACTGCTTAGACCAAGATGTGTTAATATGCGCATGGAAGGGGAAGTCGGGAGGTCGCGTCCGGCGACGAAGTGCTGGCTTCATGCTTCGATGCCTCCGCCGCTGACGTTGCCAGACTCCCCTCTGAAGATTCATAGACGCTAATCCTGTTTGCTTATTCTTTAGAGAATCTTTTTAACAATGCAGACAAGTGCGTGCCCGATAGACAAAATGTGTAAGGCGTTTGTTTACAGTTCTAAGATTACAGTTCTTTAGGAATCTTCATTTTTTAACACGCTTTTATTAGCTTCAGACGTATGTTAGTATGTAACGGAATCTTTGAATATGATTTTGACCCCAAGTTTTGTTTTACAATAAAATATGTTTTTTCTTCAAATTTAATAAAATTTATTTTAAATTTTTTTGATGGATTATCTATAAAAGCGTGTTTTTTAGTTTTTTTTTAAATTACAATTAAGTACAACTATGGAAACAATGCTCCACTTATCTAGATTAAGAAGTCACTTAAGAGAAAAAAATTGTAGTTATTCTAATGTTATAAATACACTATATTTGATCTTCGTCATCTTTCTTCATGTTACCTATTATGTTTCCCAAGACAAACGGAAACTGCAGTGTTACATCGTTTAAATCGTATGCTCATATTTAATACTAGTTCTTTATGTATTGTATAGAGTTATTACCAGCCTCTCTGGCTTACCAGATGAGTAGACGGAGAAAACAGGTTTAATACATGAGTATTTCAGAATTATATAACATAGCCTTGACCACAGTAAGGAAAAGCTGCCGTGGAGCCTTGCATTAAGGTTTCTTGAGTAACTATTTAACTAAACCTGAGTCTTCTTGGTACAGCAGGCGAGTAGCCGGCTCTGAAACGAGGGTCACGGGTTCAATTCCCACACCGAGACAAATGTTTGTGTGGTACACAAATATTTGTTTCGGGTTGAGTGTTGTGGGACCGTAAGTCCTTTCTATTGCCAGACACCCACGATACAGGTTACCCTGGTGCGGGGTTAGAACTACGTATGTGACAGTTGGTTGTATTTATTTATTAACAATTGAAATGAATTTGGTTGTGTTAAAATAAATAAAGATAATTTATATTCATTTATGTTCCATTTCAACGCCAATTGAAACGATTCTACCATAACACGGTCTCCATTTGCGGCGCTGTGAATGGATGGAAAGCTTTTATCTGCTATCTGTGGCCCAATAACGACATATTTATGCTATACTAATGTAACGTTAATGTTGTAATTATTGGTAATTGGTTCTGTTTTTATTAGCGAATATTCCCAATATGAAAAATTTACTTTAAACTTTGACCGATGATAGCAAATTAAAGTCTTTTGTTTTGGATCACTGAACAATGAAAAAACTATTGTTCTGATAGATGTCTAAAGCGTTTAAGAGAAATTATTCTGAGAAATAAGACATGTGATGGCAAGGCTGGTGATAATAAATTGATACCAATAAACAAATAGCGAAATAAAATTATCCATTATTTTCCACGTAGCATCATGTTTGGATACAACGGTCATACATACCATGATAGCCTCCGTGGCGCAGCGGACTGTGGCAACTAGCTGTAAAGCAAAAGGCCGGGGGTTCTATTACCGCACTAATACTAATGTTTGCGTGATCCACAAATACTTATTTTGAGTTCGGTGTTGTTAATTATTTGCATCCATATATTTTTTGCGGCGGCTTGCAAACCGTAACAAACTATTCGACAGGTATATATAGTTGTGCTGTTATTATACTGAGACAGGAAGCTTATTCAGGATATCAGTTTCGTTCGCGTATTGTTTGAATACTGATGAAGCCGCAGTGATAACTGTCTGTTTGTTTTTTAAGGCGAAGAGGTACGGCGCGTGAACTGATTGAATTGTTGAATACTTGTGAATATTTATTAGTAATATTAATAAAATAATTGGCCATTGTTTGTGATATGTTTGTAATAAAGAAATAATAATAATGAATACATCCAATAGTCACACACATAGTCCTGACCCCATAGTAAGAGGTAGTAGTGAATTTATGTTTTTTTTAATTTAATATGAACCGCAACAACCGCGACAAAATCCGTTTAAATTAGTTTTCTTTCAATGAGTAACATTCGGGTAAACATAAGAAATCATAATTTAATATGGTTTCTTTCTAGGCTGAAATAGTGTGAGGTCCTGTGTTTAAATCCCACGTCAGAAAATCACTAATTAAAGTTTTCAGACGTTTGATTATGATGTGAGGTTTTTTAATAGCAGAGGCCGGCAAACGCGCAAGTGGGGTGACCTGATGGTAAATGGTAAGTAATCGCTAATGCTAAATAAAACCAAAATACCCGATAAATAATGGATGCATCGCCGACTTTAAAAAAAAGGTTTAATTACGGGATTGGGAAGGGAGGGATTTGGGGCTCCGGATATCTCTCTCACTGTACGAAATATCATAATTTATCTATCAATTTTGAAATTGAATGCGACACGGAATCAGTATTTTTATTCAAAATCCACTCGGTGCAGGATGCAAATCTGCAAGCGTGGGAGCTGCTAAGGAAAAAAGTCACGATCCTCCAGTAAAAACTATGAGACGTCGCCCGCATCCCGCAGTCGAGGAGTTCGCCGCTGCATCTGAGCACTTTTTGTGATTATAATGTCCCGTTTTATTTTCTGTTTGCCCGTTTCGTTTCTGTAAACACGATGACACATGAATGAATGGCTAGCTCAGCTTTGTTTGGACTTAACTTTGTATTTTATGGTGGGCAGGCTTTTTATCTTCGGAACATCTGTGATAATTTGTTTACTGAGTTGTAAAGCGAGTGATTTTATAGTCAATTTTATCAAATGTTTACTAATCATGTTCCCTATTATACAATTTGTCTCCTTAGTTCAGTATGATCTTGGATAATATTTAGTTTGAAATGTGAATAGCATAATTTTATCGCCTAAAATATGTTATACAATACCAATTCCATTCATAAACGAATCGCACATAACCGCAAGGTATTGCCTTAAGTCCTAAACTTCAAATTGGAGATGATGATTTAGACGCGGTAAATCTCATACAGCATGAAGGGATACTGTTGTCTAATAAAAAACTGACGTTGAATTAAAGCTTTGCTTTTGCATGAGGCTTGTGTGATCAGCGAGATTGCTCGAGGCGAGAAAACAGTCATCTTCAAATTCTACACTCCTTTCTCAAGGCTTACTAATGACTCATTGATAAATTGTATTGTTGACTATACTCGCCACAAGGTGACAACTCTTTTGGGGCAAACGTGTACGAAATCTAAAAATCGACAGCACCTACTATTATTTTAACGTTCTAGTTAACGTAGAAAATTAGGTCTCATTGTAGTCAGATACAATTGTGAGGTCTGAAAAGATCCGATTACTCGATTTCATAGCTTGTCGTCCCGATCGATTTAATTTTTTTCTCTCTCATCATCCGAGTTAGCACGAGCACGGGTCACCGGCGACGGGCACGAGAAATACGTGACTCTTTGTGAGAATGTCTTATAAATCTCTCGTTGGAGCTCGCAGCAATTGAAAAAATCAGTGAAGTAATAAATCCCTGACGGTCCGTCGTGTTACACGAGCCCGAGCGATTCAATTGATGAAGATACGATGACGTTTCAAACATGCCTTTCAATGTTATCAAGGAAAAGTTTCTTTGAACTTCGCACACACAGACCGCCTTTCTTAACATTTGATTTTCCGATACTTATATTGAGTATTGACGTATACGCTAAATGGTATTCGCTAAAGTGACGGAGTTGCTGTCAATTCGTCTTATCGAACGTTCATCTCACACATAAGTAGCGAACATTGCGTAAACAATCTAAATTTCTTTGATAATATTCCGAGAGCCGGCTGTTTGTCGATCAAAATAGGGAGAAGTTTCGATTAAAAGTACGAATTGATATCGTTAGCGATAAAATTCTACCCGCTACGAAGACGTCTTGCGCTATCGGCAACTTGACAGTGACTGATCGCTCGCTGGTCCAGACATCCTCCCATGCCCCATTTACCACCCCTTCCCCCTGCTCCCATACCCACTTGGATCCTCTGCATCGCTTCAATATTCACTTTGTTAAAACATACGAAGGTATTCTTCAAACAATAGTCGCGATTTTTTTTTTGTTCTTATAAGTCCGGAGGAGACACTACATAATCTCGGAAAGTGAAAATCTATTGCTTTTATTTCTATTTTTTATTTTACAAGCTAGTAGGTCAGTCAGATGGCGCTCATCACTGCTCGACGTCCGCAACCGACGTGGCGCGGATATCGACAGCGATCACCACCTAGTCGTAGCCGAGGTGCGACTCAAAGTAGCTGTAGCTCGAGCTGCCAGCGCGACCATCAGGATAGGCAAACGATTTGATGTCAACAAGCTGCAGGATCCAGACGTAGGCGACGCTTTTAGACTCGCGCTCCGAAATCGCTTCTCCGTCCTCGAAACGGACTCTACCACTACTGTCGACGCGGAGTGGAACCACATCAAAATGGCCTACACAGAAACCAGCTCCGTCGTCCTTGGACAAAAATCATTCGCACGCGAAGACTGGATGTCACAAACAACCTGGAACCTCATTGAAGAAAGGCGCCAGCTCCATCTTCAACTCCTTGCAACCAGTGAAGTAGCAGTACGCGAAGACCTAAGGCTGCAATACAGACAGATTCGCAGAAAAATCTACCGCAGTACCCGTCATGACCGTCGAGTATGGGCTGATGGTGTTGCGGATTGCGCCCAACGTGCTGCCAACTCCGGCAATCTCAGGGAGATGTACAAGGCGACGAAGACCTTGGCCGGGAATCGGAATCAGAGGAAGAAGAAGCCCTTGAAAGACAAGAGAGGCCAGTTGATTGTGACATCGGAGGGACAGCTTCAACGCTGGTGGGAGCACTTTATGGAGATCTTCCAAGTGTCAAACGATCCCGTTACTAGGGCCTCAACAACTGCCAACTTGCCCGCACAAAGCCTGGACATTAATGTGTCTCCCCCTACAGAAGAGGAAGTAGTGAAGGCCATTCAATCACTGAAGAATGGGAAAGCCCCGGGAATGGACCTTATCACAGCGGAAATGCTTAAAGCTGACATTCCCACCGCCGCGAGCGTGCTGACGCCCCTTTTGAGGAACATCTGGTCAGCGGAAGAGTTGCCCGACGACTGGAACAAGGGCCTTCTCATTACCGTACCCAAGAAAGGAGAGCTCAGTGAATGTAGCAACTGGAGAGGCATCACCTTGCTCTCGATTCCGTCTAAGGTGCTCTGCAAGATCATCCTGGAAAGACTGTCTGGGGCCGTTGAACCTCTTATCCGCAAAGAGCAGGCAGGCTTCCGACCCAACCGATCGTGCACGGACCAGATAAACACCTTGCGCATAATCCTCGAACAGGCATCAGAATGGCAAAGGGAAATGTATTTAACCTTTGTGGATTTCGAAAAAGCCTTCGACACGCTGAGATGGAGCTGTATCTGGGATCGGCTACGTGAAATTGGAGTCCCCGAGAAGATCACCAACATAATTAAGGCCATCTACAGGAAGTATTCTTGTAGAGTCACTCACGACGGCCTCGTCTCGGAGGACATACCGGTCCATGCGGGTGTACGACAGGGGTGTCTTCTTTCTCCTCTTCTCTTCCTTGTCGTCTTGGATGGCGTCATGAATAGCACCAACAACAGCAAGCGCCGTGGCATAGAGTGGGGACTGTCCAACGTGTTGGAAGATTTGGATTATGCCGATGACCTATGCCTATTGAGCCACACACGCGCCGACATGCAATCCAAACTAGACGACCTACGGCGAGAGGCTTTGGAAACGGGGCTTAAGATCAACATACGGAAGACCCAGGAGATGAGGTGCAGAGCGACAAGCACTTTGCCGTTGCTCATCGGCACAGAGGGTGTGGAGAGAGTCCACAAATTTACCTACCTCGGTAGTGTAGTATCAGAAACAGGAGGAACCGAAGAAGACATCACTTCGAGAATCGCCAAGGGGAAGGCAACCTTCGCACGGCTCCGCCCTATATGGCAATCGCGGAAACTGACTAGGAGAGTTAAGCTCAAAATATTCCGGTCCAACGTGAAAACCGTGTTGCTCTATGGATGTGAGACGTGGAAGGTCACCAAGGACATCTCGCGTCGGCTCCAAGTTTTCGTCAACCGCTGTCTTCGCCGTATTCTCGGTGTATACTGGCCCGAGAAACTCTCCAACTTAGATCTGTGGGAACGCTGTGGTGAGACTCCGATCGACCAACAGATCAAACGCCGCAAGTGGAACTGGATCGGCCACACGCTCCGAAGGGACCCTGACCACATACCTAGGCAAGCCCTAGACTGGAATCCCCAAGGAAAGCGGAAACGTGGCCGCCCTAAGCAATCCTGGCGGCGGACGATCACTGCAGAAGCGAAGGCTATAGGAATGACCTGGAGCGAAGTAAAGCGCGAAGCCCAAGACCGATCGAGGTGGCGACGTACTGTGGACGCCCTCTGCCCCATCGAGGGGACATAGGACAATAATGATGAGGTCAGTCAGATTCGAGAGGCCATCTGGGTTGGTACCACCGCTTTGTCTAATTTTGTCGCCAAGCAACAGACTGTAAGCACTGTTGTGTTTTGTTTTGAAGGACATTTATCTAGTGAATTTACTGTGCATTACGAGACTTAACATCTTATGTCTCGGGTTGACGAGCGCAGTCCAATGCCATGCAATGTTTTGTAATTCAAAGTAATGTGTGGTGTTGCTTCTGTTTTTGGGCGCGCGTGGCGCTTATCATCAGACAAGCGACCAGCTCGTATGATCATTCAAGCTTATAAAAAAAATGAGTCCCGGAAATGAGTAATTAATTGATTACTTGATGTTATGTGGTCACCATTGTTTATGACCTCCCACAATACCAATGGAGTCCCAGAGGTTACCAACCTTTATAGAAAGTATTGGCGCAGTCAGTCTACTATGTGCTAATTGTACCATTTCCACCGAACTGGCCCATACATGCTCTATACAAAAACTGCTACATAGTGGTTCTACCATTTAGAAATTATCTTTGTATGCATCCCAATACTATTATTATTGCATCTAACACAAAGGGTTTGTATAATTCCAATCAGATCTATCCATTGCCACATTTAATAGAAACCACACGCGTGATATTGCGATATTGAAGCGTTGTATATCAAACATATTAATTGAACAATTTTCGTGAACAATTGTAGTCATTGGTGAGGGGTTACGATACAATACCAAGTTGCAGCGTTGTGTACCGATTGGTCGTAAGTTTTGGTTTAGTTAGCTCGTTTGTTGGTGGTTTACATAATTGTTCGTGTGTAGCTTAACTCTCACTTACAAAGCATATGGGTGTTGATCTATCGGTTAGTTTCGTAAGTTTCATTCATCATTTTAGGGGTTTGTATGAGGCCAAATAGAAACTTGGTGTACACTCACAGGTTCGTTTAGAGTACTGGAATCTGGAATAGTAATGGATATTAATCAAAACGTGTGCGTCTCTGGTCGCTCGACAGAAGTGATAACTTAAATTAATGTGAGTTAAAGTGATAGAGGAGGAGCCTGCCTACTGCTGCCGTATGCGTGAGAGAAAAGTAAGCCCGACAGAGTGGCGCCTTAACGCGTTACATTACGAAGCGGTTTACCATCCCATACGAAGTTATCACTTCAAAAATTTATTTACTGCCACCACTGTAGTATTTTTAATACAAGCCCTGAATTAAATATACGTATCACTTTTGGGCACGGACCTCCTTTACTGAATGAGATGAGTTAGGCCATAGTCAACCACGCTGACCTAATACGGGTTGGCAGACTTCACATACCTCCGATTTTTGTGGAGAACTTTTCAGGTATGCCGATTTCCTCGCGATGTTTCTTTCATTGTTAAAGGGGCGATAATTTACTAATGAATGAAATAATGGTCACGTAACATACAAAAGTCAGAGGTGCATGCAATTAATGTTGTAGTCAAAACTGTCTACAGCGTGGCTGTACTACTTAGAAAACCTTAAACTTATATTAACAAAAAGTTGTACACCTACACCGTTATAGTTAGATGGCTAGGTATTAATTATTGCTGTACTGCGACACAATTCACACAACAGTGTTGTTTTTCAGTAGCCATTTAAAGTAACTTACGGTAAGTATATAATGTAAGTTTGTGCTAGAAATTACTTGGAAAATACGATTTGATAGCTAAGTAAGCATAATGCTATTTCTTTCTACTAGAAAGTTTGCAGAAGACGTCTTATATGCAAATTCTCAGAAATCTCTTAAAACCGACTATCTCATCAATACTGCTTTCCTTAAGTTTTTATTTAAACGAAACGGTCTGAATATTAGACTTTTATAAATTACTTGTACACCTCTTTACATAATATAAAATGGAATCGCTTCTGCTGTCTGTTCGCTTAGATCTTTTAAACTATTCAACGCATATTGATGCAGTTTTCAGCAATAGATAGAGTGATTCATGAGGAAGGGGTATATGTATATCACGCTATGACCCATGGGAGCAGGGCAGTAACATGCAAGTGAAACCGCGAGGGACAGCTAGTTTGTATATAAATTCATTCGCTTTAATTTTTCTCTTTTATTTTTACATTAAACCAAATATACAGGGTTATTTTTAAAACACTGACAACCTCGCAGGAGTAGATTCCTAAGGTCATTTGCTACTACTTTTGTTCTACGACTTTTCATAATTTGTTAGATTTTATTCTCATACAAATTTAATTATGAATTTAATTTCCGTCTTGAAAGTTACCCACGCTCTGCGCGTATCGTAGATTACGTAATACACGCAGCGCGCGCGTCAGTTAAATGACCGGCCGCGCCGTATCGATCGATAATACCTACATCCAGCCGTCAGCTGATGTACGAACACAAACACTACACAACAAAAACTTGTAAAATAATTTTTTTTCTTATGTATTGAGTTATGTCCAAACTCGTAGAACAAAAGTTGTTCCTTATGGGGTCAGCTATATGGCCCTGCGAGGTTGTCAGTGTTTTAAAAATAACCCTGTATACTGACTAATGGATTGATCATTTTGAAATTAATATAGTTTTCAACTATCAACGACATATTGTACTTAGACTTACTTATTAATGAAATTTAATACACAAAAAAAAAAACACAAAAAGTATTAAAATAAAGGATTTCTTTGTTTCAGGTAAATAAGGCGAATCTATTAGTAGTGTGCAATGAACGGAATGGTTCTTTGGCAAGTACCTACATATTTAGACTTTTTTTAGCATAATATCTAACTAAATGTAAATATTTTTTTATCTTTCAATATTTATTAACAGTATTTACTAATACATGTTATTTAATTTTATGATGTACACTTCTATAAAATATCGGTAATAGATCTGCATTATGAATTTCTGTATCGCTATTACAAAATAACAAGTAGTTGACCAAACAAAAGCGAAGTAACAAACACTATTCCTTAGTAAATCTGTCGTTGAAATCCCAGTATCCGCTCTGTCAGGTAACGGGGCCCTCTCGTGGGCTTACCTCCGAGGTCGGAGGCTTACTGGATCCTTGCATAATGTCGATAGCCTAACCCTCCCCCTTTCCTCCCTAGGTAAAACCAGGTGCCTTCTGTGGCGTCGCTTAATTTGACGGCTAATGTTACCCCGGCTTTAGTTAATTATTTAGCTCTAATTATTGCTGTAAATGTAGCGTTATTTAAGTTATTTAACTGTTTGAGTCTGCGGCTTGAAAGGTTTGGAATATTTAAGTCAGTTGTGCTTGATGTACAAAGAGAAATTATTATCATTTAAGGTTTTAATTAGTAGTGTTTGAATTTAATTTCTTTGATTTTGCATTGCGCTTTTGATGACACCACCAGATTTGTTGAATGAGTAATATGTTTGCTTCTAAATTATGTTTGTATTTGTTGTTATATGGTTTTATTACTTTAGCCAAATGATAATTTATATTTCGTACTGTAATGGATTTCCCCTCATATTAATGCATGGTACCATGCATTCATGTGAGGGAAACTCCACGCAATAAGTAATCCCAATGAAATAATACATATTATGAACTAAACACTAAAAATAATGTTTTTTTTTTAGTTCATACATAAGCTCACGCCTTCATCCGTGAAGCGCTAGGCAGAGGTGCAATTAGTGCAACAATGTTTCGCAGATATTATTTCCGTCCCATAATGCGATCTAGAATGAGTTATTTAAAGGGAATGTCATACACAAATTGTGATTGTTTGGCCTAAGATTTGAATCCACTATCTCGCGGTTTCTCGTCATATGCAGGCTGACACTAGATCAATGATGCGATAGAATTTACACTAAAAATATAGTGTTAAAAGTGTTTTAGTGCATTAAGTAAATATTAGTTTACAGTTTTAAAAGGTGGCATGTCCCTCGTATGCGAGAGACAGTCATTGGTACCACCGTTGTGTCTATTTCTGACGCCAAGCAGCGGTGTGTAAGTCAGTGCTTGCAACACAACAATTTATGTTTTGGTTTCAAAGGTCATTGCAGCCAATGACATTACGGGCATTATGACACTTAACAACATAGATCTTAGATTATAGGGGTAAAGAATGCAGAACAGTGGTATGCCACTGCATGTTAACGATTACAAATATTATTAGTGTACTAACACTTTAGTTTTATTGCCTTTAGTTTTCGGTCACGCCACGATCGCGTGCTCACTGAAAAGTTTCAGTTGTTTTCAGCATGAAACGTTGAATAATGACGTACGTTTTCTAATAATGTTGAAGAAAACATATTCCCATTCTAATTCTTGACCCACATAAATGTATGAAATTAATTATAATGATAAATCACGTTTTTGAACGTGTACGTGGAATTTTAATGTGGGGCTAATGGTGCGTCGGTCGTGAATACTCGAGAAATACATATTTAGGTTTTTTGTAGATATATACATACAACGCACTCACGCCTGTAATCCCCGAAGGGGTAGGCTGAGGTGTAACCAGTACTACATTTCGCCGAGCGTATCTCCGTCCCATGATGTGATGAGTCTATCGCCATACTGTGAACAATTCCAGACTCCGGGCTGATACTGAGTATTTCGTGATAGAAAAACCCAATGTCACTTTTACCCGACCCGGGATCCAACCCGAGACCTCAGCCCAGCAGTCGTACCGCGTACGCAATACAACTACAACGAAAAAGTTCCCACAGACAAACGGCGTAAGCTGTTGTGTGAGGCATTGTAATATGTGTAAATATTTGTAGTACCATATCATTTTTTTTTACTAGCCCTCTTATATACGTCCTACTGCTGGGCACGGGCCTCCTCCACTGAATGAGAGAGATTAGGCCTTAGTCCACCACGCTGGCCTAATGCGGGTATACTTCACATACCTTCGAAAATCTTATCGAGTTCTCAGGTATGCAGGTTTCCTTACGATGTTTCCTTCACCGTTAAAGCAAGCGATAATTAACAATTAATATAGGTACACGTAACTTAGACAAGCTCTTGGGGCTGGTTTCGAACCTGCGACTTTCATTAACAAAATAAAATGAAAAAAACTGCGCCTAGGCAGCTTATCGTAGACGTTTACGTATTTTTTCCATAAGGCGCTTAAAGATTAGTCAGCCATAAACATTGTCTATGGTAATTCAGCAGGCGTCATGTGCGTCTCGGCATTACAATTTATACTAGAATCACGTGCGGATTCTCCATTATTTACTTTACGTTGGCGCCATTATAGTGTGACTCAGTAACACTCACTGTAGAATAAATTTAAATGAATTCTGTAATGATTATAATCCTGGCAACTTGGCACTTTATATCTTTTTATAGAATAAATAATAGTTAAAAAAAAAAAACCACGTATCGCCATTGCCTCGTCCGTCAGCAGAGTGTACTAATGCAGGTGAGGTTGGCTTTGGGCCTAAGATGTTGGTGGCTAACGGTTGGCTTTGGGCCTAAGATGTTGGTGGCCAACGGTTGGCTTTGGGCCTAAGATGTTGGCGACCAACTTACTCTTACAGAATCTCTATCAAATATATAAACCGATATATACATATTCCACAATATTCAACCAAGCCGTAACGTGTTATTAATTAAGTTGATTATATGAAGGTACGCTTGGGGCCGTCGTTAAACAGTGTTCATCAGTCAAACATGTCGGCCGAGGTCTGGCCCGATTAATATCCTATATTATTAATGATCAGCCTTCGAGCTAGACTCGGTGCCCGACCCTTTAATGCTTGGCCCGAAAAATCGTCTAGACTGTTGTTAATTGATCTGGGGTTGATTGTAGTCTACAGTCCATAATATAAACTTTATTTTCATGTGTCGCAGATGGGTCGAATTGACGTAACCGATTTAAAAAAGAGTAGTTTCCTAATTTCTCTGTTTTTGTATATTAGACTATGTATGACAAATGTGAATCGATTTTGATGATTTTTTTCGTCTTTGATATGGTTGACTTCGATACTGATTGTAATTTGTTTAAGATCTGATAATGGGTTACAAAGGAAAATGGGGAATTCCTCAACGTAAAACAGCAAATTCACTATGATTCGGGTATGTAATGCGTTTGGTATGATTATTAGCATAGATAACAACACATTAAAAAAATATCATTTAAATCTCTTTGTACATAGCTATAGACGCTAGAAGGTAGCTTATTAGCGTATGAATGCTACTAGTACTGTACTAGGTGGTAAGTCTCTTGTATGTGACAGGCCGTCTGAGTTGTTACCACCGCTTTGTCTATTTCTGCCACTAAGTAGTAGTGTGTAAGCAATTTTGTGTTTCGGTTTGAGACTTAGGTATTAAGATAAGGTGTTAGATAATGTAGTTAAGACACCTTATGTATCGGGCTAATGAACGCAGTCCAGTGCCATGCAGTGCTTTGTAATTATTCATGCAGCAATAGCTCAGTAGGGAGTGGTACGGACTCCTGGGACGAGAGTCGCCGGTTCGAAACCAACAAAAAGAGCTTGCATCAGTGACTTTTCTAAGTTATGTGTTATTCATTATTAATTATCACTTGCTTTAAAGGTGACAAATACATCGTCAAGAAACCTAAATACCTGCGAATTATTTATAACAATTTCGAAGGTATGCGAAGTCTACCAACCCGCATGGTGGTCTAAGGCTTAATCCCTATTATTCGTAGATAAGGCCGGTCCCCATTATTGGGCCAGTATAATTCAGGGCTGATATTATTAATGAAGCAAGTGTAATGCGCACGACTGCTATCTCTAGGTCTCGAGTTCGATTCCCGGGTCGGATAAAAGTGATACCGGGTTTTGCTATCACGAAATTGTCAGTATCAGCCCGGAGTCTAGAATTATGCCCGATATGACTATAGGTTTGCTCCCTATCACATCATGGGAGAGAAATAAGTTCGGCAAAATGTGGGTGTACTGCTTACACCACTGCCTACCTCTTCGGAGATTACGGGCGTGAGTGCCTATGTATGTATGTATATGAAGAATTTCTAAATACCCTTTTTTTGATATATTTAATAGTTTACCTACTTTGGTCATATCTGCATTACCCTAAGGTTGACTGGGAGAGAATGCCTTTGGCATTAAGTCCGCCTTTATACATTTTGTATATAAAGTGTAAACTAAAATAGATAAATAAATATTTCCAGGACTCTTTTTTATAACGCTTATTTATTTCTGGGAAATACAATATAATCTAGTTGTACAAAGAACTGGCTGTGTGTACAAGTATGTACAGATCAGAATGTGACTGCCCGAGGCGAGATCGCTACATCGACGACGTGTCAAAAAGAATCCATTTCTATAAGGAAACGCTGTGAATAGATGTGGACTCTGCGTTTGTATTTCAGAATATCATGTCGCTGTATGAACTATGATACGTATTCTGTTACTACAGAATATTGTTGTGTTACATCGATTGTTCACATTTTTCATAATTTTCAACCGACCTAAAAGATGAGGAGGTTATCAATGCTCTATGTTTTTTTAAAGTATGTGGGATGTATCTGCAAAATGTGGAACGAATTTGATGTTTTTTTTTTGTGGTCGATAGTTACCTCAAAACTGTCTTAACCTACCCAAATTGTAGCGGAACATTTTCTGCAAAAATCGGCTACGTTAGTCACATACGAGCACACCTTCGGAGGGCTGAACAACAAGCCTCGGCGTCATCTTAATATGCAGATAATTCTGCTATTAGTAAATAGAGCCTGAAACAGTCGCTGTGGCCGAAACCGGCCATGAAGTCATCATCATCATCATCATCAAGACTGGTCCCTTATACATTTCGTTAAAGTCTGCTGAAGGAGTACTAAGTAAAATCAGCGAATCGCTGCAAAAACGGCATGATTTGGATTTTGTCTGGCAGTCTCCGTGCAGCGGACGAGTAGCCGAGTGTGAAGCGAGAGGCCGCGAGTTCGATTCCCGCACCGAGATAAATGTATGTGTGATCCACGAATATTTGTTTCGATCTGGGTGTTGTGGGACCATAAGTCCCTCGTAGTGTCTGATACAAGTTAACGTAGTGTGGTTAGCTTAGTGTGTATAGTAATTTATCGAAATAAATAAATTATTTTTTATACAATATTTTACTTAGTACATCTGTAAAGATACTTTACTCAGTTAATATACAAAGTTCCCTACACTAGTTAATTTAAAAACAATTAAGTATAGCCTCAATTGTTTAGACTACAGCGCGTTCACTATATCTATTCCAGAAATGTAAAAATATATCGACCCACTTAAGGTATCTGTGTACTGGTTCAAGTAAAGGAATATTTTTTAATGTGGGTAGCTATTTACATTTCTGGAATTGGTTTGGTGAATAGACTACAGATTATTTACTATTCAGTTTTTTTTAAATCACTTTAATGTTTATTATTGTGTTCTCATTTTAGACATTTTAGGAAAGAATCGTGAAAATTCCGAAATCTCAGTATCTGATCGATAGGAAATTATGGCAGTACGGTACAAAATTTACAAATGATTGATATAGGTCTACATATTTAATGCGTGTAATATACTACGTAAGAATTATAACATCATCATGCTGATGGGAGGTTACCTGATATTTTTGTATCCGGCTGGATCCACGACTGCACCATTCACATGGCGAAAGGCCCGCCATAGTACCTCGTTTAGGCGAGTCGCGTTCCGGTATCAGCCAGTCTATATCCAGTTACTTCAGGCCGGCATAATTCTTAGTCACTTTGCCGTGAAAGGATAACATCGTGAATTATTATAGTATTCTTACAAATTTAATGAGAAATGACTAAAAATATAAGGAGGAACATAAATAACATGATCCACTTTCAAACTAATTTATTTTACTCACAAAGAACAAACTCGTGTCAGGATAACAAACTGTAGGCCTTACGTTAAATGCACTTTTATACACACTTAGTATGAATAATTACGACAATATTACAACTACTGTAACAGACAACCAAGCAGAAGGCTGGCTTCTATAATAACGACCACGATAGTCACTAAGGTCTTCACTGTGCGACGACGGAATGCGAACTGTGTCCCTGTCAAGTCGTGCACCTCTTTTATACATATTTTAGGTGGTGTTACCCGATGACAATTTTATAAACACCATCAACACAGATAAAAATGAAAACATCTAACAGTATAGTAAAACCTTCCTAAAAGTATGTAGATTATGCTTGTGAAACAACAATCAAAATTGATTCGTTGCAAAAACCATGAAAAAATTTACATACATAAAACACAGAATCTTCTTTTTACGTCGGTTATAAAATAAATATGTGTAAATTATTCCATAGAAGCGAACAAAACACAACTGAAACTACATTTCTTATCACGTTTAGTTTTCGTCACGCTCTGGAAGCATGCATGTACATCGAAATTCTCGATGTCATCGACCGCCGGCACGCCCGAACTCCTCACCACACCTATACCACTATATTGATGGCGTTATGATATTTAAGTTGCACGTTTTATGCATTTCTGCGTCACACCCCTGTTTGGCTTGGTACGTTTGCTTCACAAACACACGAGTGTAATAGCTCTACAAATTTATACCTTCCTTGCGAATATTTGCCGGTATTAAGTTCCCATTTCGGTAATAGCTTTGCTTTAGATTTTTCACTTTTTATGGGCCTTCTGAATATGACGTTTACGGTTGTTAAAGGAGATGCTTATTTATAATTTATGTTATATATTCTGCCCAATATCACAGCTTAATGATAGAAATTGTAGTATCAGAGCCACTATTATCACTTTACCCGAACCGAGGATCGAACCTGAAACCTCAGTTCAGCAGTCGTACCGCGTACGCAATATAACTGCGCCACCGAGGCAGTCTATAGTATACATATTTAGGTTTTAACATATAAACATGCTCGATAACTAATCGACCTTTATTCTTTCATCTAGTTCAAAACCAACCAATTGCTTTATTTGCTGTCACATACATGATAGGAAAAAAGCAAAGGCTCAATGAACTGAAAAATCGTAGGCTAGGCGAAATGCTGTCAAATGTAAACCGTCCAATCATGAACAGAACGTACTCTATTAACTTGAAATCTGTGCTTTATTGGGTAATCATTCGTAAAAAAACATTTATTTAAGTTATTAAAAAAACTGGTCAATTGCGAATCTAACTCGGGCACCGAGGGTTCCTTACTCACGCCTGTATTTTTTTCTTTTTTCTCTTTGTTAAAATATAATATAACAATATTCTGAGAGATTTTCATCCGTCTATCTATTACGGTATCAAATCAAAAGATAGAAAGTCTTTCAAAGGTATAACGTATAGAGAGAATGGCTTCAATCGCCGCCATGGCAACTGAGTTTAACAACTAGTTGCAAAAGAACTTGGCTTTGCAACTAGCAGCAACAAAAGATATTTTTTTATACACAATTTGGTTGCCATCCTAGAATATCCCGAACGGAAAAACATGATGAGATGAGACTCTGTAATATGGTTCTGTTACTACCTTTTAAGTAAGGATCTTTGAAAATAACACTCAATCTTCATTTATAAGAATATTCTGAACGCTAAAGTTTGTTCTGTTCTGTTTTTATTTAGCGCCAATAATAATAAACCAGTGACGTTTTTAGAAATCGTCACCACGCGTTAGCGCTCCCTATGAATCCTCATAGTAACGTTTATGAATATGGGGGTAAGAATTTTAGAGTCGGATCAGTGGTTCCAGCAACCTCCACAAACAAATACAACATTACTATTTTGTTTTATTATTGCAAATTAATAAATATTTTGTGCTAAGATATATCATCATCATCATCATCATTAGGCACAGGACGTCCACGGCTGAACATAGGCATCCCCCAAAGATTTCCAGACCGTCCTGTTGGAAGCGGCCTGCATTCAGCGACTTCCTACGACCTTTATCAGGTCGTCTGTCAACCTTGTAGGCTAAGAAATATACTAAGTTAAAATTTGAAATACCGATGTCAAACCCCAAATCGTGGTATGTTTGCTGTTTTCCGTTGAGGAGATTCCCATTTTGCTCAAACTCTGTCATGAGATCTTCATTAACCAAATTTCGAATATCGAACACAAAAATAATCATCAAAATGCAAATGAATCCAAAACCTCCTTTTTAATGTCAGTTGATAAAAAGTAACCGAAGATATTTACCACATTACGTATATAAGATAGATAAATGGGACCCAATTGTCTGCAGATACTATGTTCTAACAAAGGCGGATGCGCAAGATTGGACAAAGTGAAGACAATTGACTGGGAACGTGAATGGGTTTCGAATGCCAGGAACATTCGTCCGGAGCAGTGCTGGAGACAACGATATTCTATGAACTTCTTGTTCGAACATTTACAGTTACAATTCAACTGATTCTCGAAAACAAGTTTTTACAATCCTTTTTTAAATAGGACTTTCGAAATTATATCTTTGTTAGAAATAAATAAATACACCCAACAGTCACATAGTCCTGACCCCACACTAAGTTAACCTGTACCGTGGTTATCAGGAACTACGAGAGACTTTAACAGCCAGACCCGAAACAAATATTTGTAGATCACACAAACATTTGTGTCATTCAGTGAGGAAATCGAACCCATGGCCACTCGCTTCGTTGCCGTTTATTCGCCCACTGCGTCACGGAGGCCTGTCAAATACTTAAGCTCTTCTTAAATAATCGCACAACATATTGTGGAGAGAACCTCCATGTAAAGAACCCTATAGGTTGCCAAGTGACTTATTTACATAAGCGATTTGTGAGATATGCGTGTCCTCTAACTTTTAAACTACGGGGTAGTCAATTCAGAAAAAATTAAGGCAATATAACTAAGGTACTTTCAATCAAAATTGTTTTCAATAGGCTAGGTCTTATTGTTTTTAAGTTTTGACATAATATTATTCTATACATTTTTAATTAGTTCCAAAGCTTACCGCCGCCAACTTTAAGATTATCACACTCATCACACACACACACACATCACACAGACAACACCAAAGAAATACCAATTCTGTCCAAACAAAACACGGATGCTACTAAAATAAAACTCCAATGCATAAAAGAGCCAAGTTTCAAGAAACTCTACGTTTCCATAATGTAATGTCATAATATAGAAAATATAAATTTTTAACTGTCTCCTAAGATATTCTCTTTGGGATCAAGTAATTAAGTAAAGTCATGCTTGGGAGGCGACTGCACGGCAAGTATTAATGGAATAAGTTTATAATCGCGATATTGGCGCTCGAGTCAGTTCTAATGTACGTGTATTTAATAAGTTAGAATACAATTTATACGTCTGCATATTATGCGGCTTGTATCTGGTAAAGCCACGCTTTGTCTTTTTTATAGTAGACCGACAAACGAGCAACTGGGTCACCTGATTGTAAGTGATCTCCACCACCCATGAACATTCACAGTACCAGAGGAATCATGGACGCGTTGCTGATCTTAAATGATAATTAAGGGATTGGGAAGGGGAGGGGATTTGGGCCTCTGGAAATATCACTCACCAAACGAAATGCAGCAACTATCTGCAACGTCAGTTTTCTGAGTGAAATTGGTATCGACCCGGTCAAGCTTATAGCTATTTTGAAAATATTAATAAGTAAGCACATGAAATAAATACTTCCATATAAGATGTCTCGAGATAAAACTATTATTCAAAATGCAATTTTAATAATACTTGAAAGTGAAGATTAATTTTTCAATTACATTGGTATTGGAGCTGGGGTGTTAAAACTGTTGCTAGTACTAAAGGTTCCGAAGTTTTGTGTATTCGATAAAATCGCCGCAGAAGTGTTTAATGCTGCAAAAACGTAAGCGTGTCGGTTTGTAATAAAAAGTGTTGTTTTTGTTTCGTTGAAACTCGGCGATTTATTAGTCTATGTATTTTGATGGATTTGTAAAGCAGATTTGAACTTGTCTCATTTCTTGTTATTCTGAAGTATAGGCTATCGTTATTTTTATTGTTTTTGTGATGTTTTATTACATCAAATACTCCACGAATCTATGCTGTCTTTTATCATAACGTATATATTTAACCCCAAAAAGAGGTGTATATAAGTTTGAGCCCTTTGTCTGTGAGTGTTTCGTGTGTGTATTGTTTGTCAATCTGTCTGGCGCCTAAACGAATGTACCGATTTCAATACGGCTTTAGTTCTTCTTCAGCCGAGCGAATGGGGTAAGGACGAGCCCTTACTTGCAGTGACGTCGGTCGACAACGTGCTTTTAAAACAAATTACAAAAAGAGTTGGCTTGTAGTTTATACGACCGGCCACTTGATTGCCGTCAACCCCTCTAGGGCGAAAACACACCTAAACCTTCGGATCCGGGTCCTTTGTTACAAATATTTGCGAATCATATAACCTTTTGTCTTGGTGTGGGAATCAAACTCGCGGCCTCTCGCTCCATAGCTGGCTTACCCACTACACCACGGAGGCTGTAGCTTTTTGAAAAACATCTTTTTACCTTTTTAAAAATTATTCTAACAATTAACTTGCGTCGGGGAGTTTTTGTTATTTCAAATATAACCCGAATTTAAGCCAGTTGTTCCAGTATGCGAATGTTTATTGAAAGTAAGGAATATTAGAATCTATTTCAACAGTTTTGTCTTATAGGCACAGGCTTCTAACCTACATAATGTGGATCAAGAACAATAGTTGACGATAAGTGTCATAGTATTGTTATACATGTATCGCACATTCTAGAATGAATTATGCTGTATCTCGAAGAGCCAATAGGATTGAGCCAGCTTATTGTAGTTGTGCTGATCGCTTTCTGCTCTATTTCCTACACGTCTGCACATCCCTGTGCTATGGGGAGTCCGGATTTAAATCAACTATAAAGTATGTAAGTAACTATAAGTAGGCTGTTGGAAGGATAGCGACCACCGTACACTGGTGCTAAAACCTGCCATAGTGGCCCAGCTTGTGTGGGTCGCGTTCCAGGGTCAGCCAGTGTATATCCGGTTCTCCCCAGGGGGCATGCCCCCTGATCCTAACCCTTTTCCCATCCCTTTTTCCTTCCCCTCCCCCTTGGCCCTTTGGCAGGCCGGCATGATCTTGCCGACCTACGATGGACACATTGTTTATCGTTGGTCGAAACTATTCTTGGATTGCGCTACACTTACCATCAGGTGTAGCGTAGTCACTTTGCCGAGCCAGGATAAAAAAAAAACAAAAAATATGGTCCGCGTGATAGTCTGTAACTTTAACTAGGAATAAAAAAATAACGTCTAAATAATAAAATGCATCTTTACCGCAAATAAATTTTCTTATAAGAACTAAGGAATGTATTAATTTGTTTATTCACGCTAATGGCATTAATGTCCGCAATGAGAAAAAATCACAAGGCAGTCATTTGTTAAGGATGTCGAGTGGCATTTTGTCCGACTAATAACTCTTGAGAGGCCGTATCTTGCCACTAGATAGCAGTTAAATAAGCCAAATTGGACCATCCCTTCAACGGGTGCCTACATTTATAGCGTTTTATATCTTCTGGCCTACTTATTTTTATTCTCTTGATAAAATCTATTCATTGTTCTCGGATATTAGGCTTCCTTATTCAAATTTATGGAATTCTGATGGTGTTGTTGATTAAAGCCCTATTTGACAATTTTCAAGTAAGATTTACCACCAATATAATATACAAAGCCCATTTGCAAAACGATTTTAAAGTGGGTTTAGCTACTAAACTGGTTCAACTTATATCCAATTTTCATACGATTTGCCGTTTCTTAAATAGTTTCAATTGTTAATCCCAATTTAGAATCTTCGTGCAAATGGGCCATAGATATCCATTTTTGCAAATTCGTAATAGACATATTTTTTTTGTTTGTTTTTTTAGTTAGTAAAGCTTTTACAATTCAATGACTATAGCGATCCCATAAATAATGATGGTTTAGAAAGACCAATATTGGAAATTTCGGACCATATAGATTCCGTTTAGTCCATTTTACTGAGGGGGTATATATAATTACTAGCTTTTGCTCGCGGCTCCGCCCACGTGATCAAATAAACAAACAAACAATCAAACTCTACAGCTTTATAATATTAGTATAGATTTGATTTTGATTTGACAACGGAAGCCTTCAAATAATATTATTTTGGTAGCTTAGCAACGGAAGCCTTCAAATATGAATAATTTTCCCCGTTTTTGCAACATTTTTCACTGATGCTTCGCTTCTAATGGTCGCAGCGTAATGTTATATATCCTAAAGCCTTCCTCGATAAATGGACTATCCAACACAAAAATATTTTTTTAATTCGAACCAGTAATTCCTGAGATTAGCGCGTTCAAACAAACAAACAAACAAACAAACAAACAATCAAACTCTACAGCTTTATTATTAGTATAGATATTAACTGCCTTTAAGGAAACGTTTCCTGAGTCTTATAAATTTAGTTTTTTTGTCGATCTTTTCAACTGAACTTATGTTTAAAATCCCCTCAATGAATACCATTTGAGCTCGGATATTCTAGATTTTTTCATTTACTAACTATGTTTTATAACATATTTAACGTATATTAACGTGTAGACTTTATTGCTGTATTTACTTTTCCCCTCAGTGTAAGGATGTAAACATGCTTTGAAGTACTAAATATAGTTTTAATGTAGCCTGTATTTATAAAACGTGGCTTGTAAAAAAAATTTAAGTGTGTAGGTGGATGAGTTATATTGATGAACTAAATTGGATTTTTTATGCAATATTGTCATGAAAACTTGTACTTTATGAAGCTGTACTATCTCATCATCATCATCATCATCAGCCACAAGACGTCCGCTGACGAACATAGGCCTCCCCCAAGGGTTTCCAGACCAACCTGTTGGAAGCGGCCTGCATCCAGTGACTTCCTGCGATCTTTATCAGGTCGTCTGTCCACCTTGTAGGTGGACGTCCAACGCCGCGCTTGCCAGTACGTGGCCTCCATTCCAGAACCTTTCTGTTCCATCGGTTATCGGTTCTGCATACTTGTAATTATAATCATTATTAATATATTCATAACTTTGTTTTTTACCTATCTCTCCTTCTCTTGCTTGCTTATTGTGTACCACTTCAATTACTGAAGGTGGACCATCAGCTTGGAATATTTGTTTTTGTTTCTCGCGAGGTGGAAAAGCTCTGCAGTGCTTATGGTGTTTGTCCCCTCTCAAATATTGTGCAACCAACATTTCTTCTAACGCACAACTAGACTTTTCTAAAGATCTTGCTCATGATTATGACTTGGAAGAGCTATCGTACACGTATCTTTTCTAACATGTCTGAAATTAGATAATACGTATATGTGTATAATATGTATGCACCTATGCGATGATAATATGTATGCGGCTTGGTTTCGATGCGGTTAACTTGCAAAACACAGGGTCACCCATGGAGCAGGGGTACTATATCTTACAGTACCACAATTTCTATGGAACCAAGCGTGCTAATTTTTACTAGGTAGACTGATGTTGTTGCCGGATGCACGTGTGTAAAAGGGCGTGATGGCGCGTTGCACTAAATGTCGGAACGCGGTGTAATCTAGCCAAATAAACACAGCAGTTGCACACATAGTCCTCACCCCACACTATGTTAACCTGTATCGTGGGTAACAGAAACCATGAGGGACTAGCGGTCCTACAACACTCAGACCCGAAACAAATATTTTTGGATCAAACAAACAGTTGTTACGGTGTAGGAATCGAACCCACGGTCTCTCGCTTCGTAGCTGGCTACTCGCTGACTGCACCACGGAGGCTGTCAATGACGATGTGGTACAATATGCGACATCTATCACATTATCAGTGCAGGCGTTACTTGGGATTCAAACCTACAGTTACTATACTCAACATGCTACCGTGAAGAGCCACTAGAGTTTTAATAATATTTCTAGATTTAAATAAAACTAAGGAACATAAGGGTGGACTCCACCCCGTGACCACGAAGGCTGAAAAACTTTCGAAACGTCGGGATCAAAATTATTAAAAAACCGCGATAAAATCCGTTTAAATTAGTTTTATTTCAATAATTAAATTAAATCATAATTTTTCTAGACTTTATTTTTGGTAAAGTATCAGTGTAGACTCAACAAGGTTATCAATTATCCCTCCGTAACATTCGAAATGAAAATTGTTGGTTTTCATCACATCGTCCCCCTGGCACCGTTTTCTCCCCTTTAAACCCCTGTCATTTGCTTGCCATGACGTAATCTTTAGAGACGATAACTAATCTTCCTAATTGATCTTTTCCTTGATGAGTTAAACAAATGAGTGGCGTGGGTTCGCTTTGTTAATTATAGACGCTAATATTTGAAGTTTACGGTTTATAGTTGCCTGCTATTGTGATTAAAACTCTTTCAGTTTCGTATTATGGATGTCTGACAGCCTCCATAATATAGTAATGGCTAGTTTTTTTTTTAGTATTTTCACGGTTAGTATAATTGAATCATTATTTTTGAGGCATAATAAATAATGATAAAGTCTAATGCGGGCTGGTAAACTTTTACATACCTTAATTTTTTTTATGGAGGACGTCTCGTTCTCAGGTGTTCATATTTTCCCCACAATGTATTTTTTTTTTCACTGTTAAGAAATAACAATATTGAACACGTACTGCCCTGAAATGTCAGAGGTGTATGCCCTCGGATATCACGTATCAGCAACGTATATGTGTAATAATGTAATATGTGTCCGTCGCACGCCCTAAATAACAATGTTTCAATACTAAGACTTAACATCTTATATCTCGGAGTGATGAGCGTTGTTCAGTGCCATGCAGTTCTTTGTAATTCAGAGTTCTGTGTGGTGATGCTTCTGTTTGTGGGCAGGCGTAGAGCTTACCATCAGGCGAGCGCCTTGCTCGTCTTGTCATTCAATAAATTAAAAATTGGTGTGTGTCGTGGGACACCAGGTAGGAACGAAGTTCCTTCGGCTAATGTACAATCGACACAAATTGCAAAAAATTCAAATTATCAACTAAAATAACAAAATATGTCTCTTTATTTTTGTTTGACAACATAAAATTACATAGAAATAGAATAGAAAAATAGAAATAAAAAAAAGACGTGTGGCGCTCGGAGACTGCCGCGGTAAAGCTATTGTATAGCATTTTTATCAACTTATGTAATTATAAATAATAACGAGCTGGCGTAATCTTTTAAAAATCGAAGGAGTATTTTTATATACTTCAATTATAACTGGCTGAATGAATTTCATTTTAAATATGTCTCTTTATTTTTGTTTGACAACATAAAATTACATAGAAATGACTGACATTAAAATTGACACATTGACTGTCGCGCCTGCGCACGTCTCATTTAACGCTTTTATTCCACGCATTTTTTCCACGCATTTTTCTTACGGTTTTACTATCACATTTTTTCAGTTCGGTCACGCATCGAAATCCCTATCCCCTCCAAGCCTGCCGTAAGGAACTTCGTTCCAAAAAAACACAGGTATTTAAATTTCATTGCATTTAGTTTCCCATATCTTATTAGACGGATTGCAGGCTGCCCAAGACCGAGATGGGTGGTGATCACTTGGGGAGGCTTACGTCCAACAGTGGACGGCAATAGGCTGAGAGGACGTGATGATATTATTAGATCATAATCCAACCAACTAATTTAAAGTTTGGTCGAACATTCTCGAACCATAAGGCTCAAGACAATAGTAACTTTCCAACTACATAAATGCAAACTTAGTCCAGCTATTGTTAGACAAACACATCGACAACTAGCATTGGATTATCGATGAAGACAGTCAAATACAGTCCTGAGGATGCCTTCAGAAGCCATGGAGTCTCAAACTTGAACAACTGACCAACTGGCAAACTAAACTCTCGCTGCATTTTCTTGAGGCTTATCTCTTAGAAATGAAAGGATTTATTAATGTTGTATTGAGACTTTGATGTGACTTGGCGTTGGGGGTTTTACCAGAATTCAAATAAAAGGAGATTGATAATTCGTGTATATATACCGATATATTTTAATACTGAAACATTTATAATTGTCGCCTTTGCTGCGTAAATAAAAAAATGTAAAGGAAGGAATATCTTGTCTATCTAATTTTCAAATCTTTCGACTATCATTTCTCTTCTGTACTCTGTACAAATAATAATACTCTACTTTTATCCGTTAATAAAATTAATTCGTATAACGCTCGGATACTCGGGTACACTACTTCGGTAAATAATCTGATAGTAAAATAGTCTTTTCTGGAACTGATGTACGTTCGCGCTTTAATTTGATACCTAACATGTTTCTCCAAGTATTTCCATACGGGTGAACGAAACAAAAGATCGACCAATGCTGGTATTTTATCAGAATTGTCAACTATTTATAGGGCTTCTTAGGTTAGTGACTATTCCCATGTTATTATGGCATACACTACAAAGATATTATTTCAGTTCATTGAGCGCTCAAATTGCTTGTGATTAACTAAACTAAAAGCCTCGTAAACAAAGCGTAAGGCCTGAATTACGTTTTGTAAGTTTTACTTACACTACGTTAGACTTGCGTAAGTGGCTTTTTATTGCTTTTATACAGCGTGTTACAAAAAGGTGTGCTCATATTTGGAGCTTGTTACATATACATGGCAGTGAGTTTTACTAACCGGATTTTATTAAAATCTAGACATCCAAAAATTTCCCGCTAATTTCAATCTTGCGTTTATTAAAATAAATAATATCGATCACTATTAATTATTTGCATCACTTTGTGCGCCTAGCAACGGCTTGATTCATATCAGCTGTTTATCATTTAGTGTTGTTCAAAGCTGCAAGAAAAATATCGACATGTTACTAGTTCGATAAAAAAGAAAAAAAACTTTATTTAAATCCTAGCAATGCAGTTTGATTTGGTAGTACGGGGACTGAAACACTTGTATACTAAACTTTGCTTAAGTTGGACCGCACCTTTCAATAACACGTGTATATGTTTACATCTGGATGGATTTCTAGATCTGGAAAATGTGTAATACATTTACTGTAATCAACTTGCCGCTACTTACATTGGTAATTTTCGTGTAAGTCCACTTACGTAATTAGCTTACTTAGCGTGAGTAAAAGCTACAAATGTAATTCAGTCGTATGTTTTTATATTAATCCCCCCCAAATTAATTCCGTTTTCGAATGAGTGATTGTGGTGTCATAACGTTTTTAACGTTGCATTAATCAGAATCCCCCCTTGTACATTAAGTTCTAACATCGTTTTACTTCGTTTAGTTGTGATGAATGTTTAGCTGTTAGTTCGGCTTTGCTTATGCTTTTATATAGACCTATAATAAATGGTACTGTTTATTATGTGTTTTGTAATCATTATGGTATAATGTTTACATCATATTACTGGGTATAATCATCAATTGTATTTTTGAGGATCCTAAGCCTCGCCATTGGAGGGTGATTTATTTTATATTTCTAAATGTTTTTTTTTTTAAATGTTATATTTAAAATTGAATAAAAACTTTTAAATCAAAGAGTGCTGTCATATTAAAAATTATCAAGTAAAAACAGTAATATACTGCTTCTCATTTTATTGTTATCACGATAAACGGTTTGACATGTTTAGTATTTTCAAAATAATAAGAAACTTGCAATGTCGGACATTTATTTTTATATTTTGAAATACTGTATATTATTGAAACGAATGTAAATCATAACATCAATCAAGATTATCCTTGCAGGAATCGAATACCTGTCGTACACTGTACCTGTAGTAACCTGTAAAATATGCATTAAAATATCTATGAAAGGCTTTTCAATCCTACTATTATTATGAATGTGAAAGTTGGGATGTTTGTGACTTTGTGAATTTCGATGGTCATGTCTTCAATCATCCCTTGGAACAGGCTTGGCACACAGGTAGGTACACCAAAACCTATATTAGGATATTGGCTACTTTTTATCCTGGACATAGACATTCACGCGGGTGGACGCGCGAGCATACCTTGTACATATCAATCGTTCGATAAATTTCCATTAATCTAAATCTAACCGCAACAATCTGCGGTCGCGTATTAGCAGAACCTGATTTTGGATCCTTCCCAATTAAATTATTGCGTATTAATTCAATATTGCTTATTTAGCGCAATTTGTCCGTATAAGCTCATTAAGCACGATCGGACCACAAAGATAAATTAATTTATTTGACATGACGCCGCGTCGCGCCATTGTTCCGTTCAAAAGTACAGCGGGAAATTAACTTTTAAATTGGCATCTCAATTTTAACAGAGTCACGCTATCGCAGATGTCAAGGGGTGTTCACGAGCGAAATAATGATCAAGTAACGAGTGCGTTGTACAAAAGAATTAATTGTGCTATAATTAAATGTTCGCATGACACGCTTGTTTGTTGAATATATTCGTTGTCAAATACGCAGGTTCTGCGAATTGCGTGTACTTTGTAGACGATTGTCGGGTTTACAGTGGCTGTTTGTCTTTTGGTGTCTGTCAAATGTACTTTTTGCTACGGTTCCGTATATATTTTGCACCATTATAGATAGCTGTGTGAAATTCACAGATTGTGTTGTTCTTTCATTCTTCGTGATTTTTCCTACTTTAAGTATGGGTGAACAAGACAAGATACATGAAATTTTTTGTTCGTCCAAAATAATTAGGAATAAAAAGTTTCAGTTATCAGATTGCTCATTATTGGTCCAGGTTCCAGATTCGAATTGAATGAATTTTTAACATGAGATAGCAGTATTAAATTATTCATTCAAGACACTGCATTCATTTACTGCTAAGTATAATATTTTCTTGCCCTTTCATTAATAACACATTTATGTTCAGTCTTTCTAATTAAATTCTCTTTGAGGCATTCCGAAAATGTACCTAGCATCAAATTGTTCAAAGCTTGATAAATGTTGCCGTGACAACTATTTCATATTGTACGTATTTACTTACACTATAAAATTAAACTTTCCGTTAGTCATTAATAATCTATTTTTATAAATATAATTAATGTTTCTTTGAATGTTTGTCATCTAGGCTTTCCTAAACCATTAATCTGATTGTTATGAAATTTGGTCAAACATTTTTTTCTTTACGTGGCTTTACAACGTATGCCGGACACAACTAGTATTTATATTTATCTGCTAATGTATAGTGTAAACGCCACCACAAATGACTTGTATGATCAGTGATCACAGTATTTCATATAAGTAATAACAACACAATTATAAAGATCGAAATAAACAGCATCATTATAATTACTTTCAAATGACAGCACAATTGCGAATGTAATACAATTTAATTGTGGAAATGAAATTAATTGCGATACCAGGTGGCATTTCGTATGTCATTGGTTGGTACAAAATGGTTTTCCAGTTTGACAAGTTCACAATAGGCGACGGAGCGGCGCGATAGCCGCAGCGGCCACGATAACGCGAGCAAACAATGAGCTTTGTGATTACGTACAAACAACTTTCCCACTCCCATTTACATGTAGTAGTTCAGTTTAACTTACCAGGGCATAGTTTTTGGTTTGGTTTCATGTTGGTCTTTCACAGTTAATGTTGCGTGCATTTTTGAAATATTTGGTTTGTTGTTAGATATCCATCAATTAACAATGTTCCATGAGAGTCTACAGGTACAGATTTTATCGTATATCGTAGCTGCCGTTCATGAATAAGTCTATACAGCTCAAAAATGTGTCCTAATGTCCTTCCTTGTTGTTTCTTGATTTTATCATCTGAAATAAATGTGCAGGTCAACGACACGATGATGATGACGGTAATGTTATTGGTAAGACTAGAGCAGTCAAATCAAACACTGTCTCAGTTTATTATTGACTAGCTTTTGCTCGCGGCTCCGCCCACGTGATCAAACAAACAATCAAACTCTACAGCTTTATAATATTAGTATAGATTTGGGTAGATTAGCAACGGAAGCCTTCAAATAATATTATTTAGGTAGCTTAGCAACGGAAGCCTTCAAATATGAATAATTTTCCCTGTTTTTGCAACATTTTTCACTGATGCTTCGCTCCTAAAGGTCGCAGCGTAATTTTATATAGCCTAAAGCCTTCCTCGATAAATGGACTATCCAACACAAAAAGATATTTTCAATTCGAACCAGTAGTTCCTGAGATTAGCGCGTTCAAACAAACAAACAAACAAACAATCAAACTCTACAGCTTTATTATATTAGTATAGATATATGACGTTTGCAGATATGGAATTGAAATTTGAAGTCGTTTGCAAGATTTATGGATGTCTTTGTTTTGAACATATTGGCCAAATAAAACACAAATTTAAAATATAAAAAATATATTTCATTGTATTATCACAGAAGATCGAAATGAATGTACAAAAACATCTTATAAATCGAAAACATTGGTGATTAATACATATTAGTATTTACATTACAGAGCAAGGATCAAACACGTAGCACACAACTTATAACACGTATTATAATCTGCAGATATGATTCCAACTAGATTGCAACTTACATATAACTTACAAGCCATAGCTTGTAACTTTGGCCTGTGTAAGTTTCAATACTTAAGTGACTAGGATACTCTATTATATTATAAACGCCTACTCACGCAGCGCTGTTAGATATTAATAATCCAAGTCTACATTGTTGCTATATGGCATTATTAAATTTTGTTGCAATGAAAAATGAATCGGTAGATGAATGTACCAGATTTAGAGCCTATTTCACCTCTTGCTGGTAGAGTATATATAAAAGATATCTGCTGTCTGCTAAATTGAATTATAAGCCACTTGTAACACAGATTTATATATCAGGTGCTTTATTAACAAGTGATGAACTAGGCCCTTAGTAACTTACGATGGCTTCGTAGATAAGTAAAAGCAGAAGAACTACAAGAAATGGAGTCTTGAACTTTCTTATTTCTTTTATTATCTGTCTTGAAGTGTAATCTTCTGAGTTACGATTCATCGAGACAAAAGTTCTGATCTTTACCATCTATTGTTCATAAACATCAAATTTCAACTATTTGCATATTCGTATTCGATGTCGTTCGTAATATTGGTTACAATGTGATCATTTAAAATATTGCAGAAACGGTTTACGAGTTCAACTTGATCCTTGCTGTTTCTTACCACTAAGGAAGTACATCCATCAATGCCAATGTGATTCACCATATGGTACAAAGACTGGCTTCTCAACGTGTACAGTGTTATAAATAGGTACTGGAACAGTGTGTACTACTGGTAGAGTTTTGATAATTGGAACCTCTTTGATGATTGGTATCTCTTTGATGATCGGGTATGGTTTGATCACAGGCACCTTTTCGATGTGATGGTGGTGGACTGTATGAACATCATACGGCACGTGGATTCTCAAGCTAGAATAAAATAAGAAAATTAATGAACATAGAAGTTCCTGTCGCTTATTTTTAGAAAGCAGAAATCGAAAAAAAGTATTCCAACAGATATAGTAAACATGTCGCTATATTCTATTTTCTAATAAGATTGGATGAGTAATTTCATACACTCTAGTTAAGTTAGAAGATTACCCTGTCATATGTGAGGTGTTTAGGATTTATTTTTTCTAATACATAAATGTATTTTGAAAACATCGCCTCATTGGTTTAGAGGCAGCGTACTCAGAATGAAAACCGGTTAGGTCCTGCGTTCAAATCCCAAATTGGGCTAATACAATTTCTGTTTTCGATTCGTTAAATCGCTCTGCCGTTGTCCGGGATTTAAATTTCTATTTTATTTGTGGCATGAAAACCTCTACCTACCCTTTCGGGGATATAAGCGTGAGCTAATGTTATATTCTGAAAAGGTATACAGACCGTGTAACTAATTATTTCTGAAGCTACGGCTTGTTCGCCACAGTCTGTTTAACGTATTGTTGGCGTTATCAACTATTATTTCTCTTGTATACCCGTCTCTGATGATTTATACAATAGCCGTACAAAGATACATTAGCCGTGTGCCGACATTACACAAATCATGTTCATACCGCTGCCATTATGCCGTGTGTTTGCTGTTTTGATCAATGGACATTGCCGAAATGGCTGAACAATTTCACTGTGATATTTAAGGTGACAATGCGTAATTGCCTGGAAAGATTAATGACTATTTTGTCAACATATGCTCACGTTTGTATCGTCATAGAGGTAGGCTAAGGAGAAAATAGTGCACCCAAGGTTTTATGATGTTATAACGACGAGTTCGACACTTCCTACGGCTTTTCCTTCCCATGATGTAATTTTTTTTTTATTTGATTGGATGACGAAACGAGCTAGGCGCTCGCCTGATGGTAAGCGCCACGCCTGCCCAATAATTTCACTGGCTTCAATGTCCTTCAAACCGAAACACAGCAGTGCTTACACACTGTTGCTTGGCGGCAGAAACAGACAAAGCGGTGGTACCAACCCAGACGCCCTTCGCATACGAAGAGCCTACCACCTTGTGAGCAATCGACCAGATGCGAAATAATACCGAGCTATGGTAGAGGTATGTTTTGATACCTCGTCCGAGAGATTAAAATTAGGACACAATTTCACAACCCATGTAGGCCGCAACACTAATAAAGCGACATAAAGAGGTTAAATATAAGAGAAGAAGGAATATATTATCTGTACTCACTGCGTTCTGTGACCATAACCGTGAGGGTCCGGTTCAGGCACGGGGGTTGCCAGGCACATATGGCAGGCAAGGACGATGACCAGAGCGAGCTGAAAGGAGAATTACACCTTAATTAACTCCGTATTCTACAAACAGTCATTTGTGTTATGGGTTAGTAAGTGTATTATAATTACGCAATAGGCTCGTTGCTGTTCACTGATTACGGTAGAAGGGTCTGTCATAATTATGTATCGGTATGTGCAACAGCAGCAATAGCTCAGCGGGGAGTGGTACGGACTGTCGAGACGATAGTCGCAGGTTCGAAACCAGCCCCAAGAGCATACACCACTGACTTTTCTAAGTTACGTGTAAATTAATTGTTAATTATCGCTTGCTTTAACGGTGAAGGAAACATCGTGAGGAAACCTGCATACTTGAAAACTCGTTAAGATTTTTCGAAGGTATGTGAAGTCTGCCAACCCGCATTAGGCCAGCGTGGTGGACTAAGGCCTAATCCCTCTCATTCAGTAGAGCAGGCCCGTGCCCAGCAGTGGAACGTAAATAATACAGGGCTAGTAAAAAAAAAAGTGCAACAGACATGGGTAATTATTATACATATTATACATTTTGGGTTGTCACAGGCTGGGTTGTCTTCCGGATGGCATTTGAGGTGGCTGTTAAAAATCAGCGTTTTGTTGTGTTATGGATAGCGTTATGCTGAGCATGCCACCTTTTGTCATCGTGAGGATACGCAACTTGATAGGTTAATTGTTTATTTATTATTACAATTTACAGCAGTTAAAAGTAACTTAAAACAGCTGCAAAGCTCGCAAAATAAACTGATTAAAACATTATTTCAATATGATTACCTAACACCTACTGTAAAAATTTATCAAGAAACTGGTTTAATGAACCTTGCTCAAACACACAAATATAATACTTGCATCTTAATTAGGAAAATTTTAACAAAAGATATACATTCACAACTCACTTTTACAAAAAATATAGACTGCCGCAAACGTATTACTAGACAGGCCAACAACATCTGTTTGAGACCTCCTAGGACAAATTATGGAAGAAAGAATATTCTATACGAAGGTGCTCAAACCTATAATAAGTTACCTAAACATATAAAAGAAGCTCAAACCCTGTTAACCTATAAAAAGTTATTGAAAAGCCATATTTTAAAGGATTTTTCATCAATGGATAGGTAGTTTAGATAATGAATATTTCTTAATTTATAATTATTAAACTAACTACAACTAATCTACACTACAAATTACAATATAACTACATAGGTAATAATAGTTTTGTTTGTGTTATGCAGATAACACAAACAAAACTATTACACATCACAAACCTTATTAGAAGTAAACATATATAATTAAATATTCATACAAAATAGCCTATACTTATAAATATATAATAATATGTATATTTTAATATCTTAATATGAACAATTTTTTTGCATAATATAAAAACGCAACATTACCTTTCACGCATCTGTGGTATGCGCCTTAATAAACATGACGTATTGTTTCTGCGTTCCTACTTCATACTTACCTGCCGTTACTGGGCACACTTGTGGAATGATTCAAACTACCTACTTTTTTGCAACTACCCTTACTAACTACGCTAATTGGTTTAGAATAAATGTTTTTATTTAGTATTTTCTCTGTAAGTGATTTGTAATCTTTTGAGAAAAATAAATGTCTTTAACCGTAATTGTATATCACTTTCTTATATTCCATGTTTTCGTGTTGGCAATAAACGTTTATTTCTTTCTTTTTTCTTTCAGTTATAATATTTGGATTCATTTTTGCACAATGCGTACGTGTGGTATGGCAAAGTGACTACACTCAACCCTGATTACCGAGCTGATTTCGAATCCATAATCTCCATCTCGGCAGCACTTACTGTCCGCTACACTATCGCTGCTGTATATTTCTTTATATCAGTTTACAAATAAGTAAATATTTTTTAATTATTACCTGTTAATATTACAGACTTCGTAATTAAGGAAATCTTCGGCTGAATAAACCTAATTATGTTTAACAGAAAATTAGGTAATTTAGTAGCTGAATATCGAATTAGTAATTAAGCGTTTACTATGCCCCGCTTTGTAATTGACGTTTGTTAGGAACATTAAAATATACTCTTAGAGATTGAATAATTTGTGAGATAAAAGGTTTATAAGAGATACAGATGGCAAATTATTTGATGATGAGCGTCTGTTTAACTACCTGTGGATAAATGCCACTTGTCGAATATCGTATGACAATAATAATTGACAGGTTTAAAAACCAAAGTAACTCTCTGTATACGAAACACCTATATTAATATTCTGTCTAGTGACAGAATATAAAAATACTAGCTTTTCTTTGCGGCGCGTAAGGCATGATTTATATCCAAATTCACAAACATTCAGACTTTCACATTTTAATTTTAATTTTATAAAAATATGGATTGTTTAGAATGTTTATGATTAAGAAAGCTTACGCCCGTATTCAAGAATACTTAGTGAGTCCTTTGCCGTGCTAGTTTTTATTTTATTTGATTTAATGACGAGAAGAGCAAGGCGCTCGCCTGATGGCAAGTGCCACGCCTGCCCATAAACAGAAGCAACACAGAATTTTGAATTACAGATTACTGCATGTCACTGAACTGCGCTCGTCACCCCGAGACATAAAAAAAACAAATCAAAAATTAAACTGGTACCAACCCAGACGGCCTCTCGTATAGGAGGGACCTACCCTACCACCTTGTAAATTTCAGTACACGCGAAAGGTCAATTAAAGGTTATTTATCTGCTATCTAGTATAACGAACGTTTCTACTTGTTACTTCAATGGCGGCACTATAGCCAGTTGCATTCACTAATCGGTAAACGATTGGCGAGTTAGGTAACCCTTGATGTGGTCAGTCTATGGACGGGTGACCGCTTAGTTGTATTTCAACTGAGCGCTTCCGGGCTTCGGAGGACGCGTAAAAAGTTTTTCCCGGTTATTATCAACTGACAGCAGTCGTTAAGCCAAGTCAAAGGCTTTCGGGCGACTTGACAACTCTGATACTAGGTCAGCCATTAACCAATCGATATAGAACAGACTATTAAGTTATTACGCTAATTAAATTGGTTAAGTTATTTTACGTGCATTGTACGATCACTTTACCCTTACTTTATTGATATATTTAACAAATCTAGCTGGTTACTTAAAAATGTTTTATCTCTAAACTAATATGTATGTATCTAAAAATAGATATAAATAAATACACCCATTATCACACACATAGTCTCGACCCCACACTAGGTTAATCTGTATCGTGGGACTGTCACTATGAGAGACTTACGGTCTCACAACACTCAGACCCGAAACAAATATTTCTGATTCATACAAATATTTGTCTCGGTGCGGGAATCGAACCCTCGGCCTCTCGCTTCGCAGCCGGCTAATCGCCACGCGCCACGGAAGCTGTCAGTTGTATACATATGCAACTGACTCGGCTGATTGATTACAAAGTAGTTCGATGCATTAAATAAAGCGAATTGCATTGTCCAATTAGATTCACGCACGCTACTACGTTTAAAATTCAAATGAGGTGTCAAAATAGGAGTTTAAAACACGTAGTACCTTTCTTTGTACTTAACCTGATTGTCAATGAAGGAAATGCTTGTGTCATAGTTACGTCATGCCTTGAGGGCGTAGAAATGTAATTTACGTGTAATTAACACTTGCAAGTTTGAAGGGTGAGTTTTGAAAAGGGTAATGCACTTTTAATGATCGAAAATAATTAGTTTAAAAGTTAAGAAATCGGAAATTAAAGTTTGGGGGAGTTGATTTTAGTGATTTGTGGCGGTTGGTTGTTGTCTATTTTATAATGTTCGAGTAAGATTTAACAACTAATTAACTTGTAAGACAGCTATTTTCGAAAGTATCTAGTAAACATCTTTCTGCCGGTACATATGCCAGTATGACTTTTGTATTTGCACTTGTCATATTTTATTTGGTATCATTTACCCAGGGGTGGTGAAATAGGCGCTACCTAACCATCACAATAAGGACGTTTGAAACCTTTATTAGCTCAAAATTAAACAGGCGTGGTGAATATTACGTTGATTTTACACGCTTATATTTATATTTACTGAATTGAATGGTATATTTTCCTTCGTAATTTTTGATTGACCCGATTCTGAAAGTTTATGTTATTTTTTTAAAAGAGCAACTAATTTATTTAATAAAATACTCCGATAAATGTAAAACATTGTTTGTTTCTCATTCATCAATAATAAAACACTTCGATTTAAAATCGATCGTAACATAAGAGTCAATACTCACAGCTTTGTGATACATGTTGGCGTGTGATGGGTGAGTTGCGTGACTGTGCAGGATGCGCCTGCGCAGCCAGTAAATATGTGCGCGGTTGTGCAAGCTTACCACCGTCACGGTTCCTTGTTGGTACACGTGCACCGAGCCACTGTGTAACTTCACGTGGTGACACAGGGTGCAATTTGTATCGGTGGTGACCAACGTTACGTGCGTATACGATTTCACATAAAATTGTTACAAAAAGCATAGTCTTACGTCCTGATGGTGGAGGAAATTAAAAAGTTTTTCATTGATAGGTGTGGTCATTGTGCACTAGGCATATCTAGTCTAATATTCTGTGTTAAGTATACACCGTGGTTGCAACAAAAAATTTGTTAATATGGTCTTAAATTAAAACACGAATATTATAAACTAATACCAGCGTCATTGGTAAATATTGTAATAAAAAAGTTGAGATAATATGGTCTCAAAATAAAACACGAATATTACAAACTAATATCAGCCTAATAATATATTATACCACTACTAGGCCGGGCCATTTTTATGAATAAGATCGGAAATGAATATTAAATACCGCAATTTTCACAACTTTTTGATAATTAGTATAATTGAATTCAGAACGGGTGGGTATGTTTTAAAAATCACCGCCGAAAACACAGAAATTAACTATATTAATTTATCAACACACCCAAACTCGTCATTACGAAAACATTTCACATATGATCATGAATCAAATTAATTAATATTGGCAATTATTATGAAATTCTCAGTTGTACCTACTCCAGCATTAACGCTCCACTGGTTAATGTAGTTATAGTAATATACATTTAGGGCATTACTACATAATGAATGATGCGTAATGATTGTTGCTGCGGTCAATTAAGGGATACACATATTAAATGCACTGTATTTATGCGCGTTTAAGCAGTGTTCTTTATAAAACTAAGTTTCGAGATATAAGCGAAAAAACTATCGACGAATTAGAAAATCATGTTTAACTTGTTTAGGCTGAACAGAATCACTAAAATAATAAAATTGTTAACTGATTATGTAGGCAATTAAAATAGCGCTTGTGTCAACGCATTACAAAAATAAAAGAAAGATATGTAGGTATTGGAAACCATATCAACTTATATAACATATCTTCAATCATAGCTAAGAACCACCTCGATTGAACATGTTCATATAAACGCTGTTTGTAATATAATATGTATTGCCATGTTACAAATACCGCATTTAAACCTAGCCATTTGTTTAAGCCATAGGTTCTCAAACTTACTTAACTTACTTAACCCTCTGAACGCATTTTCGCTAATTAAAACCGGCTAAGGGCGAGTAAGAGATAGCACCACTATATCCTTAAAATGTATTATTTTGAAGGTTGGATGGACACACACACTGGTGGTAGGATATTCAAATCCTCCCGGATAGCGACCACCGTACACATGGTGTCAAAACCTGCCATAGTGATCCATACGCCTTGTGTGGATCGCGTTCCAGGATTAGCCAGTGTAGTCGGGCTTGCGACATAGCTTGATGGTTGCTTGGGGCGGGTATAGGGATACATCCTTGTATTACTGCATCGGTCTTCCGCTTGTCCTGTCGCAGGCCCCTCGATTTGCTTCTTTACTCTCCGAAGAGCAAAGTGACCACCGATAAACTTATTGATTTTCAGTGGTCGCTGGATTATTGGACTGCACTACGCTTACTATCAGGTGTAGTGCAGTCACTTCCCGTGCTGAGATATAAAAAAAACACGGTGCCATGAAGTACATGGCGTTTACCAGGCGAGCAATATGCTCGGTTCTTTATTCAGTCTAATAAAAAAAAGTGTAAGCTGCATGTAATAATAACATATTATAACAAAATATTTCATATAAAATCTCAGGTTATTTTTGTTCTGGCTTTATTTATTTAAGCATGTGGCACAAATAGAACACGGAATTATTTATTTCATGAAGATATACGAGATATATTGAGCATGTCTAGCGAATATTCCTAAATCCCAGAAGATCTTGTTTAATATTCTGGCATATAATGAACACGTCCATTCGAACTGAACAGCTTCATTACTGGAAATGTGTAAGGGGCAATGTAATTATATTATTTGAATATTACCTGCTCTTAAACAGAATAAAAACCTGTACATATTTTGATATACAGCTAGGAATACTCCTAGTTTTATGTAATTACTAGCTTTTCCTCGCGACTCCGCTCGCGTGATCTGCTTTTTCCGGGATAAAAAGTAGCCTATGTTACTCAGTGATAATGTAGCTTGCTGACGGCAAAATATTTTTTGAGATCGGTCCAGTAGTTTTTAAGTATATTCGTTACATACAAAAATACAAATCTTTCCTCTTTGTAATATTTAAATTGACAGCCTCCGTGGCGCAGCGGGCGAGTAGCCGGTTGTGAGACGAGAAGCCGCGGGTTCGATTCCTGTACCGAGACATCTTACGAAAACTGTCATCGTTTTAGACAACTATCAAAACTTGTACGAAGCCTAACGGGGTATTTAACAGGTTGTTAAATAGTAGTTTTATTAATAAAACTAACATAATAGTCACAAATCAGAAATGAGGAGATCCGTAGAAGAACGAAGGTCACCGACATAGCCCAGCGGATTAGCAATCTGACATGGCAGTGGGCAGGCCACATAGCTCGCAGAACCGATAACCGATGGGGCAGAAAGGTTCTGGAATGGAGGCCACGTACTGGCAAGCGCAGCGTTGGACGTCCACCTACAAGGTGGACAGACGACCTGATAAAGGTCGCAGGATGTCGCTGGATGCAGGCCGCTTCCAACAGGTCGGTCTGGAAATCTTTGGGGGAGGCCTATGTTCAGCAGTGGACGTCTTGTGGCTGATGATGATGATGATGATGAATAGTTACAAATATTTCTAACCCACTTTAGCTTCAACCTGTATTAGTATCAGAAACTACGGGCGAGTTATGGTCCCACAACACCCAGACTCGAAACAAATATTTATGGATCACACAAATATTTGTCTCGGTGCGGGGATCGAATTTGCTTAATAGTCGGCTGCACCACAGAGGCTCTCGATTTGTAATATCTATGAAAAATATATACCCAGTTACAGTATCCAATTACATTATATTTTTTATACTATGTACACGTTTGTTAATCCCCGAGTTCATTAGTGGTTGTTCCAACTTTTTATTGCTATCAGCCGGTTTGATTGTAGTAACATTGGAAATAGCGTGACGAGTTTGCGAAATAAACATGTGTAAAATACGCTATAATGTAGTTTATAAATAACAACACAATGAAATAAATAATTCAGCACATTTTTATGAACTGACGCCTTTGTCCTCGAAAGGGTGGGCAAAGGTACGACTAGTTCTCCTACAGTTGGCCGAGTTTATTTCTGTCCTATGATGTCATAAGATTATTAATGTATTTTTTTCTAGTACCGCTTGCTTATGTGTTACTTTCTTAAATAGTTGTTTTAATTAAAGAAGAACTATCAAAATGAATTACAACAATAAAATAGGAAATATTTCCAATATACCCCTAAACAATTTAACACAGTCTGATACAGCGGCTGAGTAGCTGGCTGGGAAACAGGAGGCCGCGGGTTTGATCCCTGCACCGAAACAAACGTTTTGTGGTCTACAAATATTTGTTTCGGGTTTGGGTGTTATGGGATCTAAATCCCTCGTGGTCCCTAAACTCACTGACCTAGTTCTGAGTCCACTCAGAACTATGTGTGTGACTATAAAACAACCTCCAAAGTAGGTATTTTCAAAGTTACCAACGACGCGACGCGACGGCCCGTCATTGGTCGGCAAATAAGAAAAATAATGTAAAATCAAAATGCACTGGAGGCGGGTCAGCATAGCGAATGAGTGCAATCGGGTGTATTTCCCCCGACACCAGACGTCGGCTGTAGATACCTATACGATGCGATATTGTTTTAACTTTTTATTGAATTCGCTTTTAAATTACTTTGTACAGGTATGGAGCTTCAGATTGTATGTATGGGTAGCTTTGTTGCTTTCATTAGTTGTTTTGTATGAAAACTTAACGCTTAAATAAAGAACAAAGTCTGTGTCAGTCTGTTTGTTCGAATATCTAGAAGGTCCCTCGTATGCGAGAAGCCGTCCGGGTTGGTACGACCGCTTTGTCTATTTCTTCCGCCAAGCAACAGTGTGTGAGCACTGTTGTGTTTCGGTTTGAAGGACATTGAAGCCAGTGAAATTACTGGGCATTATAAGACTTAACATCTTATGTCTCTTACACACTGATGTTTGGCGGCAGAAATAGACAAAGCGGTGGTACCAAGCCAGACAGCCTCTCGCATACGAGGGACCTACCAACTTGTAACATATCTCGTAACAAACCTGAAAAAACTCAGTGAATCGATACCATCCTCCTTGTTTAAACTCGGTTAATAATAAACACAACTTTCGACAACATCCATAAAAACACCATACATAATAGCATAAACATAGTTAATAAAAGCCACAAGAGGTTTATAAGTCGCCCGCTTTGAGTCAGCGATCCTCAGAGGCTTACGTCGTAATCCCCTCACAGGTCAGTCGTGTGACGTCACCTGTGCTCCCGTGAGTTTTTTTATTCAATGCCATATGCTGCCCTTGCCCGCTTAACGGGAAACAGGTTTAAGCCGCGTCGAACATTATTTTGCAACCGAAATTGCAAATAAGTTTGGGTTTTTCTGTAAATGGATGAATATATCTAATACATATAAACCTGAGTGCTAGAGCCACGTAGATTGATTTGTCTACACCAGAGGTACCTAGACTTTTTTCTCAAAGACCAGTTTCAAAATTTAATGTGTGTGACTATTGGGTGTTATTATTTATTTATAAAATTAAGCTGGTTTCGATGCAGCTACATTTCTCACATTTTAGCTTCATTTTCATGGAATAGGCAAGTTTTTACAAGTAACAGTCGCTGAGCTTCTTAATATTATCTGCCTACATTGATAGGTGAAGTCAAGCCAACATTTTAGTTCTTCACTATCGAAAGCAGATATTTTTTTTTATTGTGAACCCATATTTTTTTGTCGCGCCAACGTAGATCCATTAGCCTTAGTTAAGTTTCAAATTAGATTCCACATAAGAGTTTTACTTCCTACTATTATCCTTTAATATTCTTCCTACCGTGTATCAGAATACTCTGTCATTCTTATTTAATTGCTATCTGAATTCGTTCCATTTTTAATCCAGCCTGTTAAATAAATCATTTTAATAATTTCCAACTCACGTACATACCATGAAGTGCTGGATAAAGCTAGTCAATAATAATTAGCAGCGCGTCATTTTCTGTCGTGCCACACAAATCATTTCAGGCGCCGTGTATCGGGCCACATTCATCTCCTGCGTTTTTGACAGTTTGCTGCGGCCGTCGCGTCGCACGCTGTGACGCGCATTAACTATGCATGGATTTAAATATCGTGAAATGTTTTTGTAATGTTGGTTACGTAGCAGGGCATAATACTTGTAGGTTCTCAATTCGGCTGTATATTATAGACGCACTCATGCCTATAATCCTCGAAGGGGTAGGTAGGTAGAGGTATAACCAGTACACCTACATTTCGCCGAGCGTATTTGGTCCCATGTTATAATAGAATGCGAGCCTATCGCCATATCGGGCACAATTCCACACTCCGGGCTGATACAGAGCATTTCATGATAGACCCAATATCATTTTACTGGTAAACCTGGGATCGAACCCGAAATCTCAGCTCAGCAGTCGTACCGCGGACGAAATACTACTGCGCCACCGAGGCAGTCTGTATATTATAGATTGTTTGTATGGTCACTCATAAATCCGACTGGACGATTTATTTTGTATTCGATACGACGATGACGTTGATTAAATTTGAAGAAAAAAATATTCCTATGGGAAAGAAATCGGCAATGAAAGAATCTTCGACATATTATAACGTATAAGCACCGATTTTGTTTTCACTCACAATGTATAAAAACTTTAAGCTAAAAATGTAATGGTGTTATCAATCATTACCAAACTCCAATAACATCGATTCAAAATTGTTTAATTTTATATTTAACATTTTAGTAAAAATGAGTCGCCTAGGTATATTTTTTGTTAGTACCATAAAGCGCCAATGGGCCGGAGGGATACGGAATAGTGGACTGTCTCACAGAAAAAATGACGTCATCGTGTCAAGGAAATATAATAAAAAAAGTTGGCAACACATAAATAGCCCTGATTTATACAGCAGTTACTGGTTCCCATTATAACTTGTTCTTATTTAATTAGGAAAGTAAAAGTTGTTACGAATAAAATATGTTAGAAAACATTTTCTGAGACCGTCTGTGTGTAACTGTTTCGTAATTTTCTCGTCTGTCCTGTCTCATTATAAGAGACATGTTTTCTTTACATCATTTGTGTCTGGACTTATATAAAATGTATGTATCGTAAATGGTATTAGGTAATAGAAAATACGTCCTTGTATCACTGTACCTGTATCGGTCATCCGCCTGCCCTGCCGTAGGTTCCTCGATTTGCTTCTTTCCTCTTTGGAGTGTAAATAAACATTTATACAGGCCGGCATGATTCTCGCGGCCACCGATAAACTCGTTGTTTGTCCATACTCGCTTTTTTTGGACCGAATTGTGCTTACCATCAGGTGTAGTGCAGTCACTTTGCCGATCTCGGTTAAAAGAACAGAAGGAAACTTGATCAGGATTTTTCAATATTTACTTTAATTCAAATGAAAGTATAGAAGAAACAAAACTAATTTAAACGGATTTTATCTCCGTTTATGATTTTAATTTTGTTGCGACATTTCAAAAGGTTTCAGCCTTCATGATCTAGGGGTGGACAGTCCACCCCCAAACCGCCATAAAATCCATTTAAATTATAATGATTTCTTATATTTACGTAAATATTACATATCGAAATAACCTAACCGCGATAAAATCCGTTTAAACTAGTTTTATTTCAATGTGTAACATTCGTGTCAGTGTAAGAAATCATTAAGTGGAGAAGAGTAATAATATACACTGTTTAGTCGATTATAACAGACCAATATAATAAATGATGCGTAATACAACCTCGACTGAGCCCTGTGGTTTGTGGTCGCATTTCAGTTCACCCAAGGAAAGACTGCGGTCTAGATCAGTTATAATATAAGTGGTATAGATCGTGATACATAAATCGCCCATTAGTGTAGTGTCAGCTTACGTTGTGAAAATCTAAGCCTCTTAAATCATGTCTGACTTTTTTAGATTAATAAAATAAATAATAAATAAAATAAATAAAATACGCCCAACAGTCACATACATAATCCTGACCCCACAGTAAGATACGAGTCTTGTGTTGTGGGTATCAGGAACTATGACAGATTTTCGGTCTCACAACACCCAGACTCCGAAACAAATATTTGTTGATCACACAAAAATTTGCCTCGGTGCGGGGATCGAACCCGCGGCCTCTCGCTTTACAGCCGGCTACTCACCTGCTGCGCCACGGAGGCTGTCAATTCGCGATTTTGATTAAATGTGATTTTGATGATACGATATATCAGGAGACCAAATAAAAACAATTTATTAAGAGGGACATAGCATGAAAATCTTTTCTTTACAGGGCCGCGTCATACAGTTTAAAAAATCCTATGACGCAGCATCGTAAATGAGTTTTCTGTTATATTCTCGCCTTTGTTATTCGGGGAACTCTCTTCAACTCTGTAGGATTTATCATCAGCATATTTAATGCGTAAGAATGGATTTTTTGAGGTCATTTTGCGCTGATTTCGAATATCTATTTTACTTCCTTTACAAGGAATGATGCCGCCTTTCCATCTTGTGACTGAAGTATATCAATTTTGTAATTGTAATGCCGTATATAGGTGATTAGTTGAATTGAAAAAATGCTACTATTAATCGAATTCTTTTTAATAAAGAACACACATAAGTAAAACGTAATTAAACCATTGCAAGTGAACATAAAACTAAGGATGCGGAAACAGGTAAAATCTGTGTTGCCACAATCAACATACCCATAAAAACAAAAAAATATTTGAAGATATAGCAGCTTATATGTCCCATTGACAAACTGGTGGCCACGATCGATACTTCAAAACTATTTCGATATCGGAAATTAATTGCTCCAGTTAGTGGTGTTACACGTAAGTCATGAATACAAGAGATTCCATATTGCTTATGCTTAACATTGAATGCTCTTAATATTAAGAATGTCTTTATTGAGCACTCGTATCGTGTTAAATATTCGTTACATTTTATCACGAAGTTTCAATGCTAAGGTTCACTGACTCGGATGATTGAGTTAATTAAAAACAGAAGCAAAATAATTCAGTGAGCTATATTTTAATTGGACATTTGTGCCACCTAGAAACAGTAACCACTGCTGTTCTGGTTCAAAGATAGTTGAAGCTAGTGAAATTACTGGACATAACGCGACTTATCATTTTATGTTTCGAAGTGACACACGACCAGTGCAGTGCAGTGCCACTAAGTAAGTGTTTGGTTATTCATAAATACCACCTTAGAAAATTTCAGTATCGAGGTCCAAAGAAATGTCTAATGAATTAGAAATATAACACCTTTTTATATTCCAGTGAAATATAAAAATGATAGTGCAACTAAAAGTCAAGAAAACTTTCCTTATTTGTATCCAAACTAAGCAGTAATTAAGTTAATTACACAATCAAAAGCGGCGAACGCGAAGTTATTATACTCTGACAGCAGTCTATTTAAAGTTGTTAGAATACGTCAGACATCTAAAATTAACGTGGAAATGTTTACAAACAGTTGGGGAGGGGTATATTGGTAATTGCAGAACGAAATTAGTATTTATTACACATTAATTGAGTATTGTGTATTTGTCATCATATAGATTATTCTTAGCCAATTTAGCTGAGGGTTTTCATTTATTTTTTGGATCCGAATTTATAGCGAGAACACATTGTGAAAATCCCCCCATAATGGCTCGTTTCGGTGAATCGCTTTCTGGGGTCAATTTGTATTTCGCTAAACTGTCGAGTGACGAAAAGATTCTCGACTGTTGATATTAAATTTGGACAGCACTGCATTTACTATCAGGTGAAGTGTAGTTACTTGGCCGCGCCACGATAAAAAACTTATTTTTGGAATAAACGGTATGAACTTTACGTAACAAAATATTATTATTCACGGAACATTGTAAAGGGCTAACGTAAAATGTAAAGCAACTTAACTAATAGTGACATCTTGAAACGGCTCCAAGTCACGATCTCGAACTATTTCGGTTTAAAGGAGAGTGTGAAAGTTAATAAGGAAAGCGGAGTGCAGAATCGACGTTCAACTTTTGGGAAATATAAAAACATGTTGATATAACACGGTAAAATGTGAGAGATAACACTTCAAGAACTTGTCTGCAGCGCATCGTGTCATAAAGGATTCGGTTACCACTCGTGCCGTGAATGGCTCTTAAAGTATTGAGTATCGGCCGGTAAATGGAATATTCTCGATAAGTCCGTATCGAGTTGTCCGGTATTCAGTTACTTTCATCACCTTATTTGATGGAGCTAATGTAATTCGAGTGAAATGTGACAATTTCTGTATTAGGCGTGTTTCCAGCATGCGATAGTAGATCAACCATCTGTTAGGGAGTGTTAGTGCATTATGAACTTTACTACATTGTTATTACGTTCAAAATTGTTCTGTCGTGTTGGAGTAGACATTTTGTGGTGCCAGACATGATATATCAAACCGAGCAGCTTTATTTTATCTCCCTAAATCGGACTTATAATGTGCTTTACTTTTATGTTAGTAAAGTGGAGTAATTTTAGTTATGGAGGATGGATTATTTCATAAGATTAAAAGTGGTTAGTGGTGTTTGTTGCCTGTTGATGTTGTGTTTAAAGGTTCATACACACTAGAAGACATTAATTGTATCCTAATTCGGAACATGTTTTCACATTCAGCAAATTCTGTATCGGTATATGTATGTACATAATGTATTTAAACATGTCTCCTATATTATTCGCGAAACCTGTATCGCAATTTGTGCCCCAACCTGGGTCGTCCACTAAGGTTCCGTACATTTATAATTCCTCACACAACAGCTAATGTAACGTCTTCGTATGCCATTTTTAATTTAGCCTGGAAACGTTCTTCATCATCATCATCATCATCAGCCACAGGACGTCCACTGCTGAACATAGGCCTCCCCCAAAGATTTCCAGACCGACCTGTTGGAAGCGGCCTGCATCCAACGACTTCCTGCGACCTTTATCAGGTTGTCTGTCCACCTTGTAGGCGGACGTCCAACGCTGCGCTTGCCAGTACGTGGCCTTCATTCCAGATCCTTCCTGTCCCATCGGTTATCAGTTCTGCGAGCTATGTGGCCTACCCACTGCCACTTGAGCTTGCTGATCTACTGGGCTATGTCGGTGACTTTCGTTCTTCTACAGATCTCCTCATTTTCATTTGATCACGTAGAGAAACACCGAGCATTGCTCTCTCCATAGTCACTGAGTGACTGTGAGCCGTCTTATGCGTTCTTACATAATTATTATTCTAGATGTAATAGAGTTTCGAGTTATAATAATTAAATCAATAGTCTCACATTTTTATTGTTGCATGGAAAATCGTTCCATCACTACACCGTCCCGTGGAATAGCGTAAAACATGTCCAGATGACACTGGCACCAATGTTTTAAGTAGGCCCGCTGTGTTGAAATAAGATTCAAACACCATATTTAAATTAAATGTACTGAACTCATGTTTCGTATAGATACGTGGTCACCAAGGGGATACGTTTGAATTATCATTACACGTAAACTGCTGTAGGTTTGTTACGTAACGGTGATGTAACTGATCGTTTGCCTCTTTTGCACACATGTGGCCAATGTCCTAGATTAACTTATTATGTATTCGATGTATCTACGGAGTAATGATCAACATTGCAGTCACACGTTTGTAAAAAGTAGTGTAACATAATCGACGTATATGGTAGAACTGCGATCCGATATCTTCGATATGCGGAGGCGGCGTTGTAGCTCTGAATTCGAAATATCGGACCAAACTTATGGCCTGTTTTCTCAGTCGGGATATCGAGTGTTTTGATCTACTCAATATATATAATTTCTTGAATTCGAGATATTCCACAATGCATCGTTAATTTTCACCAATTAATTCCTCCTGTAACTGTAGGAAATTCCTAAGGGCTACACCAAAGTAGTGCGTCGATTCAACGCAAAACTAGGCCGACCGCCTCGCATCGCTTGACATGTGTCGGCTATTAAGGGTCTCCTTAAGTTTGATGAAAGTGGACATAAGATTACTACATTAGCTCTTCAGTACTTCCAGAATTACAGTAATGGACTTACAAGTCACAGAAAATACGGACTAAACGTATGTTTACACTAAAACACACAGACTCACACACACATACATACACGTGACCCATACAACGAAATCAAACCTGTTTAATATTTTTTTCTTAAACAGAGGCTAGTCAACTGAGCTCTCAATATAAAGGAGTTACAATACTTTTATGACGTACTGCGTGATTGTGATCACGCATTCCACGCGGTTAAGGCACGTCACGAATTGACGCCACCGACGGAATAAACAATTTGTGATACAATTATTTCTGTTTGTTTATTTACTTTCATTTCATTACGCTATGAGTGGTAGAGCCGCGCTGTAGACAGTTTTGTATACAGCATGAATGGGCTGGCTCGACCGGTTCGTTACCACTGTGTCACACAAATCCGACGTAAAGTAGCGACTGGCTGCTGCGTTTCGCATGGTGAGTGAGATATCCGGAGGCCCAAATTCCTATCCCCTTCCCAATCCTTTAATTACCTTTAAAGTCGGCAACGCGCTTATAATTCTTCTAGTATTGTGGGTGTACATGGGCAGTGGAGATCACTTACCATCAGATGACCCTCTTGCTCGTTTGTCGGTCTATGGTGTTAAAAAAATTAAGAAGACTCGAGATTATTAAATTCTATATCGAATGTTTAGTGGGCAACCCAGTTTCAAGTTGAAAGTCAGTTTGTTTCAAGTTTGCCCGAAGACCTACTTAGCTTAACGAGCTTAGCTAGCTGATATCAGTTGATATCAGCCAAGACCGACTTTTAAATGCCCCTCGAACCACGGAGACGCAAAATGAAATGAAAACGATCACCCATCCATAGACTGACCGCACCAAGGGTTGCTTAACTCTTTAATAAAAAACGTACATAGTATACGTTTTCACGGCAACAAAAAAAATCTATAATAGATTCACTACAAAGTTCTTCACGCTGAGGCTGTACGAGGCTGTATAAGGTCAGGCTCACGAGATCTTTGTCAATGTCGAGCGGTCAATGTCGGAAGATGAATCACTCCGCGATTCTCAACTAATTATAATTCTGACATCGTCGGATTGGATCGATAGACTATTTAATTTGACGATATAATATTGAAAATGTTTGTCGAAGTTGAACAGATAAGTAGGGATATAAAGTACTAGCTTTTGCTCGCGGCTCCGCCCGCGTGATCTGCTTTTTCCGGGATAAAAAGTAGCCTATGTCCTATTCTGATGTATTAGCTATATTATTGTAAAGTTTCATTAAAATCCATCCAGTAGTTTTTACGTGAAAGAGTAACAAATATACATCCATACTTACAAACTTTCGCGTTTATAATATTAGTAGGATAGGATCATTGGGTGCATAATATATAATTTTCACTTCGCTTTCATCTAAATGAGATAAACTAAATTCTAAGAGTCGGGTAGATTGGTAACCTACTTTGGTAGGTCCCTCGTATTTAAGAGGCCGTCTCGGTTGGTACCACCGCTTTGTCTATTTCTGCCGCCAAGCAGCAGTGTGTAAGGACTGTCGTGTTTCGGTTTGAGGGACATTGAAGCCAGTGAAATAACTGAGCATTATGGGACTTAACATCTTATGTCTTGGGGTGACGAGCGCAGTTCAGTACCATGCAATGCTTTATAATTCAAAGTTTTGTTTGGTGTTACTTCTGTTTATAGTCAGTCGTGGCGGTTACCATCAGGCGAGCGACTTGCTCGTCTCGTCATTCAATCAAATAAATAAAATTAAACCAAATTGATATGTGACCACCCTCGAAGTAAATCCCATCATAATCGCCCATATTCGGGGAGTCCAGCATTTTAGTTTATACAAAGTATATATAAATTACAAGCATATACATTGTTTTACGTTTTAAACAGTGTTAGGATAGTAATTCTAGATCGTTAAGCATACATATTATATGTTACAAAAGTGACGGTGACACTATCGTAATGTGTAATGAATAATGAATATACTTTAGTTAACGATGTGTGTGTCAAGCCGAAAGCAAATAATACGCTTAAGAGCAAAGTAAACACGATAGGCTATAATTCTAGTGTATTATGTAAACAATTATCTATTAGAGTGACAATATTGTTAGTGACAAGATGTTATTACTACAGTTAAATTGTATAAGACGATTATTATTAGATTATTATAAGAAGATTAGTTTAATAAAAAAGATTAAAACCTTCTTCTAAAACTGATTACCGAAATTAGCTTTCAAAAGAAGCATACAGACAAACTTACGTTCGTAATTATAGTATGGATTAATATATGTATTAATATCAGTATGGATTAATTCAATTTCAATTTATTATCAATATTTTTTGTCACGGAAAAGTTTGAGAATAATATAAAAAAATAAAAATATATCCATATTTTTTTATGGAGCCCAACTTACCAAATAAATTATGGATGTGATGCCGACCTTACTCCTTTGTCATTTGGGCCTCCGGCAAATTCACTCAGCGTACAAAAAACTTATACTTCACTTTTCTATAAGATAATCTACACAAATATTATAAAGAGGAAAGATTTGTATTTAACGAATAAACTTAAAACTACTGGACCAATTTCAAAATTTTTTTGACAATTAGACCATTAGAATTTGACCATTAGAATCCTATATTGTCCCTCATGAACATAATAAGCTACTCTTTATCCCGGAAAAAGCAGATCACGCGGGCGGAGCCGAGAGGAAAAGCTAGTATAGAATAAATTGAATCAATAACATACGGGGCCGCACCGGTTTATCGCTAATTACACTGTCACTGAACCAATGAGGTGACAAGAGAAGGACGTCATTCTAAATCTAAGTGAGATTTGCACATTAAATTTCGCATATCCGTTCGTCATTATCATATTATAATGCAGCGCGGGCGGGCTGTTACGGCACGTAATTTCATATTAAACACGCCACTGACAAGTGACGTGAGTGCATTGCGCCTTCATTACCGTTATTAAGGGCGAACAACTTGCTGATGTCACGGCCTCTAACAAATGACGCGAGGACTGCGCTGTCTCTACATTAACGTATAGTTTTAATAAATAGCGTACATATTTAATTAATGGATTGAATTTGCAATAATAATGATTTGTTTAATTAATAGTTACATGAAGCGTAAATTAATTATTTTTGAATTATGTGATAGGATGGTTTATGGCAGTTTTTGAGATTTTATACTACACATAGTTACACTTTTATTAGATTTAATAAAAATCAAGCTGTCAGTTATAACGTATTTTACTACAAACAACGTAGTTTTAATTATGTTAGTCATAATAAATGTCAAAGAAAATACTAAGATATATAAAGCAAACGAGTAATTACATTACATCTTTAAACTATGAGTCATAAGTGTTGGTAATAAAAATAATTACCTCATAATTTTTATATGAACAAGGCAACGACCGTTCAAGTGAAATCCTTTACCTTTTTATAAAAACAGTTGACACTACAATAAAGTTTATTTCTAGAACATTTATTGATGGCACGGAGTTTTTACGAGAGTCTAAGTTTGTTATAGAGAGTTATGAACTGCGCAGCGACAGCGATGTAATTTGATATCAAACACGCGGGTGACATGTGACGTGACTGCAGCGGAGCTAGCACGCGATGTGTCAGCCTTCCACGTAGGGCTGTGTCTTCTAATAGACAAGTTATAGTAAGCTTTACAATAAAAGTTCAGAATAAGATAGCAAGCCACTCAGCAGCCACACAATAGCGGCTTGATGGTAAGCGACATCACTACCCTTAAATATTATTATTATTTTAAAATTTATAATCTCTTCCATACGAGGAAGGTAAATTATGCTACACACGGGCCAAAGCCAAGTGTAATTGGTAATTTGTAAGCCTATAGAAATTGGTCAATTAAAGAGTTAGAAATTTTCGAACTTATTATTATTTGATTGAATGACGAGACGAGCAAGGCGCTCGCCTGATGGTAAGCGCCACGCCTGCCCATAAACAGAAGCAGCACCACATAGAACTTTGAATTATAAAGCACTGCATGTCACTGAACTGCGCTCGTCAGCCTGAGACATAGGATGTTAAGTCTCATAATGCCCAGTAATTTCACTGGCTTCAATGCCTTTTCAACCAAACCACTTTCTGCCTACACACTGTTTGGTGACAGAAAAAGACAAAGTGGTGGTATCAACTCAGACGGCGCGGCCTATCGCATACGAGGGATGTACCACTGTATGAACTACCTTTTAATTAACTTCTACCTTAACCGGTATGCGGCGCGTACATTGTAAATGGGTACGCGAAGATCCATCCAGTCATTCCCTCAATGATGAACATCGAGACCGGTAGGGCGAGGTTCAAAGAGCTCTTTTTTATTTGATTAAATGACGAGACGAGTAAGGCGCTCGCTTGATGGTAAGCGCCACCCCTGCCCATAAACAGAAGCAATCCTTTTTTTTTTTTTTTTTTTTTTATCCTGGCTCGGCAAAGTGACTACGCTACACCTGATGGTAAGTGTAGCGCAATCCAAGAATAGTGTCGACCAACGATAATCAATGTGTCCATCGTAGGTCGACAAGATCATGCCGGCCTGCCAAAGGGCGAAGGGGGAGGGGAAGGAAAAAGGGGTGGAAAAAGGGTTAGGATCAGGGGGCAAGCCCCCTGGGGAGAACCGGATATACACTGGCTGACCCTGGAACGCGACCCACACAAGGTGGGCCACTATGGCAGGTTTTAGCACCAGTGTACGGTGGTCGCTATCCGGTCCAAGTATACAAGTATCCTCCCACCAGCAAACCTCCTACATAGAACTTTGAATTACAAAGCACTGCATCGCACTGAACTGCGCTCTTCACCCCGAGACATAAGATGTTAAGTCTCATAATGCCCAGTAATTTCACTGGCTTCAATGTCCTTTAAACCGAAACACAAAGGCGGCAGAATTAGACAAAGCGGTGGTACCAACCCAGACGACCTCTCGCATACAAGGGACCTACCACCTTGTAAATTGCTCTCCATCTGGTTTTGTCATCGGCGAAATGAACTGCATTATACAGCCTAAGTTGCAGGTGCATTGTTCATTTAGCCCACCAGTCTTCGTGTTGCAATACTTTTATCAAGACTGCCATTGTTACGAGCAATGTGTCCGAAGAAAGAAAGAACATTATGCTTTAATAGTATTATTGTAGAATGGAGCACGTGCTGCGCGTACAGCGCTAACAAATGTGTAATCAAACAATTCGTGCAACACAACCCTAGTACAATCGCGTTCATAAGTATTCCAGTCGGTTATCAAGCGTCTTGTCTACGCCAATGAGATTTGTAACTTAAGTGCTGTCTGCATATGACACGAAAATTCCATACAATATTTCTTCGACTAATGTTTTCTTTTTCTTCTTTGTTTTTCGCGTTACAGGGTTGACACTTTTGGTGCCAGGCTCCATGCTTCTCGATCAAGCTTTTGTAATATTATGATAAAAATATATAGAAGCATATCTTTGTGTTGTTAAGTTTCGTCCATGTCCGTGCTGATTTTTTATTTGATTTGACGAGACGAGTAAGGCGCTCGCCTGATGGTAAGCGCCACGTCTGCCCATAAAGAGAAGCAACACCACACAGAACTTTGAATTACAAAGCATTGTCTGGCACTGAACTGCGCTCGTCACCCTGAAACATAAGATGTTAAGTCATTATGAGACTTAGACCCAGTAATTTCACTGGCTTCAATCTCCTTCATACCGAAACAACAGTGCTTACACACTTGGCGGCAGAAATACACAAAGTGGTGGTACTAACCCAGGCGGCCTCTCGCATACGAGGTGCTTACCACCTTGTGCTGTTTATTTATTTCTCCCGACAACAACCCCAAAATCCCGACATTTTAAAATGTTGTCCAGATATTTCGGTTTTCCTCTCTGACGACTCTAGACTTCTCTTCTGAAAGTTTAAGCATGTTTTTAAAGATGGGTTACTTACTACGTAAAACTTACCAAAATTAGCGTAGGTAATTTTAATATGTAAACATCAAAATCATAAATTGCTTGAATTTCTCCCAAGACACAAAGACGGTTATCGTGTTCCTCAACTTTCTTTATATAACAACTTCAATTAACGTTTTAGTTCGTTCATTCGTCTATCTACTTGAAATTTTTCTTCGCCATCTTAATTTGTACGTGACTCCGGGAGTTAATTAGTGCAATTACGAGATCCGGTGGGTTTTGTGCCACTTACATTCCGCCATTCAGGGATAGCCATTGTGGCAAATTAAATTAACTCTAAAATTATTCTCTGTGACCATTATATTTATTGAAACATAAGCCTGTATATATATAATATATATATACAGTCAAATAGTAGGTCGGGACTAGAAAGTTTAGCCAGCACGTGCTTAAGCTTGATTTCCACCTGGGGTGAGAGAAATCGTCTAGCGTTTGCCCCACAAAAAACATACCAATTACTTTTAAAGGGCATTCTAAAAACACCGCCGCGAATAAAATTTAACAACGTTTTCGTTAAGAGAAAAAAATCGGTTTGCTACCTTGGGCTAGTTTTAGAACGAAATTTTTCATTTTTGGAGCATATTAAAAACGTGGGCGAAAAGTCTAAACGAAACTTTTATGACTTGACAAGGATATCGACTTCGACGTGGGGTCTATCATTTAGCACATTAAAAGTCATCTACGGAGCTACTTACTTGGGATGTATATGTTATGGATCACCTGTATGGGCTGATAGGGCTACTATCGGTGCCGTGCGAAGAAAAATGCTCCAAAGCCAACGCCTGGCGTTGATATTCTTGTGTAAGGCGTATAGAACAGTTAGTACCGAAGCTTTACCTGTCCTTGCGGGTGTACTTCCAGTCGATCTGGAGGTACAGCGTCGCGCCGCTATGTATTACTCATCGAAAGAAAATATTGACAAAAGTTTTGTTACGTCGCGGGAGCTATTAAGAATCGATCGACTATTCAAATCGTGCTCCGAAAATTATAACGATCTACTAAACGAATGGCAATGGCGATGGGATAATTCTACTAAGGGACGGCATCTATATCAGTACTTTCCGTCGGTTCGCGATCGCCTAACAAAAACTTGGCTAGAAGTTGATCATTGTGTTTCCCAATTTCTTACGGGTCATGGCAACTTTAAGTTCAAACTGTTTTCATTTAGGTTGGTTGATTCGCCTGCGTGTCCATGCTCTACACTAAACTGTCGGTACGAACAATCCGCACATCATATTCTTTGGGAGTGTAGTCTCTGGCAACATGAGCGTAACATTATGTTAGACAGTATGCAAATAACATCTGGAGTTGTATACTATATGGATCTTGTAGAGACTAGAAAGAATTGCCGTGCTTTCCGGCGATTTTGCCATACCTATTATTGGAATCAAGTGTAACAGCTCGCGTGATAGGACCCACTTAAAGACATCCGTGGTGCTTTACATCTGGCTTCTCCAGTTGTAACTGTCATTACACTTGAGGTTAATACCTCCTCAATTCATTATTTTGTCTCCCGCTTTGCTATGGAGGGAAGTGGACAATAAATATTTCCAACTCCTCCCTAACCTTCTTTCTGATTAATTTCGTTGCGGGACAAAGACATTTAGGCATTCCCAGAGACTCGCCGAGCTTCACTGCTCGGTGTCAACAAAATGCGTGCCACTGTTGATCCTGGTTCACAGGAGTTACAGTGGCGGGTGTGTGGGCGGGATAGTCTCTTAATGATTATTTAAGAAACATATTATAAAAAGAGATGAATTAATTGAATTAAATGATTATTGAGTACATCAGTTTAGCTGCTATACAATAATTTAATTTTATGATAACAATGATAAAACTTAGAAATGTTATTTTGTTATTCAATAACATAAGTCGTGAAGAATAATGGAACAACACATTTCGTGAAGCACATCCAAGGACGCACACTTTTAGTTAGTTGTATTATTACTGAGAAGCTAAGCCGGGATGATCCCAGTGGAAATCTAAGTCTTGAAGCTCGCAACAAATTTAAAATATACAAGAATGAAATAAGTGTGGCAATTGGAGCACGCATGTATTATGCAGATGGGTCGGTGCTTGTGTTTAGTGATAAATCCAGTCTATGTCAAGCAATAGGTCTGTGATTCGATTCCTTTTTTTATTTGATAATGATCGAAATTTTTGAAGTTGGTTAAAACCATATTATTTTAAAGTTTTCACCCTTGGGGTGACACCGGAATCCGCCCTGGGTGCCATCCGTGCTAGCTACGACACTAGGTACGGACAGTCGAGACGAAAGTCGCAGGTTCGAAACTAGCCCCAAGTGTATGCACCTCTGACTTTTCTAAGTTTTGTTTAATGGCAGAAGAAGTCACATTGAATTGATTTGAATTGTATATCGATGATCTATTTCAAATATAGATAATTAAATATAAACTATTTTATTATCTTTCAATAAGGAAAGAATTAAATAGGCGTCAATGTTATCTTCAGAATAATGAAATCTAGTATCTGGCACCTAATTAGTATGTAATTCAGGTGTGCTCTTAGACTGCCCTCTCTTATCCCACCCTTGTCTCCATCTAAAGGTTGCCTGTAAGAGATTGCTCGTAGGGATAAGGCCGCCAATAGTACTTACTATGCTTTAATGTTTGCTTTTTCTCTCTAAAGTCTAATGTACAATAAATCATAAATACTCTAAAATAAAATGTGACATCGCCTAGATACGAGGCTTGCCGCCTGATGACTGGCGCGCATGTGAGTAATTAACATGCATCACCTACGCCCACTTACACTTATTTGGGTTAATTTTCCGCCTTTTGAAGTGAACGCGGTCCTACTTTAGCTACTAGTGAACTTTATTAAATTTCCCCGTAATAAAAATGTTACGGGGTGTTAGTGGGTAACCGTACACATTATACAGGGTTATTTTTAAAACACTGACAACCTCGCAGGGCCATATAGCTGACCCCATAAGGAACAACTTTTGTTCTACGAGTTTGGACATAACTCAATACATAAGAAAAAAAATGATTTTACAAGTTTTTGTTGTGTAGTGTTTGTGTTCGTACGTCAGCTGACGGCTGGATGTAGGTATTATCGATCGATACGGCGCGGCCGGTCATTGAACTGACGCGCGCGCTGCGTGTATTACGTAACCTGCGATGGGCGCAGAGCGTAGGTAACTTTCAAGACGGAAATTAAATTCATAATTATTTTTGTATGAGAATAAAATCTAACAAATTATGAAAAGTCGTAGAACAAAAGTAGTAGCAAATGACCTTAGGAATCTACTCCTGCGAGGTTGTCAGTGTTTTAAAAATAACCCTGTATATTGCGTTATATTAAATACCACACTTACAACGTGGTAGGTCCCTTGTACGCAAGAAGCTGTCTTTCGTTGGTTGGTACCACCGCTTTGTCTATTTCTGCCGCCAAGTAACAGTGTGTAAGCACTGTTGTGTTTCGGTTTTAAAGATATTGAAGCCAGTGAAATTACTGGTCATTATGAGACTTAACATCTTATGTCTCGGGTTGACGTGGGCAGTTCAGTGCCATGCAGTGCTTTGTAATGCAAAGTTCTGTATGATGTTGTTTCTGTTTATGAGCAGGCGTGGCACTTACCATTAGACGAGCGCCTTGCTCGTCTTGTCATTCAATGAAAAAAACACTACTTTACAATTTTTGCTATTGTTATAATGATTGATAACAATAGCAATGAATGTCAATGAAATGATGATGAAATTATAATGATGTGGACTCGACAATCATTGTCCCGATAGTCGTTACTGCTAATTGGTTGATACCAAAGAGCCTCGATCAACACCTTCAGAGGCTCTCAATTGGTTGTTGGATCAAAAGTCATATTCAGAAGGCGGTGTTATTAGACACGGCACGCATTGTAAAGAGGTCCCTCACTCAGGGGTCCTAACTGCCAGTAGCTGGGGTTCTAGACCTTGCCATTAGAGGGCGATAGTTATTTATATTTTTAAATGTTTTATATTTTTTAAAATCTAAAAGAAATATTTTAAAATAAATAGTACTTAGATTTTATTAATTGTAAATTTCATTATTGAAATCTATCTAACGTGTATAAGAAAAAATAGGATAATTTAATAATGAAAAAACGATGTAGGTACATTAGTTTTTCGATTTTGGTAATTTTATTTTAAATTATGGATGTTTTTAAATTTCATTTTGTTACAATTATTGTATTATTAAGTTTATCTATTAACAATTTGTGTTTGTTTGCAGGTACGTTTGACACGGCACTCCTAGATTATAAAAGGAAAACTCGTAAGTCAGTATTTATTAATACACACACCCAACAATTACACACTTAGTCCTGACCCCATACTAAGTTAAGCTGTGTCGGGAGTATCAGCAACTACAAGGGGCTTGCCCACAAAACCTAGACCCGAAACAAATATTACACAAACGTTTGTCCCGGTGCGGGGATCGAACCCATGGCCCATCCATTCATCCCAACGTAATAAAAAGATGTATCCAACTTATTTATTAAAGTCCCCTTACGTTTCGAAACAAGCAGAAAGACGGCAAATATAATATCGCAATTTAAACACATTAATATTTTATACGTGGAGTTATTTAGTATGCTAACATCGTGCTTCCATATTCCATTTAACACGGTAACAATTAATGTTGTGCGGTAATATGTATCTTGAAAACACATGTTAATGATCGTTTCCATTGTCTGAAACGTGCAATTAACGTAAATGTGTCTGAGTACGACATAAATTACTTTAAATTTGACTCGTAAACCTTAAGTCTAACATCAAGCGCGTGCTGAATGCCACTCAGATAAAGGTTGTAAACTTTATTGGCTTTATTACGCTTATGGCTTGTGGCAAAAACCGTCCCCAAGAAGCGGCAAGACGCCTAAATCAAAAGTCCAGCGTATGGAAGAATCACACGACGAACCAATGTGTTTCATAAGTTGAATGGGTTATAGTGTATTTTTGGGGAGCACGCGGTCGCGTTTAATACTTCCAGGGCTAGAATGCTTGATCATAAACGGGAAGACAACTTTGATGTACGCCCTCTCGCCTCGAGCATGAAGCGCTCTCATAGATAAAGTGCATTTCGATATTAGAAGTTTTAAACATAGTTTTAAAGTGAAATTTATGGTATGAAATTGTTTTATTGAAGAAAAGATGGGGTTGTGACCTCGCGAAAGTGGATGCAATAAAACTACTTGTTTTTATGTGCCGCTGTGAAGAGGATTTTCTTTATTTGTAATGAGGTTATACAGTGTTTTACGGCTTGTTGTTTTATTCTGTGTTTTATTGTTGACCTATAAAACAGTGTTTTGTTTGTATAATTGAAAAGTATGATATAATTTTGGTCATAAACATTTCCCCTCTTGTAATAAATGTCGTAAAACCTTTGTCAGGAACTAAAAGCAGATCCTTTAACAGCTAGTAAAGACAATTTATAGGTGTGATTTTAAACTTATACCAAAGAACATCCATTTAAGATAACTAATTACTGTAATAAATACGTTGCTTTAAATTTTCTAATAGTTTTCCATCTCAATACTCGACATCATATAATAATACGTGCCATGTTATATGCGTTATCAATTGATTCAAAAATAATTTAATTAATAAAATATTTCTCTCAAAGTTAATCATTACCCTTTAGAAATAGGTACAACATTCGTAGTAAATAGTGATGCAAGGAAGTCGTAGTGGCACAGTAGGCGAGTAGCCAGCCGTAAAACGAGAGGCCACGGGTTTTATTCCCGCATCGTCAAAACATAAATATGTATGTAATCCGCAAATATTTATTTCGTGTCTGGGAGTTGTCAGTCGTGAAGCCGAAAGACTTTCTTAGTTCTTAATACCCACAATATTCTCCCTATTGTTAAGGGTGTTTAGTTCATAAATATCTTTAATATAAATTGAACACTGTTGCGACGTGGCAGATAGACTCCAAGAATGTCGCTTAAGGTGGTTTGGTTATGTTTTGAGGAAACCGCAGGAGTACGTCGGTCGCAAATGCCTGAGCCAGATCGTACCAGGGGTACGATTCCGTGGACGGCCCAAAAAACGTTGGCTGGACGTATTGGAGGGAGACATGAGAGCCAATGGTCTCACTACAAAGGATGCTCAAGATCGGGCAAAGTGGAAGCGTTTAAGTCGGAAGGCGGACCCTGGCACATACGCCGGGATAACGCTAGGCAGAAAGAAAGAAAAGATAGATTGAACACTGTCTCTTAAGATACATATTGTCCTAGTTTAACAGGCAGAGTTAATTAATTCGTTGTTTTACGTTAATAAAATAAAAAACAAACAAAGCACCATTATGTACACCATATCACCTATTAATTTGTAATAATATAACCTAATTCAAATATTATATTAAAACTAGCAACGCACAACATCCTATATACAAATTGCAGAACAAACAGATTCAAACAATTGTATACCCACTTCGAAATTGCTATAGGCATGTTTAACAAGAAAATTGACCTGTAAACTATGTAGGGGGTCCTGTAAGGGCTTCGGCACAAACTCTGCAACTAGTTTACCATATTGTGATTACCCCAGGGACTTGACTTTGCCTCCGCAAATGTTAAAATGGATTCTGTAGTAGCAGCCGCATGATATTGATTCGCTACTGGTCTGTACGACTTGTGATGTTTCGTATGATAATTTTAATCAAAAGATTCTTTAATCGCATGAACTAATTCTAATTGTATAATAACCAATTAAATAATAAATATAACTGGGTAAGGCCGTAGATTTTTCCACTTTTTCATTACCAGTCACGTTCATATTAATATCATAAACAATTAACACTTTTTACCAGCTTTGATAATTTTATCCTGTAGATTAGTTTTTAGGGTAAAAACAACTTTTACGAATTAACTGTAACTATAACAGTTTTTATATAATTTAATTTTAACGATATTAAGGATTTACGTTTTCATACAAAAATAAAATGAACATAAATTTCATCAGATAGTAAATTGACAAAATTACGAATATTTTGTTAAGTAAGCCATATAATTTTTAGTTTATGTAAAATCACAAGGTTTGAGCACTTAAATACAATATTTCATTATTTTAAAAGAGCGTTTATTTATTTTTTATTCCAGTTTTAAAACAGGACATCAATTTTTACACTTTTATGTTACTATTTTATGTTACCAATATTGGTAAGTAAATTAAGTCTTTGAATAGTATTCGAAGAATATGTAAAATTAGACGGGCAATCCTAAGCAGAACAATAAAAAAAAGAAAAAGAAGTCGCCATATTGTGGCCTATGGATTGTTTCAAACAGTGCACAAGCAGTTTCGTCAGTGAAATTCAGAAACAGTTTTGTGATATTTTTAAGGTAAGTAGACACTTGTTTATGTTCATTGTATTATTTTTTAGGCGACATAGCTTATATTTATCGAGAAAACATCTATAATGTCGCAAATCTTTTTAGTTTTGAAATTATAAGCTAATTACATCTAAAATATTTCGCTTTTATGATACTTTTATGTTACTTTTATGATACTTTTATGTTACCTGTAGCATAAACTTTTACGTCACAGTAGCACAACTTATGTTTAATTTTTGGGAAAAGTACCTTAATCTTAATCTTTCGTTATGTTCGTACGTGTATTATAAATTATGTTGCTTTTATGTTACTTTTATTTTTTTACTTTATGTTACAAAAGTGGAAAAAACTACGGCCTTACCCAACTACAAAATCTTGTAAATGAATGTATACAATTTTGAATATTAGTGTGTGTAATAATACATTAAATTTAATAAATATTTTTTTTTGTGATTGTGCCACATAATGTTATGATCGAGATCATTTATTGCAATTTGGGTGATGCGATTCGTTACTCTTGTTCGTTTTTTACTGGTAATTGGTTTGCGGTTTGAAAAGTCTTTGTTGGCTTATACAAGTACTGAGTAAGATTTTATTTATAAAGGAATGAAATAAGATGTGACAACTTTATGAGGGATGTCCGGTAGAGATTGATGGTAGTAGTGTTTTTAGTACAGTCAGGTAAACTGGGGTAAAGCGTCCACATTTAAATTAGCAAGGTGGTAGGTACCTCGTATGCATGAGGCAGTCTGGGTTGTCTACTACTGCCGCCACGCAACAGTGTGTAAGCCTGGTTGTGTTTCGGTTTGAAGGATATTGAAGCCAGTGAAATGACTGGGCATTATGAGACTTAACATCTAATATCGCGGGGTCAAGCGCAGTTAAGTGTCATGCAGTGCTTTGTAATTCAAAGTACTGTGTGGTGTTGCTTCTGTTAATGGATAGCCGTGGCGCTTACCATCAGGCGAGCGCCTTGCTCGTCTCGTCATGAAACCAAATAAATAAATAAATATGTATTTTATAACAAAGAAACGTTAATATGATTGTAATTATTATTTAATAATAAAAAGTCTAAATGTTGTATTGGTAAGAAACGTAATTTATTTTTATAATAATAACTATATATAAAAATATATAAAATAACCGAATATTCTTTTTATACCTTAAACTTATCAAAACTACACGAAATAAGTAATTTGAAGAAGCGACGCTCCGAGGTCTTTTACGTAATTAAGTACCTTGAAGTCCATGTCTCAATGAATATCTTTTATTCAGTAATTATGTCGAGACTAATTGACAATTTATATGTATATTATGGGCAGTTCTTAATAATTTTATATGTTTTATAACCTTGTATTTATATAAAAAAACTACATCTAAATCGGTCCATTCCTTTAGGCGCTACGCACACACGCACACACACAACAGAAAAAAGTGTCAAACTTATAACACCCTTCTTTTATGTCGGGGGTTAAATATATAAAATACATAGATGCCTTAAAAAAAACAATGATATCAATAATTTAAAACCTGTAGAATGTAGACGCTCCTTATCTCCTAAATAGTATAAGCATTCAGGATAATCGATTAATTCGACTGTAACGCCATCTGAATATCGATACATGGAACGTAAACGCTTTTAATCTTCCGTATGTGGGTACAAAAGATATTGTGTATGTACTAAATGTAGCGGATATATTGAAATCTCGGTAGCGAGTCGTGGAGAGCGGATCATCCGATTATTTGTAAACCGGGATTGCGAACGAATCCTATCCTGGTACGTCGCTAACTTGTTATTATACCTTGTTACCGTCTTTATCCATACTAAACTGGTTTTCCCTTTATTGTGAAGGTGGGATTAATAAAGTAAATATAAGATTGTTTTTTACATACGGGCTTCGGTTTTGTTGTTTGTATTATCTGCTTATGTTGGAACAGTTGTAGAAATTAGGTTTTTGTTGTAGTATTTATAATGTAGCATAGAATAGTGTCGACTCTAGAATGTTTGAGAGATACTGAGCTGAAAAGAGAAAGGGAAAGAAAAGCCGAGTGAAGAAGATGAAATATTACTAGTGATCGCGTAATGGTCAAATTCGACCGATTCGATTTATGCAATTGAGTCAAATTCGATTTATGCGATAAATTTTGGGTAACGTCAATTAGTCTATTTTATTTTAGGGCATTTGTTCCATAGTTTTGATACATGCGCTATAAGTCATAATGCACTAGACGCATGCCTCAGAGAAAAAAATTAAAGATCAAAGGCAAAGCGCATGAATGAAGAGGAAATTGCTGTAATCAGCTTAAAAAAATATCGTCAGGCAGATAACCCCTGTCAAATCTATAGCAGAAAGGTGAACACGTCACGTCACGTCGCGTCGGTATGAAATAATAATGAATGAAAAGTAAGAATATTTTATTAGTCTCGCGCTGAGTTTGGAGTTTTAACGAGTTTTAGTCTGTTCAGAGCCAAATTGGTTCCGTATTGAATTGAATTGCGAATGCGAAATAAATAGATTACTGTTATATATGACTTTACCATGTAGGTTATATGATTTTATAATATGTTGTAATGCATTTTTTATAGTATAGCTCGGTAGCAAGTGGGTCACCTGGTGGTACGTCACTTCCACTGCCCAGAACGCCCACAATACCAGAAGAATTATGGACGCATTGCAAATCTTAAAGCCACCAAGCAGCAGTGTGTAAGCACTGTTATGTTTCGGTTTATAGGACATATAGGCCAGTGAAATTACTGAGAATTATGAGATTTAATGTCTTATGTCTGGGGTGATGCGTGCAGTTCAGCACCATACAGCACTTTGTAATTTAAAATATTGTGTGGTATTGCTTCTAGGTATGGTCTGACGTCGCAATTATTATTAGGTGAGCGACCATCGTATTTGGTAATTCAAGGTATAAAAAATATTCTTCGTATTTCAGTTTATCTTTAAAAGAACTCACACAGTTGAACATAAAGCAATGATCTATTTGCAAACCTTTAAATGGATTAAAGGTCCGGGTCTCTTTTGGTGGGCTTAGTTTAATGGATTTCCATGTTTGCCCGAAGAACTTTTTCTTCGAATCACTTAATCCACCACATTCCGGGTTTATTTTTTCGCGTGATTTATGAACCTACGCCGCCGATACGGCTAGACGATGACATTTTGGGATTTGTACCTTCTTTTTCCATGGCGTTCTATGTCACGAGTTATCCGTAATGAAAGTGCTTATTGATATATTTTATTTCATTTAATTTCAAACGACACGACAGCTGTGCTGAGGTTTCGTGTTCGTCCCCGGGTCGGTAGTGATATTAAGTTTTCTATCACTAAATGCTCAGTATAGTTTTTTAGAGTGGTAGAGCCACACTGTAGACAGTTTTGTCTACAGCATGAATGGGCTGGCTCGACCGGATCGTTACCACTGTCTCACAGAAAACCGACGTAAAGTAGTAGTGGCTTGCTGCTGTGTTTCATACGGTGAGTGAGATAACCGGAAGCCCGAATCCCCTCCCCTTCCCAATCCCTAATTATCCCTTTCCTTTAAGGTCGGCAACGCGCCCATGATTCTTCTAGTGGTGGGCGTACATGGGCGGTGGAGATCACTTACCATCAGGTGACCCACTTGCTCGTTTGCGGCCTATGCTATAAAAAAAAATTAAAAAAAAAAGTCTCATTTAACGGTTTTATTCCACGCATTTTCTCCACGCATTTTTTCCACGCATATTTCTTACGGTTTTACTATCACATTTTTTTCAGTTCGGTCACGCAGCGAAATCCCTATCCCCTCCAAGCCTGCCGTAAGGAACTTCGTTCCAATAAAAAATCAGCTCGAAATCTGGAATTGTGCCCGGTATGGCGAGGGCTCGCCCCCTATCACGTCATGGGACGGAAATAAGCTTGGCGACACTTCTTGACTATTTCGTGTCAGGCTTTAGATCTTATTTAAATTGCCCAGTTGGTCTAATTACAGCATACTTAAGCACACTGATTTCTCAAAACCATATACCAGGTCGGGCAATCACAGATAGACTCCCCCAGTGGTCGTCCTGAACCGAGGTTCGTACCCTAAAGGGGGTGCCCTCAGCGTGTTCATTTATATGTAAGGGTTGAGAGCGCCTAAAGCGCTCACTCGAAAGTCCGGTGAAGCTGTATACAGCCGACTCTCGTCAGGCTTACAGCAAGTGTCAACACACAAAAAAAACAGACAGGCAGTTCATGTTTGAGCTTTCGAATAAATAAATCACTCATAAGTTGGATTTGAATTTGTGCCCTATATAATACGATGGCGTTCTCCTCGACTAGAGTATCCTAAGTAATGAAAATATCAAAATAGTTTAAGACAACGTTGCGTCAATCCATAAACACCTTTAACTTTTGCTTTAAGTCTTTAGTTAATCCCACAATTATTTGCACCACCAGCATCTAACGGCCTGTCTTGGCTAACAGACATGGCTAATTTCCCTTAAAGCCCTTTACCCTTGTCTGCATTAACCATTAACTTGTGACATGCTTAATTCGCTAAGTGCTGTGGTCAGTTGTCCTTGAGGCGGCGTCTGACTTATAGCGGGTTTATGCGCGGACCGATATAAATGTTAAGGCTTACTGTTTTACTTTGTCAGAATTAGAATAGTAGGACTTTATGAATGATTTTCGTATCTAACTAGCTTTTAATCGTGGCTCCGGCGCGTGTGTCTTTGTTCGAAATAACCCCCGCCCCTTTAAAGCATTTCAACCCCTAAGATATTGTTTTTCGAAAATATGTTTTTGCTTATTCGTTTTTACTCCTACTCCTCCTCCTCCTACGAAGTACGAAGTTTCGAGTCGAAATTTAGGCATTTCGCTTCGAAATGATCTATTATTGTTTCTCGATATACTTATCTATATACTTTGAACCCCTTTTTATACCTTTAGGGGTCGAGTTTCGATCGGATTATCCACTTATTTGATTTTGATTAAAAACAGTCTTATTAAAGGAATTTATATAAGAAAAACAATAAGCTATATATAACTCGTTAAGAGCATTAAGCGTTAAGCGTTAATCCATTCATTATACTAATTAAATTAAAATATTCCAGGTATTAGATGTTTATTGCTCCACCCACGTTGTTTAAATCCTGCTCCACACATAAAACTGTGAATTTTATAGTTTAAGTGCATAGTGATAAGCCAAAGGTGTATCTTATTTCAATAAATAGATAAATAAATAAATAAGCTGAGACCTCTTGGTGCGACCAGTTTCTGGCAAGGTAATATGATATATATACCTACAACCGCGCGAGACTATACAAAACAGTCCTACTTACTCGTATTTTGCAATTTTCAACCTGTCTCACCCAATATTTAGAGCGGGCTGAATATCGCTCGCACACCCACCGCACACCGGTGGATCGTTGAAATAACCAAAACGTATTACCCTATTAACTGGACCACCTTTGTTTAAGTGAATCTGTGGACTTGAGCCGAGTTTAAATTATTTATTGGAGCGTAAAGGTCAGTGAAGAATATATTTACAAGACGGGCAAAATGGACCGTGAGGACAGTTTGTGGTCGGGCATTGTTGTATCAACGTTTAACCGTGGCTTTGTTCAAATAAAGTCTGTAGCTATGTTAATGATTTTAGCCTTTTATTCACATAAGCATATTATAGCTAGGTTGAATTAAACATCGTTTACTAATGAACATTTAGTGCGGATTGCACTAATCGTCAGTTAAAGTTATTGTAACAAGCAAAGGTATGTATAAAGGTTCTATTATTTGTTTTCGATACTATTAAAGGACAACGTCTATAAGTGGGGATTGCACATTCTATACGACAGCGTAAAAGTTACTGTAACAATAAATGGTTGACGACATCTATTGATTTTAACATATTGATAGTACTTTAAACTTTAAACAAATGATTCAGTCTCTTTATAAGATGAACCGTTACTTATTACACCAGCTGATACTGCAATCCGCACCCAGTATCGTCAAACATTGCCTGTTATAGTAACCACAACTGACGAATGACGCAACTTCCATCAAACTTAGCTAATAATTTAAGATTTCCGACATTAATTAGAAAAAAAATTGGTAACTTCTAAAAGACTCAACAAATTTTCTTCAAACATAGCAAAGAATCACGTTGAATAAATCAGCTTTAAAATCAAGAAAGTTTATTACAATCAGTTCATTGATTTAGGCGTTATGGTATCGTAGAGAGGACAGACGGAGAGACGTACAAAGGGGTCCAATTTATACCACCTTTTTTGTCGGAGGTTAAATAATAAAGACGAAAGTGATAAACAAAAACGTTCAAGGAAACAGTGTCTCACATCGTCTTTTATTCACCACGGCTTGAAAAGTGGCGGAAACTAGCAAACTAGATAAGTTTGAAAAGGACCAAGTTAGATGAATCTTGACTGCATAATGATTCAGATTAAAAGTTGTTGATTGTGAAATATAAAGAGTTTCAGATCGCAGCACGCAACCAACCGCGGGAATTATTAATAAAACCCTCCTTTTACAAAGTGAGCAGTTCATAAATAAGGATTATGTCAATATAAGTCAGCTAAAGCGTTTTATATTGTGTACCTTAGACCGAATCTCCACTTGTAAATCGTTAAGCTATTATTCCACCGAAGTACTCACATTTATTATCTAGAGTTTGAACTCGGTCTATTGATGAATTATTAACTGATTTATATATACTAATGGTCCCGTAGTAATCATTCGACTTGTATAATCATATACTTTTCTGAAATTTGTGTAATCCCTATGCCCGCCCACAGATATTAGCATCACCACCATTCTCTTTGATATTCAAAGTATTGCATGGCACTGCACCGACTTTATGACCCCGTGTCATAATATGTAAAGTCTTATAATACCTAGTAATTTCACTAGCTTCTCTCAAACTGGAACACATCAATGTAATCTCAGCAGTGTGTAATCACACTGCTGCTTGACTGCTAAAATAGACAAAACGATAGTAGCTACCCAGACGGTTTCTCGCAACCGAGGGATCTATCTATTAAAATCATAATAAGCAGAGCCCATCCATATAATAGAGACTGGATTAATCTCGGACGAAATTATATAGGACTAGCTTTTGCTCGCGGCTCCGCCCGCGTGATTAAACAAACAAACAAACAATCAAACCTTACAGCTTTATAATATTAGTATAGATTTGGGTAGCTTAGCAACCCAAAAAAAGCCTTCAAATAATATTATTTGGGTAGCTTAGCAACGGAAACCTTCAAATATGAATAATTTTCCCCGTTTTTGCAACATTTTTCACTGATGCTTCGCTTCTAATGGTCGCAGCGTAATGTTATACAGCCTAAAGCCTTCCTCGATAAATGGACTATCCAACACAAAAAGAATTTTTCAATTCGAACCAGTAGTTCCTGAGATTAGCGCGTTCAAACAAACAAACAAACAATCAAACTCTACAGCTTTATTATATTAGTATAGATAATGAAGAATTTAACAGTACATTAAGTCACACGCAGACACGTACAACAATTCACGAAGGCCTCGAGTCCAAAGGGGTGTAATTAACACAAGCTGCCCTCTATCAATAACAAATTAGCATGTAAAAGCTAATGGTCTAATGGTTTGTGTGTGCCAGTAATTGGGCTATAAATTTATGTACTGCATGGATTGTGATCATTACTGTGTCTCCTTGGTGTGGGGCGTTTTGATGCACTTGTTTTGTTATCTTTTGTAAATGTGATTGTATGGTACAGCCACTAAACACTTTTATTTACAGCATGAATAGACTGACTCGACTGGTTAAGTACAGAAAACCGACGTCAATTGGCAGCTTGACAGTGAGATTTCCTGAAACTCGAGTTAGTCTCCCCTTTCTAATCCTCATTCCTTTCCTTTGAAGTCGGTAATCCATGATTCTTTTGTTATCGTGGATGTTCATGGGCGGTGAAGATCATTTAATATCGGGCGACCCGCTTCATCATTTTCTGGCCTATGTTTAAAAGAAAGGTCGAATTTCTTCTGGTATTGTAGGTTTTCATGGGCGGTGGAGATGATATAACATCTAAGTGATAGAGCCACGCTGTAGACAGTTTTGCCTATACCATGAGTGGGCCGGTTCAACCGAGTTGTTACCACTTTTTTACATAAAGTGGCAGCTTGCTGTTGCATTACGTACAGTGAGTGAGATACCCGAGGCCCAATCCCCCTCCCGTTCCCAACTTATCCGTTTACTTTAAGACTGGCAATACATCCATAATTATCTGCGTATTGTAGATGTTCATGGGGGATAAAAAAAAAAGTGTGCGTCTCGGGACGCTCGACAGAAGTGATAACTTATACTAATGTGGGTTAAAGTGAGAGCGGAGGAGCCTGCCTACTACTGCCGTATGCGTGAGGGAAAGGGAAGCCAAAGTGGCGCCGTAACGCGTTACGTTACGAAGTCCGGCCAAAGTCATGTCAAAGCCCTGTAAAACTTCTGTCAAAGTCCAGTCAAAGTCCAGTCGAAATCCGGTCAAATACCGGCCAAAAACCAGTCAAAATCCGGTCAAAGTCCTGTCAAAGTTTGTCAAAATCCGGTCAAAGCCCTATCAAAGTCCGGCCGAAGTCCGGTTAAAGTCCGGTTAAAGTCTTGTCGAAGTTTGTCATAATCCGGTCAAAGCCCGGTCAAAGTCCGGTCGAAGTCCGGTTAAAATCCAGTCGAAATCCGGCCAAGTACCGGTCAAAGCCCTGCCAAAATCCGGTTAAAGTCCAGTCAAAGTAATGTCAGTCTTGTCAAAATCCGGTCAAAGCCCGGTCAAAGTCCGGTTAAAGTCCAGTCGAAATCCGGTCAAAAACCAATCAAAATTCGGTCAAAGTCCTGTCAAAGTTTGTCAAAATCCGGTCAAAGCCCTATCAAAGTCCGGTTAAAGTCCTGTCGAAGTTTGTCATAATCCGGTCAAAGCCCGGTCAAAGTCCTATCAAAGTCCGGTCGAAGTCCGGTTAAAGTCCAGTCGAAATCCAGTCAAGTACCGGTCAAAGTCCTGCCAAAATCCGGTTAAAGTCCAGTCAAAGTAATGTCAGTCTTGTCAAAATCCGGTCAAAGCGCGGTCAAAGTCCTATCAAAGTTCGGTCGAAGTCCGGTTAAAGTACAGTCGAAATCCGGTCAAATACCGGTCAAAGTCCTGCCATAATCCGGTTAAAGTCCAGTCAAAGTAATGTCAATCTTGTCAAAATCCGGTTAAAGCCCGGTCAAAGTCCTATCAAAGTCCGGTCGAAGTCCAGTCGAAATCCGGTCAATTACCGGTCAAAAACCTGTCAAAATCCGGTCAAAGCCCTGTCGAAGTTTGTAAAAATCCGGTCAAAGCCCTATCAAAGTTCGGTCGAAGTCCGGTTAAAGTCCGGTCAAAATCCGGTCGAAGTCCGGTCAAATACTGGTCTAAGTCCTGTCAAAATCCGGTTAAAATCCAGTCAAATTCCTGTCAAAATCCGGTCAAAGTCCGGTCAAAGCCCGGTCAAATCCCGGTCAAAGCCCTGTCAAAGTCCGGTCGAAGTCCGGTTAAAGTCATGTCGAAGTTTGTCATAATCCGGTCAAAGCCCTATCAAAGTCCGGTCGAATTCGGGTTAAAGTCCGGTCAAAGTCCGTTCAAAGTCCGGTAGAAGTCCGGTCAAATACCGGTCGAAGTCCGGTCAAAGTCCGGTTTAAGTCCGGTTTAAGTCCGGTCTAAGTCCGGCCAAAGACCTGTCAAACTCCGGTCATAGCCCGGTCAAAGTCCGGTTAAAGTCCGGTCAAAGTCCGGTTGAAGTCCGGTTGTAGTCCGGTCAAAATCCGGTCAAAGTCCGGTCCAAGCTGACTGGTACTGTGTGACGCCACCTGGGACTTCGAAATAATCGATGTTCCAGGGAGGTCGGCTAACGCTGGCTGGTCGATGGACCGCTCGCGTTACGGAACGTTTCGGTTCACCCTCCCATAAGAAGTTATCACTTCAAAAACTTGCCGTCAGGTCACCCACTTGCTCGCAGGGTTCTGCTTCAATAAACATTATGGACAGAAGGCATAACAGTCAATAATATGTAAACTACATATCGACATAAATATACTATATTTACAGATCAATACAATATTATGTATGGTTACATAAATCATCACAATTCGCAGTACAGTAAACCACATTTATAAATGATCAGTCGGAAAGCATTTCATCTTGCCAGAAAGCATCCAGTCAGTAAACAACTGATACGTTTCGACATATACCCTGATCAAACACAGGATATCGGCTGTCACACTCACTATTAATCTAAGAGTAGGAGTCAAGGCTACTGAAATGGCAGTTGTCAGTTTGGAAAACACCTCTTAATACGAAGCGACCTCGATTCTTTCTATGTCAATTTGAGATTAACAGTTTCCTATCGCCCTAATGGATGTCTTGGTTTCATGTTATATATTTTTTTGCAATTGCTGGCGCGTGAAATAACTATTCCCTTAACAACACCTAATATCAATTATTCTACGATAATGAACTCCAATAACCACACGAAGCCTATGAAATTTACTCCTAGTTATCTAGACAACATTTAGTCCGGTCTTAGTGGAGGAACAAATTGGGCAGGTGCTCTCAAAGGACTTTGCAACTGAAACTTGCAACTTGGCTGGTCGGCATCAATGGGGTAAATTACGGGTTAATGTAGTCGCAGCACGTTCAAGACCTGTTCACTCATTAATGCAGCTTTGTAGTATTGAGATATGCAGTCATTGTGTGCTCTGCTAGTACTTGAGTTAGCACGTGCTTTGTTCTCCTTTAATGCTTATTTTGCTGTGGTATATTGAATAAGTAAGCACCTATTTCGTGTTTTTAATATTAGGTTGTTCTATAATTTAAATAAAGATTTATGGATATAATTACATTTATAAGTCAAATGTAATAAATATTAAACGAAATCAAAAAATTAGCGCGTCTAGCCGAAATTCGACGAAAAAAATAAAATAATGCTATACTAAGACTTAACATACAAAGAAACATTCATTTTTATTATATAGAAAAAAAGAGATATTCGCATTTAATTATTGTATGATAATTTGTTAATTTATTTTTGCCATATTTTGTTTAAAAATGTCTTTCGATGTTTGTTTTGTTTTATAACTTTGAATTCGCTTTTTGTTACATTCCGTGCCTTTAGTTAGCTAGGTGAGTTTTGATACAATTAATTTAAATTACTATTTGGAGGTTCGCCCCGTTTACTCCGATTACGTAAACCACTGCCTTGGATGCGGGTTGTGTTTAATTATCCGAACGAATCATGCAAAGCGACAATTTGGCTTTGTGCATAATAGGATTACTGTGGCATTTACCAAGAATTATTTAACGAGCGTTTTTGTGAACTTGTGTATATACAGGCGAAGATTGTTTGATAATTGCTGTTTCTTTGCTAAGTAAATTAATTGAAAATTGTTAGATTATCTATAGAAATCTTTGTATAACTGTTTCACTACAAATCATGAATAAAACAAATTCAGTAGCACGTTTTTATTTGGTTCCGATTAAAAATGTAATTGCATCTTGTGATGATATATTGCCAACCACTACATACATAATCCGTATAACATTCTGTTCCATAAGTATCTTCAAACTTGTAGAGTAACAACTTAAGGCTAAACTCCCCTCTCATTCAGTAGAGGAGGCCCGTGCCCAGCAGTGGCACATGTATAATACAGGGCTAGTAAAAAAAAGTTCATAATCAACATGTGGCATGCGCATCATGGGACGGAAATATGCTCGCGAACAACGGGTGTAATAGTTGCATCTCTGATAAGTTATGTGGCATGTCCAAAAATTCAAGATATCCATGGCTTAAATACTAGAAATAAAAATACCTTGGCTAATAAAAGCAGGCTCCGCAATTCTTTTAAGGGTCTTGGTCATATTAAAGAATTAAGTGTTAAGACTCTAATACTACCAATAAGGAAAGCTATAGACATTTAAGACAGCCAATCATAGCATTTCTGAATATTTAGACGATTGCTTGGAAATGCGCTATTCTAACGCCTATAAGAATACACAGTTAATGTTAATTATCATTGGGAATTTTATAATGTAGTGATAATTTGTTGTAATGGACGAAAGTTAAGTAACTTTCATCGCAGTTGGGAATTATTGACTTTACCTGTCTTAATTTTAATTGTAATCAGTCTAGTTATGTAATGCTTGTTCTAATGTTTGTACTTGCCGTGGCGTCGGGTGCCAGTTCGGTCACTTCCCTGTAACGAAGTTGAGAAGTCTGATGGCTGGCACAGGACATTAAGGCCAGTGAAATTACTGGGTATTATGAGGCTTAACACCTTATGTCTCAGGGTGACGAGCGCAGTTCAGTGCCATACAGTGCTTTGTAATTCAAAGTTCTGTGTGGTGAGGCTTCTGTTTATGGGCAGGCGTGGCGCTTACCATCAGGCGAGCGCCTTGCTCGTCTCTTTAAATTAGAGCTTTAAATTACAATGCACTGGACTGCGTTATTCACCCCGAGATACAGTGTCATAATATCTAGTAATTTCACTGGTATCAATATCCTTCTAAACGAATACAACAGCTTCCATAATGCCGTTTGGCGGTATAAATAGACAATACGGCGCTACCAACCAAGCCGACCTCTTGTATGCGAGAAACCTACCATCTGGTATATTTGATAACCATGAAGTCATGGAGACCGCTTTTCAAAAATATAAATAAATCAGATAAATTAAGCTTTAAGAATGATAAAATAAAAGTTGAACTTGTGAACACAATAAACGACTAACTAGAAAAAATAAACAACATCTATCTAAAAAGACGCCTAACCAAACAATTTGATGAAAATAAAAACAAATAAGAGTACTCAGCCAGCCATTCAATTCTATGAAAGCAGCCGCGTATTCTAATAAGCTGAAAACATTACTTGGTTTTATTGCGCATTTTCACTTAACTTCCAGTAGATATTTCTCGGTGAAAGTCATTTTACTACGTTATCGTCTGGCCGGTGTGAATTATTTAGAATAGGGCTCCAAAGATAGGCCATTAAAATTTCATTCGGATCGAACATTCTTGACTCGGACTACTCGATATGTATTACCGATGCCAACGTTTTGAATGTCCTATAGATTTGGGTAATTTTCTACTAATGGATTCTTCGGTTAAATATTTTCTTAACTTTTTGTCGCTGGTATGTACCTAATTTTTTCTGTTTCGTCATCGGATTTTTGGATTATAAGCAAGTTACAACAAGTTACAAGGTGGTAGGTCGTCTAGGCTCGTCTTGTCATTCAGTTTGTATTATTAACTCAAACACATTTTATACTTCTCAGAGTGTGAAATACTGTATAATTTCACCAACTTCAATATTGTACAACTATCCCAACATTTGAACCAAATTTGACTGCTATTGTTTTAAATCATCCAAAATCCGTTCATCCCATGCGGGGTTCGTTTGTCTTTCGGTTAGGCCAAATGTGGGGCCGGTCGGGCATCTAAATATATTGTAGAGGCAAATAAAGCTGGCTCCATTTCAGAGATTAGCTCCGAAGTCATTATTCCCTCAGATAATTTTAAGTCGAGACTCCATTACCGTGGACCTTTGTAATCAAATTAATTTTATTGGATCATGCTTGGCGTTAAATACAAGTGGACTCGTTATTAATTCCTTTTCATATAATTGATATAAGTAACCTAACATATTTTTGTTTGAAATTATCCTTCATTTTCATGCGTTTCTTCTTACGGCTGATTTTAAGAACCGATTTTAGTTGATTCTCTGAAACAATTCCACAAATGAGCTAATAATAATTAAGTTTGATGGTCACGCGTGCAAATTACGTAATTTGATTGGTTGATTTTCGAGATAATCAAACTAAGATCGTTTACTGAAATCGGCCATTTATCAGGCATGTTCCATTGATGGAAGGGTTCCTACATAAAATAGTTACGTGAAATAAGCATACATATTTATGCATATTTCGTTACAAGTATTCATGATTCAATAATCCTGACATATTCAAAGTCCTGACAAGTGCCTAAAAATTGTGACTGTCAGGACAAATCGAATCGTCTGGAAACCCTGACTGGATTAAGACAAACTTTTTTAATTCATTTTTGTGCATCGTTTTTGCCTTGTCTGTTAGTTATAAAGGCGTACCACGAGCTAATGAGGTCAGGTAGGACTTACGAATCGATTTCAGTTAAGTTAGCAGTTCCTAAATAATGATAAAAGAAATAGTGTAGAATAAAGTAGTTAGTTTACTACTTCAAAGAAAATGTCTAAAATGTCGTCATTCAAGCCCTAATACAATTTAATAAACTTATAATAAATTTTAATGAAATTCCTTTTCTAAAACGAAGAATGAATACTATATTGGTACATCAAAGACAAATATTCCTATTATATTTATCAAAGTGAATTTTTTCTTAAGACTAACAATAGATTTAACAGTTACGCTAAATGAATTGACTCGAATTTATAGTTAGGTATTATGGATGACATTCATATACGTATGGTCATGGTCAGCTTCGTGTTAGAATTTTAAGCCATCCATAGATTTGTGAAGGCTTAACGATTGCTAACTTTTCTGTGTGTCCTGTTTGAGCACAGCTCGCGGGCTGCACACACCTCTGACTTTTCAAAGATATGTTTGGAATCATTACTCATTATTGTTTGCTTTAAAGTTGAAGGAAACATCGTGAGGAACTTAGATACTACCGCTTTGTTTAGTTCTGCTGCCAATTTGTAGTAAGTACTGTTGCGTTTCGGGCCTTAAGGGACTTAATATCTTATGTCTTGCAGTGACTGGGCTCGCCTTTGCTGCAACATATAAATTAGTTACCAATTTCAGGACCGATACAACTGAGCCCTCCGACCTTCGTCAGGTAAACTTGACAGTTAGTACGACGTCAATACATTACGATACTGTATTATTCATTGTAATCGTTTCCAAAAATCACTTGTTGCTTTAACCCCTCCTATAGTAGGTATATAGTGAAGTTTCTTTTTTTACCCCCCTTATTATATTCATTCAGAGGTTCACAGTTGCAAGAATTAACTGGCTCATCCGGTCTAATAACACCGTCTTACAGAAATTAGACGTGCAATGCCAGCTTGCTGTTACGTTTTATAAAGTGACTGAGATGTCCAGAGGCCCAACACCCCTTCTAAATCCCCACACCTCCCCCTGTAAGTCTATTATTGTGGGTGTTCATAGATGGTGGAGATCACTTATCATCAGGGTTACCTGATGTGTGTGGGTCACCACATACTCATTTGCTGTCCTATGTTATAAAAAAGTAGTAAAATTCTGATTGCAGAGATTTGGTACATATTTACCTTAATTTAATAATGAGATGATATGTTAAAAAGCTTTTAAAATCTTATTATAAATATGCCTAACAGTCACATACATAGTCCTCACCCCGCAGTAAGAGCGAGTCTGGTGTTGCGGGTATCAGGAATTACGATAGACTTTCGGTTTCAACACCCAGATCCGAAACAAATATCCAAAGATCACATAAACATTTGTCTCGGACCGGGTATCGCACCCGCGGCCTCTCATTTCACAGCTAGCTATCAAAACTAATTATAATGTGTATACATTTTAACCAACTTCAGGACTAAAAGATCAACTGCTAAACCAATCACAATTAACACGCCCGAATCGAATGCCGACATACTTATTCCGTACGAAAACGAAAGCGTCGCGTCGGCGTCACGGCGGCGCGAGGCGAGATTATCCATTTCCTTTCGATAAGTGAGAAGTTTTCCTCTACAAGATTAAATATTGCAAGCCCTCGGCCCCCCGCTGTGACTAATGTACTGTCACTGTGTTCACTTGCGTGGCGTAGAAACGAAATGTGGAGCGCTGAGTGTGTTTTTAAAAGGAATGAATAACGTTATGACAGGAAAATAAATAATACTAAGTCGCTTTTATTCTAGAATACTGGTTTTAAGACCTGATCGCATGTTTGTTGGAAACATGTCAGACGGTAAAAATGCTATTATAATAAATATCAGCTTTTGCATTCTGTTTTTGGTGTTGCGGATTTTTGTAATATGATTTATTCTCTGCTTGACTACCTTCGGTTTTTGTTTGGACTTGTATAATGGTAATACTTTACATTGTTATTTAGTTATGTCCCTGGCACTTCACTTCACTGTTTTCAATTAAGCACATAAATTGAATATAAGTGTAGGAAATTATTTTTCTCGTGCATTTAGATAGTGTGTTTTTGAAATTGTAGTAGATGGTGTAATTTTTTTTATAAACTCCTTAATGTTAATAAGCAATTAATGTAACTTATTAGAGTACTGATTTCGTGTAGACCAAAATTCTATAGACTGCTAATAAATATGAAAATTAGGATGTTTGATAATGAACCTTAACAGCTGAATAGATTAAGATGAAATTTGCATACACCTGACAATCAACAGGGTTGGGATATAAGATACTTTTATGCCGGCAGCACATATAGGATATGATACAAAAAGGCATGCAGGCGAGCAAAATCGAACAAAAGCTAACTGCCCAAACTTCTTTCTAAGAGAATATTATTTAGTCACATGTGGTGCCTATTTTGACATATTTAAAAAAATCTCTAAGAATGCGTTTCCACGTAGCACACATATAAATTCAATATTTCATACTACGCCCCTTACTGTGATCAATTTTCACCACAGGAGCGACGATTCCAGAATAATTCCGCACCATTACCCGTACCAATGTGTCGATATCCTGCCGATTTTGTTGCGTGAATATTCAATTATTTTTGTATTTTGCATTCAACTGAGTTCTGAATATTCGAGCGTCGTAGTGAAAACTAAATGGAATGTGTAAAGGTTCTTGAAATAGTCTGAGTGATTTCACAATACCTTTGTGCTTTATTAATTCTTTTGTCTCGCAGTGATCATTTTTTGAAATAGTGTTGTATTTATCGTAAATTTTGCAGCTCTGAATTTTTAAATTACGTGTGTACTTGTTGTTTAATTATCGCTTGCGTTAATACCTGCCTTAATGAGACCCGAATACTTGAGAACTTCTCCATAAGAATGTCGAAAGTATCTGAGTCTGCCAACTCGCACTAGTCCAGCGTAGTGGACTAAGGCCCAACATCTCTCATTCGTAGAGAAGGCACGTGTCCAGCAGTAGAACGTATATAAAGGGCTGGTATTACATACAATGAGATTGCTAGAATCCCATGATCTTTCTCAATCTCTCTATAGTTTTGTAGTAATAATTTATTAAGTAAGAAACTTTCTCATGTTATATCCACTTTACTAAGCTTGCCCAGCATCTGTAGTGTCTGATGAAAAAGAAACACCACTGAGCCTGCATTATTTTAATCGGAAATTGCGTTCTTGCGCCATAGGGTCCGCACGATTTAAAAAGGTATCTCAATATATTGTGTTACACCTATGCCTCGGAATTCACCTTCCGTTTTATTCGTTTGCAATTTATAGTCTTTCAAAGTTTTAGCGTCAGAATGAGCATATAACTTAAAATAATAAGGGCTCATAGTTATTTATAAGCATGCTTTAATTAAACAAAAAAAAAATATTAGAAAATAGCCTAGAGACACTAAATTACCTCTTACCTCTCTGAAAAATGTATTTCGATTGATCAACTCATAAAGAGACCTTTGGCAAATGTGCGTAAACGTTACGCCCTCGATTTATGTTAACATTTCATAAGGCAGTAACATAGACAGTCGTGTACATAACACGCCAAAAATATGTGCGTCACTTAGAGATTTTCCGTAACACTCGCAGCAAACAAGGCATAAACAACATTGTTCATTGTCTCATCAACCATTTTGTTAACGGAGCGTCTGGGACGAAATATGGCAGAGCTATGTTATAGATGCTTGGCTCAAGCCTGGCCTGGCAGCTCGCCATGTGGCTGTACCCCGCACGTCAGGTCATAAACCTTTTTGTAGTTTAGATTAAGAAAGATTAATAGTTGCGAAATTTGAGCTTGCTTTTCTTCGATTTTGTAACTTGGATGTTCTCAAGAATTTACAAGTTATACAGGAAAATGATCAAGTGAACTATCTAGAATACATTATAATAGAAAATGGAGCACAATTTACAGTTCTGAGTTTATAATGACTGTCTGTTTATATAATGTTGGTAATACTTGTTATAAGTTACAGGTTTCTGGCATGAGGTAAATTAATGATTTTTAAATGTATGTTTTATAAGTAGGCATAGAATGTTCAACAAGCAGGTTCACTGTGTATTGTTATTAATCGAACAGAACTATAGTCGATGGCGTATCGAACTTTCGAGACATAAACTCACACAGTAACGTAACTTGTGGGTTCTATTTTGAAACTAGCATTCAAGAGGAGCCTCAAATTCTTTTTTTAAGGTGTAACTTAGAATGTGATTGAAAAGTAAATTGGTCTAATGGCAACGTGAGTAGCTCAGAAACCGTAAGGTTCTAAAATCAAATTCCTGATGAGGCTATTACAACTTTGGTTTGAGTTATTCGATTAGAAAAATTACACATGACTTGGCCGGTTATACCCAGTATGGTGATAGGTTCAGCACCATTACTAATTGAGATGGAAATAGCCCCTGCCCCTGCCTTTGAGGATACAAACGCCAGCTTACGTGTGTAGATAAGTAGAATTTACACAGTTTTGCGCTGTAATACTTTTATACCACTCACTGAAATAAACAACAAAAACAAAGTAACATGTAACAAGAAATAACAAATGCTAACAAAACGAAAACAATTGAAACAGATAATGGAAACCTTGGTAGTGTCGTCGTAACTCTGCCTGCGTAAGCCAGACCGGCCTTAATCCAAATTGTTGGCCCCAGTCGAATAGTTTACGAGCGAATCTTTATTGCATTCGCTTAATTTCGTTGAACTATGCACCGGCCGCGGGAGTAATGAATTGATTACTGCACTTCCATGGCTTGATTGCTTGATATTTCCGGAATAAGTGAAGGCATTCACTCATTTTGAGTTAAAACATCAATGTACTGCTGTTCCTAGTTTATTAAGATTTCAATAATTATATTTGACGTTTAGAATTAGAGCATGGATGCAGGTCATAAATTTTTATTTTACCTAGTTTTTTAAGAACACTGAATGTGTAAAATGTGAAATTTTTCATGCTCGTGTATCGATCACGCCTTAACCGCTAAACAGATTTGAATAAAAATTGTACACAATGCCTGGATCAGGACATACTAATTTTATCCCGGCAAATATCATGCAGCTGCTGCAAGCAAATGATAGGTATGTAATATAGTCTATTGGTTCACGTCTATATCCCCGAAAGCGTAGGCAGAGGTGTAATTAGCCATATGGGACGTTCTTTTACAAATCGTACACCTTTTTGACTTGACAATTTTGATTGGGCCCAAAATTTTTTTTTAGAGTCTATACTGAAAATAAACAGACACATATACAAGGTTTTTGTTCAAAAAAAATTTTTCTCGAAAATATGACCATTGCAAATTTCAGTACTTTATACGATTCTGTTACATGTAAAATTCATTATCTCTGGTTCTACTGATGATATCGTTGAATTTTTTTTTTCATTAAAAGGTAGTAATATCAGCTTTCAGTCACGTGAATATTGTACTTCTTCGACTTGAGTACCTTGAAAATAATAACAATTTAATTGTTTAAATAATATTATCATAATGTTACCCACAACCAAATCGATTGAAAAAATTACTAACGTATTCGTGTTGTTTTTAGCTATAAAAGCATTCTTTCAGAAAGATGGAGCCGTTAATAGTTTAAGAGTGAGAAAATAATTTCAACTGCGCTTCACGTTGCGCGGGCAGCGCGCGATCAGTTGATACGTGCTGGACGGTGTATGAACATTCAGTTTGGAACTGCTCACGCAGTTCACTTCGGAAGAAGCGTAGTACGGACACACATCTTCCTTTTCAGCCTTTTTATTTCTAAAAGTGAGTAAGAAAAATCAAGTTAGGGAAATTTATACGAGGGAAAATGTCACAACCACCACTATCATCGGTACTACTAAAAATTCAAAGGATAGATGTTTTAATCCTTTTGGTTTATCTCCTGATCTGAAAATAAAAAAGTCTCAGGAAAGTACGAAGAGAATATTTATTAACATTAAATAAGTCCGTAATAGAAGAGTCTCTTGAGCAAAGAATTTGTGATACGTGCCGTAAGAAATTGTCGGAATCGCGTCCGAACACCGAAATCAAAAATCTAGCCAGAACAGATGATCAGGTACTTATCACTATATTTAATTTCAGTAAACGAAATTCATGAATTAATTATATTTTGTATTTGTATTTAAATTAAAAAAAAAATTACTATATATTTTTTTTGCTTCAATTTATGATTTTTTTGTTGAAGGATAGATAATTTATGTATCTTGTGATTTAAACTGTCGCGAATGTTTTGCAAAGTAAGTAAATATATTTCGCAGCATCATGAAGTTGATTATATAGACCCTAAAGCTTCGACTGACGATGAAGTGGAAAAGTCTTGCACCATATGACGAGGATAAAGAAGTTATTTCCGAAGCAATAAACGTAATGAACAAAGGTCTGATTTTGATCGGTACTTCATACTTCATACACATACACTCATATCTCGGAAGCGCTACTTCTCTCGTACTTTCCTGAGACTTTTGATGTTTTTTATTTTCAGATCAGGAGATAAACCAAAAGGATTAAAACATCTATCCTTTGAATGTTTAGTAGTACCGATGATAGTGGTGGTTGTGACATTTTCCCTCGTATAAATTTCCCTAACTTGATTTTTCTTACTCACTTTTAGAAATAAAAAGGCTGAAAAGGAAGATGTGTGTCCGTACTACGCTTCTTCCGAAGTGAACTGCGTGAGCAGTTCCAAACTGAATGTTCATACACCGTCCAGCACGTATCAACTCATCGCGCGCTGCCCGCGCAACGTGAAGCGCAGTTGAAATTATTTTCTCACTCTTAAACTATTAACGGCTCCATCTTTCTGAAAGAATGCTTTTATAGCTAAAAACAACACGAATACGTTAGTAATTTTTTCAATCGATTTGGTTGTGGGTAACATTATGATAATATTATTTAAACAATTAAATTGTTATTATTTTCAAGGTACTCAAGTCGAAGAAGTATAATATTCACGTGACTGAAAGCTGATATTACTACCTTTTAATGAAAAAAAAAAATTCAACGATATCATCAGTAGAACCAGAGATAATGAATTTTACATGTAACAGAATCGGATAAAGTACTGAAATTTGTAATGGTCATATTTTCGAGAAAAAAATTTTTTGAGCAAAAACCTCGTATACATGTCTGTTAATATACAATAAGAACTTGGTAAAAAAAAATTGAAGAGATTTGGAGAGGTGGAATTTTTTTTTGGTCCAAATCCGTACCATTTGTAAAAGAATGTCCCATATAGCCATTTAGGTAGGCATATGTAACGCGAATAATTTTGTAGACTCGTTTTATCGAGAAAAACAGTTTTATTTGGCTATCTCTATATGTTTATTGAAGGTAATATGGTTCTAAGAATACTCGACTCACTTATATTACATGTTCGACATATTAAAGGTTGAGATAAAATAGGGAAAATACTACTTTCAACCTGACATTTTTACCCGAGATATTTGTCGACATTTAACTCTCTTTCGCACGAGATATGTCGTGTTGCATATGCTAAGCTCCCTGATCGTATCAATACATATTTTATCGATATCGAGCAATGTTATAAAACCGCAAAACGAAACATAATGAACACCAAAATTCGCGAAGCTAACGAGGTTTATCTATGCAAACAAAAACTAGCCCGATTTACAAGTTTGATCGTTTTTTCGTCCTAGTTTGGTAAACATTCGTTGAAAAGTTTGAAAACATGCAATTTACCAATATCCAGCGTCATGCTAAAGTAACATTAGTTAGAAGCGAAATCGGCCCGTTCGCTGGTAACATTAATAATGACCATCAATCAAAATGGTGAAAATGCCATAACGTGGCCTGAATGGAAAAACTTTTAATGATATGTCGGCGATTTATTTCGTTATGCTAAACTATGCATACTAAAAGTCGTAATCACATCAGAACAACTTAAATATAGGAATATACACATACATTCAAGTATTATGGTAACATAAAAAGTGGTATTAGTGTATTTTTTTATACAACTCAATGTAGAGACGAGCAGGTTGCTCGCCTGATAGTAAGCGCTACGGCGGCCCATAAACAGAAGCAACACCACACAGAATTTTGAATCACAAAGCTCCGAATGGCACTGAAGCTGTTAAGTCTCATAATGCTTAACTATTTATTTCACTGGTTTCAATGTCCTTCAACCCGAAACATAATAGTGCTTAAAAACTGCTGCCTGGCGACAGAAATAGACAAAACGGTGATACCAGCCCAGACGGTCTCTCGCATACGGGAATCCTACCACCAAGGTTTAAATTAGAGAAGCTCAATTTGTGCCAATAATCTTAATTTATTATTAGGAGATAAGATCTACATTATAAATAAACAAATTTACAAATTGTGAAAGAAACTGCTTAAAATTCTTTTAGGTCTCACTGTATCACACGAAAAACTATAAATAAATTTTATTTAATGTATAGGTAGGTTACTTTTACTTAAAATTTTATTAAGTTTCTTTGACCCGAATGTAAAGGAAAATGTTATTTTATTTTCAACAGAAATAAATCGACTTAGAAGATCCAAGTATAGTACTATTTTATAAGCATACGAAATTGTACACAAACGCTTGGAGCTTATTCCTCATTTCACAGCAACTTTCTAGACATTGCCAATACACTAAAGCAGACTGTGCATTTGAATAAAGTAAAAACTACTCAACAAACTTTGGACTGCAGTCGTTATTGCGCTTATATCAACTCGATCCTTTCCGCTGACTATAATCTATGGTTTAATGTTAAAGTTTATCGCTTCATTAGTTTAAGGACCTAAATAATAGACTGAAAGGTGAGTTGATTGCAAACCCCATGTCCACATTCACTATTTTCCTGTGTTCGAGTCGAAAAATCACACATAAGCTACTTAGCATCAGAATTAGTATTCGATATTGCGATAGACTTGTGATCTATCACGCTATAGGTCAGAAATAAAATCGACGACCCCTAGATGAACTAGATGCAGTTTTAGTAGACAAGGGTGCACCCTTGTCACATACTCAATCGAGAATACAGGCGTGAGTTATGTTAATATCAAAGTCAAAAATTTAACACAATATAGATCGATAACGGTTATTATTAATTTTGAAATATTATTAACCGTCTTAAATACTGAGGTTCTGCATTCGACACTTATTTATGTAAATTTGATCGAGATTTTCTGAAAAACTAATAAATATATTTTGATGGGTTATCTCTAATCTAATTTGCATACTTTTATCGAATTCTGGATATTTTTTTCAGACGAATGGCGAGATGAAATGTAACACGCCTGCTCATAAATAGTAGTAACACCAAGAAGTCGGTTAAAAGAAATTTGAATTCCTGTGTGTGTTGCCTGTCACTGTACTCACTCAGTATTTCACAATCCACTGCTGCTTCAGAATTTCCTGAAACAAAAACCATCTCCTCGCTGATACGCAGCAGCTGTCGAAACTTCACCCAAATTCGAATTCAGAACAGACGTACTGAAAACACAATAGTGTTACGTTGACGCAGCTGAAGCATTCTAAAGACCTGCCATACATGACAACGCGCGAGACACACATTGACGGGGGCTATTCAATAAAGTGGATGCAACAGCGCACCACAATGTACCAGGTTTATCCAATACAGAGATAAGCCTCGCTGAGATTGCATGGGTGTAATCTTGCAGAATGGACTAGAAACATCTTCATTTGATATTGTGAATGGGTTTCGAGAGCGCGTTAAGCGAACGTGGTAGACAAATCGATCTGTTCCATCAGCATAAGTGGTTCTGCTGATGGTCTTTTGTCTTGTATTTGATAATATAGTTGTGATAATTTAGGGGCCAACAGGAAAAGTATTTCTGTTAGTCGTTCACTTCATTTGGAATCAATATAATCCAAACTCGATAGGCCATGGAAATATACGAAATTGCTAAGTTGCATGATAATCCAAAAATGTATAACTTGAGCGAAATTCACTTTATTCGATTTATAAATAGGATATTCATACGTCAACCAATTAATAAAAAGTACGTGACACTTCATTTGTTTTTTGATTTATTAAAGAACATATTTCGATATTTACAACGTTCTATCGCAGCAAAATGATTAAGACCTTTGCACAACAATCTTGAATCATATTTACCTTGGCTTGGCTTGTAATACTAATTGGCCTAAGACCATCTACTTCAAGTGAAAGCTATTTATAAATTCAAAGACTCATTTCATAAAATATATTACAATCCCAACGCTCATAAACACTCAGTACAAATGGACAGTATCAATCTAGATAACTTTATCTATTCTCTTACATTTAACTAAATTTAATAGTTTTCAAACTTAATGAAGTAGTTACAGTTCGTAATGCGGTGCTGAACGTTTTAAAATTATCACCCAGCAGTGTAATTACTTGCGCCCACGGCCGCCTTGTGTGGCGAGTCGGGACTGTGGCCAAATGCCAGACTTCACGGCTTACCTTATCTCGGCTTAGTTCACTTTATGTTAATGTTTACCTTTCGTGTCTGCCCTACCCACATTTTAATCACTTATATCTATGGCTTAAAGATTTTGTGTATTGGTTTCTTGATTTAAATATACAACATAGAATTTAAAAAAAACTCAAATTCTTAATATTTCTATATCATCTTGAGATTTTAATGGAAGAGACACCACACTTTTAAATCGCTGCCTCCGACCGAAAAACTAACATGATAAAAATGATGTTAAGGATATCAATAATATAATCAATGTGCTTCTAAAATTATTTGTAAATGTTCAATGTTTTATTACTTAGCATTAATCTCATAAATATTTCTCTTCGTTTCAGGTATAAGCTTCTGTATTCCGTAAAGGTAGCGATTAAATTCGATGATGTGATTGGGTTTAATATAAAACCAAGATAGGATGAAGGTAAGCTCAGCGTTGTTAATGTAAACAAAAGGCTCTAAGCAAAATATCTTCGATAATCTTGTGAACGATGGATCCACGATTTAGCTGGTTAGCGTTATCTTTTTTATATATTGGTAGTCTTCAAGGTTACATTTTCATTTATAAAAAAATATTTTGTATCTGAGAATTAATTTCTTAAAACAGTATGCAATTAATTTAACTATTTAATTGATTGATTTGGTGTTGGCATGATAAAGTACCTACACCGTACAATACGCGCAAAATAACTTGGCCCGTCTGAGCTTAGTTACAAGGGGCGTTGAGGCTATTGTTTTCAGAGGCTAAAGTGTGACGAGAAGAATAGAGAGCGGGTAAAGAGACTAACTTCAGTCCGGCCAAGTAATTTTGCGTGCATTATATCTGAAGTATATTATAGAAGTCCATAATCCAAGTAAATAATCACCGGATGTGACAAATAATTATTAGTTGCAATAGCTTTGCCAGTCTATAATTTTGATTCATCGACGACATTTAGCTTAGTATATTATTTTGTTTAGATCAAGAAGTCATTAATTATTTGTCTAAATACACACAGTATTCAGTTCGTGAACACTTGAATCTTATTGTTCTTTTATTTGTCATTGTTTTTTATGTTTTAGCTTAAGTCGTAGTGTGAGCGGAAACGATGAATATTAAGGCCCATTGTTTGTGTCTTTAATAAGATATTCTTGAATAAAGTAGATTTCATTGTTATAAGCAGTAATATTGTACTAGGTAAATGCTTCAACTATATTCTTAGATTTGAAGCTCTTCAATATTTCAATTGCATATTCCGTGTCTTAATTAGCTGTCCTCTTGTCTCTATATACTGATATTGAGCATTTCCCTCTCCTATCTTTTATTATTTATTCCTTTATCTATCTTGTATTTATATTTATACATTCAACATTCACAAACACACCCGAAACAGCTTTGCCAGTAGTTTTCCATACGTTTAGGCAAGTACGGGCAACTGGTAAATTATTCATCCACACACATGTAGTGGAGCGACAAAAACTGTGAGACAAAGTGTCGTCTTGCACAGTCGTATCCTTGAGACCTTCATTAGGGCCTGCTGTGTTCGTGACACGCCCTTCTGGCTTCTGTTGTGTACGACTTTCTTTATATTTGTATTATATATGTTGCCTCTTCTTTATAAAAGAGCTTAAGTGGATGCCGTTGATCTCTTGGATATTTGTCATAATAGTTGTTTGTTATTATATAAGTTACGCTCAATGTATAGTTTGTTTACGAGGATGTTTAGGTATCATTGAGTGACTTACGTGCAATGTGTATAGGTTTAAATTATGTTAAACATCGACAAAAAAATAATTTTCTATATCGTTCTAAATTGAACATTTTTATTGAAAGCCTTGTTGTACATTTATGCCTAGTGATTTTTTGTGATCCCTCTGAAAAATACTGTTCTGATCTAGGGGAGATTAGATACAGGGATAACAACAGTAGGCGCAAGTATATTTTGGCAAACAGCAATAGAATGATTTCTTACGTTTACGCGAATGTTACTCATTGAAATAAAACTCCCCCCCATCCCCCCCGTGACCACGAAGGCTGAAAAGTCTTCGAAACGTCGGGATCAAAATTAATAAAAAACCGCGATAAAATCCGTTTAAATTAGTTTTATTTCAATGAGCAATAGAATGGCCATTATTTAGAAAAAACTTTGTCAAGAATTTTAAATTAAGAAAGCGCTACGTGATCCATCATTGCTCGTCACTATAGCAATGCCCAGCAATTTCATTACTATCAATGGCTTTCAAAACCATAAAACAACAGTATTTACACACTGATGCTTGGCAATAAAAATAGACAAAACGGGGATAACCAACCAGACGGACTTTCTTGAGCCTACCACCCAGTAACTGTTAGCTCATAATTAAAAAAAAAGATTGCCGCTTTTAATCATTTCCTAACCTACAAACTAAATGTTCTATCCAATAGTTTTCATTTTTACATCATTATATTTATCCATAACTTGAACATGGATGTAGTGATTTCTTATGTTTACGCGAATGTTACTCATTGAAATAAAACTAATTTAAAAGGATTTTATGGCGGTTATTTATTAATTTCAGCCTTCGTGGGGCGTGGGGCCTTCGCACGGAGTCCACCCCGTGACCACGAAAAATCTTCGAAACGTCGGGATCAAACTTGATAAAAAACTGCGAAAAAAATCCGATTAAATTAGTTTTATTTCATGAATGCGGTGTTAATATCAAGAGTTCAAATATTCAAGTGGTCATGGCCAGGCCATGCATGAAACATCCGCTCGGGTCGGGTAGATCAGCAAAAATGTTGATATCGCAAAAATATAATTTTTCACCAGACATATTATTATATTTATATATTTGCAAAACTAAGTGAGGGTTACTGTACCAAATAATGGTTTACGTTATTTAAAGGTTGTTTTGTTTTCAGTACTATCAAAATCTCAAAAATTTATGTACGAGTAAATAATAAAGTTATTAATAAATTTAACCGACCGAAGTGAAATCTGCATGAGATATAAACTATTTGAATGTTGTTTTAAGACTGCCTCGGTGGCGTAATTGTATTGTGCATGCGGTACGACTGCTATGCTGAGGTCTCGGGTTCGATCCCTGGGTCGGGTAAAACTGATACTGGGTTTTTCTATCACAAAATGCTTAGTATCAGCCCGGAGTCTGGACTTGTGTCCGATATGGCGATAGGCTCGCCGTAACTGTATTAGTTATACTTTTGCCTACCCCTTCGAGACACAGACATGAATTTATATTATAAACTAGATTTGATGCCAGACTTATCATTTGTCCTCATTACCCGTCGCTGCGCATTTACGAGTGGGCGCGGATTGATGTAGTTTAATACAAAGATGCTGTTAGATGGTTATCACAACGTTTTTTCATGTCACGATCAAACCGCATACATATTCTGCCTCCCCGCCGTCTCCATTACCATATCCCTCAAATATATCATAGCGTTCGGAATATTTTATGCTGTCGGTATGTAACAGGCGTTTTGTGGTAATGTCTTCGTTTGATGTATAGCAGTCAGGAGCACTCGTGGTCTAAATATCTTGCCATTATGTATATTGTGGCTACATTAAGATGTAACGCGGCAGAAGGGCGGCTCTTAGCGTTTTTTCGTTGCGTAATCACGAGTCAGATTGCTCTGTCGCGAAACATAATGCCTTGGCCCGGGAAATTCGTAAAAATTATAGGCGAACATTTATTTCTCCAGTCGAAATATCGAAATGGGTGGGGTCGACTTTAACCAAAAGTCCGATGAAATTACACGGCAAATGGCGCCTCGTTTGCTCTTAATTTGTACATTTGTTTGCCCAATCTTTTTTTCGCCGCGATACGCCTCGAAAAATAATTGAAGGAGCCATTTTATTTGGTAGAGGAAATTGGCGCCGAGATTATTCTTTGTTATATTTAATTGGAGCAGATTATGAACACACAACATGAAACTGTATATTAACGATCAGTCTACAGTGGTGACTGAAAATATAATAACTTGCGGGCGACTGGCGAAAGTATTTTGTATGAATTACAAATGAATTTTGTGGAGTTGGTAAAATTCGAGCGCGGCGGCACCGCAAAATGTTCTTGCACAGCCACTTCGTTAAATAATGTAAGGAAGCGTGAAGGTGCGCGAATTGCAACAACTGGCTCGAACAAAACGCGCAGAGCAGCTTGAATTTGCAATTTGAAGGCATTCGTTCTCTCACAATTTGCTTATACCGAGCCCCACGGTGGGCGCCATTTCTTGTAATACGGTCCGCACCCACACTAAAGTTAAGTAATCGCAAACCTTAGCGCAGTTCCGACGCCCGCGCTTGTTTCTAGATTCTTATTTTTTTGGCATCGTTTCAAATTAAAAACGATAGAGTGGCCTCCCGCTTTTTACAATCCCCGTTGGCACGATGAAACAGAGACATCCAATTATTGCATGGACTATAATGCATAAGTTTTATTAATAAGACTTCCGAACTGGCGTCTAACGATAACCGCTTCGCAACCTCATATATTTAATGTAGTTTATTTCGCGAGCAAAATTCTGTCTGACCGCATATGTTTGTACAACATGGGACTCGAGACTAAATTAATGTACATACATTTTATGAGCAATAATACGTACTAAACCGGGAATCTCGATTGAGGCAGACCCGCTTGCCTTTCATTTTCTCTTCAATAATGAACGAGCGCTGACCCGCCTTCGCAGGCTGCACAAAATTTAATTTTAATACGGGACTGGCCACTATCCGTGCGACGGCTCGCCTAACAAAACATAGCAACCTGCCGCCGCGTAGATTAGAACTCGCTTACACCGTGTTTGTTCACGGTTAACGTTTTTGATATCCACGCTATGCTTACGTGCTATAACATTTGATGGCCACGTTCCGTGCGACCACCAATGGCAATGTTTCCGCCGAACACAAATTAATTTGCGATAAAAGCGTTCCGCACCAAAGCGGTGTGATTACTAACAAAATAATAATGGAACATTCAACATTCTTCAGCGTCTACAATTGGAGTAAAATTTGCTGCAATTTCAGGAATTGTCGTCGGCAGTTATTATTCGAGGCGTAAGCGGGAATTTGTCTCTCCAGGACATAACTGGTTTTGTCCTGGAGTTTCCCGTAAATTCGCATGGTTCGCTGGCTCCTTTCAAAAGTCGCGGTTGGTTTTACGCTTTTGGTGGTATTGTTCGTGGCGTTTTGACTTTGAATTTTAACCATCCTCATTCAGCGAATGCATGGGATGAACAGTGTTTGAGTTGCCGTTCGCGCTTCGGAAATCATTTTGCATTTCGGCCCGAGTAACTTTCACTATAGTCTGGAGAAACTTCCAGTGACGTTTTTATAGGGATCAACAAGTATAGAATGTTTTATCTTCCATCGTTTTGTTCGCTGACAATTCCGAGGAGTTATTTGTCTTTTGTCTTACGTTTGCCGAGCCTTAAAAAAGACGCCATCTTACAAATCCGCTTTTTGCCGTGAGCAAACCTTCGGAGTGGGCGGAACGAAGTAAGTCGTGGTACAGATGCAGTCGACGTGCCTAATCTCTCAAATCCTTTTCGAGCCCTTCGTCTGTGACTTCGGATTTAGAGAGCACTGGAATGTGGGGGTAGAGACTTCTTTATCGTATGCTACTTCATGCTGCTTTATTTTAAAACACTCGGTGTCTTTAATCTTTATTAGTCGGTTTAACTATAAATTATAACAACCGAAAATTAAAGTAGCAAGTTTATAACAGTTTTGTCGAGAAAACTTTTTAATTTGGACAATATTCTAAGAAGAGTTATTTTACACATTCCAATTATCCGTTTATCATTTATTGTACAAAAACAAGTATTATTCAATGAGTTGGTTTCACATGAATTTCTATGGGTAATATTTTTATAATTGAAACGTTATCCTGTGACACACATAATACGTAAGGGTGGAAAAAAAACAGATGTTGCTGCCTAATTACCTTTCGTGTTGAATATCACTTAACAATGGATGTAGAATATTCAACATTATTTCGTTGCAATAAAGACTATATTAAATTGTGTCGATGTTATTGCTTTTAATTTGATACGAGTATAATACGAGAATGTATTATCTATACGAAATGTTTCCTATTAAGATTTTTATCAATCACTTTGTATGATGTGGCATAAGTGTTATGGGGTATTAAAATTTTTTTTTCATTACCATAATAACGGAATATGTAATATATTTATTAGGAATAAAGTATACCAAAAAGGTTAAAGACAGTGTATTTTATTCAAATAAGATTAAAAACGATAGCCGGACCTTTTAATTGCCACTCGGTTTAACGCAATATAGTCCAGTGAATATAAAAATATCGGTAGTACTCGCGCACCAAGATCTCCGTACAGTACGACTGTAATATATTTTTTTTCTTATCTTATTTAATATTTACTAGAATATCCGCCTGATATAATATGTTATTCTGTGAAAATGTTGCCAGCTCCCTACTATGGTTGAAAAGATAGAACCCTTTAAATGTAGGACTGACAGACACCGTAGCCTCTTTAGTAGGATTCCTATCGTAGTTTTTGTATAGAAAACCTAACAAAAAGCCAAAGTAGAGAAATACGCCGATAAATACGATCAAGAGTTGTGAATTGTGTCAGAATCGCTCACAATCTATATTAAAGAATAAAAAACGCACAAAAATAATTTATTCATTTACCTGTCCAAAAGACTGCTATTACTTATAAAATTGCATTTGAAACTGAGATGAACATTCTGATCAGATAATTGTGACTTTATTGACAGTAATTGTGTGGAATTTAATGAACTTCAAACATATTTCCTCATAAAGATATTTAATTACCTGGATTTGATCGCTAACATGTAAACAACAAACAGTTATTTTCATAACAATTGCTTATTCATTTCCTGATACCCTCGGGCTGTGTGCAGAACGTATTTTCGTTTCCCATTTTTCGTTGAATAGAACCAGCATTCATTGAGAATGAGAATGAGTATTGAGAATTCAAATGTATCAACGTTTTCGAACGGATTTGATTTGAAATACGTTTAAATATTTTTAATTGCACATTCTGAACTTCATAGTTTTTCCACGTTCAATTTGTTTTATATTATGAGCTTATTTCACAATTTTCGAATGAGATTGAACAACTAATTTATAAGAAAGCTATATTTAAAGTATTTTCTATCGTAATATGTCATATTGCCACTTTTGTATTTGAAGTTGTCGTGTTTTATTTGGAAGTAACATTTAATCAGAGTGATGAAACAGGTGCTAAGATAATCTTTGACAACTTACAAAATGCTCTATCTGATTATACAACAAAATAATATGACACATAGCTGTCAGTATACACAGAGAAGCGTATTCTCTAATTGTTACTTTTGATGTCGCTGAGTAATGCGTTATCTTGTGATTACAAATTAAAATATAAATTGTAATAGGCCTTTAAGCTTTTCAGTTTCACTATGCAATTAATTTATAGAATTATAAATTGTCCTTTTAAGAAAAAATAATCTTTTTTACTTATATAATTTAATTTTTATTTATCTTCTAATGCGAATCCATATAAGCACAAGATAAATTTAATTTCATAACTAAAACGTAATTCTGAGCCCAAATTTGTCCTTTTGTTGTAACAATTTTATTAAGTTCGTTACAGTGAATTGCGAAGAGCAATTGAAAGTATCGAAATTGGCTTCACTTAATTTGGGTCCTTTATTTTTCTTCCGAAAAAAATATATTCTTTTAAGCGAGCACTAAGCAAAGGAAGCTCATTTCAAACGCGACTCGTCTCAAAATCCTTAATTCTTCTTCGTTGACGTAATTAATTTTATATTACCGCCAAAAGGCATCTGTTGCCCGCTCCTTCTTTACCTACGTCGGGCGCGGGCGGAAGACATTTTAAATCAAAATAATTCACAAAGCATTATTAGCATTTTATGTGATATTTTAGTGGATATTAATCTAAAACTATTAATATACAACTAACATCACGCCTGTATCCCATAGGAGTAGGTTTGGACTATGGATATCTTTACGCGGTTCTGACATATCAGTTCATCTATTTTCATTAATATCTTCATTTAAAACTGTTTAATTGTTATAAGTTTTTGGAATTTGAACCAGACATTTTTTGTTGAATTTTCTGCTAATTTATACAAATCAGAAGTCCTAACCGAGAGCCCTAATTTTCAAAGAAGTCAAACGAGGACCTATTTCCCGCAATATGACCCAACAGATAATGTAGGGTGTACCAATTTGATATTGTGGTAGGCAGCGGCTTGGCTGTGCCCCTGGCATTGCCGATGTCCATGAGCGGCGGTGACCGCTTACCATCAGGCGGGCCGCTTGCTCGTCTGCCTATCAAGGCAATAAAAAAAATATATATATATAATAAGCTACGCCGTGTGTATTAATAATGTATTTTTTATTTTGGAAAATGCCTCCATTGCCGGAGATATTGCGTGACAAACATAAAAAGAACTGAGGAATTAAGATCCACCTTTTTGTGTCTCATAATAATATTATCTCTAGGCTTCAATTTCGGTATGTTTGACCTCATCACCTTCATAATTTAATTTAATATCAAATAATAAATCACGCCTTGGAAACTTGATGAAATATTTTGTTATATAAATATTAAAATTATTTTAATTAAAAAGTCAGAGCAACGCGGTTTGTTGCTCGAACTTATATCTCCAACTTCACCTCGACTCACATCTACATCTGATTTGTGTATGGTGTATTAACATTCATGAACCACAGTTCAGACTACGCTTTACTTTAATGCTATATTTATAGCATACTGGGTCATAAGCTACAATTACATGGTATGGCATTCACTACTCGCTTCTCTTGAACGTGATCTACCAGTAAGTATCGGATTCGGTGTGGGGGATAAGTGAGACAGATGAATCGTGCGATATCGGTCTAAAAATTACTCAAGTTTATAGTATATAACGTGTCAATACTAAATAGTTAATCTATGTGTGAATAATTTCTAAGTCACACAACGCCTATGGGTCGCCAACGTTGCATGCTACTAAGCTATAGTAGTATAATGGGATTAAACGGAGTAAGGAAGTTAGATGGAGCCTATACCCATACCAATAATTTTACCTCGCGATCGCTGCGGCCGATCATCTCATTTCCGTTTTATAATAATTTTATTTAATGAAAATACGTAGGCCTTGCTATAGGTAATTTTGCGGTCTAATTTATTTAAGTTTTCGATATAAAATTCAATTTATTTTAGATATTACCTTTCTGAACGCTATTTTGTATAATTTAAAAACGTACGTTAAATTTGATATTAAGTACACCGCATTTTGATATACATTATTTTCGTCTACATTAAAAACACATAACCTACTTTACTATTCCTACTTGACTCTTATATTTATACTATTTAGGAGTATCTACTTACATTAATATTATGTGGCACATATGAACACGCGTTCTTTGTTTGAACTAGATGCCAGGCAACATATGCAATAGTATATGATGCCAGGTATAATATACTATTATAATCACTGACTTTAACATTGACTGCGGAGCACAGACGCTTTAGATTTATCGGGATGGAGGTTATAATTGAACTATCTGACAGATATTTAACTTAAAGAATAGCTTTAACCAGCGAATCTTGGGCGGTTACAGCTAACAGCTAAAGTTATGACGTCATATAACATTTGTCAAATGGTGCAACTAATTTTTTGGTTAACCGGTACTTTAACATGTTTGTCATAGCCAAAGTAAGATGGTGCAACTCACCCTTAGTCTAGCAAACTTCTGGGTCGGGAAAATTCTTAATACATCAACTTTATAGGCATTGACACGATAGAAGACGATAAAGAATAGAGGCACACCTTAAAGAGATGAGTCATAATCACGGGTTTTTACTATATATACAGTGCTATACAGGTCAGTGCAAACACCTTGGCTGCCATAACAATTTACAATTTCCCCTTGTAAATCCTAGCCAAGTTCCCTAGGGATACGCTTCATCACGCGAGCGAGTGGGCTGGTATATGTGAGTACTCGTGTTACCTTTATTATTTTCACCTTACCTAGGTGAAAGTCTCTCAGCTAATACAACAGCTCTAAATGGTTTTAGGATGTCTGTTTAAATATTTATAGCTACTGGACTTAGTTGTAAAGGTGACTTATACTACCTACTATTTATAAATGTACTGTGGCAAAGAAATCAAAAAGCGTTTATTAACCTACTATAATATTTATTTAAACGGGTCTCAATCGTGTAGTATTTGAACGTATATAAGTCGTATTAAGTCGGGAAATAAATCAGTAAAACCCGTTTATAAAAATATTACATTATATTTTTTTTTATTTGATTGAATGACGAGACGAGCAAGGCCTCTGTACATGGACTTTCGAGTGAGCGCTTTAGGCGCTCTCAACTCTTACAATGCATTCAGAAACCACCATGGTTATAAATACTGCAGAACTGTCAGCCTTATCGGCTTATTAAACTATCAGGCTTTTAATCAGAAGGCGTGAAACGAAAGCCGTAAAATATATTATAATGACATTTGAATTTGTTTAACCCGTTATTGCTCCGCTCAGTAAATGATCTTTAAATCCCCCGGTCGACTAGGCCGGAGCTAATTACACTATTTCGCCATGTTACGTCGTCTCCTTTGAAATATTATCTGGAAATGTCACAAGTTTGTGATATATAGGCGGTCGCGGGAGTCCCCGAGATTACTTTGTGTTGAAATTTGGTAAGCCGACCTCGCAAATGTCCTGCTTATGTTGATCATTAACATATGCCGGAGGGCTAGAGTATATATTTTATATGGTGGGTCGTTCTGACCGTATTGTTTTATTCTTTCCGTTTTATATTCTTGAGGGTTAAAGTGTGTTAGGGATATTTGATATTATGATTCAACTGTAAAATGATTGCGATTTTTTTATATTTTTTTATTAACCCTGTAATAACATTTTATAAAGTTTTTTAGCTATGAGTTTGTACACGTTAATCTCCAATTTCTGAAGCGATTTGGATGTGAATATCATTGATGTACAAACATAGTCTTGGGCTGACATAGACGGTATTATTAAAAATGTAGATTAACTTTTTACATATATGTACATATATAAGTACAGTGCTGTATTCCCAAAGGGTAAATCGAGGCTATTCCCATCTCAATAAGGGGCGCATACTGCGTACAATTTCCTATCTCGGGCAACGCATATGTAATTTTTCGAATCGAAATTGAATGAATAATAATGAAATAAATAAATACACCCAACAGTCACACACGTAGTCCTGACCCCACAGTAAGATACGAGTCTTGTGTCGTGGGTATCAGGCACTACGAGAGACTTTGGGTCTCACAATACCCAGCCGCCGAGCTTAATTCCATCCCATTATGTGAAAGATGGCGAGCCTGACGCCATACCGGACCCAATTCCTAACTCCGGGCCGATACTGAGCATTTAGTGGTGGAAAATTCCAATACCTATCGCTTTTACCCGACCCGGGGGTCCAACCCGAGACCTTAACGCACAGTCGTACCGCGTACGCATTTACAACTGCGTCACCGAGGCAGTATTTCAAAACAATAAAAGATATAATAAAACATTTCATTCCGACACAAACCTTTCAAACCGTAAACAAGGATTTCGTAACGAAATTTTCCACAATACCCGGAGTACATCAAAACTGGAATATTGTATTGTGCTTTTACAAACAGGACTGTTTACTTGCCGGCGCCGAACGATGATTAGTGGGGGGGGGGGGCAATAATTGTGCCTCTCCAATGACAGTCCTTCATTGGAGCGACAGTAATTAATTACGACACTTGCCACTGTCACTGGCATACGTACGCTCCATTACTTTGATACGAGACGCGCGGAATGTTTCTGATTTTGCCTACTCGTTATAAACAACAGCAGAACACCCAAGGGTTGGGTTTTAAAATGCATGTAATGCTTACCTCTTTTGATTCTTCACGCTACATTATGTTGATTAGTGTCGATTTTTGTAAAATACTTTGTGTAATTATGACGTAATCCAATATCAAAGTATTTTTTTATATAAAGACTTGCTTTTCCTCGCGGCTCCGCCCGCGTGATCTGCCTTTTCCGGGATAAAAAGTATCCTATGTTCATCAAGTATAATGTAGAATTGTGAAGGACTGTGGTGTAGGTTGTCGAGAAAAGTGAATGTTATAGTGTCGACCTTCAGTTTACAATTATTGTTAAAAAAAATACAGTGCGATGATCCCGAAACATCGGGAAAAATTAATACAAAACAGGGATAAAATCCCTTTAAATTAGTTTTATTTCAACATATCACATAGTTACTAAACTAACTAAAATATATCCTAAGTCTTTAATGAAATAATGAAATAGAACAGACGCCAACGTCTGTGGAGCAGAAGGAAAGCAAAGGGCTGCATTACTAACGAGTCCCGAAGGCGAATTAGATTTAATTTTTGATTCCGTTTGCTTGCTCACGTCTTACTTCTAAATAATTCAAACGCCTGCACTGAGCCTCGGCAATATGCACCATAATGCTCTGTTATTTTATGGATTTAGTAATTCGCTTTCACTACCACTCTAGTGAATTAAATATCATCATCTTGCCCTTATTACATTGGTGGGGTCGACATGGCATTTTATGATGCAGCAAAGATTTGGCTGATGTTTATATTACCAATTGTCTAGCAGCGACCCTTCTGCGGAAAACATGCTGGGTACCTTTCAGCAACTACGGCGTCGACTTCATGGAATAATATGCATTATTGACGGTTTTGTTTAATCAAGTGTGTAATGTATACGTTTCGACTATTGGACATCGGCTTCGTCTACTAATGAGAGGAATAAGGACTTACATCCGCACTCAGAGACGTGACTATTTTTTATTGCCATTGAATAATTTCTTAGAACTCGATTATTCTCAGTAGTGGAGTATAGATAATTTTCTGTGTTCAGTAATGGAACGTAAAGCATTAACTGGCTGTGAGTGTGAATAGTTGAATTCTAAGAAATGGCTTAATGCCAATTAAAGTTTAGTGACTCTATTAAAGTGATTCTTTGAGTGTGGCAGTTTAGTCCATCATGTTGGCCCCAATGCAGAATGTTAGAAGATTTCACATTCCTCCGATAGGTTTTTGTAGAATTCTCAAATATGGACGTTTCTCCATAATATTTCTTTGACTTCTGTCTCAGTAGTTCTCTCTCTATGATATCGCCGATTTTTCATATTTACATAATAGCTTATCATCGTTTATTACTTTCAATAGCTATCAAATCCGCTGACAATGATTTCTAGTTTAATCTTTTAGGGACGATTTTGTAACATTGGAAATATCTAATTTAAGAAGAACCAATTCGACATACGTTTTTGCGTGTATATTGACAGTGTGGTAATTTCATATTTTGAGGTATATTCTGTTCTGAGGTACCCAACCGAAAGAAGCTACCACGACATACGACCATAGCGACATGTTCGTTTCGTATGCATTTTTTTTTCCTGTCTCGGCAATGTGACTACTACTACCTTATGATAAGTGTCGCGCAATCCAGGAATAGTGTCGATTAACGACAAACAGTGTGTTTATCGTAGGTCGGCTAGATCATGCCGGCCTGCCTAATTGCTTCTTCACACTCCGTTTAAAGGACTCCATATTATACGTGTGCTGGCAAACTATTCTATTTTATATGCAATTTTATTGGTACGTTTTGAGGTGAGCGATCGAGACGATACACTGTGACTTTTCGCTATCACCTGACTCGCCTCAGGCGTTGCGATCTCTCTTTCATACATAGCTGGCATACCTCAAAATGTGCCTTTTCTTGGAGTATCATAAATAGTCCCGTAGATAATTTTCGTCGTCGTATATATGTATACTATTATTAAACCAGATTCAGAATGTTGAATTAATTATTATAGAATTCTAATTTATCTTCTTGAAATTAAACGTCTGGTGCATTACGTATTCTTTCAGTTGAACTACGTTAATCATGTATTAAACTTTTCATTAAATCGCTCAGCGCCCATTTTCCTGCACACGAAAGGAACAAAGGGGGTTTATTCTAAGGTTTGTTGGTATAAGTATCGATAAAAGTGAAAATAGGTGACTTTAAAATAGGTGAAAATAGGTGACTTTTTAATTTTTTGTCCTGGTAGATTATAGTCATTACATAAATATGTCTTATCCAACATTCATCACATTTTATAAAATTTAAAACATATTTTTAAAAATCATTTGATAATAATCCCACGTTTATAGCAATGACGTTAAAAGTAAATTCAGATTTTCGTCAAAATAAAATTATGCTAATTTATGTTAATTCTGTAACAACGATTTATTGTCATTTTTGTTTCAAAAGTTACAAGTAGATGCTTAATTCGTTCTATAAATAGGATGAATTTCTTGACGATTTGAAATGCATTCACACATTTTCATTACTTTTTTAAGGTATATATAAACTTCATAATAGTTTTCGTAATAATAGTCCTCAGTTTTCGTCAGTTGGTTTTAGAATAACTCACCTTGTTAACGTTAATTCTTTTTACTTTACATTACTGTGTGTGAGTATACGAGATTATATCTAATGTTTGCACAGGTGCTGTTTGTTATTTCATCAACTACATAAGATGAGGAGTTGAGGGTTTCTCACAATGAAAGTCATATATCTCTATTTAACAATGACTGTAATGTATGAGACAGTATAGTCTTATGGGTGATGTCAAACCAACTTTTGACGTTTACTGTCATAGATACAATGTCTAAAGATAAAATGTGTGGCGGCTAGAATACACCCCCACAAGCGCCTTTAACTGTTTTCATTAGCCCATCACGCGATGTCCGACGATATATATTATAGATACGTTTACAATTTCCTTTAATTTACCGCATCCATCATGAATACAAGCTATCAAATGATTTGACTTTCGATGTCAAAGGAAATTATGCCTTCATTATTTTTAATGAATTATTCTGTAATTTCATTACATTGTACACGAGTACTCGTAATTTCAACAATTTGAATTTGTTTTTTTTTTTTTACACAGGGCTTACTATATAAAGCTTTCAATAAAAAAACCTGTTATCACAAATGCTGATGGATGGGTGCCTGATACATTTTTCGTATCCGACTTGAGGACGACCACCGCACATGTGGTAAAAAATCCGCACTAGTGGCTCGTTCAGTCAAGTCGTGTCGTAGGTTCAACCATTTTATAGACAATAACTTCAGGCTGGGATAATTCTAGAAAACGTATGTCTCAATGTCGACGTTGTATTTGGACTCTACTGTACTTACTATCCCAGCTCAGTGTCGTGTTTTTTCTGTGCCAGAAAAAAAATACTGCACACTGCTACTGTTAATTTCAGCTTAATTTATCCAGGGCTTCTTTTCTATCTCAAGGAAACTATATATGTGTCATCATAATATGAACTTTATTATATAGAATTAAATTAAATTTAGTTTAGACCTTATAGACTCAAAAATAAAAATTAAATGCCTAATTAAATGCTATTTCGCCATGGTATCTAAAAATATGTACGAAAATGACACTAAATAATAAATTGTCATTACTTTGTGTTTGTTACCTATCAATAGTCTTAACGGGCAATTATTCTATTTACCTGTAAACTTAACAATGAGATAAAATGAAGGGGATTTTACTCCGTATATTCTAGTTTTACGATCTAATTTAATAGGTAGTTTGTGTTGCCAACCACGGAACATTTTCCCGACATAAAAGATTTACTACCATATCACGGTGAGATTAAAACATGTAGTAATTTTATTTCTATAGTAAAAAAAATATTACATCATGGAACTTGGTCGCTGTTTTTTTTTCAACTATTGTATGTAATTAATTAATAAGTAATTTATTTTTAAAAATAAATGTAGTACTATTTATATTTTGCAAAACATATCATAGAATATTGTTATTTGTAATTGTTTATTAAGTCTACGTACTAACTAGCTAGAAACATATCCCGCTATAAGAGGATAATAAATTAATTTATATAGGTATCATGAATATAAACAGATTAAATTTGAATATATCAAGCATTTTAAATAAATTATTATATAACGCAAAAACTAAATATACAATCTTATTAACGCAATATTCCACTCCTCTACTATCAGGAAAAAATAACACTTGAATCTGGCAACCCTATTCAGGTAAAATAAACTCTCTCTGGCCTATTGTTATAACGTTGTTATTCATCTTAACCGTCTTTCCCAACGCATTAATCGCCGTAAACGCCGGATATTCCGAAAATTATAACGCTCTCCTTCCTGCCGAGGCACCCTGGCTCCAACACGGGTCCCCGATATACCGAATTCATTGTGTTATTCGAACGTTAAAAGATTTATTAGTATGTTAAAGGTTACGGTGCCTTTCATTATGATAAATACCCGGCTATTTCCTCTTGATATAAGTTTTTGTTGAGATTGTTTTTTCGGTTCGGCTCTGGTCTAGATAGTCCGTACCAGTCCCCGCTGAGCTGTCCGTGGTCTAAGAAATATAAGAAGTTTTTATATACAGGACTCAGTTAGATTGACAGTCTCATATAACTCATATTTTATGTACAACAGTACATACAATACCGTTATTCCTTACAGCAAAATATCTAAGGAATATTCAGAAATTGTGGTTATAGCCATAATAAATTTATTATTAGTAAAGATGAAGTTATACACGGTATATTCGCGTGAGGCCCGCCTTATTAAAGATTCATTTGGTTCGGATGGAGGAAAGCCGACCGTTTCTTGTAGGTTTTATCCTACCCTGCATTGAGGCGGGAACCTTTTTTTTTTTTAAAATATAGCAATTGTTCAAGGTCAATATGTTTTTCAGCCTGAGTCGCAAAGTGATTATGCCGTAACTTTATTTTGTTTTCTAAATTTGTATCGCAAAAATGCTAATACGCGCCGTTTGACAACCTCGTCCTTTTTTGAAGTAGGTAAAAAAATAAGAAGCTTAATGACTTCGGCCCATCGACTGTCATTTGCAAATTATTAGGATTTGTAAGAAAGATTCTGTAATTAAGGTTTTTTTCTACATTATGATACCGTCATTATTATAAGCCCTAAATCTTTTAAGTTTAAGGAAGACCCGTGCCCAACAGTGGGACGTATACTATAATACAATATACGCATACTATAATAGGCTAATAATACATTATTATTATACCTACTGCGCTCTTTTCATTACCTCAATATATACTAATTACCAAATATAATATGACACGTTCGAACACAAGAGTTACACTCTATAAAAATAAATAAAAATGTATGTAAGTAGCTATTATTAGATTTTAACTGGAAATCCGTTGTCCCTGCCTACCCCTATATATAAGTAGGTATAACTCTATGGGTGTATTAGATTTTATATAACTATGAGCTTAGATATTACGTTAGTCATACTCATAAAATAATAAAAGATTAAATAAACTGGGTTATTTCCGTCGGGAAATATTGCGAAAAAGTTTGTTCGGAATTATGAAACTGAATTTGTTCTAATAGGGAAAATATACTAGCTATTAAATTTTGGAGTGGTAGTTATTGAATTAGATTTTTTTTCAATACATTTTTTTACTAATATTCTTTGTGTGGAAAAGTTTTGATAGAACGTTATTGATCTATTTTCCCCATTCTTTTTTCTTATTGTTGAATAGTCTAGCTATGATGATGGATATTGGGAAACTAATCGCATCTAAAACATGAATGTAAAAAGGGGGCTGAGTTCGGTACAAACGACTTTCGGGGATGTCGCGTCGGCGCGGCGTCAGGTCGCGTCGTCGCCGATAAAAGAGTTGAGATCTAAACGGGTACCAAGTTCTATAGCGGTTCTTTAAATGTGTTATAGGCGTACAACAATTTTCAATTAAATAAAAAGAAAAATTATTACGTTCTTTGATATTTAACTTATGACTTATAATATGTAGAGTTATAAATACGAGGTTTTGTTTTGTGTGACAGTCACTTGTCAGCCTTCACTCGTTTTCATTGTTTTTATATAAATCCCACGTGCATAGCAAGATGTGCAAGGATGAGACGAACTGTCTATACATACCTATAAAATGTAATGTAACATAGGCCAAATATGAAAGGGCTAGGGAAATTGTACAGGTTTATTTTCTTGATGCGACCCCGAGATGGACGCAAGTGTGAAAACCTCGTAGATCGTAGCCGTACATGAGAGTATGTAGTGTGTACAGAGATTCCTGATTGAGTGGGCTTCCAAGACCCGAAAGAAGCGGACTACAAAAGTCAAGCTCTGGGGCGATACCGGCACTAATCCAGGTACTTAAGAACACCCCGGAACCGTCCCACTTGCGCCAAACGAGAACTCCGCAAGGCTTTAGTCGGTACCCCGGCGTGGCGTAGAAAAAACAGAAGTCAGATTCTAGGAGTCTCTCGGATTTGAAATAGGTCGTGACGTCGCTGAGTCCGCTATAACTATTCCTCCACTCCATGTATTATGTAAGGTTTTTTTTAACCCGAGCACGGCAAATTTGCTGCACTAAACCTGATGGTAAGCGCAGTCTAAAAGACCACAAACAATGAGTTTATCCGTGGTCATGCCGGCCTGTATAAATGCTTTTTCCCTCTTCGGAGAGAGAAGTAGCAAATCGAGGGGCCTGCGACAGGACAGGCGGTTGACCGATGCAGTGACACAAGGATGTATTCCTATACCCACCCGAATCAACCATCAAGTCATGTCGCAAGCCCCTCGGAAGAATCGGATATACACTATCCGGTATCGATGTCCGTAAAAATGATTTCTCCGCGCCAGAAAAAGGCCAGTCTTTCGTTACGGCACTTCAGAAATCCAACTAAAAGAGCACCAACCGATGGAGCAATCAACTGCTATCGAACTCACGAATTAATTGTGTAGTCGAAGAGAAAATATGCAATAGCCTATAACCGCCAAAAACCAATATCTCCGTTCCATTTGCAGCGAGCCCGCACCAGTTCCCCTATTCATCGATCCTGCAATAGAGGCCTAGGAATTGCAATTAGGCCTCAATTTACGCATAGTTTCCATCGGAATTTCATTCGTGGCCCACCTTGTCTTCGAATGTGGCATGAATGTCCCCATTTTTTCCATTAACCGTATTTCATATCCGGAATACGAATATTACAACATTTATTGGCACTTTTACGAGGTGGTAGGTCCCTCGTATGCGAGAGGTCGTCTGGGTTGGTATCACCGCTTTGTCTATTTCTGCCGCCAAGCAATAGTGCGTAAGCACTGTTGTGTTTCGGTTTGAAGGACATTGAAGCCAGCGAAATTACTGGGCATTATGAGACTTAACATCTTATATCTCGGGATGACGAGCGCACTTCAGTATCATGCAGTGCTTTGTAATTCAAAGTTTTATGTGGTGTTGCTTCTGTTTATGGGCAGGCGTGGTGTTTACCATCAAGCGAATGCCTTGCTCGTCTCGTCATTCAATTAAATAAAAAGTACTGAAATTTGTTTGTGTTACTTTGTTGCAGTTAGATATGTCGTTAATATAATAAGTGATGTTGATTGTATCTGGTTTGTTCCAATTTTGTTTTGGTGTCAAGAATTATAGCCAGCCTAATATAATGGTTGAGTGGTCCTGGCCTTGATTCATAGATTGAACTTTATGTGAACTTTTCTAACACACTTTCCTCGGTATTAGTTCCTCCATACAAGCATGACCTCATACACTCTGAATTTTTAAAAAAAATATTTTCACTAACCTCACATTGACTGAGGATAAAGCCAGAGGATAAACATTTAAAATCATACACAATTATTGTACTGTTTGTAATTTTAAAGATGCCTTTGTTCGAAAAAACCAAGTCAAAGTATACGTTCCCAACATTAAATATTTATTTCGCTTTATTCATTTTAGCTACGAAATTTTCTAACAATTTATTTTCTTAGAATATTCGACTGAAAAAAGTATGTCATAATACATTTATTCACGACGAAAGTAAGAAACAAAACGTCGTCCGCTTTTCTATACATAATATAGCGTAGGCTCGAAAAACTTGGGTGTTTGATAGAACTCATAAATTTTAATAAAGAAGTTGGTATCTTGTTTGCGTCAAGTCGTGTGCCCGCTGTTTATGTAAAAGTTGCCACACATTCCGATACCGACTAGCAATAAACAGTACCACCAGTGCTAAGTTTATTTTACATATATAGTTTTTTTTTTTTATCCTGGCTCGGCAAAATGACTACGCTACACCTGATGGTAAGTGTAGCGCAATCCAAGAATAGTGTCGACCAACGATAAACAATGTGTCCATCGTAGGTCGGCAAGATCATGCCGGCCTGCCAAAGGGCCAAAGGGGAGAGGAAGGAAAAGGGATGGGAAAAGTGTTAGGACCAGAGGGCAAGCCCCCTGGGGAGAACCAGATATACACTGGCTGACCCTGGAACGCGACCCACGCAAGATGGGCCACTATGGCAGGATTTAGCACTAGTGTACGGTGGTCGCTATCCGGTCGGATACAAGTATTCTCCCACCAGCAAAATATAAGAAGCCAAGTTTCAGTAGAAACATTTCAATAATGTTTGCGACATTCAAGTTCGACTTAGACGTTTATGAAATGTCAACAATGGACTGCTGGACGTGGTATATCGACATCCTTTATATAATGAAGGCCGAGAGAGTTTTTCCCAAAATTGAATGTTCTTGCGACAATCAGAATACCGTCCGCAGATCATATTTCAGCGAACGAGATAAACTCGGACAAAAGAAAGGAATACCCGCTTACCCAATTGGGTAATGGCGCAGCTCTGTCGTTATCTGTTCCCATTATTTCTGTTTGAAGGAGGCTGTGGTGTTCTACTTAATACTAAGGGTGAAATCTTTACAAAGATCTTTGATAAAGTTCCCCGGTACTTGATCTCGTTGTGAGGAGTAATGCTTGGATAAATTGCTTTTGCGGCCGCTCAATAGGTTTATGTTACATGCAGCCGGTCTTGTAACCGAGCGAAATATGTTAAAAACGAATGTCAGTTTCCCTTTTAACGTCCTTTCACACTTTTTCATTAGAGTTAGTACGTTGTGCTGATTTTGCGGTATGAAATGTTCATATTTTTGTTATTGGAAAATTCCGTATGAAAATACTTATTTTGCGTGTGCTTAATTTCGTGTGTGTTATGTTTTCCGTCAAGTCATTAAGAGTAAGATAAGTGTTTTGTTTTGTTCATATTAGTCTCATGTTTATATTCCACTTGGTAACAATATTTCGTATTTCTCAAACATCTATCTTCAAATTAATGAGTTGTGATTTTTCCTTAAACACAAATAATTGCGTCATATTTCGAATCTAAGCTACTTATTTTTGCTACTTTATATTTTGCTGGATTATAATTTATATTATACAATCTTTATTTTTTTACATATTAAATATAAATTGTTTTTCCTTATTAGGAATTGAACTCACTATAATCAATTTCAAAGATAACACTAATACTGTCTAGGTAAGGTCATCCTTATACATAAACAATCCTTTTACGTGTTGTTTTTCTACATGTCTTTCCATACTAGGACTACCTAATTGCATATAATCAATAACTTATTCCAATCACATAGATTATTTGGATTTGTTTACCACCAATATATATATCTACAATATATAATATTATAAAGAGGAAAGATTTGTATTTTTGTATGTAACGAAGATACTTAAAAACTACTGGACCGATTTCAAAAATTCTTTTCTACTTTATCACTGAGTAACATAACATTAACAAACAAAAAAAAACATTCGTAAATTAAACTCGCAAGATGACTCCTGACTACAACAAACAAACGAATTGTTCGTGTTTTAATGTTCTGAATTATATCAAAAGAAAAGCAGCAGTGCACTTGTTTGCTTTTAGAACTCTTGAAACTGGTGAAGAGCATGCTCTAAAGTTTTTCACTCCCATATTTTCAGGCGACGCTTGTATTTTAAAATGTCCAGTGCCCGACTTTGCTCTTATTTGTTTCGTGCATTCAACCATAATTCACTTCCATTTTGCAAGCTAAGTGCTGCTTGGAGACATTTTGATCAACTACCTGCTTACAGGTGTCTCGGGGCTTTTGTTTGTTTTTTTTTTTATTTGATTAAATGACGAGATGAGCAAGGCGCTCGCCTGATGGTAAGCGCCACGCCTGCCCATAAACAGAAACAACACCACACAGAACTTTGAATTCTTTGTCACCCCGAGACATAAGATGTTAAGTCTCATAATGCCCAGTAATTTCACTGGCTTCCATGTCGTTCAAACCGAAACACAACAGTGCTTACACACTGATGCTTGGCGGCAGAAATAGACAAAGCGGTAGTACTAACCCAGACGGCCTCTCGCATACGAGGGACCTACGTTGTGTTTAAATGCATACGTAATATCATTTATCATATAAACTGTGAAGACGGTAGTTAAACGTTCTGTACTGTGATCAAGCTTTTTGGCAACACCACAAGAGAATTCCTACTTAAACTGATAAATAACAATGTGTATTGTATCGTGTCAGTCGCAGTGCGTAAGGCAAAAACTGCCTGCTTTGCAATTGACGAAAGCCGCATTACTTTTTAATTTGAAATGTTGCCAGGTTCTCGGTGGAAAAGAGAGACTTTATTACAGTCAGAGGTATCTCGCTTTTGACCCGCACGCCCTTTGTGGAAGCTATTTTTTATTCATTCCTACGGATTCATACTGTTGCCGCTCCCCAACCGGCTTCCCTTTTGGATGTTATACGATTCAACTCGCACGTTTAGTCTAGAAAAATAGAATTCACGTTTTTGTCTCATTGGATTTTATAACATTGCGTAGGTGTTTATTTTGAGCTGGTCGTCTCGTGCTTAGAATTTTTAAGTACGAACGCATTGACCGCTCGAAAAAAAGTAAGGTCTTAACCACAGGTTCTCAAATTTATTTCATCTACTGCCCACTTTCGAGAATCAATTATTTTGTAGTCCTCCAAAATTACTTTATTTTAAATATATCTAGTCATTCCCCCCTTCAAATCTATTCATCAGCCCTGAATCTCCTCTAGTCCTTTTATCGATCCCTGAAAGCCTCCAGCGCCCACAAGTGACGTTATCGCATACTTTGAAAAATACTGCTCTAGACTATAGCCTAGACCAGTGTTTCCCAACCTTTTTTAGGCCATGCCCCACCTTAACATTTTCTTGTTAAATTTGTCACCGATATCTAGCATTGCATTTAAATAACCTAAAGCGAAAGGGTTAAAGTCGTGTCGAGTCCATTTTTAAATTGCCCATCTTAACTATCAAATTGCCCCCCTGTGGGCCCCACGTTGGGAAACACTGGCCTAGACTAAGAATAAATCCTTATGTATACGGAGAGTTTCTCGATAACAGATATAAGTGAGAATATAACTGAAAACTGCATCGACAAAGCCGCAATGACTGTATCATTTTCAAATAGCGGCCATTAGTAAATGAGTTTTTAGCCCCCGCCAATAAGAGGTGTGTTTGACCTCTTTGTTGGTCGGTGTGTGTTAATATCTATCTTGTATAACTGTAGCACCTTAACGTGTCGACTGATGTAAATGCGGTTTTGCAGCGCCACCTATCGGGTCCAATTGTCTGTAAGTAGCTATAGGGAGCGAGTCCATTGGTTTACCTGGCACAAATTTCAATTCCAACATGTAATTCATAGCAACACATGTAATTTTTCGAATCGAAAATACAAATTTTGATTGCCCGATCGGGGATTTAAATGCAAGACCTTATGGATTCTCAGCTTAAACAGGCTATCATTACACCAATGAGTCAATCAAAAAGGAACAAAACACTAAAACAATGACGAACTAATAAACACAGCTATGTACAGCGTACATATTCACATTTATTCGTTAATTACAATACAGCAAGCTATTGCCGTTTTAAAATTATTTTGTATTTCTATTCGTTCGTTAATTATTCCGAGTAAGTTGATAAATATTTACTTTCTAGTATAAATATTAAAGCAAAAGCATTTTGCAATATCACTAATGTGTGTTTCTTTATTTTCAGGTACATTGCCGGTTGCCAGCTCGGAGCACAAAAAAAACTATCTTATATTGCACAATATAAAGAGAAACTATCGTTATTTTCTCCATTAACTTTAATATGCATGTAAAACTTTTTTGTTTGTCCGTTTCGTTGGAGTGCTCTTTACAAGAATCCTTTATATGGGAGCTATAAATAAAGTATTACGAGTTTCGCGAGGCATTCTGTTCGAATGAATCGAAGTCAGATGTGAACCATATAATTCTTTTAAGTTTCTGTGCCTTGCCCTCATGAATGTAAGCCGGACTTGTACTACAGCGCACTCACGGCTTCAATGTTGCCTTTTGTTTATCAGTAATATCATTCTTAATTTATCCAATCAATCTTTGTGTGATTTTAGTAATATCGTAAAAAAGTCAAAGTTTTCGTACATACTGGTTGAGCTAGTACTCAATAAAAGAGTACTAGCTGTTGCCCGCGGCTCGGCCCGCTTGAATGTTTTTTCTGGGATAAAAAGTAGTCTAAGTTCGTGGCGCCATCTGTCGAAAATTGGTCTTACCAACTCAGAAACCTTCGTGGGCTCATGCACAACAACTTTGCTAAATATCATCACATGATCAAATGTATAGTTTACGATTCTTCTGCCGTGTGTGAATTGCACACACACTTTTTTATTTTTATTCATGATTCTAAAAGGTCACTTAAACTACTTTAAAACAACACAAAACGTCATCGCGTGACAAGTTTCCTTAAAAAAACTCTCACGGGAACATAATTTTCACCCATCAGTTTCATCGAATGATATAATGAAATTTAACACTCCATTTTGGACGTTAATCAAGTGTGTCGTAAACGCATTCAATCTATGTATATCGAAAAGTATTAATACGGCTATATACTATGCATTATGTTGAACATTAACTGGCGTTCATAATCGTAAACAAAGGCGTAAAAATTGCCCGTAAAGTAAGGTGGGGCCATCGAGAATATGGCTCAAGTATTGTAGTTAGCTCTAGTATGAGTTATTTTATGAGTACACTATAGAATGTAGACTAGAATGTAAGCTCTTCGATGGTCGGAGTATCAGTTATCGGCTTTTGTCATCGAGATTTAGTAGAATAGGTGCTTAGGATTTGAATGAAAATGTGGTATTACATACACGCCTGTATAATTCCCGTAGAGGTAGGCAGAGATGTAACCAGTACACCGAAATTTTTCCGAAAGTATCTCCATCCCATGATGTGATAGGCGGCGAGGCTGTTGCCGTAGCGGGCACAATTCCAGACTCCGGGCTGATACTAAGCATGTCATGATTTTGTACCCGATCCGGGGATCGAACCCGAGACCTCAGCACAGCAGCTGTACCGCGTACGCAATATAACTACTCCACCAAGGCAGTATAGAATTATTATTTTCTTACCTATCTTTCGAGGCATTATAGAATCCATTCTCCGACAAATCTAATAATTATGGCTAGTTAAAAAGGCCGGACCCTGGCACTAAGTCGAGATAGCGCCAGGAAGAAAGAAAGAGATGACTTATCATCAGAATTTGATTTGGAATTGTTCCCGAAAATAAATTGGAGATTCAAACAAACACATACAAGGTTTATTTTCTCAAGTTATTCGAGGCGTATTAATTTCCGTCACAATTTAGGCAAACACATATGAATTTATGGGAGAATTTTCAATTATTTGTCTAATAAGGACCCGTATCACATTGCACTTAAGCGAGAAAACACATGAGTTTTCGGCTTTATTTATTTAAGGAACGAAACAAATGTACCCGTTTCTTGTAAGTTAGAGAAGGATGGAAGTTGGAATTTGTAATGAACGTAACATGAGCGTGACTCGGGTGAGGGGGTCATCGACCTTTCCTTTAGGGTGGGTCCCCTTCGGACAGGGTAGGGAAACGCAGTAGGCGATATATTTAGATGCATTTTCTAATTGATACGTCAGTGTTTTAGTGGGTAAACTATGCCATGTTTACGTTAATCGGTATTCGTCTCGCGTTCTGTCTGTTTGTAAACATATGGTAAAACGTTGTTTGATGTTTCGAAGATGTTTGGCCAAATATTTAACGACTATGCACATGTATTTTGGATTAACTCCCTTTGATCTACCTACACAGTTTTGTATCTTGGATGTGGTTTAGTTAGGTGATTTTAAGCTTTCGCGATTTGTATGCAATCTATTTTTCTTTATCCGGATTAACCCGTGACCACGGCCGATGTAACTCGGTCGAAACGTCGGGAAATAATAAGTATTTATACCTTCAAATACTACGTGGTTTAGAGTAATAATAAAAAATACATCATGTTTTATCTAATGCTGATATTTATTTCAATTCAAGGAATATTTTTTCTTTTGATTTGTTACGTAAAGAATAAATAGTTTTACATATGAAATAAACACACACATATACATTATTTACCAAGATAATTTACGCGTTTCAGCAACTTTCTTTACATATGAGTATATTACTATTTCCGGACCTTCGGCAACCGCGCCTAGTCATTCACTCAAAAAAATCGATCGTATTGTTCTAACAATTCTATGCATAACTTAAATTGTATTTATACGTATGTTTACATTCGACTAGCTCGTACCAATTTCCATGAATACACAAAATGCGGTCGCAAAACCCGATCTAACCCGAAACACGCTTTGTAAAATTGTAAACCTTTTCCAAACTTTACACTTGTTAAGTTTTTATTACAGTCGTTTGAGTGACAAACAAACAGTATGTTCATTGAATTGGTGCGACCCTTTGTGCCATGGAACGGTAAAACCGAGTCCAACTGAAGCGTGGAAAACGTGTGTAGGTAATTGCGCTATAGCTGCATGCGGGCAGTGTCCGGTCTGCAAAGTTCTTGCTCTTTGGTCAGCGGTTTTTGTTTAGCTAACCGTTTTGTTTAGTTTTACAAGGTGGTAGGCCCCTCGTATGCGTAGAAGCCGTCTCGATTGGTCCCACCGCTTTGTCTATTTCTGCCGCCAAGCAAAAGTGTGTAAGCACTGTTGTGTTTTAGTTTGAAAACCTACAACTACTGGGCGTTATGAGGCGTACTTGATATTTTATAACTCTGGATGATAAACACAGTGTAGTGCCATGCATTGCTTTGTAATTTAAAGTTCTAAGTGGCGGTGTGTAAAGTTTCTAACTTTACAGACTGGGAAATGCCCACATGCGGCAACAGTAGTATGAACAGCATGAGTGATTAAGCCAAGCTGTAGATGAATGGGCCGACTCGACCGGGTCGTTACCACTGTCTCACAGAAAACTGACGTAAAGTAGCGGCTTGCGTTTCGTACAGTGAGTGAGATATCCAGAGGCCCAAATCCCCTTCCCCTTCCCAATCCCGAATTATCCCTTATCCTAACAAATACGAGGTATGTAAAGACGAACATGTAAAATATTTTTCATCTGTCCATGACTTATTTCGGGTCAGTACGGATCATGTTTCCATTAAAGCGAAGTCACTATTTCCTAAATCCATTTTATAAGTTTATTGAGTGGCTAAAGTGAGGCAAGTAGATATTTTCTGATACTTTTCTGTCGACGCGAAATAACATATGCAAAAATATTTTTTTATGATTAATCATATTATTTTATTTTATTTTGTTTATTATTTGTACAAGAAGCAAGCAGTATTAATACAAACTGAAAGTAATACATAAATTACAGTAATGTAACCTAAATAGTTTCTCTTCTCTTTCTAGTTTAAAAAAACAAATACATTTATTAGTCCGTCGGCAAGAAGCTACCTAAGATTTCCAATATTCCTCTGAAGAAAATTTGTAATATATAAAAGTTATTTAACCAACTAGTTTCCAACATTAAAAGAGTGGAAAAAAATATATATACGTAAATTGAGGGAAAATTGATGAGGGACCTACCACATTGTAAAGAGAGCGAGCCTATAGCCATATAGGGAACAAGTTCCAATATCGAACAACCAATGATTTTTGGTATAGACAAGTTAATTAATAGTGATTGCCCCACCTGAGATTTGAACCCAGGATTTCAACGGTTTCCCAGCCTAAGTACACAGCCTGTTATTTTATGGCTGTTGCTAAGTGGCTTAAGGGCGAGGCTAACATTAGCAGTATATCATTGCTATTCAAGGGGACACGGCAATAAGAAATACTTCCCCGCTCAACATTAATTAAAACTCAAGGATTTAAGGGGCAATTCTTCCGCCGTAATGTATCATAATACGAAGGTAAGAACTTGAACAAATACAGCTCCGTAATTCACCTTAAATACTTTTTTATTTTTGTTTTCTTGCTAAATAAATGAGGGGAAAGGTGGCACGTGTTTCTTGAGAATAAGGGTTGTTTTTTTCTTCTTTTTGTACAAAAATTGTATTAAAGAGTTATATGGAGGATAGGCATGGATTGGTCAACGTGACTTATGAAATGTAACTCTCAATGACTTATACCACAGTTGAAAATCTTTTTAACTTCGGACCGATTGTTGTGTACGTAAGCTAAGGCTCTTAAAAAGGCGATATAAAAACAGTTCATGCATAAAAATCATTAATTATTAACAATACGAAATAATATCTATGAATACAGCGTTTTACAGAAAGGTGTGGTCATATATATTAACTTTTTTTTTATTTGACTGAATGATGAGACGAGAAAGGCGCTCGCCTGATGGTACGCGCCACGCCTGCCCATAAACAGAAGCAACACCACACAGAACTTTGAATTACAAAGCACTGCATAGCACTGAACTGCGTTTGTCACCCCGAGATATAATATGTTAAATCTCATAATGCCCCGTAATTTCACTGGCTTCAATGTCCTTCAAACCGAAACACAATAGTGCTTACACATTGTTGCTTGGCGGCAGATATAGACAAAGCGGTGGTACCAACCCATACGGCCTCTCGCATACGTCATCATGTCAGTGTTTATGTACCCGATCGGACTACCGTGTGATCTTAATAAAATAAAAACACTTTATATAAATACTTTCGTAAAACTTGCTCACATATATTATTTAATAGCAAAGTAAAAAATATTACCTCCCTAGTTTTACAAAGGTGAACCGGATCAGCAATTCGCGTTCGAAAATTAAATACGGCGCAATTATTCGCACGCGTTCACAGGTAAAGTGAAAACAACGTTCTGATTTCCCAGATAAAACAATTTTCGATAAAATATTTGGAACAAAATAAAAGGCCGTGCCACACGGATAGATCCAATCAATCCGAATGAAAAATGACCGTACCTGTTTGTTAGGGAATTATTTACGGGAATGTGGCCCTGGAACGTGGTGTACTTAAAGGCTTTGCCAAACAGGACGCGTTCTTAGCGCTGCGTAATAGCGTTAAAGCGGCGCGTTTTGACGTCGCGCTCTTTTCATGTCACACTTGACTAGAACCCAATGCTCCTTAACGCAACGTACCATTCGCCAAAGCACAGTGTCTATCGATATGATGTCGACTGATTCATATGTGGAAGAATTGTTACTTTTTTATGCTCTATCGCGGTCTTACTCGTTTGATTAATCTGATTTCCGATTTAAAAATATAACAATTAAATTGAATTGTGGGAAATTTCAATGTAATTGTTATATTTTTATAACAATTATCCTTTATATTGTACAAACATGGGTTTTTTCTTACTATTTCAATCAATTTTTCAGACATTATGTACATTCACTCGGACGCTAAAATAAAATTTGTAAAAAAATACAACGCCCGACGTCAAAGCGTCCTAACGCCGCGACAGAGCGTCGCGTATTGCTAGCGCTGGCGCTGTGTTTGACGGTATATTACCATAGTAGTACAACACAACTCGGCGTCATAGCGCGCCGTCAGGTTAGCGCACTGACGCGCGCTTAGAACGCGTTCTGTTTGACGAAGCCTTAAATGTGATTTTTTGGCAAACTTTTCAATGGAGATTATTTTGAGTTCGCTACCGCCTACGCTCAATACAAAGGATTCCTTAAAATATAAATTATTTTTGTACATAATATAAAAGAGACAAAGTTTATAATCGAGACAGAGTTATTATGATTTATAGGCTTCGTCAGACTATGACGTCTTGGGAGCCGACGATGTGCGATTTTTTTATCTTTCCATATAAAATACGATAATGGAACATCATTGGCGTCTAGTACTATTGAAGTTACGCGCGAGTTTAAGGCCTGTTTTGAGGTGCGTGATCGAGACAAGAGACAGCGACGCGCGGCAACAACGACACGTCGAATGCAATTGTATAATATGTATATTGTGATGTATGCGACAGAAATAGTACGTCGCGACCCGCACCGTTTCCATACAAAGCGGATTTGTCGCTATCTCCTGACTAAGGACACGTGTCACGGTCTCCCTATCTTGGTGGCACCCAAAACAGGCTTTTGGGATAAAATTTTAGTGAATTACTTAAATGGCTGGTGGGTGGATACTTGTATCCGACCGGATAGCGACCACCGTACACTGGTGCTAAAACCTGCCATAGTGGCCCACCTTGTGTGGGTCGCGTTCCAGGGTCAGCCAGTGTATATCTGGTTCTCCCCAAGGGATTGCCCCCTGATCCTAACCCTTTTCCCATCCCTTTTTCCTTCCCCCCCCCTTGCCCCTCCCCTCCCCCTTGGCCCTTTGGCAGGCCGGCATGATCTTGCTGATCTACGATGGACACATTATTTATCGTTGGTCGACACTATTCTTGGATTGCGCTACACTTACCATCAGGTGTAGCGTAGTCACTTTGCCGAGCCAGGATAAAAAAAATGTCTATTTCATGTGGAAATCGAACTTTCGACCGTGTTCCACAGCCGCACTACATACAACAAAATAATAATATTTCTCAGATAAAACCTAAACTAAACCCTTAAACCACACTAAGCCAACATTTCCAATAAATGTCAGAATCTCTGGATCAAGGGAAAACTGTCCTTGTTATAATTATCATCCAAAATCGATATTCAATACCGAGGTCTGGCGCAAGATGGCAACACCGAAGTAATTTTGTTACATCAATTGCCAAACTTTGCGGCCGTTCACACAGCATGACGAGTCCCGGATTTCGGGTATCTAAGGTCGTGTTCAAAACGATACTGGAAAACATTTTCGGAATTCAAGTCTGTATTGATCGATTCTGTGGCTTTATTTATCTTTTCTGGGATATTGCCAAGTTATATAGAGTTAATTTGGATGGTGACTGATTGAATTAAAATTTAATTTAAATTTATTGATCGTTTCAAAAGGTATGTGCAAATTGATGTGTAATTAATAAACAAATGTTGGCACACCAATTAATGTAATTATAAAATACTAGCTTTTCCTCGCGGCTCCACCCGCGTGATCTGCTTTTTCCGGGATAAAAAGTAGCATATGTTACTTCTAATACCTCCAAGTATATGTGTACAAAATTTCATGATGATAGGTTAAGTAGCTTACCACGTGAAAGCGTAACAAACAAACTTACATTCACATTTATAATAGTATTTATTTTTGCTTTGAAAACACGAAAATCCCAAATCACTTAGCCTGCCTTTCTTGGTAAAATGTAGTGATTCTACAGATCTTATAATGAAGTAACTCAGTTCATGCCCTTATAAATTATGGAATAAAGAAACTCACATATAAATATGTACCTTGAAATCAGACTATTCTTTCTTAGACATAGGCGCGTCAGTCACCTGTTAATGTCATATTGACGGTGCCAGTGACGCCTTGCGTTAATGACGATACCGTCGATGAGTCTACCATAGACGTTACTGACGCTCGACTGTTGACGTGACTATCCGAAGTCTCTGGTCTCCAACGATCAACCTGATGGGACATAAGTGGGAAGATGGGGCGGGATATAAGTGATCGGCAACACTGAGCAGCAGTGGAAAGGTGCAAATCTGGAAATGCCACGATGCCCCAAAGGCTTGTCTGAGCTGAAACCCAAACCCCCATTGGAAACTACCTCTACTGGTAAATCGGGCCAACCTGAAGCGAGTGTGAGAGCGCCACCCAAACTAGGATGAAATGATTCCATGAGGTGAGCTGATAACCCATCCGTGCAACTTGCAGACATTCACAAGGTGGAAGGTCCCACGTATGCGTGAGGCCGTTTGGGTTGGTACCACCGCTTTGTCTATTTCTGCCGCCAAGCAACAGTGTGTAAGCATTGTTGGGTTTCCGTTTGAAGGACATTGAAGCCAGTTAAATTACTGGGTATTGTGAGATTTAACATCTTTTGTCTTGTGGTGACGAGCGCAGTTCAGTGCTATGCAGTGCTTTGTAATTCAAAGTTTTGTGTGGTGTTGCTTCTGTTTATGCAGGCGTGGCGCTTAACACCAGGCGAGCGCCATGCTCGTCTCATCATTTAATCAAATAAAAAAAATCCTCACCATAAAACAAACACAATCCGAAGTCTGTCCTTACCTAAACAAGGAAGTGCCACGTGCCATTTAAGTGGGTCACGCTCGTTTCCCTATAACAAACAGAACCATAAACAAACAATAAATTGTAATATGAACACGGGATACCGGAACCACGATTCTCGAATTACCTACACTATCAGATAAGCTTAATACTACAGATCTTATTATTTTGCCATCGTCGTTGCTATATGCCCTTTTGTAGGTTATAACGTTTACCATGTCTTTACGGTTATCAATATTATTATGCTTAGATAGGTATCGTTGTCCAACAGAAGTGCTATGTTACGCTTTTCGTTTTTCCCCTTTGTACGTAAATGACACCATATCAAACATATTTATGAGGGCAAAATAAATTATTTTCGCTCTATATTGAAATAGACTTTATGTGGATATAAAACGAATGGTACAAATCCGACAACTCTATGATAATATATGCAAGACGATACATGGAAAAGATAACAATAAGCATACGCGCCGAATGAAGAATTTCCGACGTTTAGGCATAATTTACCAATTGTATGTTTAAAACATCAAAAACTGATTTGAAATCTCGAATTACGGTTCATTTTCTGATATAGGGCAGATTTTCATCTTCCATATCAACATTAGAATTAATCAAATTTATATCATGAGACCACCATCGAAGTAAACCCTATCGAATACATAAATGATCAATACATCGGTGCTAAAACTAAGACCATTTGATGGAGTTATGCGTGAACATACAAAATGATATAATATACAAACAATCGCGATATGAGATTTTTTACTAGGTGGTAATGCTTTTGTATCCGAGAGGCTGTCTAGGTTGATACCACCGCTTTGTCTATTTCTGCTGCCAAACAGCAGTGTCTAAACACTGTGTTTCTGTTTGAATATCAAGCCTCATAAGCTCAACATGTCTCGCGGTGACGAACGTAGTCCAGTGATATGTAGTGCTTTGTAATTCTAAGTTCTGTGTACTTCTGTTTATAGACTGGTGTGGCGATAGCTATGCGATCATGCTATGCTCGTTTCTTCATTCAGCCAAATAAAAAAACCGTCCGTTTTACGTCTCGTCGGGTCACTAAAACTGAACGGCTCGTGTGTGCACGCCTTTACCAACCCACTCTCGACCGGACAACAACAAACGGGGATTAACTTTGCGCCACGCGTAATTTGTGCCGTAAACTTTATTACGGGTGTAAGTTTGCAAAATATTATTATCTCCCGTTAGGCGATATTATGTCACCTGCCCGGGATTCTGGTGATGAGGTGGATACGGTTATGACTATCGCCAAGCGTTCGCTGGACATAAAATTGTGTTATGTTAAAATTATGCATATACTAGGGCTTGGCTTTAATTTGTACGGGGTTTATAAAGATATTGTGTAACAAGATTAGTGGAGCATATACAATGGTAATTTGTATTTCACACGGGAAGAATAATTATGCTATTATAGCTTTTGCGCATCAGCGACACTCCATTAAAGATAAAGATCGCAGGAAGTCGCTTGATGGAGGCCGCTTCCAACACGTCGGTCTGGAAATCTTTGGGGAGGCCAATGTTCAGCAGTGGACGTCCTGTGGCTGATGATGATGATGATGATGAACCTCCATTGTCCAATTCATCCAATAATCAAACACATTCAGGTTATACAACCAAGATAGGAGGTTGCGACGCGCGACCCAAGTCGGATGACAGCGACAGAAGTCCTCTTTGTACGCAATTCTTTCGAAACCATTTGGAGAGCCAGTTAAAGACACGTGTCTGTGAGGTGTAAAATTACTTGATGCAAACAGTCTCATGCCTGTATTCACAACACTTCACTAAGCTTGTCAAGTGTCGATTTCTTTGTCCGTCATTGGTCTGTTTTTATTTAGCGCGAAAAACTAACCAATGACGTTTAGAGAAACCGTCACTATGCTTTCGCGCTCACTATGAGGGCTTATAGTAACGTTTTTATATTTACGGGTGTCAGTATTCCGCGTTGGGTTGCGCCTCATTGTCGCTTGTTTCGATTTCATACCAAGCAGTCTACATTAAGTTAAAAAAAAAACACCTAAAATAACTACTTATAACATATCCAAATGTATACCGCAGGCACTTAGGACATTTAATATCTTTACTTTATCGATCATAAAATATATTGTTTTCGTATAGCTGACGCTGGCATATTCATTGGACCGAGCGTAACTATCATAACACCTCCAATACTGTTTAGTAAACAAAGATGAAAGAGCTACATATTAAATGGCACACACTAAAAGCGTAGCCATGTTCGTCAAATTGAACCAATTTGCAAATAATCCAACGATATTGTAGGCGCTTATTGGCTTCGCTCTGCGGCAAAAGCGGGGCGAACAAAAAATAAGGGCTCAGAACCTTCACACTGATACGTATAAATAAACGGCGTGGATAGATTAATTTAACTTTAAGTTACACACGTATAATATAGACCTTTGTGACAAAATCAATCTGCTTCAATAATCCTACTAATATTATAAACGCGACAGTTTGTAAGTATGGATGTATGTTTGTTACTCTTTCACGTAAAAACTACTGGATGGATTTTAATGAAACTTTACAATAATATAGTTTATACATCAGAATAGGACATAGGCTTTTTTTTTATCCCGGAAAAAGCAGATCACGCGGTCGCACGCGAGCAAAAGCTAGTAATCTATAAATTACTTTTACTTATTTAAGTATGGATGCTACAAAAGTGTTAAGTTTAAAAAAAATGTGTTTCGCTTATTACATTTGCATAAATATTACAATTCCGCCAGCATTGATGCGGACAAGCAGAACAAAAAGAAAACTTCAACAAAGTACACAAATCAAACATTAATGAAATTCACCCGAAAATAACCTCACTTTGTTGATGGATTCCGCGAATAAACTGGAATTCAATCAGAAGAAAGGAATACGTGTTGTTTTTGCATGTGAAACGTCTTAATGGTGAAACGTTCTGCCTTCGGTTTGTATTGTGTTGTGGCGCGTTGAGTAATTGATGCGTAAATCGGAACGTTACGGAGCATTTTCTTGATTTGCTATATTGAGTGTGAATTAAAGATCATTGGGATAATTTATTGTTCATCAGTACGATTTATTGTACGGTCTGCGTCCAACGAAACGTTATTGGGAGCAATAAACTTTCTATGACGTTTATTGTTTGCTTACTCATAGTTAGAAGTTTTCATATGGGCTTCTCATTCTATTAGATATGAGCACATATTTCACTCCTTTGTGTAAATACATTTTGTGGCTCTAAGGCCTCAATTATACGTAAGTGGGCTAACAAAGAAATTATTGTGAGTGGTAGAGCCACGCTGTAGACAGTTTTGTCTACGGCATGAATGGGCTGGCTCAACCGGGTCGTTACCACTGTCTCACAGAAAACCGACGTAAAGTAGCGGCTTGCTGCTGCGTTTCGTACGGTGAGTGAGATATCCGGAAGCCCAAATCCCCTCCCCTTCCCAATCCCTACTTATCCCTTTCCTTTAAGGTCGGCAACGCGCCCATGATTCTTCTGGTTATGGGCGTACATGGGCGGTGGAGATCACTTACCACCAGGTGACCCACTTGCTCGTTTGCCGGTCTATGCCATAAAAAAAAAAAAAAATTGAAATGCAAAGTTGTTTTATAGATGTCGTTTAATTAAGTAAATTGCAAGTTGAGTAACTTCTTACGGTAGATCTGAAGTTCGTCGAGGTGTAAACTTCTAATGATACCACTTACACAAATCTGACGTAAGCCCGGTAGTAAAACTTACACATTTGTAATGTAGGTATCGGCTACACTGAACTGTAATCTGTTATAATTGACATACAGAAGCCGGCATAAAAAGATGATTGTGAAGTAACACACTAAATAGCCGTTGTAATATGGAATCATTCTGTAGTACCTTTATTAGTGTAAACGTAAACTTCCAGTGGTCTGTCAACTCTCTACTTTTTTTACTAAGAGCAACACAGCTAGTAAAACGCTACCGTTGAATGGTCTTACATAGATTACACGATATTTATTTTTTTATAAATTATTATTTCTTTTTTTTTACTTGATTGAATGACGAAACGAGCAGGGCGCTCGTCTGATGGTAAGCGCCACGCCTTCCCATAAACAGAAACAACACCACACAGAACTTTGGATTACAAAGCACTGATTGGCACTGAACTGCGCTCGTCACATTGAGACATAATACGAGGGACCACCAACTAAACACTGAAGCAAGTGTGTCACCTGACAGTAAGTATTCTCCACCGCCCATAAACGAAAGAAGATTCATGGACGCGTTGCTGACGTTATAGGAAAGGGATAATTTAGGGTTTGGGCCTTCGGATATCTCACTCACTGTGCGAATACTGGCATTCAGGTGGCGGATTTGGGCCTCCGGATAGTGCCCAGTAACACGCAGACGCGGTGTCAGTAACACCAGTAACGCGACCATCAGAAAATTTCTTTAGCTATTTCATGACTACAGTTTAATATACCGAGCACATTCCATCGAATTCGATTAAACTCTGCCAAATTCGATTATATCCGAGCACATCGTTCCTCGGATCATTCGGATCCATACTGACATCGATACAACAATAAACGCGGAAAAAAATACTCGCAAAATAGAAATCGTGACCCCTTTTATCACATAAGCAAAGCAACTTACACAAACAATGGTTATGTAAATATTGTCGAAAATGGGATGAGTGACAGGTCTTTTGTAGGCGAAATTCAGCCGTCCGCGGGGAACGTTTATTACAATATCTTCGAAAGTACGCCAGTTGACTCCTGTCAACGGCTATGGATTACGTAAACGGTTTATTTATTTTGAAGATTCGATGTTTTATTTAGAAAATTATGTACTAACGTTTAATTACTCTATGTTTTTTTTGGAACGTAGTTCCTTATCGCGCGTTGCGAAAGGGGGCTAGACGGAAAAAATTGGTACGAAAAGTTGGCACGAAATTTTTGTCACGACATAATTCTCCGACCAAGAATAAATATAATATTAATTTGATATCTAGCACACAAAGTTAAAGTCGAAATTCCGTTAATAAAAGTAAAACTTATGACATATGGAAATGTAGACGTGGTTTGCAATTTGAATTTTTGATTATCGAACACGCCGCGGCGGTCCACCGTTTAGGCTGCGTTTAGACGACGCGAAAAATTTCGTGCGGCCGTTTACACGATCGCGCAGTCGCCGCGTGGTTGGAGCGTTGCGAAGTATTAAACATTATGGCTTAGTCAATAGAGTTTACATTAGTTTTTCGAGTGATTCGAGCGCGGCGGCCGCGCGGCCGCCGCGCGGCCACAACGCGGTGGGATTCCTTGTCATATAAATGCGCCCTTAGTAGCCAGTCACCAAATTACCTATCATAAAATATTTGAATGTTGGCTGCTTCCAGATTATACAGTGTCTAATATATAGTCTACGGGATGACTGTTTAATATTACGACTCACATCGAATGTTCTGGAACTCTCTAGAACGTTCGGTGTGACGTCACGTAGACTGTAAGACCGGCCGGTGCTCGCCGATTTACGGGCTGGGCGACGTAGCAGCCGGTGTGCTCCCTTCGGACCCTCCGTCCCCCCCGAGATCGAGATCATTTTAGTCAAGCCCGAGAGGTGGTCAAGCGCGAGCAGTCCATCGATCAACGGAAGGTTCGAGAGAAATCGAGAACCTTCCGGGTGACGTCACGCGCGCCGATTGACCAGCCAACGCTAGCCGACCTCCCTGGAGCTTCGAGAATTATGGAAGTACCAGGTGTTCAAACCCGTTCCCCCTACCCCCACCCAATTTGTCCTCACCCCCCCTCGGCCTAAATCGGTAATTTTTGAGGCTAGAGGGTCGTGCGACGGCTTGTCGCAATCGGCTTATTGAGCCCGACACTTTGGCCCCAATAAAAATAAATTTCGACCCCCCAGTAAGAAAGATCTGTAAAAATATCTCTAAAAATTCAAATATCTCAGAAACTACAATAGATAGACAAATAAAATTTTATTAAAATTCCTTCACTAATTAATCGAAAGGAACTTCGTTCCATCCGGGTGTCCCTTGACACCTCTCAAGTTTTTTTTTTTTTTTACCCGGGCATGACAAAGTGAAGAAGAAGAAAGAAAGAAGAAAGACTTTCACTGACTTCAATATCCTTCAAACCGAAAAACAATACTGCTTACATACTGTACTTGGCGGCAGAAATAGACTATGCGAAGTTACCAACCCAAACAGCCTCTCGCGTAGAAAGGACCTACCACCTAGTGTTTACGATTTAAGCAAATAAATAAGATTTGATGTAGTAATAAAAAAATATAGGTTACTGCTCTTAACAAATTAATTTATTCATCAGAACATCAAACAAACTCAAACATGAAACTCTATGCTCTATTGCTCATTCAGCTACAAGATCGTAATAGAATAAGGCTTTAATCCAAAGCTAATGGGTCATCCAGGATATCTAAGATAGGAAAGTTAAACTAAGTTTGGTTCTAAAGGTTTTGTCGAGCTGAGTTAGTTGGAAAGGTCGCAGACGTTAGAGTTTACGTTACGACCGAATTACTGTTAGTTCCACGACTTTTATAATTCAAAGGGTTTACAAACTCTTTAATGGACGCAAAAAACATAAACGTTGACTTGAAATAAAGTTAGGAAACGTTTTAAAGTTTTTATTACGACTAAGTAGTATAATGTATGGAGAGTTAAAAATCGTGTACATTTTGAACATATCATAAGTATACTCTTTGTTATGAACGTAAATTTAAAAGTAACATTTTATTAAAAATAAAAGCAATGCAGTCAAATTTAGAACATACATAAATTTGAAATCACGATGATGATTTGTTTGATACTGTGATGTTAAAAATAGCACACAAAGGAATTTTAAATGTGTCTCGCACATTCTGACACGAGTTTGATGAGCGTCATATAGATCCTGCCAAAAACATAATATCAGCGTTGCAACTAAAACGCAACGTGTCACTAGATCGGACAGCTCCCCTGTTCCAGCAAAGCCGATTATAATCGCGATAAAAACGCCAGTAGGCGTCCCCTATGAGACCGAGCCCCTCCCGACGGTCTTATCCGATCTCCTGTCAAAAGTCTTTCCAATTTATGTATTGCAGCCGACACCCTGCGGTATTATTTATTGGTAGACGCTCTCCGCACTCTAACTTTTCTTTTTCGTATCCAGCGATAGCCTCTCGAATCAAGATGTATGGTTTTCGATTCAGAACGCTATCTCTACAGAATAACGCTACGATGCGATGCGATATAGACAATTTAAATTTTTAGACAACCAACTTTTGATACAAAAAGAGCACTTTAAAATCGCATTCCCGTTTGAAACTCGTCGAAAACCGCTAAGCTTTTAACGTTAACTAAGTAAAACGAGAAAAAAATAAAGGCCGTGTCATTTAAACGATAGTTCGCAGTGCAAAAAATATACGTATTTTTGTAGTTTTTTTTTATGCGGTGAAACTAAAACCTGCGTAGTACAACAATACGCATAGATGAATAATAGTTTTATTTCCGCGTAGTGCATTCGACGTTAGTTGTTTTTGTTTGTTTGATTAATTTGTCGTAAAATTAGACATATTTAAGTTGTTTATACGGACTGGTTGTATAGCAATAAAAATGCCACTGAATTCGTATATCCTTCTTTTCACAGGAGGATTCCCGTTTATAATTATGAGACTTAACACCATAAGTCTCGGAGTGACGAGCGCAGTTCAGTGCCATGTAGTAATTTGTAATTCAAAGTTCTGTGTGGTGTTGCTTCTGTCTATGGGCAGACGTAGCGCTTACCAGCAGGCGTGTCGTCATTCAATCATATAAAAGAAAAAAGGATAGCTTGTTGAGGCTGAGGGAGGTGGAATTGACGAGTGCTAAGTTTTTTCAGCTGACTTACTTTTTTGATCCCTTCGTACATACTACGGCCTCCTTATTGAAAATTAGCGCAGCAAAAAACAGTATAAAGCTGAGTGGGGAGTTCTATTAGTAGTCTAACAATTGTAAGTCTTTGTTATCATCATCATCATCAGCCACAGGACGTCCACTGCTGAACATAGGCCTCCTCCAAAGATTTCTAGACCGACCTGTTGGAAGCGGCCTGCATCCAGCGACTTCCTGCGACCTTTATCAGGTCGTCTGTCCACCTTGTAGGCGAACGTCCATCGCTGCGCTTTCCAGTACGTGACCTCCATTCCAGAACTTTTCTGCCAGTTAACCAGTCTTTGTTATACACTTACAATAATAATTTTATGAAGGCCGATATTACTATGTTCTTTCTGACTTTCAAATACATCATTTATCTATTAACACCTTTAAAAAAGATTAGTATTCTAATACTGCTTCATAGCTATTACGTAGATAAAGCGCTTAATAAAATGCAAGACCTCTTTGTAACAAGGAAATTGTTTCTCTATGCATCTTGTTATTTCTTTTGATTAAGTTCGTTAAAGGTCTCGAGACAGTTAACTTTTATGAAAAAGAACCCCCCGAGTATCGTTGAGTTCGTAAAATTTACATTGCTATGAAGATAATGTTCCTCTAAATATTCAATGTTATTTAATTCAGATTTTGTGTATATTTATATATTTTTATCAGTAGTAATAAAATAAATAAATACGCCCAACAGGAACAAAGTTAGTCTGACGCCACACTAAGTTAACCTGTATCGTGGATATCAAGAACTACTAAGATCTTGCGGTCCCATAGCACCCAGAACTAAAACAAAAAAATGTGGATCACACAAACATTTGTCTCGGCGCGGGAATCGAACCTATGGCCTCTCGCTTCCCAGCCGGCTACTCGACCACTGCCCATAAATTTTGAATTCTACGACATTCAGGTAACCTACTAGATTATTTGGTTTGAGCAAAGCGTATTCAGCTACCACTTTATTACTCGTCAGAGAAACTATTAGTTCAACGGAACTTTATTTCTCACTTTAACTGCATTATTCCGTTCACTTAGCACCAGAAAGTTTAAGATAAATTTTAATTATAGCTCATCTGAGACACAAGCTCCAACACTTAGGAACAACCTTAAAGCGAGGGAGTATAAACCTCACACGCGGCGGGCAAAATAAAAATAAATTGGAAAAACGCATTTTATTAAGTGCTCCCTACACTGCGGCCATCAAAAGGGATCATAACAACCGCCTACTGAGACAAGGACGCGAGCAACTCAGATATTTATTACTAAGATTAATGATGCCGGTATTCATGACGGCGAAGACGCGTAAAGGCAATACATAAACAGATTTATGTATGGTTTGGAGGCGTTTGCTGTGACAGCGCCAGGATTACGTGGCTTATTGTGTTTCGGTTATATACATGATTTTCAAGATCAATAATATTACGAAGATAATAGAAGTTGAACTAGCAGATATAATTAAAAGGTAAGCCTTTTCTCTCAGCTATTGCTCTGCAGCTACACATCGTCAACTTCTTTTACCTGGATAAAAGCCTTCTTTAATCGTCTTTCTAATCTAGACTATAGTCTGTGGCTATTTTCACTATGATATTTCACCCAAATCTAGTTAGCCGCTAAAACGTGATTACCAACACTGAGTTCCACAAACACCCAAATTTACACAATTATAATATTATTAGAATAAAACTAGTTGCAGTCGTTACAAATGTTGAAAATAAGTAATTGATTAACCACAATGACGTCAGTATCACTTGATCTTCAAGATAAAAGAATTGTAATATATCTAATCCGTAAATGCGAGCAATTCTCTCACTGACGTCAATCCCATGGTACTGAAACTGAACTGAACTGAACAATGACACCTTATTTATAGTTCTATTTTCACAAACATGCAATATCGTTGTACAGAGTGTAAGTAACACACGTTACATTGCATAGTGACAAGCTACAGGGTGTTAGGGGAAACATACTGCGCTGTGACAGCTGGCGCAAAAAGGTACGCCTGTTTTTGATTGCCAGTATAAGTAAGAACTGACGATATTTGGTTTAGATTTTGCATCCTTTACCACTCTGTATTTCTCCTTAACTAAGTACCGTTTTTCATATTTTAAGAATTTATTCCGGAATGTTTATATGTATATCACGCCATGACCCATTGGAACAAGGTAACATGTCTGCGGTAAAGCCGCGAGGGATAACTAATATACTATTTGAAATGGAGGAACTTAACGTCTATCGTGATGGGATCGTAAAGTTAAGACGGGAAGGTAATTAACGAGTTAAAATATATTATAATACTCGTGGAATAGTTATTATTCAAAAAAGTATATCAATTATTGTACTACTTCACTAGCACTTTGAACTATCACAGCAACGCCTTGCAAAATATAATAAAAGACGACTGTTGTTGACAGACAGAAGATGTTACTTGTGAGTAGTGAGTGAAATACCTAATTTATAATTATACCGGAAAGGAGAAAGTAAACATAATAAAAGCCAGATATAGTGTTTCGTTACGACGAGTCGCGTTCGGAGTAACACAACAATTGGAGTCAGACAAAAGACAATTGGAGTACATCCAGTAATCATAAATCATTCGGTTGGCATTATATTTGGACTGCACTGTACTTATCAGCAGGCATTTAGCCGTGTTATAGAAAAAAACTCGGCATAAGTAGTATGACATTTATTGTCATCGTTAGAAGAATCATTGCTAAAAAATATGACTGTACATTATTACTGTTGACAAATCTTTCGCCAAAATACATGTAAATCTACAAAACATTGTCATATCATTGAATGAGATTATTGTATAAAACAATCACAATCCATCTCACAAACCGCCAAATACGCAAATTCAAATAAATGCAAACTTTGTTTACGCACATCATTTGATATGATACGTAGCTTAAGGGCATAAGAAATCACAGCCAGCTCGTAAAGTATTGCGAATCAAATCGAACGCGGACCGTAAACGCGAGAATGAGGAGCGCTGTAAAACACAAATATTCCGAGGGAGAACTCTTCGGAATTTGTTGGCGGGACGAAGCCGATCCGATAATATGGCTATTTATGGTATTTTTGCTCTCGGCAGCTTTTTTCCTCCGATCGCTTCTTCCTCGGCGTGATTTCGAGGATCGTGGCTATTCTTATAAATTATATTTTAACAGCCCGTTACTAGTTTTTCTTTATGGTGAGATTGTCTGGTTTTGATCGGAGTCTTTCTTATTTCTTTTACGTAACATCATTTCAATGTTATCAGGTTTTTTTTGGAATGGAAAGAAGCTAGCAAATTTCATCGTAACTAGAATAGATATTTGTATCAATATCGATGGCAAATTCACCCACATTCGAAAAGGTGCCATATTTACGGCTGATTGATTATTATTTGCGTTTACTTTAGTCCGTGTCCGACCGCCGACCACACGTCCTAATTGAAACCCAACGCAGTCCAGTCAGTGGACTCCGTTTTATAATTGCTTTGATGCTTTTATTAGTGTTTCCAGTTAAATTGCATTTCCTGCCAACTTTCGTTTTTGTAAGAATGTTTTTGCGACGATGGTTTTGTACGTAATTAAATATTGTAGTTTATTGAATAAGTTAGTGTTGTAATTTACTAAACTAATTAGTAAAATACAAATCCTGTGTTAAAATTTACGTAAACTATTCAAACTTACAATTTTATATTTTTTGTGTTTATTACAAAGCATATCTTTCAAAAGTGGTGATTGACTTTTTCTTTTTTATTCGCAAGGGTACATTGAGGTTGGTTCAATTTTAATTAGAAGACAAAATTCGATCCTTAATAGGGTCAAATCGGAGATGAAATAGTAAAACTTTGGGATTTCTGCACCAATTTTGGTAATTCTTACATAAAATTGCAAAATAAAAACATTGTAACAATCTTTTTACTGGTACAAGAAAACTACAAGTTTTCAGTTTCAGTTTGATAGCACCGACAAGTGGTTGGTTAATTAGATTTTTTTTTAAATTTTGGAACGGTTTTATTTAAACTAAGTCCCGGTAGTTGAAGAGTCAAGTGCCAACCCCGATGAGTAGGCAAACAAATTGACGTAGGTTATACAGCAGTACCTGGGCGCGCATATTTGCACGGCTCTGTTGCGGTCGAGCCCTGGGAAATGAATAGCCCAATTTTCCGCATTTTCCGCCATTAACAACATCCGGCCCGTACGGTTGACGCGTCCGCAAATAATGGACGCCCGCATAAACTGTACGGTTTGTTTGGCTGAAAAAAGCTTTGTCAAAAACTGATTAAAGTGACCATGCTCCTTGTCATTACTTTTTAATTGGTTTTCTCCGTTGGGCCGAAATGTAAATGTACAGTTGTTTTGGCAGTGATGTCAATTTTGCTACAATATACCTTTTCTACGATAATTAAAATGAAACAAATATGAATATTATGAGGCATAATTCAAATCAACTTTTTATTATATTTGAAGGATTTTATCACGGTATTATATATTGTTCAAAGAAATTTATCAGATTTCGCGCACGATGTACGATATAAAATGAGAGAACTAACTAGTACAGTGATTTAAATTTTATAACTCATATGCTAGTATCATCACCTCATTGGTTAAGCTAGTGGCAGGGTAATACTTAGGTTGGCAAAACACCGAGCTCCCAGGTTTAAATCCCAGGTCGGGATATCACAATATCTACTTAAGTGTTTCGATAGAAATTCGTGTCCTATATGACTCGTTAAATATTCACAATATGGAACGGAAATATGCTCGGCAAACTATGAGTACCAGTTGCTTGTCTGCTTAAGCCTTCGAGAATACAGTCGTGGGCTTCACGTTTTCGATGCATGTATTTTATGACCACTTTAATAGTTACATAATATGTTAGTCATTTCAAACGTTAAACGTGAACGTAAATGGTTACAAATGCTTGTAGAAACTAAACCATTAGCAGGAGGATGTCACATAAAACACTAAGATAAAACAGACAACAATGCCGGTTCCGGAATCGAAGGAGCGTACAGGGACATAAAATAGAATTATCCATAGATTTAAATTTAGATATTCAATGTTTATATTGAGACTTTAAAAAGAATACCTCCATATACGTATAAATTGTAGATGGATTTTCAGTTTTTGCAGTTAAAAAAAACGATAAAAAAATATTAAATATCCAGAAAATATTATTATTACGCTAAAACCACAACTCGATAAACTAAAAATCTAAAAATAAGCAAAAAAAATTTGCTGGTAAAAAAAACATAACCAGTCATGGTTATGTTAGTCCACATAAACTGGCAGAAGAACTGGCTTGGAGAACATTGTTATTAGAGACTAGCTATTACTTGCGGCTCCTCCCGCGTTAATGTTCAAAGATTGTAATTCAAAGTTCTGTGTGGTGCGGCTTGTGTTTGTTGGCAGGCGTGGCGTTTACCATCAGGCTAGAACCTACTACGTAATAAATATCGAAAATTGCAGTTTATTGTGTTACTAAAGGGACGATGTTAAGTTTCATAATGCCCAGTAATTTCACTGGCTTCAATGTCCTTCAAACCGAAACACAACAATGCTTACACACTGTTGCTTGTTGCTGTTCACTGTTGCTGTTGGCGGTAGAAATAGACAAAGCGGTGGTACCAACCCAGACGGCCTCTCACATACGAGGGACCTACCACCTTGTCACTAAAGTGACTTATTAAGTATATGCTTCACAACGTTTGCACTAAGTTTTACTCAGTTAAGTTTTACTATATGTGTTTATTTACGGAATCCTTCAAGAATTTAAGAAAGGGTCATGAAATATTCAAGAATGAATTTAGTTGGTTTTATAGTCTCTTAAAACTCACTTAATATCAGCAATAAAAGCTTAACCGCTAAGTTAAATAAAGTAAAAGCACATTGTCTTACGGTTGTAAAATGGTAAGGGTGGAGATATACTGAGCGTTTCTACGTAATTAATTGTTATTGTTGCGACCGTAACTGATGTTAAAAATATTTCCTTTATTTTGGGTAACATAACACATAATATAGGCTCACGCCGTCATCCCCAGGAGTAGGCAGCGGGACAACTTGTGCCACGTTTCGCTGATTTCCGTCCATAATGACGATGAAAACTAGACACAAATTGTGATTGTCCGACCTGGGAATTGAACCCAATACCTCACGGATTTCACGGAGAAGGTTCTCAATTCGACGCGTTTTTGTTTCATAGCCATCTCGATTAAGCCCAGATTTTAAACATATTCTAAATCAGTCCATTCCTTTAGGAATTAGACGCTGCGATATCAGACAAAGAGATCACATTTATAACTTCCCCCTATTTTTTCGATGGTTAAAAATCTGACTTGAAACCCACACCTTACCAGGATAGTCGGTTTAAATAAATCCTGACCTTAATATTATTTTTTCGTATCATCAACCCTAAACTTTGTAATTATTCTATCAATACCAGCTATATAAATTTCACCGAGCGATAAATTTCAAAAGGGTAACACTAATTTCATTGGACGTGTCGCGCGACACGATATTGGCTATAAATAAATTTAATCTGATCCCGCGTTTATCTCATTTTTATCCCCTCACGCCGGTACCTCCAATCATAAGAGCTAACGATTTCCTATATCAGCGGTAAACATTAAGCCCAGCAGTTACCGCGGTAACGGTCGACTGTAGGACGGTATCGCGCCCACAATGAATTTCCTCTTTTGCTGTCTGAAGCTTACTTTCACCTCGTTTACGCTCGCCAATGGATTTTGTCGCTTAAAATAGCTGGTGTTTTGAATACAACTGGGAATATTGTGCCCTTGGGTAAAGTGGTTTGTTTTGCGTTTTGGATTGATAAGGATTTCATTGCCATATTTAGTTTTGTTTGTGGTGTTGCTAGGGGGATGGTCTTGACGATCTCAGCTTGCTTTACTTTATCAAAGATAGCTTAGAATTAATTCTTATTATTAAACTATAGAGGTGGTATGTGCCTAATATGCGAGAGGCTCTCTGGGTAGATGTGATATACACTACCCAGACGGCTTTGCTCATTTCTCCGTCACGCACTAGTGTCTAAGCAATGTTGTGTACCAGTTAGGATATTGAAGCCGCCAAGATTAATGGGCCTTATGTGACTTAACATCTTATATGTCGAGTGAGGAGCGCAATACCATGCTTCAAAATTCGAATTTCTGATTGTTGTTGCTTCTGTTTATGGGCAGGCTTGACACTTACCATCAGCCGAGTGACCTGCTAGTCTCGTCATTAATGCTAATAAACAAACAATTTCTTCTTCTGACGTTTTATATGCAAGTAAGTTGCATCACATCCGTGGCTACAGCGATAGGATTTTTCACAATGAAGAACAGTAGTCCACTTATTACTAAGAAACTATACGTTACTGTACCTTCTGCCTATACAAATAAAAGGACGCGAACTCCAGCCTGCGAAAGTAAATATTGTATAACTCGCCACCTTAAGTTGGAGCAAATATTTGTGGGTTAACTAAATATTTGTCTAGATGCGCGGATTGAAAACAGCGTCGAAGGAATTTCTCCGATCAATTTTATATACTTTATTTAAAGTTTACCTTTAAATGAATGAATAATTAACAGTGTTTTCTGATTAGATACAGAAATAGATGTAACTAAAATTAAAAAACCAACTTGAAACATTTTTGCCTTCTAGTAGAAGGCAAAAATAATCTAATCGCCACATATATGATGTTGTTATATTACGTTATTCATTAAAATTTAATTTAATTACTTCACGCTCCGTCACCATTACCAACATGTTTTTTTATTTGATTAAATGACCAACTGCTTAGGACGGGCTTCTTCTACTGAATGAGAGGGGTTAGACCATAGTTGCTCACGTTGTCTTTCGCCGTTAGAGCAAGTGATAATTAACAATGAATATACACATGACATATACAGTTCCGAAGTGATGGTCCTAGGGGCTGGTTTCGAAACTGAAGCTTTCGTTTGACAGTCCCTACCACTCCCCGCTGAACTATCACTGCTATAAAATAAAAAAAATATTTAAAAATTCATCAAACACAACGCTCCAAATGCAGCGCCACCTTTATCATGTTTGTCATTCATTCGTCAAGAGTTTACCATAGTACAATAAAAGCTTTCATAGCCGTATTTGCCTAAGCACCTTAATTGAAGTCAAGATCGCGTAGCTGGAATCTTCTTTATCTACTATCATAAAACGTTATCGTACTATTTGTCTAATTTTTAGTTTCATTTAATATTTAGAATATTAGAAGATTTACGTAGATATCGGGTAATATATGACACACTCCAGCACTCACCTTTGAACCTTATTGCACACAAAATTATACGGCCTCGAGCACGTCATTTTGTATTAAACTAATTTGTAGTGTCATTGTAATCCAAATTTTTACATATGCGTTGCCCAGGATTGGGATTTGTGTCAAATATGTCTATAGTCTCGCTACCTGTCGCAGCATGGAACAGAAACAAGCTGCGTAAGCGTGGGTGTACTAGTTGAATATTCGCCTGCCCCCTCGGGGATACAGGTGAAAGCTTATATATATGTAATCGATGAAATCATCTCATCGAAATGAGAGTTATTGTAAACCAAGACTTCCATACAGACGAAGTCACTGGCAAAATCGATCTTACAATAAAATCAGTCATTTTACGATATTTAAAGCTAAACATGATATAATAAATAATTCAAAGTTCTGTGTGGAGTTGCTTCTGTTTATGAGCAGGCGTGACGCTTACCATCAGGCGAGCGAATTGCTCGTCTCTTCATATGAAATAAAAAAAATGAAGTACAGATATCGTTTAGTCACGCCAGCACCTTGAAAGTGCTGAAAAAAGAGCACTAACCGTAAAAATATTACTAGCATTAAAAATATACGACGGACATCACACTAGCAAGCGAGCGACACTTTAAAATGTTTAAAAGCAAAGTCGGCGGGGGATATTCATTTGGTTGCACCTTTTTCTAAAACAGCGGCAGAGTCCCGACATAAGTTATTATGTAAATAGTTTTATTTCGCTTGTGTTGGCCGCAGACGGTGTTTATTTGCGGCTTATAAAGCCAATGTAGCTTGTTACGCGGTCGTCACGCTTTTCTACCGTCTTTTAATAGTCTATTAGGTGGCTTATTTTTTGTTGCGTTTGTTATAACAGCTTCTATGGCGCTGAGGACGAATAGCTGTCTAGAGGCCGCGGGTTCGATCGTCGCACTAACACAGATGTTTATGACGTAACAAATATTTGTTTGACCTGCTCGTTTTATCATTCAGGCTTATAAAAAAAAAAAAGTCAGTCAATACGTACCCTTGGGAAAGTTTATTTGAAGTAATTAAGAGTTTGATTAATGGTTAATAAAGTTTAACTCTAGGCATGTTTTTTGCCTTAATTTTTTTGTTTATGGACGTTAATAATAATCATTAAGCTATGTCATTTATTGTAGTACCCTTTTTAAGTTTCTGACGACTTCTGCGACGAAGTTCATTCATCCTTACTAAGTGAGTTTGTTTCGCTTTCTCATTTAAATCGCTGAACAGGTGGTAGGCCCCTAGTATGCGAGAGGCCGTCTGGGTTGTTACCACCGCTTTGTCTATTGCTGCCGCCAAGCAACAGTGTGTAAGCACCGTTGTGTTTCGGTTTAAAGGACATTGAAGCCAGCGAAATTACTGGGCATTATGAGACTTAACATCTTATGTGCCGGGATGACGAGCGCAGTTCAGTGGCATGCAGTGCTTTGTAATTCAAAGTTCTGTGTGGTTTTGCTTCTGTTTATGGGCAGGCGTGGCGCTTACCATCGGGCGAGTGCCTTGCTGGTCTTGTCATTCAATCAAATATATAGAAAAAGACTTCTACCATGGAGACCTACCTATTACCCTGAAAACGGTTATAGGCTACTTTTTTGCCCGATTTTTCTATACCAGAATTGGCTGTTCACGTGGGTCGAAGCGCGAGCAAAAGATAGTATTTTAATATACTAAATAATATGAGTAAAACATAGTAGCATAGTTCATATTACTTCACCGTTATAGAAAGCGATAATTAACAATATTAATACACGCGTAATTTTGAAAAACCAGAAATGGATGCTCCTGTCAGCTACTTTCGTCTCGGCAATCCGGACCTCTCACCGCTGAGCTATCGCTGCCTCAATATATTTCAATAAATTGTCCTAGATTTTACAAAAAAAAAATACTGTTAAAATATTACAAAGACAAAAAGATACAGTAAAAGCCTTCGTGATATACGTTAAATTTTAAATAAGTGCCGATAACACGTTCCGTATGAAACGATGACGTCATAAAACGCGTTCATTATATGGCAGAGCATTTCCCTGGAAGTTATAGCGCGTAAAGATACATAAACTTACTAAATAACATACTTTTATATGAAAATTAAATTGCCTGCACGCTTACGCCTGTATCCCCAACGGGGTAGACAGAAATACAACTAGTACATCTACGTTTCGCGGAGTTTATTTCCATACCATGTTGTAATAGGGACGAGCCTAGCGCCATACTGGGCACAAATTCTAATTTTTATTGGGTAAATGACGAGACGAGCACATTGTTCGCCTGTTGGTAAACGCCACGCCTATCCAGAAAATGATGTAACACAGAAACTTGAAACACTAAGCTCTACGTGGTATTGGACTGCGTCCACCCTAAGTCATAAGTTGTTAATACCCAGTAATTTCACTGGCTTTAATGTTCAACAGTCTGTTGTGTGTGGCGGTAGAAATAAACAATGCGGTGGTATGCCTCTCGCTCGAAACATACCACCTAATACGGGAATTACCAATCCTCATCAAAAATTGCTTCGCTTTGTACCACTGATTGTATTCAGGGCACTCAGACAAAAGTACTTTAATTAATAAATGCATTTGGAAATACTTAAAAGGGTACCATTATCTCATTTTATTGCTCAAGTACATCGTTATATTGAAATAACCTACTACAAAATTCGAAATATAATATGGCCTCAATTTATATTCAAAACGATATTAAGACGTTCTTAAGTGGCATCGTAAATAGAGCCCGACGGGAGAACATCCCGTAAAAAAATTTGATAGGCAGTAATTCTGAAAAATTTCAGCGGTGAATATTGAACGTGTAAAGGATCTTTTTTTTCATTGAGTGATTTTGTTTACGAGGGATAACATGTGTATTATCTGGATATTAGTTCAACTTATTTATTTATTGGAGTTTATTTAAATTGATGTGTTTTTTTTAAATGTGTTATTATTATCGGCTCTGGCTTTAGGGTGATTTGTCAATCTCCGAATAAATGTTATCTGTCAGATTTAAGTTGAATCTGACAGGTTTTTTTTTACTGTTGACAGAATTTATAATTTAGAATTCAAACAGTAAAGAAAGAAAATATCTTAGCATTATTTTTAGCAGCAAGAAATTTATGTAAAATTTCTTAGCATTTTTACGTGTTGCAATAACAAATAGGCACTTTTTGCAATTATCTATTATTTCTTCTTTATTGATGCTACTTATAGCTGTATACTTTAGTACTTTGAGATATATTCTATTGTAATATCGAGAATATACTATACTAGTACATAGTGTAGTATATGTTACATAAAATTATGATACGATTCAAAACTTTTTGACTAGAGCCATGCATTCATATATGATCCACATTCTGTTATTTATTGGTACAAAACCAGTTTGTACCAATTATCAAAATAAAAAACAATTCCATTTATTTTTCCCACTTCACCAACATTAACATTATCACATGATTGTTTTATACTTACTATGTTTAACGTTGTCAATTCTGGAAATATAACCAAAGTGCCCATCACTAGTGACAGTACGGGCCGTATTGTTTACGAACGGCGTCTCTCCGGGCAGCTGATTAATTCGTGAAACTAGTCCCACAGTGCCCTCCCCCTTAATCGCAGAATCATAAGCCCTGCGATTAAAACACCAGTACAGTCATGCGGAAGCGTACTCAGTCTTTTGGGACGGGAGATATACCTACCAACTGAATACTAGATACTATTATACTCCTTCTTCCATATGCCCTTATCCCTCTCGCAGTGGGGTCGGTGCAACATGCTTACATAACATTTATAAAAAGATTTGGCCTGCCTATTGAGCCCCCTCTGGGGAGAAAACACACCTAGATCCGAAGCATTTGTGTCGGTGCGGTAATCGAACCCACGGTCTCTTGCTTCGCAGTCGAGTAATCTTCCACTGCGCTACAGAGGCTGGCAATAGATATTTCTATAATTTAATAACGTACTCTAAAATTATTGCTTAATAAAAAAATATAGTTAAGTAACTGGGTTTTATAGCTACATCTATGAAAAAAAATTGATGAAAATTGGTTTGTTCGTAAATTTAAACATAAATCAATATGCGCATTTTTACGCACCAAATTATCTCCAGCTTATGATTGAAGAAATGTATGTATGTATATATGTATTTTTTGCTTTACCACAAAATTAATCATGCGTTGCTCTGAAAATTACTTTAATATACACGTTTTGTACTTTTAAAAGAGACACTTTATAAATATAAATTTAGAAAATGTAATGGTCCCATGGTAAACAAATCATGTAAGACCGATTTTTCAATCACTAAGTAAATGTTATTTACGAGATAGAATATACTATGGCAAAATTAAAAATCTGTTTATAAACATATATACTCAGAATACCATCAGAATTCAACATTTATTCACAGAAATTGCCTTATCCTACCAAAAAATCGAGCCAGGGCAGAGGCATATATTTTTAGATATAATAGGTGTCCGAAAATGAAACTGAAGGTCCCCCAAGGTCCCTTAAGTACGTGTCTGTGCGTCATCGCGGTCGTCCCTCGAAAATCTGGAGAAATCAATAGTCGTGGCCGGAGTTGCGGAAAATCAAAGCGACAACGATGCCAATGTTGCTGGCTTCTCATCCAGTATGAACTTTTCTGTTTATTTTGGTTTTGCGATATCGGATGGTGGTTGTTGACGCGGTAATTGAAAATAAAGGAAAGAAATCATTGATATAAACATGTTCATCTTATAAAATTATGTTTATTGGTTTGATTGTAACGTTGAAACTCAATGAACATCGAATCGATATGAAATTCTTAAGGTTGTTTTACGGCGTAGCACGTGGCATTGTATCTCAGAAAAATCTTCACGCTATTGAAGCCGCGCTCATGATTTATTATTTTCAATGGTTAGTAGATACATTTCATACACGTCAGTCGTTACGAAATTTCTGTAATATTCAGGGTTTACAATCAATGATGCAGGAATATGTGATTAACTTTCTCGCCGTAGATTTCGACCTTAGAAACCGAACCTTAGAAAATACTAAATGATGAGAGCGGCTTCAATAGCATGCAGTTTTTTACTGAGATAAAATGCTACGTGCTACGCCGTAACACAAGCCTAGGAATTACGTAGCGATTCGATATTCATAGAATTTTAACGTTATAATCAAACTTTTTTTTATAGCATAGACCGGTAAACGAGCAAGTGGTTCACCTGATGGTATGTGATCTCCAACGCCCATGTAGGCCTACAATATTATAAGAATCATAGGCGCGTTGCCGACCTTAAACGGAAGGGATAATTAAGGGATTGGGAAAGGAAGGAGGATTTGGGCATCGGGATATCTCACTCACCGTACAAATCGCAGCAGCAAGCCGCTAATTTAGTCGGTTTTCTGTGAGACAGTGGTACCGACCCGGTCGAGCCGGCCCATACATGCTGTAGACAAATCTATCCACAGCGTAGCTCTACCACTCTTAAATAAATATAATTCTATAAGTGATCTAGATGGTTAATAAAAATAAATTATGGACCTAATGATATATTAATATTCCAAAGAGATGAGAATGCATATTAACAGCTAGGTACATAACAATCAGCGTAATATGAAACCGCAAATTGTTATAACTTCGCAGACATTTTCTTGGGATGAAATCGTCATTTCAAATTGAGAATGTTTTTTTGCGTGCCGTCGAGAATACGAGATGAAGGGAGTTCGTGTGTAGGGCGTAACTGTAGATAATTGCGAAGACTGTTAATCATCGGAAATATAGTATTACTGCATTTGAAATCCAAAATTCCTATGTAAAATTGTATATTGAGTCGAATTATCCATTTTCAAATGCAATTTTAATTTTTGTTACATTTTTGTAAAATTATTCTGTCTTTGATCCTATAAATTATCATAAAACTTGACATACCATTTAAAAATCACCATTTTTCGGAACTTATAAAATGCTACGTCTTTAAAAACCGGTCAAGTAGCACATAAATCACAAGTTTAACTTTAATATCACTATCACACTTCCATTTATCATACTAAAATAGTTTTAAAAGCTGTAGAAAATTCTTATTATAAGTTAGTAAACGCCAGATTGGTCCGATAAGCCTCGCAATTTTAGAAATTAGCGCGATCCATTTCCAAAAATTCCTCGCGGACCTAAACCTATTGGATTCGCTACGTTATCCGGCGAACGTTTAAAACTTCTCCACTTTTTTCTACACTCAACACTTTTCCGGCCATTAAAAATTCAACCGGGGCCCTAAAAGGCGGAACTCGAATCCATCGCTTTAGAATAGCTGTGACGAAGGCGAACTAATTGGTTCCGAATCAAACCCGTTATACTTAGCGCTTTCACTGGACTCCGATAGCTGGATTTTTTTAAACTTGCCAAGTTTCCAGACTAATCGTTTTTGATAAACATTATATTATGCCGTGAATGTTGCCTTGAAAACCTAAGCCCTGATGACAATTTCCCAATTAGTGAAAGTTGCGAAATATTAATGAGATTCGACTGTGGACTCTTCCAACCTTTTTCGGGATTATACTATATTCATATAATTTGTGTAATTAGATTTGTTTGAATACGAAATATTGATTAAATTAATAATCTCTTCAAAGTTAGTTATAGATTTTACATATTTGAATAAATTTTAGGGCGGATCGTTCAATGTTCGAATAAATAAGAGATATCTCATTAAAAGCCTAAACTGGCTTTTTGACATACGACTTGTCTGTATATAGCGAGAAAATTATACACAGAAGTGGTAATTTTGTGTTCTGCCGCTTTATATTTTATTTAATAAGTAATGTTTACTTGGATTTTGTGAAGCAAACCATAAATATTCAGACGGTTCCAAATGATAAACAGCGCTAAGATACTTTGTTATTAAAAAAATCACGTCTCGCTTTCCCCTGTTTACCCAATCACAAAAACAATACAATACGCGAGGACGCTACAACGAAATAAAGCAGCAACATCAATCTTCGTCCGGCGGCGACTCATCGGCCGAAAAAAATCAAAAGCCAACCCGCCGACAACACCGGAATACAGATGCCGAGAATCGAGAATCTCGAGAATCGACCTCGAGCTCGAGAATCGGGCTAAAGAGTTACTATTATTGACTTAGCCCCTACCTACAGGGGTGCAATTGTGCCTCCAAACTTGTTTATTTTTGGGGGTTTGTTATGATCAGTTTTGGTAACGGTCAATTAAAATATAGGATGGCGGCTGACACCTCAATGTCGTACTTATTATTTACAAGCTAATATGGATAGCAAGACGTGCAATGAGGTACTGAAATATCTGTATTTGTATAGAAGTTTAGCACCAAATATGAATATGAATGATAATGAACCGTTCTAATGACCAAATTGTGCCTGAACAGTGCACCTAGTGCAGGTTTTGCAAATGATTATTAGTTGCCACGTTATCCGAATTAAAAAAAATGTATCCGTACAAGGCACTACAGCGCGGATTATACTGAAAACGCTTTATCATCATTCATATAAGAATAAGAATGACGTGACAGCTACCATACAGACTCGCACTAGGCTTATGGATCTGCATCGATTCACTGGTAACCGTGAAAAGGGGTACTACACTTTAACACATTTAAAGATACACCGAGAAACGCACGAGGGTCTCGCGTCATAGTTCAACTATTTGTACTGCCATTTGAATGTTGAACTTGTAAATATTGGCCCGGTTTTTGAAGGGAGTAAAGCCGAAAGATTCAGTTAAATGGCGTCATTTGTATTGTATTCCCCACCAGAGGGTCGAGTTACTCTTGTAACTCGCTGTAAGTGTGGCGTTTATTGACCACTTTAGGAGTCGAGTGCGTGCCGGTTACACATCGCTTTGTCAGCAAATGTGCGCGGAATATAAATTTATTTTAGCTACAACTCACAAATTGTGAATCCAAGATGTAGCTCACGTGCGCTATCTTACAGCTAGTAGTAGATTTTTAGATCCAGGTGTGTATGTCAGTTTAGGTTCTGAATTTGTTTTATGAGAAGTGAAAGGTTTTTTGAAACTCATCGCTATCATTAATCTACTGATATCTTTTGCCTATATTAACTCGGCGATTTGTACCATACAAAAAATTACCGTATTGTATATTTCACGTAACCAAGACGCAGTATGGCGACAGCGTTCGCCTGGGTTGGTACCACCGCTTTGTCTATTACAGCCGCCAAGCAACAGTGTGTAAGCATTATTGTGAGACTTAACATCTTATGTCTCGGGGTGACGAGCGCAGTCAGTGCCATGCAGTGCTTTGTAATTCAAAGTTTTGTCTGTTGTTGCTTTTGTTTATGGGCAGGCGTGGCGCTTACCATCAGGCGAGCGCTTTGCTCGTCTCGTCATTCAATGAAATAAAAAAAAATACTAGCTGTCTCTCGCGGTTTCACACGCGCGCATGTAACTGCTCCACTTAGTGTAGTTTAGAAAAAAATCGGCTTTTCTGCACTATACTATGTATGTATTATACATATAAACCTTCCTCATGAATCACTCTATTTATATCTATTCTCTAGAGAACTGCATTAAATTCCGTTGAATAGTTTAAAAGATCTAAGCGAACAAACAGCGGAAGCAACTTCATTTTATACTATGTAAAGATTAAAGTATTTATTTCTTGCTACACGTCGTTATTTTTTCGATTTAGCCTTAGTTACAGATTTAAGATTAAGATTATGACCCCAATATTGAAGCAAGGTGTCGGCAAACTGCTTCACAGCCTAATGATACGTCATGAGTATGATATGGTTCACTGTGATACACATTCTGTAAGTTTTAATCAAATCAGTCGAGTGGTGTATTTTTTCCTAAATTACAAGACGAGCAGGACACTCGCCTTATGGTAAGACCACGCCTATCCTTAAACAGAAGCCACACCACACACACACACTTATGACAATATAAATTACAATTGTCTTTTATTACCGTTGGCTTGTCAACATGTTTTATATTAATGATCATAATGTCCCCATTCCTCCTCAACCTATCACAACACATCATTCACAAAAACGAATAAATAATACGGAGTATCTTTATTTAAATAACAGTCTCGTTTTTATGTAGGTCACAAAGTAATTTATTTCATTTTTTCGCTTGTCGTTTGCATTAATTTCGGAGGGCGGCATCTGTGGATAATGGCATTTCCAACTCGTATATTATTATCATTTTATTGAATTTATCAAGCCGCAAATATTCTCTTGTGAAAAATTGACACCCACTGCCTACTTCGGGGCTTCTTGTGGATTTGTTGACCTCGTATCGCCTCGTTATGGTAATTTTACATTGTATTAGTTTTACAAATTGAATATTACGTAATTTAATGATTTCTTATGTTTACGCGAATATTACTGATTGAAATAAAACTAATTTAAACGTCACGTGGTGACCCTGAAGGCTGAAAAGTCTTCGAAACGTCGGGATCAAAATTAATACAACCGCGATAAAATTCGTCTAAATTAGTTTTATTTCAATTATTACGTAACTTCTTTAACTTATATTGGAACATATTTTTAATTTAGCTTATACTCAATTAACTGTCATTTATATGTTTTCAGAAGTTAATAAATGATATATAATTGGTCAATTAACGAATTCATTTATGTTTTGGAACTTGACATATAAAATGTTATAACGGCAAAACACTCAAAGCCAGACGCTAAATTCGGTGCAGTTTGAAGAAAAACCAGTAGCTTTGAACATCTTTCAACGATCTACATAATTCCGCTGGCTTCCATGTTTGCTTTTTCATGATAATTTACCTTCAATTTTCAAATTTATGTGAATATAAATAGACATGGCGTATTTCTTGCGACTGTATACTGTGCACACTGTTATATAACAGACAGTCGGGCGATCATATTGTAAATGGGCTTTTAACGAAAATATTATCTATAAATAGAATAAAAATGTAAAGGATCCTTGTCTGTACATGGAAGATATATGAAAAAATGTTATTGGGACCTTTATCAACGCAATAGCATCCCATACAATTATTGTTAGATTTTTGTCTGTTTGTACGTTTGTGCACGCTAATCTCAGAAACGGCTTATCCGATTTAAATGTAGTTTAGTACTAATATATTGTGGTGAGCTTCACTTAACATTTAGTGTTTGTTTCATGTCAATCGGTTCATAAATAAGAAAGTTATGCCAAGATATCGATAATATAACGGTGCAGAACTTCACGCGGGCGGAGATGTGAGCGAATGCTAGTGTATAATAAATGGTATTATACAAAAGTAAATTAGTTTCAATGAAAGCCATTATTTTTATCAGTTGCTATAAACATCGTATACTGTGAATTGAATGTCAGCACGTTTAGTACATAAGACCTACTATATTCAACGAAGTAAAGTGCCCGGCGCAGCCGCATTTGCATATACACATTCTGAGACAATCAAACGTAAGTTACCTATATGTAATTATAAATTCAAAGGACCTACGGTTGAGTTGCTTGGGGCATCTTCTCAGACCAGTGGGCGTTTCCGAAACACGGATAGATAGTAGAGTAAATTACATATCATCATCATCATCAGCCACAAGACGTCCACTGCTGAACATAGGCCTCCCCCAAAGATTTCCAGACCGACCTGTTGGAAGCGGCCCGCATCCAGCGACATCCTGCGACCTTTATCAGGTCGTCTGTCCACCTTGTAGGTGGACGTCCAACGCTGCGCTTGCCAGTACGTGGCCTCCATTCCAGAACCTTTCTGCCCCATCGGTTATCGGTTCTGCGAGCTATGTGGCCTGCCCACTGCCACTTCAGCCTGCTAATCCGCTGGGCTATGTCGGTGACTTTCGTTCTTCTACGGATCTCCTCATTTCTGATTTGATCACGTAGAGAAACACCGAGCATAGCTCTCTCCATAGCTCGCTGAGTGACTGTGAGCCGTCTTATACGGCCCATATTCAGAGGCCACGTCTCAGTGCCGTATGTCATCACTGGTAACACACATTGGTCGAAGACTTTGGTCTTCAGGCACTGAGGTATTTTGGACGAGAAGACCTTGCCAAGTTTCCCGAACGCTGCCCAGCCGAGCTGGATTCGACGATTGACCTCTCTCTCGAAGTTGGACCTGCCTAGTTGGACTACTTGTCCTAGATAGACATATTCGTCGACAACTTCGAGAGATGAGCTTCCAACAGTAATCGGGGTGGGCACAACATGGACATTCGACATGACCTTCGTCTTGTCCATGTTCATCCTGAGGCCCACCCGTTGAGAAACTCTGTTGAGGTCTTCGAGCAAGGGGTGTAAGGGGGTCCAACCACAATCTTCCGGACCCCAAGCCAACCTCACCTGCCCGTGGTGCACCCTGCTGGTCAACGGACGAGGCTCTGGCGACCGGCTGATGGCGGTATAACCATCGTATTAATGGCGTAGCTAAATGCAACAGGCTCATGATGGGCAGCAGCATCTTCAGCGCAAGAAGCTACGCCTCTGCGCTCGCCAACCCGCCTGCCAAGCGTGGCGAGTAATGGCAAAACCCCCCAATGAAATTACAGACCAATTACATATCAATGTAATTTATTTATTATTGACATGTAAAAGAGCCCATCGTAACCTACTTGCGAAATAAATGTTTTTTTTTTTATTTTTAGAAAACTTACTAGGATAAAATTAAACATTATGCCATTATTACATGTAACGTACATAAAAGAATTAATCATTATCATTTTAAATTAACTCAGGATTATAATTTATCAGTGTATCGACGAAAAACAAACTGTTCCCAAGCGATTTCGGGTCGCTAATTAATATAAACATGTTGATTTATTACTTCCTAAAACAAATGAGTTTGCTAACAGTCGCCGTCCAGCGGAACGCAGCAATGACCGCAGCGCCACCGACCCGCGCCGTCGGAAAATATCATTTTGCAGAACGCAATTAAACTTTAACTTCATTAATGAAAATACCTTATTTTCTTTCATCTAAATAATGGGGCGGCTATATTGTTCACAGCCAAGTCGACTCTCTATTGTATGTTGAACAATAAACGGCGTATTTCAGTGTTCGGCCAATTGTAGAAGGGACATTTTTTTGAGTTTTAATTGGAGCGCGTCACGAAATATTAAGTGGCTGGGGTTCTATTATTTTTAGCTTTTCAAAAACCATCAATAGATTCATTACTTTTAGTTCCCAGTTTAAAATTACTGGGCATTATTAGATTTAACATCATATGTCTCGGGGTGACGAGCGCAGTCCAGTGCCATGCATTTGTTGTGCAGTGCTTTGTATTTTAAAGTTCTATGTATTATTACTTCTATATATATGAGCAGGCGTGGCGCTTACCACTGGGCGAGCGATCAGACGGAGGCTATCTGCTACAGTTATAGAAAAAATATTTACTTAGTATAATTTTCCTATTACATCAACAATGAAATGTAAACATATAGAAACCTTAACGAACTCGTACAATTTGCATTCCCTGCTCTTTGTGTAAGAAAAATATCAAAAAATGTGAACTATTTTCTTTGTAGAACACTATCCTTCGGACAGGTGCAACCGTAGATCCGCTGTGTTTGCTCGAATAACTCACATTGCGAATATAAAACGGACGGGCTCGTATGAAGTCGGGATGAATTCAAATAACCCGTGTCTTCGCGTCCAGCAAGTTTTATACAGCGCTGGCTTTCGCCAGGTTTTCATTAGCGCTGGTCTGGACCGATTGTGATCTTATATCTTAGTCAGATCTTTAATAAATGTTGACATTGGAAAGCTTGTCTTATATACACGAGGCTATTGTGCGTAGCTCGGCCCGCGTCAACTCCACCTTATTCTCCTTTAAAATTTAATTTTCCAAAAATTTTTTCTTAGCGGGCCTTTATTACACAAACTATCATGTGACCAAATCCCATGATCCTAGTTTTAGTAGATTTTGAGATATTGTGATTAATCAGTGAGTGAGTGGTCTATCGCTTTTATGTATAGATAGATATATAAATTCCCGTTGCAAAGTTAATCACATGATCAATAACACTGTTTCAACCAGCCTCGGGTTTAATTTTCAGGTCGGACCATCACAATTTGTGTTTGAATTTTCTATTCGAAAAATCACACATGTGATGCGTGGTATTTGAATTTGTGATTGTTATGGTTATAGGTTCACGCACATCATAGAAATGGAATAAGCTGCACTAACCGTGAATACACTAGACGCATCTCTGCTTAGATTCAAACGTGAGCATAAGTACATCGCATAAATTCCATTTATCATAAGCAGATGAAAAAGAGACAAAAGACATCTGAATGTACATACCTTTATTATTTCTAAAAAGCACAATTTTAAAATGTAGACAATGACCTTTCAAAAAGGATGGCAACGTTTAAAACTCGGGGAGGACCGAACAGTGCGCTGCGGGGCTTCATTTCAGAGTTGCGACAAATATATGTGAGCTCACAAATGTTCATTTACTCTGGCCTGAACGCTATAGGAATGTCTCCTAAATAGTATTTAAGGCCTGTTGTACGAGTGTCATGTGGTATACGTATTTCACTGTTAGGTATAATTTTATTTGCTTTTCTGTCTTTGGTATAAATAAAAGTTTTTGTAATCGTAACTATTATGACCATGAATGCTGAAAAGCTTTCGAAACGTTGGGATCAAAATTAAAATAAAAAAAAAACTTGAGAGGTGTCAAGGGACACCCGGATGGAACGAAGTTCCTTTCGATTAATTAGTGAAGGAATTTTAATAAAATTTTATTTGTCTATCTATTGTAGTTTCTGAGATATTTGAATTTTTAGAGATATTTTTACAGATCTTTCTTACTGGGGGGTCGAAATTTATTTTTATTGGGGCCAAAGTGTCGGGCTCAATAAGCCGATTGCGACAAGCCGTCGCACGACCCTCTAGCCTCAAAAATTACCGATTTAGGCCGAGGGGGGGTGAGGACAAATTGGGTGGGGGTAGGGGGAACGGGTTTGAACACCTGGTACTTCCATAATTCTCGAAGCTCCAGGGAGGTCGGCTAGCGTTGGCTGGTCAATCGGCGCGCGTGACGTCACCCGGAAGGTTCTCGATTTCTCTCGAACCTTCCGTTGATCGATGGACTGCTCGCGCTTGACCACCTCTCGGGCTTGACTAAAATGATCTCGATCTCGGGGGGGACGGAGGGTCCGAAGGGAGCACACCGGCTGCTACGTCGCCCAGCCCGTAAATCGGCGAGCACCGGCCGGTCTTACAGTCTACGTGACGTCACACCGAACGTTCTAGAGAGTTCCAGAACATTCGATGTGAGTCGTAATATTAAACAGTCATCCCGTAGACTATATATTAGACACTGTATAATCTGGAAGCAGCCAACATTCAAATATTTTATGATAGGTAATTTGGTGACTGGCTACTAAGGGCGCATTTATATGACAAGGAATCCCACCGCGTTGTGGCCGCGCGGCGGCCGCGCGGCCGCCGCGCTCGAATCACTCGAAAAACTAATGTAAACTCTATTGACTAAGCCATAATGTTTAATACTTCGCAACGCTCCAACCACGCGGCGACTGCGCGATCGTGTAAACGGCCGCACGAAATTTTTCGCGTCGTCTAAACGCAGCCTAAACGGTGGACCGCCGCGCCGTGTTCGATAATCAAAAATTCAAATTTCAAACCACGTCTACATTTCCATATGTCATAAGTTTTACTTTTATTAACGGAATTTCGACTTTAACTTTGTGTGCTAGATATCAAATTAATATTATATTTATTCTTGGTCGGAGAATTATGTCGTGCCAACTTTTCGTACCAATTTTTTCCGTCTAGCCCCCTTTCGCAACGCGCGATAAGGAACTACGTTCCAAAAAGCTGTGATAAAATCCGTTTAAATTAATTTTATTTCAATGATGAGTAACATTTGCGTAAACGTAAGAAACCATTAAGCAATATTTTCTCAAAAATGCATAACAAAGTAGTTATACGGGTTATACGGGTACAAGATACATAACTCCCAAAAATCTATCCTAATCAGTCTATGAAACACATGATGCATATATATCGAAATTACAATCTTTTCAGCAACGTAATTTATCTAAAAGCCGTAAAACTAGACGGCTGGAGGCAGACACGTCCGTCTCCGTATAAGTACCCTGGCGAAATGCCAAGGGTGAGGGTTGAGGCCTTCAGGTCATTCCCGTAAGCATCCAAAAGCTATCGTGGTAAAATCCACACTAGTACCAGTTCTTAAGGCCTTATTTTCTTTCACACCATATTCCTGATAAGGTTTTTCGAATACCCTAAGTTCACTTCATCCTATCGACATATCTCATCACCGTTCAATCCGAAATAAGCATTGTTGGCATTAACATAAGATTTACATTCCCCTGCGACTTTTTTTGTTATTACATCAACCTGTCCGTTGCCTCTTGTCTTTGCTGTGTGTTCTGTTTTTGACGCATTTATATATAAGTATCTGTAATTTATATCATTTAAGTACATACTTCCTCTATAGTGGTGTATTGGTGCATTTTACTTACATTTACTATTTTTTAGCTGAAATACTAAGGATTTCTCGTGAAAGTTAGCAACAGTGTTCTATAGGCACCCCTTGGGTACAAAACTCGAGAATCAGAAATAGATAAGAAAACACTTGTATAAGGTACTTTCGTGACGAAAAATATCACAGGCGCGGTGATTTTTTCACATTACTGTAAGAATACTTTTTCGCCGTTGAAAAACCTAACAGCGTAGTTGAAATTAGTTTCTCAGTAATTTCGCGCGACCATCGTAAGCTGAGACCCCTTTGTGAAGTTAACTCTTTGTGAGGAACAGTAATTAGAGTGAAGGAAGTCGCTATAGTGGACAGAAAACGCTCTTTTCTTGGCCACCGGACGCCGCGATTTAGGACTGCGTTGAATACACTTTTTTTGTAGAGGAACCGTAATTTGCTGACGTTTTCAGTTGCAAGTAAAATGCTGTTAAGATTTGACACATCATGTTTGTCTACTAAATACACTTTAGTGATTTAATATATAATTCACTAAACACCTAATGATTTCTTACGTTTACGAGAATGTTACTCATTGAAATAAAACTAATTTAAACGGATTTTAACGCGGTTTTTTATTTTAATGTTGGTCCCTACGTTTCAAACGCTTTTCAGCCTTCGTGGTCCAGTCCACCCCGTGACCACAACAGCGCTACCGAGGTAGTCACTATTTGATAATAATCGATATTATTTCAGCATGTATATTAAATAATTATCATCGCGTTATTGTAATTCCCAAGACAAACGAAAATTATCGAAGCACATAACTTAAATCACAGTAAATAATATATAATGTAGACTCCGATTTGAAATATACATTACTTCTTTTATTTACAGCGGTAAAGTTTATGAAAAATATTTAAAAAGTAAAGCTGGCACTTCGTCCGCGCTGCCGCCGTATTTAATTTTAAATGCCCATAATTTTATTCAAGAGTAATGTTCGTTGTTTTATCGTTCCTTTTTAAAAATAGTATTTTATTGCGCACCGAGAAAAATGTAAAATTAAAGTGCATAATATATCTCTGTATAAAAAAAACGAAATAGAAAATGATGATATAAATTCATTTTTGAAGTCGTTAAAACGAGTTATATTTACCAGTTAAAATAATTAAATTTTTATAGTACTAGATTTTTGCTCGCGGTGATGTTCGGTTTACATACCAACTTTTCCACTGTCTCTCCTCGTAGGAGAGTTAGAATTTTGAGAAACGACGAAATAGGTATTTCGTTATTTTTAAGCTATTGTATAGATTTTATCGCGGGCCTTGAGCGGCGAGACCGAATACAGAAATTCCGTAACGAAAAAACCTAACACCCCCCACTCCGACCAGCCAGCGTTAGCTGACCTCCCTGGAACATCGATAATTTCGAAGTCCCAGGTGGCGTCACACAGTGACCAGTCAGCTTGGACCGGACTTTCACAAGACTTTGACCGGACTTTAACCCCTACCTTGACCTTGACCTTTACCTTGACCTTGACCCCGACCTTGAACCACAAAATTAAAATTAAAAAACAAAGGAAAAAACACTGCATAAATAAAATAAATAAATAATTATAATTACATAAGTTGATAAAAAATCCTATGCAATAGCTTTATCGCGGCAGTCTCCGAGTGCCACACGTCTTTTTTTAATTAGACCAAAAAATAATAATTCCAATACAAATTTCCACCCCTTATCACTTGGGGATGGAATATCTTAACACTTAGGAATGGAAAATAATGTTATTCGTTATTTATGACATTTTAGGAATACATTATCAAAATTGTGGCGGTTTGGTCTGGGTATCGATGGATCAATCAGTTAGGACTGTATGTAATTTTATATGAATACAAATAGATGAAAATATACGATTGCTTAAAAAGTAAGTTTAAACGACTTTTTCCAATTTGTAAAACAGTATTAAATACGCAACAAATTTGAGATAAATTAATGCACCACCATTCATCGAAACCTGATTCGAATTGAAATTGATTCGGTCACGCCGCGTCCTAAGCAAATACATAAAATAATATACAAAAAAACATATTTAAATCGGCGCACGACACCTGCACAGTCATCATACAGTGATATTCTCCAAAATCGGGCTTATTTTGTGCACAAGCCATTCCACTTTATTGATATAGAATATTGGATACACAACAGCACCAGCGACACATTTGAATTCAAAATGTTTTCTGTTACATCCCAAGCTTCAAAGAAATTTCAACTCTAAAGGTTGGAACATAAGATTTAACATGGAATAGAACATTTCCCATGTTGAGTTAGGGTAGCGACGCCGATTTGTGACTTGGCCGTACGCTGGTACGTTGGACTATGTAGCTGGAACCCTGCCAACTGCTAGACCCGGCATTCCCTGGCTCATAGTTCAGACGACCACAACGTTTTATCTATTCAGAATTGAAAGCCGTGATAATAAAATTGTCGGGCTCGTTCGAAACACGTCAGGGCAGCGATACAATATTATCAATTCTAATTTTCGATCTAGTTATACAATAATGAAGGAGAATATATACTTTGGTAGTTATATGCATAGCGCAGTTGTAATACGTACGCGGTACAGTGTGCAGTGTGCAAGCACTGTTGTGTTTCGGTTTGAAGGACATTGAAACCAGTGATATTACTGGGCATTATGAGACTTAACATCTTATGTGTCAGGGTGATGAGCGCAGTTCAGTGCCATGCAGTGCTTTGTAATTCAAAGTTTTGTGTGGTGTTGCTTCTGTTTATGGGCAGGCGTGGCGCTTACCATTAGGTGAGCGACTTGCTCGTCTCGTCATTCAAAAAATAAAAAATAAATTGTTAACCATTACAACCCCCTGAACATGACCAAGAACCATTTAACCAGCCTAACAAATAAAATAACCGCATTCAAATTTATCATTTATCTGATATGCGACAGACATATAGACATAGGAATCATACTTATTATATGCCCTTTTTTCTGGAACTAAATAGAAGATAACACTGAAAAGTCAAAAATAACAATTTCTATAGTCAATTAAAATTGCACGGACTCCAAAGAGACCTATAGAAATGGTTACTTTTGGCTTATAGGTGTCAAATTTTTTAAGTCGGGTTTTAAGGTTTGTTAAAATTTTATTTTTCACTTTACAGTATTAGGTATAGCTATGGTATGTAAATTCTAATATAATCGCAACATATGAGCGAGCGAGTATGTTGAGGATTTTTTTTATTCCGTACTCCACCATCAGATCTTAGCCAAATTTTTATGGAACCACATCACAACTAAACTCTATCGAGTGATTTTTTTTCGACAAAATAGGTTTACAATTGGCGGAGAAATCGATGTCCATACATAAAAAAATATTAAGTCATTTCGTACAAGCGTAGTTCTAACCCACAGAAGATTATGTTATGTCGTAGGTATCCAGAACTACCAGAGACTTTCGCTCTCACAACACGCAGACCCGAAACAAACATTTGTGTTTCACACAAACATTTGTCTTCGTGCGGAGTTCGAACCAGTAACTTCCTGTTGCACGGTCGGCTACTAGACTACAGCCCAAGGAAACTCTCTAAATGAATTCTAGTAACCTCTATGAGTTTCGAAACTACATTACATAGAACACAACAATCAAATTACGGACCGTGCATACAATAAAAACACATTTCGTAAATCGTATGAAATTTCAATTCTATAATAAATAAACTCATTAATGTGGACCGCAAATTGTGGCCCATTTTATTGGTCAGAATGCACATTCGACATTAATGCACCCTAGAGACGTGGGGAGCGCTCTTATTACGTGTCCAGACTTTTAATTTGGATAAAACGCGATACACAGCAGAATTTAATTTGCGTAGGTTAATTTATTTTGTGGTCTTGTCGATCAGTATGATGTTTGCGATGAGGTATGAATAATGTCATGTATTATTAAGTAGTGCATTCTTTGATGCATTAACTGGGTATGAAATAAAAAGAGATCCTTAACTTGAAGCGATTTTTTTTTACTAGTCCCACCTTGTCATTGGTATCTGCTATACTAGTTTCAAGGAGTTTAGTCCGGCTGAATGATAAAATGTCCAGGACGCTCGCCTGATGGTAAACAAAAGGAGCACCACTCAGAACTTTAAAGAGAAATAGTACTGCGCGATACTGTATTGCGCTCGTCAACCCGAGATATTAGATAGTAAGTATCGTAATGTCTAGTAATGTTTCTAACTATAATATCCTTAAAAACAGTAAACTCTTGTTCAACGGCACAAATAGACAAAACGGTGGTACCTATTCAGCGGGCTTTTAGCATACAAGAAACTTACCACCTATTACAAGTGTCATTAGTGGCTGATACTATAAATAATTAGAGCCTGAAACAGTCGCTGTGGCCGAAACCGGCTAAGAAGTCATCACCATCATCATCAGTGTCTGGTGTTATATTATTTTTATTCCTGGTGTCTATAAAATTTTATTTGGTGCAGAAACTCAATTTTTGAGATTTTAAAATGGAAATGATAACGACAGATATTGCAGTTATAAAGTCATAAAATTTTCTTTATCTACAATCAATCAATCAAGAACAATCGCCAATCCCACATCAATTCTCTTCAAGTTGTTCAAGGAATTACTCCCCTAAACAATGGCAAATAAGCTGGAGATCTTGATAAATCCATTTAAACTGAAAACGTTCCGGCTCCCCTTTAGCAGCGTTTCCATTTCGAAAATTAAATTACAAAGATGGAAAAACGTAATGCATTCTACATTCGTCTTGGCGACTTGTATTCAAGTGGTCCTAAGTTTATACCCGCTTAACACCTTCGGATAAATACATTTGGTAAAGGGAATGCTTGTGTGCCTTGTCGAGCATTCATCAAGCAACGTTAGGAGAATGCACTTCAGATTTCCACACTAAACTGCATTTCTGAATACAACTTTAGCTGCAACGAGTTTAGACCAATCGATATTTCCTTATAGAGATCCTGCAAAGAGCCACGTATTAAAGGATTTGGTACGATTTAAAAGGTAATGGAAATTTTTATTCGAATTTATAACAAATTTTAAGCGGTCTAAATTCAGGTTGTTAGGATTTTTTTGTTGAACCGTTACTATTATAAGTATATTCTACTTGTAAGTAGAGATCCTATCAATCGTACATACATAAGGCCATGCCAGTATCCCCAAAGGGATAGGCAGGGGTGCAGGGTCCGCCAGGCTCTTTTCCGTACCATTATAGGATAGGTGACGAGCCTATCTTCATATCACAAACAACAACGGATAACTCACGTGTGATAGTTTCCATTGTAAACTTTTAACACGAATTATAACTGCCTGATTAGGGATAAGAATCCAGATTTTAATTGATTTTTACTCTTTGTGATAATTGAATAGGTCATTTACTTCTTGCCCACGATCAGACATCGGGTGACGTAACCATTCATCTGGACGTCTCACAGACCACTTAACCTAAATCGAACGCACAATTGATGTTTATTAATTGACTTTATAATGTCACGAGTGCCAATTAGAAATAATTCAATGTTCGTGTAACATGTAGTAAACGTTTCAAAGGTAGTTGATGAAATAAACAATTGTAGAGGGACAAAATGCATCAAAATTATTTAGAAAAGGCTCATCCGCACTGGAGAATACATTTTGATACACGATTCGCGGCTTATATCATGCGCGTAATATTAATTAAATATGTAGAGTATAAAGACTTTGCACTTTATAGTACATACCATGTTGCAATAGAAATGGGCTTTAGGGCGGACAAGTCTTTATTGTACGAGTACTTATAGATCAAAATTAAAGACCAAGAAGCAGTAGTCTCAATAATAGTAGGAGTAGTAATATAATAATAATACATATTGACCTTTACATATTTTACAGATTATTTAAGAAGTGTCAAAAGAGAGGCAGTTTCTATAGTGATTGAATTTTGCAGTTTTTCGTATAATAGTTATTAGTGTCTCATCTATAAATAAGAATATCGTATTATCGACATTTCCAATAATTATGAAAGTAAGCACAACGTTAAATTGTAAAAAGGGCAAATGTAAAAATATTGTTGAAATTGTAGTAGGAATCATGTCTGTCATTAAGTAAAAAAGATTTAAATTTCATCTCCGTCCAATTTCTTACAAGGAAAACAGACCTGAATATATATTTAATACAAATAATGTAATAAAACATGATTTAGAAAAAATCCCAAGGGATGTTAATCCCGTCGGTGATATTGTGGAGTTTACGCAGACAAAGGAAAAGAAAACCCAGAAAAATACATTGCCACCCAAAGGTCTTACATTCAGTTCTTGGATAGGCCGCAATAACGCCGCGTCCATTTGTCAGGATAAGCAGCAGGCGGAGAAAAACTGGCCTTGTCAACAAATATTTTGGCAAACTTATTTGTTTCAAAGCAACAGAGATAAAACATTGTTATATACATACGTATTTTTAGGTTGTATGGGACACCGGTTATTTCACACCCAATAACTATTCCTATTATTTGCAGATATCTTACTATTTTATCGTTAACTAGCTTTTGCTCGCGGCTCCGCCCACGTGATCAAACAAACAAACAAACAATCAAACTCTACAGCTTTATAATATTAGTATAGATTTGGGTAGCTTAGCAACGGAAGCCTTCAAATAATATTATTTCGGTAGCTTAGCAACGGAAGCCTTCAAATATGAATAATTTTACCCGTTTTTGCAACATTTTTCACTGATGCTTCGCTTCTAATGGTCGCAGCGTAATGTTATATATCCTAAAGCCTTCCTCGATAAATGGACTATCCAACACAAAAATAATTTTTCAATTCGAACCAGTAGTTCCTGAGATTAGCGCGTTCAAACAAACAAACAAACAAACAATCAAACTCTACAGCTTTATTATTAGTATAGATAATAATTATAAATTCCCTCTTGCCCTTATATAAAATGTTACATAAAGGTGCGGTCACATCTCATCATCATCATCCAGCGATCCACAGATATTTTTCTCGGGATCTGGGTGTTGTGAGACCGAAAGTCTCTCGTAGTTCCTGATACCCACGACACAAGACTCGTATCTTACTGTGGGGTCAGGACTATGTATGTGACTGTTGGGTGTATTTATTTATTTATTATTATTGTATACATTTGTCATTACGTTTTTATGTACCGGATCTGAACAAAATTTTACGCTAATTTTAATCATTCGTTTATTATGTTCAATAAGATCGATCACACAATTAAAAACAATAGCATTTGGTAATTTACAAGGTAGTAGGTCCCTCGTATGCGAGAGGCCGTCTGGGTTGGTACCACCGCTTTGTCTGTTTCTGCCGCCAAGCAACAGTGTGTAAGCACTGTTTCGCTTTGAAAGACATCGAAGACAGTGCAATTACTGGGCATTATGAGACTTAATATCTTATGTCTCGGGGTGACGAACGTAGTTCAATACCATGCAGGGCTTTGTAATTCAAAGTCCGGTGTGGTTTTTCTTCTGTTTATGGGCAGGCGTGGCGCTTGCCACCAAGTTAGCGCCTTGCTCGTCTTGTAATTCAGTCAAATAAAAAGAAATAAAAAAGAACAATAATTAAATAGTATACTCTATGTTGCTTTAATTTCACCAAACCTTTCTGTAACACGGTGTATAAACAAACACACATAGAAAATTAGTGTATAATAATACATTTAATTGTCGGTCTCATGAAAACAAAATAAACAACCAATAGCTTAAATAAGCGACAATTTAATTAACCTATTACGTAATTAGACCGAACTAATTACGACACCTAAAAATACTTGCAATATATTAAAATAATCACGCTATTTGTGTTTACAGCAGGGGGCGGCAAATGAGCAAGTGGGTCGGTTACCTGATGCTGATAAATGATATCCACCGCCCATGAACATGACTGCCACGGTGGCGCAGTAATGTGTACGGGGTACGACTTCTGTGCTGAGTCTCGGGTTCGATCACCGGGTTGGGAAAAAGTGATATTGGGTTTTTCTATCACGAAATGCTCAGTCAGACTCAGAAATTACTGGGCATTATGAGACTTAACATCTTATGTCTCGGGGTAACGAGCGCAGTTCAGTGCCATGCAGTGGTTTGTAATTTAAAGTTCTGTGTGGTGTTGCTTTTGTTTATGGGTAAGTGTGGCGCTTACCATCAGGCGAGCGCCTTACTCGTCTCGTCATTCAATCAAATAAAAAAAAACAAACCTAGAGTAGTTTAGAATTTTGTCCGGTATGGCGATAAGCTCACCTCCTATGACATCATGGGACAGAATTAAGCTTGAGGAAATATGGGTATACTTGTTACACCTCTGTCTGCTCTTTCAGTTTACAGTCTTTTTTTTTTTTTTTTCTATAATACTTAAAAAATTTCCATTTGTTTGTATTATGGAAGGCACTAAAGTTATATAAACGAATGACTTAGAAAGATATTAATAAAATTATTAATTAATTAAAGATAATTAGTACTTTTATACTTAAATCGAGTGAGCGTCCTCTGAAATCTGCCGCCCCTAAGAGGCTGCCGCCCATAGGCCGCGGCCTATACGGCCTATTTACAAATCCAGGACTGATTCTATATCGTGTCAATTTTGTTTTAAAGCGATAATTTTATTATTTAAACCGCAGGGACAATTAAGCCAGAGTTTATTGATAAAAAACCTAGTTTTGGGACGACTAACGTAGGCGTTTGTTGAAATTTACACCAAGAGTAGTTTCGAAGTTGGTCTGTGCGTACAGCCGGGTGCTCCCGTGCGAATTTAAATTTAGTACGCCCGTCGTTTATACGGACTGGACAAGTTTAAATGACCAGGTGTTTGTCTTTTTGTCCTTTATTAGTCTGGCTATTATTTGGGTGGTATTTGTTGTGTGCTGTTTTGGGTAAATTATTAAGATATCATCAACAATTATATCTAATGCGCAGCCACTAGTACCAGATCCCTCACACAAATAATAATACGGTTCTTTCGGACTAAGATTCGGATCTGGTTCGGAACGTACTTAAGAGGGCGCATACAGCAAAAGTATCAATCTAGATTTGATTTTTAAGTTAGTAACTCATGGCTAAATTAAACAAACTTATGTATATGGATACTTCATTATAATTGCAACCGAATAAGTTTAACAGAAACATAACACACTAAAATTTTCTCGATAGAAAAAAATCACAAAGTCACCTCCAATTTTTATCTATTTTCGATTTATTTGTAATATGGTGCATATTTTTAAGCATGGTGGACTAAGACCTGATCCCTCTCATTCAGTAGAGGAGGCCCGTGCCCAGCAGTGGGACGAATATAATATATAGGGCTAACAAAAAAAAAATGTAGATATTACTTACCCTTACGCGCCCATATTTGCCGTATGCCTGTATTCAAAAATCAAATTTTCACTCGATACTTTTTTATTTAGCCGAATAATGTATTCATACTCGTATCTCGCGTTATGCGGGTGCACGCCCGAATTTTCGGGTCCAGCCAATTTTCCACAACGTGATGGAAATAACAAAAATTACACATTAATGCGTTGCCTGGCAACGGGGCTTTTTGCTTGATTAGCGTCCGGTACGCGAAAAAATAGTGGTCGTGTTATGGATAAATTTGTTTCGGCGATTAGTACGAAAATCCTACTAATATTATAATTAATGTGAAAGTTTGTTTGTTTGGATGTTTGTCCGTCAATCACACTGAAACTACTGAACGGATTTTGATGAAATTTGGTATACAGATAGGGTATGAGCTGACTTGGGTGATAGGCTAACGGTAGGCAGCGGCTTGGCTGTGCCCCTGGCATTGCCGATGTCCATGAGCGGCGGTGACCGCTTTCCATCAGGCGGGCCGCTTGCTCGTCTGCCTATCAAGGCAATAAAAAAAAAAAAAAGGCTACTTTTTATCCCGGAAAAAGCGGATCACGCGGGCGGAGCCGCGAGTAAAATGTAGTAATGCATAAATATTGCAATTGTTTGGTGTTTTTATAGAGAAAATATTTTTAATGATTTTTCTTCCACTGCACTAATTTTAAGTAGCATTAGGGCTGGTAATCATCAAAACGGAGATGGGCGGAGAGACGAAAGCAGAGCGGCGTGGGGTAGTGCGGTAACCACTAAAACTAAGTGGATATGAAATCTGGAAATAGCGTTATTGTATTAGTTATTTACAAAACATCTCCTTTCTTCGCCCATCTCTGTTTTGTTGGATACCGGATTTAAACACAGTGTCAAGGGAAGAACCAGATTCTATTCTATACCGAGTAGTTTCTGGCTAACCTAGTATCAAAGTTTTCTAGCTACCCGAAGGCCTTCGACTTGGCTTAGAACTATATTATTTATATTTGTACTCTTTGGATGAAATAGATGATAGTATATAGTTTTAAAATCTAGTCACAAACCTACACACAATGTAGTTATATTGATTCTATTTTGATTGAACTAGCTCTTAAAACTTTTGCAATCTGTTTGTTCCTAATTTTTACTTTTCTTTCTGCCTAGCGTTATCCCGGCTTAATGCCAAGGTCGCCTTCCTCCGTCGCGATTTCACTGTGGATTTGGTATTACGTGAGGCGACCTACCATATGACCCCCACAACCCGCGACGGAAACCAGGTCTCGCCGTCTCCTTCCTTATTTTTCATCATCATCAGCCACAAGACGTCCACTGCTGAATATAGGCCTCCCCCAAAGATTTCCAGACCGACCTGTTGGAAGCGGCCTGCATCCAGCGACTTCCTGCGATCTTTATGAGGTCGTCTGTCCACCTTGTAGGTGGACCTTATTTTTCACTGTTATAAAAATATTTATAAATAATCAAGGTTGTTTTCGATAAAATTTCACGAACGGCTAAGCCTCCGAAATCCTTTAAGCTCTCGGGCAATGGATTAGCTCAATAGGCTTACTTTAGTTCATAATTTTCTTAATTGGATTTATCCATTGCCTTTGAATTATCCTAATTATCCCCTTTTATTTTCTTGCGCCAATTTTTTTTGTTATTTTCCTAAACTCGCTGGGCGTAGGCTTAAGTATATTCGTTATTCGCTAGATGATATGATAAATTTGTTTCTATTATCATAAACTTTATTTTACTAAAGAGGTTTATAGAACAAAGCAAATGTGTGTGCGTAAAATAAATATGATTCGTCGAAATAGCTCATTTGAGCGAGATTTCATACAATTTATATTCGCAAATAAAAATTCATTCTTACAAACATTCGTTTATTAAGTTATAACGCAAGCAAATGTTTATATTCTTGCACATAAATTCAAATATGTTTGTATTCAGGCTAATTTTCATACAACTGAGTAATTTTAGGAGCTTTTTACATATTTATTTCAGCAAATGTATGTTATATTATCGCTAAGAATCATAAGCATTGTTTGCTTCCTTTATTTCTAAATGTTCATAAATTTTATTGTATTCCTTGTTTATTTTAGTATCAGGCAAATCATATTTTAGCGCCGAAGGCTCTGAATAATAAATGCACCCAACAGTCACACACATAGTCCTGACCCCACAGTAAGATACGAGTCTTGTGTCGTGGGTATCAGGAACTACGAGAGACTTTCGGTCGCACAACACCCAAACCCCGAAATAAATAATTGTGGATCACACAAATATTTGTATCGGTGCGGGGATTGAACCCGCGGCCTCACGTTTCACAGGCTGTCAAAAAAATCATAATCATCATAACAATATTAATATATAATCTGAATCATAACAATATTGTCACCGCCTTTTGTTTCTGATGCCTTACAAGGCAAATTTTCGTCGAGATACCACGATTCCAAGCTATAATCCCAACACCGTTGGCTTTTTATGAATCGAAGCGATAATTAAAATAATATCGCACACTAATTCTCATTTGCTTAGATATTACAAGGTACGTAATAAGTCCTAAGATTCATTCGATTTTTTATTGCATCTGTGATTGTGTACCTTAAATAATGTATTATATCCTAGTAAAGCCTGATAGAAACGAAAATATTTTATCATACGACATAGGCAAAAATATAACAGAAAACTATGGTTTACGTGAACGCATTATATGTTCCTCGCTTTTAAATTGCATTATACGGACGTGTGTACGGGATTTTTGTTATATACTAAATACTTAGCTCTATCGTGCGAGAAATTTCTAAAAATCAGGCTTTATGCTGCTCTGATAATATATGATTTCGGGCAGTTTCTACCAGAGTAATTATCCACCTTTTAATTTTTAGACTACCCCTTTCAAAGGTCAACATTATTCCTGATTTTCAGTTTTCCTCATTCAGTTAACTGTCATCTATCAAAGTTTATATTGCGTCTGTTGGTAGTGATATAGCACTGCTGCCGCGTATTAGGTTCATACATAAATCCATGGTATGCCTCATGGCGCATTGCGGTGTTGCAGCCCATTTTTGTTGTGTGAGGTTGCATAATAGCAATCCGACTGGATGATAGGTACAAATATCATGATTTATATATAGCAAAGCAAACGAGCAAGTGGGCCACCCGATGGTAAGTGACTCCACTGCCCGTGAATACCTATAACACCAGACGAACCATGAATGGGGGGAAAGGGGGGATATAGGCTTCCTGAAATATCATTCACTGTACGAAATGTAACTAAGAACTGCCATCTCACGTCGTTTTTCTGTGAGACAGTGGTGATAACCCGGTCGAGCAGGCCCATCCATGCTGTAAGCAAGCATCTAAAGCTTAGCTCTACCACTTGTGTACCGGCTTACACCGCAAGCCCTCGATTTACTTCTTTCCTCTCCAAAGAGGTTAGAAGCATTTATACAGGCCGGCATGACTCTGGTGACAACCGATAAACTCATTGTTTTTTGGTAGTCGCTAGTTTTTTGGATTGCACTACGCTCACCATCAGGTGTAGTGCAGTCACTTTGCCGTGATCGGAAAAAAAATCTACCATATTTTTCCGTAATCTTTTAAACGCCACGATAAAACCTTTGTCAGGCCATTTCTGTTACACGCAGGTTACTTCCGCAGTGCAGATTTAGACGCGGATTATCAAATCAATAAAACCATTGGCAGCCACAGACGGCTTTATGAAACTAAAATATAAAATCATGACTGCTGAAAGGCTTAATCGGTTTGCTAACGTTTTTATTATTTTTTTATTTGATTAAATGACGAGACAAGCAAGGCGCTCGCCTGATGGAAAGCACCACGCCTGCCCATAAACAGAAGCAACACCACACAGAACATCGAATTACAAATCACTTCATGGCACTGTACTGAAACACAACAGTGCTTACACACTGTTGCTTGGCGGCAGAAATAAATGTGTGTAGTCAACTGAGGTATCAATAGGTTTCCTAAATATTGTAATAGAGTTTATAATAACCCTTTCATAATGTATTGTGATTAATCGATCAAAGGTAGATTCTGTGTCTAAGCCCTTAGCGTATTGCGGTTATGTGTACTCCACGTTATTTCCCTTGGTATTTAATTAGTTATGTCTATACCATATTTCTTGTTAGAAGCTATATTTGCTGTAGTAGTTAACAATAAGTTAAAATTATGCTTTTACGTTAATAATGTTGGAAATCAAATGTGAATCTGCACATATGTAGTGAATCGCCTCTATAGTCTAGTTGCAGTGTACTTGGAGTGAGAAACTGGCGAGGTCCCGGGTTCAAATCTCTGATTGGGCAATCACAATTTTTTCGATTCAAAAAATCTATTTTGCATTTTCTGGTATTGGATTTTTTTCCGGATTGATCCTAGACTCGCTCCCTATCACAGTATGTGACGCAAATAAACTCGGTGAAACACGGGTGCAGCATCAGATGCACCTCTGCCTATACCTTTGGGGATACAGACGTGAGCATAAATTATGTTTTATATTATACTACCTGATTTGCTATCGTACTTCCCCCCCCCCCAGCGGCCGTCCTGAGCCGAGGTTCGTATCCCAAAGGGGGTGCCCTCAGCGTGGTCACTTAAATGTAAGGGTTGTGAAGCTGTATACAGCCGACTAGTGTCAGGCCTACAGCAAGTGTCAACCCAAAAAAAAAATCGTACTTGAGGGATTTGTTGGTGCAAATATTGGATCATATTACACCAAACATAACCAAACTCCGCATTGTGCCGCAATGGTATCATTTGAATAAACAATAACACCAAAATCACCGCCAACATCAGTCCAATCATCCAAATTGATACAACAAAACCTGACGACGTCTCGGCAACGTCCCCCGGTGTGATTCTAAGTGAATTTAGTTAAATTACACGAGTGTTATTTAGATGAACGCGCGATAATTCTGTTTGGTAACACAGAGCCGCGTTATTTATTCAAATCGTGTTGCCTCGGCACGTGAGGCAGGGCTGAGCCGGGTTGAGGCGAAGGCAAGGCGATTTTAATTTTCACCAGTGACAAATTAATCACTTTAACTGCGTTGGTGAACGTGCGTGATACCTGCCGCGTGTATTCTGTAAATCTACCGGCGTGCGAAAGGTTTTTAATTCGAAATGTTCTAGATTTTGTTATTTTTCAGGGTGTCATTTTATTTTTCATACATAAAGGTCATTGATATAAACTAATAATATAATGATGTAAATGCTATGACTAAAGAATTCTTTGTTTAAAGATGTCAACGGAACCGATTACCGGAACGTTATTTATCAGTATTTTATTTCAGACTGTTCTCTCAGAAACCTGCATACCTGAAAAGTTCTCCATAAGAATTTCGGAGGTATGTGAAGTATGCGTAGGTCAGCGTGGTGAATTAAGGTCTAACCCCACCCCCCCAGTTGGACGTGTATTAATTATATAATTATACACCCAACAGTAACAACACACATAGTCCTGACCGTACAGTAAGATACGAGTCTTGTATCGTGGGTATCAGGAACTATGAGAGACTTTCGGTCTCACAACACCCAGACCCCGAAACAAATATTTGTGGATCACACAAATATTTGTCTCGGTGCGGGGATTTAACCCGCGGCCTCTCTTCACAGCCGGCTACTCGTCCGTTGCGCCACGAAGGCTAAACCAACTATCGTTAATTTTCACATTATACACGCGCTGAATAAAGAAAAACTAAATTTCCTTTTTGTTTCAGGTAACTATATCAAATATAGAAGCTGCGAAAACCTAAGGCCCTATGTTGTCCCCCAAGTAAGTAATTAAAAAAAAAAATCTAGATCATGACGAGATCTCTGGTTATTGTATACAAGGTAGTTTTACATCAAACTTCAAAGGATAAATTACTGTAAAAGTGGCAACCGGCGGTGACATGCCGCTAAAGGGCGACCGCCTCGTCCACCGAGCCAAATTAAATGAAACGGAAAAGTGAATAAAAGGTAAAAATGGGACGCAGAAACTCTTTAACCTTGTCACCCTGAGGGTAAATTGCTTAAGGTATTTTTCTTTAATTATAACTGACCTGGCAAAGGTATTGAATATCGTGAATTACATCCTTTAATTATCAATGACGAACGCAAAGGTTTTTTCAAAAACGTCTTTAGGTTTTATGGTTTCATAGTTTTCATTATTAAGGCAGACTTCCGATGGTCGCATCACGAATGTTAATGACGCTGCGTTTTCGCGAGTACTACTACTAGTTTGTATATCTATAGAAAACCATTCGACGGCAGCGTCACTAAGAACATGTTCACAGCCTCCAATTTTAGTTGATCAACTGCTAAATCGCATGCGATTTGAATGGTCTGTACAGACTTTCAATCGATTTGATCAACCAAAACCTTACAGCTTTTTTTGATTCGAGTTTCTTGTTGAAAGTAATTCGACTCGTCTGAACCTGTTATTACATACTGCGTCTCTAGTTATGCTAAAAAGAAGGATGGTGATAGACGAGAACGTCACTGAAGCCGTATTTTGGCTTGTGTTACCTAAAAGCTATACTCAGAAAAATTTAAAGCAGAATTTAACCCTTTGCCTTCGTACAATAAACAATTCCACGAAATTGCTAGCCATATAGATCTCAATTGTCAAATATTCCCAGATTAGACCGCGACACGAATCATAGGTAAATTTTTGGCATAACACTCACGGCTTATCGCGCGGTGCGTTTCTTCATCCGCTTATCTTGACAAATGGACCACGTATTACGCCCAACCCGTGTGTTCCGAAGAATAATAAGACATTTGTTTAGCCAATGCGCACTCCCCTTTATTTGTGTACGCATTTTCTTCTAAGAAATAACACAATATTATACCGGCTCTCTGTTATAGGAGCAATCATTTTGACAGACGTTATATTTTTGTCTGACTCGGCAAGTCGGGAAAGCGTTTGTTGTTGACGTCTGAAATTTGTTAAGTGACTGAATCCTGTCAGTGGATAAGCAGATTCTATATTATGCTCAATTTTAATGTCACGGATAATTCGGATTTATTTAGATTTTTCTGGAATATTATATCACGGATGTCGTAGGTAGCGTCAAAGTCTATCTTTATTAGCATTTATTGTCATCAACATCATTTTTTCATACTTTCATTGTCATACTTGTCTGCTGTATATAAACTTCTCCTAACGCACACCATTGAGCTCGGTCTTTAGTGTTTTTACGAGCATGTCGGTCATCTTATGTCTCGGGGTGACGAGCGCAGTTCAGTGCCATGCCAGTGCCTTGTAATTCAAAGTTATGTGTGGTGTTGCTTCTGTTTATGGGCAGGCGTGGCGCTTACCATCAGGCGACCTCGTGCTCGTCTCGTCTCTCGGCTCATCTGTATATATACACAATTTTGAATGCAATTCAACCATAGATTAACAGACTGACAAATATCAGAATCTTTCCCCTTTTGGCAAATCTTAGACGGCTTGGCCTGTTATACAAATTATCACATCTCCACCGTCTAGACAATACGGCCCTACACAATTAAATGCAGATGAACTTTGAAAGACTAACTTTACGACACAAAGAATTATAATCCCCAAATGAACGCAATAGAGTTCAAATTAAAGTGTATTTTGTAAAATTTAGGTGCAAAGTGCGCCAGCGGTTATCAAATCGATACGAAGGACGAAACAACAAAGCCGAAACGAGTTAGTTTGTAAAACTATAACAACTTTGTTATAGGTACTAATTTAGTTTCCAGTTGGCAACGTTCTAATATTTATTTGAATACTACACTATTATATTATGTAGATTTGAAGATAAACCGAGGATTGGTTAACCGTACAGTTATTTTAAAGTTAGATATAAAAATGAATGGTGGTAAAAATTCAAGATGGTATGTCCCTCGTAAGCGAGAGGCCGGCTGGGTTAGTACCACCGCTTTGTCTACTTCTGCCGCCAAGCAATAGTGTGTAAGCACTGTTGTGTTTCGGTTTGAAGGACATTCAAGCCAGTGAAATTACCGGTTATTATGAGACATAACATCTTACGTGATGTGGGTGACGAGCGCAGTTCAGTGCCATGCAGTGCTTTGTAATTCAATGTCCTATGTGGTATTGCAGGCGTGGCACTTACCATCAGACAAGGGCCTTGCTGGTCTCGTCATTCAATCAAATAAAAAAAGACAAAGTGCGAGTTGTAAATTTGTTATGTACAATTTTTTATCCAATTAATATAAATACTGACTAAATAACATATAAGTTCTACATAAAGCAATCCCTCAATCGATGTCATATTAAAACCTACTACAAAAAAGCAGTCTCACAGAAAAATCGCTACAACTAAATCCGACCACTCCATCGTAACCAGAAACCCGCATTCTGTAATCACATTACCCTAATCCTGTAACTGAAACTAAGTCAATAATCAAATAGATGAATCCAGACTGCATTAGTGCTAATTACCATCGATCCGATCGGCGTTGTCAATCAGCGATCTAACGCGTAATAATTCAACCTTATCATTGCAAACGTACGGACAGCTTGACGTGTTCTTGAATTATATTACATACATAAGTCATGTCCATTAATACGCTTGTCATATGCGAATTTAATAGTTAATGCAAATCACTATCTGTTCTTACAGGGTTAAATAGGTATAGGTAGTAGTATATTTATATCCGCCCAGATAGTGGCCACCGTACACATGGTGTTAAACCTGCAATGGTGACCTACATACCTTGTGTTGATCGCGTTCTAGGATTATCCAGTGTATATCCGAATCTCCTGAGGGGCTTGCGAGGTGACTTGATGGTTGGTTTGGGCGGGTATAGGGGTACATCATTGTACCCTGTGCCTATATGGCTCATCCGCCTGTCCTGTCGCAAGCCCCTCGATTTGCTTTTTCCCGCTTCGGAGAATGAAAAAGCATTTATACAGGCTGCCATGATTTTGGTGACCACCGATAAACACATTGTTTGTCAGTGGTCGTCGGTATTTTTAGAGTGCACTGCGCTTACCATCAGGTGTAGTGCAATCACTTTGCCGTGCTCGGATAAAAAAAATAGGTTTCTAGTATGTGAATCCTTATACCTGTTTTTCTAAGCAATAGTGTACTACAATACTAACACTGTTGTGTTTTGGTTTGAAGAACATTGAAGACGGTTAAATTACTGGCCATTATATGACATAAGATATGGCTCAAAGTCATGAACGCTCAGTTGCTGCTTCTGTTTATAGGCAGGGGCGACCCTTACCACCGGTAAGACTTGCTCGTCATTCAGGCCAATAAAAAAAGTCCAAATTCCACAAAATCCTATTCTTTTCAATGTCGACGATACATCAATTATTCTTGGGCATCACCTATTTACTTGTTACCCGGGATTTATTAAAAAGAACCACCAACATTGGTTCCAAGTTCCAACCACACGCCAACACTTGGTATCTGTCGCCATTGGGTACACGTACCAATCGGCAAGGCCGACTTTGAATAATTTCGGTGTGCCACGGTCGTGCCAGGCTGCGACATACCCATTTGACGACATCAAAGTAAACTGTGCCACGGTAATAAATATGGTCCTGGATACCTGTCCAGATTACCTGGAGTCATGCTAAGGCCGGAATTAATATCCTACATACGCTTAATCCGGCTGCTTTAAACGACACTTATGCTGAGGTATAACCCATTTGTGTCGAGAATTCGATTTGTAGTTGGAGTTAACATTTGTGGATAAAGCTGAGCCGTTTATGTCTGTCAGAGTGTAGTCTCTGAAACGAGAATCGTAAATGTTTGGTAAAAAATACTATACAAGATTTTGCTTGCGTCTCTGTCCGTATGGAAGTCCTTCCGGATATTTCCTAGACAAGAAGTAGTCTGTGATACACTAAGTCCCATAAACTAGCTTTATGCAATAAATCATGTTGTAGGGGATGAGCTTAATGCCATAATAGACAGAAATTCCAATTTTTTGAATCTGAAATGTTGAGTTTCAATTCTGATTGCCGACCTGGATTTAACTCATGACCGTATGGTATCCCAGACTAACTAGGCGGTCACTAGACCTATGATTATAAACATACATACGACACGATACATAAACATATGATTTATAAACTCCAGACTATAAATAGAAATGTTGAAAATATCAATGCTGTGTTTGTGTTTGAAATCTGGTTTAATCAAGATTGCTCATAAAGGAGTCTGAAATCTGTTCAGCAGTTTACATCTTACATATGCTTTGCCGATGTAAGTATTACCGATTTTTAAAACTTCCTCCTCCTCCTTGCGTCTTATTCCTAAATATTAAGGGTCGTGACCTCCCTTCTGCATCACTTTCTCTCGTAAGATCTTTCTCCATCTCTTACTCTCTGGCGGTGTGGATGGTGTTGTGAACTGTAGAGTCAAGAGCGGTACGGATTTGGTCAGACCAACGTATTGGGTTGCGTCTACGAGGCCTTTTCCTATCTGCATCACATCACATCTTTTAAAACTTACAGATGCTTAAAAACTAACAGATATGTTTTTAATTAACTTCGAGGTTTTTATGGGTTAGGTTATAATAATGTGTAGATAAAGAGGTTTCAGTAAAACATATTATTCCATTCCGAACACTAATAGCGTTTGTCAAATTATGCACACATTGCGTGTCAGTACAGAATTAAACGTTGGAAACCAATTCAATTTCCAAACTAACTGCATTTGATTAGTTTTGCGTTTCAGTCTCATAGTCAGAAATTATATTGGCTACACTGACAGTATAATTTTACGAGCAATTTAGTTACAAATTAATGTGGGATCGATCAATGTTAACGTGTTAAGTGCGTTCAAAATAAATGAATAGATTTTGGATTCACTGTATCTAATTTTCTATCAATGAATAATGTTTAAATAGCTGAAGTTATTATTACGAAGCATATCAATTACATCAGCTTTCAATTAAAAATAAACCACATACACATTGTTCCTTTCGTTTAGGCACTACAATGACGCATTCACGAATGCATGAACGCAAGCACGCAGACACACACACACACACAACACGCACGCATGCACATAGGCAAAAAAAGAGGATAAATTTAGTAAGTACATCTAATTTGTAGGGGGTTAAAAATTATTGATGATAATAAAATGACGATCCTTACATTCACCATATCAGCACATATTTTATGAAAATTTCAGACGGCCACCTATTACTATTCAAGGTTAAACATAGGGTAGGGTATGCAGACAGACGGCGTTACTCTAGCAATAGGGTTCATTCTGATTATGGGATTTAATGACACGGTAATCGGTAGGTAATCTAGATAAATAATATTTTTATTATAATGAAAAACAACGCACTAAAACCCCGTAACCCCTTTCTGTATCAAAACCAAGATCGGGACAATAAAAAACGCGGAATTAATCACAAAATCTGATCATTCGCATCATTTCCGAGCTGTAAGGGCCGGTCATTAAAACCGGCTGGATCTAACGTAAGGTCGGCCGCACACGGCGCCGACTGTCGAATCATGAATACAATTACACGCCTCGACCGTTCCGATGGATTAAATTCTGTGCCCCGATGCCACTGCTATTGTGAATTTCAATAGGATTGGTGGATAATAACGGCTTGTTTTTCTAGATTTGACAAAATCCTTCCCTTTAGTAATCGTTGTTTCGATAATCGGATAAGCTTGTGTGATAATAAATTAAGCTATATTATTACTATGGATTACAAGGTGGACAGACGACCTGATAAAGGTCGCAGGAAGTCGCTGGATGCCGGCGGCTTCCAACAGGTCGGTCTGGAAATCTTTGGAGGAGGCCTTTGTTCAGCAGTGGACGTTCTGTGGCTGATGATGATGATGACGATGATGATTCCATGGATTTGTTTTTGTACTCTTATAATGTGTCCGACTCTCTCCGGCCCCATAGTCGGCCCTGTCCTCACGCATGCGTAGACACACTATCACACTACCACACCAGACAATATGTAGGTACTATTTAGTTATAAAGACTTCGGTCCTATGGGGGAGATTGTGCTCCTTATAGCTGCAACTGTATATGGAAGGTATTGTAGATTTCATACCACTTTACTGCGTCCCTTCACGATAGTTGTATACGGGAGGTATATCTGTCCAATGGTATAGGAAATACTACAATGGTTTTTAACCGTCTTCAAAAAAGGAAGAGGTTCCCAATTCGGCGATTTTTTTTTGTGTATGTACATCGATTTCTCCGCCAACTGTGGACCGAAAAAACACAACGGACAACAGCTCAGTCGTTGCGATTGTGATATTCAGTTGGATTTTATATACCATGGCGGTACTTAACACTGAAATTTGAAAAATAATATTTCAGTTGACAGGCAACGACACATGCACCGACTCAAAGAGACCAGAAATTGTTATTTTTGACTTTTTTCCACACTAATTTTAGATATAGATATTGTAGGAAAGGACTATAAACGAAATAATATTTTTGCTTATAATTAATTAGTAGCTTATTTAGATCCAAGTATTTATGTCAGTTAAGTATTAAATTACGCGATAGGTTTATTAATAGGCGGAACATTGTGACAGAGTTCTTGTAATTTTAAACCAACTGTCCTCCGTTTTCATGAAGTTAACCCCATTAGCATCAAAGGACAGTTAGCAACACTGACAAAATCCAACCCTTTCCGTATCAATTGTAAAAAAAGAAAGTCGCGCAGCTGTATCACAATTCACAAGTCGCACGGAGGCATCGCGTTAGGCCATTGTGCCAGCGCCTTTGTTCTTTCCAAATCAAACATGGCGGCGCATTGTTACAACGCCCCCTAGCGGTTCTTGAGAAAACTTTAGTATTTCGACTATGCCTCTCTTTGTTTTTCATGCATTATACAGTAATATCGCGTTGTAATTAATATGGCAGCATAAATTCCGCAGATAAAAGGAGGAAAGTTGGTGTGTGTAAATTTTCGTTTATGCGACGATACGCTTTTATCTTGGAAATTATTTAATGTGTAGTTGAGGGAATTTCCGAGTCATTTTTGCATTAGGGGAGTTTGTGATGTTAATCCCGGACGGTGATGTATAAATTCTTTGTAAGAAGATATAAAATAAATATTTCGCATTTTGTCTTTTATGTTTAGTTACATTATTAACCATATACGTAAATTCTGGGAAGGTGTCTTAAATATATTTGTACCCAAATTGATAATGACCACCGTAAACCTGGTGAAAAGCCTGCCATAATGGCTCCTTCAAACGAGTCGTGTTTCGGAATCAATCAGCGTAAGTCCAGTAACTACAAGCCAGTATAATTCTGGTGACCGTCGAGGTACAAGGTGGTAGGTCCCTTGTATACGAGAGGCCGTCAGGGTTGGTACCACCGCTTTGTCTATTTCTGCCGCCAAGCACCAGTGTGTAAGCACTGTTGTGTTTCATGTTGAGCGTCTTGCTCGTTTCGTCATTTAATCAAAAAAATAAAGGTTGCAATATGTCTCGACGTTCGACATTATTATTCAACTGCATTGTACTAATTAACAGGTACAGTGCAAGGATAAAAATAATCACTTAAAACTATTGTTCATCTTAATAGAATTGTTGAAAAGAATGAACCGTATCTACAAAAGGATTAATAATGTAGTAGTAAATACACAAGCTTCTGTTGACATAGCATTTATTATTTTAATTTTCTATACATCTCTCAGTCCAGGATGACTATAAATTTTGAAGAAATTATTAGCATGGAGGTTTTGTGGAACGTAATTCGATCTAAACTGGCATCATATGATGTCCCTGGGGACAACTAACAAAAGTGTTGTAACACCCTATTATTAATTTGATATAACAGGCACAGCAGTTTGCTACAGGGCCCAATAATCGCTGGCTTGACGCATTAAAAGCCAAGGGTCGTACTACGGAGGATGCTCAAGGTCGGGCAAAGTACAAGCGTCTAAGTAAAAAAAAACGAGACCTGGCACTAAGCCGCGATCACGACAGACTTAACAGCTTCAGCAGCAATATGGCGGTCACAATTTCTACTATTTTTCTTTCCTAATAGTCAATATTTACGGAGCTCTGTGATTATACACACATCAAAATTATCATTGCACGATGCCAATACACCTTATTTTATGTCTTTTGATGTATCTTGGATCTGGTTATTTACTATTAAAAAATCCCAAACCCTGGACTCAATCTACACTAATATTATAATGAGGAAAGATTTGTATTTTTGTATGGAATAAACTTAAAAACTACTGGACCGATTTCAAAAATTCTTTGCCCGTTAAGAAGAAGAGGAAGAAAGCTACATTATCACTGAGTAACATAGGCTACTTTTTATCCCGGAAAAAGCAGATCACACCGGCGGAGCCGCGAGGAAAAGCTAGTGTTAAATACAATCCAATTATTATGTCAACCGTCAAGAAATTATATCCTTCGACGGTCGACAGAATGATGTCGGCGAAGTTGATGGTTATTCACTGGCTGACCCCGCCACGCAACTCATCTGAACGAACCACTGCGAGTCTTTCACCATGTGTACAGTGGTCGCTATCCAGTCTGTACAACAATATACCCACGAGCAGTTATTTATCTACTAAATTATTAAGCCTGGAATACATTAGTTGGAGTTGTGAGGTGTTCAACATCATCATTAATTTACATACTTTACATGTACTTTACGAACATTTCGAAACAATTAGGCACTTGGTTATTTCTTGAGATATAGCAGTCTTAATGTAGACTTTCATTAAATCGCACTAATTCTGTGAGTTGGTGCGCAATTTTTCGCCAGTTAACTCGGCATTATGGTTGCCAACCTCTGCAATGTTATGAAATGTTATGAAGCTTAGATAAAATAGTCCATGGGCATCTCCATAACGTATGTTTTATAATAGTTGTCTGATATGATAAGGATCTATTTTGATTCTATTTTCATACTGATATTATAATTGTAAAAGTTTGGATGGTTGTGACTTTGTGAATTTGGATGTTTGTTAATCAATCACGCCAATTAATGACCAGGATTAGGTAAAACGCTACTTTTTAACTTGGAAAAAACCGTTACGCGGGCGGAGCCGTGAACAAAAGCTAATACAAGTTTCAAATTTTAGAGAGAGCCTACTAGTCTTGAGAATTAGTAGCTAGACTAGAAGCCGCCGTCCCCCGTTCAAATTCCCGAAACGGGAACATAAAAATTACCAATCCGGCCTAATTAATAAACATAAATTTTTATAGCAGAGATCGGCACATGAGCAAACGGGTCACATAATGGTAAGTGAGCTCCACAATATTAGAAGAATTATGAATGCGGTTCTAACTTAGTGGAAAGGAAAGGGGACTGAGACAAGAAAGAGGGTTTTGGGCCTCGGCAAAAATCACTCAACTTAGAAAACGCATCAGTAAGCTACCTGGTCAGGCCAGCCCATTCATGGTGTAGACAAAACTGTTTACAGAGTCACAATGAAACTGCGTATAAAACTTCAAAGCCACAGTGTCTTAATTATTATTATTATATTATTCTTACTGTTTAATTGTATCCCCAAGTTTTCAACTCTACCGTTCCTAAAGCGTGGCAACCCTGTACGCCCCGCTTCCCGTTCCTCCACCCAAAGCGGACGTGATATGAAAACAAAAACGTACATTCGTAGAATACGGTATTTTGTTCGGCGCTAACTCGCTCTGTGTACCAGAATACGACGGACAATGTTATTTCGAAAATCCCGTTACGATATAATAAATGTTCTGACAATATTAATGCAGTTTTATAAGCGGAGCCAAGAATAGTGACTTATGCCTCTTGCTTACGAGAAAACTATTATTAAATGCGTTAGTGCGATTTCAAGCTACATACATATTACATACACTATATGTTGCTTAAATTTTATCACTACTTTTTGTTACTCATTGTGTAATGTTTTAAAAGCATACGCCGGTAAACAAGCAAGTGGGTCACCTGATGGTAAGTGATTTCCACCGCCCATGTATACCTACAGTATCAGAAGAATCATAGATGTTGCCGACCTTAAAGGTAAGCGATGATTATAGGATTGAGAAAGGGAAATAGGTTTTGGGCATTCGGGTATCACTCGCCGTAAAACGCAATAGCACTAATAGCAAACTGTTACGTCGATTTTCTGTGAGACAGTGGTAGAAGCTCGGTTGAACCAATAGACGAAACTGTCTACAGCATAGTTCTAACAATTATATATAGCTAAAAAAATTGGTGTGTGTCGTGGGACACCAGGTAGGAACGAAGTTCCTTCGGCTAATGTAGAATCGACACAAATTGTAAGAAATACAAATTATCAACTAAAATAACAAAATAAAAAAAAGACGTGTAGCACTCGGAGACTGCCGCGGTAAAGCTATTGTATAGCATTTTTTATCAACTTATGTAATTATAAATAACTAGATGGCCCGGTGAACTTCGTATCACCTACATAATATATTTGTGTAAAATGTGGTCAAAACTTAATACAAATGTTTTATTTACATTAAATGCAATTAAGTGAGGTACTGCGCCATTGCACGTGAGGTAGCCCGTCACACATTTAATTGACTTCGACGACCTAAGTCAGGTCGTCTCCCACCTCCCTCCGGTTGGACAGTCCTGTCCCCGTCCCGTCCCCGTCCTGTCCCCGTCCTGTCCGCGTCCCGTCCCCGTCCTGTCCCCGTCCCGCCTCCTGTCCCTGTCCTGTCCTGTCTCTCTGTCATGTCTCTCTGTCCTGTCTCACTGTCCTGTCTCACTGTCCTGTCTCACTGTCCTGTCTCACTGTCCTGTCTCACTGGCCTGTCTCACTGTCCTGTCTCTCTGTCATGTCTCTCTGTCCTGTCTCACTGTCCTGTCTCACTGTCCTGTCTCACTGTCCTGTCTCACTGTCCTGTCTCACTGTCCTGTCTCACTATCCTGTCTCACTATCCTGTCTCACTGGCCTGTCTCACTGTCCTGTCTCACTGTCCTATCTCACTGTCCGGTCTCACTGTCCTGTCTCACTGTCCTCTCACTGTCCTGTCTCACTGTCCTGTCTCACTGTCCTGTCTCACTGTCCTGTCTCACTGTCCTGTCTCACTGTCCTGTCTCACTGTCCTGTCTCACTGTCCTGTCTCACTGTCCTGTCTCTCTGTCATGTCTCTCTGTCCTGTTTCACTGTCCTGTCTCACTGTCCTGTCTCACTGTCCTGTCTCACTGTCCTGTCTCACTGTCCTGTCTCACTGTCCTGTCTCACTGTCCTGTCTCACTGTCCTGTCTCACTGTCCTGTCCCTGTCCTGTCCCTGTCCAGTCTAGACGCTATACGACCCGTCATCACGGCAAGCTTCGCAACGACAACCATCCGGTTTATACTAAAACATTCCAAAATCAACAACTACTAATAAATTAAAAATTAATTAAAAAAACATTGTCCAGCGGACAAAATTGTGAATCTAAACCATTCTCAGATCCCCTTGAACACACACAAAAAATTTCATCAAAATCGGTCCAGTCGTTTAAGAGAAGTTCAGTGACATACACACTCACAGAAGAATTATATATATAAAGATAACGAGCTAGCGTAATCTTTTAAAAATCGAGGGAGATATAAAAATACTTCAAGTATAACTGGCTGAATGAATTTAATTTTAAAAACTGATTGAGCTGAAATTCGCACACAATTTTGGTGCAGGCAAAAAGGAACTAACGCTGGCTGGTTATGCAGCGCTTTTAACGCTTTTTTCTTACGCTGTTTTCTTACGCTTTTACTATCACATTTTTTTCAGTTCGGTCACGCAGCAAAATCCCTATCCCCTCCAAGCCTGCCGTAAGGAACTTCGTTCCAAATAAAATATACCTAAGAATAATTTCAAATGATTCATAATGTATTTAAATGAAACAAGATTGCCTTATAAATTCTATAGCTCAAGCAACGGAATACCTTAACGTTCACACGCGGTATTGGAATAATAGCGGAAATTTAATTAAATATCGACGAAAGCGTACTAAGATTTCATATAAAGTCAGTTTAAATTAAACTTGCACGGTAACCGGTGAGAATGTATTTGCATAATGTTAACTTCAATATAACCCATTTAGTATACTTGGTGAGAGATGGATGATGGTAACTTATCGAATTCTCAGGTATGCAGGTTTCTTCACGATGTTTCCTTCACCGTTAAAGCAAGCGATAATTAACAATTAATATACACGTGACGTAGAAATACGTGATGTTAGGTTAGGAATGTTATATTTTATGAAGATTTCTCGACTTTCTCGGTAAATGTTAAAGTCCACCGTATATATTAATTGACTACTCATTTATGATACATATTGTGGTATAGAATGAAAAATCGTGTTAAAAAGTCTTTATATAAAAATCTCGTACATAACTGTACGAGGTTGCCAGTGTCTTCGTATCTCGTAAGGCAGAATACAAATCTCGTATTTGTACGAGAAATGTCATACATTGACGTGAGCTATTGACATTGTGTAATAATATCCTATCAATGTTTTAGTGCTATTAGCATCAACACTGCTGGATTCTAATGACTATGTATTCGGACTTAAAAGGACAGCGTTAGCCTCAATTTAAATATTGATAATAATGGGAGATGCATGTCACTGGACCTGCATCTCAAATCTCTTGAAACGAAGCACTATCATATCTGATAAAAGCCTTAAGGGCTGATAGCAGATGGAAAGGAAAGAAGCATCAAAAAAATATTTTAGTGCTGTAATAATCGCCTAAGCTCTATCATGAAGTTGGCATTTATCAATATTTAGAATATGATTACTAATGACTACGATGAAAAATTAAATTAATTAATAATATGAATAAACATCTATAGATAGCTGGTATGATATAAACACGAAGTATTTCATAATAATATTACACCGATGTTTACATTCACATATTGGTATCCGACATTTTGCACCGCACCCTAACAAGGAACGTAATCAAATTACTAAACAAGTTATCGAGCGAGCGTTTTCTCCATTTTCCTAACTAAACCCCATTTCATTTCTGCATGGAACTATTCCCGGACCATTGTTTCTGTATAACAGTAAACAAGGGTGGATGAAATATGCGTTCAGTGCCCACATCGCTGTATAATTACAATGTAATAACAACTTTATCTTTCACGACTTACGATTGTTTATTGATTGCGATATACTACTTACGGTTATACAACGTCTTATAGAAAGGTGTGGTCAAATTTAAGTAATTTATAGTGTACGATATTAGTATTGAATAATATAAAATAATAATATAAATAAAACATTTCCTTTGTTATCAAGTGAGTAATATGTCGATATTTACATCTTTGGACAACACTAAATTAAAAACAGTTGAACTCCAGCATTGTTCTTTTCGCTCACGCACTGCACATCATTTATAGTGATGTGATTGATCCTAACAGTCGTAATGAACGAGTGTTTATAATTACCGTGAAATTTTAGGATTTTGGTAAGATTCGGTACATCAACACTCACTGTCAAGGATATAGTATAAATATTTGTATAGGCCGGCATGATTCTGGTGACCATCGATTAACTTATTGTTTGTTGGTGGTCTCTAGTTTTTTTGGACTGAATTGCGATTACCATCAGGTGTAGTGCAGTCACTTTGCCGTGTCCGGATAAAAAAATATAACAACGCTTAAACATACTACACCTTTCTGTAATATGTTGTATATGGGCTGCAGGATTAACAATCTTATTAGCATGTATTTAAAGTTCAATATTCGGCTGGCCACTTAATTTATAAGAATAACCAAGTTTTCATACTGTATTTTTATCTCGATTTAATCACGATATCTGCAGATTGACTAAATTATAAAGGCCCTCCTGTTCTGCTGGTGGCTGTGAGTTTGCAGGTCTAAGAAAATTTGACGTTCAGATGGTTGAATTTTATCCTACATTGTAGAATTTTATCAAGATTTCTTTATAAGCAATATTAAGATAGGCCCGACATGTTCAATTTTTAGCAGTCAAGTGTTGTACGAAGTTTCTACTGCTTTTTTATGAATTAATCTTCATTATAATGCTACGTGACTACATTTTTATGGAATAAGGTTAGTGAAAAAATCACTCAACTTTGGAGTTTTTAAGATTTCTAAATATAATTTTTACCTTAATGTTCTCTCACATCTTGAATTTAAATAAAAAGTGATTGTTGCAGTAAGATTATTATTTTTTTATATCAAATACTCTTATTAGCTTTTAAGTATGACCTTTTATCCTGCCACCGAAAAGTGATAAGGATACGTTATTATAGCAGAGATCAGCAAACGCGCCAGTGGGTCATGGGTGCGTTTCTAATCTTAGAACAGAGGAACAGGGATCAGAAATAGGAGGGGATTACGACCGCTGGTATGGGAATCGAACCCGCGATCTCTCGTTTTACAGCCGGCTACCCGGCCACTCCACCTCGGAGGCTATAGTTGACTGTGAACGACTGAGAGCTGACGTCATCATTGACCTCAAAACCTATAAAAATCTAATTTGAGCAAAAATCCAGACCAAATAAAAACTCAAATAACTTATATATATCGCTGCTCATATGCATTAATAGAACTGTAAGACAAATGGTAACTGCTTCCATAAGGGAGCACGTCGCTGGATATGAAACCAGAGACATATATCTAGGGGTCAGTCGGCGGTAGAACTGAATAAGCATTACTAATGATTTATACGGCACTGTTCAAAGTGCAAGCCCCATTTGTCTGGGGCTTATTTCAACACGACAAGTGAAATATAAAATGTTTAGCCAGCGGCCTGAAGTGGCAAACTCTTTCGTTAGCAAATTTCTTTATTTAATGTTTGTACAAAAGCTGTTTTCAAAATCAATACAAAATCTTTTTCTAATCGACGTGTCAGGTTTAATAGTAATTAGATTCAGCAGGATATACTTTGCTAAAAAATCTTCAAAAATAAAAATTATTTTTTTCTTTCTTTCTTCTTCTTTTCATTAATTCTTAGACATAACAATTCAGTTGCCCTCACCCACGCAGACGGCGCATCGCCCACCACATTGTACTGTTATGTTTACATGCATGATGCAATTGTGCTGAGTTTCATCGCTCCATTATGTGTTCTGGCAGATATAGTCTGTTTCTTGGCGTCCGTACGATGCCGTAGGTGGCTCACAACATAGCTTTAAGCTGATATAGCGTAATTGTCACGATGTAAGCGATTGGTGCATGTCGTTAAAAGTGTATATATACTATCAATCTTATTTTATTTTTAAGCACTTGATACTATAGTATTTGTATTATGGTTCATGTTTATAAGGTATAATAAAATCGTCTTTCTTTCTTTTTAACGTACTATAAATAACATGTTACCTACCCAGTATTAATACAAACAACAAATACTTAACAACACATCAGTATGTCTGATGTATGTTTAATAAACTAACAGAGAATTAAAGTTTTACCCAAGTTTCCGCTGGAAGTGACACAAACTGTCTGCCAAGTTACCCACCGACAGGCCAGGTAAAGCATTAAGATTATATCAAAGGAGCATTTGTGGAAACAAACATGTTTACTCACGGACAAATGTCGACAACTGATTTAAATAAACTGGATGTGGCATGAGCGTGGTTGGCACACAATGTATACACTATATATAAAAATGCTACATAACTTGTTACATAATACAAATGTGCTGGTGTCGTTGAGGTAACTATACAAAACCTTAAAAAAAATAATGGAAAAAATAATGAACCTATTAGTGGAGTGAAAAATATTCTTGATTGATATTACAAAGATGGTATACATACAAATTACACAATAGAATATATATAAAACATTTCTCTAGGAAAATTAAGTTATATTGAAAGAGAACTTGTTACATTTAACGCTGTCTCGGAGCTAGAGTCTGAATCGAAGTTTTTGCTTAGGCCAGTTATTAGCATTATTAAAGACTGGGGTTAGATACAATATTATTTTCATTAAAACTGTTCTTGTCGCTGAACTTGGTACATGCCACTAAATCGAATTATCCAATAATTTTATTTGCGCGTTTTGGCTCAATAAATATTGGTTTCTACCGTATCCAGTAACACCATTATTCCTAAGGGACCCGTCCTGGATGCACTCCGTCTAATGAATACGATTAACTTTCCCCGTCGTTGGACGTTTTGCTCGCTTTTGTTGCTGACTGTACTTATTGTTATGTTCGAGAAGTTGACGTTCCAAGTATTTAAGCTAAGTAGATAATCACTGAATGTATTTTATTTTATTTTGTATTGTTCCAATTTCAAAAGTTGTTGCATTTAAAGATGTTTTTTTGCGATTAAGACTAATTGGTAATTAAATAAATGAAAATTAGTAGTATAAGTGGGTTGCCAACACCGTTAGCTCGAAACCAACCTCACCAGCACGTATTACACTGCTGATAACGGACGAGACCTTGGCGAAACTTGGTTCACGTTGCGGGTTGTGATGGTCAGCCGAGAGACAAATCAACCGTCAAATCATGAAGGGAAGGCGGACCCTGGCATAGAGCCGGGGCAACGCTAGGCAGAAAGAATCTCATTTGGAAACTTTATAACTTTGTGCTACGAGCTATGGTCGTAGATGCTACGGCGTAGTATTCTACGAGTCACAGATATCATCTATAATAATATGAACTCTTCCATATTGTTGAGATATTTTTTGTGAAATTCATCTTTTTTTTATTTGATTGAATGCCAAGACGAGCAAGATGCTTGCCTCATGGTAAGCGCCACGCCTGCTCACAAACAGAAGCAACACCACACAGAACGTTGAATTACAAAGCACTGCATGGCACTGAACTGCGCTCGTCACCCCGAGACATAAGATTTTAAGTATCATAATGCCCAGTAATTTCACTGGCTTCAAATCTTCAAACCGAAACACAACAGTGCTTACACACTATTGCTTGGCGGCAGAAATAGACAAAGCGGTGGTACCAACCCAGACATCATCTCACCTGATTAAAACGATTTTCAGCAACATTTAATAATGTATCGAGGTACATTTCAGGTGGGGGTAAACTTGAGTACTCCCCAAGGCAAAGGCAAGGCACATTCAAGACACAAGACTCACCGAAATCACTGACACTTTCAATCCAGACACTAATTAACGAACGTCTGCAATTAGAAGTAGACACTTGACAATTGCTTTTCAGCTTAATATTATAAGGGTGGCGTTTAATGGGCTAAATCCTGTTCACTCCCCAATGTACGCGTTTTTTCACTAATTGTGTTTATTAATTGATTCGTAAGCGTTCTCGAAAAATTGGAGAGGTTTGTTTACCACAATTAAATATATTTAACCAGCAAATGCAGCTCTTCGGGCCAATTCTGGTAATTAAAAATGTTCAAAATATCATTCCGATCTAGTTTCAGTGCCAAGAAAGTTGCAAGTGGCATTCCGTAAACCATTAAAACTGTAATGCAATCAAAAGTATATTGCAAGTTGACTGAATTGACATCGCAATGTAACTTAAATGATATTGTGAATTAACTGAAACATAGTCAATCATATCGATATTTGTTTATATGCATGGGTAATATTCTATGTAAATATGTAACAATCAAATCACAAAGTCGTAAGGAAACATTATATATTAACAATAAAAATACAATACACTATTACATACACACACATATTACACATTGCAGCTGAATCCATGTTTTTTGCACTGTGTGAACATAACCTTTTGGATAATACACTGTCCTTCCTCCTTCAGAGTCGGCCTAGAATTGGTGATCCGAATTCCTTCAGTGAAATCCACAAACAGTTCTAATTGTTTAGTCATTGTTTCACTAACACTTTACTAACAGTCCACTGATAATTAACTCACGATATTGTTTCAACTTTCAATTAGTATTTATCGCGCGCAATGGATAATCATAATTAACTTATTATAAAAATTGTAAGATACGTACTTAAATAACATACACAACAAAATTAAATCACGGAACAATAACAATAGACATTCTTTTTTAATAAAAATTTTACGGCTCTCGATCTTAGTACTTTGAGCCTGCAATAACAAAGGTGTAATCACTGGGTGACCCACCACGACAATAAATTAACGCATATGTTTTTCACTCACAATTCACAGATATCCGAAAAAAACGGGTTTTCTATTTAGGGGAAACATGAGCAATTACCTAATCAATTAATAAATTATAAAACCTATTAATCAAATTTTAAATTAATAACTTCGTGCTAGAGTAATAACTTTTCCATTCAATTCAAATCGCCAAAATTACTCACAATGCCAATATATTTTGTCCGCTGGCAACTTTATTATAACATTCGCTTTACATTTTTTATAAATTAGTCTGTGGTGGCTGACATTAGTTTGGAATTGAAATGATATCAAATTGACATCATAATGCTACCGGAATGATATTGAAACTTTAAGCGGAGCAGAATGCCACATTTTATTCAATTCGTAGTCTAATCTCAGTTTGGTTAAAGTTCAGTCTCAGTTAATGTTAAATACGAGAATTGGCCCGCTTAAACGTAGAAAATGAATATTATTTCAATAAATTTGAGTTTCGGTAAAAATGTATAAAAACTTAGCATTCGAATACTAATGTGGAATTTTTTTAGGGCCTAAACATTGACAGAGTCCGGAATCGCTAAAAAAGTATTCATACAGCCGTCTTATAAACACAAAACTTTATTTAACACCAGATAGATGCTAAAAGTTTTCAAGGAAATGCCATTACTTGTGAGTTTTTTCCCTTTTTTCAGCCGCAAGGAAATCGTTTAAGTTAACTCGTTTACTCGTGAAAGTTGCCTTGTGGCCCGGATTACAGAGATAAAACTTAGTTCGAATACTTCTATTAAAAGCGGCATTCGAAAAAGTATTTTAATAATACGCTTTAAATATGAAAAGTTGGATTGTTTATAAAAATAAATAAAGCACCTTTGCTGGTAGGAGGTTACCTGAAATATATTATACCCGGCTGTATAGCCACAACACACCAACGCACGCTGACAAGGCTAGAATGCTATACAAATTATTTTTAAGAAACATGCACAAATATAACAGCTAGTGTTACGAATTTTAATACTTGTCTGAATAATTACGTGTGCGAGATAGTATTATAATTTATGTTTAGCCTTAATTTTGAAATATATCTGTTCTGTACGGGAGTGACATAATCACTCTGATTAAAACTCCCATATAAAAAAATAAAGAGAAAAAAAACGCACCAGTTGCTCGTCCACGCGAGTCTCGTTCTGGGATCAACCAGTATCTAACCAATAACTTTTGGATAACTTTATATCTTCCGACGGCCAAGAAACGTAATATGTCTTAACGGTCGATTATATTTGGACTGCATTGTACTTAACATTGGGTCCAGTGTAGTCACTTTGACGTGGCAGAATAAAAGAAACTACAATAAATTGAAAATGATTATTTAAAATATTTTTTGTAATATGTTCCTAATCCTAACTACTTAATGTATTCAAAAAATATTTTTACTCACTCTAGAAGCACTATCATATCTGATAAGAGCCTTGAGGGCTGATAGCAGATGGAAGGAACTAAAAAAAACTCAATCTAGCTATAGTTTTTTTTTATATAAATAGAGAATATGTATGCATTTTTGCAGATATACATATTTAAATTATTACAAAAATAAATTAAAGCTTCTATATGTACCCGCTTTATGCATTTAATTGAATTCGGACTCCGATGAATCAAAGTAACCATATACTTCATAAATATCTTTCCATATAAAATATATCGGAATGCGATCGCGTCGACGAGCCAGTGATTTATATTCAGAGGCAATTTGGTAGTGCTTTTTATGGCAGCTTCGTTATCATACAGCTGCGGCGAATACGCCAGATATACGCGTGCCGGCTATATGCCACAACAGCAGCGATACGCACTACGTGGGTACTACGCATGACGGGGAAACGCGATCCATTTGCGCGCAAGGCATGATTTGATGCTGTTATGAATATTAAATATAACGCTCAGAAGGGATTCTAATACTGGTAGATGATAGTTTCTAAATCCATTAATCCATTTAAACACTGAATAGACACACATTATACGAGTCTTATGTCGTGGGAGCCCGCTAAAACAAAAGCCCGCTACTCGCCCGATACGCCATGGAGTCCAAATTTTGTTTCTCCATACTTTGTATTTTTTTAAATACTATTATACGCATACACACTATGACAAAATTCTGTCATATCATAGGACATATACATATTGTACCCGCCATTATTTTCAAAAAATATTTGTAAATATTAGCAGTTAAAATATATTAATTTTTAAAACGCGACCCCTTGCACACGATACTTGATGCTCGCAAAAATTAATCGTTCGATATTCGAAACGAAGGGCTTCGCTTTTCGCGCAATTAACCACCGGGATAGTCCCTTCACTTCCGGCCGGGTACATCCGCTCTCTCCCCTCCGGTGACTGGCATATAAAGATATTGATTAATGCAAAGCTATGTGAACAATCCACATATAAAGAAGTATATAAAGTTGTGTTTTGTAATAATTATTATTCTTATACTGGATTCTATGTTTGGATTTCCCAATAGCGCTATTTTGATCTTATTGTAAACTAGCTGTCCTCGTTTCACCAGCATGTTACTGCTCTACTCCCATAGGTCATAGCGTGATATACATATAAACCTTCCTCATGAATCACTCTATCTATTGCTGAAAACGCATTAAAATCCGTTGAATTGTTTAAAAAATCTACGCGAACAGACAGCGAAAGCGACTTCATTTTATACTATGTAAAGAAGAAACAAATACTGTTAATAAAATATGAGTACAGGAGAGATATTCAAAAAACGTATGCTTTTCTTTACACCTGAAATGCTTGCATACCTTCAATACGGAGGTAAAGGTAACCTCAGTTTGAATTTTGGATTTTATGAATACTAATATTTCACAAAACACTTCATAACTTATATGAGTGCCTAGTACAGTTGAAGAAAACTAAGTATAGAACTGTGCACAGCCTTCGTGGCGCAGTGTGAGTAGCCGACTGTAAAACGTGAGGCCGCGGGTTCGATCCCCGCACCAGTGCCTTGGGATGTTTGTCTGATCCACAAATAATTGATTGGGTTTGGGTGTTGTGAGACCGGAAGTCTCTCGTAGTGCCTGATATCCGCAAGACTCGTATCATACTGTGGAGCCAGGACTATGTCTCACTGTTGGGTGATTAAAAAAAGTTATATTATCTTAAATTTTTATATTTCTGCAAATGCCTTTTATCTCCTTGTACCTTTCAGTTACGATACAAAAATTGTAAATAATTAAAAGAATAATATATACCTAAATCAGTAGTATGTACTCAAAAGAGTGTTGTGCAACCCGTACATACATTATACACTGCTTTTAGAAAATTGGTTCGCCGTATAAATTATGCAATAAAAAAGGGTCTATAATTGTAAAACATTGGAAAAATTCGGAAAGCAACCGAGGGCCGGCCCAACAGCGAAACACGTACCGGTCCACTTCATTAAATTTAGTCTAAAAGTTCATCGTGCTGATTTGATATTCAATTTGGAGCTTGCAGGGACCGCCATAAATTTTTTATAGAGGCATAAAACGCGTTTTCCGGTGGATCCTTTTTTCCATCGCGTACGTACAAAAAGGCGGCATCAGGGAATTCGAATGTGAACAGAAATCCAAACTGATTATTTTCCTATATACATGCAAAATGCGGTAATTTTATTGCCCGTCCATCTTGGGGCCATAAATAATAAACAATATCTTTAATTCATAAGTTCATTGAAATGGAAGGTTCGGTGCTTATCTTATGTAGATTAAATGGAAATAAAAAACTTATCAGCTATCTGTTAAAACTTCGTCAATTGCAAAACATCTGTAATTTGAAATAGTTGAAGAGATTTTCTTAAAAAAAAAAACAAATAACTGCGTCAGTTTCGAGGCTATGTAGCCACAAACTGATATATGGACTGTCAACGAAAGGGTCTTACTCATAATATTCTACTTTAAATCAGAATTGAGAACCTCCTTCCTTTTTAATGTCGGTTAAATATATTACTTTCTCATCCTGGCGTGGCAAAATGACTACTCCTGTGTAGTGGAGTGTGATGGCACTATACTCCTGGTGGTAAGTATAGTGCCATCGAAATATGTTGGAGACATAGCATCGTATGCATGTATCGACAGTCGGCAGAATAGCAGTGGGTCATATACCATCGTTACTAAATGTACCCAATTAAATAACCAACCCACTTGCAACGACGCAGTTGCTTAAATCGCGACCTACGTATATTTGCGCTGCTTATAATATTTTTTTATGAATGAACACACAATACATTTAGTAATCCGGCTTCATTCCGCGGGGCGAGGGTAGACGAAGAAAAGTGCGCGCTCATTATCGTTTTCCGGCATCGCGCCGGTATCTCAAGTGTTGGGAAACAATACAATTCCGCACAAAACGCTTGAATTTTCCAAGGAATACTTGCACAACATTTTTTTTTTGTTTAACATAAACAACTCGCTTGGAGTATTAAAATGCATTCGGAATATGTTTTTGTTATTGTAAATACGGTTTTACATCGCCTTAGGCGTGTTACTTTTTTAATCCTAGCACGACTAGTGGAGCGGTAGAGCCACGCTGAAGACGGTATTGTCTTATTTTTAATTTGATTAAATGACGAGAAGAGAAAGGCGCTCGCCTGATGGTAAGCGCCACGCCTGCCCATAAACAGTAGCAACACCACACAGAACGTTGAATTACAAAGTATTGCATGGTACTGAACTGCGCTCCTCACCCCAATACATAAGATGTATAGTCTCATAATGCCCAGTAATTTCACTGGCTTCAATGTCGTTCAAACCGAAACACAACAGTGCTTACACATTGTGCTTGGCGGCAGAAATAGACAAAGCGGTGGTACCAACCCAGACGGCCTCTCGCATACGAGGGACCTACCACCTTGATCAAGAGCATCTAAACGTACTATCTATCTTTCTTATATACTCTATAAGTGTTATACCATTAAACGTTAAATAATATCGGTTTACTACAAAGAACTGGGGTATTCTTTATCAAGATATTACAAAGAGAAAAAAGTCGCTGGACTTTCTGCAAAGTAGCGGTTGAAACGTTATCACCGCGAACTAAAAACAAGTTTAATGAATCTTAATGCTATCACTGAGAGATATATTTCAAGATGTTAGAGTTTTCGTAGTTAATGTAGCGTTAAGATAAACGGCATGATTACACTGAGATCGCGAGATACAGCCTTATTTATGGCCCTTTAACCCTTCAAAAGTAATGTGCGTAATTTCATATTTTTACCGCAATAAAATTTATTTTTAACGTTTAATTTTTGTGAATAATTCACAACCGTTTAGATTAGAGTATATTAGTTGAGGATTTAAAATTATCGTTAAAATGTTTTCTCTTCATTAATTCAGTTAATTGAGTCTCCTGTGTTTTCGCTATGAAAAATAATGTCGAAATATTTTATTTGCCTTTTTGCTTGCGAGGCTTTTATTTCGTTTCAGGGCGTATTCAGATATATGGCCATTAATTAAGAGTGTTTTATAGATAGAATATCGAAGAGTACTTGTTTTGAATAATGTCGATACTTTTTATTGCTGCTTGTTTTATAACGTGCAAATGATAATATTTTAATCTAATTTGTATATTTTATATAATGTTTTGTCTTAAGTGATACATCTACTGCAATTAGTTTAGTGATACTGATAATCGATTATGTTGTCGAACTTGTATGATGAGATAAGCTGGTCGCTCGCTTAAATTACGACGGATTGCTATGCGGACGTCACCGTGAGACATAAGATATTATGATGCCCAATAATTCAACTGCCTTCAATATTATCAGAATATAGTGATGCTTGCACAATGCTGCTTAGTTTGTCAACTCAGTCCGCTCAAATGCAGGTTTCTTATGATGTTTTCTTTCTCCGGGAAGCTAGTTCTAATTAACAATGAATACACATATAACTTGGATAAATCAGAAGGGTAAACCCAGGGGCTGGTACTGTACGACTTGGCCATCGCAGATTTTAACACAATTTCTAATAATATCTATCATAAGATGACAAGGAAACTCCCAACGACCATAAAGTAAAGAAGCTAAACCTAGTCAAAATAGCCATGGGGGAAATGCACTCAGACTTTATGTACGTAGTATCGAGGCAGCGCGTCATCGCAACACTTGTGTTGCCGTCTACTTGACCCATATCCTATGTGTGTCTCCTGTAACAGGAAGCGGTGTACCCTTTGCCACGAAGTCAAACAAAAAAACACTCTCCGCCAAACGTATAGAGCGCAAATTTCCCCGAGCCAACATCTCTCAAAGGCACCACCCCACGCAATTTAACACTTTGTTTTTCCTTCAAACATGGCAGAATATTCAATGTCGGTGGAAAATGAGTCGGATGCCTGTATTTAGCGATTTCCCACTCAACCGTTCACGTAATAAATGTCATATTCGATTGGCAAGTGTGGACTTTGTAATGATTCTTTTACAGAGTTTCGGCCCATACTAGCGGCAATGATACACGTAATCTAAGCTGCTTGGTTCACGATCTGTGGATTTACAAAAGAAAAACATTAATCATTCATAAAAAGGCTACAAGTATGCATTATAAAATTTACCAATGAAAGGATAAGTATGTTATAATTACGATACATTGCTACCCAAGTACATAACATAATTAATGTATTGAAATACTAGTTATGCCCTGCCTTTGATATCAAAACAAACTGGTATATAATTCTTCTTCTTCTCCCACCTTCCCTTATCCCACTCGCAGTGGGGTCGGCGCAATATGCTTTTTAACATGTTACAGGGAAAAAATTTAGTTTTTACGACCGGCGTTTTCCTTGACGTCAACTCCTCTACCCTCTATGAGAAAACACACCCAGACCCGAAATAAATATTTGTGAATCACACAAACATATTATTATGTCTCGATGCAGGAATCGAAACTGCGACCTTTCGCTTCATAGCCGGCTACTCGCTCACTGCGCCACGAAGGCTGTTGCTAGAAACTGGTATATAATTGATCCATGATATTTTAATTTAGGTTTCCGTATTCTAGTAAAGCAGTAACCACGTCATTGTGATTGTATTGAGTATCTTTAGTAAATATTCGGCTGTGTTAGCCGTATTACATAAACACTCTACAATCTAAAAGAATGATATCTACGTGAAGTATCGTCCAGTAAAGCGACATATAAAACTTCTTCTTCTTTTTTTATTTGATTGAATGACGAGACGAAGGCGCTCGCCTGATGGTAAGCGCCACGCCTGCCCATAAACAGAAGCAACACGATACAGAACTTTGAATTACAAAGCACTGCATGGCATTGAACTGCGCTCGTCACCCCGAGAGATAAGATGCTCGAAATAGACGGAGCGATGGTACCAACCCAGACGGCCTCTCGTATACGAGGACCCTACCACCTTGTAAGGAACCTACCACCTTGTAGGAACCTACTACCTTGTAACCTTATGACTTCGTAACCTTATTCATACACAAACTTATTTTTAAGTGTAATCGAATAGTTACTACGCGTTAATGCATCGGGAAAGGCTTTTCGAATAAAACTCAACGGCCAAAGGGTTAACTTTTGAGCAAATTTGTTGTGCGTTAATTCTGTTAATGTTAGCAAGTTCGTTAACTTTTAATTGGTTTAATAATTCGCGTTTTCTGATCTCTGTACAGGTATAAATTAACTTTTTCAATTATCGTTAAGTCAAGTTTCGTATTATATGATTGACGCTTTCTCTTCGTTTAGTTCACGTTTATAATTAACATTTATAGAAAGATGATGAATATTGAAATGTACATATAGATAGATGTCCGTGTTTTTGTTATAAATATCTTCTTGACTTAATTTTTGAGGCTTTCAAGACAAGTAAATATAATTGAAATAAAACTAATTTAAACGGATTTTATCGCGGTTTTTTATTAATTTTGATCCCGACGTTTCGAAGGCTTTTCAGCCTTCGTGGGTCCACGGGGTGGACGATCGGACGTCGTGGTCGTCATCGACTTGGACATCGGGATCAAAATTAATAAAAAACCGCGACAAAACCCGTTTAAATTAGTTTTATTTCAATGAGTAATAATCGTGTAAACATAAGAAATCATTAAGTAAATGTAATGTTAATTGTAAATGGAACCCGTTTACTAAACCTACGTCGTTTATCTGTCTGGCCTACATTTAAACGACTCTATCTTTTAAACCGTATTTGAAAGCCTACTAACACTTTCGCAGAATATGTGTAATGACAATATCCTAAAAAGGTTTCTACACTACTCGCAAAATAACCTCGACGATGTGCTCGTCAAAGTTGATCACTGTACAATACGTGTCTAAACACTCGCTCAACCTCGCAAGGAGCTCCAAACTCATTCGTACGCACCACTTCGCGAAGTCCTTTAACTCAAGCGCAAAAAACTGACAGCGGTTGAAAGTCGCCCGATGAAGTGAGGTTGCACGAAGCAAATCTGAGTACCTTTCTACACTATTCACGACTTCGATCAACTTCGTGCGTTGTGTAGGTGACGTTTCAGTCCGTTTAATAAAATTAAATATTTAAAACATACTACTATATTTGGGTTATTTGGGTTCAGAGCTATGAAAGGTTTTTTAATTAAAAAGAATTGAGCAGATATTTTAGATTATCAGAAGCAAATATTTTGTGATTTAATATGATATTGTTCATTTGTAACTGTCGATAAATTGGAAGGCTGATTTATATTTTTTACCACTACTAATCACCAATACTATAAGTACATATGATAGTTAAATACAAAAAATATAACGAAACTAGACAAAGTTGACAATAAACAGAACCATTTGTTCAGAACATTAATCGCGATACCAGACTGACCTACTTCCAAAATCCGCATAACAAAGGGCAGGTTTTTTGAGTTGCGACACTAATACGGTGTATTTATCAAGCAAGTTTTCCCTCTCTACTGGCTCTTTGTTACTCTAAATTAAACCGTAATTAGTGAGGTCCGCTGGCTAGGTGATTTATGTATGTTTTTACGGAAACTAGCCCCCACTAATGTTATCACCCACGCAACGGTCCTTGTAATTTTGATTGCTTCCCTGAAACCAGAACTCTCGTTTAGTTTTGCTTTGGGCAAGTTCTTGGTTTCATTTTAGTGTTTGGGTAGTGGAGTGTGAGCTGATCATCGACGTCTTATGTCGAAACAAACAAATTTACAAAGTTATTAAATTTTGAGATCGGTGATATTCTAGGTTTGATCTCTGGTTCGGTCAATTTACAATCTTTATTTTTGTATGGTGAGTAAGATTTCCAGAGACCTATATATCAAGCCTGTTGTGGAGATTCATAACTTGGATAACACTTGACAATTACCTACTTGCTGGTTTTACTAGCTTGTGCTCTAAAAATCAATACTTACTCCTAACAGTGTAATCTACTATGAAAGTAGTATTAAATATGGTCTGGATATTTTTTCGACATTTCACCAACAAAAAATACGACTTTCGGTATATAACAGCTGATTTATACGAAATGATGGCAATTACTACTTCAAACGTCTTTATAGAAAAAATAACCAGTTTTTTTTTAAATAATAAACACCTCATATACACATAATAATTTGTAAAGGGCGTAGGTAGCACATATTGTACGATAAAATAAAATATATAAATTTGCTGGATTTTCGTTCGTATTTCTACGAAATTATATTAATGAAGTTGGCTGGAAAGGGGATTACGTGAACAATAGATACTGGTGGAGTTTCTAAAAAAAACATACGAGTGAGATTGTTGTTAAGCAATAACATTTCTAAGAGGCTTGGAAATTCAAGGTGTCGCTAAATAACGGCTTTGACTGAATTTGTACTACATGATATATATAACATACTAGCTGTCCCTCGCAGCTCCGCCCGCGTGATCTGCTTTTTCCGGGATAAAAGTAGCCTAAATGAAAATGGCTATTAAAAAATAGGGGTTGGTGATAAAAGGGTAAAAACTTAGGTTGTATGTATTTTTTAATGCTGTATCATAAAAAAAATAAAATTTATCTAAAAATTAAAAAAAAATAATTTAGGGGTGGACTACCCTTAACATTTAGGGGGATGAAAAAAAGATGTTGTCCGATTCTCAGACATACCCAATATGCACACAAAATTTCATGAGAATCGGTCAAGCCGTTTCGGAGGAGTTTAACTACAAACACCGCGACACGAGAATTTTATATATTAGATTATGTTATTAGCAATTTTTATCTGTCTACCCATTTTTTTTACTAGCCCTTCATTATACATGTCCTACTGTTGGGCACGGGCCTCCTCTACTGAATGAGAGGGGTTAGGCCTTCTACCCACATTTAATATTAATAAATAGGATATAGGGTAAATATTAAGTGACAGGTACACTGTAGACCTTGTGTCTTGTAACATGAATGGGCCGGCACGGCCGGGTTATTACCACTGTAACATTTGTGTGATCCACAAATATTTGTTTCGGGGTCTGGGTGTTGTGAGACCGAAAGTCTCTCGTAGTTCCTGATACCCACGACACAAGACTCGTATCTTACTGTGGGGTCAGGACTATGTAAGTGACTGTTGGGTGTATTTATTTATTTATTTATTTATACATATAGATAGTAGATTATAAGGCATTACACGTAAACAAAAATAGGAAAATAACATGGGAATTACTAAAATATTATTGAAATACCAATAAAAAAAATCACTCAAATAACCCACACGTAATCATATCTCCTCATACCCATCCCCAAACACCCGAATAAAAACACGAGTCCCAAATAACAAACTCGCGCTCATGTATTAATTTGACAAAACGTCAACGGGTCATTAACCCCGAACGCTGGTGACCGATCGACCCGACACTGTTCAGCGGAACAATTCACTCGCGAAATTAAACTGTCAGCCATCCACCGGACATTGTTTACTTGTTATTAACTAATAGTAATAACGCGGCGCGCTGTCACTAGTTGACTTACTGCGTGTGTTCTGTTATTGGAGGTGACAGTCCCCGTGGCGCTGTGAGCAGCGAGGAGAGGCGAGAGGCCGTGGGTTCGATTCCTGCACCGTAACATATTTGTGTGATGCACAAATATTTATTTCGGGTCTGGTTGTTGTGATTTTTGATTTTGTTGTGTGACTGTTGGGTCTATTTATTTGTGTTCCTATGTTTCGAAAAGCTTTGCTCTGTACCTCTAGTGGGAGTTTTGTAATAGCAGTTACGTTATCTGTACTCATGAAAAAAGGTATGCAAATCTGTAAACCCCGTGGTGTTTGTATTGAAAACGTATTAGCTTCATACATATTTCTCGCATACGAATGACGTGATAGATAACGAGAATACTCGCAATAGGCACACTGTTATGATAAAGATATGAAAATATTATTTTCAAATGGTCGCCATTTCGTGCACATATTCTAAATGTCTTTCTTATACAAATGTGTTAATTTGTTATTTCAAAATGCTATTACATTTTGTGTCGAAACATTGCCCAAATAAGGCTTTGCAATACTTGTATATGAAAACATCCATAATCAATTAAAACTGTTATCTAATGACTGTGGAAAATCTGGAAATGTAAATTCATAACCTATACACGATATTCTGTAACGTAGCAAACTGTAGACGCTGTAGCTATTTCGTAGACCCGTAGCATGCGGTGCTACGTAGCGTTCAACTATTTAAATCAACCAATTTGCACCTTTTAAATTCCGAACAAACAACTTCGTGACATTATTTTAAAGTAAACAATGTGAAATTAAAATTCCTTTTATTAATACTGTCCAAGTCATTAGGAGCACGTGAGTTGACTAGTGTACAGGGTGTTTATTGAGCGATACAATCTCCGGTGGTATATGAATATTCATAGGACGTTGCGCCAACCCTGGTGTGTCGCGCAGTATGTTTTTTTAATGTGGAATATTTCGTATATATTAACGCAATAGTTTGTACAGTACTTTACGAGTCATATTTCTTCGGATGAGCATGATCCGATGTGAATATGTAGATTATATAGTTATTCTTCTGTTATAACTTAATCGTTTAATGCTTTGCTATCCTACTGTATAATTAGATTATCTTCCTTATACTAATCGGTTGAAATTGTCATGAGTGACTGACTGATGCATCAAAGTAGAGTCTAAGCCGCTGGGGCTATAAGTTTGACATTTTGGCAGTTGAGGTCTTTTATGTTGTAAGCATCCACTAAGGAAGGATTTTTGAATTTTTACCTCTAAGACGGTAAAATATAATATAATATGCCGGAAATTTTACGCGGACAGAGCCGCGTACAAATGCTAGTTATTTATAAAAAATCCAAACCAGTTTCAGTCAAATACATTAATAGTAATAATATGATCCACACTTGAACACAAGTTTCTCTATTGAATTGGTGCGACATAAATAATGAGATAATAAACAATATACCATACAAAGAATAACAGAAACCAACATTGGCGTTCATTTTTGCTTCAGTTAATAGAAGTCATTCGTTGTATTAAGAACAGCATCTGTCGGCGCGATAGTAAACAGGACTTGTCTCTGTCATGACCATAATGATAGGGATAGATAATGTAATTTGTTTGCTTTGTCTAATAGAAATAAATAAGGAAACTATTAATTGATATTTTAACACTAAGCGTATTGACTGCATTTGATCCGATTTCGAGAAATCTCGGTCCGAAGTATTTTTTATTTTATTGGATGACGAGACGAGCTGGTAAGCGCTATGCCCGCCCAAGAACAGAAGCAACACCACACAAAACTTTGAATTACAAAGCACTGCATGGCACTGAACTGCGCTCGTGACCCCGAGACATAAGGTGTTAAGACTCATAATTACCAGTAATTTCACTGGCAATTAACTAATTAATTTAATATTTAGTATTCCTGATTACTATTTATTTCCGAAATTACATACTAGATCCAAATTCAATATTTCTGCCGAAGTTGAAAAATATCCCCAGTTCATATCATAATCATGGACTCAGATAGTATGAAGTGTGTGAATACTCTAAGTGATGTGCATAGATAATTTCAAAGATGTGTCAATGAATCGTTATGTCCTGTGTTTTCTTGCTCGATATGATTAAAGAATAATATTTTTTTATCACACTAATATTATAAAATAAATGTGAAAGTTTGTTTGTTTGGATGTTTGTCCGTCAATCACGCTGAAACTACTGAACGGATTTTGATGAAATTTGGTATACAGACAGGGTATGAGCTGACTTGGGTGATAGGATACTTTTTATCCCGATTAAATGCTCCCTTGCGATAAAGCAGGAATCTTGATATTCATCAATCACACCGAAAATTCTGAAAGGATTTTGTTGAAAATTGGTATAGAGACAGGGTAGATCACGCTGGCGGAGCCGCGAGGAAAAGCTAATATAACATAATACGAGAAGTTCATATCCATTCATACGTTCGTTCGTAGTAGTATAGTAAAAAAATCTATCACACCAAATACTTGAGACTTGGCTAATCTTAATAAAAAGTATACTCCGTAAAGGAACCCGTTACCATTATTTATGGTCCCATCTACTTAGAAAGCGCAAAAAGGCTGAAAGTTCGTTTGTGGTCAGTAAATAACCGATAGGTAGTGTTATCAGCATGAGCCAGCGACGCCCGTTTAAAATATGACCATCCCGCAGGGCCGGCAAAACGCTGGATTTTATGTTGCGCCCAGATAAACACATAGTATACGTGAAATATGATGATCATATCGTTTATTTTTAAACGATTTCAGTTTTACGTTATTATCTTCGTTTTTATAGGTTTTTTTTTATTCGAATTTGATTGAATGACGAAACGAGCAAGGCGCTCGCGTGATGGTAAGCGTCTGCCCGTAAACAGAAAAAACACCACACAGAAATTTGAATTACAGATCACTGCATGGTACTGACTGACTGCGCTCGTCACCTCGAGACACAAGGTGTTAAGTCTCATAATGCCCAGTAATTTCACTGGCTACAATGTCAAGGTCTGTGTAATGACTACATTATTATAGAACTGTTGGTGATTTGGCGTCGAAATTATACTTATGATATACATCGACAGCCTCCATGGCGCAGTAGGGGAGTAGCCGGTTGTGAAGCGGGAGGTCGTGGGATCTATTCCCACACCGAGACAGATGTTTGACATAACTTAATGTGTTGTTAGCCAAACTATCGTGCTGATGTGTAATTCACGGCATAATAATTATAATAAAATATAATTCATTATATTTAATTAGTAAAATTAAAATTAATTTTATAGTTAAATTATAATTAAAATAATTCATTATTAATTTTAATTCATTTTTAATTTTAGCTATCATAATATAATTCATTCATAGATAACACGTCACAAAACAAACTCTTCAGTTCAGTATTTATTTCACCACTTTGCTAAATGCATAAGCTAAAAGCATCAAGTTGAAATCACTAAGCCAGCGAGCGTGAAGATTTGTTTTCTTTACATTGATATTTTTCTACAATACATTGCACACTCAGTGGTCCTGATGCCGTAATTGAATCTGCATCCGCAAGTACCGCAGCCGTTCCTTTAATTTGGGTAAGTGTTGTGGTACAGTCAGCAAATAAGATCGATATCAATAGTTTAATAAATGTTGGATTTACCTTTGCTCGCTTGTTGGAAAATATTTTTGTAATGGATCTAAGAACTAGAGATGTTGGTATTAATAACGCTGAAAAAAAGTAAGCTTTTAAGGTCTACTCTACAAAGATCATAAATATCATTTAAACAATATATTTAAAAAAGTTAATAAATGGTACTGTCAAACTTTAGTAATCGCTTTCTTGTATTAACCATAAACAAATAAAGTAATATCACAAAAATGGACAAAAAAGTCCAATAACCTCTCCAAAAAATATCGATATCTGCTATAAATACATTCAACAATGGCGGCAACGTACAAAAACGCCCCTGTTTTCGCAGATGTCAAGTGATCCTTAGTTTTTTGCTGACCGTAAAATTTCGGAGGCCGGGCACGTCCGTCTCGGTCCGTACTTGGGATGGATTATACTCCCTTTGTCGTAAATTTTACGACTTCAAAAATTAGTCGCCGTGAGCTGACTAGACTCGAACCTACTGGTAAATTGTTTTAACGTTCTGGTTTGTGGACTGATGGTAATTATTTTTAACCGATTTTAAAAAAGAGGGGATTCTCAAACTGTTTTTACATAAAGACATGTACAGACTCACGCCTTTTTCCAAAGGGGTAGGCAACGGATTTCTACTTGCTACAGTCCTTACATTTCTCCTCTTAGATTGTTTTTATTTTTATCGTGGGTTCGATGCCGCACCGAGACAATTATTTGTGTGATCCACGAATATTTATCTTAGATCCGAATGTTGAGGAATCGCAAGTTCCTCGTAGTCCCTGATACCTACGATACAGGTTTAACCCAATGTGGGATCAGGACTATCTGTGTGACTGCTGGGTGTATTAAAAAACATTTAAATTAATTATCATTATATGATTTATAAAATTTTACTTGCACATTCATGAACAGAGCACAAAAGCTTTTGCTTTCTTAAAATATTTTACATTTTACCTATATAATAACTAGCAAACCCGGCCACGCGTTGCTGTGGCTAAGGTTTATGTTAAATAATATTGTAGTAAACTATTCAATATAGTATGCGCCACCTATTGGATACTTACTCAATCCAGCCGATAAATAATAAATAATAATAATAAATACACCCAACAGTCACATACATAGTCCTGACCCCACACTAAGATACAAGTCTTGTGTCGTGGGTATCAGGAACTACCAGAGACTTTCGGTCTCACAACACCCAGACATAAATTACCTTACACCGCCATCTGTTAGAATCTTATGCAACTCATGGATCTCTTTGCCGTATAATAAGCAAATAATTTGAAATAAAAAAATATTGCGACTATAGTTGGATCAAACTGCACACAGCTTGCAAAATGCTCTGTTTATAATGGGTTCAGTAGTTTAGGAGTTCATCGCGGCCAAACAAAGTGACACGAAATTTTATCTATAAAGATATGTCAAATCGGTGGAAGTATAAAACAACCGTACTGAATAAAGTAGATGAGTAAATTTCTTGTAATTCGCATATGCTAAATGAGTATTCACGAATGTTTTGTTGCAAATTCTTGTTTATGACCAATTTTTGCTCCCGTTTAATAATGCAGCAGTAAATTAAAGCTTTAATATTTACGTGAAGCCAACGCAGCGGACTGTTCGCTTAACTCTACGTCGCTTAACGCTTCAGGGTTATTTCACAAGCGTAGAGAGTAGCGATTCTAATATTGTGCTTAAATACTGCCACGATTTTAAATGTTTGGAACAGAATAAATAAAAACGAAATATGGGAAGTTATCATTAGAATAATCGAAATTAGCGTCGGATGTTGGTGATAAATCTTCTTATACCTCCAGTATAGGTATATAATCTAGGTAGTTTAGGTATATAATATAGGTATATTATGTGTTAAGATTCTAAAATATAAAACAATCGTAAACACATTTAACAATTAATATAAAAGTAATGAAATAAAAATAGATCTGTTTTGTACGAGCATGCCGATTGATATTGATCTAGTGAATAATACATACCGACATACGCACTCACACCTGTAATTCCCGAAGAGGTAGGCAGAGGTGTGACCAATACACCCACATTTCGCCGAGCGTATTGCTGTCCCATGATGTGATAGGGGACAGCCTATCGTAATACCGGGCACAATTTTAGACACCGAAAAACCCAATATCACTTTACCCTACCCGGGATCGAACTCGAGACCTCAGCACAGCAGACGTACCGCGTACGCAATACAACTGAACCACCGAGGCAGTCTGGTGAATAACATGATATATGAAAATTGTTAGTATATTTTTTCTTCGTTACGTCTTCGTTTAACCCGCTCCACGCTTCCCTCACTTCTGTACTGCCAGCATTACATCGCTCCGTGATTTATAGCTCGACGGCTAACTTATTACCAACGTTTATGTTGGCGAATATGGCACCGTATCATGTATTTGTGTATTATATATAACGCCTTATGTACAATTACCGCAGACGCGATCGATGGCCAGTCCACTTGGCAGCCAGCTACTATGGTTGAGCTAAGCTTATTGCTAGGCTTTAACAAGGCTGTGCTCAAAAAAAATCTTTATAATAGAAACTAGGTTCCTCGTATGTGAAAGGCCGTCTGGGTAGGTACTACTGCATTATCTATTTCTGCCGCCAAGCAACAATATGTAAGCACTGTTGTGTTTCAGTTTGAAAGACATTGAAGCCAGTTGAATAACTGGGCATTATGAGACTTAACGTGACGAGCGCAATCCAGTGTCATGAATTCCTTTTAAATTTTAAGTTCTGTGTGGTATTATTTCTGTTTAAGAGCAGGCATGATGCTTGACTGCGATCCGCTCGTTTCATCACTTAGGCTAATAAAAAAGAAGTTTGTTTTTATGAGAAAGCAATCTAATGTATTACCACATACAGCGTATTTTTTTCATTATTAAGGTATACATAAATTTATATCACCTAATACAAAAATATCATGACAATATTAAATTGCTTTTAACTTTTTAGTGTCAGTAAAATATATATTAATAATACACCTAGAATTTTATTTATTTTACGTAATATTTGAGATACTACTAGAATGTTACTTTGTTTTTGATAAGACGTGACTCTTGAACCATAACTTTCAAACTCATCAATATGCTGAACAACAACGAATGAGCCATTACAGTAATAGATTCAAATTTACATCCAAGACTGGATCCAACAAATTCAGAGATATTACTGTACACATAAAGGATCCTTTATCCTTAGATAAAAAAAAATAAAAGCAAAAGCAAGTTTCAATTTTCGTATTCAACAGCAATGATTAAAGGTCGATACGATCCTTTCATCATAGTTGTGTAGTTGGAGAAAAAAACTTTGTATTGAATTCGTAAGCCTACGAAAGGTCTCTATTTGTTTGCATATTTAAACACCCACTTTTCCTTTACTTACGTAATAAAGGTAAGGCCGTGATTTCGACTCGCAAACCTCCTGATGGCCGTTATGATATTTTTTATTCAATTCAAGAAACTGACCCGGCTGCCTCCAAATAGACCCTTATGGTTGTTATTTGATACATATCTTATGAATAATTTTGTTTTTTATGTTTCTGACTTGTGTTAATGGTTATTTTTCTTTGCAGGTACGTTTATGGAGTTATAGAAATTAAAGAAGTCGAAGATAAGATTCCCAGTAGAAAGTTTGGTATAAATGTTTTTAGATTGAAGTATATAAAAAACCCCGTTATATCTATAAATCTATAATTAAGACGTAAATCTAGATGGTCTTTTTTAATAATTAGGCCACTAGAAACGCATTTACATCATATCAATTTGTGATTATATTTAAAACCATCAGTCCGAAAATGCTTATTGGTCTGAGAAGATGCACTAATAAATTCAGCCGTAGGCCATGTATATTTTTTTGTCTGTAAAATGTCATTGATGCATCATTAAAATATGAATAGATTCGTCCAACCCACATTTAAATAAACCATAAGAAATTCTAAACTATAACGCCGTTTATTCTGTAAAAAAATATTAATGTAATTATGTAATTTTAAACCATTTGCAATAAATTTCAAGATGTACGCATAGACAGTTTGATGGCCACAACCCTTAAATTATGGGCGGAATTTTACACCATTAAACGCCATAAAGCATAACGTGAACTATTAAATGCGGAAACAAACTAGGAGCGTGCACTTTTATTATACACTTTAGCAATATTGATATTCACACTAGTTGGTGTATACAAATAATAATTTATGTTTGTGCGTATTATTGTTGTCAGTGTTTGTAAATCTTGACTTCTTAATTTTTGCAACCATGTTAAGGTTTTGCGACACAATTTGATATTCTGGTATTGGTATTAATTATGCCGAGGTTTATTTACGTTATGTGATTTTGTTATTATTATAAGAAATAAAATAATATGCATGCGTTAGAAATGTAGATCCGAATAATACCTAATTCCCTATTCCTAAATAATTGGTAGAATCACACTATAGACAGTTCTATCCACAGCATGAATATGACAGCTTGACCGGGGCAGTACCAGTTTCTCATAGTATCCTCGTGACGTAGCAGATTGCTGTTACATTTCGTACGGTTACGGACACCCAAATAACCCTTAACCTAACTTAAGCCCCATCCCTGTCTTAAAAGGTCGGCAACGCAATTATAATCTGTCCAATAAAGTGGCTGTTCATGGGCGGTAACAATCATTACTATCAGGTGACCCACTTGCTCGTCAGCCGGCCGCTTGTATACAAATTGCTACACAATGTAGGTAAAATTGTATTAATTATAAATAAAATTTCGACTTCTCACGACCCAGTGTCTTTGTTTGTAGGTTTTAAAATTAATAACCATATCAAAATCAAATAAAATGTTCTTCTGAAATTTAATTGAGAAAATAATTAAAACTAGATAAATCTTTATTGAGAGAATTACATAAATCAAAATAATTAATTTAGCGATTATCACAAATTAAATTCTATCAAATACGTAAACGCTATATCAAAACCACATACATGTTCATAAGTCTATTCTGCCTCTTCCTCCACCAGAGCTTCTCCAGCTGGTGGAGTTTCAAGCGGAGCAGCTGCTTCTTCACCAGGAGTGGTAGGTTCTGCTTCAGGTTCTTCAACTTTAGCTTCAGTCGCTGCTTCTTCTGGAAGAGCCTCAGATATTTCAAATATTACGGGAGTTTCAGTGCCGGGTGTTTTGATTGATTCATTAAGCTCAGGAGCTGCTTCATCTGAGGGAACAGCTGCTGGTGGATGAGTTTCTTTAGTGGGGGCAGACGCTTTCTTTTCAGGTTTTCCTTTCTTCTGTTTTCTCTCCAGTGGTAAATATAGTTTGTACTCTTGTGGCAACTCTTCTTCTGTATACAATCTTTCACTAAAATAAATTCTTCGTAAACGAGCGTTTGCGTGCACCTGAACACGAAGTGTTTCAATATATTGTGTTCCATAAGCTCTTCGCGTAAAATCTGCTAGGTTAAATTGTATTTGATTCCATCCACCAGAAAGGCCAATTGGCATGCTAGTACAAAACGGCTTTATTTTAGTTGTCGATTGGAAGTTTGAGATTCTGAATCTTCGACGCATGTTCTTATCATCGAGTATTGTTATTTCAAAAGAAAAATATCTTTTCAAATTCTTGACTATCATGACTAAAAATGGTAATTTGATACCCAATATTTGATTGTGTTTTGGGCATGTGATAAAAGTAGTCGCAACATTTGTGCTCACAATTTCTAGAACTATGGAGTTCACCTCGGTATCTGTGATTCTTTTGATGTGACCATTTTGCACTTCCATATCCCAGATAGCCAACGGATTTGACCCGCAACTGTAGAATATTGATAATAATCCATTTTGATAAGAATTCTTGAACATTCCTAATTGCAATAGTAAATTATTTTAAATATGTCCCAACACGTCAGTTATTGTGACAGGTGACGTTACTATTTTACAAAATATGCATTATGACAATTTATATTAATCATAGATCCTCCTTAAACAAATATACCAATAAAACCATTTAACTCATGATATTATTTAATAAAGATTTCATTACAATATAAGAATTAAAATTACAGAAATAAATAAAGGAATAATGAGTCTTATATATTTTAAATGCCTATTTTAGCGTTATTGAAACAGTTACTTAGTGCAAAAGTACAATATAATGCTCTCGTTTGTTATACTATTGGTCTATGAAGACTTTGTTAATAATAATCTGAAATCATGAAGTCGAAAAAACGCAAACACAATTAATTAAATGCATATATCATATGCATTTAATTCCGTTTTTTCGACTTATAAATACCTCACTGAACTCATTCTTCAGGTGATTGTTCAGCAGTTTGCTCAGATGATTGTTCAGCTGGTCGCTCGTCAACTTCAGTACCTCTAGTCGAATTATCAGCAGTATCCAGCTCTGTCGTGGCGGGTTCTGATGGCGTTGCCTCAGTACCATATAATTCTTCTATTTGCTCTGCATTAACTTCTTCGGTTTGTTCTTTGTTTACTTCTTCATTTTGGCCTTGAGTGGATAGAATAGTAAGTGGTGCTTCACCACTAGAAATCTTTTCAACTTTCTCTGTAGACCTTTTCCCTGTTGGGGATGTATACGTCTTAACAGTATGAAATGACGTTTTAGAACTCTGTCTGATAGCATTGTCTTTGCTTCCTGTTTGTTCTGGTTGCTTCACATTTTGTTGAGACGTTGATGGTTTGACATTTTCTTTATTTCCTTCGGCAGTTGCAGACTTTCTATTATTAGAGCTTTTCGATGGCAACGGAAAGTATAATTTGTACTCGGGTGGTAATTGATCTTCTGGAATCAATTTTTCTGTAAAATATATTCTTCTCAACCGTATATTAGCATTTATTTTTAATTTTTGTACTTCAACAAATTGTTTTTTATAAGCTCGTCTAGTAAACTCAGCTAAATTAAACTGAATTTGATTCCAACCGTCGGAGAGACCTATTGGCATTACTGTACATAGTGGTTGGATTTGAGTATTACTTTGGAAATTCGATACTCGGAATCTTCGTCTAGTGCTAGTCTCATCGAGTATGGTGACCTCAAAACTGAAGTATTTCTTCAAGTTTTTTACAATCATCACCAAGAATGGCATGGTTATTCCTAACACTGTGTTACCTTTAGGGCAAATCATATATGTTGTACTTACATTATTGCCACGAATTTCTAGCACCATAGACTTTATGTCTTGGTCCAAAAACCGGGATATATATCCGTCTTGCATGTGTGTCTCCCATATTTCTAAAGGCTTAGATCCTACACTAAAAAATATAGTTAAAATACCACGTTGATACGCGTTGCGATACATAATAAAAGATGCGTTAATTCTTCTTACTTTTGGTTTATACAAAGTAATCTACGCAAAGTCAAAATTTTCGTCAAGAATGATGACAGTGACGTCGATTCCATTAAAAAGTCCGACGTAAATGAGAATATATCTGTTCACCGGAGGCAAACTTAACCAGTTCTTCTACGATACGTTTGTTAACATTACTGTATCTATGATCAGTGTGGTCGCCCTTTTAATAAATCAGGTAATATATTATATTAATGTATATTTGGATGATATTCTTATTCAATGCTGAATATTGATGCAATGTAACTAGAGTTACATATTTAATAACAAAAGACTCACATTATGATATCACTCAAGCAGTTCATAATCTATTTTTACTTCATTTAGTTGACCTCGACCTTTTACTTATCCATTAGTCGCCAGGTCATCCATCTTTGATGTATCACTTACAAATAACCTGCCTTCTAGCAAAATCACTCATCGCTAACCTAACCTGACCTCTAACGAACCAAAAAACACAGTCTATACACTTTTGTATATGTTCAATACTCAAGGCATTGTTATCAGGGGTGAGAGACCAGATTCAAAATGGAAAGCACTTTACACACGGCGCCGGCGGAAATTAGCGTTTTTGCCAATAACCCCCGTTTTATCGCGAATTCGTCTCTTACCATGTTCTACAATCAAACGCATGTGTTGTGAATCAACATTATCAAAGGAGTTCAATAGATTCGCACCGGTTAATATATGTTGAACTTGAGCTCTCGGTTTCCTTTCCACATACCACATGATTTTCAGTAAAATACTGTAATATTTTTTCGAAAATATATTCATAGTTTGTAGATTATTCCACAAATTCGATAACGCATTAATTTTTTAACTTTGTGTTCATTTAATAAAACTATATTAAGGATATCCACTGGAACTAGTTTTTGTTGTATCTCATATCCTTCGTAAATCTGAAATTACTCGCTTTATTTTCTTCTTATAGTTTACTGTTTCTGGGTTTGAAAGTTCTTTATAAAAGACAGTAAGTTAATAAGTTTCTCTTTTATTATACCCCAGGAGACATCGTATGAATCCCGTAAGTATAAACACAAAGTAATGGTTATAAGTTATAACATGTCTTAACTTATACCAATAAAAAGTTTTTTGACATATTTTACGTCTTACATTATATTTTTGTACATTTACGTAGGCGACGATTGTAGGTGAAAATATATTGAGATCGTAAATTTTTAACGACATGTTAACGATAGCTTAGTTGTTGACAATGTAAATAGTCTCATATCGCGTTCAGATGGTTCGATTTTAGTTGATCAAATGCTAACCGCATACATTGGATGACTTTTAATCGAATTTTTCAATCAAAAACCATAAAATGTCTATTGATTTAAATTAATTGAAGGAATACGTTTAAGTACAAGTGGAAAGCCACTTGTAGGTAATAGCATAGTAATGTATGAAATAATAGACAGTTTAAACCTTTCTTGCACGTCTTAGTTTGGGTATGTATAGAGACATTGACTATGTACATCACTATTGACTTCTACACTAATCAAAACTAGACATCTACAATCTCACGCACACATAGCAAAACATATAAATATGAACTGAAATATCTCTACGTAGTACGTCATCAATATCTAGACACACATCAGTCTCACGGTTCATTAGTGGCGACACGGTTTGACACCCGCGCCATACTCCAAGCCTCCACCGCGACACCATTACTTATTCAACTTTATTCCACACCAGTTAGTCAAGCTAAGCTATTGTTTTCTACTTCGATATAGTTCGCTTGTATTGGAATTTGGAATATTTATTTATTTATTTACAGTATGCAAAACTTAGAGCTAATTGTTAAGTTAGAAATAGCAACAATTTAAGTGACAAAAAGCCAATAACAAGATCTCACTTTTAGAACTATTTATATTTATACTTTATAATTTATGTGAGATTTTCATTATCTGAGTCAATTTCGAATTATCTTTTTTATTTCCATCTATATAATACAGTATGCTACTATTAATCAATCTATATTTTAATTTTATTATTTAAAAATATGCGTTTAACAATTTCTACGTTTATTATATTACGGGCATAATATTAAGGTACAAACGATGAATAATCGACTCGAGTACGAGTATAAAAAAATAACAAATAGTTTACTTCTATCTTCCAAGTACGAAGAAAAGGGCACGCTTGAATAAATCAACATAGTAAAAGCTAACTAACTGAATAGAAAAATGAGGCCAGGCCAGACAAATTTCTACGAATAAGTAAAAAATAAAAGTTTTAAAAGAAACGTTCGCGTTCTGTGATTTATCTACCCATTTGTCATCCTCGACACTAAGAAAATATGTCACGCAATCCCACAAGAAACGTTCACACGGCCGTAACGAATATAGCATTTGCGTCGCCTGTAAATCACATGACTTTTCCACTATGTTGCTCGCCCTTAGAGACTGTCTGCACACTGGCAAAAAACGATGCTTGAAACAAAAAAGGAAAATGAAAAAGTGCCTTTCGACTGTCACGATAAGGAGTGCAAGGGAGCAGGGTTGTATTTAAGGGATATATTACCCGAACTAATGCATGAAGTCCTGAAACACAAAAAACATAAACAGAGACGTGAAATATCTTGCAGCTTGTTGTGTTTTTTACGGTGGGTGTGATATCCAAAAGGCGAAATCCTCTTCCCAATCCCTTAATCGTCCCTTCCCATAAGGTCCGCAACACGTCCATGATTCTTCAAGATTATTCGCGGATGTTCACGGGCTGTGGAGATCACTTAGCATCATGTGACCCACGTAGTCATTTGCTGCTCTCTGCCATAAAAACATAATATTGTAAGTAAACATTTTCAAAAAACGACTTCCCAGCCCAAAATCTCAGTACGTTTGCTGTTACGGATTCAGGTTTATCCAATATTTCCTAATACTCCATAATTGGATCTTAATAAAAAAAAGAAAAAAAGAATCGTCAAAATCGGTCTACATTTGGCGGAGTTACGTATGAGCACATAAAAAAAAATAGATGAATTGAGAACCTCTGCCTTGTTGGAATCGGTTGAAAAATGCTCATCAAACGTTTGTCTTTACAAAAAATCTGTTTGCAAATCGCTAGAATTCTTTTTACGTTAAATTTTAAATCAAGTGTAGATCACTGAGATAATATCCTAAACACGGCCCTGGTAGCGAGTGTTGTAGGTTGTAACGCGGCGATGCTACACAACTAACCCCGCATTATTTTTTTGTCCGTAGTATTTCAGCGCACTGTGTTTTTTCGGGGAGAGTCACACGTTAAGATATCATCCGATTTTTCGAAATTAATGGTGCGGAAAACGCGAAGCCGATAACGGTAACTGCTGTCGGAAGGGATAAATGAATTAGATTTTCCACCCTGTGTTGTTTTCTTATAATTCCGGTGCATTCAATTTCTCTATTTGGTGCGTTGAAACATAAATCTCACTGTCCTACTTCTAATTATATTAAAATATGAAAGCTTCAATGTTTGATAGTTTGTGAATTTTGATGTTTGTTAATCATCTACGCCTTAACAGCTTTACCGATTTGGATGAAGTTTAGCAAAAAAGTAGTCCATGCCCAGGATTATAAAGGCTATCTTTTATGCCGTAAAAAATATATTCAGGCAGGCGGAGCCGCAAGCAATCGCTGGTAAGATGTAATTATAATGCATTTTCAGGAAAACATTTTACTAATTCGTGACATTGGTTTAGTGGCAGCATACATAGATTGCAACCGGTGAGATCCGTTATGTAATTTGCTGGCACACGTGTTCCCTACTTCCTATCATATGGGGTCCTTTAAACGGAGTGTCAAGAAGCATGTAGGCAGGCCGGCATGATCTTGCCGACCAAACTGTTTTTCGTTGGTCAACACTATTCCTATTTTAGCTTCGAAAATTTAAATATGTGACCGGTGTCGCTGGCCACCTATCGTATCATAGACCCAAAAAATAAGGTGCGCCGCGGATATACTAGTTGCATCTTGGCCTACGCCTCTAGGGTTGTGAATGAATTCCATGATAAATAATGAGTAAATTTTTATATCGTAATCATACAAGAGCGAGCTTTAGGGGCGACCCTGAAACTGAGATTTTGCTCAGGACACAAAATAGTAATTACTTGACATACTACATATCTATTCACCACGGGTAAAGAAACTGTATACTAAAAATCTTTATTTTTTAAATAAATATTATCAATAACAGTATAATAACATGGTAAGTTCAATTAAAAAAATCACAATCGATTTCTCAAAGACACTTTCACGATTACGTCACTCGGCATTAAACAGCGTTATTCTTGATTTCAAAAACGATCGAAAAAAGGGATAGATAACAAAAAGCGGCATTCTGTTGTACTTTGTATATTTACAGAGCTCATTGCTCCGCGCAACGAAGCGTGGTCTGCATAATGTATTGAACGGTACGCGATTCCGGCGAGCTTTGTCTGTGTTATTTACAACCGCCCCGTGTATTCAGCCGGAAATTGGATTTGTAAAATAAGACAGTGTATAAATAATCTTTATCTGACATGTCTTGATAGGGGCCTACATAGTGGTTAAAAAGTCAATGTCAGATCACGAGGTCGCGCCGGCTTCTTTAAATACCCACGTCTTGAACAAAATGCTCTCGCAAGGACGAATCAGAATAGTGGGAAGATAAATTGAACATAAAATTAATAAAAACAATTCTGGTTACAAGTCTCGTCAACATTTATTGCTATGTATAAGGACTGTTGTGTGTCATTTTGAAGGACATTGAAGCCAGTTAAATTACTAGGCGTTGTGAGACTTAACAACTTGTATCTCGAGGCGATGAACGCCGTTCAGTGCCATGCAGTGCTTTGTAATTCAAAGTTATGTGTGCTGTTACTTCTGTTTATGGGTAGGCGTGGCGCTTATCATGAGGCGAAAGACCTGCTGGTTTCGTCACTCAAGGTAATAAAAAAAGAACATTATCAATTAATTCGAAGTGTCATCGTTATACACCACAATTACCGTATTGAACTAGTTCCAGCGTAGTTATGGTAAAAAACCGTGAAAGCCTGGATTCAATTACTCGGTCAAGCACAATCACATCACAATTTGAGTTCGATTGGAAAAATCATAAATTACTTGCCGGTGTTTTGAATTTGTGCCCGCTACATCGATAGTATAATATACCCAGTGGAATAATAAAAAAATAATAGCGAACTGTGGGTGCACTAGTTGCACCTCTAACTACCCTTTCGATACAGGCGTGAACTTATGTTTACCGGTAATTTATTTTTAATGCCCTATATATTATCGCCCATAAATATCCCAGAAGCAAGACGTACACAAATGGACGCAATAATTACGACCATCTTTATTTATGTGTATCAATTACCGTCCAAAACCCCGTACCACGATCGCGATATTTTTCCGTGTCGTTGACATCGCCGCTTAAGTTACGGTTTCGGAGTAATCGTTGTCGCTTCAGTGCCCAGGCTGGGACAATGTATCGAAATTAATATCCGAGGACGGGGAGCCAGCGAACAATTTGTCCAGCCGGAATGCGGATAATTAAACGGGCCTGCAGCCGTTTTCTAGCTTACATGGAGCTGGAAATATATTTGCTGGGTCTACCCTGAATTTAGTGATGCTTCGTCAAACGGCGAGATGAATGTATTTTATAAAATCAGTATTTAAAAAATTGTACTTTTAATGCAAGACTCTTTTTCATAGATTTTAATAGTTCTGAATAAGTATAGGTTGTTTCAACCGTCTGTAATTGTCACAATGGTTCACTTTATTTAAAGAAAGATTTGTTTTCAATAATAAAAATACGTCTAAATCATTAGATTTTTTTGTAACCATTACTTCTTACGAACGTTGTTACATTGGAGATAGTTGAAGTAGCGAGCCCTTTTTGGCCGCGGGGAAAATCCCAACCGGGGCGTAGAGGGATAGTAAATAAACATAAATCCTGGAAATCATAACATCATTCGGTGTTATGACTCACTTCTATCCCTTGTAACATATTTTTTTTTCCTAGCCCTGTATTATGGGATACCCCTATATTAGGGACGTATGTCCCACTGCTGGGCACGGGCCTCCTCTACTGAATGAGAGGGATTAGGCCTTAGTCCACCACGCTGGCCTAATGCAGGTTGGCAGACTTCACATAGCTTCGAAAAACATATATTTATAACAAAATATGTACTCATTCCTTTAGCCACAAATTAATACTAATTGCATCCAAGCCAGTTTAACACCTGAAAGGCGAAGGAATCGCAGTCGTCCGCTTTCCCAATACTAGTTATGGCCGAACACATTACCGTCTCGATTGAAACGAATAGCTTACCGTGTCCTGCAATACGATTCATTCATTCACTACAAAATAAAGACGTAGCTCCAACTGGCCTTTTTAATCCTCCGGTATCGAATCGTAAATCTGAAATGTCGATTAGGAGACACTGTTTGTCCGTACCGACAATCAATAAATAGCAATAAACGTCTTGTAGTAGGGCGAAGTGAAAAGCCGACGTCATTAGGGCATTATGAGCCGATCGCGTAGTAAGACGCGATTTTCTTGAGGAAGAAGTTAATAAGCTTAATTTTTTATGTCTGCCGCTCGTTCTGGAATTATGGCATCGGTTTTGTAGAGCATTGTGAAAGGGATTTTTTACTTACTTTTTATTTTCTACTTGTTTTGAACTCGGTCTAGTACTACTAACCTTGTTTTAAAGATTGTTCGTACTCTGTTTAATAATTAATGTGGCTTCATGAATAGTATAACAGCGGCGAATATCTTATAATTAATATGTCTATATTTTATTTCTAGTGTAATGTTGGAGCACATCTATAGTAGATCATCGTCAATGTAAAAGTATGTTAAAGTACGGAGCAAAGTCCTATATTTTATCGAATTGTTTTACAGTTTCCTGTTTTAAAACACTTTATCAGCCCAATCTAATTGGAAAGGTTCCATTATCGTCCATATATATTGTGGCCAGAACTATATAATATACTTATAAATATGAAAGGACCGGAAAATGGGTCTAAAATAATTTTAAACTATGAATGTACACGACACGAACCCTTCGGATGATATGCGGTAGTAAAATAGAGATTGGGACAATCAGAACTATGGAGTTATTATATGGAATACTTAATAATTCTATATTATACTTTAATTATTACAAAATTATTATTTAGCATTAAGTCTTTTCTAGAATTTAAGAAAGGTCTCAGTATTGCGTTATGAAATCTATCTGAGGCTTATGAGAATGAGTATTAGTTTTGTAACACATGTCAGTTATAATCAGACCAGTATTATGCTGTCCTATTGCTGGAAAACAGGCTCCTCTGCGGTGGATAAAGCCTTAGTTCACCACACTGGCCAAATGCCTATTAGTATAATAGACTTCATATTCCTTCGAAATTCTTGTGGAAAATACTACGATAGGCATCTTTCTTAAATGTTTTCCTTCATTGTTAAAGCGTGTATTTACAAATTCACACGTAACTTCTAATAGTCACAGCTGAATCCAAATAGGATCTTAAGGGCTAGGTTCGAATCTGCGACCTTCGCCTCAGCAGTCCGATTGGATCTGATCTATCGCTGTTTATATTTAAATATTACTTAATTGACTTACGGCAGTATCCAACAATAAAAAGTAAAATTCGTTTTACTTTATCCTAAGAATATAATTAATTACAGAATTTCTAACATAAAGACTACACACGCAACCCAAAAATAACCAAAGATTAACAGCCTACGCAAACGCAACTAACTTGGGAGTAAAGTCGTAAAACAACTTACAAAGTAAAATTAAAAAAGAAATAAAATTTAGAACAAAGCACTCAATTTGATTCATTAAAAAAGTTAACCAGTTTACAATGAAAATCCTTCTTGTACTAATTTAAAGAGAATTCGTAACGAGTAAAAACTTAATGACATGTGAAGATTCAGAGATCGTTTGGATAATTGTTAGTGAATTTAATGGGACGTGCAAAGGGGCCGGTAGCCAACGAGCTATGGCACATTTTAATACGATTTAGAGTAATTCCATCGGAATCTGAATTTGGGATGAAATTGGTTTGCGTAAACGGACGCACTGCCCTTTCGTATATAATCAGATATGATCTTCATTGTTTTAAGGAGATTATTATTATTTGTCCATATTAATACTCATTTACCAGGCTCTACCGCACCCAAGGTGGTAGGTTCCTCGTAAGCGAAAGGCCGTCTGGGTTGGTACCACCGTTTTGTCTATTTCTGCCGCCAAGCAACAGTGCGTAAGGACTGTTGTGTTTCGGTTTGAAGGATATTAGAGCTAGCAAAATTACTAGGCATTATGAAACTTAACATCTTATGTCTCGGAGTGACGAGCGCAGGTCAATGCCATACAGTGCTTTGTAATTCAAGGTTCTATGCGGTGTTATTTCTATTTATGGGCAGGCGTGGCACTTGCCATCAGGCGAACGCCTTGCTCGTCTCGTCATTCAATCAAATAAAAGAAAAAAAAAGAAATGTCAAAAAGCTATAATTAATTATCAATTTATAAATTCTTATAATTTCATTACTATCACAGATTGAGCGAGACTGTGCTTTATAATCCGTTGCTGAGTACTTAGAATTATACACCGTTTCTGAGTATAAAAATAACCGTAATTAACGTCTCTGAGTATAGTGTCGTATAAGTGGGTCGCCACCATCTTAGCCTCTGCTGATTAATGGACGAGTCAATGGTGGTCAATCTTAGTTCCTATTGTGGGTTGTGAGAGTCAGATGGCAGGTCGCCTCTCATAATACCAAATCCACTGCCAATCATGATGGAGGAAGGCGGGCCGTGGTATTGAGGTAGGATAACGCTAGGCAGAAACAAAAGTACAGGTGATTAGTATTAGTTATGCAAAGATATTACTTATAACAACTTAGATCATTATGAACTAAAGAATAACAAAAATCTAATATCGTAAATTAATATCATCGATATAACATTCAATGACTTCTAGCTGTTCTATGTATGAGTCTGTATGATACCTTGATGGCTCTGCAGTGCCCTCTACATGTACAAAACGAGGCAATTATTAAATAAACAAGTTTTTTTACTCAGTTCGGAATACGTGTTGCAAATATTCCTTCAATTCACCCCAAAGTACTCGACACAACCCACGCAATAAACGGCGAAATGCGTCTTCCTTACTCAGGCCGTAAGCAACGTTGAAAAATGCAGTATCGCGTTGGTTTTCAATAAACCTTAAGTGTGAGTGTAAACTCGTATAATAGCCTCATACTGGCTGTTTACTGCCACCACTTACGAGCTCTAATGGACCGTGTGCACTTTATTGTCGAAAATTGCATTTGCCCAATGGAAATACGGAGACCTATTTTGTCTTTAGTCTTTTTGGGACGGTGAAAAATGCCCCCTAGTGTGAACGATAAAAATGACCCTTATAATGGACAACATTTCATAATTAATGTGTTTGTTGACATATTAGAAATACCACCTTTAAAAGACAGCTGTGGAAGGAGAGTTCGATGCTTGTTAAGATGATTGTTCGTGTGATCCATAAATATTTGTTTTGGGTCTGGATGTTGTGGAAACATAAGTGCCTAATTCCTATCTATCCTGATACCCGCGACACAACACTAGCATCTTAGTGTAGGTTCAGAACTACTTATATGTGCAACTTTTGTGTGTATTTATTTATTATTTCATATTATTATTCTAAATATTTTCAAAACTTGGAAGAGCCTGAGGTTGATATAGATTGATGAGTGATAGCTCAGCGGCGAGTGGTATGGGCTACAGAGACGAAAGTCGCAGGGTCCAAAACCAACCCAATAGCATGCACCTCTGACTTTTCTAAGTTACGTCTGTATTTATGGTTAAATATCAATTGCTTTAACGGTGAAAGAAACCTCCATACCTGGGAAGCTGTCCATAAACTTTTTGAAGGTATGTGAAGTCTCCCAACCCGCAGCGCGCCAGCGTGTTGAACTAAGACCTAACCTTTCACTTGTAGATGAGGCCTCTGCTTAGAAGTGGCACGTATTTAATACAGGTCTGAGACCTACCTACCAGTGACAATTCATTAGTAATAATCCAGTTTCTTATTTCCTCAATTGTAGTGTCGAATTATCTTCTATACATAATAGTACGATACGAATATTAACGATATATAGAAGGCCTATCATATATCTTGCGTTCATCGATTACCTCTAAATTCTATGTAGATATGGTTTGTTTTTTTTCAAAGTAAGAAGTATATTGACTCTCATAAACGAACATATTTTACCAGATTCTATAAATATTGTAGGATTCCAATAGTTTTATGCAAAGCCGGATAAACAGGGGATCTATTCTGTCTTTGCGGCTCCTTTCAATGATGTGCTAAAATCCCCTTGTGCCTCTTCGACTCCTTGTCACATTGAAAACTCATGCATACTTTCTACAATATTATTTAAATGGTATAACACCTTAAAATAGCTGACAGTGAAGACGTTCTAATTGAGACGTCTGCATGAAACTTCTGTTACCCTGGTACTTTTTATTTTTATATACGCATTAGACGCTTCTCGTAAGTCTAGTGTGGAAAGTAGGTAAGATTCTAGATTCAAATTCCAGGACAGGTATTTTTTTTTAGGTTTTCGATTCGAAAAAAATACATTTGACTTGCCCGGAATTGGATTTTATGCCCGATATGGCGATATGCTTGCCATCTTTCATACCATGGTGCTAAAATAAACTTGGCGAACTATAAATGCAACAAAAAATACCCTTGTCCCGTCCGTTAGGGGATGCATAAATAAACTTGTGTCTGTAATTATATAGTAAGGCAATCACAACACTTACCACTAGGTAGGTCCCGCGTATGCGAGAATTCGTCTGGGTTGGTACCATCACTTATTCTAATTTTGCCGCCATGCAACATTGTGTAAGCACTGTCGTGTTAAAGGGCATTGAAGCCAGTGAAATTACGGGGTATTATACAACTTAACGTCTTATATTTCGGGGTGACGAGCACAGGCCAGTGCTATGCAGGGCTTTGTAATATTAAATTCTATGTGGTGTTGCTTATGTTTATGGACAGGCGTAGGATTACAATCAGGCAAGCAACCTCCTTGTTTCATCATTCAAGTTAATAAAAAAACCCTTATACAAAAATAAACAGGACAGAAATAAACATCTCGGGTAAAACCATATATTACGTGTATCAACGCTAGTCCAACCGACGCCGTGGTATTTCACGAATCTTAGATAAATAACATTTTATATCAAAAACGGGTGAATCATAGCCAGCCCATAATTCATCCCGCGCCAAGTAACAAATAATAGAAACGTGATGTTCGTCGCCAAACATAAAAAGTAATAAAAGATGATAAAAAACCAGAACTCAATTTTGGCGAAAACGAACGCGAAGATTACCAGATAAAAGAAATTTCATACATGGCCGGAGAGAAAAAATATAATGATGTCTGCCAAAAGGCCGCGGCCGTCGAAAAACGTGTCGTCTGCGTGAAACTCCATAAAGCGTTTATCAACACTAATGGCTTGCAAATAGCCCCACCAATCGTCTTACACTCTTATATCATTCGCGAGTCGCCCGCTGCATTATTCAGTATTTTGCTTTTTAATATTCAGACGACATATTTGAGTCTCCTTTCAATTTTTTCCCGTACCTCTGGTGTACCGGTGTGCGCTGAATTTTGAAAGCTACTTATTGGTTTTTGCTGCTTAATCCCACCATATCACGTGTATGTCGGTTTATACATTTTTTTATCGATATCTGAGGGCTTGTTCCCGCCTCGTTTTTTATAGGCGTTCGATTTATTGTGGTTGATTTTCCATCCGATATCGATGAAGTCTTTATCCGGGCGGCGCGGCGCCAGTAATTTATACGGGGAAAGAACGGATTCATAGCGAGCCGGATTAAAAAGAAAATGAAAGCAAAATATATGGGTCTGTCGATCGAACAGTGAAATAGCTAGCTGCAGGTTCGTTTAATTATCGACATTCCTGCATCGAGGTCGAACAAATTGTTTTTGTCGAACGGTGTACGTCCGCCTATATTTCATCATTATAACCACGATATTGAGGCCCCGGCTGATATGACAACACGTATTTACGCCATTATTTATGGTCACCGATTTGTTTCGTTACGGTGATTATAAAATTAAATTGAATTTTTATTTGTATCGTATAATTTATTTAAGCTCGTATCAAATCCGTTTGACATGTTTAAAGATTTAAATCATCATTAATTTTATAAATGACAATTTTATACTAAACATTTATGACTTATTATTAATTTTATTCAGTAAACAGATAATAAAGAAACCTTTAATACTAACATTTAATGACATAAATACAGTGATTACGCGAAAATTAGATGAGCGTCTTGCTCGTCTCGTCATAAATGTGGATAAAGAAAACGTTATCGGAAAATAGTAGACAATTTATAAGAACTAATTGGTACCTACAAACGCCCCTTTGGATTCGGAAAGAAATACGTCTATAAATCAGTAGTACTGTTCCGGTAGATTGCTTGCAGTGTTGCACTTATAGCTGATTCCTCTAATCTCGGCCCCTCCGTGGGATCCTCCCTGCGCCCTAGTTAACACAATCCATTCATTTCTATGGTAGGGTTATTGATCCTTTGGACTTTAAGCGATTTCATAATAAAGTAAAATAGAGATTTTCGCTAAATATTTGAGTGTGATTATGGAAATGGATAGTGGCAAAGGACAAAGAAAAAGCGATGCTAGGTCCTGTTCACGAAGTAAATGAAAATATCAGCCTACACGGCGCAGCAGCCGAGTAGTTGGCTGTGAAACGAGAGGATGAGTGTTCGATTCCCGCAGCTAAACAAATGTTTGCGTGATTCACAAATATTTGTTTCGAGTCTAGGTGTTGTGGGGCCATTGGTCCCCGTAATTTCTGATACCCACGATACAGGTTAACCTAGTGTGCCGACAGCCCAGTTTGACAGTTGGCTGTATTTATTTATATTTATTTATTCTATAATTTTCAGAAAAATATCTGTTGTTTCATTGGTAATTGACAGCCTACTTAGGCTAAAAAACCCTCACAATGAATGACAACAAGACGTAACTATGCAAAAATATTTTAATCCACACCAAGTATAAATTTATAAATTAATTTAATGTTTACTGGGCATTATAAGAATTAACACCTTAGGTTGACTAGCGCAGTTCAGTGCCATGCAGTGCTTTGTAATTTAACGTTCTGTGTGGTGTTGCTTCTGTTTATGGGTAGGCGTGACGCTACCATCACGCGAGCACTTTGCTCGTCGCGTCATTCAATCAAATAAATAATATATATATTTTGACCTTGCTTTGTTATCACTTATACATACACCATTAAGATAATAAAATATGAAAAATATTAACTTTTTCAAAGGTTCATGACCTGCCCGTGGTGGCCGTATGGCTTTCGGCGATATTCCAGACAACCTTTGACATGGACTGTATTGTCAAAGCATTACATTACAGGCACTCTCTTTAATAAGATATATTTTATTTGTGAAATATTTATAAAATAAGATCTGATAGAGAGCTCTCTCAATAAAGTGTATTAGTTTATAAAAAAATATTAGACCTAATAACTCCTATAATTAGATTACCTCAGTAGAGATGAATAATGCTGATCGATAGAAACTTTGCCCGACTCATTACTAAAAGGAAATGTACAGTAAGACAACTGTGAGTTGAGTGATGTGTAAATGATGAATAATAATAATAATATAATGATGTTAAATGCTAAATAGTAGATTTTATACATTTTTTTATATCCTTTAATGATGAGACGAGTAAGTCGCTCGCTTGACAGCGTCACACCTGCCTAGGCACTAATCACGCTGAAAAAAAATATATATATTTAGTGTTGTTAAAAGTTGCAAGTCAAATATCGACACGTTACTCGATAAGAAGAAAATTCGTTATTTATGTCTTAGCAATGCAATTATATTTGGTACTACGAGGGTGAAAAACGTATGTCGTACACTATACGTTGCTAAATTATGACCACACGTTTCTGTAACACGTGGTATCGATATATCTATATTTTCCTCCGATATCAATACTTAAATAAATATCGATTTTTTTAACCATATTCAACCTCGCGTTCCAATGTCTCTTATGATGAATAAATGATAATTACTTTAACATTAAAATGGCAATTAAACAAACACTGGTAACCGATATAATTTTTTCGCGTGTTAATGGCCAATTTCCCCACTCTTACCGAGTTGCTGGCGTAAATACGAAGCAATTACAGCTTCTCATTTCACGCCCCTTACGTCTCGAGATCGACGGATTTTAGGTGTACATTTTTTTTAATAGTCCACCTGGCAGGTTTGTTTTATTAACCCCCGACAAAAAAACATAAGGTGTTATAAGTATGACCCCTTTGTCTGTATGGCCTTGTTTTTGTCTGATGCATCGTACCACTTAAATGAATAATTTAATGATAATTTGAATGCGTTTTTTTATTTGAAAGCTAATAGAAATAGTTCTTACCCCCGTGACCACGAACGCTGAAAAGTCTTCAAAACGTCACGATCAAAATTAATAAAAAACCGCGATAAAATTCGTTTAAATTAGTTTTATTTCAATGAGTAATATTCGCGTAAACATAAGAAACGATTACGGTTAGAAGATTACGGTTACGTGATTATCTCATCACATAGCTACCTCCGTGACGCAGTGGGTATTAGGTAGCTTGATGTGAAAAGAGAGGCCGCGCATTCGATTCCTGCATCATAGTATATATATTTATGTGATCCACAATTATTTGTTCCTGATCTGGGTAGGGTGAAACCGAAAGTCTCTTAAAGTTCCTTATAGCCACAGCATAGAACTCATATCTTAATGTGGGGTCAAGACTGTTTGTGTGACTGTTGGGTGTATTTTTATAATATGTAGATATTTATTGAAAACTCACAAAAACTTACACTAAGGGCAACGATTAAATCAAGGTAACGCTGCATTGCGTATTTGTATAGACTTAGTAAATAACATAACAACAAATCACATTGGATTTTATTTATATTGTTTGAATACGAGATTGTGCAGCCGATGTGCGCATGTAACCCGGACACCGGCGGCGAGACGCAGCAATTTCCTTGCCAAATCGACTGTGAACGAGCTTGAACCACCGCTTTCGTGCTGATTTTTTTTCCTAATAGTAGTAGGGAGCAGTGATAGCTCAGCGGGGAGTGGTACGCTACGGTCATACTACGGTACTGAAATACGTATATTATACACTACATACACGTTGTTTAAATTTAACAACACTTTTCTGTAACATTTTGTATACTCAGGTAGACAAGTGTGATAATTATAAACCCCTCTTTTATCGATAGTTATCGATAACTCAACGATTGTCTATTTGACGAACAATGTTATATCATAATAAATTAGGAGTCTATTGAAATAATTTAAAAACAAAACACAACATCATTTACTACTATTAAAAATAAATTGAATCGCACAAAACAGGGAAAGCTGCCGAAAATCTCTGTCTGCGACCGGAGGTTAAAGACAAGCGGGTGAAGACAACGCCGCCGGCGTTGGGGTTCGAAAATCTAATTTGCAAATGCATTTCCTGCCTTTCAAGTCGCAGCCATGCGAACCGGGCTTTACATTTTTAAACAGCCGACTCGGGAATCGAACGCATTTCATCTGTTTTAGGGTTGATAGAACACGGGTAAGCTTGGATTTGGGCTGTCAGCGCGTTACCATAGGGTGTGTGTTTTTGTTTTTATTTTTATAAAGACGTAAGTGTTGCTCGCGATATGGTTTATATAGGTGTTTTAATCTCAAGTTGACGTCACTAACATGTGGTAGTGATTACTATAATACCAGCCCTGTATTATATACACTGCACTATTACTACTACAGTGGTTACGCCTTATTCCACCACGCCGTCATAATAAGGGCTGGCACACCTTAAAATTGGAAATTCTTATGGCGTACTTTTCAGGTATACCGGTTTCCTTACGATGTTTCCTTCATTGTTAAAGCAAGCGATAATTAATAATTAATACACACATAACTTAGAAATGTCATATGTGCATGCTCTTGAGACGATTTTCGAACCTGCGTCTTACTTCGCGGCAGTCCATAACACTCCCCGCTAAGCTAGCGGTATTGCTAGTATCATGTAGATTTCTAACCAAATATTAATAAATATCATGATCTATGGATCATAGACCTCACATAAACCTAACCCAACTTACGTTTTTACTATAATTATTAAATTATCGATTTGCACATAAATCGAATTATTCCGACAGCTCATTAAAATTCTTTATCCGAAAACAAATAGAGACTCTATTGGACGTGTATGTTTATGTTTTTATAAATAACAGAACTAATTCGCCACCAATAGCCATCAAACAGAGTGCTGCATAGAATTATTTATTAAAATTCTTTATCCAAAAACAAATAAGGAAGCTCTCAATGGGACATGTATTTTTGTGTTTTTATAAATAACAGAACTAATTTGCCTCCAGTAGCCATCAAACAGAGTGCTGCATCAATATCCAAACACATGAACCAATGTACAAACCAAATCAAAAAATAAAATCCCCATTTCGCACGTTGAAAAGGACCTCATTTTTCAAACACCAGTACAAATGGCCGGCATCAAAGTAACACGGAGCATGTATTAAATGTGCAGTAACTGGCTGCCATTAATATCCGAGCGAACTAAAAATGACTCATTCCATTTAATCCGACTAAAAGGAAAGTTGAGCAGTCGTATCCATATGTATTGGCTGTAGATATTTGGGACACATTTGGTCAACATCCCAATCGGAATGTGAACAAGTTTGATGTATGAATATTGTATGATAGGTTTTGCGTAATATTTTTTTTTTATTGAATAACGAGACGAGCGAGGCACTCGCCTAATGGTAAGCACCACGACTGCCAGAGGTTAAAACATGTGATAATGTAAACTCCTCAACGAATAACAGCAAAAGCTGTTTTCAAATTTAAACAAACTTATAGGTTAAATGTAGTAACACAATGTAGTGATATTTCGTAAATAGCAGACATTTTGTTGGCAATATTCGACATGATGAACAGCCAATTCACCAACGTTGATTAGCAACAGATGGGTGAAACGATCAGAATCGAGGTCAGTGGTGTGCTTCCGAAGGCATGTGTGCCACAAATCATGCTGCCTCGGTAACAAGGTTACCACCACGTAGGTTTGCTATCTACAAATTAAAATATTGATAACAAAAAATAATTCTATGTATTACAAGGTGGTAGGTCCCTCGTATGCGAGAGGCCGTCTGGGTTGGTACCACCGCTTTGTCTATTTCTTCCGCCAAGCAACAGTGTGTAAGCACTGTTGTGTTTCGGTTTGAAGGGCATTGAAGCCAGTGAAATTGCGCAGTTCAGTGCCAAGCAGTGCGTTGTAATTCAAAGTTCTATGTGGTGTTGCTTCTATTTATGGGCAGGCGTGGCACTTATCATCAGGCGAGCGCGTTGCTCCTCTCGTCATTCAATCAAATAAAAAAATATATACAAATATTGCCCCGGGAATTGATCTAACCCCTTTAAGAAAGATATCGTCGACAATACATCATACAGAATGCCTCACCGCTTAATAACGTGAGTGGAATTCGGTCGGAATTCGTCAGCGGGGGCCATTGGCAGCGGAAATTACGCTGCCCATGCCATTTGTATTGATGTCGCTTCTTTTAAACAAGACAATATGACTGTAATGGGCATATATATCGGAGATATGACCTTATGTATTGTCTAGTATTAAAATTGTAGAATATGTATGGTGTACCTAGAAGTAAATAAATAAATAAAGACAAATATTTTGGCACGTTTGCTCTACGATATTGGTTTATCAAGTTCACTAGTGAGATTTAAAAGAAACATATTGGTGTAATTTTATAATATACTAGCTTTTGCCCGCAGCTCTGCTCGCATGAATGGCCTTTTGGGGGATTTTCCTTTGTCCTAGTCTTAGTTCATGTTCTTCTTGTCTGCCAAATTTCTTCTAGAACCGTTCAGCCGTTATTGCGTGATTAACTAACAAACATCCAAAATCACAAAATCACAAACATCGAAACTTTGACATTTAATTTTATAATAGTAGTAAGATAAATGCACAAGTATATGTAAAGGCTATTAAATGAATTCTTGGTCAAAATATATGTTTAAAAGCCACGCTGTAGACAGTTTTATTAAGGGCTGTTGCCACAGTCAACGTGACTGTCAATGTTTCGGACGATGAGAGATTTCTGGATGCCCAAACCTCCCCCTTTCTCTTTTTCCTTTTCCCGATGCCCATTCCTCACGTTTAAGCCCCGCTACGCATTAATTATTCTCTGAAAATGAGTATTATTATGTGTGGTGAATTCACTTTCCATCAGGTGACCTGCTTGTCCGTTTGCTGACCTCTAAAGACCATTGCAGTCATGTACTGAAGTTGCAAAATCGGATATCTATGGTGGCTGCACATCAGAAAGTCAGCAACTTTTGACATATCCTCCAGACAGTCTCGTCAACTAACTTTTACATTAGACATGAAGTTTGTTACCAAACTTACTCGGCTTGTGCGAAACGTTCACGCAATGAGTGGAACAAATCTCGTGAAAGAAACTACGACATACTGCTTTGTTGATATCTCTTTTGCACGGTTGAATTTAATGGCAGTAAATGACGTGTTAAATTCACTCGCGCAATATGACAGAGAAATTTGTGTTTATTTGTGAACACTTTATATGATATTTGACACAACCGATGATGAGGAAAACGTTCGGGCCACTTTTTGATGTGAAACTTCTTTAGAATCGTTGTGATTTGAAACTCGATGAAACGATAATGCGTCACGACAAAGACAAACATATGCATAAATAGGATTTAGCCTGCGAGAGAATGAGATAGATTACACGTATGCTATCACGTGTTTTTGCGCCTGCGTACAACGCAACCTTCGGAAAATGTGTCTTAAACAACGTGGTGTATTATTCACGTGTTTTACTTTATTGCATTTGCGTATTAAAATTCGTTGGTTATTTAATTTATTTTAATAATTCTGAAGTTTCACTTCTGCCGTATGTGAATTGCACACACACACTAATTTTATTTTGTTCTGGGTGTTGGAAAACCGAAAGTTATATTAAGTCATAAGATACTTCCCACTATTATTATAATCGTATTACTATGATAATTTATAAACGTGTCTCTTTGGATGTTTCTTAACCATTACACCTTAATGACCGCTGTTGAATATTCTATTCCACATTTACAGTATGAGTATGTACTGCAAACGTACGTGCAAAAAAATATATAAAGGAAAAATCGTGTAATTTATTTCTAAAACAAATACAGGAAACATTACAGCGAACCACGTTTTCCGATGACAAATGCTAATTGATCCGTTATTAAAAATAATTACAGATGAAATTGTACCTTTTAATAACACGAATCGTAATAAATGGGATATGGATAAATTGAATGGGATTTTGTTGACGGATGCGTCATTTAAATAATCCACTATTAACTTTCTAAGTGTATATATAGCTACTAGATAAATCATTATATCTGTAAAAACCGCATCAGATTTTGCATCGCTGAACATGGCTGTTACTGGACAGCTTTTGATACAGTTTCAATTAATTTCAATAATTTTTTACCGAACTTCAAAAAAGGGGAAATTTCTCAAGTCTTCTCAAATTTTTTTGCCTTTTTTTATGTATGTACATCAATTTCTCCGCCAATTGTAGAGTGATTTTGCCGGAAAAAAAATCATTCATCACGCTGGCCTAATGCAGGTTGGCAGACTTCAAATACCTTCGAAATTCATGTGGAAAACTTCTCGGGTAAGCAGGCTTCCTCACGATGTTGCCTTCACCGTATTTATTTTATTGGTGTATGTTATTAATCGATTACTCGATTTTTCCAACCACTTGGCAGCTACGGAATATAGAGCTAATTTGACTTGGCTAAAGTTATCTATTAGGACCCACTGCTAGGTGGCAAAACCTGCCTCAATTGATCCTACTAAATAAATACATACAAGACTCTCATAAAAGAGAAATATCTTGTGACGCAAACAGTAAAGCGTTACATCACTTTACGCTCGGTTTAGTATTACTTATACAAAATGAATGGCTCGCGAAATGTTTTGCATTTTACGCTAAATATAAAAGTGTAATGATGAAAAGACTTAGTGATAAATAGGTACAATATCGCACTGCACTCCATCAGTAAACCCGATTTTTTGTTATCCTGGCACGGTAAAGTGACTACACTGAACCTGATGTTAAGTACAGTGCAGTCATTTTTTGAAGTTATACTTCTTTAGGCGCGTTATGAAAAAATGATGAGAGTGAAATTTTAAGATGCGCGCGCACCTGTGACACAAAATTAACAGTATGAAGCCGTCTGCTTAACCGCTCATTAAGTCTCGAAAAAAAAGCTACCAACAAAATAGGAATTGAACCTCGATATTAGTCGCGCATGTTGGTACGCTCGTCACCTCTGATCACTGTTTTCATATTTATAATATTTATCAACATGTCTCTAGTTTATACATTCACAACACGTGTTTGAGTTTCATACAAGTGCGAATTATATATGTGCTAATAAATTATATTCAGTAGTGATTTAAATTGAATATTTTGATTGATATTACTTACTATTTGTGAATATTAGTGAAAAAAATTGTGCTTATATACTTTTTCAAGTGCTCCAATATAATTGAGGTTAACTATCCGTATGTATTATTTATTGATATAAATTAAAATACTTTTATTTAATATAATTAACACTAAATATTATTAAATTATTAATGTTAAATACTTATTATTACAAACGTAGAGTACTGGTATGCGGGATGAAATTTTTGGAGTTAATTTTGTTTTGTAATAAGAAGTATAACTTCGTACGTGCGTACATAAGTACACACACACGGGTTTTTTTTTTTATTGATTGACGAGACGAGCAAGATGCACACCTGATGGTAAGCGCCACGCCTGCCCATAAATAGAAGCAACACCACACAGAACTTTGAATTACAAAGCACTGCATGGCCTGAACTGCGCTCGTCACCCCGAGACATGAGATATTAAGTCTCATAGTGCCTAGTAATTTCACTGCTTCCAATGTCCTTCAAACCGAAAAAACAACAGTGATTACACACTGTTGCTTACCAGCCCAGACGGTCTCTCGCATACGAGGGACCTATCACCTTGTAAATGCAAAAATCCATTCACACGCACAACGCACTCGGTGTTTGACCATCGCAGTGGATTATTTCCAACACTGTGGTATTGTTAGGAAAGGCGCAGAACCCTGAAACTGGGTACAAAGGTCGGTTAAGTCATGCCAGTATAACGTGATTCGAATTTATTAGGTGGAAGACATAAATCCACTTCCAACCGTATAAATGGCGAAACAAGAGCATCGTACTAGTGAATAAATTATTTTTTTGAAGTAAAAACTTCTTTAGCCGCGTTGAGCGCTTTTTGGTCGGGGTAAACTTTTGGTTTCGCGTCAGCAGTTTAGAGGGCTAAAGATATATCTATGACATAATATTTTCAAATAACAAAGTTAAGCCGCAAACAACACAGATTGTAACACAATAAATAACCTAGTATTAGCATCAGAAACGCTTTTGTCAAATAAATAGGCCGAGATAAAGTTTTACTCTGATATTTATTTGCCATAAAATAAACAATAAACGTGTTTATTTATTCGTATAGCGCGAGCGTTCCAAGTTTAAAAAAAAACTTTATAAAACTAAACAGTGCGTAAAAAACATTTCTTATTCAATGGGAATTTATTTTTTGAAATCCACCAAAACTATTTCAAATATTTTATATTGATTTGAAAGCTGTATGAAGCAGTAACCTCTGTATGAATGGGCACTTATGTAAGTTACTGGCTCTGCGCCTAGTTAATATGAAACTTGCTGAAATATTTGACAGGAGTTGGCACTCAACCGACTTTTATCTTCTGAAGTGACGTTATCTGCTACATATCAACCATATTGGGTGGTAAACTCGAATGATGAATTCTGTAAGCATCACTTATATGTGAGCGCTTAAATTAAGATTATTTTGCTTAATAACCAATCCCTTAATTATCCTTTAAGGTCGGCAAGGCGCCATAATACTTCTGGTATTATCAACATGGGCGGTGGAGATCACTTACCATCAGGCGAGCGCCTTGCTCATCTCGTCATTCAATCAAATAAAAAAAATACTTTTTCTACACCTTCATCATAACATACTATAAAAACCCATACCAAAACCACCATCGTAATCCCCATCCATGGAAACTTGTAAATATCTGACATCATTACAGCGTCCCTCGTTGATCGGCTTTGCGGGCACAATAAAACATACTTAGCGATAATGCGGCGCCTGGGATCTATACCGATGTGCTAAGATGATACGTGCGAGGAATAGGATACACTTCACAAAACTAGATGCATTCTATTCTTAATAAATAACAGTAAAAAAACACGCTTTTATAGAATATCCAACTGAAAAATAGAAAATAAATATGAAGAATAAAATTTATTTTATTGTAAAAAAAAAAGCATGGGATGCTTTTTTAAATATTAGCAAAATGATAATCCTTCTACTCATATCTGTCCATAAAATATTTATAACTATTGACACCATGCACCATTTTTTTAAATATTGAATTGTCATCGGCCCTTGCTAAGTGTGCCAAATTTCGATTTAATCCGACGTTTTGAAGGAGGTCAAAATCATGTTTAAAGTTTCCGTTACATACTAACATACGTCTGAAGGTAATAAAAGCGTGTTAAAAACTAATTTGTAACGGCACAGTGTACTATAGAGGTGCTAACGCATTATAATGGCCTTATTTTTTTTTTGTGTGGGCAAAGGAATGTCGCGTTCGTTGGATTGGTGTCAAAACGGTGCCTTTATATGGCGCCTAGATTTTTTATCAAACCATTTTGTAAACATAATTAAATATATAGAGACATAACAATACCCAAGTTATTTATTAAAGTTTACAAGTAAAATAAATGCTAATGTAATACAAGCTGAAAAGATTATTGTTTCGAAGAAACTCAGCTTGAAACGGTTTTTCCAATATGGAACTAAAAATAGAATTATTTGTTGATTCTTAATAATAAAAAAAATCATTTGTTACAATTTTATTTTAATAAAAATAATTGCTCGAATGACTTAAAATCCACCATAAAATAACTAACATACCTACCTACGAGTATATCTATGTCAATTACTATTACTGGTGTTAATTCTTTCGTAAATTTAACTGTCAGGAAAGCTTGACATTTGAAGGATAATGCGGTGGATCCACTAAGTGCATCACTAATGATATTTGCAACGCTACCACCATTCATCAGAGGATCCCCTAACTTTTGGCAATATACGTAATGTATCGTGCTCCTTATCGGTCAAGATTATGTTTTTACCCCTCGAGTGTCGGGGATGCATTAAGGAATACAGAGGGGGTAGATTGCGGTTTGATGTTTGAAATGTACCCATTTGCGATTAAAAAGCAGCTCCACCAATCTAATCTGTTGTCCTATTGCCAACTTTTTGATAGATGTCATTCGCATTAATAAAAAGCTGAATGCAGATCTATTCAGCGTTCCTATTGTATTGTATTGGAAACACATTAACTACGTGCATATTTATCACATGCGAATGACGTGCTAGCCATTGAATAAACTCAGTATTATTTTACTATTGCTTCTATTTGTGTAGAAACGACTATATTTATAGTAGTCGTACATAAGTCGAAATAGTTCAAGTGATTAATTTTTACTCACGTTATTTACAACGTTATTATTTAAAATAATATTATTCAATCATCATTCAACCTTCCACTTTCAAACCGAAAATATTGAAATATTCACATATCAACAAACACATAGAAAACTCATTCCAAATTCAAACACTTACCACAAGCGCTCTACAAATATATTCGCCATATTTCCATCTATACAACGCGATATGGTTTTACACTACATGGGGCCCTCGTCGTTCCCCTGATTACGTGCCTGGTGCCCCAACCCCCTAATGTGGTTTGATATATTACTTTATTTGTCAAATATCAATAATGTCAGATCGGAACCACTTCATGTGGGAGGCAAAGCGATTGAATATGAAATGAACGTGGTCTACGCCACCACTTTGCTCACAAAATTCCATTATCAGGCGACGCTAGAGTTGTGTGATATTTTGTTTTTTTTTCACGTAATATTTCGTGATTCTTACATTAGTCTTTAGGGAAATATGATTTGATCTATGTCATTTTTTTGCTAAAGGCTCCATTTTGGTATTAACAAGTGTCCAATGTCTTGAATCTAGCGATAATAACACCTGTTTTCAACCATCTTACTTCAAATTATGCAAATAAGAATGCGTTACACGTATGTATGTCTATACCTTACTTATCGATCACATATTGACATGACCCTATCAACAACTGCTACGCGGTCTCACCAAATGAGAAGTTCGTGAATCTGCGGTAGGGTGCACGACAATCCAGGGCGACTTAAGTGCTCGCACTCGATTGACGGATTAGCATCGTAATTGCGGTGTTGCGTGATGGTATCGTGGTAATTGAATGCGGGACACCGGCATCACCCGCGTCCACACCGCTGTCCAATGTCCGGTAGGGCTGCCCAGCTTTCTAAGCAGTTTTAATTAAAAAACAAGGATGTGAATGGATGTTAGGTCGGGTAATTGTGTGGTGTGGCATCTGTTTATGGACAGGGCAGTAATTATCATTAGGCTAGGGACCCGCTAGTCTCGTCTTTCAGTATTTAATAACGTGATCGTCTCCCAGATTAATTAAAAGCCCGCAAATGTGGGGCAGAAAGGTTCTGGAATGGAGGCCACGTACTTGCAAGCGCAGCGTTGGGCGTCCGCCTACAAGGTGGATGGACGACCTGATAAAGGTCGCAGTAAGTCGCTGGATGCAGGCCGCTTCCAACAGGTCGGTCTGGAAATCTTTGGGGGAGGCCTATGTTCAGCAGTGGACGTCCTGTGGCTGATGGTAATGATGATGGTGATGAAATGTGATCCAATAATAATTATGATAAAAGTCGTAATCAGTGCACGTCTAGGTGACCATAAAGATACCTAGATAGGCATAATAACCCATATGTAACCAACAATTACGCAAACGTCATTCAATATATAGACCGTTATTAATAATTATAATAATGTACATTTATATTACACGACTCCATAGAGACTAATTGAAAAACGATAAATAAATGAAATTAATAACCAAAAAAATCAAACGTGCAGCCAAAAATCCCACAGACGTAACTCAATATTCCAATCAGGCAACCCTGCCAAAACTCGGCCAGTCCGGTTGTTCCCGGGGGTAATGTCGAAATTTATTTCATTATTGATTCATTAGTACGTCACGATATGATGCATCGAATGATCGAATTGCGTTATTAATTGCTTAATTACCCCTCGATTATACAAACAGCTAATATTGTTTACATTTTGTCATTGTTAGAATCGATAGGTGGTAATTACTGCTTTGGATGATCGTGATTTATCTATACATACAATAAAAATGTAACGGATCGCTGTCTGTACATGAAAGATATATGAGAAAAATATAATATTATTGGGCCTTTACCTTTATCAATGCAATAGCACCCCATACAATGATTGTTAGAATTGTTGGCTATTTGTCTGCGTTTGTGCACGCTAATCTCAGAAACGGCTAACCCGATTTAGATGTAGTTTAATATATTGTAGTAAGTTGCCTAGTGCGAGATTTTCTTTACATTTCTTCGTATTCGATCGCGAGAACGTCGACTACGAATTGTATAGTAAAAACAGCGATATCTAGAAAACTCGTTCTAGATACACTGTTGTTACGCAGAGTTTTTATTTGTTATTTCATCTTTTGTTCTTTATTTCCACCTCATCCTTTTTTTGCTAAGGAATCTTCAATAATTGTAACCTTTAATTTATTTAAGATAATTCCCAATTTTCTAGTATCTGGGGATGAAAATAGTGATATCTATCTCATAGTGTCCCGTTCCGGCGTCAGCCAATGTATATCCAGTCACTTCAGGCATAATTTTGACAATAATTGAGTGACGCAACGTCTGTCAACAGTGTACATTATATATTATTATATAAAATGAACTGTACTTACCTTCACGCACAGTAATTCATCATCATCGTTGTGCCAGAAAAAAACTATCGGCGAAAGATACTACATATCACCATATTTTAACACACTTTCAGAGAAATAAACGATATTTATTCCCCTAAATATCAATCTTCATTCACGAAACAATAATAAAATGTTTCATTTATCAGTTATTTGAGTATTAATAACAAATGTCGAGGTAAATGAATTCTCCGTATTGGCCTATCCGGCTGGCATGTTCAGCGCTCAGATTTGCATAATATCGTATGTGACACTAATTTAGCCAAACTCAATAACCAGCCGACACCTGTGACCGACCTCGGCGCGCTACACAACATACAACCATATAATATTCATATTGGTTTTTGTATTCAAAGCATAATGTTATTTGTCGGCATAGTCCTTTTCTACAGAATTGTGTTGTCAGTACAAATTTACAAGGTAGGTCCCTCGTATGCGAAGGGCCGTCTGGGTTGGTACCACCGCTTTGTCTATTTCTGTCGCCAAGCACAGTGTGTAAGCACTGTTGTGTTTCGATTTAAAGGACATTTAAGCCAGTGAAATTACTGGGCATTATGAGACTTAACATATTATGTCTTGGGGTGACGAGCGCAGTTTAGTGCTATGCAGTGCTTTGTAATTCAAAGTTCTGTGTGGTTTTGCTCATATTGCTCTTGCTCCGATTATATTTAGACGGCACATGGGAAAAAATCGTTAGGGGTAACACCATAATCCTATTACTTCATAATTTGTTAAAAACCGGAAAAAGGTGCATTACAAACACGTTCATCATCATCATCATCATCATCATCATCAGCCACAAGAACTGAACAGCTGCTGAACATAGGCCTCCCCTAAAGATTTCCAGACCAACCTGTTGAAGGGGCCTGCATCCAGCGACTTCCTGCGACCTTTATCAGGTCGTCTGTCCACCTCGTAGGTGGACGTCCAACGCTGCGCTTGCCAGTACGTGGCCTCCATTCCAGAACCGTTCTGTCCTATCGGTTATCGGTTCTGCGAGCTATGTGGCCTGCCCACTGCCACTTGAGCTTGCTAATTCGCTGAGCTATGTCGTTTCAAACACGTTGCTTTGTTCTACTTTTACTATGAACGAAACAATACTGAAATTATGCTGTGAGAGGTCGATTAGTTTTATTGAAATATCGCAATCATAGACTTTCTAACCCACATCGAACTCGAAGTCACAAACATCATTACCGTTGAAGTTGCACCAAACAAAAAAAAATAAAAAATATCGGCCATTATCCGCGTTCAAAAATCAGCGTAGGCTGCCAGCGACGCAAATTGCAAAAATAATCCAATCTTCGGCCACCGTGTCATTCTGAACTAACAAACTAGAAATGTTCAAGTCGATATTTCCGAGTCGGTTTGAAACGCTGCGGGTAAAACGGGCTGAGGAAAATGTTCTGACTTGTTACTCTATCGGCGGTTCTCTTATTGTGGAAACTTAGTGGGGACAGTCGAGATCGGGGGGTGACACTTAGCGAATTCTTTTTTATTTTACACTTGGTTGTAACTGCTCCGGAGTTTACGATGACCCCATTAGTGCCAGTGACTTGGTCACTGAGGCGTGACTCTTAGGTTTTAGATAAGTGCTGCGTTATACCAACGTTAGTTACACTTCGATAGAAGTTGTACTTAGTGTTGTTGCCCTGAATATGACCTGTTATTAGAAAGGTACTTGTATAAACTTTAAGAACTGTTTAAAATAGTTTTAATATTATTTAATTATTATTTTGAGTTTCAATTAGTAGTGTTCAAGATTATTTTTATATTTACTTCAATTTTGTTTTTTCGATTGAATGACGAGACGAGCAAAGTGCTCGCCTGATGGTGAGCGCTATGCCTGCTCATAAACAGAACCACACACCACACAGAACTTTGAATTACAAAGCACTGCTAGCAATGAACTTCGCTCGTCACTCCGAGACATAAGTTGTTAAGTCACATAGTGTCCAGTAATTTCACGGGCTTCAATGTCCGTCAAACCGAAACACAGTGCTTACACATTGTTACTTGGCAGTAGAAATAGACAAAGCGGTGGTACCAACCCAGACGGCCTCACGCATACAAGGGACCTACCTTGTAAATTGTAATTGAAACATCAATTTTAAATCATTTTATTTTATAATAACCATTAATGTACATTACTTCTTTGTGAATAAATACCTACGCCCACCACGCCACGCCCATATTATAACATTATCGTGCTGATGTACCATTTTTCTGTAATATTTAGTACTGGGCGGGTTAATCCTTGCCTTACATTTTACTTTAATTGTACCCTCAATGTCTTACCCTCATCGAGATCGCCTGTTTTTCACAATTTGACGTCTCGTTAAACCTCCAGCATTGTAGTTTAAGTCATAGGAGGACGATCATAAGTGAAAAATAATATTTTTTCACAAAATTAATTATTGGTAAAAGTCCCTCATTCTGAAAATAATACATCTTAAACATACATGTTAATGTATGAAAATTATACATTTATAACAGAAGCAACACCACACAAAACATTGAATTATTTGTAATGCTTTGGCACTGTATGGCATTGAACAGCGCTCGTCACCCCGAGACATAAGATGTTAAGTCTTATAATGCCCAATAATTTCACTGGCATCAATGTCCTTCAAACCGAAATATGACAGTGCTTACACACTGTTGCTTGGCGGCAGAAAAATACAAAGTGGTGGTACCAACCCAGACGGCCTCTCGCATACGAGGGACCTACCACCTTGCGTGGATATTGTTACTTACAACATCTCCGCATTTATTCGATTTAAAGTTTATTTTAAAGACCTATGTGTTTATTAACATGATAAACAAATTAACTGTCTATTTTTTTGTCCGCTTATTTCTCCTAAACTATGCAACGGATTTATATGTGAATTTCACTATAATTTGGAGAATTTATTCCGATAGGTTTATATGTACACACAACATGTCTGCAGTGAGACCGCGAAACGGGTAATAAATTATAAATCTAGTATCGAATAATTTTAAATTCACAAAATAAATTACTAACGCTAAGCAGCCTCCTGAAATTCATAGATAATAGTAGTATAAGCCGTTCTTTTATGATTTGGGCCACCCACGATATCTGTTATCACGACTCCACATCCGTCCCAGACCCTTTCGCTACATAATTTTGTGATTAATTAAATTCTACGATCACGTGTACGGTGTAGTGGAAATCGTGAATTAATATCTTGTTATGAGAAATACTCACTTCCTGGTTACGTGTTTTTCATATCAAATATTAATATTCTCGGATATGTGTTTATTCCGTTTTTTGGTTCCATTAAAAAAATAAGGAAAAATGGAATCCTAAAAATAGATATTATACGCCGCGATTTTCTTTTTATTTATCCGAATAACGAAACTAGCCGGTCATTCGCCTGGTGGTAAGCGTCACGCCGGCCCATACACAGACCCAACACTACACAGAATTTTGAATCACAAAGCACTACATAGCACTGTACTGCGTTCATCACACCGAAACACACCCAAGTAATTAAGTCTCATAATTGAAATAAAACTAATTTAAACGGATTTTATCGCGGTTTTTATTTTTTTTTGGTCCCGACGTTTAGAAAGCCTTCGTGATCACGGGGTGGACTAAACGTAAGAAATCATTAAGTCTCATAATGCCCAATAATTTCACTGACGGTCACTCAACGGCCGACGTTATATTTGGACAGCACTGTACTTACCACCAGGTACAATGTAGTCACTTTGCCGCGCCGGGGTATAGAAAAACAGATAACATATTCAAAAACAATATACCCAACACGCTATGGAAATATTGGAAACGCGAGCTGTACAGAGATATTCCATTTAATCCGTATTAAGGTCCAAACAGGCACGACAGTACGTAATCCCGCCCTAATTAGATACACGCACAAACCCGAATGTTTTGTCGAACGCTCCAGTTTTTGCTGCCAGTATTTTTAGCTTTGGATTGATAATTTTTTACCCCCAAAAAAAAGAGATTTTATAGGTTTGACCCCTTTGTTTGTATGTGGGTGTATGCTGTCAGTGGCATCGTAGCGCTGCAGCGGCAATAGATCCGTACAGCCATATAATAATATTAAAGATTTTTAATTGTTACGTCGACTTGCACAACGATTTATATTACCCGACTTCAAAAGAGAAGGTTATCGATTCGGAAGGTTTTTTACTACTAAACATGTTTCAAATAAACGAATTTTCATATGAGTGTACATTCTGTTAAGCTGTTTAATGGCAAATTATAGATTGGTGTGCAAGTCGGCCTTAGGTTATGTTATTTATGTATTCTTCATACATAAATAACGTCACGCCTGTATCCCCAAACAGATTAGCAGAGTTGTAAGTTGCGCATCCGTTCCAAGCTTATTTCCATACCATGATGTGATAGGCGACGAACATATCACCTTTATTGACACACATACCAATCCCGGACAACTGAGTTAATATTCTGATTCAAAATTACCCATCAATGACGCCTCGCCGCAGATACAAAACCAATAACAAAACCAAGTTTCCAAAGGCAATAATATATTGAATGGTTCGACCTGAGAACATGCAGTGCGCGTACACTAAGTGGCAAAGTTGGCCGAACGTGTTACGAGTACTTTGTGACTACAAGTACTGGCGAACAAATGTTACTTACGCCGCTAGAATTAAGTATCGTGGTGTGTTTCATCAAAACTTCATTAACTTTTTTGAGTGGTAGAGCCACGCTGTAGACAGTTTTGTCAACAGCATGAATGGGCGACCGGGTCGTTACCACTGTCTCACAGAAAACCGACGTAAAGTAGCGGCTTGCTGCTACGTTTCGTACGGTGAGTGAGATATCCGGAAGCCCAAATCCCCTCCCCTTCCCAATCCCTAATTATCCCTTTCTTTTAAGGTCGGCAACGTAGCCATGAGCGCCCATGATTCTTCTGGTATTGTGGGGTACATGTACGATGGAGATTACTTACCATCAGGTGACTCACTTGCTCGTTTGCCGGCCTATGCTATTAAAAAAAACGTGTGTAAGAATGATACATATGTAGGTTGTCGCAAACTTGGGTCATGACCTTTTACCTCATCAAATATTTCCAAACAACTATCTATTCGAGTTTACACATCTCATGTCAATCCGTAGTCCCCAAAGCCATATCAACGCCAACACACATCGCCAAACTAATTTAGGATATAAAACTAAGTGCCGAAAATTTCGCCTATCCGACGACAGTGTGTCACCCTTTTAATCCCATAAAATTTATGTTCCAGGATGCTCACAACGAAAAGGCATTATTATTTTATGGGTGATCTATTTATTAAGCCACGGCAGCCCCTGGCGATGCAATAAACAATCTATTAATAAATTAAGACACCTCTGGACCCAAACGTGCCTCAAATATTATGAACGGAAACTATTCCGTATAAAGGTTAAGGCAAATCATGACAGGGTTAAAATAACTTATACTGAAATGAATTAGGAATCATTTATTAAAACAAAAGGATACATTAGGCTTCCTATAATATATAATAGTAATAGTATATTCATATAATAGTTTTAATTAAACTACAAAGTACGTTTTTGTTAGTGCTTCGAGATAATTAAATTCGGTTCAAACTTTATTTGTATGAAGGCAAGTGTCATTTTAAACCCCTGAAATGAAATAAATTTGAAAACATGCTATTAATATTTTAGAAATAAATCTTACAGGTTTATACTGTTTATACTGCTAGGTGGAAGATCTCTCATCTGCGAGAGGTAGTCTTGGTAAGTGTCACCGCTTTGTCTATTTCTACCAAATAGTAATGTGTATTTACCGTGTTCCGCTTTGAAGGATATTCAAGCCGTGAAATTGCTGGGCATTATCAGGCATAAATCTTATATCTCGGGTTGATGAGCATAGCGCATGGCCAATAATTTGTTATTTAAAGCCTGAGTAGATTAGTATAGCTATTTTTATGAACAGGCTTAGGCTGCGTTTAGACGACGCGAAAAATTCCGCCGCGCGGCGGCCGCACGAAATTTTTCAGTCATAGCAAATGTATGTCTTATTAACTAGGACTTAACGTTGAAATTCTTTGTGAGTAACCAACCGCGCGGCCGCGCTCCCGTTTACACGATCGCGCAGTCGCCGCGTGGTTGGAGCGTTGCGAAATATTAAACATTATGGCTTAGTCAATAGAGTTTACATTAGTTTTTCGAGTGATTCGAGGGCGGCGGCCGCGCGGCCGCCGCGCGGCCGCAACGCGGTGGGATTCCTTGTCATATAAATGCGCCCTTACCATCAAACGAGCGACCCGCACGTCTCAAAAAAACCTAATTTGTTACCTATTCATAACTTTTTTCGAAAACATAGATAATTTAACGAACATTACTACGTGATAACAGATAAAAATGACAGGCAGAGTACTATCATAACTAATAGATTTTTAATCAATTTAGTTGTCGGCCATTTTGCTCGGCATCGGTGGCTCGGTAGGCTCGTTTGAATTCAGAATGAGCGGACTGCTACGGGCTCCATCAATCATTGGACCGCACTGGCCTACGTCTGACATTCGCAAATTATGATTGAGATTCATGCCTCCGTCGCTAGATGGCTGTGCAATACATGTTGAATACAAAAAGAAACTAAATGATCGAACACTGCGAAATGCCAAAAACTTGTTATCTTAAAAGAATTGAAGTTTTGTTTTAGATTTTTAAAGGTTTAGCGATGAGTGAGCGATAGCTGTTATAAAGTGCAATTAAATGGAAAATCAAAACTCGTGTATAAGCTACTAGCTCTTGCTCGCGGCTCCGCCCGCGTGAACAGCATTTTCCAGGATAAAAGTAGCCTGTAACCGTCCACAGGGTCCCATCTGTCTCTATAGATAAATTCATCAAAATCAGTTCAGTGATTTAGGCGTGAAAGCGTAACAAACAAACTCACTTTCGCATTTACTTTCACCCCCTTTTTCATCCCTTATTAAATAAAATTTCCAAAATTCCTGAAACACGTGTTTATTTGTTTTACGTCAATAAACGAAATACAAAATTTTGTTTATGTAATTTTCAAGATGACGGACTTTCATACATATTATCATCCCCCATTTTGACCCCTTTGGGGTGGAATTTTCTAAAATCCTTTCTTATAACAAAATGAATATACAGTCCGAATTTCATGCTTGTAACCTTGATAGTTCGGGCTCGGCGATGATGAATCAGTCAGTCAGTCAGGACATGTTATTTTATAAGTATAGATCAATAAATGGTATCTTATCAGTCATGTTTCGGACACATATGTACCTAAATGATTAAAAATCGTGGGCCTTATTTACAAAACGTGTTCTAACTATAAACTAGGTTTATTTTAGCCAGTTTGTATGGGTTACCATAGTTACTAGTTGTTAGAGCCCTAGTTTAAAGTTAGAATACGTTTTGTAATCAGTCCGCGTTTGTATTATTTAAATAGAATTCTAAATTTTGGTAAATTAAAAAAATACGTGGATCCTGATACCTATGTCTGAGAGTCCAATGTGATGGTTTGTGTACTGCTCCCGCCTGAATATGGCAATTTGAAATTAAAGATAGATAGATAACCCCTTAAGGTATTTAAACTCCTTTTACGATCACAAATAATTGTTGGATATTTTTGAATTAATTTATTTTCGTCCTAGAGTTGCGATTTAGTCAAAATAAAACCCACCGCTTTCAACCCTCAAACATCCAGACATATAACCCTACCATGTCAATAACTTAACACCCCACGTCAAAAGAACAACAAGAGCTCAACATATTCGGCAGTGTTTCACCCCATTCACATATCTGTAACGTAGTGTAAACTAAGAAGCTTTGTGTACCTGGCAACACTACGGAATAAATGGTTTCGAAGCGAACGATGCATTGTCGGGTTATCTGTAACGTTGCCGGTAGATATCTGGAGGAAGATGATACCCCTCCGCTCCGAGCCCCGCACCCCTCTCGCCCCGTCCTGCCTATTGTACTGAAAATGACGATACACCGCATGAAAGCACCAGATGATTTGAGTTATCATAGATATTCTGGCTTGAATCCTCCTCGAAACTGGTATCGCGTGAACTATTGTTGCGTAATTGATTAGTATGTGAATATATAACGATTACTTATGTTTACGCGAATATTACACATTGAAATAAAACTAATTTAAACGGATTTTATCGCGGTCTTTTATTAATTTTTGATCCCGACGTTTCGAAAGCTTTCAGGGTGGACTGAGGTGGTTACTCATGTGGTGGTTATTTTTATACACAATCATCTAATTCGTATTCAACTCGTTCCTTTGTTTAAACAGTGCTAATTTATCTCAAATTATTTTCACTTAACAAGTAACTAGAAGCTGTATTTAGATGTAAAGCAATTAAATATGAGAAATTACATAAAATTCAAAATAATTCCAGGGATTTTAGAATCAACCGGTTTTTTACTTAGACTATAATTAATTCCCAAAAAGACTATAATTAATGTTTATAATAAACACATAATTAGCCGTCTATAACGATAAGCGATAATCACTTCATTGCACACCGAGCCCGGATAAACCGGGGAAGCGCTTAGCGCGATTTTGGTGTGCTTGATACGTATGGATCGCGCGCGTGATCCCCGAATCCAGCCGTGATCGGGGAGAGCGCATTGGTTCCCGAATCCCGATCTTACATACAGACCAATGTACGGAGAGCAGCGGATTAATCATTTGTGTATAGGACTAGGTTTTGCTCGCGGCTTGGCACGCACGAATTTCGATCTACGATATGAATTAGTTTTCCCATACAAACTATCACACACACCTGTATGGGCGTATTAATACCATAAAAATGTTTTATTGAGCAATATTTGTAGCACAACATTGCTAAAAGGAATACATTGCATATAATAAGCTCACGCGTTTGATTACCATAGGGTAGACAGTAGTGCAATTAGTCCTGCACTCGCGATTCGCCTGGTTTATTGCTGACCTATGATGCGTTAGAGGGCGAGCTTATCGGTATACTGGTAACTAATTTCTACCTCGGGTAGAATTATGTGTGATTTTTTTAATCGAAAATTTAAATTATAATTTCCTGACATGGGAATTGAACAAACGGTTCTCAGCCTTAGTATGCTACCAATAGACTTATGAGGCAATGAAACAAATTGTAAATACATTCTACTTACTTCACTGGCGAATATTATTTTTCTTCACTATAACATTTATTTCCAAATGTTATAGCACTGTGATACATCAAATAATAAAAAAATACGTTAGCCTAATTGTTCCCTGGTTTTTAGGCTCCATTAGGCAAAAATATATTTCAATCAGAGTTCACCTCTGAATAACCTCTCGCATTTTTATCAGTACATTTAGGACATAAGTAGGCGTGCAGACGACCTCTGCTGATAAGGTTTCAAAATATTTCATTCAGAATATAGCTGAAAATATAAGGGGTTTTATCAGACTAGTCAATTAACTACATACTACGAAATTCGTGAATTTGACTTACACGACAATTCTCAATTATATTTAATCACTAAACATGTTTGCTAATGTCACATTTTCATACGACTTGACGTTTCTTAAACATGTTGTGTTTAGTTGGTGGTAGGATATTCATATCCGCCCGGATAACGACCAAGGTACACATGGTGTTAAAACCTGTCATAGTGACCCACACACCTTGTGTAGATTGCGTTCCAAGATCAGCCAGTGTATATCCGGTTCTCCCGAGGGGCTTGCGACAATTTTCAGTTTATTCATAAAATGTTTTGTTTGGTTATGTTTTCTGCTATGTATATAAATTGTTATTTAATTAAGATAATAATTTGGTAAGGGCAGTACTTCTTCTTTATGAAACTATCCCGGCCAGGGTCCTCTTTAAAGACGCTTTTTCTTCACATGCTCTGGAGCGTCTTTCGTAGTGAGACCATTAGCTCTCATGTCTCTCTCTAATACGTTAAGCCTCTCTCTCTATCGATCAATAGAAACGCAGTAATTCAACGGACTTTCAATCAATTTACAATAATTATTTTATAGAGGTTTCTAAATTTGTTGATAGTAATTTCTAGAATTACTGATCCGTTCGAGAGTTCTTTCACCAATAGAAAGCTATATAATCTCTCATTGCCATGCTATTTCTACAAACATCGCAATAAAAGTGAGTAAAGTGACGCGCGGAAAGGCTGGTAAATAAAAACAATACAAAATGTACAGATGGCAACATAGTTACATAATCCAAAGAAATAACATTGATTTTACGAACAATACCCTGCATTTATACCCACCGTACTTCAATTCAGGAGCCATTGCGGTGCCAGTGCCCTAGGGCGGCAGACCGATGCATACATATTCATGGGAATAATTCGACAGATTCCCTTAACGATAGCACGTCAAAAAGCGAGTGCAGCTGGCTGGTGATCCTAGCGGCCGCGAATTGGATTATTATTGGCGAGTGAAGTGTTTTTATTTTAGGTTGTTATTATCTGTTGTAACATTCTGAAGTGATGCTTATATTTTTCATAAAAATCTGTCTAGTGCGAGTCGCGCACCGAAGGTTATTTTTTTTTTATTTGTTTGAATGACGAGACGAGCACGGCGCTCGCCTGATTGTAAGCGCCACGCCTGCCTATAAACAGAAGCAACACCACACAGAACTTTGAATTACAAAGCACCGCATGGCACTGAACTGCGCTCGTCACCCCGAGACATAAGCTGTTAAGTCTCATAATGCCCAGTAGTTTCACTGGCTTCAATGTCCTTCAACCCGAAACACAACAGTGCTTACATACTGTTGCTTGGCGGCATAAATAGACAAAGCGGTAGTACCAACCCAGAGGGCCTCTCGCATACGAGGGACCTACCACCTTGTGTACAACATTTAATAATAAAAGTAGTTTCAGGGTAATGTGCTTGTAATTTTTGCAATGAATTGATTCTAATTGTTGTTAGTTCGCGAGTAGCGTCATTACTTTATAGCGTTTTAATAAAACATGCATAGCTTTTAGACGCATAATGTGTAATTTCTCACGTAGGCAATCAGCGGTCCCCCGTTTTTCCTCTAAAGAGCTGTAGACGTAATGTCTGGTTTTTGCCGAGTGATATGCGCGCGAAAATCGCAATAACTGGTAGGGGAGATTAATGTGCGCGCAGAAGGATTCGTTGACACAACCACTTTGATTACGAATGTTGCCACACAGAGTGTTATTTTTTTGTTATCTATCAACGTTTACACATAAGTTTTCACAGTTCAATTTTATTGATGTGTTTTATCGGTTTTGGTTATGTTATATTTTTATTATAGACTAGCTGTTGCTCTGCCCGCGTGAATGTTTTTTTTCTGGGATATAAAGTAGCCTATTCATCAGGGATAACGTAGGATTCTAATGGTGAAAGAATTTTTCACCACTTTCTTGACTTTTCTGAAAGAGACATTTCCTCATGTATATAGTGGTCACTATCCTGTCGTGAATAAAAATGGTACCCTCCCACCAGCATATATAAAAGGATTTTGTTAAGCTCTACTTAAATAAGTTACTGCAAATGGATACAAAATTTAAATTCATGAAACTGTAAGGTACACTGCAAAGATTACTCGAACGACTTTAACAAGAAACGGGCATGTCTTCAACAAGTAAAAGCAAGATTTTCCACTGTTTACACTACATTATGTAAAGTGTAATTTAAACACTAGAAATAAGACAAAACTTCGCCTTGTACTTCAACAATGTGAAACAAAGAGCACCGTTGATATTTTGCTTGCTTAAGAACAAATTGTCTTTTACACATCGTATTTGATACACCCAACAGTCACATACATAGTCCTGACCCCACAGTAAGATACGAGTCTTGTGTCGTGGATATCAGGAACTACGAGAGACTTTCGGTCTCACAACACCCAGACCCCGAAATAAATATTTGTGGATCACACAAACATTTGTCTCGGTGCGGGGATCGAACCCGCGGCCTCTCGCTTCACAGCCGGCTACTCGCCCGCTGCGCCACGGAGGCTATCATTTAAAGTGTGTTTTTTTTTTATTTCACAGTGTTATATTACAGAATGTATAAGAGCAGGTCATCGAATTTCCATTATGTAGCAAAAGAATCGTAATTTTTAATCGCGTCGAAACACCCACTACTCTTTAACAATTTAAGTGCATTTTACGAATAATTTTATTACAGAGGTGATGTAATGTTTAAAAAAGACACTAGAATATTTATTTTTTTATTAGTATTAAATGACGAGACGAGCAGGTCGCTTACCTGATGGTAAATGTCACGCCTGCCCATAAACAGAAGCGCCATAAACAGAAGCAACTCAAATCAGAACTTTTAATGAAATACTACATGGCACCGGACTGCGCTCGTCACCCCGAGAGATAAATAAGATAAGATAAGTCTCATAATGTCCAATAAATTCACTGGCTTCAATGTCCTTCAAACCTAAACAACAGTGTTTACACACTATGCTTGGCGGCAGAAATAGACAGAGCGGTGACACTTACCCAGACAGGGATTACCGCATATGAGTGACTTACTACCTAGTAAGTAATTAACAAACAAAAATAAATAATGATAACGGGAAAATAAAAGTAAACGACCTCTTGTAGAATGACAAAGGTGTCTAGACGATCGTGGTAAAAGATTAACATTAACAAAAAAAGAGGTGTCAAAACCAAATCCCGTTTTTACCACACTCTCTCTCTCTCATCTCTCTTTAGATATTGTAGAGAAACTCGCACCACGTACTGAGTAATTTTAAACGAAGAATAAGATGTGTAAATAGTAAATACGGGCGCCATTAGGGTGCTTGGCACGAATTTGCATTAAGATTAACGACTGCAGGCTCAGTTGAGACCGTCCTGTGCAGTATGCAATGTGCTTTGTACAAGTGCCTTTGTGGATATAACACGGCATTTTAGCCTTTATTTATATTTAGCACAGAATTGGAAATTTCATAAAAGCCCCGGTTATTTGTTAACTTTATTAGTGTGACCTACTTTACGTGTATGTGGTCTATTTTATGCATGGGTTGAATATTTTAAAGATTTGTTTCATAACATGACTGTTGATTGGCGGTTTATTGCCGATGCGATCTTCATTGTGTATAGTGTCTATTAAATATAACCAACAATCAAATGAAAGCATTTAAATACGTTGAAGCGGAGATTCAATTAAACAATACGTGATACCGGGTCGTCGAATCTCGATACTGGGCATTATGAAACTTAACATCTTATGTATAGGGGTGAAGAGCGCAATTGAGTGCCATGCAGTGCTTTGTAATTCAAAGTTCTGTGTGGTGTTGCGTGTGTTTATGGGTAGGCGTGGCGCTTACCATCAGGCGAGCACCTTGCTGGTTTCGACATTAAATCGAATAAAAAAAAGACTATTAATTATATTTCATTTACATAATAATTGTTTCTAGAACTACCAAAAACACTCGTACTTAAAGGTAGTATGGCTATCAAAGTGTGTATATTAGGAATAATACCACGGAACTGTTGAAAATGTGTCGTATTGTAGAAATGGTTACTTAAATTCTAAATTCAATAAAAAATCAATAAAATTAAATGAATAATAATGTATTAGAAATCAAGCTCTGTATATAAAATGCCTTTCAAATTAATGTGAAAAACAAAACGTTTATTTTATTTGTCCGATATGATCGCAACTAAAGGCATCAAACAATCTCGATGACACTTGGTGGATAAAATCTGGCTCAGCCGACACACGGGATGCCTTTCAGTCCGGAATCGAGTCGCTGAGAGAAAGCATTTAATTTCAAAGCTGGCAACAAATTGTTGTTTGTATTATAGGATTGTGTAGTAGTGTCACTTCTTATGAATTCAATTCCTACATTTTAGTTTCTATATATAAATTAGGCATATTTAAAATGAAGTTAAAGCCTGTAAGGGAAATACTTGTCCTTCGAACCGATAAACAACATTGCTTACACACTGTTGCTTGGCAGCAGAAATAGACAAAGCGGTAGTACCAACCCAGACGGTCTCTCGCATACGAGAGACCTACCACCTTAAAAAGGTGTATTTTTAAATTTTGATGGTTTAATAATAATTGTATTTTGCCCCAAATCATAATTTCAAGTTTCACTACTAAAATCAGATTTAAGCCCAAAATTCTTTTATTTCATTTACTATTGCTACTATTACTACGCCTCGTACTCCAGTACTATAAGTAAAATTGACTATTGCTATATGTAGGTCTTTTTAACACTGGAAGGGGTTTTGTAATTTAACCCCTTTGTCTATCTGTTGGTATGTGTGTCTGGTATCGTAACGCCTAAGGAAATGTACACATTTGAATGCAATTTCTTTTTAAAGCTGGTTATTTGTTATGTTTTTGTTTGTATTTGTTCGAAAGTTACAAATGTTTTCCTAATTAACATCAGGACATTTATTGGTTAGTTAGTTTCCTCGCGATGTTAACTTCCAAATAATATTTTCTATCTATTATTTCAACCACATTAGTCCCAAAAGGCGTCTATATAATGGCAATAATGCACAATAGCCGTACCTACACGTGATTCAGGCATATCGTAACGATGCCACAACGCCATGGGGCGACCGGCTGGCTCTCAGCCAATTTGTCTAATGCCTAGTTATGCTCTATTTATTGCTACTGGATCACAAATATACGTACATATAAAAAACATATATAAACGCCCACATGAGCAGAATAATCATGAATGCTGACCTTAAAAGTAAGCAATAATTAGGGGATAAGGAAGGGGAAAGAAAAGAAAGAAAGAAAAAGAAAGGTTCTGGAATGGAGGCCACGTACTGGCAAGCGCAGCGTTGGACGTCCACCTACAAGGTGGACAGACGACCTGATAAAGATCGCAGGAAGTCGCTGGATGCAGGCCGCTTCCAACAGGTCGGTCTGGAAATCTTTGGGAGAGGCCTATGTTCAGCAGTGGACGTCTTGTGGCTGCTGATGATGATGATGATGATGAAGGAAGGGGAAAGGGAATTTGGCCTCCGAATATCTCACAGTACGAAACACAACAGCATTGCTGCTACTTCAAATCGAATTTCATATTTCTATCAGATCTAAGATCTTTCTTTTCTATTAGATCTATGAAAGATCTCATTTGGATCTGGTAAATTTAAAATGAGTTATTTTATAAAGCCACAATATAAATGCAATGGCGATTGAAACATAAAAACAGTTACGAAGACAAAAGAAAATCACTTGACCTCTGCCATTATTCGACTGCAATAAAACAAAGAGTAAAAACAGAACTGTATTTATGAACAAAAAAGTCCTCGGGCATCGTGCCAAATCCAGCTAATGTATGTTTCTAATACAATAACGTTTTACTGCCTCTCCGACTAATATGAACATTCAATATAAACCTTACATATATCTCTTATTATATTAGTATAAATTTAAGAGGCCCCAGGAATAGCAGCTAAGCTTTAGCTTGCGGTGTAGCTTAGCGAGTGGAAGGTTTTACTTGGCTTATTATGGATACATAAAAATGAGAAATAATTATGCGATTTTGTATTGTATAAAAAGAGATTTGCTTAGTGGTTTGGCTATAAAGCAAGTATTCAGTGAAATTTTGTGACTGGGATTAGCTTGTATTTAAGCAGTTGGAAGCAAAAAAGGTGATTACGTCTGATAGAAGTCACTATTTGTTAGCCACGTCCTAAGTTAAAACTATAACGTACAATACAACCCAGATATGTAGTGAAAACTGTCTTTTATTTTATTAATCGACTTAACAACGTGGAGGTTCTCAATTGCACGTTAATGCTACTTTAATTGTAGATTGATATTGTTAAAAAATGGATTTGTTTGGATTTATATTATTCAATTCGCTATTTTTATTTCTAAACGTATTAACAGTCGTGAATACAGGAATCTGCATATGGCAAAAAGTAAACTTTTCGAATAAGGGCAATATTTAGCAAATATGCCGACATGCCAGTCATTGCGAAAGTTAAATCATCATGAAACTTGACACAATTCAAAAGGAAGAATGCCAAAGCGATATTTTACTAATTCTCTAAAAGATAATAGCAAACGCAATTACGTAGGATATAATAGAAGCTTGTTCACATGAAGGATCGTGATCAGTTAATTGCATTACACGGTTATAAAAGCCGGTCTAAAAATCATGAAAATACTGTGTTTTTAGAGGCGTACAGAGCATGCGGTGTTATTATTGAATTAGTCTACGCTGAGCTCTGCGCAATGCAGTCTTTTGGCTGCGAGTCGTGGTGCACGCCAGAAATTGAACAAATTTAATGTTTGCTCTTTATGGGAATTAGATTTTGGATGTTAACAAAAGAATTGGCTTGAAAATTCTTGTTCTGAATGTTATTTCGTTTGATGCTTTACATATCCTTTGATAAAAGGATAGTCTGAACCGAGTTTCCGGATGCCCCTTTTAATATCTTTATGGTTAATAATATACTCCGAGTAAGTAAAAATAGATGTATTCACTTTATCAAAACACGATATTTATTCACAGAGCAATTGGGTCACCTGATGGTAATGTGATCTCCGCCGCCCATGATCACTTACAATGTCAGATGAATCATGGACGTGTTGCTTTCCTTAAAGGAAAAGATTGGGGGTTGGGCAAAGGCGATAAGGGAAGGAAGGAATTAATTAGGCTCCGAGAAATCCTATTTACTATAGGACTAAACGCAACAGCAAGCTGCCCTTTCACATCAGTTTTTTGAAGTGAAACTTCTTTATCGGCTTGGAAAAAATAAAAATCGTCACTTTTTTCGGTTACGTCAGGTTTTTTGGTTACGCGTCAGATTTTTTTTACAGTGGTATTATTCCGGTTGGGCGGCCCGTTCATGCTGTACAAAAATCTTTCTCAACTCTCTAGGCCAACTCTCTAGGCCAACTCTCTATCCCAACCTTATATTTTTCTTTAAATCATATATCTTAAATTTATTATGAACTTGAGACAATTTTCCGAGTACACAGTTTGGCCATAATTTGCAAGACCATCTAGAGTTCCATAATCAAACGTTAATCTATAATAACGAGGTGAACCATTGACGTTATATATTAATGAAGACTGGTAATATCCAGAAATAACCGGTTATAACCGGACCGATAATGACGCCGTGCGATTGGCAGGTTTGATTCAACGCCGGTCTGGGGATTATTAACGATTGTAAATGTCAAAAATACAGCCCATATCATCGCATCCGGTTTAAGTAATGGACCGTTTTATTTTCACGCTGTATCGGTTTTAATTGTGTTGTTCTATGATTTGCGCTTTTGCTTTAATGATATTTATTTCACAGGATTTGTTAATTTAAAGACCTTGTTTTTAATGGGTAATAAACGTTTAATGTTTAAAGTGATTACATGAAATATATTTTGCGCATAATTATTATAATTACAATTAATAATGGAGTCATCATTTCAGTTCAGAAACAACTACTTTGTAACATACATAATGTTTAAAGCTACTCATACTCGTGGCAGAAACAGTCACCATAACACTTCCATATTGTTTAGTAAAAATATTCAGTAAAATCATGCAATTTGAAAGATAAATTCAGTAGAGTGGGAAATAATTTATTGGTCATTATTAAATCATACACGTAATGCAAATTGACTTTATACAACAAACTAATAGAACTGTAAACATAACCTAATCAATAACAGTTGGAGTCAATATAGAAGTTAATTTGTTTTGAAATGGCCATTACAATAGCAATAAATTATTCAAATGACAATTAAGCTCACACAGCTATTCATAGCCACTGACCTCTTTACAGTGTGTTCGCCCCATCGGCAAAGTACGACAGATGTGAGAATTGCCTCCCCTCAACTTTATTTACATTACGATATTCGACTAATAAACCTCGTCTATAGAGCCCTTAATCCTTTAATACCCATTTCATTAAACACTGTCCTAGCCCTGTGTTCCAGTTATTCTATTTAATTTTACATGCATTTTCATTTTGAAACGAAAGAACATCTCTAACATAGATGCAGGATATTATTGACTCTTATTGTTAAAAATTTAAAGATCAAAATTGTATAGTGAAATATTTTCACATTTAACTAATTAAAGGGGTGCGTAAGCAATAACAGGGGTCGAGATAATGGACACAATTAAAAATTATGTGATGGGCTGTCCTATGAATAACTCATACTCTGATCTAAACAACAAGCGTATCCAAATATTCCGAACGTAGCTTTTGAATTTTTGACAAGCAACACGTTTTGCAACATTTGGTTTCGATGTGTCATCAATCAAACGTCCAAATATCGGGAGGTTGCAATTAATTTGATGTTAGTAAATGAAAGAAATGGTGACTAAAAATCTATACGTTTATTTAATTTGAATAGCAAGTTAAGTCTGTTGTCAAATTTGTGTACAGTGCCAAAAGGCGGTCTCGACAGTCACAAAGAGAACTGACTTAAAGTGACAGTAATAAAAATACCCTCCCCATACAACCAATTAAATACAAATACCAACCAGCAAAACCTAAACGACACCAAAATATCAAACTAGGTATAAATCAAATTATTTATTCCGTGCAGTCATGGGATAGATTCTTTAAAATGAATAGTCGTTATTACTATTATATGATCATTATCAACACAAGAAGGTACTACAATGTAGTTTAATGTTAACTATAACTTAATATTGCGACCTTTGTAGAGCAATTAAAGTTAGGCCAAGTTTGTTAGTTATTGCTATCTGAAAGATATATTTTGTAACCAAAATGTATGAATTATGAAACAATGTTAGAGCCATAATATAGGCCCCAATCTTTGGGAAGTTTAATAGTCTAGAACAAAATGATTATAGCGGGGTTTAATTTAATAAAACCAATCTTTGTTAAAATGATAAACATCAAAAATATTATCCATTTTAAGTTGTATCAGTATTGAACAACATGTCATTCGTTCTGGATCGGTGTAGAAATAAATAATAAAAAACATTCTAGTGCAACTTACCATTTCTAAACAAAAGTTATCCGTCAAAAAATAACTCAAATCAAACTAGAGAATAATACGGTTTCTCTAAGCACAATTTTAAGATTTAGCGAGGAGTTAAGAATTTTAACCGTCTTTATTATATTTTCCTTATTATAACTTCTATACAATACAAAACCCATTTAAAACAAAGCGTTGTCCAATCAAGGCGCACATAATGCTGACGAAGCCGCTATTTGCAAAATAATCTCAGATATAGTCACCACTCGGAGCGAAGGGACCGATTATTTTCAATCGGAGATCTTCACGGGTGGAAATATTCACTCCGTTCAATCTCCCTCGGTCGGGATCGTCTCCCCTCATTCTTTGAGGCACACCACATTGTCAAAGTTATGAAAAATATTCGGTACGGCAGCTAAAACATCGCTATATTCTTCATTGGTATTGTGCTGAGATTTAACTCTCAAGTTGATAAGTGTTGATATGAATATGTCCTACCTTTTTAAATTGTATTAATTCTAATACTAACTGTGCCATTACTTTTGTTTCAGGTATTTCTTCAAGCTTCACAACGCTTTACAGTAATAAGTAAAATTAAACACTGATATACGAAAAGAAACTTAAAGTTCTGGAAAAAAGAAGTGAAATAAAACACATCTAACTTATACAATACTTAGACAAGACGTTATAACGAACGAAAGAGTTCTTAAAGAATAAACCTAATTAGATCCATTCGAGGAAATTTAAACAGAATTAAAGTATATTTTCTCTTTAAAGTCACGTTTACGGGTAGGTAACTCGTTTTTAAACTTTGTGAAATTTTTCATTCTCTCGGACGCGCCATGAGTTTCAGGTTATCTTATTCACCACTCGGTTTGTGTTTATTTTTTCTCTTCTTAATTTTTTCGCTTCGTAATTTTTTCCGTCGCTAACGATGGTGAATTTGGAATTGCAAATGCCGTTAATTGCCCTACGGAAGTTAGCGTTCACACTTAGCTCCCCGACTGATTGTTGAAATATTTATCATTGCCAAAAACCAGAATAATTTCGCTTTCGCTTTCAAATAATCACTGCCATAAACCGATCTGAAATTCTTATTATGTTTGTAGAGCGATTGACTTTAATTAGAGAGCACGACCCGATACATCTTTATAGGGACATCTAAGTATGAATTATTCGTTCATTCCACTGACTATCAAGTTGATGCAAAACAACTGCTGCGCGTCTAAAGAGTCGCTAAATATTCTGAACTCTCCCTTTAGAACTCGTCAGAATTCATCAGTGTTACTTGTTATAAAATATTGTTGATTTGTTACCGCTTTTATTAAAAGGAGCAGTAATCCTAAATATAGTGCACGTTTTGGAACCAAATTTTGTAAAGATTAATTGATTTTTCAGAATTCGTTAAGTCATAAAAATATAAGTGTGTTTAAAACGAGGCATTCAATTTTATACCTAGTGAGTTTTTTTATTATTTCTGCTGCTAAATTAAAATAAAAAAATATATAAAACAATCTAAACACGATCACATAAATTTTTACCCTAGAAGTAACATTTTCCTTTAACTGCAAACTTATTTTTTTCATTTTCTAAATGAAACAAGGCAAAATTGAAGACAATTCGCAAGCCTTTTAATTTATTTGATTATTAGTTGTTTATTTAATATAGCAACACCGCCTACGAGCTGTCAAATGAGCCCTTTTCGTATTTGTTAAGTTCTTGATAGCATTCTTACAATCATCGCCCCCTAAACCGGTTTAATCCAGTTTGATTTATATCTCGGCAGCGTCGACCCTCGGACTGATTACTTCCTATGCATTAGCACTGATGAATGTATTTGCATTAGAAATCCGCGGATAAGCTACAGATCAGCCTCAATGGCCAATACAAATGTGTGTTCAGTGAATTCTGCGTGTTTACTATCACTTACCGTGACGAAAATATATAGCCATTATTTTTTGTGATAGAAATAAATGTACTTCGTATGTAGATCTATACGTAAAACTACAAACTGCGTTCGAACTTATATATATATATATATATATATATATATATATATATATATATATATATATATATATATATATATATATATATATATCCAACGTTAACTCATCAATGCATCACTCGATTACTAATTCTACATCAGTCTTCATTTTAACGAATATGACTTTTTTACGAAATAGGCCCTTTGAATAACATTCATCACAACATTGTTATTTTTACAAATGTTTTCCTAAATAAATTGGAAATTATAACCTCTCAAACCCATCAGTCCATAAACATAGTTTCATGACTAGTAACTTACACAGCATCTGATCAAACATTTGGCCGAAGCCAGCTTTAAAGTAACTTTCTTGTTAACAAAGCAAATACTGACGTCATCCATTCGACAGATGGTGCGACAGTGTTGCCAACTTAATCAATTGTTATTGGCCATCGACATATATAAGCCAATCAAGTGGAATGAATCGAGTGCCTGTATTGTAGAGGTTTCGAATAATGACTTTCAATTTTTGGTAACCACTACATGCTGGTTAATGGATTTAATAACCCCACGGATCTATTTATCTTAGCTTGTTACGGTGAATAAGTTTGGAATTCAATCGAATTGAGTCCCTATCCTATATTCTTTAACAAACTACAGTGAAAGTTCTGATATATTGTGTTCCTATTATTTTTATTAATATATGTATGTGATATCGAATGTATACGTGTTTAGTAATATTAATTTAAGTTCATTTAAATTTTGAGAAAACATATTAAATTTAGTAATATATTGTAGCGTTCAACATTTTCTTATTCAGTGGGATAGTATTGTTAGGCAAAAGTAAATAGCTAATATTAATTTATAAGAGCTAATTTTTATATAAAATAATGTTTTATAGAGCAATATTTATGCATAAGTTTGCCGTAAATGGAAAACATTCAATTTAATCATTAAAGTAATAACTAATTTAATAATAATTCAATTTAATTTCAATTACTAACTGTTATATTATATTTATGACATTATTAAATTATGGCAGTTCCATGACCGATAATGCACCACGATACAAGCAAATACTTAGTTTGGGTCCTAACCCAAACTAAGTATTTGCTTGTATCGTGGTGCCTAGAGAAAATATACACCTACCCATATAGCCGTATATATCAAAATTAAAAAAAAATATTATGACAAATTCATAAAACTATTCATTTTATCTCTTTATAAATATTTATTTTACTATATTTATGACTCGCTTTGAAACCATTTGTAAGTAAAATTCACAGTCAGCGGACTAAAATAAATTGCTTACGAAAACATGGAGCGGGAGATAAAAAGTATATTTTTATAGAATCAAGAGTCGCGTAATTAATGGAGATGTCCAGCAGGCGGAACGATAACGAATACCTAAGCTTTGTGTATTATGACGTCATAGTTCTAAGTGGACTTACTATTGTTTTGTGGTGGTTGCAATTGTACCTGAATATGTTTCATCTACATGCAGTACAACCATTAAAGTTTGGCAAATATTCATCTATTTTGGAAATCAGAACATATGATATAATACAGGCCATTTACAATATTACATGATGTCATTACTTTACCTTTGAGAGTATGATCAGGTTCGGATATTATTTCATACTTAGTTAAAAAGAACTTTAATCGTAGTGCGTACGGGACCTACCATTTTTCTTTATTACTGTACGTGTGCTCTACCTTACGATAAGCTTTGATGAATTTAAGGATACCCATGTTAGGATATTATCTATTAATACACATCGAGTTTATAAATTATGAAATAGAACGTAAATAAAGTGAACACGCAATTTAAACATTAAAATTAGCAACTCTATAAAGTAGTAAAAATCATATTCTAATAAATCAACACACCTTTTTACTATCTGGAACTGCAAGTGATGAAAGACCGTCGCACATCTACAATCCTGCAAATAATACGGAATCAATAATTGCGACTACTTCGAGAACTAGTTGATAACCACTGCTGACCAAGCTACATGATTGGGTAATCCAATTCAGTCCTGCTGTGCGAATATCTACTAGAAATCAAGCGATATAGTTCCGATTGACCTTAATTTATAGCATCTCTCTATCCAAATTATTATGGTTTCTAATCCAAGATACAGTTTGAAGGTGACTGGTAACAGTTATCACGATATCATCATTTACTTACATTTAAAAATAATTGCAATTAATTTTGGAAATTAAGTCATAACCAAGTCATGGTCATCATGTCTGCTCCAACTTTCTTAATTTTTTAGACGTATGCTAGTTTAATCTAGATTCAGAATACAAGGTAAACTAGATTATAAAATAAGCAGTTTTAAGAAATCTATTAGTATCAATTAAAATTACTTTTGTGTGAATTTTCATCGGGCTTAGGTTTTCTTTAACAAAAAACGCAATTTTTACTTTGAATTACCATAATTGGCTTTTAAGTCGATAAAGAATTAATTTATTATCTATTAATTTTTATTTGATCAATGATCAGATATAAGAATTCATTACTTTTTTAAATACTTTACATCAAATTGTTAGAATATCTTAATTGTTTGCCTTTTTGTGGCTGACAAGCTTTATTATAAGTAATCTGATACATTTTAAAGAAATGCTCGTAAAAATAACATTGTTGTAACGAAAATTTAAACTAAACTTGACTATTCTATAAGCAAATTCATGATAGACATCTAAAATATTTGCTATTAATATTAGAAAAAGTTCGCAAAATATCTTATTACTTTATCAAAGGGCCTTTAACGAAACAACCACGATAAAGAAATATGAATACAATTTCTAAAACATAATCAAGGATTATTTTTTACTCTATATTATGCCATTGCTGGGCAAAGGTCGGTTCTAACTCTTTCTAATTTTCTCTGTTCAATGATGAAATGTTTTTGGCGGGTCATTGGCGAAGTAGTCAAGATTGACGCACCCATTTTTATGGTTCCTACCTCATCTCTTAATATCGTCAGGCTTATCACTGACTTATGGAATTGGTAATAATTAACAATAATCATATTATTAACAACATCTTTTTATAAGCGAATTGACATTATAATACATCTATCCATTAGTTCTTCATAAGCTCAAACATACATTCAATCAAAATTATTATTACGTCTTCCATATTTGCTGCTAAAAATATTAATTTCGACACATCAACCAACTGGTTTCCCGCTCGCAATATCGTGACGACTATTTGCATGGAGGGTGATAAATCTAAGAAAGAAATCTTATATGACGAAGATATTGATGTCGTCGGCGACGATGTATCATACCGGATTCATTTGTTGACTTATTGCCCCATATTCCACCCGCAACGAGTTTGAATCCTGCAATTTCACGATGCGGAAGGTGGAGATATAAAAATGTGTTGAAATTGCGAATACTTTCCCGAGTTGGTATTACATTTGCAGATTAGTTATTACAGTCGGCATTCACGTCGGGTACGGCCATATCCAGTCGTGATAGCATCAGCTTTTTATTTGGCTGTCGTTTAACTTGACCTGTATGCATTCGTTTCGTACGTAATGTATTCTCAACATACGTTTAAATATATGTGGTTTATAAATGTATCAAATTTAACTATCCATATACCCTTTTTTATAAATTCATGCTATAGTTTAAATGCTATGTTTATCATTGTATATTGTATTGTGTATTATTTTAACAACAGACTGAAATATGGACTCTCAAAACTTCATACAGAATGCATTGAATCGGTGGTTATTTTCAATTTATTTTTTGCAATCAAGCCAAAATACGTCGAAGCACGCTTGAAAGACAATTAAGTTCTCGAATCTCTGTTCATTACACGGCGTTGAACATTTCTGTAAAAACTTTATTAAACATTATAGTAACACTAGCTGTCCCTCGCGGCTCTGCCCGCGTGATCTGCTTTTTCCGGGATAAAAGGCTATTAAAAAATAGGGGTTGATCGTAGAGGGTTGAAAATTTAGGATTGTATGTATTTTTTAATGCTGTATCATAAAAAAATAAAAAAATAAAATTTATCTAAAAATAAAAATAAAAAAATTTAGGGGTGGACTACCCTTAACATTTAGGGGCATGAAAAATTGATGTTGTCCGATTCTCAGACATACCCAATATGCACACAAAATTTCATGAGAATCGGTCAAGCCGTTTCAGAGGAGTTTAATCACAAACACCGCGACACGAGAATTTTATATATTAGATGTTACATAAGGTAAATCATGGCAAATGATTCAGCTGAAATTTGAATAATGCCTTTATAGTTTATACTTACAATACATATGTTATGAACTGTATAATCAACAATGTTAATATTGGATTTCTTCAGTTTCAGGTGAGTCTTGCCACTTGGCGAAGGACTCCAAGGTACACGAGTATCTAATATAGGAATGGTTGTTGTATTATTACATTGATTTTACAAGTTTTAATTTCAGTTGTCAATTGGCTGAAAATTATATTAACGCGTGTAAGTAATTTGTTTACTTTGGATTTCATTTATGTCTGTTTCGTTTGAAATAAACTTATTTAATTTACTTTTGAGCCAATCATTAACTTTACACGGAATTAAATGAAATCCTAGTTCCAAAGCCAAGTCAAACTAATCCATATACTGAGCGTTGCTCACTTCTCTATACGATCTGACGAAATTCACTTTCCTTTACTTTAATTCTGTAATTTTCTTTGCTGTTATTCTTTAATTTGATAAAATCGCAACACATTCGCACGATCTCCTGAAAACTTTATATTATTTTTCGTTATATTTGTTTCGCCTTAAATGTATCACGTACCTGTTATTTTGATCTCACTCTTGGCTTGTTACAGTTTCTATCTATGCTATATGTTTGCTGAATGTCATTGTTATCCTAGTGTGTATCATTGTCTGCATATTTGTGTTGAAATTTATTTTTACGCAGTTGCATCTATGTGGCCATGTAGTTTGATTAATGGTAATGTTTCTGTAGTTTTTATCACGACTATTGAAAGTGTATGCCGAGAAGGTTAGATTCAGCTATCTTCGAGATCACCACTACCTCATGTGTCAAACTTTAACTGTTCGCTTTCAGATTCTTTACCCTTCCACATTGCACTATGTACACGCAAGGTTTAATTAGGCACCGTAACCAAAACATTACGAACTACTAAAAATTTCATAAGTTCCTGTGCTCAGACCTCAAAATATTGATCGCGGCTCTCGCTCATTCATGCCGTCGTGTGACAAAGCCCGCCTCGCCTCAGTAGGGGTAAGCCACGCACACACGCAAGTATCCGAAAGCCGTTTTGTGATCGTCAGCTGACGGCTGAGGGGCGAGGGGCGTGGAGTATACGTACGACGCATGCGTAATGGCGTTACAAGCGGTCACAGCGCTTTATTTCCGAGGGAAGTGCTAGACTAACAAGTTGCGGTTAAGGCTTGCCGCAATCGCTGGAGTTTAATCGGTCCCATTCGGAAAACAATCTGCGTAGAAGCGTCTTATATGATTATCGTTTCGTTTGTACGGATAGCCTAAAGATACACTTCAAGAAACTCATCTTGAATGCACGCCACATTTTAATTTACTAAAACGATTAAAGTGTATGCTCGAAAAATTTGTTTTGATATAATGATATAATAATGATATACGCATATATGTCTGTAATTCATGAAGGTGTAGGCCGAAGTTTAAGTAGTACACCTACATATCGCCGAACTTATTTCCGTCCCATGATGTGATAGGGGGCGAGCCTATTGCCATCCCGGGCACAATTCCAGACTCCGGGCTGATACTGAGCATTTCGTGATAGAATAACTCAATAACACTTTTACCCGACCCGGGTATCGAATCCGAGACTCAGCAATCTTACCATGTACGCAATACAACTGCGCCGGTTAGGCAGTCACCCAATAACTTTAAACAATACAATGGATTGCTAAAAACAAAACGCCATTGATCGGAGTTTTATTTAAAACTAGTTGTCCCTCGCGGTTTCACCTGCATATTACTGCCCTGCTCCCATGGGTCATAGCGTGATATACATATAAACCTTCCTCAGGAATTACTATATCTGTTGATAAAAACTGCATTAAAAACCGATGAATAGTTTAAAAGATCTAAGCGAACAGACAGCGGAAGCGACTTCATTTTATACTAAAGATATCCAACTATTATAAAAATATCGATTATACACTTATAAAGAATGAAATCTTGTACTAATATAAGTATTACTAATAACTACGTGCACAAACTTTTTTACTTTAATTGTATTAACTATTTCGCCATTATAGTCGATGGGATTTCTGCACTATTACAATACTGTGTTACATGCCACAACAAAACAATTATAATTTGCACCTCAATTACCTACAGACTACAAGTAATAATAACAATCATTAATTTATTTTCGTGACCCTGCATATGGCCAGTATTCGAGAGAGGTGACTTTTAAAGAGTTCGTTAATTTGGAGTGGCCAACGCCGACCGTGCGAGAGCTGGGGCTTCCAAATGAGGCAATCGCTTTCACCACTTGCCCTTCTATCAAAAAATGGCGCCCACTCGTGAAAAATTCCGATGGACATTTCATCGATGCTCAGTAGATTTTTCAGGGTAAAATGTTTTTAGCTTATTTCATACATACGCACTCACGCCTGTAATACTCGAAGGGGTAGACAGAGGTGTAATCAGTACACCCACATTTCACCGAGCGTATTTCCGACCCATGATGTGATAGGGGGCGAGCATCCCATTTTTTTGGTAAGCAAGTCAGTGAAATTATATATATATTTTTTAAATATTAATAAAAACATATCCCTGACCATATTTTTTTAGGCAACCCTATTGGTATGTGTTCAGCAACAAATTTTATACCTTAAAATATATTTTTCATCCGGTAAACAGATGGGTGAAGGTCGATGTTACCCGGGATCCTCTACTAATTATAGATAACATAAGTACTGCTTCTACTAACTTGTATTCTAGCCATATCTGATTTTCATGTTCAAATCAGAGCCAGTTCGATCCGAAGAACTTCGACTTTAGAAACTGCTCCTTCATCAAAACCTAGTTTGGCATTTTGCAAGTTCTCTGTTCATTACTCTCCACTTGTTGATAGCTTCAATATTTATAGGTAATATTTAAAAACATGGGCAGAGCCGTGAGCAATAGCTAGTATACACGCATACCAAAAAACTCACCTTTGTTCTTGAATACAAACGTTATTATTTTATCGCTACAGACCTTTTCACCTATTGACAAAAAAAGAGACGTGGTGACATCCAAGCCCAACATCGAAATGGTCGATAAATTTTTATTTTTCACGCCGTTGTAAAACTGTCGATTGGTATTAGGGTTGTAAGGCACAAAACACCCGGGCCTGTTCACCCCCAGCCTGATGGGCTTTAAGCATCCGTTTAATTAAAAAAAGGCCGTGATTTAATTGGAAAAGTATTCATTTACAAACTCTTTTGTTTGGTCGTTTCGTTGTGATTTATATTTCTCGCGGATTTTGGGACCATCGAACGAAACGAAGTGGCACTTGTTTACTTTTTTCGAACAATTATGCAAATGGTCGCGTTGACGTATGTACTTAAAGATAATATCGTTTGTGGGCCTTTTGTTTATTTAAATTAATTGAACGGGAGAGGATAGTAATACAATAAAATGTTTATTTTGTTGTTATTGAATACCTGATTGAGCAATATGAAAACTAACGTCCATTTAAAATATTTTATAGGCATTATGTAAAGAAAAAACTAAGTACTTAATTGGTTATAGTTATTAGGTTATAAAAAAAATTGAAAACCTTATAATAATTTTCAAATAAATTTAGTTATTTTATTTTAACTTAATTAGAATTTGTAAGCAAAATGTTTATTGTATCGAATATACAAGCAATTCTCGTAGCTTCATCCACGTGGAAATAAGTCGCGTTTGTATTTCCCATATACGGCCCTATAACAGTAGTATAGCTAGCATAGGTATAGTATAACAACAGACTACGAAGCGAGAGGCCATGGGTTCGACTCCCTCACTGAGGCAAACGTATGTGTGATCCACACATATTTGTTTCGGATCACATATTTGTTGGGTGTTGTGGGACCGCAAGTCCCTCGTAGTTCCTGATACCCTATGTGTGTGACTTTTGGGTGTATTTATTTATTCATATCTTAGGATTCACATATTATTCTTATGGCATAATAACTCATAAACTTTAGTAGCCACTCATATGCTACTACAATTTCCGTTTTTCTAGCATAGTCCGGCATACGTGCAAGTGGGTCACGCGTCATGAATATAAAAGGTCATGAACGCTGTGGGCGTTACCAAAATAACCATGAAAACCGTGCCGACACTAAAGGAACGGGTAATTAAGGAATTAGGAAGGGGAGAGGGATTTCAGATACCTCACTCACCATACGAAACGGACCAACAAGCCCCTTCTTTACGTCGGTTTTCTTTAAAACAGGAGTAACACGGTCGAGCCGGCCTATTCATGCTGTACACAAAACTGTCTACAGCTTAGCTCTACAACTCAACTTCCGTAGCGTAATGTGATTCTTCTCGATAGCTTAAATACATACAGAGAAATATAATATATAGAGAGGTGATACCTTTCAAATACAATCCGCTACAGGCGCTGTACGAATCTACATACATATTTTTGTAAATACGGCTGACGTAACAGTTATCGAATAACTCGCTAAAACTTGAAACTACGGACACCGTAGGTGGTAGGTTTTGAAGGTGAAGGTCCCTCGTATGCGAGAGGCCGTCTGGGTTGGTTCCACTGCTTTGTCTATTTCTGACCCCAAGCAGCAGTGTGTACATCACACTCATCACAACATCCCCAGCAGGAACCATTACGTACACTGGTCTACGATTTTTTTTCCTAAAATCACCTGCCACGTAAACAGCCTGACCACTTATGCAGACTGTAGGCCTAAACGCAATAAATAAAGCCTCACCGCCGTGTCGGCCATATTTCAGAAGTTCCGTGCAGTGCGACAGCGACAAAATATCTGCAAGTCTAATGCCCCCATAGAGTTGGGTGTAAGGGAGGCCATGCATTACAAATGCAGCGAAACTAGACTCAGACACATGCCATTATCGTCTGGATTATGCCGGCTAATATTCCGCCTTTGTGAATAAATAAATGGATGTGTTATGTACATTAACGCGAAATGGACTAGGATGTGTTTAAGTCGGCTTTCGTGTAATTAAAGTTTAATGCGCTGTGTCCTTTCCCATGCTTGTAAACGGCTTATTTTGGATTTGCATATTTAATCATGTGATATTACGTCGGTGAAAATTACATAGACATATAAATGACTTGTCCCGGCTGAATCAACACCGCATAGACCAAACCGCTAACCCTAGAACGTTGAAATTCTTATTAAAAGTAATAATAGCTCAGGGAAGAGTGGAAAGCTGAGACGAAAGTCACAGATTCAAAACCACTTTTGGCATTATAATTTACGCCTGTCATTGTTAATTACTGAATGCAAAATTGTGCGGAAACCTGCATACCTGAGAAGTATTCCATAAGAATTTTGAAGGTATATGAAGTCCGCCAACCCGTACTAAACCAGCGTGGTGGATTAAGGCCTAACCCTTCTCATTAGTAGAGGAGACCCATTTTGGAGGGGCATGTGTAATGCAGGGCTAGTATTATATTATTATATAATTACTGTTACTGGTTCTGGAATGGAGGCCACGTACTGGCAAGCGCAGCGTTGGACGTCCGTCTACAAGGTGGACAGACGACCTGATAAAGGTCGCAGGAAGTCGCTGGATGCAGGCCGCTTCCAACAGGTCGGTCTGGAAATTTTTGGGGGAGGCCTATGTTTAGCAGTGGACGTCCTGTGGCTGATGATGATGATGATGATAATTACTGTTTATATGTAAATATTTCGTCTCGAATTAATTTTAGATCATTTTTAAGAGGATCGCATAATAGATCTTAAAAACGGTGTACTCATAATTAACGGTAGTTTATTTACACTATACCGTAAAATCAATATATTAATACGTTACCAACGTTCGTTACCGCCAAAACCATTACGCGAAATACATACCAAAAATACTTCAAAAACACTAGCAATTCCACGGCATTTTTTAGATTGGTAACACAAAGCTTTCAGTTGTTGAGTGTAGTTGGAAAACAGCCGGCGGCTCACTTTGTCGAAGGAGTGGACGCGTGGACACAACGGCCGCAAGCCGCTGCAGCGCTACACCGCTCCCTCAGGTGATCTGAGTGAAAATCCGTGTATGCACACCAAATATCCTTACACGTAATGGTTACCTCAGTTTAGAATGGTTATTTGGGATGTAAAAATACGTTAAATGTTGGCTTAAATTACAATAGTACAACTTCTGTTTTACAAATTGTGCTGAGAGTTATTATGATGAGTTGAAACTTGTAGGTTATATTTATTATTTAACTTAATAATTTAAATTATCACAATCTACAGCTATCTTATATATAAAAATAAGTCGGGTTTTCCTTCCTGACGATATAACTCCAGAACGCACGAACCGATTTCCACGGTTTTGCATTCGTTGGAAAGGTCTCGGGCTCCGTGAGGTTTATAGCAACGAAAATCTAGGAAAAATTTCAATAGAAAAGCGGGAAAATAGGGAAAATCATTTTTTAAATACAGCGCCATCTCTGATACATAGCATGTACTACAAACCATCTACTATATAAATTGAAATGAAACTTTACAATAATATAGCTTATAAGACATAGGCTACTTTTTATCCCGGAAAAAGCAAATCACGCGGGCGGAGCCGCGAACAAAAGCTAGTAGATTTTATAAATCAGTTTAAAAATAAATAAGATAAATTATTTTATATCCACATTAAGCGGGTAAGAAGGTATTTGCGCCATCATGGAACACCGACGATTTTTGAAAAACAAAAATTTACTTCAGCTCAGTTAGTTGGGTAGAACTGGTTTAAAATTAGATATTTTATGATCAGATACAATTAAGCCCGACGCCAATTGAACAATATAAGTTTTAAACGTTTGAACACAAAAAATCGTGTATTTTTTACTTATTTTATATATCTTCGTTGACGGTTCGTCAACCATGGGAAAATACATCTGGCTGTTACTAAAAATGTTCTTACGACGTAGTCCCTGCGGCGGTGCCCGAATTTAATGTACGTCCATATAAAACGCAAAAAAATATTTGTTACTCACAAAAAACTTTTATTAAGAGCATAAGTATTGCAGACCTTTTAAAAACGATCAATTACTTTTTTTCTAGTAGTAGTGAAGACAATATATTTTTTGTAACTTTAATGTTTACAGAAATAAAAATGACATTTATTTCTTTATTCCATTCAATTTTAAAATTGCTATTGTGTAAATGCGGAATAAGCTAATGAATAATGTTACCTAAATTAAATACAAAGGTAACTAAATTAAACTATCATTTTTATAGAACTTTTATCAAGTTGGTTAACAACAGCAAAACTATTACATCGAAATAAAACAATCATCGAAGATCAAAGAGCTCTCCGCTCCTCCTCAATACAACCACTTAAATTTCTTTAGATAAATGGAAACAACAAGCTCTCCATTTACTTAGAAAAGTGATTAAGTTTCAAAGCTGGAAAGTTTCAGCATAAGCTCACGCCGGTATCCCCGAAAGGGTAGGCATACAACTAGTACCCACCCTGTCCACAAATACTGACGTAGTTATTCATGAGTATATTGCCATATCGGACACAAATTCTATTCCGGGACAAAACAACGCATGTGTACTTTTTTCAAATGATAAAAATGTTTTTTCGCTCACTTTTCGCTTTTACGAATCAAATACGAATTCTGATTTTCAAGGACGTGATGGTCCGGCTTTCCAAGTAAGGTGCTAAGTATAATAATATTAGTCTAAACGGTAGTGCTCCCTACCACTCTGATTTTGAAGCCATGGCCACACCGATTTGTAAGTACGGTGCGACTAGACCAATGAGACAATGAGAATGTGAATCCACCAAGAATGTTATCAATAAAAGCACATTAATTAAAAATAAATTATCCACCACCCTTCTCTTTTCAAATATAACTTTTGATTGATATATCAAGACATAACTAAGATAAATGTACTAACCCCTCCAGAAAGAAAGCGACAAATGATTCCTTGAACGAACCACGAATGAGTTACGCAACTCGTCATTGTCCTCGAACGAAGATTGATACGCATCGCGGTCATCCATCAAACAATAGTGCTAACGCATATTCCAAAAACCACCAAACAATGACTTAACAACAAACGAACGTGCCTTTCATTAATATTCCAACACAAAAACCTCTTGACAATCCAAAATAATGGAGACTTTTAATCTTCTATCAAGATATGAAACACAAAAATTCATTGAGGCGGCGTCCTCCAGACATCTACTTTGTGTCAAGTGTACTAAGTTCAAGTTGTTACTAGTACTTTGTAACACGATTCTCGTTAAAATTTGAAATTTTCGATAATGATTCTATCGCTCAACTCATTACAATATTTCAAGTATTGATATTTACAGAGAAAATCTTTATATGGTTAGAATCTCTTTTAATATAATATGTAGGCTGCGTACCTTTGTATTCTTGTAAACTGTCTTCTAATTTTGGTTGCATGTCTAAGGGTGTTAATTCAGTACCTTCTAAAATCAGCCGCACCGTTTTGTCTATTTCTGCCACCAATCAGTGTGTAAGCGGCGTTATGTTTCGACTTGAAGCTCATTGAAGCCAGTGAAAATACAGGGCATTTTTGTTATTTAAATTTCTAAGTGGTGTCGTAATTGTTTTCGGGTAGCTGCGGCACCTTCCATCAGGCGAGCGACCTGTTAGTCTTTTAATTCAGACGAATAAAAAGTATCAGATTTAGTTGGCTCGAGACAAAACTCTACTTGACAAAATGTGTCTCTGAAATTCAGAATTACACACGAAAAGAACCGCGGCGAAATTGTTGTTTTCATATAAAGTAACTACGTGACACGTTTCGATATCAAATATGTGTTCTGAATATCAAGTAACATGACCAACTATTGACCACCGAATGTTTTAAAAGACACCCCTGTTTATATTACACGCAATCTGTTTTCTCATCTTTTCGAAGTTTGATAAAACGGGCGTAATGTAGTGTCTCGCAAATCGAACACATTAACTTTTATGGATCATTTGCTTTATAATAAAAAAAAAACTTTCGTATTCAAACAAAAAGAAAAGTGATTAAATAAACTTGAGTAATTTAGAAGCTTGTTGTGAGCCGCTTTAACCTCAATATGTTTTCTTTTATAGATCGCAAACCATACAATCGTCCCGATTAATCGTTTTTTTTTTCAATTTGCCTATGCCTATATTCACAAAATCACTTAAGTGAGCTCCTTGCCAAGTGTTAACTCTGTGTACATGATTAGCTTTTATTTAAAGGCAAAAACTAACCAATGACCTTTACAGAAATTGTCACTATTCGTTCGCGCTCGTATGAGGTCCCCATGCAATTAGTATATGTACTGTTTTACGTAGTATATATTAACTCCATGGAGGCCTCATAGTGAATATATACATGTGCATACATTTCTGAATACGGGGATAGATACATTAAAATAACAAAATCTTTCAATAGCATACTATTTACAAAGTGTTTTTGTTCATTCATTGTTTCGGGGTGACGGGAGCAGGCCATGCATTGCTTTGCAATTCAAGGTCTTACCATCAGGCGAGCGACCTGCTAGTTTCGTAAATTAAGCTAATAAAAACTTTGGAAGGAAAATTACGATACGAAACACGGATACATCCCGCTATATCCTGTATAAATCATACAGCTTTGTTTTTCATATACCCGTATCATATATCCTATAATGAACACCACGCGAGCATCCTGTAACAAATCACTCCTCCCACACACATCATGTCCATACTGCCATTACAACTGTCCAATTTTCGGACCTATTACACAACTATTGTCCTATCCCATCCCAAACAACAGTCCATCCACATAGATTCTGGAATAAAAAGACATTGCTCGCAAGGGGCGGTCGGGAACGCATTAAGCTGCGTTCAGACGTGCTGCGTCGCCGGCGGCTGTATCCGTAATCAACGGGGCTTTGTACCCAGAGATGGGAATTACAGATACGCATCGGCCGTAGGCTATGCGAGCTCGCAGCCGGATAGTCTGCTTGAATACGCCACTTACTTGCGCCGTGTAAAACGTTACGCTATTTGATATGGTTGGTTAAATGCGTGGTTTTTCAAGAAATATTGTGGTTCTAGATATGACGTTTAAATTAAATGTCGTAGCTTCGTGTAGACTTTTTTTTATAAGATTAATAGCAACGATTTATTGTGATATAGTATAATTTGTCAACGCAAATATTTAATTTCAAATACATTGTTCATTATATTATTAGTCTAGTGGTAGTGTATTAATACTTAGTCTAAGTAACCGCTAAGGTCCTGCGTTCAAATCCGATGTTGTACAATCTCAAATTGTTTGAGTTTTCGATTCGTAAAACTCATAACGACAATCATCATCATATATGTCCAAGATTAGAATTTATACCCGATAGTGCGACTGACTTGCCACTTATCACATCATGGGACGAAGGTAAAATTACCAAACAGTGTGTGTACTAGTTGCACATCTGCATATCCCACCAGGATTCAGGCGTTAGAGTATGTTTGTATTCTTCAGTTAACCCATCAACGCTTTATCATTCCCAATAATTATGCAGAACTTTGTGTCATCACATTTTTAATTCATACAAGAGCCTCTTTCTTTGTATGACACAATTAAACGCACCACTATATCCAAGATTGCAGTCGTTAATGAAATACAAAAGTGATTCTTATCGCCCGGTCATAAAGTGTGAATTGGCACGCCAGTGACTTGCGACCCGATTTCCTCTTGACTAAACAAGGCTCACATATGTTTGAACACATTCTGTTCGCACGCCTTTGCCTCCCACGTCACGCCACGAGAAACCTTTTGTTCTTTCCATTAGTCCCAAACTAGGTATGTCTACTGTCTATACCCTTGTCGAATACTTAACATGATGGACATGTGTGCAAAATTACAATGAGCTCTCTTGTTTAAAATGCCAATGAAAATGGACCGTTGTAGTTAGTTTGATTGCCATTAGATATTTCGCTGAAATGCCTATTGACGCAGTAGCTTTCAAGGGGCCTAAACGGTTCATATTGTTGAGTATTATTTGTAAAGTTGTTAAATGAATTTAATTATTCAAACAAATATTATGTTGCTAAGTGGAATCGTACTCTATAAATGCTTCAGTCAAGGTTAGTCTAATATCAAACAAAATTTAAAGTTTCGAATTCTGAAGTTGTCTTGTTGAGCCGCTAATTCTAAGTCAACAATTAGGCAATTCATTGTAATACCAAAGTCAAAAAAGATAATAATTAAAAAATCATTATTCAAAGTTCGCCAAGAATTATAAAGAAGAAATTCACGCCCTTAATCCGCGAAGAGGTAGGTAAAGATGTGGCCCGTACATCCACATTTCACTGAGCTTATATTCGTCTCATGATGTGATAAGGGGCTTGCCCAAACCGGTCACAAATCCAAGAATCCGCTACCTGCCATCTTTTTCAAGTCGTCGGTCCACCGTGTAGCCGGGCGCCCTACACTACGTTTGCCTAGGCGTGGTCTCCACTCACCAGCACCTGTATGCTCCACCAACCATCTGTCTGTCTGCAGACATGATATTATAAATGTGGAAATCTAAATATGTGAATTTGTATGCTTGTTAAACAATTACGTAACAATCAGTCTTACAAAAAGTATCTAATTTCCTAAATCATGTTATGTACTACTTGTGTACCAAAATTTATCCAACTCCGTTCAGTATTCACAATTTCATATACACCACCATTTTCCTATATGTACATCATATTAATAGAGAATAGGACAATACTAACCTTTACATTAAACTACATAAATATAGGGCTCTATTTGTATATACCATGCTTATATTCTACGCCAAACTTAATTTCGTTATAATCTCTACCAAGTCAAGCAAAAATTTCATGAGTCCGAGGACATTTCAGTTATTTATAGGGTACATTGACAGTTATTGGTATTGTCGCGCGGGAGGCGTGTTTATGGAGCGGGTGATGGATGGCGTAGCGACACAGTTGAATCAATCTTCGTTCTTGCGATACGTTATCCCGGTTAAGAACAGTACAAGTTAAATTATCGCGCCAACAGACCATGATCACTCACGTGGAGTGATGTGATTGGAAGTTTGTATTTGATAACAAAGATTATTTATCCAACCTTATTCCACTAGGAAGGTATATATTTAGGGTTGTACACTTCGTCAATAATCTTGACAGTATGAGCACTGTACGCTATATGAAAGCGCCTCCGATGTGTCCTCTTTTGACGAACACGTTAAACCAAAGTTGGCTCAAATATTGGATTTGGTTCTGACTTTGGTGAAAGACTACTTGGTATGTTTTTGTACTCGACTGGATAGCGACGACACGTACACATGGTCAAAAACCCCTCATAGTGGCTTGTTTAGACGAGTCATATAACGGGGTCGGCCAGTGTCTACCATCAGGCGAGCGACCTGCTAGTTTTGTTTATCAGCAGTATAAAATAAGAATCTTTAAAAAAACTCGCATCTCTTCTTCTACTAGCCCTCGTCCCACTCGCAGTGGGGTTCGCGTAATATGCTTTTTAGCACACATTACAAAAGGAAATGGCTTGTAGTTTTTGCGACCGGCCACCTGCCCGACGACAACCCCTCTGGAGAGAAAGCACACCCAGACTCGAAACAAATAATTGTGGATCACTCAAACATTTGTCTTAGTTTGAGAATCGAAGCTGCGCCCTCTCCCTTTAAGCCCAAAGAAATGAATTTAAATTAGTCTATTAGTTTAGGCGTTATTATGGCATAGAAAGATACGCACACATACACACACACACCCAAAGAAGTCAAACTTGTGTTATAAGTGAGGGCTCCTTTTTGTGAAGGGCTTAAAAAACGCTCGAAAAAGATACAAATAAAAGTGCGTCCACATCTCCGTGACCTTCGCCACGATAGGCGTAGCTATTACACGTTTACGCTAATGTGGACGGGTGTCATAGCATGCTCTAAAAATGACAAAACCTTAAATGAATTGTCACGGGGTCTCGGAGCAAATCGCTCCGTGACATTAGGACGAAACATTTGACAATCGTCCACACATGACAGTTTGTCACGCGCTTGTGACAGACACACCTGTACTGTGAAATTTCACAAGTGGAAGATGTACTTTATGAAGCTCATAGTTACACGGCCATCCTTCCAAGTTTCCTTCTCAACCCTATTTATTGAATTAAACTAACATAACAACCCTGTTAACAAATTACTGGGAAGCTGCACGCAGCTATCTAGTTTTGAGGACAGACGCACATTTTCCAGCCGGAAGTGCGCTGGGCGAACTCGAACAGCGGATTTATGGCGCCACATCCGCTTCCGGTGCCGCGACATACACATTATATCGATTTTCGATTCGCATTTTTTGTTGGGACCTACAAATTTCGCTTCGAACACAGTTTAGTTCGGTTGGTTTTGCGTGTTTGGGATATTTGACTCTTAGTTTTTTTTTTCTTATACAGCAGAGGACTGCAAACGAGTATGTTGGTCACTTGATGGTAATTGATCTCCACTGACGATGAAAATCTATAATACATGTCGAGTTCAGAGATCAGCCAGTGTAAATCCAGTAACTTCAGGCCGGCATAATTCTGCCGACCATCGCGGTACCCAATTTCTCTTGAAAAATAATTATATTATTATTATAAAATTATTTGTTCAGATGTCTGCCATTATAACACATAATTTGTGAATTTCCGCCGAATATACTACAACAATAGTACAGTTCAAAATATAGAGCCCTTTAAAGGTACTACAGACACATACAGACAGCGTAGGCTTAATAAAAGAGATCGGTTGGAATTCTTCGAGTATGGAACTCTATAAATCTAACCACGTATAGACCTAATCCTTAGCAGTGGACGGACCGGCTGATGAAACAACACAAACCACCGATTCTTCACAATAATCCCTAAATTGCATACCTTAACCATGAACCCCCTATTCCCAATTTATAATCCGTATTAATTTCCAATACAGTTAATATACAATTATATCGTTCGGCCAGCCTTTACCCGCTACCTTATTTCCCTGGGAGTCGTTTACAAGTAAATCGTAGGTAATATTTTCCTTCTAATCGTACTTTTGCACCTGTACCTTCATTTCTAGAGTTAATAAAACAGTCCGACTGTAATTAGTGTTTAAATGTGTCATTTGTTTCGGTGTTTAAGCAGTGAAGAAAAGCCTCTGAGTTTTGTTTTTTTTTTAAGTCAGACAGACGTTTATTATGACGTTAGTAATGAGTAATACATATATATTTTTTGAAATAAAACTAATTTAAACGGATTTTATCGCGGTTTTTTATTTTAATTATGGTCCCGACGTTTCGAAAGCTTTTCAGCCTTCGTGGTCACGGGGTGGACTGAGGTGTAGGTTGTCCAGAAAAGTTAATGTTAAAAGTTAATGAAGGTAGACACTGTAAAAAACCGCGATAAAATCCGTTTAAATTAGTTTTATTTCAATGAGTAACATTCGCGTAAACGTAAGAAATCATTAAGTATATATTTTTATTATTTTACATTACAAATTAGTTTTTAAATAATAATATACTTCCCTTCCCTTCCCTCACATTGAAAATACCATATAGCAGTCAGGGAAAAAAGTTCAAATTTTGAAATTGGATCAGTAGCTCAGAAATGCCCCCTATAATGATACTTACATATTTATGTTATTAATATTAATATATTTGACATAACTAGCAGCAAATAAAACTGAAAACATAGACATAACTCAGCGAGACTGTACACAAAATGAACAGTTCGATATTTAAAACGGCCATATCATATCTCTCAAATATGTACCAGAACATAACCGTGCGAACAGTCGGTATCGCGGAATGGCCCAGATACGATCGTTGGGGCCGCATTGACCCAAATGAGGCAGGCATTTGGCGTGCGCCCCACTCACATCCGCGACTTTCATACGAGCCGAAATCACATGTGTATCGATTTCTCAATTATTGGCTTCAACGCTCTTCATGTGGCTATAATTGACCATGTGTCATTTTTGGGTTACAGCCAAGCTGACCCTTGGTATATGAAAGTCGTTTTAAATATTTTTAATGAAATTGCTAGAAGCAATTCCGAACAAATAAATTCGGGACAATCACAATTCAACTAAACAACTTAATGCTATGCTGCCCATATGCTATGATGACCCACGCGACCGAAGCAATAGCGTGCAAGCGAATGAAACCGCGAGGGACAGCTATTTAATGAAATATGTTCATTTATCTCCATACACACAGGGGCAATAATTACAGCTTTGTATTATATAAAGCCCCACTGCTGGGCATGGACCTCCTCTACGAATGAGAGGGGTAAAGGGTTAGACCTTAATCCACCACGCTGACCTAATGCGTGTAGTAAGTCTACGACTTCACAAATCTTGGAAATTCTTATGGAAAAATTCTTAAGTATGCAGATTTCCTCTCTATATTTTCTTCGCCGTTAAAGCAAACGATAATTAATAATGAATACACATGTACCTTAAATAAGTCAGAGGCGCATGTTCTTTGGTCTGGTTTCGAACCTGCAACTTTGTCTAGGCAGTCCGTACACTACTTCCTTACGTCCCCGTTGAGCTATTACTGATTTCTGGTATAGAGTCTAGTTTTTTATAGCAGAGGCCGGCAAACGAGCAAATGGGTCACATGATGGTCAGTGATCTCCACCGCCCATGAACACATTACCCGGAAACATGTATGCGTTGCGTTAACGGAAAGGGGTAATTAAGGGATTGGGAAAGGGAGGGAATTTAGATCCTATTTTTTTTGTTAATGCCATCTGTTAGACATTATTCCAGCGTCAAGTTAGGTATTAATTATATTAACAATATCTATACCTTCTTCGTTAAAAGAAAGTAAGTTTGCGGCCAGAGTACATAACTAATGTTGGCACGAAGTTTTAATATGATTACACATTCCGACGTGTCCCGCTCTATTATGAGCATAAATTAAATTACAAAACTTCGTAATTGTTTAGACTGTTAACAAAACTCATTACACACGTCTGCAACGTTATATCGATAAGACGCACGTCACGCAAATTACGAGTATCGATGTATCTAAATATATAAAAAAACTAAAAAACACGCTTTTATAGAAAGTCTAACTAAAAAATAGAAAATAAATTTGAAGAAAACAATGTATTTTATTGTAATATAAGCGTGGGGTGCTTTTTAAGATACTATCTAAATGATAATATTTCTACTCATATCTGTCAATACAATATTTATAACTATAGGCACCATGCACCCCACGCTTTTTTTACAATAAAATACATTGTTTTCTTCAAATTTATTTTCTATTTTTTAGTTAGACTTTCTATAAAAGCGTGTTTTTTAGTTTTTTTAAAACTATTATTTATTTTACATTTTTTAGTTAAAATAAAAATATATTGTAGCAGAGAGTATAATTTTTATT